>JBBMOL010000035.1:3261497-4680861 GCA_037954665.1 Laguncularia racemosa
AAACCCAAAGCCCTCTCACGAAAATGTGAAGTTAAATCAAAAAAGGCCTCTAACCCCTATTAAAGCAAGTTTTTTTAAATTTCCCCACTTCAGGGCTAAAAATTAAAAATTAAAGTTTCCCACTTTTAAGGACCAACCCAAAGAAATTACAAGCAAAAAAATGTCTCAAAAAAAAATAAAAAAAAAAATTTAAAAAGAAATGACAAAATATAAAAAAAATTTTTTTAAAAAATTCCGTCTTCCTGGATTCGTGGGCCCGCTCATCACCCTTTAGGTCGGCCCATGGAAAACCAAAGCTGGTTTTGTGGTTGGCCACCCCCAAAACCCCGAAATTTTTTCGTTGGAAAAAAAAATCCTTAATAAGTAAAAGATTAGAAAAAAAAAATTTCCCCAGGGTCTTTGCAAAAAAGGGGGGCCCTCATCCCAAGATTCAAAATCCTTTAGTTTGCCCTAATATAGGTTGTTGGATTTTTTTCCTCATAAAACTTGTTTTTAAATTTAATAACTTAATATTTAAGTTTTATTTGTGTTAATTATTTTACTATACTTGAGGAAAATAATTTATATTTTTGGGGTTTTTGTTGCCCAGGGTTTAAATGTCCAGTGGTTATTGAAAGTGTTCCCCTTTTAATTTTTTTTATATTTTTCTACAATTTTAAGCCCCCCCTTTTCTCCAACCTTGATGATGGACAAAGAGAAAATTTTCCCCAACTTTTGGGGGATAAAAGGAAACTTATGTCCCATTATTGTTATGGGGGAATTTTACAAATGTTGTGCTACTCTTTAGACAAATTGAAACTTGTAACTCCCCTCGCCCTAAACTCTAACTTACTTTGGTTAAAATTAAAAGGGAGAGTCTTTAGGGCCCCCAAAGGGTGGGGCCCCCCTTAGTATGGGGGAAAATATGTAAGACTTAAAATTATTTTTTTCCTAGGTAACCCTATTTTTTGTTTAAAAAGGGGGCCGGTTTAATGATAGGAGGTCTTACATAAAACTTTAAGAATCCCATGTATTCTAGCAAAAGGGAAAAATGCATCTTTTGAACCGTTCCCTTAAAGGAAAAGGGTTCACAAAGTCCATAGCCATCAAAAATAAAAAAAATTTAACCCACAAACCAACCCCCCTTTTTTCAGAGGACCAAACGGGGGCAGAACAGATAGCCCCTTTAAGGGTTTGAGTTCCTAATTACTGAGACAAATACAGGGGAAAACCTTTCAACTAGATATGCCCAACCTTTTGGGGGTTTTTAAAAACATATTTTATGGGGCCAACCCCAAAGGGGAAAACCAAAAATTTAAAGGTGTTGGTTCACCTTAAAAGGTTCTTGATTTTTAAAACTGGGAAACATCCCCAAAGGGAAAAAATTTGTCAAACAAGGTGCAAAACCCTTAAAGGGGTTCCCAGGGTCTATTAGATGAACCAAACCTAGAGGGCTAAAAAAATAAAAAAGGGATTTTTTTTCACCTTAAAATTCCAGGGGTTTGGAAATTTTAGAAAAAAAATTTTGAGGGAAAAGGGAAAAAAAAAAAACAATTAATTAGGAAAGGGGAAAACAAACAAAAGGAAGGTTTTAAAAAGGGGGGGTCTTGGATAATTACGTTGCCCAATGTTTTTTAATAAATTAATTCTTATTTTAAAATTTCACGAGGAAAAAAAAGCAAGGTACCTATCGAGGTAATAAAACGATAAGCAAAGGGGGTTTCCCCCAGGAACACCAACACTAGTATAATTTTCGTTCCTATTATCTAACCCACCTTAAATATTTGGTTAAAAATAATTACTTAAAACTTAAAACAAAACCACTAACAAAAAGGTTCGAAGTTTTTTCAATTAAAAATCAACCAAATTTTTTTCTACCCCTTCCCTCTATTTTAATTCTTTTTTTTTATGAAATTGGCGAGTTGACTTCTTTTAAAGGGGAATTTCAATTAATAATTTTCCAGATATTAATCTATCTAATCCAAAGGTTTTTCAAATGGATCTCCCCTTATTAAAAAAACCCTAAAAAATTTAAAAAACAGAACTATCAAAAAATCGTGTAAAAAAAGACTCTTGTTTCCATCTCTAGAAAAAAAAATTTAAATCTCATCTTGGGTTAAACTAATCATAAGAGCAATTTCCAATTAACAATATATATCATGCATAAATTCATATTTGGATTTTTTAATTAAGGGAAAAAAAAAGGGATGCAATTAATCATAAGAAAATCAACAATTTTTTGTTAAAAACCAAATTTCATCAAAGGGGGGGGGTTTTAAAAACTAGATTTAAAACCCCCTCCCCCAAAATTGGAAAAAAAAATAAAAAATTTCGGAAGAATAAAAAAATTTTATATCAAAACCCCCTTTAAAAATAAATCTTTTTTTTCGTGGTTTTCAATCCCCTTTTTAATTAACAAAATTTTCTTTCCCCTCTTTTTATAAAAAGGGCAAGAAGACAAAATTGAAAAAATTCTTTTTAAGGCAAACAACGGCTTTTTATAAATGTCCCGGGTTTACTATAGAGGGAACCGGAATGTATCTCGTTCGTGTATCATGCTTTCTTCCAAGTGTCCTTTTAAAAAATACACAAAAAAATTTAAGGGAGTGTCATTGGTCGGTATTTAAACATCATGAAAAAGCAGCAAAACTTAGATCCCCAGAAAAGAAGGGGCGGATTTTCCAACATCCCTTTATATAATAACAAATAAGGCTTGAATTTTGCCCCGTGTCTTTCCCAAAAAAACCACTTCAGTATACAAAAAAAGAATTTGGGTGTTTCTCGCTATTACTTTCCAGAAAACCAACTTCGTATACCAACAAAGACAGGGCGTGACTCGTTTTGATTTTCAAAATTTCTTTTCTTCAAATGTTTGACCCAATTCCCTTTCCCAAATTTGATCCCCCCTTTTTTCCAAAACCCCTTTTTCCCCTTACCCCAAAAAATCTAAAAAACCCTTAAATTAAATTTTTTTCCTTTAAGCCCCCCTTTTTCTTAAAAAAATCATCAAAAATTAAACAAAAAACCCAAATTTTTTTAATTACTCTAGATAAGGGTATTTGCGATTTAAAATTTCCCCACATTTAAAGTTTTTCTTCCCCTCAAGTAAAATAAAACATTAATAAAACTTCCTTAATATTTTTGGAAAAAATTAATACTACTAAAACCTTTAAAAATTTATAAATTTTAAAAATCTTTAAACCAATGCAATCCCCAATCAAAAGTGTGTTCTCCCCTTGTCGTAAAGTAGGAAAACAAAGATACTTTGAAATTTTTAGGTTTCAAAAACAATCTTCCCCTTGTCTTTTTAAAAAGGCTTTATAAAAATTTAAAAGAACAAATAACAAAAAAAAAGGAAACGGGTAATTTCAACCACCTTTAAAAAAGTCAATTTTCTAAATTATCCTTTAGTGGGCAATCAATTAAAAATACATTGCATCTTTTCCCCTAGATCCCTCTCTTTTTGGTTCTTCCAAAAAATTTTTTTTTTTGAAAAAATTAAAAGGTTTTATTTTTTTTTTTTTTTTTTTGGTCTTGCAACCCGTAACTTTTAAAAACCCATAATCCTAGCCGTCACCCCAATTAAGAACATTATCCCCCTCAATTGAGGGTTCCCTTGGGCTTAAATTTCTTGATTACAAAACCCCCTAATTTTTCCTTATGGATTTCATTTTTTTAGGTAATTTCCTGGGGCGGCCGACCCCCGGGGCCCGAACCCTTTTGGTACCAGGTTTTAAAAGGGAAACCCCTCAACCCCTATTACCTTAACTTTTTTTTTTGACTATTAGAGGAGTCAAACTTAAAATTTTCGGGAACCAAACCTGCCCCTAAAACCAACCTTTTTTTTTAAAAATTTCATGCTTTCATTCAATTTTTTCTTTTAAAAAGATCTTCTAAAAGGAACACCAAGAAAATCTTTTTTTTGCCCTTTATGAAAGTTAAAAAGGCTTTCAAACAGTTCCCAAAAATTTTTTCCCATAAATTTGAAAGTATCAATGTTCCAAAAAGAAAAAAGGTGACAGCACACCATCTTTTACAAATTCATTCCAAATGCTAAAATACTCTGTAATTTGCAATCTACTTAAAATTTGTTATCAAAAAAAAGGGGGAAAAAAAAAAAAATTGGGGAAAATTTTTTTTTAAAACTTTAAATTGGGGGCAACCCCTTTAAATTTCTTTAGTATCCCCCTTTCCCCCAATTGATTGAGACTTTCCCCAATGCTTTATCATTAAGAATAATGGAAAAAAAGAGATAAAAAAAAAAAAAATAAAAAAAAGGAACTGAGATTTTTTCCCGGGGTTAAAAAGGTAGGGCCCCAATTTTCTGTAAAAAAATTCGATCATCATACCCCTGAAGTTGGGGAAGGAAAAGTTATGAGACCATTTTTTCGAGGGTACACCTAATCAGCAAATTCAACACAACAAAACGAAAGGAAAAGAGAAAAAAAGACAGTCAAATTTTCAGCATCCAACAAGAAAGATCTAGGTCAATAAAAGACCCCCAATATCAAAAAAATGGTAACTTAAAGCCCCCATTATTCCCAAATAGTCTCCTCTCTTTATCACTGTTTACCCCCTTTCATCACTTTCCTCACCCTTGGCAAGGTTTTGGGTTTCCCCTTCCTCAGTGATTTTCCCCAGTATCCTTTCACTTTCTCCCCTTTTTTTTTGCCCCTTTTTCGCCGCGGGGGGTAAAATTCCCCTTCACTTAAAGGAAGAGGCATAAGTGGGCAAACTGGCTTGCCCTACTGGGAAGCACTTAGCCAACGACTGGAAAGCGTGAACTACAAATTTCCTAAATTTTTTTTCTTTCTTTTTCATCCCCTGTATTTTAACTTTCATCTCACCTTTGGTCTTCTCAATGGATGCCAAGCGGTCAAGCACCCGCTCCGAGTGGGAATAGAAACTCACCAAGGAAGAAAAGGAAGGAGCAGCTTTGGAGATTGTGTAGAAGGAGGGCGGCCTACTAGAAGTGCAGGAAGTTCCTGTGATTTTTTTCACTCCCCCTTGGCAAACGCCCATCAGAGATTCTTTCCTGATTGCACTTGGTGGCCTTTGGCCAGGGTCTTGGAAAATGTCCATGCTCTTCACAAATGAGTGATGAAGCTGCCACAGTAAATTCCCTTAGAACGAGAGTCATGTGCCTGTCTCCATATATAAAAGGCCAACTCCAACCTGAATTAATTTGAAAATCCGTGGGAGATGCTGTAAAGATAGAAATTTCAAAGTTATTGACAACTCCCTTACTTCTTTTTTCGGGCTCCAATTGTGTTTGTCAAGAGCCAATGACAAACTTTAAGGCAATCATCCTGAATTAGAGAGGCCTTGGAGTTGGATGGAAAGTACTCTTGATCGGGTTTCCGGTCAACTCCTCCCCAACATACTAAATTGTTAACGTTGGGAGGCCAATGGCAATGTAAAACCTGAAACTCAGGTGTCCAGGTAAAAGCTTCAGTGTAGAAATCTCATTAGAGAACAGAATTGGCGGATAGTACATTTGTGTTGTTGCCCATACACTTTAAAACTGAAAGAGTTGTCCCATCCTTTTTCGATTTCTATCTTCTGTATCTGCATGGATAAGGAACTCAAGAGTAACATCCCTAAACGCTGTTCTTGTATGGTAACAGGATCCCATAGGCCGGTGGCAAGGACCTCCTTAATATGTTGAACTAATCCAACCCTTCAGCAGCCCCAATCCAAATAATGGTGTGGCACCAAACAGTTTTCCGTGAGAGAATTTAAAACCACTTCTTGCTCCATGGCTCCCCGCAACTCTTTCGGGGGGTGGAGCGAGGATGAACTAAGCACCATCCCGCTTCCTCTTAGCAGGGTGATCTTCTTCTTCTTAGTAAACTTTGGTTTAACTGCACAAGTCTTTGTGACCATCTGAATCAATCACAATGGTCTCAAAATAGGTTAGGTTCGTTAATTACACAAAGAAAATGATAGGGACTTGCATTGGGTTTCGAAACAAGGAAGGAAGATAGCACAGTTGAGATACACAACCAAGGTACACGACGGTGTACCTAGTTGTGTATCTGCCCATCTAATACATGCACAAATTATCATAGGAACGCTCAAAATCAGGTCTTGTGGTTTAGTATATTATCAACCTACCTTCCTGAAGGCCAAAAATGTAACTACAACATAACCCAAAGCATCATCAAACGATAAATTCGAATCCTATTCTAAGAAGCTAGGTGCGATAGTTTAGTGATCATAAAAAAAAAATGGCCTCATAACTTGGTTTCTAAGAAGAAGATCGGAAAAGAAACACAACAACATTGTTCCAGAAACCCACAAAATCAAAGTCCCAAATATTCATGTTCAAACCCTAACTGTCGATTCACTTGTTTTTGGGAGCCACTCATGACATCAATCATACATGCATTCACGTGAGTTCAAAATGTCTACAGATCTATCAACAATCGACTTCCAAATGCGAAATCACTCATCATACTATCATCATAGATGCAAGCATGTATGGTAGTCGTAAAAGAAAAACCGAGCAACAACCGTCTTGCAATAAGTATTGAAGAAGAAAAGAGAGAACTTACTTACCTTGAATCCTTGAGACGGTAGAATTTTATAGTGTGGAAAGAACAACCACCGTATGGAGGAGTAGAGTGGGAGTGAGTGGGTCAAATACACGAATAAGAAAGGGTCGTGGGAAATGGCAGAGTGAAGTGAGGAGTCCTTTTATAGTACGAGTAGAAAAATTAGATACACGACCAAGTACATGGTTTGGTACTTTGGATTCCTTTCTGTGGGGTTTGATACACGAGCGTATACCTTGTTCGTGTATCGTGGGAGAGCATTCTGGGGGGTTAGATACACGACTAGGTACACGAGCGTGTATTTGTTCGTGTATCTTGGGAGAGCATTCTGTGAGTCAAATACACAACCAGGTACACGAGCGTGTACCTTTGTTCGTGTATATAGTGGGGGGTTTCTGTGGGTCAGATACACGACCAGGTACACGAGCGTGTACCTTGTTCGTGAGTATATAAGGGGGTGTTCTGTGGGTCAGATACACGACCGGTACACGAGCGTGTACCTCGTTCGTGTATAAAAGAGGGAGCATTCTGTGAGTCAGATACACGACCAGGTATACGAGCATGTACCTTGTTTGTGTATCGAATTGTGCCTTCTGTGGGTCAGATACATGACCAGGTACACGAGCGTGTACCTTATTCGTATATCTCTGATATGTACACAATGAGCATATTTTGAAGTGCACGGAGGGCATACCATGACGTATTCCCCTTTTGCACTACAAAGTCAATTTAGACACCCTCTAGCATGTGTTTAAAAACTAGATACACCACTAGTGTACCCGATTGTGCAAATCAAAGTACATACCTATCATCACTTCATCTTGCACTCCCTTAAAAAGGTCTCCCATCCTGAATTTTCCCACACTTAGAGCTTAAAAGAAGCTCTATTAAGGTGACTTTCATAGAATCCAAACTTGGTTAGCCCCTCTATAGCTTGCTGTCCTGCAAAAGTTACTCCAAAAACAATGGTGATAATAAAGATAGTAAAGAGTAAAGAAGAAAACTTACCTAAACAACATGGGTTGCCTCCCAAGAAGCGCTGTTGTTTAACGTCGTTAGCTCGATGTAATGAACCGGTAGAGCTCAAATGGAGATGAGAATGAGGTTCAGCTCCTCCTTTTCTTCTAAAACTGTTTGGTCCCCAAAGTAATGCTTAAGCCATTGACCATTCACCTTGAAAATGCCTTTCCGCGTGTTCCAACTCAACTATGCCGTAGGGAAAAACTTTTTTACCCGGAATGGACCGGACCATCTTGATTTAAGCTTCCCAGGGAACAATTTCAACCTAGAGTTGAAAAGTAATACAAAGTCCCCTTCATTAAACTGTCCATTCCGTGGTAGCCGAGCATCATGAAACTTCTTGGCTTTCTCTTTGTATATATATGAATTGTCATATGCCATGAGCCTCCATTCATCTAGCTCATTAAGTTGCATCCTTCGATGTGCTCCAGACCAGCCGAGATCTAAATTAGCAGATTTGATCGCCCAAAATGCCTTGTGCTGAATCTCAACTGTAAATGGCAAGCTTTCCCGTAGACCAATCAATATGGGGTAGTATCAAGGGGGGGTTTGTAAGCTGTCTGATATGCCTACAAAGCATCATCTAACTTCTCGGCCCAATCTCGTCTATGGTGAGACATGGACTTCATTAAGATACGCTTTAGGTCCCTGTTTGAAACCTCCACTTGCCCACTAGTTTAGGGGTGATACGGCGTAGCAAGACGGTGAGTCACCCCATATCTCTTAAGAATCTTTTCAACTTGTGAATTACAGAAGTGTGTACCTCTGTCACTTATGAGTGCCCGTGGGACCCCGAATCTACAGAAGAGCTTCTTCAAGAATTAACAACCACCCGGGAGTCATTAGTCGACAAGGCTTGTGCTTCTACCCATTTAGAGACGTAATCCACAGCTACCAATATGTATTTATTTCCGAAGGAAGGAGGAAAGGGCCCCATAAAGTCGATGCCCCACACATCGAATACTTCACACTCTAATATGTAGTGTTGTGGCATTTCATTCCTTTTTTATATGTTACCATCCCTCTGGCATCAGTCACATCGAGCTATATATCTCTAAGCATCCCTAAACAATGACGGCCAGTAAAATCCTGCTTCCAATACTTTGTGCGCCGTCCTATTGGCACTATGATGTCCTCCCGTTGGCCCACTGTGACAGTGGAATAAGATTTTTCATCCTTCTTCATAGGAAACATACCTTCGAATCATCTGATCAGCGCAAATTCTGAATAAATGTGGATCCTCCCAGTAGTAGTACTTCAATTCGGTGAAAAATTTCTTCTTCTGCTGCTTGTTCATATCCTTAAGAAGAGCCCTTGCCACTAGGTAATTGGCAATAATCAGCAAACTATGGGATGATATCATCTTCAGCGGTCTTGATGGCATACAATCGTTCCTCAGGGAACTCATCGTTGATCTCAACTCCGTTCGGTCTTCCTAAACAGGGATTCTCTAAACGTGACAGGTGGTCGACAGCTAGATTTTCGGCACCCTTTTTATCTCTTATCTCAAGATCAAAACTCTTGAAGAAGTAAGATCCACCGAATGAGGCGTGGCTTTGCATCCTGTTTTTTCAGCAAGAATTTCAAGGCGAAATGATCTGTGTATACGATGACCTTAGATAAGATGAGATATGGTCTGAACTTGTCAAAGGTAAAGACAACTGCCAGCAACTCCTTCTCCGTGGTTGTATAGTTTTCTTGTGCATGAGTGAGTGTTTTGCTAGCATAATGAATGGGTTGAAAGTATTTGTCCTTTCGCTGACCCAGAACAGCTCCCACAGCCGAGTCACTGGCATCACACATAATCTCAAAAGGAGCGTCCCATGTTAGTGTTACCATGATAGGTGCAGTGATGAGTTTTTGCTTGAGGAGTTCAAATGCATCAATGCATTCCTGGTTGAAGTCAAAGGAGGTATCCTTCTCCAAGAGTTTTGTCATCGGCCTAGCAATTTTTGAAAAATCTTTAATGAATCGTCGATAGAACCCTGCATGGCCAAGAAAACTTCGTATTGCCTTAACTGAAGATGTGGGGGCAATTTAGAAATTGCTTCGATCTTTGCTTCATCCACTTCTATGCCTTTCTTGGAGATTTTATGGCCCAAAACAATACCTTCTTTTGCCATAAAATGACACTTCTCCCAATTTAGGACCAGGTTAGTGTCTTCACAACGTTGCAACACTAACTCAAGATGGTGTAGACACTCATCAAAAGAATTCCCGAAAACAGAAAAATCATCCATGCATACTTCCATCTTGTCTCCTACCATATCCTCAAAAATAGCCATCATGCATCACTGAAAGGTGGCTGGAGCATTGCATAATCTGAAAGGCATGCGTCGATAAGCGAAGGTCCCAAAAGGGCATGTGAATATCGTCTTTTCCTGGTCTTCGGGTGTGATAGGAATCTGAAAATATCTAGACATCCCATCAAGGAAACAGTAATATGCATGACCAGCTAACATTTCAAGCATTTGGTCCACAAATGGAAGAGGAAAATGATCCTTTCGAGTTGCGTCATTTAGCTTGCGGTAATCTATATAAACTCTCCATCCAGTGACACTTCTCATCAGGATGAGTTCATTTTTTTCATTCGGTACTATTGTCATACCGCCTTTCTTCGGAACTACTTGAGTGGGGCTTACTTATGAGCTATCAGAAATCGGGTAGATCATTCCTGCATCAAGCAATTTGATGACTTCCTTTTTTACAACATCTCTCATATTTGGATTAAGTCGGCACTGCGGTTGTACCACTGGCTTGACACAATCTTCCATCAAAATTTTGTGTGTACAAAACGATGGGCTAATCCCCTTTATATCTGCACTTTTCCATGCAATTGCTTTCTTGTGTTGCCCCAGGACATGCAATAACCTTTCCTACTGATTTCGATCTAGATTTGACGCAATTATGACTGGAAGTTTAGAATCTTCTTCCAAAAATGCATATTAAAGGTAGTCTGGCAATTGTTTCAATTCTAGCTCAGGTGGTTCCTCAATTGAAGGTTTCGATCTCTAAATGGTGGATCTATTCATACCTTCAAAGCTTCTTTCTTCTCTCAACTCAAGATTATTATTAAGCTGATTGACAACTACTCTAATCGCCATATTTTCAGGTTTCTCTTTCTCCCCATTCATCAAACACAATTCTAATGCATCACTAATCAACAAGTCTTGCTATGAATCCGAAACTGCGAAGTTGAGGTAGTCGATTGCATAGCATGTATCATCATGGTGTAGGCTTTGTTTAAGGATGTCAGGCATTTTAACTATGACCTCTTCATTTCCCACTCTCAACACTAACTTCCCATCCCCAACATCAATTATGGCTCTAGCAATAGCCAAAAATGGCCTCCCCAATATAAGAGGGACCTCCACATCTGCTTCCATGTCAAGGATGACGAAATCCGCCAAGAAGATGAAGTCCTGCACCTTCACTAATACATCTTCAACTACTCCTCTTAGGAATTTGACTGATCGATCGGCTAACTGAAGACTCATTTTGGTCGGTTTCAGCTCTCCAATACCAAATTTCTGGAACATCTTGTATGGCATCAAATTAATGCTAGCTCCCAAATCAGCCAATGCCCGTTCTTCAAATAAATTCCCTATCAGGCAAGGGATGGTAAAGCTCCCAGGATCTTTTAACTTCTTTGGGAGTTTGTTCTGAATTACCGTAGAGCATTCTCCTCCTAAAGTTATAGTGGAGAACTCTTCAAGTTTCCTTTTGTTCGATAGCAACTCTTTCAAAAATTTTGCATATCGTGGCATTTGTGATAATGCCTCAACCAGTGGAAGGTTGATGTGCAATTGCTTGAATATCTCTAAAAATCTGCCATAGTGCTCATCTGTTCTGTCCTTCTTGAGTCGTGCTGGATAAGGAACATTGGGCTTGTATTCTGGGATTAATGGAGGTGATGATTTCTCTTTAGGTGATTTTTCTAAATGCTTTCCCCCTTCTTTGAGAACTACTTGTTCTTTTGCTGGTTCAGTCACCCGACTCTCTTCTTCTTGAACCTTTGGTTGTAGTTCCTTACCACTTCGTAATGTGACAGCTTTAACATGTTCTCTAGGGTTGGTTTCCGTGTTTCTCGGTAGTGAACCTTGAGATCTCTCTGATAGAAGCTGAGCTATCTGGCCAACCTGGTTTTCAAGATTGTGTATTGATGCCTCATGATTCCTCAGAGCCGAGTCTTGATTTTTCAGAATCAAATCTAAGGACTTCTGTCTGTCTTTTGAATCCTTGATGAATTTTGTGAGGAGATCTTCAAGTGGCGGTTTGGAACTCTGGACCATTGGCCTCTAATAACCTGGTGGAGGATTCGGATTGCCCTTCTGAATATTACTGTTGTTAGTCCAAGAAAAATTTGGGTGATTTCTCCATCCTGGGTTATAAGTATTGCTGTATGGATTGTTCTGGGGTCAAATTGGGTTTCCCAAATGATCCACTTGCTCTGTTTGCCCTTCCTCACCACCTGAGGGTTCCACAATAGCCAGCTGATGTTGTGAGATAGCCAACCCGTCGATCTTTCTAGATAAAGCCTCAACTTTGGACATGATAGAAGTAGCCACATCCACTTCAAGAATGCCTGCCACCCTCTTTTCTCTGCCCCTACCATGTGACCATTCATAATTATTCGCGGCCATGTCTTCAAAAAGAGTCAAACTTTCTTCTGGAGTTTTATGGTTCAAGGTGCCACCTGCTGCGACATCTACTGTTTGTCTCCTTTGATAGTTCAACCCATTATAAAATATCTGAACTTAAAGCCACTCTGGGATCCCATGGTGTGGGCATTTCCGCATTGAGTCCTTGAATCTCTCCCAGGTTTCATACAACATCTCCATGTCATACTGATGATAAGACTGAATCTCAGCTCGAAGGTTAGCGGTCTTTGAAGGAGGGAAGAATTTGTCCATAAACTTCTTAATCAGACCTTGCCATGTAGTAATGGAGTTCCTCGGTAAAGAATTCAGCCACTGCTTAGCCTTGCCTTTCAAAGAGAATGGGAAGAGGCTGAGGCGGATCGCATCATCACTAACTCCATTAAATTTGAAGGTATCGCATATCTCCAGAAAGAGTTAGATATGCGCATTTGGATCTTCATCTGTAAACCATCAAATTGAGTATATTGCTGCACCATCTGAATCACGGCAGGCTTAAGTTCAAAATTATTTGCCTCCACTTGAGGATGGACTACGCTAGAGCTAACGCCAATCAAGTTTGGCCTGGTAAAATCAGAATTGGTTCTAGGTGGCTCATTAACTCGGCCATCTCGATTATCAACCAGTTGATGATTCGAGGGATCCACAACAATATTTCCTTGATTCAGTTCTTGAGCACGATTATTGACTTGATCATCCATTTCTTCCTTCAGTGATTCTCCTTGAATACCAAATGATGTTGACTCAGTCGAGTGTTGCTTTTTTCTGATAACGACGAATAATTTTCTCTGGCTTAGGATTAAAAACAGCAAGTTCCTTGGAGTGACTTCTAGTCATACACTGTAAACATAATACAAATCAATTATGAGCTCCAAATTCTCAAGAAGAAAAAGGAAAAAAAATAAGAAAGAAATAAATTGGTTAAATTAATAAGTAAAAAGTGTTTCTAATATTGGCGTATCCCCGGCAACGGCGCCAAAAACTTGATCGTTGCCAATCGTAGTTTTAATAAATTGAATTCTTGTTCTTAATCTTATTACGAAGCAATAGGCAAGCGTACCTATCGTAGCGTAATATAGCGAGTAAGCACAAGGTCGTCCCTCAGAGATACACCAACTACTAGTACTAACTTCATTCCTATTATCTAACCGATGCTTAAATATGTTGGTTGAAACTTAATTACTCTAATCTCAAAACTAATAACTCACTAACAACAATGGTTCTGAAGATTTATCAATTAACAAAAGCAACCTAGATTTTATTCTACTCCTTCTCTATCATGTAATTCATTAGATTTATGAAGATTGGCATAGTTAACTTCTTATACTGTCAAATTCTCTAGTCAAGTTAACTACTTTCTTAAGTATATTAACCTATCTAATCCTAGGTTTATCAAATAGGATCTCTCCTTAGTTAATAGCAACCTAAAATTGCATAAAGCACATGAATTCGCATCAAAATAATCGATGTAAACAGAATACTCTTGTTTCCTATCTCTAGAAGAACAATCAAATCTCATCAATTGCATTAAATCTAATCATAAGAGCAATTTCTCAATTAACTAATATGATATCATGCATAAATTCATATTCTAGATCTATGAATCTATGGAACAATTAAAGGGCATGCAATTAATCATAAGAAAGTCAACAACTTCGCATTAAAAACCAAATCTTCATCACATGACAGAGAAGTTTCGAATAAAATCTAGATTTAGAGTCTACTCCTCCATAAATTGGACAAACGAAATACAATTACTGGAAGAATAAATAAAATTCATAGTCACAACCCTTAAAGATAGAATCTTCTTCTTCGTGGGTCTTCAATCTCCTTTGGAATTGACAGAATCTTCTTTCCCCTGCTGTTATGAGAGTCAGAGCAAGTACAAAATTCGTAAAACTTCCTTCTAGGGCAAACTAACTGTCTATTTATACATGTACCCGGGTTAGATACATACACGAGTGGATACACGAGTAGTGTATCTCGTTCGTGTATCTCATGCTTTCTTCCAAGTGTCCTTATGTGAATATACATGATCAAGTACATGGGAGTACATTGGTCGTGTATTTGAAACATCGTTGAACAACAGTAAAACTTTGATACACAAGTAAAGTACATAGGCGTGTACTTTGCTCGTGTACTTTCTAAACATCCACTTCAGTATACACAAGCAAAGTACATGGGCGTGTACTTTGCTCGTGTACTTTCCAGACATCCACTTCAGTATACACAAGCAAAGTACATGGGCGTGTATCTTGCTCGTGTACTTTCCAAACATCCACTTCAGTATACACAAGCAAAGTACATGGGCGTGTATCTTGCTCGTATACTTTCCAGACATCCACTTCAGTATACACAAGCAAATTACATGGGCGTGTATCTCGCTTGTATACTTTCCAGAATTCTTTTCTTCACATGTATTGTATCCAATTCCTTCCGAACTTGATCTGACTCTTCAAAACTCCTTCCCTTAGCTCCCAAATACTCTAGAAAATCCTGAAATTAACATTCATTCCATTAAGCATCCTTTTCTTCAACAAATCATCTAAAAATTCAATAATAAAGCACAATTTCATTACTCTAGATAAGGGTATTTTGTGACTTATCAATAATGGACCATTATATGTGTTGCAGACGAGGTATATCCTAGAAATGGAGGAGAGAAAGCAATCACCCCCTATGGTATTTCAGATATTGGGATTCTACAATAATACTTCTTCAAATGACTTATTATGAGGATACAGAGTCTCTACTGCATTTAATCTGTTAGATTTGAGGAAAAATCTTTTTTAGGCCTAAGGAGATGATAGGAATCAAAATCCTATAAGACCTATCATGATGAGAGCCATGATGGGAGCTAAGCCAGAAGATGGAATGTGGATCCTCTTGAAGTGCCACCTGGACCGATCACAAGAACTCGAGCGAAACGATTCAAGGAAGCACTTAACTGGTTGAGAAAAGATGTCCACGAAGCCGGAAAGGATTAGAGCAACCATGAAGCCGGAAAGGATTGGAACAACCATGAGAATGCCTTTGCTCTTGTACAAGTCATAACAGATACGGGTTGAAGGGGGCGTGTCTTTACAAGGCACGACCGTGTAGTGAGTCTGGAGGTGATGAGATCCATGATGGGAGCCAAGCCAGAAGATGGAATGTGGATCCTCTTGAAGTGCCACCTGGACCGATTACAAGAAATTGAGCGAAATGATTCAAGGAAGCACTTAATGGATTGATAAAGGATGTCCATGAAGCCGGAAAGGATTGGAGCAATCATGATGTTGGAAAGGATTAGAACAACCATGGGAAGGCCCTTGCTCTTGTATAAGTCATAAAAGATACAGGTTGATGAGGGCGTGTCTTTTCAAGGCATGGCCGTGTAGGAGTCTCAAGGTTACAGAGAATCATACACGGTCATATACACGGCTAAAAGGCACGGCCGTGTATGGTGTCAAGAAAATCCACAGAAAGATACACGTCTTGAAGTACACGGCTGTGTATATTTTCAACACCGGCTCAAGGCCGGCTCTAAGGCCGCCGGCCTTCATGTCTACACCGCCGGCCTACATGTTTGTTTTGTTGATATTTACGTAACTTATCTAAGTTATGTCGTTTTGGGCTTTATTGTTACGAATTGTAAACCCTAATATGAAGCTCCTAGGGTTAGAATATAGAATATACAACTTGAAGTTTGAAAAACACTTTGAGAGAATTCCTCTCTTGGTTCTTTAAAGAACTAATCTAGAACTTATCGGATTTTTCTTCCGTGGCGTTCATCCCGACTTATCAATCGGTTTTTCATCCCAATTGTGGCGTCTTCATATTATACCAAGGTTCTTGTCTCGCTTATAGACAACGGGTCGCGATTTCCACTTGAGGGTGCTTGGCATCTTAGGTAACGAATTCCAAACGTATTGTTATTGGGTTTCATCACACGTTGGCGTGGTTCGTATCAGTTAGGAATCCAATCAAACCAATTTCATATCAGGAGGCTCCATAGAAACATACACAGTCGTATACATGGTTCAAACGCACGGCCGTGTATGGTGTCAAGAATATCTATAGAAATATACACGTCTAGAAAGGCACAGCCGTGTATACACTCTATGCCGGCTACTACGTCGGCTCCAACGCCGCCGGCCTTTAATCCAACACCGTTGGCCTTTAATTCCCTGTTTTGTTATTTTTCCGCAACTTAATGATGTTATGTCGTTTTGGGCTTTTACTATTACGAATTGTAAACCCTATTATAAAGCTTCTAAGGTTGAGAACAGAAATATACAACATACAAGTTTGAATAACACTTTTGAGAAAATTCCTCTCTTGTTTCTTTAAAGAACTTCCCTTGAACTTATCGGATTTTCTTCCGTGATGTTCATCCCGACTTATCAATCGATCTTTCATCCCGATTGTGGCGTCCACATAATATACCAAGGTTCTTGCCTCACTTATAGGCAACGGGTTGCGGTTTCCACTCGATTGTTTAGCATATTGGGTAGCAATTCCGAATGTATTGGTATTAGGTTTCGTCACACGTGGGCGTAGTTCGTATTAGTTTGGTATCAGAGCCTAGGTTCGTTAAACATCAGTTCGGTTTGAGGAAGGTAACATCAAAACCCTAACTTAAATCATTCATATCAATTGTTCATATCAAGTTCATAGTGTTAATTGTCTATTGAAAGTGTAGTGTCTCCTATTCACTTTTGTTACAAACAAAAAGAACAAAAAAAAAAGAAAGGAAAAAAAAAAGAACGTGATCAAGAGCAACAAACAAAGGCAACAAAAAAAGGAAAGAAAAAGAGGAAAATTTCGAGCCCCTAGAGTTGTTTTGAATTCTACGGAAGGGATTGGTGTAGTTTGGTCAGTTCCAAGAGAATTGAGAAGAGGAATTGGTGAGTTGATACCATCATTGCTTGTGAGAATACACGAGTGACTGTGTGATATCATCCTTTGAGTGAAACACGTAAGGGAGTGTATTGTGAGGCTTAATTATATATATTTGTGTTAGTACTAATCTTTTCTACAGGAACTATGTCGAGGCAACATTCTCCTAAAGGTGAGAGGGGAAGGTTTGATGCTAGGTTAGTGATTGAGGCGTTGAGGGGTGAGATGAAGAGGATGTTTCAGGAGGGCATGGAACAAATTCATGAGACAGTGGAACAAAAACTAGAGCAATCTAAAAACGTCTTCCAAGGGTATAAGAGGGAGAGTTGTTCTAGGAGAGTGCAACGGGTGGAGATGAAATGTCTGATGATGAATTTGATGAACCTTCTGTCGGGAATTATAGAGGTTATAGTGGTAGGAATAGAGGAACTAGGGATTGGGAAGATAGAGGAGATAGGAATAGAGAGGATAATCAATTGAGTAGTATAAAGATGAAGATTCCTCCTTTCCAAGGGAAGAATGATCCCGAGGCGTACTTAGAGTGGGAGAAGAAGGTAGAGATGGTGTTTGATTGTCACAATTATAGTAGGAGAAAGAAAGTGAAGCTTGCTGCCATTGAATTTTCGGATTACGCCATAGTGTGGTGGGATCAACTGATGTTGAATAGAAGAAGGAATGGCGAACCACCTATTGAGTCTTGGGAAGAGATGAAGAGGGTGATGAAGAAGCGGTTTGTGCCTGCGTATTACTATCGTGAATTACACAACAAATTGCAAACTCTTAAGCAGGGAAGCCGAAGTGTAGATGAATATTTTAAGGAGATGGAGGTTACTATGATTAGGGCGAATGTAAAGGAGGATAGAGAGGCTACCATGGCTAGGTTTCTTGCTGGATTGAATTGAGAAATTCAAAATGTCGTAGAACTGCAGCATTATGTAGAATTGGAAGATATGGTTCATATGGCTATAATGGTTGAGAACCAACACAGGAGGAAAGGTAGTAGTACTGCACGGTTTCAATAGGGTGCTGGTTCATCTACCTGGAAGACTAACCAATGGAAGAAGGAAGAAAAGCCTTTACCCACCAAACCAAAAGGAGAGTAGAGGCAAGCGGGTTCTACTCCTGGTAACCAAGGTAAACCTAATTCTTCTACTCCTAAAAATCATGACATTCGATGTTTTAAATGCCAAGGCAGAGGTCATATTGCTAGTCAATGTCCGAATAGGCCTGTTATGATTCTGCGTGATGATGGTGAGTATGAGACTGAGAGGGATAGTGAAGAGGATGATATGCCTCCATTAGAAGACGCTAGTGATGACGAGGAGCCTGCAGTAGGGAAGTTAGTGGCAGTAGTGAAGCGAGCTTTGAATGTGCAGGTGAAGGAAGAAGAGGAGGTGCAACGAGAGAATATCTTTCATACTAGATGTTATCTAGGTGATCATATTTGCAGTTTGATCATTGATGGAGGGAGTTGCACTAATGTGGTGAGTACTTTTATTGTCAAGAGGCTGGGACTCAAGACTACTAAACACCCTAGTCCATATAAATTGCAGTGGTTGAATGATAGTGGCGAGACTATGGTGAGTAAGCAAGCCTTGATTGCTTTTCGCATCGGTAGGTATGAGGATGAGGTGTTATGCGATGTAGTGCCGATGTAGGAGTGTCATGTGTTGTTGGGGAGGCTATGGCAGTTTGATAGGAAGGTTGTTCATGATGGCTTTTCTAACAAGTATACGCTTGTTCACTAGGGGAAAAGCTTTAATCTTAAACCCTTAACACCTAAACAGGTGTATGAGGATCAGTTGCAGCTACAACAGTCTTTTGCAAAATATAAGGTGAGTGAAAAATAGAGGGAGAGTGAGAGAGCAAAAGACAGCGAGAAAGAAAAGGAACACAAAAGTCGATATCAAAAGGAAAAAGAGAGGAAGGCTGGAATGAGCGTGAGAGACCAAGTTGAGGGGGATCAACTTTGGTGATGAGTGAAAAGGAGAGTGCAGCCTTGCAAAAGGAGAGTTGTGTGGCAAGTGCGAGTGTAGTGAAGAGAGCGTTAATGATAAAGTAACCTATGTTGTTACTGGTTTTTAAGGAAACTTGTTTAAATACTAACGAAACTTTTTAACTCTTTTCCTAGTGTGGTTGTGTCTATTGTGCAGGACTTTGAAAATGTCTTCCCTGAGGAGATTCCAAAGGGTTTACCACCTATTCATGGTATTGAGCACCAGGGTTTACCCAAAGCATCTATTCCAAACAAACCAGCTTATAGGAGCAATCCAGAGGAGACAAAGGAACTCCAAAGGCAGGTCAATGAATTAATGGAGAAGGGGTACGCGAGAGAAAACATGAGTCCATGTGCAGTGCCTGTGATTTTGGTGCCTAAGAAGGATGGGTCATGGAGAATGTGTGTTGACTGCCGCGCCATCAACAACATCACGGTAAAGTATCGTTATCCCATTCCTCGCTTATATGACATGTTAGATGAGTTACATGGGTCTAGTGTCTTTTCCAAAATTGATCTAAAAAGCGGATATCACCGAATTAGAATGAAAGAAGGTGATGAATGGAAAACCGCATTTAAGACAAAATATGGATTGTATGAGTGGTTAGTAATGCCTTTCGGTTTAACTAATGCACCTAGTACTTTTATGAGACTTATGAACCATGTTTTGAGGACTTTTATTGGCAATATTGCTAATTTGTTCTTTAGGGAAGTTGTGAGATTGCATGATATGCCTAGAACAATCGTATCAGATAAAGATGCTAAGTTCTTGAGCTACTTCTGAAAGACCCTATGGGCTAAGTTAAGAACTAAGCTATTCTTTTCTACTACTTGTTATCCATAGACTAATGGTCAAACTGAGGTAGTAAATCGAACTTTATCTACTTTGTTAAGGGCAGTCATTAAAAAGAATATTAAAAGTTGGGAGGATTGCTTGCCGCATGTTGAATTTGCCTATAATCGCACAATGCATTCTGCTACTAAGTTTACTCCTTTTAAAATTGTGTATGGTTTTAATCCACTAACTCCTTTGGATTTATCACCTCTGCCTATTTCTGAGTATGTTAATCTAGATGGCAAGAAGAAAGCAGAATTTGTTAAATAGATCCATAAGAAGGCAAGACTAAACATTGAGCGAAGAACAGAGCAGTATGTGAAACAAGCCAATAAGGGTCGTCGACAAGCTGTCTTTGAACCTGGAGACTAAGTTTGGGTTCACATGCGCAAAGAGCGGTTTCCCGTACAGCATTGATCTAAATTACTTCCTAGAGGCGATGGACCATTTCAAATTCTTGAGCGCATCAATGATAATGCATATAAGATAGATTTGCCAGGTGAGTATCAAGTAAGTGCTACGTTTAATGTTACTGATCCAAGTCCTTTTGATGTAGGCGACGATTTGAGGACAAATCCTTTTCAAGAGGAGGGGAATGATGAGAGCCATAATGGGAGCCAAGCTAGAAGATGGAATGTGGATCCTCTTGAAGTACCACTTGGACCGATCACAAGAACTCGAGCAAAATGATTCAAGGAAGTAGTTAACAGGTTGATAAAGGATGTCCACGAAGGCGGAAAGGATTGGAGCAACCATGAAGCCGGAAAGGATTGGAACAACCATGAGAATGCCCTTGCTCTTGTACAAGTCATAACGGATACGGGTTGAAGGGGACGTGTCTTTACATGGCATGGCCGTGTAGTGAGTCTAAAGGCTCCACAGAAACATACACAGTCGTATACACAGTTCAAAGGCACGACCGTGTATGGTGTCAAGAATATCTACAGAAACATTGATAAGTTGCAAAATACCCTTATCTAGAGTAATGAAATTGTGCTTTATTGTTGAATTTTTAGATGATTTGTTAAACAAAAGGATGCTTAATGGAATGAATGTCAATTTTAGGATCTTTTAGAGTATTTTGGAGCTAAGGGAAGGAGTTTTGAAGAGTCGGATCAAGTTTGGAAGGAATTGGATACATTACATGTGATGAGAAAGAATTCTGGAAAGTGCACAAGCGAGATACACGCCCATGTACTTTACTTGTGTATACTGAAGCGGATGTTTGGAAAGTACACGAGCAAAGTACACGCACATGTACTTTGCTTGTGTATTTAAGTTTTGCTTCTGTTCGATAATGTTTCAAATACACGACCAATGTGCACTCCCATGTACTTGCTCGTGTATATTCACATAAGGACACTTGGAAGCAAGCATGAGATACACGAACGAGATACACTACTTGTGTATCCGCTCCTGTATATATCTAACCGGGGTACATGTATAAATAGACCGTTAGTTTGCCCTAGAACCGGAGGTTACAAATTTTTTTATTTTCTCTGACTCTCATAACAGCAAGGGAAAGAAGATTCTATCAATTCCAAGGGAGATTGAAGACCCACGAAGAAAAAGATTCTACCTTTAAGGGTTGTGACTATGAATTTTATCTATTCTTCTAGTAATTGCATTTCTTTTGTCCAATTTATGGAGGAGTAGACCCTAGATCTAGATTTTATTTGAAACTTCTCTGTCATGTGATGAAGATTTGGTCATTAATGCGAAGTTGTTGACGTTCTTATGATTAATTGCATGCCCTTCAATTGTTTCTTAGATTCATAGATCCGAAATATGAATTTATGCATGATATCATATTAGTTAATTGAGAAATTGCTCTTATGATTAGATTTAATGCAATTAATGAGATTTGACTGTTCTTCTAGAGATAGGAAACAAGAGTCTTCTGTTTACATCGATTATTTTGATGCGAATTCATGTGCTTTATGCAATTCTAGGTTGCTATTAACTAAAGAGAGATCCTATTTGATAAACCTAGGATTAGATAGGTTAATATACTTGAGAAAGTAGTTAACTTGACTAGAGAATTCGACAGTATAAGAAGTCAATTACGACAATCTTCATAAATCTAATGAATTACATGATAGAGAAGGAGTAGAATAAGATCTAGGTTGCTTTTGTTAATTGATAAATCTTCAGAACCATTGTTGTTAGTGAGTTATTGGTTTTATGATTAAAGTAATTAAGTTTCAACCAACATATTTAAGCGGCAGTTAGATAAGAGGAACGGAGTTAGTACTAGTAGTTGGTGTATCTCTGAGGGACGACCTTATGCTTACTCGTAATATTACACTACGATAGGTGCGCTTGCCTATTGCTTCGTAGTAGGATTAAGAACAAGAATTCAATTTATTAAAACTACGATTGGCAACGATCAAGTTTTTGGCGCCGTTGCTGGGGATACACCAATATTAGAAACACTTTTTACTTATTAATTTAACCAATTTATTTCTTTCTTATTTTTTTTTTCCTTTTCTTCCTGAGAATTTGGAGCTCATACTTGATTTGTATTACGTTTGCAGTGCATGACCAGAAGTTGCTCCAAGGAACTTGCTGTTTTTAATCCTAAGCCAGAGAAAATTATTCGTAGTTATCAGAAAAAGCAACACTCGACTGAGTCAACATCATTTGGTATTCAAGGAGAATCACTGAAGGAAGAAATGGCTGATCAAGTCAATAATCGTGCTCAAGAGCTGAATCAAGGAAATGTTGTTGTGAATCCGCCGAATCATCAACTGGTTGATAATAGAGATGGTCGAGTTAATGAGCCACCTAGAACCAATTCTGATTTTGCCAGGCCAAACTTGATAGGCGTTAGCTCTAGCATAGTCCGTCCTCGAGTGGAGGCAAATAATTTTGAACTTAAGCCTGCTGTGATTCAGATGGTGCAACAATATACTCAATTTGATGGTTTACAGGATGAAGATCAAAATGTGCATATCCAACTCTTTCTGGAGATATGCGATACCTTCAAATTTAATGGAGTTAGTGATGATGCGATCCGCCTCAGGCTCTTCCCATTCTCTTTGAAAGGCAAGGCTAAGCAGTGGCTGAATTCTTTACCGAGGAACTCCATTACTACATGGCAAGGTCTGATTAAGAAGTTTATAAACAAATTCTTCCCTCCTTAAAAAACCGCTAAACTTCAAGCTGAGATTCAATCTTATCATCAGTATGACATGGAGACGTTGTATGAAACCTAGGAGAGATTCAAGGACTCAATGCGGAAATGCCCACACCATGGGATCCCAGAGTGGCTTCAAGTTCAGATATTTTATAATGGGTTAAACTATCAAACGAGACAAACAGTAGATGCCGCAGCTGGTGGCACCTTGAACCATAAAAATCCGGAAGACATTTTGACTCTTTTTGAATACATGGCTGCGAATAATTATGAATGGTCACATGGTAGGGGTAGAGAAAAGAAGCTGGCAAGCATTCTTGAAGTGGATGTGGCTACTTCTATCATGTCCAAAGTTGAGGCTTTATCTAGAAAGATCGACGGGTTGGCTGTCTCACAACATCAGCTGGCTATTGTGGAACCCTCAGGTGGTGAGGAAGGGCAAACAGAGCAAGTGGATTATTTGGGAAACCCAATTCGGCCCTAGAACAATCCATCCAGCAATACTTATAACCCAGGATGGAGAAATCACCCAAATTTTTCTTGGACTAACAACAGTAATATTCAGAAGGGCAATCTGAATCCTCCACCAGGTTATCAGAGGCCACTGGTCCAGAGTTCCAAACTGCCACTTGAAGATCTCCTCACAAAATTCATCAAGGATTCAGAAGATAGACAGAAGTCCTTAGATTTGATTATAAAAAATCAAGACTTGGCTCTAAGGAATCATGAGGCATCAATACATAATCTTGAAAACTAGGTCGGTCAGATAGCTAAGCTTCTGTCAGAGAGATCTCAAGGTTCACTACCGGGAAACACAAAAACCAACCCTAGAGAACATGTTAAGGCTGTCACATTACGAAGTGGTAAGGAACTACAACCAAAGGTTCAAGAAGAAGAGAGTCGAATGATTGAACCAGCAAAAGAACAAGTAGTTCTCAAAGAAGGGGGAAAGCATTCAGAAAAATCACCTAAAGAGAAATCATCACCTCCATTAATCTTAGAATACAAGCCCAATGTTCGTTACCCAGCACGACTCAAAAAGGACAGAACAGATGAGCACTATGGCAGATTTTTAGAAATATTCAAGCAATTGCATATCAACCTTCCACTGGTTGAGGCATTATCACAAATGCCACGATATGCAAAATTTTTGAAAGAGTTGCTATCGAACAAAAGGAAGCTTGAAGAGTTCTCCACTGTAACTTTAGGAGGAGAATGCTCTATGGTAATTCAGAACAAACTCCCAAAGAAGTTAAAAGATCCTAGGAGTTTTACCATCCCTTGCCTGATAGGGAATTTATTTAAAGAACGGGCATTGGCTTATTTGGGAGCCAGCATTAATTTGATGCCATATAAGATGTTCCAGAAATTGGGTATTGGAGAGCCGAAACCAACCAAAATGAGTCTTCAGTTAGCCGATTGATCAGTCAAATTCCCAAGAGGAGTAGTTGAAGATGTATTAGTGAAGGTGCAAGACTTCATCTTCCCGGCGGATTTCGTCATCCTTGACATGGAAGCAGATGTGGAGGTCCCTCTTATATTGGGGAAGCCATTTTTGGCTACTGCTAGAGCCATAATTGATGTTGGGGATAGGAAATTAGTGTTGAGAATGGGAAATGAAGAGGTCATAGTGAAAATGCCTGACGTCCTTAGACAAAGCCTGCACCATGATGATACATGCTATGCAATTGACTACCTTGACTTCGCAGTTTCGGATTCATTGCAAGACCTGTTGATTGGTGATGAATGGGGAGAAAGAGCAACCTGAAAATATGGCAATTAGAGTAGTTGTCAATCAGCTTAATAATAATCCTGAGTTGAGAGATGAAGGAAGCTTTGAAGGTATGAATAGATCTACCATTCAGAGATCAAAACCTTCAATTGAGGAACCACCTAAGCTAGAATTGAAACAACTGCCAGACTACCTTCAATATGCATTTTTGGAAGAAGATTCTAAACTTCCAGTCATAATTGCATCAAATCTGGATCGAGATCAGCAGGAAAGGTTATTGCATGTCCTGGGGCAACACAAGAAAGCAATTGCATGGAAAATTGCAGATATAAAGGGGATTAGCCCATCGTTTTGTACACACAAAATTTTGATGGAAGATTGTGTCAAGCCAATGGTACAATCGCAGCGCCGACTTAATCCAAATATGAGAGATGTTGTAAAAAAGGAAGTCATCAAATTGCTTGATGCAGGAATGATCTACCCGATTTCTGATAGCTCATGGGTGAGCTCCATTCAAGTAATTCCGAAGAAAGGCGGTATGACAGTGGTACCGAATGAAAAAAATGAACTCATCCCGATGAGAAGTGTCATTGGATGGAGAGTTTATACAGATTACCGCAAGCTAAATGACGTAACTCAAAAGGATCATTTTCCTCTTCCATTTGTGGACCAAATGCTTGAAAGGTTAGCTGGTTATACATATTACTGTTTCCTCGATGGGATGTCTGGATATTTTCAGATTCCTATCACACCCGAAGACCAGGAAAAGATGACATTCACATGCCCTTTTGGGACCTTCGCTTATCGATGCATGCCTTTCGGATTATGCAACGCTCCAGCCACCTTTCAGCGATGCATGATGGCTATTTTTGAGGATATGGTAGGAGACAAGATGGAAGTATACATGGATGATTTTTCTGTTTTCGGGAATTCTTTTGATGAGTGTCTGCACCATCTTGAGTTAGTGTTGCAACGTTGTGAAGATACTAACCTGCTCCTAAATTGGGAGAAGTGTCATTTTATGGCAAAAGAAGGTATTATTTTGGGTCATAAAATCTCCAAGAAAGGCATAGAAGTGGATGAGGCAAAGATCGAAGCAATTTCTAAATTGCCCCCACCATCTTCAGTTAAGGCAATACGAAGTTTTCTTGGCCATGCAGGGTTCTATCGACGATTCATTAAAGATTTTTCAAAAATTGCTAGGCCGATGACAAAACTCTTGGAGAAGGATACCTCCTTTGACTTCAACCAGGAATGCATTGATGCATTTGAACTCCTCAAGCAAAAACTCATCACTGCACCTATCATGGTCACACCAACATGGGACGTTCCCTTTGAGATTATATGTGATGCTAGTGACTCGGCTGTGGGAGCTGTTCTGGGTCAGCGAAAGGATAAATACTTTCAACCTATTCATTATGCTAGCAAAACACTCACTCCTGCACAAGAAAACTATACAACCACTGAGAAGGAGTTGCTGGTAGTTGTCTTTGCCTTTGACAAGTTCAGACCATATCTCATCTTATCTAAGGTCACCATATACATAGATCATTCCGCCTTGAAATTCTTGCTAACAAAACAAGATGCAAAGCCACGCCTCATTCGGTGGATTTTACTTCTTCAAGAGTTTGATCTTGAGATAAGAGATAAAAAGGGTGCCGAAAATCTAGCAGCCGACCACCTGTCACGTTTGGAGAATCCCTGTTTAGAAAGACCGAACGAAGTTGAGATCAACGATGAGTTCCCTGAGGAACGATTGTATGCCATCAAGAGCATTGAAGATGATATCATCCCATGGTTTGCTGATATTGCCAATTACCTAGTGTCAAGGGCCCTTCCTAAGGATATGAACAAGCAGCAGAAGAAGAAATTTTTCACCGAATTGAAGCACTACTACTGGGAGGATCCACATTTATTCAGAATTTGTGCTGATCAAATGATTCGAAGGTGTGTTTCCCATGAAGAAGGATGGAAAATCTTATTCCACTGTCACAGTGGGCCAACGGGAGGACATCATAGTGCCAATAGGACAGCGTACAAAGTATTGGAAGTAGGATTTTACTGGCCGTCATTGTTTAGGGATGCTCAGAGATATATAGCTCGATGTGACCGATGCCAGAGGGATGGTAACATATCAAAAAGGAATGAAATGCCACAACACTACATATTAGAGTGTGAAGTATTCGATGTGTGGGGCATCGACTTTATGGGGCCCTTTCCTCCTTCCTTCGGAAATAAATACATATTAGTAGCTGTAGATTACATCTCTAAATGGGTAGAAGCACAAGCCTTGTCAACTAATGAATCCTGGGTGGTTGTTAAATTCTTGAAGAAGCTCTTCTGTAGATTCGGGGTCCCACGGGCACTCATAAGTGACAGAGGTACACACTTCTGTAATTTGCAAGTTGAAAAGATTCTTAAGCGATATGGGGTGACTCATCGTCTTGCTACACCGTATCACCCCCAAACTAGTGGGCAAGTGGAGGTTTCAAACAGGGACCTAAAGCGTATCTTAATGAAGTTTGTGTCTCACCATAGACGAGATTGGGCTGAGAAGTTAGATGATGCTTTGTGGGCATATCGGACAGCTTACAAACCCCCCCCCCCTTAATACTACTCCATATCAATTGGTCTATAGGAAAGCTTGCCATTTACTAGTTGAGATTCAGCACAAGGCATTTTGGGCAATCAAATCTGCCAATTTAGATCTCAGTCGGTCTGAAGCACATCGAAGGATGCAACTTAATGAGCTACATGAATGGAGGCTCATGGCATATGACAATTCATATATATACAAAGAGAAAGCCAAGAAGTTTCATGATGCTCGGCTACCACGGAATGGACAGTTTAATGAAGGGGACTTTGTATTACTTTTCAACTCTAGGTTGAAATTGTTCCCTGGGAACCTTAAATCAAGATGGTCCGGTCCATTCGGGGTAAAAAAGGTTTTTCCCTACGGCACAGTTGAGTTGGAACACCTGGAGAAAGGCATTTTCAAGGTGAATGGCCAAAGGCTTAAGCATTACTTTGGGGACAAAACAGTTTTGGAAGAAAAGGAGGAGCTGAACCTCATTCTCATCTCCATTTGAGCTCCACCAGTTCATTACGTCGAGCTAACGACGTTAAACAACAGCGCTTCTTGGGAGGCAACCTATGTTGCTTAGGTAAGTTTTTTTTTTCTTTACTATCATCCATTGTTTTGGAGTAACTTTTGCAAGACAGCAAGCTACAGAGAGGCTAACCAAGTTTAGATTCTATGAAAGTCACCTTAATAGAGCTTCTTTTAAGCTCTAAGTGTGGGGAAATTCAGGATGGGAGACCTTTTCAAGAGAATGCAAGATGAAGTGATGACATGTATGTACTTTGATCTGCACAACCGGGTACACTAGTGATGTATCCGGTTTCTCACACATGCCAGAGGGTGTCTAAATTAAATTTGCATTACAAAAGGGGAATACGTCATGGTGTGGCCTCCCGTGCACTTCAAAAAATGCTCATTGTGTATATATCAGAGATACACGAATAAGGTACACGCTCGTGTACCTGGTCGTGTATCTGACCCACAGAAGGCACAATTCGATATACGAACAAGGTACACGCTCGTGTACCTGGTCGTGTATCTGACCCACAGAACACCCCCTTTATATACACGAACAAGGTACACGCTCGTGTACCTGGTCGTGTATTTGACTCACAGAATGCTCTCCCATGATACATGAACAAGGTACACGCTCGTGTACCTAGTCGTGTATCTAACCTACAGAATGCTCTCCCACGATACACGAACAAGGTACACGCTCATTTACCTGGTCGTGTATGTAACCCACAGAAAGGAATCCAAAGTACACGACCAAAGTACATGACCGTGTACTTGGTCGTGTATCTAATTTTTCTGCTCGTACTATAAAAGGACTCCTCACTTCACTCTGCCATTTATACGACCCATTCTCCATTCGTGTATTTGACCCACTCACTCCC
The DNA here is from genome assembly GCA_037954665.1 of Laguncularia racemosa. Lineage (NCBI taxonomy): Eukaryota > Viridiplantae > Streptophyta > Magnoliopsida > Myrtales > Combretaceae > Laguncularia > Laguncularia racemosa. The sequence continues at coordinate 3,290,273 of JBBMOL010000035.1, forward strand.
ACTCTACTCCGCCATACCGTGGTTGTTCTTTCCACACCATAAATTTCTTCCGTTTCAAGGACTCAAGGTAAGTAAGTTTTCTCTTCTTCTTCTTCAATACTTATTGCAATACGGTTGTTGGTCGGTTTTCTTTTATGACTACCATACATGCTTGCATCTATGATGATGGTATGATGAGTGATTTCACAGTTTGGAAGTCGATTGTTGATAGATCTGTAGACATTTTGAACTCACATGAATGCATGTTTGACTGATGTCATGAGTGGCTGCCAAACAAGTGAATCGACAGTTAGGGTTTGAACATGAATATTTAGGACTTTGATTTTGTGGGTTTCTGGAACAATGTTGTTGTGTTTCTTTCCCAATCTTCTTCTCAGAAACCAAGTTATGAGGCCATCTTTTTTATGATCACTAAACTATCGCACCTAGCTTCTTAGAATCAAGATTCGAACTTTATCGTTTAAGGATGCTTTGGGTGTGTTGTAGTTACATTTTTTTGCCTTCAGGAAGGTAGATTGATAATATACTAAAGCCACAAGACCTGATTTTGAGCGTTCCTATGGTAATTTATGCATGTATGAGATGGGTAGATACACAATCGTGTGCTTTGGTTGTGTATCTCAACTGCGCTATCTTCCTCCTTATTTCAGAAACCCAATGTAAGTCCTATCATTTTCTTTGTGTAATTGACGACCCTAACTTATTTTGAGACCATTGTATTCTTGAATGATAAAGACATTGGGGATAATGTCTCAATCTAAGTGTGGGGAAGGGGATACTAAAGAAATTTGATAAGGGTTGTGCTGAATTATATAAGTCGTTCAAAATTTTCCCCTATTTTTTTTTCTTTTTGCTTAATAATCGAATTTTGAAATCATGATTGCAAATCACGTAGTATATTAGCATTTAGTGAGTGAATTCCTCCAAAAGAGTGTTGTGCATGTCACCTTTGTCTTCTTTGGAACATTGATACTTAGTCAAAGTTATGGGATAAAATCGCTGTGAAACTCAAAGATCTTGAGAGCCATTTAATCTTTCATGAAAGGGCAAATGAAATGATTCTCTTGGTGATCCTTCTTAGAAGATCTCTTTAAAGTAATAATTTAATGAAAGCATGTTATACTTCAAAAATAAAGGATTGGTTAGTATGGGCAGGCTTTGGTCCCTCAGAAGAGCGAAGTTTGACTCCACTACTAACTAGTCAAAATAATAAGTTAAGGTAATAGAGGTTCGATGGGGTTCCTTTAAAACCTGGTCACCTAAGGTCGTCTGGCCTGAGATCGGCTGACCGAGGAAATTACCGTAATAAAATGAAATACCATAAAGGCAAAAGTTGAGAGGGTCCTGTAACTCGAGTAATTAAGCCCATAGGAGCGCCCTCAATTGAGGGGATAACGTTCATTAACTTGGGTGACGAGCCTAGGGTTATCGGCTGAAAACTCGTTACATGGGTCGCAAGATCCTAAACAAAAAAAAAAAGGGATGAAACCAGTGAACTATTACAAAGAATAAAATCTTTAAAGAGATCAACCAAAAAGGAGGAGGAATCCAGGGGAAACATAAATGCAATGTATTTTCATTATTGATTGCTTTACTAAGAGAGATAATTGAGAAGATTATAGACTCTTTAGTGGTGGTTGAAATGTACCACGTTTCCTTTTGCTCTAATTGATCTTGTGTCTAATTTTGATCATGAAAGCCATTGTTAAATGACAAGGGTAAAGATTGGTCTACTCTGATTAATCCTAGAAATTTGACTAAAGTATCTTTGTTACAATACTTTCACGACAAGGTGAGAAGCACACTCATTAGATTAAGGGATTGCATTGAGCTTTAAAGATTAAAATTCATAAATGTTAATGTGTGAGTAGTATTATTTGGTAACGACGATCATGATTAATGAGAAGTTTGATTAATGTTTTATTTTGCTTGAGGACAAGCAAAGACTTAAGTGTGGGGAAGTTTGATAAGTCGCAAAATACCCTTATCTAGAGTAATGAAATTGTGCTTTATTGTTGAATTTTTAGATGATTTGTTGAAGAAAAGGATGCTTAATGGAATGAATGTTAATTTTAGGATCTTCTAGAGTATTTTGGAGCTAAGGGAAGGAGTTTTGAAGAGTCGGATCAAGTTTGGAAGGAATTGGATACATTACATGTGAAGAGAAAGAATTATGGAAAGTACACAAGCGAGATACACGCCCATGTACTTTACTTATGTATACTGAAGCAGATGTCTGGAAAGTACACGAGCAAAGTACATGTCCATGTACTTTGCTTGTGTATCTAAGTTTTGCTTCTGTTCGATGATGTTTCAAATACACGACCAATGTACACTCCCATGTACTTGCTCGTGTATATTCACATAAGGACACTTGGAAGCAAGCATGATATACACGAACAAGATACACTACTTGTGTATCCACTCGTGTATATATCCAACCGGGGTACACGTATAAATAGACCGTTAGTTTGCCCTAGAACCGGAGGTTACGAATTTTTTATTTTCTCTGACTCTCATAACAGCAAGGGAAAGAAGATTCTATCGATTCCAAGGGAGATTGAAGACCCACGAAGAAGAAGATTCTATCTTTAAGGGTTGTGACTATGAATTTTATCTATTCTTCTAGTAATTGCATTTCTTTTGTCTAATTTATGGAGGAGTAGACCCTAGATCTAGATTTTATTTGAAACTTCTCTATCATGTGATGAAGATTTGGTCATTAATGCAAAGTTGTTGACTTTCTTATGATTAATTGCATGCCCTTCAATTGTTTCTTAGATTCATAGATCTGAAATATGAATTTATGCATGATATCATATTAGTTAATTGAGAAATTGCTCTTATGATTAGATTTAATGCAATTAATGAGATTTGATTGTTCTTCTAGAGATAGGAAACAAGAGTCTTCTGTTTACATCGATTATTTTAATGCGAATTCATGTGCTTTATGCAATTCTAGGTTGCTATTAACTAAGGAGAGATCCTATTTGATAAACCTAGGATTAGATAGGTTAATATACTTGAGAAAGTAGTTAACTTGACTAGAGAATTTGACAGTATAAGAAGTCAATTACGACAATCTTCATAAATCTAATGAATTACATGATAGAGAAGGAGTAGAATAAGATCTAGGTTGCTTTTGTTAATTGATAAATCTTCAGAACCATTGTTGTTAGTGAGTTATTAGTTTTAAGATTAGAGTAATTAAGTTTCAACCAACATATTTAAGCGGCGGTTAGATAATAGGATTGGTGTATCTCTGGGGGACGACCTTGTGCTTACTCGCTATATTACGCTACGATAGGTGCACTTGCCTATTGCTTCGTAGTAGGATTAAGAATAAGAATTCAATTTATTAAAACTACGATTGGCAACGATCAAACATACATGTCTAGAAAGGCACGACCGTGTATACACTCTACGCCGGCTACTACGCCGGCCTTTAATCCAACGCCGCCGGCCTTTAATTCCTTATTTTGTTATTTTTCCGCAACTTAATGATTTTATGTCATTTTAGGCTTTTATTATTACGAATTGTAAACCCTACTATAAAGCTTCTAGGGTTGAGAACAGAAATATACAACATACAAGTTTGAATAACACTTTTGAGAGAATTCCTCTCTTGGTTCTTTAAAGAACTTCCCTTGAACTTATCGGATTTTCTTCCGTGGCATTCATCCCGACTTATCAATTGGTCTTTCATCTCGATTGTGGCGTCCACATAATATACCAAGGTTCTTGCCTCACTTATAGGCAACGGGTCGCGGTTTCCACTCGATTGTTTGGCATCTTGGGTAGCAATTCCGAATGTATTGGTATTGGGTTTCGTCACACATGGGCGTGGTTCATATCATATCATTAGGGCAAGGACCAAAGGATTTCATATCTTGATGATGAGGGTCCTTTTTAAATAAATCGACCTCGAAATTATTTATATACTAACCTCTTTTTTATTATTTATGTATTGTGTATTCTAGCAGGAACACTTATTGGGCTTTACAAGGTGATGGATAAACTCACTAAGACTCAACTTGTGAGTTATCCATGGACCAACCTAAATCGAAGATGAGCTGGATCGACAAATTCCATTCAAGAGCTAGCTTGTGAAGACTATTTTTACATTTTTTATTTTTCTTTAAACCATTTATGTTGTAAGCTTTTTGGGACATTTTATTTGGTTGTAATTGTGGACTTAGGACCGGCTACCCTTTAGTAGCATAGATGTAATTATTTAGTCATTTTAACCCTAAGTGGAGTAAGTATAAATACTTGCTTAAGTAGGGTTTATGGGGTAAGTAGAGAGAGTATACACATTTTGCTGCCCAAATTTTCATGAGAATTAGGGTTCATCCCAATTTTCATAAAACTCTTCTCAATTTCTTCAAGGAATTTTGGCGAGTAGCAACTAAAGGAATTGTGAATCATATAATTTCCTTAGTTGTTTTCCTTTTCCATGCTAGTGTGTAATATCTAGTGTTGATTAGGATTGGTTCTTTTGGTTCTTAATTCACGTCAATTGTAGGATCCATTTGTATCATCATATTGTTTTCAATTTAGTGGAATTGGTTCATATATTGAATTATCATTGTGAAGTTTCAATTGTTAATTTGCGTGGAGACTTTACATAAGGGATTCACGTCTTTTAGTAGCCTTGATCATTGTAATTTCATTTGTTCTTGTATTGAGTGTTTAATCCAATTAAGGACAACATTATTTGGTGTTGAGATTAGTTGATCTACAAATTAGATTACAAAGGTTTTAGGGTTTACGCCATAAGCTAGGGTTATTAATTCGGATTTGAATTGAGGTTTATTCACTTGTTTATATGTATATGCTTTAATCAATTTAAGGCATATCATAAGGCGTTTTTTGTATTTCTAATCAAGTAACTAGATTAGTAGAGGAATCTATTAATGACAAGTTTTGATAACCCAATCATGAATTATAGTGATAATGTAATAAATAAAAAGAGTAAATATGAATATTTAAATCATCAATAAAGTTTACAAGATATTGTTAGAATACCTGTTGAACCTAAAGTAGAAGGTAGGTTAAACAATCAAGTAGATGGTCTAACACACTTTAATAGATAGTATGTTAGAAAATCCCTTAGACAATTTGCTAGAAAGTACTACTAAACCTAAATAGACTAAAATCAAGTATTTTAAACCTTGGAGATTTAAGTCATTTCATCTACCAAAATAGGTGCTTGGGAAAATAGATTTTGGAGTCAAAACTAGATCAAAGTTACAAGATATAGAAAATCAATTTGCTTTATTATCTAAAATTGAACCTAAAAATGTGAACGAGGCTTTGATAAACAGTAACAAAATCAGTCATGTAAGAGGAGACACTCTTTCCCAGACCAAAGGACAAACCCATTATTGGAACAAAATGGGTGGTCAAAAATAAGCTTGATGAGCAAGGTAAGATAGTTAGAAACAAAGCAAGGCTCATAACAAAAGGATATTCACAAGAAGAAGCTGTTGATTTTGATGAAACTTTTGCCCCTATTACAATATTAGAAGTTATTAGATTATTATTAGCTTAAGTTTGTTACAAATATTTCAAATGGATATAAATGGTTCTTTTTTAGATAGATATATCAAAGAAGAAGTATTTGTAGAAAAACCCCTAGGATTTGAAAATCCATTAAAAGAAGACTATGATCAAAGAAGAAGTATTTGTGGAACAACCCTTAGGATTTGAAGATCCATTAAAAGAAAACTATGTTTTTAAATTACAAAAGGTTCTTTATGGTTTGAAACAAGCTCCTAAAGCTTAGTATGAAAGGTTAAGTTATTTTTTAATCAAAAACAATTTTTCAAGAGGAAAAGTTGATATAAGTCTTTCTATAAAACATTTTGACAAAGATTTTAGTGATACAAATTTATGTAGATGATATTATTTTTTGTTCTACTAATGATGTATATTGTAATGATCTTTCAAAGTTGATGCAAGTTGAATTTGACATGTCCTTAATGAGAGAACTAAACTTCTTTCCTAGATTGCAAATCAAGCAAACCCCTCAAGGAATATTTATTTACCTAGAAAAGTATGCTAAGCAAGTGCTCAAAATTTTATATTTGAAAATGTTGAGGGAACTACCACTCCTATGTCAACTTCAATAAGGTTAGATCCTGACATCACTAATAAAAAGGTATATGAAAAAATTTACAAAAGTTTAATTGGATCCTTGTTATATTTAACTACTTCCAGACTAGATGTATTGTTTGTTGTTTGTGTATGTGCTAGGTTTCAAGCAAATCTAACTAAAACACATTTAACAACTATCAAGAGAATTTTCAAATATATATCTTGCATTACAAAATTAGGAATTTAGTATCCTAAAAAATCAAAATATTGATTTAAGAGGATATTCATATGCTAATTATGCGGGTTGTAAGACTAACAGAAAAAGTACTTTAGGAACTTGTCAATTTGTAGGGGACAAACTTGTATCTTAGTCATCCAAGAAACAAAATTCAATTACCTTATTAACAACTGAAGTAGAATATGTTTTAATAGTGAATTGTTGTGCTCAAATTCTATGGATTAAACAACAATTGTGTGACTATGGTTTTATGTGTAAAAATATTCCAATAAAATGTGGTAATATAAGTACTATTAATCTTACAAAAAAATCCAATTCATCATTCTAGATCTAAACATATTAAAGTAAATCATTGTATAAGACATTATGTTAATAATGGAGACATTAATCTTGATTTTGTTAATACTAAATATCAATTAGCTTATGTATATTCAAAACCATTGGATAAAAACAAATTTGAATTTATTAGAAATGAAATAGTGTATGTTTTCCTTTATAAAATAAAATTAATAAAAAATTTTGGTTATTTCAGATAAACTACAATGGAAGAAAGAGGTGTCATATCTTCTTAGCCATTAGATTAATCCATATGTACAGAAACTACTTCCTTAAAAAGCAAATTTTCAAAAATTAAAGATTTAAAACTCCTTCCTCTCTCTCTCTCTCTCTCTCAACACTCTAAACACTCTTACTCTCTCTCTCAACCCTAAACACTTTCTCTCTCTTGAACCCTAACATTTGTTCACAACATTGGCACTAAGAAAATCAACTTGAACTACCACAATGCTATTATGATTCAAGACGAGGAATCATCCTTCTCAAAACATCCAGGCCAAGAAAAATTTCAAGAAACTATCCACAACAAGAAATAGGAAACTCGATGAAAATAACAGTTTGGAGGAGGCTACTGTAGGTAGTGATACGAAAAGTGAACAAGATGCTCCTCTAGACACTTTGAAATGAAAGAAAAAGGTAAAATCTAAACATCAATTCGCTTGGAAATTTGTTCCATTATAAGGGAAAATAATGGATTGCATGTCTTTAGACTTTAAATATCTGATCAAGAACAGTTTCCAAGTAGATAAGATGTTACATAAAATAGGTTATAGGAAACTGTGTAATATGAGATATACGGTATTTAGAGATGTAGTTGTAGAATTTTATGAAAATCTAGATTTAAGGAGAAAGGATAGGCTGAAATCTAATGTTTGTGGTCAAGTTATTGAAATTACCAAAAATGATCTAATTAAATGTTTAGAACTCAAAAATGAAAGTGATAATGAAGACATACTAAACATGAATAGATTAGAGTTATTTCAATATCTGAATGATGGTTTTCAAATTGAATCACAATAAGATATGTTTGTTATTCAATTTTCTCTATTGGTTAGAATGTTACATAAGATGGTGAGTTCTTGTGTTCTGCCAAGGATTAGGAGCAAATGATACATTTCAGTAAATGAGGAAAATTTTATTTTAGGTATTACTATAGGGGAAAGTGCAGATGTAGCCAATAAATTTTTGAAGAATTTGTTTGAGAGTAAGAGGAAGAGACCTTATGGAAATCTGATCATGTTTCTCTTAAAAGAGAAAATGATAAGGTTCTTAAAAGAGGATTATACTAGATTTTCTATCAAGAAAATTATTGAAGGAATTCTTCATCATATGAACATATATGTTTAGAGAAAAGTTTGGTTCTCTAGAGATTATGCTATATACATGGATCATAGGCATACAAGAAGGGATATTCCTAATTGGATGTCTAATGTGGAAAGAGGAGCAATCTTTAAAGAGAAAAAGAAAATTGATGAAGAACTTCTAAAAAAGGGCAAGAAAAGGAAAGGTTGTTGAAAAGGAAAGGATGATAAGAAGGAAGGTTGGTAAGGGAAACTTGGAGATTAGGGATAAACCTTTAGTTAAAATGGACACTTCTATGGACAATTCAGTAGAAGCTATTACAAAATCCCCTACTCCAAAGAAAAATGATTTTGAAGTTGGAATCTAAAAGGCAAGATTTTAGATTTAGAGAATTTTATAAAGGAAAGCTTTATGGAGATGAAGTCCATGATGAAGTCAATCATGGCTAAACCTAGAGAAGAGAAATCTAAGGAACAACTCCCACCAACTCCCACTAGGACTGGACATAGTTCTCCAAAGACTCTTGTTCAAGAAGGTCAACAAGATCTTAATGATGAGGCTAGAGACATTGTTCCAGTGCATGAACAAAACTTGGAGACTCTACATGTACAACAAGGAATTCATCAAAGTGGTGGGATTAAGATCTTGGATTACACTGAGTAAGTAACTACTAAAATCAATCCTAAAATTGATCCTGCACATGAAGCTGCTCAAGAACCCAATCTTCAACCTATTTCTGAACCCATCTAGACCACTCAAAATGAACCCCCTACTGAACAATCTATTCAACCATCTCCTCCTACTACACCAATTGAAACACAACCAACTCCAACTCTAGCTCCAACTGAAACCAGGAATTTGAAGATGCCTAAATTCCAAAATGACCGAGGAAAAGGATTAAGGCAACTGCTAGCAAAGTTGTCAAGCTACTAAAGAAGAAGAAGAATTGATATTTTTCTGATGTCTGTTAACTATTTAAAGACTATTGCGAATCATTGTTAGCTACTTGTTAACTGTTTTACTTTTAAGGACTCATGCTAATCATAGTTTCTAATTGTTGATGGTATGTAGAATCTAAATTTTAAATGATGCTTTATGCTTTTAATAATCCCATTATCAATCACCAGTTGTTGATTCATGCTTCAAATTTATATCATATGTTAAGGGGGAGTAATATATTTTACTTGTTTGATAACAAAAAGGGAGAGAAGGAATAGTAAGTTAGTGATAAACCTATTTTACAAGTGTTTAATATATTACATAAGTTTATCAACTACGATAGGTTTTGTTATCATCATAAAGGAGGAGAATGTTGAGCTCTCTACAATAAGTTTTAATCATAAAAAAAAGGTTATTAATGAGTAAAATATCTAATAAATATGTATTAAGTACGTAGAACAAAAGTAATCATTTCTATAGACACTTAAGCAGACAGTAGTTTATAGACACTTATTTTAATAATTAACTAGATAATCTATTAGACATTTTAGTAGAAACTTAAATAGACAATTTGATACAGACAAACTGTTATATGTTTTAGTAAACACTTAAACAAATAGTTTGATACAAACAATCAATTAAACACTATAATAGACATTTAAACAAATAGTTTGATACTTTGGTTCGTAAACTTTAGTTTGAATAATGTATGCTTGTATAGTTCTTATCTATATTCAAAACAAGTTTGATTTGTTTGTAACTCTAGTTAGCAAAGTTTTTTTTATGTAATGAAACAAATTAGTTTAAGATTTATTTCAACTAATTATCATCTAAGGAAGAAAAGCAAGATAAGGGTAAGATTATCAATTGAAGCTCACCTACATGAAGAGTGATCTTCAATTTTCAAATTGAGGCTTATCCATACAAGGTTGTTAAAGAGATAGATGAAGATAAACATTAACAATTTCAATTCCGATCAAAATTAGTTACATGATTAAAGAATTCAAATTTGAAATTCAAATTAGATTTTTCAAAATTCCACAAATGCAGGGATATTATCTATGAACATTAGAAGACGAATGTTAGAAAGCTTCTATCTATAAAGAAGAATATATATAAACTAAAGATTTCAAGTTAAATATATATATATATATATATAGATATAGAGACACACATGAGAAGAGCTAGAAAACAAAACATAAACAAAAACAATTACAATTTTTTGTTCTTTTGAGATTAAACTAGAGAATTTATATTTTCTCATTCTTGAATAAATTTTATTTAGTTTTTCGTGTAAAGTTTAGCTTAGAAAGTGAGCTTATAAGAGTCTTGTAGCCTATGATTAGCCAAGTGAAAGGCTAGAAAGACAAAATAAGAGTTATTGGTGTTTATAACATTTCTTAGCTATTAGATTAATGGAACAACCAATGTGAAAGATTAGATCCCTAACAGTGTAGCTAGAAGAGATGACATACTCAATAGAAGGAATCTCTATACATCATAAACTTCTTTAATTTCATTGCACATTGTTTTCTATTATTTTCTATTTGCTCATCACAAACACTCTTCATCAAAAGAAGGAATTTGAAAAGTAATCATTTAATTAAAATTGGTAAATTTTTTTAGCAAACAATTCAATCCCTCTTATTTGTCATTTTGGGACTTACACATTTTTTCCCATATTCTTCGCCATTTTTCTCTCTAACTTTATGTTTTACATTCTTTGTCCTTATTCTTTCCTATTTGGTAAGTAATAAAATCATATAATGATGGGAATCAAATCACTCCGCTTACAAAGTCATTCAATGAAAGATTCAAATCACAAGAACTAGTGAAGAACCAATTTAGGCCAGCCTTAAAAGCCGACGACTTACCCTTTAGACTGGCCTCAAAGCTAGCGACGTAGAGGATAAGCCAGCCACTAAGGCCTGCGGCTTTACCTCTAAGGTCGGCCATCGAGGCCGGCGATGTAAAACATAAAAGCCAACAGCCTTTTTTTTTAAAGCCAACGGCTTATGTACTTAAGCTAATTGAGTTTATGGCTTTTCGAGTTTTGTTTTCCTTTTCCTATAAATAAGTTTGCAATGTAAGAATTTGGGATTTTTGAACATTTGAGAATTATATAGTGGAGTTTGTTCTTTATATACTCTTATCAATCCATTAGATTATGGAAAGTGACGGTATTAGATTGTTGTGCATCATATCAACAAATATGTACTAAGACTACTCTCTTGCTACTGCATCATATCCGGTAAAGGTTTAAGGTTTATTTTATGTTACCGTTCATTATTTGATTATTGGAATTGATTACTATGGATTATCATCTCAAAACTAGAATTATTTGATTATATCATAGTTTTAGGCACATCATCTTTTAGTATTAGAGCTCAGATTGAGAAAAGGGATTATGACTATTGAAATTCCATTGAGAAATTAGGGTTTTGATATTGTGAATTTGTGTTATGGTAGATTGTTATTAAATCAGGGTTGTAAGCGAGTTGTCGATTGGGTTGTGTTGTTGCTGTGTGATTGAATTTGCGCTTGGTCTTGTTATTAATAGCAGATTGAAATTAGGCTTTATTACTGTGGTTGTTATCGTAGGTTGTTGATTCTATTGTTGGATTGAGTAAATGAATTAAGGCTGGTTGTTATTATTGTTTATGTATCCGAGTTATATTTTCGTTGTCCTAAGGCTTTAAATTAGAGATTGAGCGGAGGTTGTTTGTGTTGGGGATCGAGTAAAGGTTGTTTGTGCTGGGGATTGAGCAGAGGTTGTAATTAAATTGTGCCAATTAGGGATCATTATAGTGTGTGATTGTGACTTTTGAATTATGTGCTAAGATTGCAATTTCTGTGAAGCATGTCAAACGACTGTGTTAATGGGGGAATCAGGAATGAGGCTAATAGTCAGGTTAAAGGAGGAGTTCAAGGTCGTCGTACTGCAAATGGAAAGGGAACTTTGGAAGAACAACTGCAGGACCTAACTACTGTGGTTGCTAACCTAGCCACTAAGGTCAATCAGATGACCTTACCCCAATAACCAATGGCAAATCCACAAGCACCCCCACCTATGGTAGCCCTTAATGCTGTGGGTAAGAAGGAGTTTTAGGAGGAAATAGGGGTAGATAAGTCAGAAGAGAGTATCGAGCTTACAAGGAGAAAAAGGATGGCAACTTTGAAGATGAGGTTTATCTTAACCACAAATTTAGGCTGCCTAGGGGTCCGGAATATGTAAAATTGCATATGCCTTCATTTGCTAGAAGGGGGTCTGTAAAGGATTACCTTACTTAGGAAGATAAGGTAGAAGGACTCTTTAAGTGCTATGAGATCAATGACCATACACGAGTTCGTCTGGTAGCAATTGCGTTTACAAGTTATGCCACCTTGTGGTAGAAGAATTATATCGCTAATAGGGGGAGCAATGGTGATGTTGAGATTCGTACTTAGTAGGAGATGAAAAGGATTTTGAGGAAGAGATTTGTTCTAGAACATTACAAACATGAACTATTCATGTGCCTCTAGACCTTAAGACAGGGATGTAAAACTGTGGATCAATATGTCTAAGAATTTGAGGTGCTCATGATTCGTTGTGGAACCATTGAACATCTTGAGCAGACTATGGCACAATTTGTGTCTAGTATGAAATATGAGATTACCTGTATAGTAAAACTGTAACAGTATGACACACTTGATGAGGCCATCCAATTGGTTTTAAAAGTTGAGAAATAGAGGTGTTCTAATCTGTATAGAGCATCAAGTAATAGATATAGATCCATTACTCAGTTGTATGGATCAAATAGTCAATAGGTTGAAAAAGGGGGAATTGATAAGGCTATGGAATTGAATGCAACTGTTACTAATAGGGAGAAGGAAATTTCTAGAAAAGGGAAAGTGGTTGCTGGGACTAATATAAGATAAATAGTGCCGGGGTCATCAAGTAGGAAGACTTGTCAAACCCAATGCTTCAAATGTATGGGCGTTAGAAACATGGTTGCTTAATATCCCAACAAAAGGGTGATAACTACTATAGAGCTGGAAAGTAAGGACGGTAAGAGATACTTGAGCCAACAAATTTATCAACAGTGCTAAAGGCATATTATGAGGATCCAGATGCTGAGGTACATGAGGACAAAGGCAATGATCAATATCTGGCTATTAACGTGTTGCGTAGGGTAATGACTACATCTCTAGATATTAAGGACGTATAGAGGGAAAACCTATTCCATATTTCCTATAGGGTCCAAGGTAATCTTTGTACTCTTCTTATTAATGGTGATAATTGCACCAATGTTATAGCTACTACATTAGTGAATAAATTGCAACTAGTCACTACACTACATCCTAAGCCTTATGAATTACACTGGTTAAGTGAACAAAATAGTCTGCATGTCACTCAAAGGGCTAAGGTTCCAATCAGTATAGGGAAAAAGTACTAGGATGAAGTTGATTATGATGTTCTCCCTAAGCGTGTATCACATATATCACTAGGTAAGCTTTGGTTATTTGATAGGAGAGTACTACATGATGGGTTTAGAAACACTTATATGCTTTAAAAGGATAATAAACAGGTTATTGTGAGTCCTATATCACCAATTGAGGTGCACGAAGCCTAGGAGCAGATTAATAAAGCCACTGAAATGAAGTCTTTATTAGTGAGGAAAAAGGAATTGGGAGATAAACTGAACTGAGTGGAACAATTACGGGAAATTCAGAAGGCTTCAAGGCAGCTACGATGTCAAGACATGAAACATAAGCAAACTAAGGTTTTCAATCCAAGTGACTTTCAGGCATTTTCATTCAAAACTAAAGAACCATCAAACTTGAGGGCAAATCTTCCATTAGTCTAAAGAGATGATGGGAATCAAATCACACTACTTACAAAGTCATTTGATGGAAAATTCAAAGCACACAAACTGATGAAGAACCCATTTAGGCTAGCCTTAAAAGTCAACGGCTTACCCTTTGGAGCAGCCTTAAAGCTAGCAGCATAGAAGATAAGTGATGAGGATCATCTAGCACTTAAGAAGATAGAACCAAGCACTCAAGATCCTTTACAAGGAATTGGAGGACCAATGACTTGAGCTAGAGCAAAGAGGATGAATGATGCCCTACGAGGACTGGTCATAGACCTACAAGCCAAGGAATCAAATTACATGAAAAGTGAACCAACGCCTATTAATGTAATTCACATTCCATGGAAGAATACACGGAATTAAAGTCCTAGCATAAATGTTAAATGTTGAACCGAAACAAGGAAAGAAAACTTGCAGTTTTTGTTGTTATTTGTTTTTAGTTTGTAAATTGGAATATTTAGTTACTTACTCGATCCATGTGAGGATTAGGAAGTGAATTAGAATAGGAAAGTTAGGTTTTCATATTGATACATGTATATGCTATATAAACGTGTAAGGAAGCCGGCATAAGATATCTTATCATTGAAAAAAAAAACACATGATTGAATAGAATTCACAACACATTTTCATGAAACACGAAAAGCCCTCTTTTGTTCTTTGCAAAAGAACTCTCCTTTAGGAATTCCTTAACCAAATTGCTATAGGAAACCCTTAATTTGATAACTTAGGTTTCAGTCAATAGGTGTGATTGGGATCTAGTTACGTGCTACTTGTTCGAGATGATCCTCAAGGTATTGATTCAAATAGTGTACGTCAAGTTCTGGGTTTAATATACTTAGGGTTCACGCATCACATCATGGTCACAAGATCCTCATATGTAAATGTATTATCAAATACAAAATTTTTGAAATCGATCTCGGTACCACAACCAATGGACGTTAAAGGTCTAGGCTCCCTAAATTGTATAGAGATTGATGTTTACCCTTATTTCCTATGCATTTCAATATAGCATACAAGATCACCTGTGCTAAATCTCACTTGATTGGACAATACCTTATCATAAGTCCAACACTTAGTTGTAGATGCATCCCTATTATCAAGACCATAGAAATATAGGTAGACATTTATTGTACGCTTCCTCTATCTCCCTCCATTAATAGTTGTAAAGTTTGTATTGGTTCTAGCATGTGAGGGGATCAATTAATCTTCATCCTCCTACTAATGAGTGCAATTTATAAATTACATACAATGCATTCAATTGTAAAAGTCACAATGAATTCACATTTCACAAAAGTATGAAGTATTGAAAAATAAGAACTTACCAAAATATGGTTACTACTAGCTGTAAATCATGGTCTTGTAGTCCTCATTGTAGTAATGGTAGTGGAATAGTCGCACTCCAACTAAATAAATGGTGCATTATCGAGAACCCCAAGTAGGCAATTAGAGGTAGGGAACCTAAGGGTTCCTAACATGATTCATCAAATCTATGAAACTAGAATTTAGATAATTAGAGCATAGGAATGAAAGATTGTAGATTACAATGACCTACCATTTTTTCAATAAAGTGAGGATGGAAAATAAGAATATAAACAAAAATTGCCTAAATAGAAACTATATAACCAATTAAAGGTTACTAAATCTATTGGAGGTACAAGTAAAGCCTAAATCTCAATTTATAGTTAAAAGATTTCACAAGATTAACATAGGTACATTACATAGACAAGTGCGTATGTCAGTAACAATGTGAGCACGTTACACAGACTTTAAAAATTTCTACTAGCAATGTAGGCACATTAGAAGACAACTTGCCTATGTTGCTAAGACCGAATTTTAGGCACAACTTTATGGTGGGAGCAATGTGGGCACATTCTTTGCCAACATACCCACATTCTAACTTGATGATTACCACCAAGTGTGTCTAAATGTAAGCACATTGGTAGGCAATATGATGGCAATCAAACCTCTAGATCCAATAGTGGGAAGCCTATTTGAACGAATGAGCCCAAACATCCACATTTTATCTTTATTTATCTTATAATAATTGTCTTTACATTGTAGCAAGTACATTTTATCGGTTTTGCAAGAAGATGACCAAGCACATTAGCAATTGGTTTATGATTGGACCACGATCCATTATAAACCAAATTGAACCTATGAAGACTAGTAGAACTGACCTTCATTTCATTTGCATTTTATCTTGAGAAGAACCAATCATATACACTTATCTTTCACTTGGAGAATCAGTTCTCAAGTTGCTCATCGGACCGATTTTGACTATGTGGCATTATTGTAATTTTCCTTGTTTTTGAGTAAGGAATAAACACTAGCTTATTAGGGTTTGTAAGGGACTTTTAAACATTAGAAAATCTGCCTTTTCTTCTGTGGGAGAGCTTCTTCCTCACACATTTTTACTCTTATCAATTTCACTTCAAAATTGTGGCGAGTTGGCTTAAGGATTATTGTGAGTTATATCAATACTTCTTGAGTTGCTTCCAATTATTGTTAGTGTGTCATAATGTGTAATTGGATTTTTTTTTTAATTCTTGTTCATGTTATTTAGGGTTCCATCTTCAAGTTAGGTTCACGCCCAATTTGATTGCGATTTGGTTTTTTGTGTCATCCTTTATATATATTACAATTACAAGTGAAGTACATCATAATTTGGTATCAAAGCCCGGGTTTTGAAAAGGGAATTTTGTGATTTTGATTTGGGGATTTAGGTTTCTTGTTCTTCCATTTCTTAATTGAAGTTATTTAAAGTGGAATTAAAGTAATTGTGTGTGATTGTGACGTGTGTTGCCTCTTGAATTGAAAGTGGAATTTCAGAATTAGTCCTTTGTAATCATCACCTTACCGTAAGTTCCTTGTGTGTGGAAGAAGGGGAAGTTATTTGAATTTGAATTTGAATTCCATAATTGGAAGTAGTTGTTGAGTGTGCCGTGTGTTTCCTTTTGGTTTCGGAAGGGGAAGTGTAATTGTTTTCAGATTTGCATTGTGATTGTTCATCTTGCCATGGAGAATTTAGAAATATTTTGAATTCAAACTCAATCATTACTTGTGGAGTTAACTATGTATTAATCACTTTGACTAGTTGGAATTATTTGCTTGCCATGTGGAGTAGTGTCCATATTTGCTTCCCTTTTTCTTGTGTTGTCGTGGTGTTTTGTTGTGTAGGTAGATCGTAGGAGTTATGTGTGGCGTAATTATGTATTAAAGTGTGGGTTGTGTTGCCATAGTATGTTGTTGTGTAGGACTATGGAAGTTTGTAAGTGTGTGGTAGTGATTGAACCGTATAGGTGTGGTGTAAGGTGTGTGTTGTTGTCTAAGGCGTGTTATTGTGACATAGTATAGAGTTGTGAATTATGTTGTGAGTGTGCCGTGAGTTAGTGTTGGATGATAAAAAAAAAACAAAGGAGAGGAATTTCATAATCATGTCGAATGATAATGTAAATGGTGGGATTGGAAATGAAGCCAATAGTCAAGTTAGAGGAGGCCAAGGGCATTATGCTGCAAGTGGAAGAACATTAGAGGAACAATTACAGGATCTTACCACTATTGTTGCTACATTAGCAACACGGGTTGATCAGATGATGATGCCACAACCACCAGTGGCCAACCTTCAAGCACCCCTAACTTAGGTAGCCCATTAGAATGCTCATAGGGAAGGAGCTATTGGAGGTAATACTAGGAGAATAGAGAGAGATTATCATGCTCTTAGGGAGGAAAGAGATGATAATTTTGAGAATGAGCCTTACTTAAACTGGGAGTTCAGACCACCTCAAGGATTAGAGTATGTAAAGTTGCAGATGCCTTCATTTGATGGCAAGGATTCTGCAAATGATTATTTAGATTAGGAAGATAAAGTTGAGGGCCTGTTCGAGTGCTATGAGATTGATGATCACACTCGGGTTTATCTTGTAGTTGTGGAATTTACAAGCTATGCTGCCTTATGGTGGAAAAATCTTGTGATTAGCGGACGAAGAGATGGTGAGGCTAATATACATACGTGACAGGAAATGAAACGGGTATTGAGAAAAAGGTTCATACCTAAGCATTACAGGCAAGAGTTGTTTATGTGTCTCCAAACACTAAGGCAGGGAAGCAAAATAGTTGATGAGTATATATGGGAGTTCGAGACATTAATGATCAGATGTAGGTCAGTTGAACCTCTTGAATAAACCTTAGCACGATTTGTGTTAAGGTTAAAGTATAAAATTTCCTGCATCGTAGAGCTTCAAAGGTATAACACACTTGATGAAGCTATCCAGCTAGCCCTGAAAGTAGAGAGACAAAGGTGATCCAACCCTTTTCGAGCAGTGAGCAATAGGTATGGAACTTCTACCAAACCTCATAGGTCAGATGGTCATATGGGAGAACAAAAAAGAACAAGGGGAAATGATAAGACTATGGATAAGAATACCTCTAATATTGATAGGGAGAGGGAATTTTCAGGAAAAGTAGAAGAGGTTGTTGGAGCTGATTTCAAGCAGACAGTGCTAAGGATAACTAGTGGAAAGATGCATCAAGTAAAATGTTTTAAATGCATAAGTTTTAGACACATGGCTGCTCAGTGTCCCAATAAAAGAGTCATGACTGTCATGGAAGTAAATAGTGAGGATGTTCAAGAAGAAGTGGTTAAGCCTATAGACTTGTCAATAGTACTACAAGAGTATTATGATGATCCTGATTCTGAGACACATGAAGACAAGGGAAATGATAAATATTTGTCTGTTAATGTGTTACATAGGGTCATGACTATATCTTCAAACGTTAGAGACATATAGAGGGAGAACCTATTCCATACACCTTATCGGGTTTTAAGTAACTTGTGTGTTCTTTTCATTAATGGTGGTAGTTGCACTAATGTCATAGCTACTACATTCATAAATAGATTGCAATTAGTCACTAGTCTACATCCACATCCTTATAAATTACATTGGCTAAATGAACGAGGTAGTTTGCATGTTACGCGGAGGACTAAGGTGCCATTCAGCATAAGGGATAGATATAATGATGAAATTGTCTATGATGTTCTTCCTATGTGCACCTTTTATATACAACAGGGTAGGCCTTGGTTGTTTGATAGGAAGGTGCTACATGATGGGTTTAGAAACATTTATATGTTTCAGAAAGATGGTGCATGAGTTGTCTTGACTCCTATGTCTCCAATTGAGGTACACACATTCCAAGAACAGATCAGCAAAACTAACGGCTACTCAAGACTTTAGGGTAACAAACACAAGCAAATAAGGGTTTCAGTCTAAGAAAAGACCCCTTAGATTTGAGGATAAATCTTTTCGAGGCTCGAGGAGATGATGGGAATCAAACCTCTAGATCTAGCAGTGGGAAGCCTATTTGAATGAATGAGCCTAAACATCCACATTTTATCTTTATTTATCTTATAATAATTGTCTTTACATTGTAGCAGGTACATTTTGTTGGTTTTACAAGAAAATAACCAAGCACAATGGCAATTGGTTTATGATTGGATCACGGTCCATTATGAACCAAATTGAACCTACAAAGACAAGTGGAACCGACCTTCATTTCATTTACATTTAATCTTGAGAAGAACCGGTCATATACACTTATCTTTCACTTGGAGAATTAGTTCTCAAGTGGCTCATAGGATGGGTTTTAACTATATGGCATTCTTGTAATTTTCCTTGTTTTAGAGTAGGGTATAAATACTAGCTTATTAAGGTTTGTAAAGGAATTTTGAACAATAGAAAATCTGCCTTTTCTTGTCGTAGGAGAGCTTCTTCCTCATGCATTTTTACTCTTATCAATTTCACTTTGAAATTATGGTAAGTTAGCTTAAAGATTATTGTGAGTTATATCAATATTTCTTGAGTTACTTCCAATTATTGCTAGTGTGTCATTCCTAGTGTATAATTAGATTTTTTTTATTTGTTCTTGTTCATGCTATTTAGGGTTCCATCTTCAAGCTAGGTTCAAGCCCAATTTGATTAGAATTTAGTTCTCCTTTATGTCATCCTTTATATATATATTACAATTACAAGTGGAGCACATCACAATGCACACATGTTAGGTCAACGTGCTTAAGTTATTCACCAATGTAGGAAAGTTATACCCTAAGGTTTAAAATAAATAAATAAGTTGAGGCCCAATGTAAGCATGTTATGCCTCAATGTTCATTAAGTTTTGATCGTTCAACTTTACATGCCCACACTATTCAACAACATGCCCAAGTTGAGCTCAATAGTTAGCCAATTCATTTACACTTCTCCTCTATAAATAGTGCTTCTCCTCCTCTTCATTTCTACACTTCTCATCCTAGTCACATATCTTTCCTTACTATTATTGTAGATACCTTTTAAACCTATCTTGCTTCATTTTTCATAATGATTTTCTCTTATCAAAGAAAATCCTCTAGCACCTACTCCAAGTGTCTAAGGGAAGATCATTCCCCCAACCACCACCAACTGATAATCCCCTACAAATGAATTACCGAAACATCTCCCAAAGTTATCCATGCACTCACATTACATAAACAAGTATCACACAATGCTAATCCTTCTAGGGCTCTTATACAATTAGGCAAAGTTGAGTTTAATTTATGGTTTTCGTATTGCTCTAAAAGAAATAGGTTTCTGGCAATTGGTATAATAAGCTAATGAGAAATATCTTAATTTATTGCACATATTTTATTCAAATGTGGCTCTAAAACAAATTATAGAGGAGGAAGACGTTTTCCTAAGGTAAGATATGCGATAGGACTCTAGCTACTTCACTCCTTATATTTTTAGACATGTAATTGGGTAACACCAAACTTTGACAATAATTTACTTAGATCTAATGATGATTGTGCAAAAATGCCATCAGAATGAAACATGTCCAATGCTTTCCTACATGCCTTCCCATAGCCAATACATGAAGGGGAGATAGAGGCACAACATTAGAGATACATGAAGGCTAGTAAACTACCGCTATAGTAGGGTCTTCCACCTTGTAATCGCTAATGCTACAGTGTCATAGTCCAACCATTTTTTCTCTAAGAAAGATCTCTTTCTAATGATTGTATGCTAATGTAAAGACTAGTTGATGTTGATAACACTATAGTTCAATGCTTAATACATACTTTAGGGTAAGATGCATATCTGAGCTACAATCACCTAATCACAACCATACTTCACTCTTACAATTTCAATTTGGATGATTATGCCATATATGTCTCCAAAGGGCTTCTTAACTTACAAAAGGTTGAAAATAAGCTCCATTTGGTAAGAGACAAAGCAATTGACCAACTTAGAAAAGAGGGTCAACAAAGAAGACCACATCACCAAGTAATGCAATGATGAGAGGACCCCACTAGATATTTGAGGGAGGTGGGTCAAGGTCAACAATAGCAGCACTTAATGCTAAGGATGCAATGGCACTTTAACCTATATGATATGCAACAAATGTTCGACCAATTAGATTAAATAGTCGTTACCCAGCAAGTTGTCGAAATGCAATCCCACCAAGCATAACAAGAAGTAAGGCTAGATGCTATTGAAAGTCATGTGAAATGAATTTGAAATCAAAATCAAGAATATTACTGGTATCGAGGTTACCCACCATTGCATCTGATAAGATCACATTATACTTATATTTTCTTT
Source organism: Laguncularia racemosa (assembly GCA_037954665.1). Classification (NCBI taxonomy): domain Eukaryota; kingdom Viridiplantae; phylum Streptophyta; class Magnoliopsida; order Myrtales; family Combretaceae; genus Laguncularia; species Laguncularia racemosa. The sequence continues at coordinate 3,311,665 of JBBMOL010000035.1, forward strand.
TGGATTTATATTAAATTTATTTCAATATTATAAGAAAATATAAAGAAATGATACTTAATGGTGTTTATTGTGAAAATTCAGGTTTTGAGGACCTAAAAGTAAATTACAAGTTAATTAGAGGAGTTTTTCACAAAATTGAAGAAGCAAGTGAAGGATTGCATTGAAGGCCGCCAGCCTTGAGCCGGCCTACATTAAACCAGCCTAGAAAGAAACATTAAAGCCGCCGGCCTTGAGCTGGCCTACATTCAAGGCTGCCAGCCTTGAGCCGGCCTACATTGTTCCTCGGATATCCATTGCGAAAATCTCTCAAAAATCTTATCTTGATTAATTTGCTGACTCAATTCCTCATCAGATCAGCCTTATCCTCCTCCTCTTTGGATCTATAAATAGACCCCTTGTGTGAACCTTGAAGGCATCCTTTGTTTTTAGATCTTTTGCATCATTAGAATTCCTTTGGGAGCTTAGGATTTTATCTTCTCTTTAAATTCTTTTACATTTCATGTTATTCTAAATTTTAGTTTAAAGAAAGAAAGTTATTGAAGTTTGCTTTCAATTGAAGAACTTTAGGAATCATTTCGGAAGATTGGAGTTTTACAAACTTTTGAAGATTATAGCAATTGTTTCATTTATTTAATTCTTCTATGCCATTTATCAGTTTATTTTTATTATTTAATATGAATTCCATTGCACTTATTTACTTCAATTGTTCTTATGCAATCAATACCATAATGTTCTAAATCATCCTTGTGGGAAACATGATGAAGCCATAATTCAAACTAAAATGATCATTGTATTCATGTTATAGGACATATAGATATACGGAATTTTCATATAAGAAGTCCTGCTATGAATTGTATTTTTTTAATTGAAATCAATGCATATGAATTTAAATGACTTGAAAGAGAAATTTAGGTTTTATCAGGAATTCTTAAATAAGATTTAATAATTCATACGGAAGCAGCGTTATTGAATTTTATTAGAAATTGACCTACGTGTTTCATGCAATGTTTTTATTAAATTTTTCACTTAGGGATTAGGAGAAATTATTTTAAAGATATTAGGCAATCATATAATTGGGAAATTTATGATTGTGAATTAGAATCCTCCATTGATTTTAATTAGCGGGAGCTATTAAATTAAATTGGGGTAATGTTACTTTAAAACTTGAAAAGGGATTAAGGTTTTGTCAATTTCTTGTGAAAATCCATATAGCTATGAGTTATTATAACATGAAGGCAATATGATTAGTAGAATTAGGGTGGATTCTAATTTCCCATCATCAATTCATCCTTTTTCAAACACAATTCCCTTTTTGCGTATTTAGTATAATTCATTCGATTCTCATCAAATATCATTGCCTAAATAATAGTAAAAATTGATATAGGTCTATTACTTAATCAATCTTCATGGTTCGACACTCTTTTCTCACTATATTACTTGATTCGATCCAATACACTTGCCGGTATTCATTCATGCTCATTTTATATCTCTTTTTGCGTGGATTAAGTTTTTGGCGCCGTTGCCGGGGATTGATTAATATTATACCATCTTCAAATTCTATTGTTAATTTAGGCGCAAGTATTTTGTTATTTAATTTTTTTTATCATTGTGTGATCGTTTCCCATTCCCTTTGAGGTTCTTTTTATGTGCAAGAGTAGAAGTGCTGAACTTCTACCAATTAATCTTGAGATAGAACGTACCTTGCGACAACTTAGAAGAGAGCAGAGTAGAAAGAAAGAAGAGAACATGGCAGATGAGAACAACAATCAGATTCAGGGTGTTGGTAGAGCACTTTGGGAATACACGGTACCTATTGTTTCAGGTCCTGCAATCAGAAGACCGACAATTCAGGCTAACAATTTTAAGTTAAAACCAGCACTCGTTCAAATGGTTCAATCAAATCAATTTGGAGGATATCCAAATGAGAGTCCTGATGAGCATATTGCAGTATTTCTTCAATATTGTAATACAATGAAAATGAATAATGTATCTGATGATGTAATTAGGCTACAACTTTTTCTGTTTTCACTTAGAGAAAAAGCTAGGGCTTGGTACAATTCACTGCCACAAGACTCTGTAACCACTTGGGTTGATCTCTCATCTAAATTTTTAAGGAGATTTTTTCCACTAGCTAGAACTGCTAGGTTAAGAAATGACATCACAAACTTCACTAAGTTTAGTGGTGAATCACTTTATGAAGCATGGGAAAGATTCAAGGAGGCAATTAGAAAATGCCCCCATCATGGTTTACCAGATAATCTCCTTATTGAGATTTTCTATCTTAGTTTAGATGAGACATTGAGATCTCTAGTGGATGCTACTTCTGGTGGTGCACTAATGAGTAAGACGTATGATGAGGCTAGTGCTTTGATTGATGAAATGGCCTCTAGTGCACATAATTGGCAACATGAAAGAGGTAAGTCTAGAGTGGCGTTTGCCAATGACATGGACACCTTAACAGCTTAAATTTCAGCTCTTACCACCGAGGTAAGTAAACTCACCTCTGCACCTTCATTTAATGTTAATCAAATTTCTTGTTGTGAGTTATGCTCAGGACCACACTTAACTCTTGAGTGCCCATCTGGAAACTTCTCCTCCTCATCCCATGGAGAGCAAGTAAATTTTGTTAACAATTTCCAAAGAGGTAATCAAGGACCTTATTCAAACACCTACAATCCAGGGTGGCGTAACCATCCAAATTTCTCATGGAGAAATGATAACAACGCACTTAAACCACCTGGATTTCAAAAGCAAGGTCTTAATCATAATAACCCCCATCAACAATATCCTAATCATAATACCTCTTCTCAGCAAGGTCAGTCTAAAATGGAAGAACTCATGATAAGTTATATGCAAAAGACTGACACAATGTTGCAAAATCAACAAGCCACCATTAGGAATCTCGAAAATCAGCTTAGTCAAATGTCTCAATAGTTGAGTAATAGACCATCTGGGTCTTTACCTAGCAATACTGAGCAGAATCCTAAGGGTGTAAATGCTATTATGCTAAGGAGTGGTAAGGAATTAGTTGATAAGAAACTTGAGGAAGAGGAGGTTAACCTAAAGAAAGATAAAGGGAAACAACCGGAAGAGGAACCAAAGCAAAATTCACCAAAAGTGAAAGCATATGTTCCTCCTATTCCTTTCCCAGGAAGGCTGAAGCAACAACAATTGGATTCACAATTTGCTAAATTTTTAGAAGTCTTTAAAAAATTGCAAATTAACATTCCTTTTGTAGAGGCACTTCAGCAAATGCCTTCATATGCTAGATTCATGAAGGATTTGCTCACCAAAAAGAGAAAGATAGATGGGAATGAATCTGTAATGCTTACAGGGGAGTGTTCTATGATCTTACTGAAGAATTTATCCAATTTGCCAAGAAAACAAAGAGATCAGGGAAGTTTTACTGTTCCTTGCACTATTGGTAATTTTCATTTTGATAAAGTACTTATAGATTATGGTGCAAGTATAAATTTAATGCCTTTGTCCATTTTCAGAAAACTAGGACTTGGAGAATGTAAGGAGACGCACGTCACCTTACAACTTGCGGATAGAAGTGTCAAGTACCCAAAGGGTATAGTGGAGAATGTCCTAGTAAAAGTAGACAAATTCATCTTTCCAGTTGACTTTATAGTCCCGGAAATGGAAGAAGATAGAGAGGTACCCATGATCTTAGGAAGACCATTCTTAGCAATAGGTAATGCATTGATAGATGTGGAACAAGGTAAGCTGACCTTGAGAGTTATGGATGAAGAAGTCACTTTCAATGTTTATGAGGCCATTAGGAAATTTGATGATTGTAAGCCCTGTTACACAATTGATATTATTGATGAAGTTTCCTGTGAGAATATTGAAGAGAATGCAAGAATGGAGACAATAGAATCGGTTCTCAAGGATATAGATGAATGGAGTGATGATGAAGAACCAATTGAAGAATGTGTGGAAGATGCATTAGAAATTCGAGCTCACTACTATGAGGAGCTAGGAACAAGTGAGAAGAAGCCAATTCCATCGTTGACACAACCCCCGGTGCTTGAGCTTAAACCATTACCTAGTCATTTGAAATATGCATATCTTGGAACAGATGATACTTTGCCAATAATCATTTCTTCTTCTTTGACAGGTGATCAAGAGCAACAACTTTTGGATGTTCTAAGAGAGCATAAGGAAGCTATCGGGTGGACCATTGCTGATATTAAGGGAATTAGCCCTTCAATTTGTACTCATAGGATATTTCTTGAGGCTGAGTGCAAACCTATAGTACAACCACAAAGAAGACTTAACCCAACTCTTAAGGAAGTTGTAAAAAAAGAAGTGCTTAAATTGTTAGATGCAGGCATTATTTTTCCAATTTCTGATAGTAAATGGGTTAGTCCTGTCTAAGTTGTACCAAAAAAAGGTGGTATGACTGTAGTAAAAAATGAGGCTAATGAATTAATTCCCACTCACACTGTAACTGGTTGGAGAGTCTGTATAGACTATAGAAAACTGAATGATGCTACCCACAAAGATCATTTCCCCTCCCTTTTATAGATCAGATGTTAGAAAAACTTGTAGGGGATGATTATTACTGTTTTTTATATGGTTATTCTGGTTACAATCAAATCCATATAGCACCCGAGGACTAGGAGAAAACCGCTTTACTTGTCCCTATGCTAAATTTGCTTTTAGGATAATGCCCTTTGCTCTTTGTAATGCACCCGCTACATTTCAAAGATGCATGATGTCCATATTTTCTGACATGATAGAAAATTTTATTGAAATATTCATGGATGATTTTTCTGTTTTTAGGAAGTCATTCGAAACATGTCTGACAAATTTAGGATGTGTGCTTAAGAGATGCAAGGAAACTAATCTGCTTCTTAACTGGGAAAAATGCCATTTCATGGTAAGGAGGGAATAGTCTTAGGGCACAAAGTATCTAAGCAGGGAATTGAGATTGACAGGGCAAAAGTAGAGGTGATAGAGAAGCTACCACCACCTACTACAGTGAAAGGAATCAGAAGCTTCTTGGGACATGCTGGCTTCTACAAGAGATTTATCAAGGACTTCTCTAAAATCTCAAGACCTCTTTGTAATTTATTAGAAAAAGATTCTGCCTTTATTTTTTATGATAATTATTTATAGGCATTTAATCTATTGAAGGAGAAGCTTACTACTGCACCAGTGATTGTTGCACCCAATTAGGAGCTTCCCTTCGAGTTGATGTGCGATGCCAGCGACTATGCTGTAGGAGTGGTACTTGGGCAAAGGAAAGATAAGTCATTTCATGTAATATACTATGCAAGTAAAACCTTAAATGAGGCCCAAAGGAATTATGCCACAACTGAAAAGGAACTTTTAGCAGTCATATTTGCATGCGATAAATTCCGGCCTTATCTAATAGGTTCTAAAATCATAATATATACTGACCATGCTACCCTTAAGTATTTATTTGCTAAAGCTGATGCTAAACCTAGGTTAATTCGATGGATTCTACTACTGCAAGATTTAAACTGGAAATTAAAGATAAGAAGGGAACTGAAAATGTGGTGGCTGATCATTTATCTCGTCTGGAATCTAATTGTTTTGATTCACCTATTAATGAAAAGTTCCCTGATGAACAATTGCATGTAGTAGAAGTCCAAGGATTACCTTGGTATGCTGATAACGTTAATTATTTGGTTAGCAAAATCACTCCATATGGTTTATCCTACCAATAGAAAAAGAAATTTTTACATGATGTGAAGTTTTATTTTTGGGATGAACCATATCTCTTTAAAAATTGTGCTGACCAAATAATTAGACGGTGCGTACCTAAAAGTGAACAACTTAGCATTATACAACATTGTCATTCTAAAGAGGCAGGAGGTCACTTTGGTGTAGAAAAAACAGCAGCTAAAATTTTATCATGTGGATTTTATTGGCCCAGGTTGTTCAGTGATTGCAGGAACTACATCATGTCATGTGCTCAATGTCAAAGGACTAGCAACATTTCTAGAAGACACGAATTACCACAAAATAATATACTTGTAATTGAGCTTTTTGACGTTTGGGGAATCGACTTTATGGGTCCTTTTCCCTCATATTTTTCAAACAAATATATTCTTTTAGCTGTTGATTATGTTTCGAAATGGGCAAAGGCAGTTGCTCTACAAACTAATGACAGCAGGGTTGTCATTAAATTTTTGAAAAAGAATATATTTTCATGATTTGGGGTACCTAGAGCTATAATAAGTGATGGGGGAACACATTTTTGTAACAGGCAATTTGAGAAATTATTATTAAAATATGAAGTTACTCACAAAATTTCCACCCCTTATCATCCACAAACGTATGGACAGGTTGAGGTATCTAATAGGGAAATTAAGCGAATTCTAGAAAAGACTGTCAATGCATCCAGGAAAGATTGGTCTTTAAAAATCGACGATGCATTATGGGCTTATAGAACAGTGTTTAAAACCCCTATAGGAATATCCCCATACAAGATTGTTTTTGGCAAATCGTGTCACTTACTAGTAGAGCTCGAGCACAAGGCATACTGAGCTATTAAATACCTTAACTTTGATGAGAAAGCTGCATGTGAAAAAAGATTGCTTCAACTAAATCAAATGGCTGAATTGAGAGAAGAAGCATATGAAAATGCCAAAATTTACAATGAACGAACAAAGCGATGGCATGATAAGAACATCGTGAGGCAAGAATTTTTCCCTAGTCAAAAGGTCTTACTATATAACTCCCGCTTGAAGTTGTTCCCAGGTAAGTTGAAATCACGTTGGTCTGGACCCTTTGAAATTGTTAATGTGTTTCCTTATGGTGCAGTTGAGTTGAAGGCAGAAGACAACCGTACTTTCAAGGTAAACGGTTATCTTCTCAAACATTACTATGAAGGGGAAAATGTTGATAGAAATGCCACAGCTGTGGATTTAGGAGATTTGAGAACTTGAACTGGAAAAGTCGGGCTAGCAACTATAAACTAAGCACTTCATGGGAGGAAGCCCATGCTCAATAAGTATATACACTAGTGTTTTAGTTTCATTGATATAAAAAATAAAAAATAAAAAAATTCTAATTCAAGGCTGGATAAGAGCCACCGGTTTCAGCCGGCCTAAACTCGGTACAAATAAAGGCCGGCTCAAAAGGACGGCGGAGTATAGGTATAGGGTGCCGGCCTTTGTCTAGTTTTTTGACATTGGCCGACCTTTCTCTCTCTCTCATTTGCTCACTTATTTTTCTCTCTTACTGACTTATTCTCTCACAATTGCTCTCCCTCTCTCTCGCACTTCTCCTCTCTCTTTGACCTATTTTCTCTTCACTCTCTCACTCACTCTCCTCTTGCATTCAAGACACTCTAAGGATGACAGACATTTTGGGAGGAATTTTCTTGCTGATGAACAATTTTACACCATGGAAGTACCAGTGTTTCAATTTTTGCATTGACATTCTTTTCCTTAATTATGTGCTATTATAGGAACAATGAGGACATTATCCAATTTAAGTGTGGGGAAGGGATTATAAATGTAGAAGTATAATGATTGATTACACACATCATGAGCTTACAATTCCCATGCTTTATTTATGTCCTTAAGTGTTTATCATCAATGAAATCTTGAAATTGACTAATGAAATCTTGAAATTGACTTAGATAGGTGCCCCACTCGCCAACTGTTATGACTAGTTTACATAGTTAAAATTTAATAGTAAAATCTCTAGAGAACGGGTTTACCCTATGTTTAGCCTTTAAACTTGAGATTAAGTCCTTAAGTTGAAAAAACAAGCAAGTTTACTTCAAGGAAAAATTGGTTGGGATAAATTTCTCTTGAAATTTCTTTGAGAATACCTTAACACCTAGTGAAAAGGTAAAGGAAATATTTTACTTAGTGATCCCTTATAAAATAGTCTTAACTAATATTCATTTATGCAAAAAAGAAGAAGAAGAAGAAGAAGAAGAAGAAGAAGAGAGCCTTTACTCCAATGGCTCAGGAAAGTGAGTTAAGAGTATCCAATCTTAAATGTTAGTGTGAGGAAGAGTTCGTAGGGGTCCCTTTAAAACCTGGTCACTTAGGCAATGAGCCCAGGATGTGCTGAATCAATGAACTCATAATAACGAGAAGGGCAGAAAGGCAAAAATTTAGTACCTTAATGAAAGCCAGGTTGACATGGGCGAGCTTTGGTCCCTCAGAAGAGTGAAGTCTGACTCCGCTATCAATTAAGGCAAATAGAAAGGGAGAAATTCTAGGGAAAAAATGGATACCATATGCTTTCACTTTTTGTTATCTTGTTTAGAGAAGTAAAATTGAGGGAGATTATACTTGCTAATAACCAATGAATTTTAAATGAATGTTTTTCCTTATGGACTAAGTATTTTTCTTTTGATTGTTAAACATTGGGATTAAAAATCTGTTTTATTTAGATTAACTACTAAATTTCAACTAGATATACTAGTTACAAGTTTCAGTATGGTCAGAACAATGGGCACCAGAAGTTCAATGACGGATTTCTCTTGTTTAATTCAATTATTTTGCTTGAGGACAAGCAAAAGTTCAAGTGTAGGGATGTTGATAAGATCACATTATACTTATATTTTCTTTTGGATTTATATTAAATTTATTTCAATATTATAATAAAATATAAAGAAATGGTACTTAATGGTGTTTATTGTGAAAATTCAGGTTTTGAGGACCTAAAAGTAAATTACAAGTTAATTGGAGGAGTTTTTCACAAAATTGAAGAAGTAAGTGAAGGATTACATTGAAGGCCGTCGACCTTGAGCCGGCCTACATTAAACCGGCCTAGAAAGAAACATCAAAGCCGCTGGCCTTGAGCCGGCCTACATTGTTCCTCGGATATCCATTGCAAAAATCTCTCAAAAATCTTATCTTAATTAATTTGCTGACTCAATTCCTCATCAGATCAGCCTTATCCTCCTCCTCTTTGGATCTATAAATAAACCCCTTGTGTGAACCTTGAAGGCATCCTTTGTTTTTAGATCTTTTGAATCATTAGAATTCCTTTGGGAGCTTAGGATTTTATCTTCTCTTTAAATTCTTTTACATTTCATGTTATTCTAAATTTTAGTTTGAAGAAAGAAAGTTATTGAAGTTTGCTTTCAATTGAAGAACTTTAGGAATCATTTCGGAAGATTGAAGTTTTACAAACTTTTGAAGATTATGGCAATTGTTTCATTTATTTAATTTTCTTCTATGCCATTTATCAGTTTATTTTTTTTATTTAATATGAATTCCATTGCACTTATTTACTTCAATTGTTCTTATGCAATCAATACCATAATGTTCTAAATCATCCTTGTGGGAAACATGATGAAGCCATAATTCAAACTAAAATGATCATTGTATTCATGTTATAGGACATATAGATATACGGAATTTTCATATAAGAAGTCCTGCTATGAATTGTATTTTTTTAATTGAAATCAATGCATAGGAATTTAAATGACTCGAAAGAGAAATTTAGGTTTAATCAGGAATTCTTAAAAAAGATTTAATCATTCATGCGGAAGCAGCGTTATTGAATTTTATTAGAAATTGACCTACGTGTTTCATGCAATGTTTTTATTAAATTTTTCACTAAGGGATTAGGAGAAATTATTTTAAAGATATTAGGCAATCATATAATTAGGAAATTTATGATTGTGAATTAGAATCCTCCATTGATTTTAATTAGCGAGAGCTATTAAATTAAATTGGGGTAATGTTACTTTAAAACTTGAAAGGGGATTAAGGTTTTGTCAATTTCTTGTGAAAATCCATATAGCTATGAGTTATTATAACATGAAGGCAATATGATTAGTAGAATTAGGGTGGATTCTAATTTCCTGCCATCAATTCATCCTTTTTCAAACACAATTCCCTTTTTGCGTATTTAGCATAATTCATTCGATTCTCATCAAATATCATTGCCTAAATAATAGTAGAAATTGATATAGGTCTTGATAGGAATCAAAATCCGACAAGACTTACCATTAGGGCAATAACTAAAGGATTTCGAATCTTGGCGATGAGGACCCATTTTGAGCAAATCGACCTTGGAATTATTCGTTTACTAACCTCTTTTATCTTATTCATGTATTTTATATTCCAACAGGAATACTTATCATGCTTTACAGGGCAATGGACAAACTCACTTAAACTCCATAGATCGACCTGAACCGGCGATGAGTTGGGTCGATGGATCCTATAGAAGACCGGCATCTTGAAGACCATTTCTTTTATATATTTCTTCTTTTATGAACTATTTTGGTTGTATTTTGGTTTTGAGACACTTTTATTTCCTTGTAATTTTCATTTAGGGCTAGCCACCTTAAAAGTGGCAAACTTGTAATTTTGAGCACTTTTTAACCCTAGGAGTAGCAAGTATAAATACTTGCTTAAGAGAGGGTTTGAGGAGGCTTATTTTTGCAGAACAAACACTTCACATTTCATGAGAGGGCTTAGGGTTTTCCTAATTCCAAATTCTCTTATCAATTTCAATCCCTAGAAATTGAAATTGTGGCGAGTGCAATAAGGAGAAATCGTGAGTAATATCGATTCATCTTTGTTGTTGTTCATTTCTTCTCTAGTGAGTCATATCTAGGGTTGATTTGGATGTTCTTGGACTTGTTTTAATTCCAAATTCGTGATCAATAGCTTGTTATAGGATTGATTATGTTGATATATGATATCATTCTCTTTTTTGTGGCGTGAATTGGATAGTTGAAGGAAGGGTTGGAATTTGCGGTTTAGCCATTTGATTTCTTGATTTGATTCACGTCGGTTTCAATTCTAATTATTATTATTTGATGAAGATTACTTGTTTGGATTGATAATAGCAATTAGAGCTCTTTGGATTTCATTCCATTGCCTTAAGATTTCCGCATTTTTCCTAGTCAAGTGAACCGGTTTTGTGTTTTGTGAATTAAGGTATTTTCCTTGATTCTTTTGATTGTACTTAAGCTTCGAATTAGGCACATCATATTTTGGTATCAGAGCTCTTGTTGAGAGAAGGGAATTGGTTGTATTCAATTTCGTGGAAGTGATCATCAATTAGGGTTGATCAAGTGAAAACCGCAATTGTGTTGTTGTTGTTGTTTGAGATTGCGAAATTACCTTGGATTGGGATTTGATTTGCTGATTGTTGGAGTTGTTTTGGGAAGGTTACTATATCACTTTGTGGTCACTAATTTACGTGGAAGAGCAGAAGTACAAAGTGAAGTTTACTTTAGCAATTTTTTTGAACTTGCAAAACTTACCAATTCTTGCCGTGAAATGGCTTGTGGTGTGAGGAGTTGTGTTGTTTGTTGTCTTTGAATTCCATTGTGTAATTCTGAATTGGTGAAGTACAATTTGCAGATTACATTAAGTTTGATTAGTAAGGAATTATTTGAATTCAAATCATATGCAATTAAGTTGTGGGAGTTAATGATTGCTATTTGAATTTGAATTCATTGTTACCAATTGAGGAAGGCTTGCAATAAGAGAAGTTATTTGAATTTCAAATTGAAAGTTGCTGCCTATAGTGGGATTCGGAATTCATTTTGGGAAGGCTACTTATTAATCTTTTGTCTTCATTATTTGCCATGGAAGTTGAAGACTACTTGTAATCAATATTCACCTTGTTGTTGCCGTAGAAGTGATACATCATAATTGTTGTTGTGGCTTGTGTGTTGCCGTGGAGTGAACTTGTGGAAATTAAAATTGTTGCACCGTGATCTTAAAAGGAGTGGGGAATATTGTTTACGTGTTGATTGAGTTGAATTCCACAATGTCTAGTGAAATGCTTCAATATGCTAATGTATTGCGACGCTCATTAAGTACACTTGCTAGTAAGGAGGAAGAACAAAGGGAAAATTTGTTCCACACTTCTTGTAGGATATAAGGAAATTTGTGTGTCCTAATAATAGATGGTGGTAGTTGTACTAATGTAGTAGCTGCATCGCTGGTATCGAAGCTAAAGCTTTTAACTATTCTACATCCTAAACCTTATAAACTACATTGGCTTAACGATCAAGGGAGTTTGTATGTTACCCAAAGAGCTAGGGTACCCTTCAGTATAGGGGACAAGTATTGTGATGAAATTGAGTGTGATATCTTGCCCATGTGTGCATCTCATATTTTGCTTGGTAGACCTTGGTTATATGATAGGAGGGTCTTACATGATGGCTTCAGAAATACATATTTTTTTCAAAAGGAGGGTAAGCGAATTATTCTGAATCCTATGCCACCTTCAGAGGTCCATAATGCCCAACAACAGATTAATCGACCATCCGAGGCTAAGAAGGCTTTGATTCAAAATAACGTCTCTAAGGGGAAAAAGGTATTGTTGATGGAACAGAGTCAGATGAGTCAATCATTAGAGGGCCAAACTGTTCAGAGTCAGTTATGTTCACCTTCAGAGGTTTCAGAGGGTAATGAGCAGTTAGGCCAACCCTTAGAAGACCCTGAGGATCAGCATCATATAGATGAGTCAGAAAAAGAGGAAACAAACTCAATGGAATGGGTTGAGACAGGGGAGACATCAGTAGATAATGAGTCCTTGTTTGTGTTGCAGATGAGATACATCCTAGAAATGGAGAAGAGAAAACAATCACCTACTATGGTATTCCAGATATTGGGATTCTGTAGAGATACTTCTTCAGATGGATTCTTTTAGAAAATAGAGTCTCTACTGCATTTGATCTGCTAGATTTGAGCAAAAATCTTTTTGAGGCCCGAGGAGATGATAGGAATCAAAATCCGACAAGACTTACCATTAGGGCAATAACTAAAGGATTTCGAATCTTGGCGATGAGGACCCATTTTGAGCAAATCGACCCTGGAATTATTCGTTTACTAACCTCTTTTATCTTATTCATGTATTTTATATTCCAACAGGAATACTTATCATGCTTTACAGGGCAATGGACAAACTCACTGAAACTCAGCTTGTGGGTTATCCATGGACCGACCTGAACCGGCGATGAGTTGGGCCGATGGATCCTATAGAAGACCGGCATCTTGAAGACCATTTCTTTTATATATTTCTTCTTTTATGAACTATTTTGGTTGTATTTTTGTTTTGAGACACTTTTATTTCCTTGTAATTTTCATTTAGGGCTAGCCACCTTAAAAGTGGCAAACTTGTAATTTTGAGCACTTTTTAACCCTAGGAGTAGCAAGTATAAATACTTGCTTAAGAGAGGGTTTGAGGAGGCTTATTTTTGCAGAACAAACACTTCACATTTCGTGAGAGGGCTTAGGGTTTTCCTAATTCCAAATTCTCTTATCAATTTCAATCCCAAGAAGTTGAAATTGTGGCGAGTGCAACAAGGAGAAATCGTGAGTAATATCGATTCATCTTTGTTGTTGTTTATTTCTTCTCTAGTGAGTCATATCTAGGGTTGATTTGGATGTTCTTGGACTTGTTTTAATTCCAAATTCGTGATCAATAGCTTGTTATAGGATTGATTATGTTGATATATGATATCATTCTCTTTATTGTGGCGTGAATTGGATAGTTGAAGGAAGGGTTGGAATTTGCGGTTTAGCCATTTGATTTCTTGATTTGATTCACGTGGGTTTCAATTCTAATTATTATTATTTGATGAAGATTACTTGTTTGGATTGATAATAGCAATTAGAGCTCTTTGGATTTCATTCCATTGCCTTAAGATTTCCGCATTTTTCCTAGTCAAGTGAACCGGTTTTGTGTTTTGTGAATTAAGGTGTTTTCCTTAATTCTTTTGATTGTGCTTAAGCTTAGAATTAGGCACATCAGGTCTATTACTTAATCAATCTTCGTGGTTGGACACTCTTTTCTCACTATATTACTTGATCCGATCTGGAACACTTGCCGGTATTTATTCACACTCATTTTATATCTCTTTTTGCGTGGATCAGCATCCTTTCAATCTTGATGATCATTAAGGACAACTGTCTACTTCTCCATAACGACCTTTTGTGATATTTGGGATTTTAATTTTTTTTTTCAATATCTATGTTGTAAATGATAATTCCATTGTTAGTAATGAACAAAGTTTTTATTTATTTTTTCTTAATTATGCAATATGTTATCTTTTTAGTATTTTTTTTCTTTTCTTAAAAATTTTATACATTTCATATTATTTTTCTTAACTTCTAAACCCTATGGTATTTTTACATAGATATTAACATATTTACACAATATATCCATTATCCACATATTATACACATATATATTTACTATATAAATATATATAAATATAAACATATAATTAACATATATATTATGTATACATACTACATACACGAATATAAGCACATAAGTATACTTATACAATATAAATATATTATATGCATATGTATATAAATATTTATAAGTACGTATATGCAAGTACATACTTATATATTAATATTATATAAATACATTAAAAGTACAAATACGCATTGCTATCATATTCATATGTTAGCCTCTCCACCCATACATACATACATATATGTATATATATATGTGTGTGTGTGTGTGTACTACACACATGAATTTAAGTACATACGTATATATAAGTATACTTATTCAATATCAATATATTATATACATATGTATATAAATATTTATAAGTACGTATATGCAAGTCCATACTTATATGTTAATATTATATAAATATATTAAAAGTATAAATACACATTCCTATCATATTCATATGTCGGCCTCTCCACCCATACATACATACATATATGTATATATATATATATATATATATATATATATATATATATATATATATATATATATATTGAAATATAAATATTATATATATGTTCATATATTTTAATAAATAAATTTATGTATATGTATATGTATATATGCTAAGTGTCAGAAGACCCTTAATTCTAGTACTTATTAGTTATAATTTATATGGATTTCATGTGATTTGTAAAGAAAAGGGTACTTATATGATTAAATTTTAATTTCAAGCATCAATGGAGACAAAAGAAAGGTTTAAGGATGATATGAACAAAGGCGAGGTGAAATTTGGTGAAAAATAAAGAAAATTGCTTTTCAGTTCAGCACAACCTTCAGTAAAACCCATGTAGACACCAGTGCTGGATGAAAAAAATGACCAGTAGCTAATTCTTTTCAACCCTACCCCGAGCATGACCGTGCTAGAGGTTGTGCTGAATTGGGTAGCGAAAATAACATGTTTCAAAGTCAGCACGACCTCAAGCACGGCCGTGCCGACGCTCATGCTGAACCCTATTTTCGTATAACTATAAATAGACACCTTATTTTATTTTAAAGAAGACTTTTTCTTTCTAGCTTCATTCTGAAAACCCTAAGAGAGCATTATTATGAACTTCAAGAGGAGAATTGTCTAAGCATCATTAGAGATCACAAAACAAACAAGGGATTATTCTTTTTATCATGAATCAATTCTATTTCTCTAGATTCTCTGTTCTTATTAAAAACTCCATGGAGGAGTGATTCTTTATATCTTTCATCTTGTGAAACCCTAACTCATGTGCTAAAACATTGATTAATTAATGAATTTTGTATATCTTTGCATCTATTCATGTGTTTCCATTGTTTTAGTAGCTGATTTATGCGCATAAATTGATTGCATGTCTGATTTTTATTAGATTGAAAGAGGTTTCGTCTAGTAAATTAAATCTTCATAAATAGAGAGATTACATGTTTTACCTAGAGGTAGGAAAACATTGATTTTCTACAATTAATCGAAATTTGTGAACTTAATGAGATCTTGCATGACTGTAGTGAGGGAGAGGTCTCCATTATCTTATCCATGATTAAGAATTGATTAACACGAGGGAGTAAACGATTTTACTTGAGAATTTCCTACAGTGCAAAGTATAAATTGATTCGTTAATCGATATCTTATTTTGAGAATTTAAGGGTTAGAGTGGAACAAGATGATGGGTATATTTTGTGATTGAATACATTTTTTTAAGACAATATCATTCAATTCTAAGGTTACTAGGATTTGTTAGTTGTTAATTTAATTCATAATTTCCACATCATAAATTAGACTAGATAGTAGAGAAAAGTAATACTAGTACTTGTTTTCTAGATCCCTGAGGACAACACCTATTAAATCTATACTTTAATCAATAGGTACACTGCTTAGCTCGATAGTAAATTTTATTGGTTATAAATTTAAAACTTAAACAATTGATTAAATTCGAGCGCATCAATATACAACTTTTATATTATGAGAATGTAAATTTACGTGTATACTTCCACGTGTTCATCATGATGACAACCAAGCTAGGAAATAGATAGCGGATCCTCTTGAGATGCCAATTAGACCTATGACCCAACTTTGAGCTAAACAATTTTAAGACGAACTTAATGGGCTAATCAAAGAAATTTAAGATGAGGAGCAATGCTTACATCAATCCAAGAACGAACCAAGAGTAATTCAAGTCATTAAAGTTCAAGATGTCCCAAAATGAAGACGACTTGAAGATGTCTATTGAGAACCAAAGCCGCCTGATGGGACGATCTGACCGTTCTAACAAGTTTTAACCTCTACTCAATCCTAGCTTACGATCAGTTCTCAGGCAAGTGTACCTATCGACTAGCAGTATAGCATAGGAGTATAGGTATCGATCCCACGAAGACTTATAAGTACTAGTACTAACGATTCTCCTACTATTTAACTTCTCACTATTGATGATCTCAACTATCCTAATTATTGCCTAAACCTGAAAGAAACAAATAAAATGAACAAAGTAAATGTAACCAAACACTCCCTTAATTAATTCAATGATCTAAACATACCCTGCCCAAGATCCACCCCTAATTCTCATGTAGCTTTTACTCAATTCCACACTATCCAATGATTAATATCCAAAATTTGATCTGCGGAGTTTCTTACACTAGATTAGAGTCTTTCTCAAGATCAATAATCCCTAATCCTAATTAAGCCAATTAAGATCTCTCTTCAATTAACATAATCAAGATTGCAATAGAATTCTAGGACTCTCAATTGAACTAGACCGCAATGACCTCATTCAATACAGAAGACCTCCTATAACCTATCTCTAGGATTACAAGGTGTCTTTTTATTCATGCAAGATCTACTCTATTACCGATTTCTCAATCTTAATAACAGAGATATAATTCCATCCTAATATTGCGCACATATCAAGATGAATAAACTATAATTGCAACATGAACAAACTCAAAGAATAGAATTAAATTATTGAACATAACATCAACAATTCTGTCACATGATACTCAGGGGTTTCTCAAGGGAACGGGTATGAAACAATTAGCCACTCATGAATCTAATAAGAAGAGCAAAACATAAAATAATTGAGTCCATAAAGAAAATTCGAACATGAAATATCTTGGCTTCCAATCCGAAACTATTCTGGCAACAGCTCCTGGCAGCAGCTTCTCTTCTCTAGGGTTTCTCTCGTGCCGCCTCCTCCCTCTTTCTCATTAGGGTTGTTCTATTTATACTTCTTGAGGCATGGCCGAGCATCTTCAACTGGAAAGATACGATTCTATCTTTCCTTTTCCAAGTGAATCTTGTCAAGTGAATAATAGTCGCCTGGCACACCTAACGGCACGGCCAGATTTCAAGCCGTGTCTCCCTCTGGTCGAAAATATGTAACTCCTCAATCTTGCTCAGTGTTTGGCACGACTAGGAACACGGCTAGCAGCACCGGTAGCAACACGACTAGAAGCACGGCTAGACTATAACCCGTGCCAAGTTCTGGAGCTTTCCACGTCTTCACAGCATATGCCACGGCTTCAAACACACCCATATCACAAGCCGTGCTTCCTTTCCAAGTGATGCTTTCATCTTCAGGTGCGCCCACGGTTCATGACACGGCCGTGGCCTTCCACGTGTTGTCCATGAGTAACTTTAACTTGATCTTTTAAGCTTCAATTATGCTCCTTTTGTGATCTTTCTCCTTCTCTTTGGTATTATACCCTGAAACATATATTTATCTGTTAAATACCGAATCCGCATTGATTTTATTCAAAAGATTATACAAATTCATCATTAATGCCCATGATTTACCAGGGTTAGTTTACTCTTATCACCGCCAGTGTTGAAGAACCAAAGTCGCCGGCATGGAAGACCCAAGCCATCAGCGTTGAAGAGGCTAAGCCATCGGCATAGAAGATCAAAGCTACTGGAGTTGAAGAAGCTAAGTGGCCGGCGTTGAGAGGATAGGCCGATTGAAATGAGGATTTAAGTCATCGGCGTATATTGTATTTCGTAGTCACAAGTAGGGTTTTTATACGTTTTTGTTATGTTTTGTGGTGAGACTATAAATAGTCGTCAAGGACTCCATTGTACAAACTTTTGATGGAGAAAAATTACAATACTCTTCCTCTTTTCTTTAAGAATTTGAATTGATCGAAATTGTTCTATGGCATTCATACCAATACTTATCAATCGATATTCCATCCCGATTGTGGCGTATACATCATACCAAGGTTCTTGCTTCTCTATAAGCAACGGGTCACAGTTTTCCTTCATTTGTGTCGATAATCAACTGTTCAATTCAAATTGATTTTAGGTTTCAGCACAGGTTGACAGAGTTCGTATCATTTGGTATCAAAGCAATCAAGTTGGTGAGGAATTGCCTATCTTGAATCTAATTTTTGTTCTTTATAAATCTTGGTTTCCAAAAAAAAAAAATCGTATAAAAAAAAAGAGAGAGAGAAAAGTTTGAATCTTTGTGTATCTATTGATTTTATTAGACTTGTTATAGCAATCACTATATGCATTCAATTGATTCACGTTTAATTTCTTATTAAATAGTTAAAAAAAGAGAGGAAAATTCATATAAAAAAAATCAACCACTATTTGGGATTTTTAGCAATAGTTGTGTTGAAGTCCATAATTGAGTTGATTCAAATGTTAGGGAAACCGCTGTGACTTGTTGAATTGTTGATTTCCACAACAAAGGAATCTGTTGAAATCTATGGAACGACTTCTAATTTGTTGTTGAATTCTAAAAGAATTGAGGAAGAAGTTGTGAGTGGCAAGAGGCAAGAGTGGTGAGAACATTAGAGTGCACAAAAGCTAATTGAATCTTGTGAGAAATAAAACACGAGTGATTAGAGAGACATTCTGTGATTGAGTGGCAAAATACATGAGGGAGTGATTTAATGAGGATCTTTATTTTCTATTATTATTTTTGTTTTTGTTGCAGAAAAAGCGTGTCTAATAGAAATTCTCCTAATAGTGTAATAGGTGATATTAACATGAAATTGATCATGGAGACCTTGACTCCTAAGATGAGGAGGATGTTTAAAGTAGAGACGGATCAATTTCACAAGCAAATGGAGCAGAATTTTAAGCAGTCTCGGATTTCTTCTGCTGGATGTAGGAGGGATAAAATGCCTAGAAGGGTAGAGCGCATGGAGGATGATAAGTGGGGTAGAGAAAGGTCTGCAGCTGAATCTAGCTAGGAGTCCTTCATGGCTTATAGGATAAATATAAGGAGAAGTTGAGGAGTTAGGAAAGAAGAAGATAGCAATCTAGGAAATACTAAAATGAAAATTTCTTCCTTCCAAAGGAAAAATGATCCTGATGTCTATCTTGAGTAGGAGAGGAAGGTGGAACTGATGTTTGACTATCATAACTACTCTAAAGTTAAGAAGGTAAAATTGGCTACCATAGAATTTTCTAACTATACTATAGTTTGGTGGGACCAATTGTTATTGAGTAGGAGGAGGAATTGAGAGCCACTAATAGAGACATGGGAAGAGATGAAGAGGGTGATGAGGAAGTGGTTTATTCCCACTTATTACTACAGGGATTTATATAATAAACCACAAAATCTGAGATAGGGGAACATAAGTGTTGAGGAATATCATAAGGAGATAGAGGTTGCTATGATCAGGGTGAATGTTGAAAAGGATCCGGAAGCTACTATGGATAGGTTCTTGGCAGGTTTGAATCAAGATATATAGAATGTAGTGGAGTTGCAACATTATATAGAACTGGAAGATATGGTTCACATGGCGATTAAGGTAGAGAAGCAACTCAAGTGGAAAGGTAATAGTTCCACACATGCGACATCGAGTTCTTCCAACTAGAGGACTAATGTAGGGAAGAAGGAGGAGAAGAAATTTCACTCCAAACCAATTCTAGAACAAAAAGTAGAAATCACATCTTATGGGAATAAAGGTCAACCCAATTTTTTTCCTAATAGGAATTGTGATATTAAATGTTTAAATGTGAGGGCAGGGGACACATAGCGAGTTAATGTCCGAATATGAGAATTATGGTGATGAGGGATGATGGAGAAATTGAGACAGGCAGTGAGTCAGAACATGAATCCATGCCATCACTAGAGGATGTTGATGAAGGGGAAGAATATGCTGTTTAGGGAGAGATGTTAGTAGCCAGGAGGGCTTTAAGTGTGCAAACAAAGGAAGAGAAGAATGTGCAATGGGAGAACATATTTCATACTAGGTGTCTTATTAAAGACAAGATATGTGGTGTGGTTGTAGATGGTGGGAGTTGTACCAATGTTGCCAGCATGACCATGGTTCAGAAATTAGGGCTTCCCACAATTAAGCATCTACGCCCTTATAAGCTGCAGTGGTTAAATGATAATGGTGAAGTGAAAGTTACAAAATAGGTGTTAGTTTCTTTTAGGATAGGAAAGTATGGGGATGAAGTTCTTTGTGATGTAGTTCTTATGTAAGCTACACACTTGTTGCTAGGTAGGCCATGGCAGTTTGACAAATAGGTGAAACATGATGGATTCACCAATAAATACTCTTTTGTAAATGATTAGAGGCCTGTTACTCTTTGTCCTCTAACTCCTAGTGAAGTATATGAGGATCAAGTGAGGTTACAAAGAAAGAGTGAGCATAAAAGAGCTAGTGAAAATAAAAGAGTGAGTGCTACTACAAAAGAAAAAGAGAGAGTCTGAGAAAAGAGAAAAAGAAAGGAATGAGAGAGAAACAGAGAGAAAAGCAAATTTTTATGCAAGGGTTAGTAATGTTAAGAAGGCTTTGTTCTTAGGAGCAAAGGGTCCTATGATAGTACTCTTATATAGGGAGGTACTTTTTAGCTCTGACCAACTTGACACTTCTTTGCTAAGTTCTGTTGTAGGAATTTGAAGATGTTTTTCCAAAGGAAATCCCAAAAGGATTACCTCCCATTTGAGAAATTGAACATCAGATTGATTTAATGTGCTCAATTGGATCTTAATACCAATCAAATAAAACAAACATAATTGATTCCAATTTCCAATTAAAATGGTGTGAAACAAGATTGACAATGGAATCCCCAAATGGCGTGAAACAAGAACCAATAACCCTAAATGGCGTTAATCAAATTAAGATGTACTATAATTAGATTCCAATACCAATCAAATACAAAAGGAACAATTCAATTCTAATTCCCACAATTGGTGTGAAAACCTAACAATACAAGAACCCTAATTTGGTGTAAATGGAATAAATAAAATTAACCAATTATTAACTAGATATAACTCACTAGCAATAATTGGATACAACTTAAGAAATATTGATATGATTTACAATATTTCCTTAAGCCAACTCGCCACAATTTCACAAATGAAATTGATAAGAGTAAGGTGGCATGAAGAGGAGCTCTCCTACGACAACAAATTTCAGATATGTAATGTTCAAAAAGTCCCCAAAAAGTTTACTTAGCAAGTATTTATACTTGCTCTAAATAAAGCAAATGTAACAAAAGAAAATTACAAGTAAGGAGCAACATCTGTGGCCGGTTTTTCAACTAAAGGAATTATAAATAAAACCCTTATATGTGGTTGGCTTCTTACACCTCCTTGGAACAATATAGGACCAGTTCTTCTTTGATTTATGTAGGTCATGAATGACCCACAATTGAGCATTAGTGAATTTACCTGTTGTTCTATAAAACTGGCAAATTTACCTACTACAATGTAAAGACAAATTATTATGAGATAAATATAAATAACATATGGATATCTGGAATCATTTGTTCAAATTAGCTTCCCACTACTAGATCCAAAGGTTCGATTCCCATCATCTCCTTAGGCCTCTAAAAGATTTATCCTCAAATCTAAGGGGTCTTTTCTTATACTAACATCCCTTGTTTGCTTGTGCTTGTTGGCTTCAAGTCTTAAGTAGCCATTAGTTTTACTGATCTGTTCTTGGAATGTGCGAACTTTGGTTGGAGACATAAAAGTTAAGATAACTCATGCACTATCTTTCTAAAACATATAAGTGTTTCTGAACCTGTCATGTAGCACCTTCCTATCAAACAACCAAAGCCTACCCAGTAGTATATGAAAGGTACACATAGGAAGAACATCACAAACAATTTTATCACTGTATCTATCTCCTATGTTGAATGGCACCTTTGCCCTCCGTGTAACATGCAAACTACCCCATTTATCCAGCTAATGTAATCTATAAGGGTGTGGATGTGGACTAGTGACTGGTTGTAAGTTATTTACTAATGCAGTAGATACGACATTAGTGCAACTACCACAATCGATGAAAAGAACACACAAATTACCTTGAATCTGATAAGGCGTATGGATTAGGTTCTCCCTCTATATGTCCTTGATGGATGGAGATATAGTCATGACCCTACATAACACATTAATAGGCAAATATTTATCATCTCCCTTGTTCTCATGTGTCTCAGCATCATGATCATCATAATATTCCTGCAGTGCTATAGACAAATCTGTAAGCTCAACAACTTCTTCTTGACTATCTTTATTGTTTCCTTCCATAATAGTCATCACCCTTTTGTTGAGACACTGAGTAACCATGTGTCCAAAACCAATGCATTTGAAACACTTAATTTGGCACATTTTCCCAACGGTTGTCCCTGGCACTATTTACGTGAAATCAGCTCCAACAACCTCTTTTCCTTTTCCTGAAATCTCCCTCTCCCTATCAGTGTTAGAGGTATTCTTGTCTATAGTCTTATCATGTCACCCTACTCCTTTTTGTCCTCCCATCTAACCACCTAACCCAAGAGGTTTGGTAGAAGTTCCATACCTATTATTAGCTGCTCAGAAAGGGTTGGATCACCTCTGTCTCTCCACTTTCAGAGCTAACTGGATAGCCTCATCAAGTGTGTTATACCTCTATAGCTCTACAACGCAGGAAATTTCATACTTCATCTTAGACACAAATCGTGCTAAGGTTTGTTCTAGAGGCTTAACTGACCCACATCTGATCATTAGTGTCTCAAACTCTTGTACATAATCGCCAATTGTTTTGCCTCCCTACCTCAGTGTTTAGAGACACATATACAGCTCATGCTTATAATGCTCAAGTATAAACCTTTTTCTTAATACCCGTTTCATGTCCCACCAAGTATGTATGTCAGCCTCACTATCTCTTCATCTGCTAACCACCAAATTTTTCCACCATAATGCGGCATAGCCTATGAATTCCACAGTTGCAAAACAAACCCAAGTGTTATCATTAATCTCATAGCACTCGAATAGACCCCCAACCTTGTCTTCCCAATCTAAATAATCATCTATAGAACCTCTGCCATCAAATGAAGGCATATTGAATTTCACATACTCTAATCCCCAAGGTGGTCTGAACTCCCGATTTGGGTAAGGTTCATTATCAAAATTATCATCTCTTTCCTCCCTAAAAGCATGATAATCTCCCTCCATTCTCCTGCCCCTATTACCTTTGACAGCTCCCTCCCTGTGAACATTCTAAAGAACTACTCTAGGTGGGGGTGCCTAAAGATTTGCTACTAATGGTTATGGCATCGTCATCTAATTAATCCATGTTGCTAATGTAGCAACAATGGTGGTGAGATCCTGCAACTACTCCTCTAATGTTCTTCCACCTACAACTCAATGACCCTGACCGCCACCAACTTGACTATTGGCCTCATTGCCAATTCCACCATTTACACTATCATTCGACATAGCTGATGAATTATCTGTTGACACACACGAACAATTCAAGACAACTACAATACACTTCACGTCAAATACAATACGCACAGCACTCCTTTTTCAACCTTATAACAATACTTCACACATACACACACTTCCACAGTTCAACACAACACTAAAATAACACACACACCACGGCTTCACACACACTTCCACACTTCAACACATAACTACTACTACACACCCAATGCACAACACTCACTCCATGGTACACAAACACTCATGATGTAACACCCTTCAAACCAAAACACACACACACACTCATGGTGCAGCACACAATCCACAGCTTCACTTCCAATCACGGCAATAAAATGTAAATGGCAACAATTATGGACACTTCTCCAAATGGAAAGTAAATAATTCCAACTAGTCAAAGTGTATTATGATGATCAATACATAATAACTACCTCAACTTAATGATTGATTTTGAAATTCAAAATGTTTCCTAATCTTCCATGCAAGAAGAGCAAATCTAAAATGAAAATGCACTTCCAATTCCAAAATCCTCAAGGAAACAATAAACACCAATCAACAACTACTTCAACTTATGGAATTCCAAATTATGGAATTCAAATTCAAGAACTTCTCTTTCTTCCACACATAATCAACTCATGGCAAGGATTACAATTTAATTTCTACAGTTTGATTGGAAATCACGCAAGCAATTTAAGGTACAATTCAACACAAGAACTCAATTTCACTTCCCACAACTTCGATTGCGAATAAAGGATTAAGAACCCTAAATCCCAATTGGTGAATCACAAAACTTTCCCTTCTCTAAACCTTACTCTGATACCAAATTATGATGTGCTCAATTGGATCTTAATACCAATCAAAGAAAACAAAAATAATAGATTCAAATTTCCAATTAAAATGGCATGAAACAAGATTGAAGATGGAATCCCCAAATGGCATGAAACAAGAACCAATAACCCTAAATGGCGTGAATCAAATTAAGATATACTACAATTGGATTCCAATACCAATCAAATACAAAAGGAACAATTCAATTCCAATTCCCACAATTGGCATGAAAACCTAACAATACAAGAACCCTAATTTAGTGTGAATGAAACAAATAAAATCAACCAATTATAAACTAGATATAACTCACTAGTAATAATCGGATGCAACTTAAGAAATATTGATATGACTCACAATATTTCCTTAAGCCAACTTGCCACAATTTCACAAATGAAATTGATAAGAGTAAGGTGGAGTGAAGAGGAGCTCTCCTATGGTAACAAATTTCATATATGTAATGTTTAAAAAGTCCCTAAAAAACCCTACTTAGCAAGTATTTATACTTACTCTAAATAAGGCAAATTTAACAAAAGAAAATTACAAGTAAAGAGCAACATGTGTGGCTGATTTTTCAACTAAAGGAATTACAAATAAAACCCTCATATGTGGCCGGCTTCTTACACCTCCTTGGTACAATATAGGACTGGTTCTTCTTTGATTTATGTAGGTTAATGAATGACCCACAATTGAGCATTAGTGACTTTACCCACTATTCTGTAAAACTAACAAATCTACTTACTACAATGTAAAGACAAATTATTATGAGATAAATAAAAATAACATGTGGATGTTTGGAGTCATTTGTTCAAATTGGCTTCCCATTGCTGGATCCAGAGGTTTGATTCCCATCATAATTTTGTACCCGGTGCGACTATTCCAAACCAACCCGCTTATAAGAGTAATCTTGAGGAAATAAAGGAACTCCAAAAACAGGTTAGTGAGCTAATGGACAAAGGGTATGTGAGAGAAAGCATGAGCCCATGTACAATTCCTATGATTTTAGTCCCTAAGAAGGATGGGTCCTGCAGGATGTGTGTCGACTGTTAAGCGATCAACAACATAACGGTAAAGTATCGTCATCCTATTCCTCGATTAGACGACATGTTAGATGAGTTACGTGGTTCTTGTATTTTCTCTAAAATTGATCAGAAAAGTAGGTACCATCAAATTAGAATGAAAGAAGGAGATGAGTGGAAGACTGCATTTAAAACAAAATATGGTTTATATGAATGGTTGGTTATGCCCTTTGGGTTAACTAATGCACCAAGCTCTTTCATGAGGTTAATGAACCATATGTTGAGGGCTTTTATTGGAAAATTTGTAGTAGTCTATTTTGATGATATCCTTATTTATAGTAAGAATTTAGATGATCACTTATTTCATTTGAATTTTGTTTTAGAAGTGCTATGATAGGAAAAGTTATTTGCTAATCTTAAGAAGTGCACTTTTTGTACAGATAGACTTGTTTTCCTTGGTTTTGTTGTTGTTCACAGGGCATCCAAGTTGATGAGGAGAAAATCCGAGCTATACAAAAATGGACAAGCCCAACTAATTTGAGCCAAGTTTGTAGTTTCCATGGGCTTGTGAGTTTTTATAGATGATTTATGAAGGACTTTAGTAGCATCGCTACACCAATCACTAAAGTCATCAAGAAGAATGTCGGATTTAACTGGGAAGTAGAACAAGAAAAGGCTTTTCAATTACTTAAAGATAAACTGACCTATGCCCCTTTACTTGCTTTACCTAATTTTTCTAAAACATTTGAAATTGAATGCGATACTTCTGGTTTAGGTATTGGAGTTGTTCTTATGAAAGAGGGAAGTCCATCGCATATTTTAGTGAAAAGCTAAATGGAGCCGCATTGAGGTACCCGACATATGATAAGAAGTTATATGCATTGGTGAGGGTGTTAGAAACATGGCAATACTATCTCTAGCCTAAGGAGTTTGTGATTCACACTAATCATGAATCCTTGAAGCACCTGAAGAGTCAACACAAACTAAATAGGAGACATGCAAGGTAGGTAAAGTTTATTGAGACCTTTCCATACGTCATCCAGTACAAACAAGGTAAGGAAAACATTGTTACGGATGCTCTCTCAAGAAGGTACTTACTAATCTCCACTCTTTACGTTAAATTGCTTGGTTTTGAACATATTAAAGAGTTATACCCTCTTGACCAAGATTTTAAAGATGACTTTACCTGTTGTGAAAAGGGAGCTAGTGGAAAATTCTTTAGGCATGAAGGGTTTTTGTTTAGAGAAAACAAGCTTTGTATTCCAAACTGCTCTCTTATGGAGTTATTAGTAAAATAGTCTCATGGTGGAGGTTTGATGGGACACTTTGGAGTGGCTAAGACCTTGGGGGTTTTGCAAGAGCATTTTTATTGGCCACACTTGAAACGAGATGTTGATCAAATTTGTGAGAGATGCATCACTTGCAGATAAGCTAAATCTCGAGTACAACCCTATGGCTTGTACCAGCCCCTTACTATTCTTAGTGAGCCTTAGGTTGATATTTCCATGGATTTTGTATTAAGCTTACCCAAGACTAAACTTGGTAAAGATTCTATTTTTGTCGTTATGGATAGATTTTCAAAAGATAACATATTTCATTCCATGTCACAAAACCAATAATGCTACACATGTTGCAAATTTGTTCTTTAAAGAAATTGTTCAATTGCACGGTATGCCTAAAACAATTGTATATGATAGGGATGCTAAGTTCTTGAGCTACTTTTGGAAAACCTTGTGGTGTAAGTTAGGAACTAAATTATTGTTTTTCATCGTTGCCAATCGTAGTTTTAATAAATTGAATTCTTGTTCTTAATCTTACTACAAAGCAATAGGCAAGCGCACCTATCGTAGCGTAATCTAGCGAGTAAGCACAATGTCGTCCCTCAGAGATACACCAACTACTAGTACTAACTCCGTTCCTATTATCTAACCGACGCTTAAATATGTTGGTTGAAACTTAATTACTCTAATCTTAAAACTAATAACTCACTAACAACAATGGTTCTGAAGATTTAACAATTAACAAAAGCAACCTAGATTTTATTCTACTCCTTCTCTATCATGTAATTCATTAGATTTATGAAGATTGGCGTAGTTGACTTCTTATACTATCGAATTCTCTAGTCAAGTTAACTACTTTCTCAAGTATATTTACCTATCTAATCCTAGGTTTATCAAATAGGATCTCTCCTTAGTTAATAGCAACCTAGAATTGCATAAAGCACATGAATTCGCATCAAAATAATCAATGTAAACAGAAGACTCTTGTTTCCTATCTCTAGAAGAATAATCAAATCTCATCAATTGCATTAAATCTAATCATAAGAGCAATTTCTCAATTAACTAATATGATATCATGCATAAATTCATATTCTGGATCTATGAATCTAAGGAACAATTGAAGGGCATGCAATTAATCATAAGAAAGTCAACAACTTCGCATTAAAAACCAAATCTTCATCACATGACAGAGAAGTTTCGAATAAAATCTAGATTTAGAGTCTACTCCTCCATAAATTGGACAAAAGAAATACAATTACTGGAAGAATAAATAAAATTCATAGTCACAACCCTTAAAGATAGAATCTTCTTCTTCGTGGGTCTTCAATCTCCTCTAGAATTGACAGAATCTTCTTCCCCCTGCTGTTATGAGAGTCAGAGCAAGTACAAAATTCGTAACCTCTGTTCTAGGGCAACTAACAGTCTATTTATACATGTACCCGGGTTGGATACATACACGAGCGGATACACGAGTAGTATATCTCGTTCATGTATCTCATGCTTGCTTCCAAGTGTCCTTATGTGAATATACACGAGCAAGTACATGGGAGTGTACATTGGTCGTGTATTTGAAACATCGTTGAACAGTAGCAAAACTTAGATACACAAGCAAAGTACATGGGCATGTACTTTTCTAGTGTACTTTCCAGACATCCACTTCAATATATACAACAAAGTACATGGGCGTGTATCTCGCTTGTGTACTTTCCAGAATTCTTTTCTTCACATGTAATGTATCAAATTCCTTCCAAACTTGATCCGACTCTTCAAAACTCCTTCCCTTAACTCCAAAATACTCTAGAAGATCCTGAAATTAACATTCATTCCATTAAGCATCCTTTTCTTCAACAAATCATCTAAAAATTCAACAATAAAGCACAATTTCATTACTCTAGATAAGGGTATTTTGCGACTTATCAAACTTCCCCACACTTAAGTCTTTGCTTGTCCTCAAGCAAAATAAAACATTAATCAAACTTCTCATTAATCATGATTGTTGTTACCAAATAATACTACTCAGACATTAGCATTTATGAATTTTAATCTTTAAAGCTCAATGCAATCCCTCAATCTAATGAGTGTGCTTCTCACCTTATCATGAAAGTATTGTAACAAAGATACTTTAGTCAAATTTCTAGGATTAATCAGAGTAGACCAATCTTTACCCTTGTCATTTAACAATGGCTTTCATGATCAAAATTAGACACAAGATCAATTAGAGCAAAAGGAAACGTGGCACATTTCAACCACCACTAAAGAGTCTATAATCTTCTCAATTATCTCTCTTAGTAAAACAATCAATAATGAAAATACATTGTATCTATGTTTCCCCTGGATTCCCCCTCCTTTTTGGTTGATCTCTTCAAAGATTTTACTCTTTATAATAGTTCACTGGTTTCATCCTTCTTTTTTTTTTTTTTGTTTAGGATCTTGCAACCCATGTAACGAGTTTTCAGCCGATAATCTTAGGCTCATCACCCAAGTTAATGAACGTTATCCTCTCAATTGAGGGCATTCCTATGGGCTTAATTACTCGAGTTACAGGACCCTCTCAACTTTTGCCTTTATGGTATTTCATTTTGTTACGGTAATTTCCTCGGTCGGCCGATCCCAGGCCAGACGACCATAGGTGACCAGGTTTTAAAGGAACCCCATCGAACCTCTATTACCTTAACTTATTATTTTGACTAGTTAGTAGCGGAGTCAAACTTCGCTCTTCTGAGGGACCAAAGCCTGCCCATACTAACCAATCCTTTATTTTTCAAGTATAACATGCTTTCATTAAATTATTACTTTAAAGAGATCTTCTAAGAAGGATCACCAAGAGAATCATTTCATTTGCCCTTTCATGAAAGATTAAATGGTTCTCAAGATCTTTGAGTTTCACGGCGATTTTATCCCATATCTTTGACTAAGTATCAATGTTGCAAAGAAGACAAAGGTAACATGCACAACACTCTTTTAGAGGAATTCATTCGCTAAATGCTAGAATACTATGTAATTTGCAATCATGATTTCAAAATTCGATTATCAAGCAAAAAGAGAAAAACAAAAATTAGGGGAAATTTTTGAATGACTCATACAATTCAGCACAACCCTTATCAAATTTCTTTAGTATCCCCTTCCCCACACTTAGATTGAGACATTGTCCCCAATGTCTTTATCATTCAAGAACGTAATGAGAAATAAAGAGATAAAAAGAAAAAATAAAAAGAAAAGGAACTGAGACTTCTCGGGATTAAACAAGTGATGGACCAATTGCATAGCTAGCAGAATGTCGATCATCTATATCGATGAAGTTCGCCAAGGAAAGTTATGGGACCAGTTGCATTCATAGGATAGCACCTAGATCAGCAAAGTTCAACATAACAAAAACGAAAGGTAAAAGAGTAAATAGAGATCAGTCATTATTACAGTCATCCAGCAAGAAAGAGTCTAGCTCAATAGAAAGAGCTCCTCGAATATGCAGAATAAAATAGTTAACTTAAAGTCATTCATTATTCCGAACTAGTCTCCTCATCTTCATCATCTTCATTCTCATCCGTTTCATCCTCTTCATCATCACTTTCCTCCCCCTTGGCAATGATTAGTTCCACTTCCTCCGTGGTTTCCTCAGTATCTTCTTCACTTTCTCCCTCACTTTCTCCCTCGTTTTCCTTGTCTTTATCACCGCTGGCCTCAACTTCCTCTTCAGCTTCAGAGGAAGAGGCATAAGTGGGCAAACTGGCTTGCCCCGCTGGGAAGCACTTAGCCAGCGACTGGAAAGTGTGAACTACAAATTTTCTAAATTTTTTTCTTTCTTTTTCAACCCTTGTAGCTGAACTTTCATCTCACCTTGGGTCTTCTCAATGGATGCCAAGCGGTCAAGTACCCGCTCCGATGTGGGAATAGAAGACTCACCAGGTGAAGACAAGGAAGGAGCAACTTTGGAGAATTGTGTAGAAGGATGCGGCCTGCTAGAAGTGCGGGAAGTTCCTGTGATTTTTTTCACTCCCCACTTGGCAAACGGCCCATCAGAGATTCTTTCCTGATCGCACTTGGCAGCCTCTGGCCCAAGGTCTTGGAAAATGTCCATGCTCTTCAGCAAATGAGTAATGAAGCTGCCACAGTAAATCCCCTTAGAACGAGAGTCATGTGCCAGTCTCCATATATAAAAGGCCAACTCCAACCCGATATTAATTTGATATCCATGGGAGATGCTATAAAGATAGAAGATTTCAAAGTTATTAACAACTCCCTTACTGCTTTTTCGGGCTCCAATTGTGTTTGTCAAGAGCCAATGACAAACTTTGAGGCGATCATCCTTAATTAGAGAGGCCTTGGAGCTGGATGGAAAGTACTCTTGATTCGGGTTTCCGGTCAACTCCTCCCAACATACCTGATTGTTAATGTGGGTAGGCCAACGGCAATGTAAACCCCGAAACTCAGGTGTCCGGGTAAAAGTTTCAGTGTAGAATCCCATTAGAGAACAGAACTGGCGAATAGTACAGTTGTGCCATTCCCGTATACTTCAAAACTGAAAGAGTTGTCCCAACCTTTTTCAATTTCCGTCTTCTGTATCTGCATAGTGGATAGGAACTCAAGAGTAACATCCCTATACGTTGGTTCTTGGATGGTGAACAGGACCTCCCATGGTCCGGTGGCAAGGGTCTCCTTGATAGGTTGAACTAATCCATACCCTTCCAACATGCCCCAATCCAAGTATTGATGTGCACCAAACGGTTTTTTTGAGAGAATTTCAAATCGCTTTTTACTCCATGGCCCCTCCGCAACTCTTCGGGGGGGGAGCGGAGGATGAACTAGCACCATCCCGCTTCCTCTTAGTAGGGGTGGTCTTCTTCTTCTTGGTAAACTTCGGTTTAACTACACAAGTCTTTGTGACCATCTAAATCAATCACAATGGTCTCAAAATAGGTTAGGTTCGTTAATTACACAAAGAAAATGATAGGACTTGCATTGGGTTTCCGAAACAAGGAGGAAGATAGCAGGGGTGGTCTTCTTAGTAGGGGTGGTCTTCTTCTTCTTGGTAAACTTCGGTTTAACTACACAAGTCTTTGTGACCATCTGAATCAATCACAATGGTCTCAAAATAGGTTAGGTTCGTTAATTACACAAAGAAAATGATAGGACTTGCATTGGGTTTCCGAAACAAGGAGGAAGATAGCACAGTTGAGATACACAACCAAGGTACATGATCGTGTACCTAGTTGTGTATCTACCCATCTAATACATGCACAAATTACCATAGGAACGCTCAAAATCAGGTCTTGTGGCTTTAGTATATTATCAATCTACCTTCCTGAAGGCCAAAAATGTAACTACAACACACCTAAAGCATCATCAAACGATAAAGTTTGAATTTTGATTCTAAGATGCTAGGTGCGATAATTTAGTGATCATAAAAAAAAAATGGCCTCATAACTTGGTTTCTAAGAAGAAGATCGGAAAAAAAACACAACAACATTGTTCTAGAAACCCACAAAATCAAAGTCCCAAATATTCATGTTCAAACCCTAACTGTCGATTCACTTGTTTGGTAGCAACTCATGACATCAATCATACATGCATTCACGTGAGTTCAAAATGTCTACAGATCTATCAACAATCGACTTCCAAAATGCAAAATCACTCATCATACCATCATCATAGATGCAAGCATGTATGGTAGTCGTGAAAGAAAACCGAGTAGCAACCGTATTGCAATAAGTATTGAAGCAGAAGAAGAGAAAACTTACTTACCTTGAATCCTTGAAATGAAAGAAATTTATGGTGTGGAAAGAACAACCACAGTATGGAGGAGTAGAGTGGGAGTGAGTGGGTCAAATACATGAATGGAGAATGGGTCGTGTAAATGGCAGAGTGAAGTGAGGAGTCCTTTTATAGTACGAGCAGAAAAATTAGATACATGACCAAGTACACGGTCGTGTACTTTAGTTGTGTACTTTGGATTCCTTTCTGTGGGTTAGATACACGAGCATGTACCTTGTTCGTGTATCGTAGGAGAGCATTCTGTGGGTTAGATACACGACCAGGTACACGAGCGTGTACCTTGTTCGTGTATCATGGGAGAGCATTCTGTGAGTCAAATACACGACCAAGTACACGAGTGTGTACCTTGTTCATGTATCGTGGGAGAGCATTCTATGGGTTAGATACACGACCAGTTACACGAGCATGTACCTTGTTTGTGTATCATAGGAGAGCATTCTGTGGGTTAGATACACGACCAGGTACACGAACGTGTACCTTGTTTGTGTATCGTGGGAGAGCATTCTGTGGGTTAGATACACGACCAGGTACACGAGCGTGTACCTTGTTGTATATATAGAGGGGGTGTTCTGTGGGTCAGATACACGACCAGGTACACGAGCGTGTACCTTGTTCGTGTATTGAATTGTGCCTTCTGTGGGTCAGATACACGACCAGGTACACGAGCGTGTACCTTATTCATGTATCTCTAATATGTACACAATGAGCATAATTTGAAGTGCATGGGAGGGCACACCATGACGTATTCTCCTTTTTTATTGCAAAGTCAATTTAG
This sequence comes from Laguncularia racemosa, assembly GCA_037954665.1. Classification (NCBI taxonomy): domain Eukaryota; kingdom Viridiplantae; phylum Streptophyta; class Magnoliopsida; order Myrtales; family Combretaceae; genus Laguncularia; species Laguncularia racemosa. The sequence goes on from JBBMOL010000035.1 coordinate 3,345,197, forward strand.
ACACCCTCTGGCATGTGTGAGAAACCGGATACACCACTAGTGTACCCGGTTGTGCAAATCAAAGTACATACCTGTCATCACTTCATCTTGCACTCCCTTAAAAAGGTCTCCCATCCTGAATTTTCCCACACTTAGAGCTTAAAAGAAGCTCTATTAAGGTGACTTTCATAGAATCCAAACTTGGTTAGCCCCTCTATAGCTTGCTGTCCTACAAAAGTTACTCCAAAACAATGGGTGATAATAAAGAAAGTAAAGAGTAAAGAAGAAAACTTACCTAAACAACATAGGTTGCCTCCCAAGAAGCGCTGTTGTTTAACGTCGTTAGCTCGACGTAATGAACCGGTGGAGCTCAAATGGAGATGAGAATGAGGTTCAGCTCCTCCTTTTCTTCCAAAACTGTTTGGTCCCCAAAGTAATGCTTAAGCCTTTGACCATTCACCTTGAAAATGCCTTTCTCCGGGTGTTCCAACTCAACTGTGCCGTAGGGAAAAACCTTTTTTACCCGGAATGGACCGGACCATCTTGATTTAAGCTTCCCAGGGAACAATTTCAACCTAGAGTTAAAAAGTAATACAAAGTCCCCTTCATTAAATTGTCCATTCCGTGGTAGCCGAGCATCATGAAACTTCTTGGCTTTCTCTTTATATATATATAAATTGTCATATGTCATGAGCCTCCATTCATCTAGCTCATTAAGTTGCATCCTTCGATGTGCTCCAGACCAGCTGAGATCTAAATTGGCATATTTGATCACCCAAAATGCCTTGTGCTGAATCTCAACTGGTAAATGGCAAGCTTTCCCGTAGACCAATCGATATGGAGTAGTATCAAGGGGGGTTTTGTAAGCTGTCCGATATAACCATAAAGCATCATCTAACTTCTCAGCCCAGTCTCGTCTATGGTGAGACACGGACTTCATTAAGATACGCTTTAGGTCCCTGTTTGAAACCTCCACTTGCCCACTAGTTTGGGGGTGATACAGCGTAGCAAGACGGTGAGTCACCCCATATCGCTTAAGAATCTTTTCAACTTGCGAATTACAAAAGTGTGTACCTCTGTCACTTATGAGTGCCCGTGGGACCCCGAATCTACAGAAGAGCTTCTTCAAGAATTTAACAATCACCCGAGAGTCATTAGTCGACAAGGCTTATGCTTCTACCCATTTAGAGACGTAATCCACAGCTACCAATATGTATTTATTTCCGAAGGAAGGAGGAAAGGGCCCCATAAAGTCGATGCCCCACACATCGAATACTTCACACTCTAATATGTAGTGTTGTGGCATTTCATTCCTTTTTGATATATTACCATCCCTCTGGCATCGGTCACATCGAGCTATATATCTCTAAGCATCCCTAAACAATGACGGCCAGTAAAATCCTACTTCCAATACTTTGTGCGTCGTCCTATTGGCACTATGATGTCCTCCCATTGGCCCACTGTGACAGTGCAATAAGATTTTCCATCCTTCTTCATGGGAAACACACCTTTGAATCATCTTATCAGCACAAATTCTGATGTGCCTAATTCCACTTAAGCACAATCAAAAGAATCAAGGAAAAACACCTTAATTCACAAAACACAAACCGGTTCAATTGAGGGTGATTTCACGTGAAGATTTGATGGAAAAATGATGATCCAATGATATAATTGTAATCTCTAATGATAACTTAACCAAATAACCACAATAAGGCTTGAGAAACACGTGGAAATCAGATCAAAATGAAGCAACACAAACCATGAATTCCACTTCCCCTTTCAATACCAAATTCACACCAAATGCACTAAAAATGATAGTGAGTTCAATAACTAAAAGAACAATCAATCTTACAAGATTGATGTCCATGAATTAAAATAACCAATAAGTCCAAGAAAGATTCAAATCTACCCTAGATATGACTCACTAGAGAAGAAATGAACAACAACAAAGATGAATCGATATTACTCACGATTTCTCCTTGTTGCTCTCGCCACAATTCCAACTTCTTGGGATTGAAATTGATAAGAGAATTTTGGATTTAGGAAACCCTAAGCCCTCTCACGAAAATGTGAAGTTTTTTTCTGAAAAATTAAGCCTCCTCAAACCCTCTCTTAAGCAAGTATTTATACTTGCTATTTCTAGGGTTAAAAAGTGCTCAAAATTACAAGTTTGCCACTTTTAAGGTAGCTAACCCTAAATGAAAATTACAAAGAAATAAAAGTGTCCCAAAACCAAATACAACCAAAAATAGTTTATAAAAGAAGAAATATATAAAAGAAATGGTCTTCTAGATGCCGGTCTTCTATAGGATCCATTGGCCCAACTCATCGCCGGTTCAAGTCGGTCCATGGATAACCCACAAGCTGAGTCTGAGAGAGTTTGTCCATTGCCCTATAGAATATGATAAGTATGCCTGTTGGAATACACAATACAACAATAATAGAAAAGAGGTTAATATATAAATAATTCTGGGGTCAATCTGCTCAAAATGGGCCCTCAATGCCAAGATTTGAAATCCTTCAGTTCTTGCCCTAATGATAGGTCTTGTCGGATTTTTATTCCTATCATTTCCTCGGGCCTCAAAAAGATTTGTCCTCAAATCTAGTAGATCAAATGCAGTAGAGACTTTGTTTCCTCCTAGCAAGTCACCTGAAGAAATATCTCTGCAGAATCCCAATATCTGAAATACTATAGGTGGTGATTGTCTTCTCTCCTCCATTTCCAGGATGTATCTCTTCTGCAACACAAATAATGACCCATTATCCACTAAAGTTACCCCTGTATCAACCTGTGCCACTGAAACTGTTTCCTCTTTTTCTAACTCATCTGTATGCTGCTGACTCTCATGGTCTTCTAATGGTTGGCCCAACTGCTCATTACCCTCTAAAACCTCTGAAGGTGAACATAACTGTCTCTGAACAGTCTGGCTCTCTGATGGTCTGCTCATCTGACTATGATTATCAGGATCCTCTGAAGGTTGGCACATCGGTGTCTGCATCTGCACAGTTTGGTCCTCTGATGGTTTGATCATGTGGCTATGATCCTCAAAGTTCTGTGGTGGTTGTTTTATCTGTCTTTGCATCTCCTAGACCTCTGATGGTGACATAGGGCTCAATACTATACGTTTGCTATCCTTTTTAAACATATAAGTATTTCTATACCCATCATGTAATACCATCCTGTCATAGAACCATGGTCTACCAAGTAATATATAGGATGCACAAAGAGGAAGAATATCACATTCAAGCTCATCATAGTACTTGTCCCCTATACTGAAGGGTACCCTAGCCCTTTGGGTTACACAAAGACCATCTTGGTCATTCAACCAATGTAATGTATAGGGTTTAGGATGTGGGATAGTTTCAAGTTTCAACTTCGATACTAATGATGTAGCTACAACATTAGTACAACTACCACCATTAATAATAACTGCGCACAAGTTTCCTTGTACCCTACAAGAAGTATGGAACAAGTTTTCTCTTTGTCCCTCATCAATGGTTTGAAAAGAAGTCATGTCCCGATGCAATATGTTAGCATAATGAAACATTTCACTAGACATGATTGTACTAAAATCCAACAATACAATAATTATCTTCACACTTCCAAGGTTCAAGTACACAACTAAACCACAAATAAAGTACACTCAACTACTTCCAAATATATAGAATTAAATTCAACAACAAGTGTTTAAGTAACTAGTTCAATTACTTTCACACATTTAATAAGTTGTTTGAATTTGAAATTCTATTACTCACTTTCCTTTATTGCCACGGTTTCACACCTACAATTGATCTTGATGTGCAGCACCTTTAATCCACATAAACCCACAAATTTACACCGCCACTCACACCATTACATACACATAACACTTTACGGTGCAACAAATTTTTTCTACTTTCCAAAAGTCACTCCCATGGCAACAACACAAATACAAAACTCCACTTCCACGGTAACAATAAGAAATGGCAACAACAACAAGTACACTCCGCCCACAATTTAATCCACAATTCACAACAAATGGCAGCTTAATTCAAATTCAAAATGAGATCATTAATTGCAATATTCCACAAATGGTAAGGAGCCACTTTCAAATTCAAATGAACACACAATTAAACAATGACTTAATGTGTGTTTTGAAATTCAAATTGATTCCTTAACTCACACCTCAAATCTGGAAATTGCAAATGGTTTCTCCCCAATTCAGAATTACACAATGGAAATCACAACAACAAACTTCACAACGTCCTTCACACCACAACTAGTCACGGCAAGAATAAGGCAATTTTTTGCAAGTCCCAAAAGTTGTTGAATTAAACAACACTCTATGCTACTACCTTCCACGAGATTATTGACCATAAAATGATACAACAACCTTCCCAATCCAACTCCAACAATCAGTAAATTAAAGCTCCAACCAAGGTAATTTCGTAAGTCACAAACTACATAACACAATTGCGGTTCACAATTTGATTAACCCTAATTGAAGATGAATATCACAAAATCAAATAACCATAAATCCCTTCTCTCAGCATGTGCTCTGATACCAAAATATGATGTGCCTAATTCCACTTAAGCACAATCAAAAGAATCAAGGAAAAACACCTTAATTCACAAAACACAAACCGGTTCAATTGAGGGTGATTTCACGTGAAGATTTGATGGAAAAATGATAATCCAATGATATAATTGTAATCTCTAATGATAACTTAACCAAATAACCACAATAAGGCTTGAGAAACACGTGGAAATCAGATCAAAATGAAGCAACACAAACCATGAATTCCACTTCCCCTTTCAATACCAAATTCACGCCAAATGCACTAAAAATGATAGTGAGTTCAATAACTAAAAGAACAATCAATCTTACAAGATTGATGTCCACGAATTACAATAACCAATAAGTCCAAGAAAGATTCAAATCTACCCTAGATATGACTCACTAGAGAAGAAATGAACAACAACAAAGATGAATTGATATTACTCACGATTTCTCCTTGTTGCTCTCGCCACAATTCCAATTTCTTGGGATTGAAATTGATAAGAGAATTTTGGATTTAGGAAACCCTAAGCCCTCTCACGAAAATGTGAAGTGTTTTTCTGAAAAATTAAGCCTCCTCAAACCCTCTCTTAAGCAAGTATTTATACTTGCTACTTCTAGGGTTAAAAAGTGCTCAAAATTACAAGTTTGCCACTTTTAAGGTGGCTAACCCTAAATGAAAGTTACAAAGAAATAAAAGTGTCCCAAAACCAAATACAACCAAAAATAGTTTATAAAAGAAGAAATATATAAAAGAAATGGTCTTCTAGATGTCGGTCTTCTATAGGATCCACTGGCCCAGCTCATCGCCGGTTCAGGTCGGTCCATGGATAACCCACAAGCTGAGTCTGAGAGAGTTTGTCCATTGCCCTATAGAATATGATAAGTTTGCCTGTTGGAATACACAATACAACAATAATAGAAAAGAGGTTAATATATAAATAATTATGGGGTCAATCTGCTCAAAATGGGCCCTCAATGCCAAGATTTGAAATCCTTCAGTTCTTGCCCTAATGATAGGTCTTGTCGGATTTTTATTCCTATCAAATTCTGAATAAATGTGGATCCTCCCAGTAGTAGTACTTCAACTCGGTGGAAAATTTCTTCTTCTGCTGCTTGTTCATATCCTTAGGAAGGGCCCTTGCCACTAGGTAATTGGCAATATCAGCAAACCATGGGATGATATCATCTTCAACGGTCTTGATGGCATACAATCGTTCCTCAGGGAACTCATCGTTGATCTCAACTTCGTTCAGTCTTTCTAAACAGGGATTCTCCAAACGTGACAGGTGGTCGGCAGCTAGATTTTCGGCACCCTTTTTATCTCTTATCTCAAGATCAAACTCTTGAAGAAGTAAGATCCACCGAATGAGGCGTGGCTTTGCATCCTGTTTTGTCAGCAAGAATTTCAAGGCGGAATGATCTGTGTATACGATGACCTTAGATAAGATGAGATATGGTTTGAACTTGTCAAAGGCAAAAACAACTGCCAGCAACTCCTTCTCAGTGGTTGTATAGTTTTCTTGTGCAGGAGTGAGTGTTTTGCTAGCATAATGAATGGGATGAAAGTATTTTTCCTTTCGCTGACCCAGAACAGCTCCCACAGCCGAGTCACTAGCATCACACATAATCTCAAAGGGAACATCCCATGTTGGTGTGACCATGATAGGTGCAGTGATGAGTTTTTGCTTGAGGAGTTCAAATGCATCAATGCATTCCTGGTTGAAGTCAAAGGAGGTATCCTTCTCTAAGAGTTTTGTCATCGGCCTAGCAATTTTTGAAAAATCTTTAATGAATTGTCGATAGAACCCTGCATGGCCAAGAAAACTTCGTATTGCCTTAACTGAAGATGGTTGGGGCAATTTAGAAATTGCTTCGATCTTTGCCTCATCCACTTCTATGCCTTTCTTGGGGATTTTATGGCCCAAAACAATACCTTCTTTTGCCATAAAATGAAACTTCTCCCAATTTAGGACCAGGTTAGTGTCTTCACAACGTTGCAACACTAACTCAAAATGGTGTAGACACTCATCAAAAGAATTCTCGAAAACAGAAAAATCATCCATGTATACTTCCATCTTGTCTCCTACCATATCCTCAAAAATAGCCATCATGCATCGCTGAAAGGTGGCTGGAGCGTTGCATAATCCGAAAGGCATGCGTCGATAAGCGAAGGTCCCAAAAGGGCATGTGAATGTCGTCTTTTCCTGGTCTTCGGGTGAAATAGGAATCTGAAAATATCCAGACATCCCATTGAGGAAACAGTAATATGCATGTCGAGCTAACCTTTTAAGCATCTGGTCCACAAATGGAAGAGGAAAATGATCCTTTCAAGTTGCGTCATTTAGCTTGCAGTAATCTATACAAACTCTCTATCTAGTGACAGTTCTCATCGAGATGAGTTCATTTTTTGCATTCGGTACCACTGTCATACCGCCTTTCTTCGGAACTACTTGAGTGGGGCTCACCCATGAGCTATCAGAAATCGGGTAGATCATTCCTGCATCAAGCAATTTGATGACTTCCTTTTTTACAACATCTCTCATATTTAGATTAAGTCGGCGTTGCGGTTGTACCACTGGCTTGACACAATCTTCCATCAAAATTTTGTGTGTACAAAACGATGGGCTAATCCCCTTTATACCTGTAATTTTCCATGCAATTGCTTTCTTGTGTTGCCCCAAGACATGCAATAACCTTTCCTGCTGATCTCGATCCAGATTTGACGCAATTATGACTGTAAGTTTAGAATCTTCTTCCAAAAATGCATATTGAAGGTAGTCTGGCAGTTGTTTCAATTCAAGCTCAGGTGGTTCCTCAATTGAAGGTTTCGATCTCTGAATGGTGGATCTATTCATACCTTCAAAGCTTCTTTCTTCTCTCAACTCAGGATTATTATTAAGCTAATTGACAACTGCTCTAATCACCATATTTTCAGGTTGCTCTTTCTCCCCATTCATCAAACATAATTCCAATGCATCACCAATCAACAGGTCTTGCAATGAATCCGAAACTGCGAAGTCGAGGTAGTCGATTGCATAGCATGTATCATCATGGTGCAGGCTTTGTTTAAGGACGTCAGGCATTTTCACTATGACCTCTTCATTTCCCACTCTCAACACTAACTTCCCATCCCCAACATCAATTATGGCTCTAGCAGTAGCCAAAAATGGCCTCCCCAATATAAGAGGGACCTCCACATCTGCTTCCATGTCAAGGATGTCAAAATCCGCCGGGAAGATGAAGTCCTGCACCTTCACTAATACATCTTCAACTACTCCTCTCGGGAATTTGACTAATTGATCGGCTAACTGAAGACTCATTTTGGTCGATTTCGGCTCTCCAATACCTAATTTCTGGAACATCTTGTATGGCATCAAATTAATGCTGGCTCCCAAATCAACCAATGCCCGTTCTTCAGATAAATTCCCTATCAGGCAAGGGATGGTAAAGCTCCTAGGATCTTTTAACTTCTTTGGGAGTTTATTCTGAATTACCGCAGAGCATTCTCCTCCTAAAGTTACAGTGGAGAACTCTTCAAGTTTCCTTTTGATCGATAACAACTCTTTCAAAAATTTTGCATATCGTGGCATTTGTGATATTGCCTCAACCAGTGGAAGGTTGATATGCAATTGCTTGAATATCTCTAAAAATCTGCCATAGTGCTCATTTTTTCTGTCCCTCTTGAGTCGTGTTGGATAAGGAACATTAGGCTTGCATTCTGGGATTAATGGAGGTGATGATTTCTCTTTAGGTGATTTTTCTGAATGCTTTTCCCCTTCTTTGAGAACTACTTGTTCTTTTGCTGGTTCAGTCACCTGACTCTCTTCTTCTTGAACCTTTGGTTGTAGTTCCTTACCACTTCGTAATGTGACAGCTTTAACATGTTCTCTAGGGTTGGTTTCTGTGTTTCTCGATAGTGAACCTTGAGATCTCTCTAACAGAAGCTTAGCTATCTAACCGACCTGGTTTTCAAGATTGTGTATTGATGCCTCATGATTCCTCAGAGCCGAGTCTTGATTTTTCATAATCAAATCTAAGGACTTCTATCTGTCTTCTGAATCCTTGACGAATTTTGTGAGGAGATCTTCAATTGGCGGTTTGGAACTCTAGACCATTGGCCTCTGATAACCTGGTAGAGGATTCGGATTGCCCTTCTAAATATTACTTTTGTTAGTCCAAGAAAAATTTGGGTGATTTCTCCATCCCGGGTTATAAGTATTGTTGTATGGATTGTTCTGGGGCCGAATTAGGTTTCCTAAATAATCCACTTACTCTGTTTGCCCTTCCTCACCACCTGAGGGTTCCACAATAGCCAGCTGATGTTGTGAGACAGCCAGCCAGTCGATCTTTCTAAATAAAGCCTCAACTTTGGACATGATAGAAGTAGCCACATCCACTTCAAGAATGCCTGCCACCTTCTTTTCTCTGCCCCCACCATGTGACCATTCATAATTATTCGCGGCCATGTCTTCAAAAAGAGTCAAACTTTCTTCAAGATTTTTATGGTTCAAGGTGCCACCAGCTGCGGCATCTACTGTTTGTCTCATTTGATAGTTCAACCCATTATAAAATATCTGAACTTGAAGCCACTTTGGGATCCCATGGTGTGGGCATTTCCGCATTGAGTCCTTGAATCTCTCCCAGGTTTCATACAACGTCTCCATGTCATACTGATGATAAGATTGAATCTCAGCTCGAAGTTTAGCGGTCTTTGAATGAGGGAAGAATTTTTCCATAAACTTCTTAATTAGACCTTGCCATGTAGTAATGGAGTTCCTCGGTAAAGAATTTAGCCACTGCTTAGCCTTGCCTTTCAAAGAGAATGGGAAGAGCCTGAGGTGGATCGCATCATCACTAACTCCATTAAATTTGAAGGTATCGCATATCTCCAGAAAGATTTGGATATGCGCATTTGGATCTTCATCCTGTAAACCATCAAATTGAGTATATTGCTGCACCATCTGAATCACGGCAGGCTTAAGTTCAAAATTATTTGCCTCCACTCGAGGACGGACTATGCTAGAGCTAACGCCTATCAAGTTTGGCCTGGCAAAATCAGAATTGGTTCTAGGTAGCTCATTAACTCGGCCATCTCTATTATCAACCAGTTGATGATTCGGGGGATCCACAACAACATTTCCTTGATTCAACTCTTGAGCACGATTATTGACTTGATCAGCCATTTCTTCCTTCATTGATTCTCCTTGAATACCAAATGATGTTGACTTAGTCGAGTGTTGCTTCTTCTGATAACGACGAATAATTTTCTCTGGCTTAGGATTAAAAACAGTAAGTTCCTTGGAGCAACTTCTGGTCATGCACTGTAAGCGTAATACAAATCAATTATGAGCTCCAAATTCTCAGGAAGAAAAGGGAAAAAAAATAAGAAAGAAATAAATTGGTTAAATTAATAAGTAAAAAGTGTTTCTAATATTGGCGTATCCCCGGCAACGGCGCCAAAAACTTGATCATTGCCAATCATAGTTTTAATAAATTGAATTCTTGTTCTTAATCTTACTACGAAGCAATAGGCAAGCGCACCTATCGTAGCGTAATATAGCGAGTAAGCACAATGTCGTCCCTCAGAGATACACCAACTACTAGTACTAACTTCGTTCCTATTATCTAACCGACGCTTAAATATGTTGGTTGAAACTTAATTACTCTAATCTTAAAACTAATAACTCACTAACAACAATGGTTCTGAAGATTTATCAATTAACAAAAGCAACCTAGATTTTATTCTACTCCTTCTCTATCATGTAATTCATTAGATTTATGAAGATTGGCGTAGTTGACTTCTTATACTGTCGAATTTTCTAGTCAAGTTAACTACTTTCTCAAGTATATTAACCTATCTAATCCTAAGTTTATCAAATAGGATCTCTCCTTAGTTAATAGCAACCTAGAATTGCATAAAGCACATGAATTCGCATCAAAATAATCGATGTAAACAGAAGACTCTTATTTCCTATCTCTAGAAGAACAATCAAATCTCATCAATTGCATTAAATCTAATCATAAGAGCAATTTCTCAATTAACTAATATGATATCATGCATAAATTCATATTTCGGATCTACGAATCTAAGGAACAATTGAAGGGCATGCAATTAATCATAAGAAAGTCAACAACTTCGCATTAAAAACCAAATCTTCATCACATGACAGAGAAGTTTCGAATAAAATCTAGATTTAGAGTCTACTCCTCCATAAATTGGACAAAAGAAATACAATTACTGGAAGAATAAATAAAATTCATAGTCACAACCCTTAAAGATAGAATCTTCTTCTTCGTGGGTCTTCAATCTCCTTTGGAATTGAAAGAATCTTCTTCCCCTTGCTGTTATGAGAGTCAGAGCAAGTACAAAATTCGTAACCTCTGTTCTAGGGAAACTAACGGTCTATTTATACATGTACCCAGGTTGGACACATACACGAGCGGATACACGAGTAATGTATCTCGTTCGTGTATCTCATGCTTGCTTCCAAGTGTCCTTATGTGAATATACACGAGCAAGTACATGGGAGTGTACATTGGTCGTGTATTTGAAACATCGTTGAACAGCAGCAAAACTTAGATACACAAGCAAAGTACATGGGCGTGAACTTTGCTCGTGTACTTTCCAGACATCCACTTCCATATACACAAGCAAAGTACATGGGCATGTATCTCGCTTGTGTACTTTCCAGAATTCTTTTCTTCACATGTAATGTATCCAATTCCTTCCAAACTTGATCTGACTCTTCAAAACTCCTTCCCTTAGCTCCAAAATACTCTAGAAGATCCTGAAATTAACATTCATTCCATTAAGCATCCTTTTCTTCAACAAATCATCTAAAAATTCAACAATAAAGCACAATTTCATTACTCTAGATAAGGGTATTTTGCGACTTATCAGTTTTCTACTACTTGTTATCCACAAATTGATGGGCAAACAGAAGTACTTAATATAACTTTATCTACTTTAGTAAAGGCTGTCATTCAAAAGAACATTAAAACATAAGAAGATTGTTTGCTACATGTTGAATTTTCTTATAATCACGCTATAGATTCTGCCACTAAATTTTCACCTTTTGAGATTGTATATGGATTTAATCCTTTGGCTCCATTAGACTTAACTCCTTTACTTGTTTCTAAACATGTTAATTTAGATGACAAAAAGAAAGCTAAATTTGTTAAGCAGATTCACGAGAGGACCAAACTTAATATTGAGTGGAGAATGGAACAATATGCAAAACAAGCCAACAAAGGGCGCCAACAAATAATCTTTGAACCTGGAGATTAGGTTTGGTTGCACATGCGTAAAGAGCGATTCCTAGCACAAAGGTAATCCAAGTTACTTCCTAGGGGCGATGGTCTTTTTCAAGTCCTTAAGAGAATCAATAACAATGCCTACAAACTGGATTTACCAGGTAAGTATCTTATTAGTGCTACTTTTAATATTACTAATTTGAGTCCTTTTGATGCAAGCAATGTTTTGGGGGCAAATCATTTTCAAGAGGAGGGGAATGATGACAACCGAGCAAGGAAATGGATAGCGGATCCTCTTGAGATGCCAATTGGACCTATGACCCAACTTCGAGCTAAACGACTTAAGGATGCACTTAATGGGCTAATCAAAGAAATTCAAGATGAGGAGCAATGCTTGCGTCAATCCAAGAATGAACCAAAAGTAATCCAAGTCATTGGAGTCTAAGATATTCTGGAACGAAGACAAGTTGAAGATGTCTATTGAGAACCAAAGCCACCGGTTTTAAAGAACCAAAGCTGCCGACGTAGAAAACCAAAGCCACCAGTGTTGAAGAGGTTAAGCTGCCAGCGTAGAAGATCAAAGCTTCTAGTGTTGAAGAAGCTAAGTCGCCAGCATAGAAAATTAAAGTCGCCAACTTAGGTGGCCGGCATTAAGAGGATAGGCCAGTTGAAACATGGATTTAGGCCGCCGACATATATTATATTTCATAGTCACAAGTAGGGTTTTTGTACACTTTTGTTATGCTTTATGGTGAGACTATAAATAGTTTTCAAGGACTCCATTGTATAGACTTTTGATTGAAAAAAATTACAATACTTTTCTTCTATTCTTGAAGAATTTGAACTCATCAGACTTGTTCCGTAGCGTTCATACTAGTACTTATCAATCGGTATTCCATCCTGATTGTGGCATATACATCATACCAAGGTTCTTGCTTCGCTATAAGCAATGGGTCGTGGTTTCCCTTCATTCATGATTGATCGTCGACTGTTTGATTCAAATTGATTTTAGGTTTTGGCACAGGTTGACAAAGTTCGTATCACATCATTACATAGATGTTCTACTTATGCATACCTCATATTTATACATATAAGAATATAGTATTTTCTAAAAATATATAAACATTTTATACATATCACTATAAACATATTATAGTACTCGTACTCAATTAAGCCTGTGATATAATATTCAACCCACCTTTCACCTAATGATAAAACTTTGTCAATTACTATGTTGTATTATCCTTCCTTTCTCTTTTAGATAAGCCTGAAACCATAGTTCTATTCTCTCATGTTTTTCTTCTCTATTATGGGCTCTAAGGCTAACATTTCTTTGTTAACACGGGTTTAGTTATTTTAAGAGACCCACTCTCCAATAAGGAAATCTCAATTTCCAAGGTGTAAAACTCCCTTTCTCTCCTTCTATTTTCTATATTTATATGTTGTTTTTACATCCACTTATGTTGTTGCAATCTATTACAACTACTAGATCTGGTTACAATCTACTATGCCTACAACTATTATTACGTTTGATAGTCTTTATATCTAGTGGGTTATACAATTTGTCTTTTAGATGTATCTTTTTTCCCATTGGAAAAAGCACCTTGTCCCTAAGGTGAAAATTAAGGTAGATCTATTGGAAAAGTGATAAGTCTTCCTAGGAAGTGTTATCTTATGCAATCCCTTGCCATCGAACCAATATTTGAGGCACCTTTTGACCATTTCTAAGAATGACCCATGTAGAAAGAATCAATAGAAAATGTTAATGAAATGCCTCTAGAAGTTATCCATGGACCGACCTAAACCAGCGATGAGTTGGGCCGACGAATCTTATAGAAGAGCTCGCATGATGAAGACTATTTTCTTTTATTTTGTAATTGTTATTTGGACTATTTTCTGTTGTATTTTCTTTTGGGGCACTTTCATTTTTTATTGTAATTGTCATTTAGGACCGGCCACCTTAAAAGTGGCATAATTGTAATTTTTGTCCATTTTCTAACCCTAAGGGTAGCAAGTATAAATACTTGCTTATAGTAGGGATTGAGGAGGCCAAAAATTTTTAGAATACACTTCACATTTTCGTGAGATGGCTTAGGGTTTCCCTAGATCCAATTTCTCTTATCAATTTCAATTTCCAAGAGTTGAAATTATGGCGAATGCAACAAAGGGCAATTGTGAGTAATATCAATTCCTTCTTTGTTGTGTTTCCTTTTCATCACTAGTGAGTCATATTTAGGGTTGATTTGGAAGTTCTTGGTCAGATTTTTTATTGCAATTGTGATCAATTATCATGTTATAAGATTGAATGGTTTTAGCATTGGTTATCATCATCAATTTTATTGAATCATTATTGACGTGAATTTTTATTGTTGGAAGAGGAGAATCACGGAATTGAAACTTGTCATCTTGGTGTAATTTACATGGATTTCACTTGTATTTATTGTTAATTGGTGAAGTTTATCATAATTAGTTTATTGACTGCATCTTTGAACCTTTAGATTTCATCAAATTTCCATTAGGGTTCACGCAATTTCATAGTCCAATTGAACCGGTTCATATGTGTGAGTTAGGGTTGTTTCTTTGATTCATTTGCATGTGCTTGGGCTTGGTTTTGAGCACAACACCAAAATTCAAGTAAATTTTTAGGCTATAACTTTCATTCTTCGACTATGTCAAGCGTCATGGTATGTATGTGTACTATTTCTAACTTTCTATTCTTACTTTTTTTCCATCGGTTCCTTTTGTTTAGTAGAAACTTGAAACTTCAAATAGTATTTTTTTTTTCTAATCTTAAATCTTGAGTGTCGATCTTATGTGAGGTAAATGTCAATCTTCAGGAGTAGCTGTTGTTGTTGTTGTATGTTTTGTTAGGGTCAGCACTCACAAATAATAATAAAGTTAAAAAGAGGAAGAAAAAATAAAGGCACAAGATTTTATGTTGGTTCACCCATTAACTAGGACTACATTTAGTAGAGGATTCCACTATAATTAGCACCTCACTCTCTCGTTTTTATCATGCAATTACAAGTGAAAAAGAGAATATATAGTAACAGCTATTCATGGGCCCAAGCCCAAACTTTTAATGAACAAATATGGGATTAATTGCTAAAAGCCATTTGGTATCTAGGGGGCACTGCCCCCTTGAGACCCCCGCTAAGGCAGCTTCCCCGAACCTCGGCCCGTTCAGCGTAGAGCGGGACCCACGTTCTTTCCTATCGTTGGGGAGTATGAGCCACACCCCAAAATGTTTGTCAATCATCACTCGTCGCTTGTCGGTGTGTTGCATTACATTGAAGTCTTCGTGTTTGTGTTCGTCGATTGTCAGTCTTCTTATTCCTATTTGTGATCGTGTTCATGTTAAGTACTCATGTTTGATTGTTGGAACTTTCTTATTTTAATTAATATCTTTATAATAGTAAAAAAAATAAAAGGTAGATAACTTTAACTTTATAAGAATTTTTTAGAATTTTAATTTTATAGGAAAAGTATAAATGTATTTATATTTCTATCTTTTCAATATCTCATAGTTATAATACTTTTAAATATATATTGTTAAGTAAATATATTTTGAATTAATAATCACGAATAGTGCAAAAAATTACCTAGTAATATATAATTTTGAAGGCTTTTCTTGTTATGGTACCTTTTTTATTATTTACTTTTTGTTAGTAGTTATTTGTCATTTTTTTACATATATTACTCATTTCTAATGATATATCTTCATTATCAACTTTTATTTATTAGTAATTTCTTAAAGTCACAATTGATTTTTAAATTTTATCTATTATCTTTTAGCTTTTGTATATATAACTAGGTGAAACTCGCTTTATACATGATTTATCATTTTAGAAATAAAATATCTATATTATACAACTTATACTTGATTATCTATATTATGACTTTTATTGCAAATTTGCAATTTATGACCAAAATAAATGTTGAATTTCCTTATTTATATTATCCATTATATTTTTTTAATGACTATTATAAGTAAATTTAAAATATTTGGAAGTTATTTTACATAGGTTGTAGAAACTTACGTTTCTACATTTTGATTCCACAGACCCCTTAGCGATTCTACGTAAAATCACGATTTTGACAATCTTGCTCTTTATACATTCCTGAGCTCTCAATAAATTTTCTTTTAATAACTTTAAAATCTCATCTCCAGAGCACAACTCAATATCAACTACTTCAATACTAGATTCACCTCAAATACAGGCAGATATAGTAAGAGGCTTCCTACTATAGACAACTTCAAATGGAGTCAATTGAGCACCTTCACGTAATGATGTACAGTAGGCAAATTAAGCCTAAGGAAGAAATCTAACCTAATCTTCTGGCTTGTCTATGACATAAGTGCATGGATACTATTAAGTAACTTTGTTCAACACCTCCATTTGTCTATCACTTTGATGGTAATATGCACTAGTCATAGAAAGTTTAGACCCACTAAACTCAAATAACTCTTTCCAAATTTTGCTAACAAATATAGAATCTCAATCTAAAACAATAGATCTTAGAAATCCATGAAGTTTTACAACAATATTCATAAACAACTGAGTAACTTTAGTTGCTATGAAGTTAGACTCCAATGCACCCAAATGATAGTATTTAGAAAAACGATCTATTACCACTAAAATAACTTCACACCCCTAAGATTTTGTCAAACAAGTAACAAAATCTATTGATACATCCTCCCAAATTCGATTAAGTATTGGTAATGGTACCAATAGTCCTACTGGGTGATGGTTGTTATGTTTAACTTGCTGACGTACTTGATAATCATTTATGTAAGCCAAATATACTTATCAAATTTGTAATATATTATACTGAATACAAATTTCATCCTATAGAGACTATAAATAGTAATACTAACATTTACCTTATTATCTAATTGATAAATTTTAAAAATAGATTAATCTAAAACTTACAACTAAATATTAAGTACTAAACTAAAAACTCAATTGAAACTAAGAAGAGCAAAATCAAATTGAAATTAATTTCAAGAGAGCAAAACAAGTATCTAGACTTTGTTTCCCTTAAGATTCATCATGTGACACCAACAAAAATTATTCAAATCTATCTCCAATTTCATTGACCAAGAGAATTCATAATTTAAGTTAATAACTTTCTCAAGTATATTAACCTTAACCTCAAAAATACTTAATTTGAATTTCTTCATAATAGTATATTCTCAAGATCGCATTAAAAACAATAAATTCTCTATTAAAAAAAAACAATTGAATTGAATTTGGAAAAAACATGCAACTTATCTCTAAGATTACATAAAATTCCCTTTAATCATATTAAATCTAATTAAACATCAGATTTCTCAATCATAATGCATAATATCAAATAATTAGACCAATACCCTAGAAATACCAATTTAAATAAATCAAGAATACATGATTGAATCAAGAAACTAAAAACTTCATTGAAATAGAAATAGAAGCAATCGTATGATAATCTTAAGATCCATAAGTCTAAATACTAAGAAGTTTAAGATTTAAATATGATGAAAACAAAACTCTTCAATAATGTAAAACTATACATCATCAAAGAATTCAAGAACAAAACCCTAACCTTGAAGTAAAAAAAAAAAAAACTTGCTCTTCTAATGTGCTCCAAAGTCAATTACAATAGTAAAACAAGGATGCAAGAAACAAGATAACAATTTCCAATCAAATTGGTATGAACCCTAAATTGGAATTGAACCCTAATTGCATGAAAATTGAGAGAGAATGATAATACCAATTGCTTACCAAATGTAACACATTAGTAGGAATTAAGAAATCATTGATATTACACACAACAACAACAACAAGCCAACTTGCTACAATTCTTGATGAATTGATAAGAGTGTTTAGGCGTGAAAAGAGAGAGCTCTCCGCAACAAAATGTAGCTAAAAATAAGTCTGAAAAGTCTCCCCTCAATCCCCTCTTTTACAAGTATTTATACCTATTCTAAATAAAGAAAAATTAACAAGACAAAATATTACATAAGTCGATCCTCTTGGAGCAAGTGCTAGCTAGTTCTCCATGTCAATTTATAACAATGTATGGCCGGTCTTCTCTTACTTTTTGTAGGTCCAAGAATAGCTCACACATCAAGCATTAGTGTGTTTGTTCGCCATCTTGTAATACCGATAAATGTGTCTGATGAAATGCAAAACAATTATATAAAGTAAATGAAGACACTAAACAAATGTCTTCGGGCTCTAATTGCTCAAAAAGTATCCTCATTACCAAATTCTATAATCCTTTAGCTCTCACTCTGGTTTTGAGTCCTGTAGATGTATGATTCCTATCATCCCCTTAGGCCTGTGAAAGATTTGCCCTCAAATCTAATGGGTCTTTTCCTAGACTAAAAACCTTAGTTTACATGTGCTTGTCGCCTTAAAGTCTTGATTGCCCAGTAGTTTTGTCGATTTGTTCTTGGAACTCGTGTATCTCAGTTAGTGACATAAGAGTTAAGACAACCCATTCACTATCCTTCTAAAACACATAGGTTTTTCGAAACCCATCATACAGCACTCTCTAATCAAACAACCAAGGTCTACCTAATAGTACATGAAATGCACACATAGGAAGAACATCACAAACAATTTCATCATGGTATTTTTCCCTTATGCTGATTGGAACCTTAGCCCTCTAAGTGACATACAGACTATCTTGTACACTCAACCAATACAATTTATAGGGATGAAGATGTGGACTGGTGACTAGTTGCAATCTATTTACTATTATAGCAGCTACTACATTTGTGCAACTACCACCATCAATAAAAAGAGCACACATATTACCTTGAACCCAAAAGTGAGTATGGAATAGGTTTTCCCTCTATACGTCCCCAACATCTAGAGATGCAATCATTACCCTATGCAACATGTTAATAGACAAATATTTATCATTTCTCTTGTCTTCACGTGCCTCAGCAACAGGATCATCATAATACTCCTATAGCACTATTGACAAATCAATTGGCTCAAGTATCTCTTCCTTACCCTCTATATTTTCCACCTCAATAATAGTCATCACCCTTTTGTTCGGACACTGAGCAGCTATGTGTCCAAAGCCCATGCATTTGAAGCATTTGGTTTGACATATCTTTCCACTTGATGACCCTGACACTATTTATTGAATATCAACCCCAACAACCGCCTTTCCCTTTCTAGAAATTTCCCTCTTCCTATCAGTAATAGTTGTA
Source organism: Laguncularia racemosa (assembly GCA_037954665.1). Lineage (NCBI taxonomy): Eukaryota > Viridiplantae > Streptophyta > Magnoliopsida > Myrtales > Combretaceae > Laguncularia > Laguncularia racemosa. Next base: position 3,364,181 of record JBBMOL010000035.1, read on the forward strand.
TTTGTGTCCATAGTCTTATCAATTCCCCTATTCCCTTTTATTCAACCTGCTGACTATCTGACCCATGAGGTTTTGTAGAAGTTTCATACCTATTGCTCATTGCTTAAAATAGGTTGGATCACCTCTATCTCTCCACTTTCAAAGCTAGTTAGATGGCCTCATTAAGGGTGTTATACTTCTTGAGCTCCACAATACAGGCAATTTCATACTTTAACCCCGACATAAATCGTTCTAAAGTCTGTTTAAGAGGTTCAACTGACCCATATCTGATCATCAGTGTCTTAAACCCTTGTATATATTCGTCAACAGTTTTACCTCCCCGCCTCAATGTCTAAAGACGCATAAACAACTCTAGTCTATAGTGCTCTAGTATAAACCTCCTTCTCATAACCCGTTTCATTTCCAGCCAGGTTTGTATCTTAGCTTCACCATCTCTTCATCTATTGGCTACAAGATTCTTCCACTATAAGGCGGCATAACCTGTAAACTCAACTGCTTCAAGATAAACTTGAGTGTGATCATTAATTTCATAACACTCAAATAGGCCTTCTACCTTATCCTCCCAATCTAAATAATCCTCTATAAAACACCTTCTAGCAGATGAAGGCATCTGCAACTTTACATATTCCAAGCCCTGAGGTGGCCTGAACTTACGGTTTGGGTAAGGCTCATTCTCAAAATTATCATCCCTTTCCTCACTAAAAGCCTGATAATCTCCTTCCATCCTCCTACCCCCATTTCCTGTAACTACTCCTTCCCTTCATGCATTATGATAGACTATCCGAGGTGGGGGTACCTATGGATTTACCACTGGTGGTTGTGGCAATGTCATTTGATCAACCCGTGTTGCTAATGTAGCAACAATAGTGGTAAGATCCTGCAATTGTTCTTCTAGTGTTCTTCCACCAGCAGCACGACGTCCTTGACCTCCTCCAACCTAATTATTGGCCTCATTTCCAATCCCACCATTCGCACTATCATTTGACATGGTTTCTGAATTACACCTTGACAAAAATATATATATATATATTATACTCACAATCACAATAGCACGTCAAAACAACAACACACACTTACACCAACATCTCTATGGTTCAACACACTTACACCCACGGTATACACACTTCACACCAACACCTCTACGATTCAACACACTTACACCCATAGTATACACACACTCCCACAAGACAACACAACCTTAAGGATCAACATACCTCAAGGTACAATTATATACACAACTAAGCACCACACCCTCATGGCACCACTTGACCCATGACATAAATTCACTTCAACAAAGTACAACTTCTTCAATGTTCAACACACTCTCCACAGCACAAATGGTAAACATACTCTACATACAAAATCCCTTCAACACTCAATTACACATACACGACACAACATCCACAATCATGGCATAAATGCTTCCAATCTCTAGTCAAGGTGCGTTCATAGAAATTTAATACACAATTGCTACATAAGAGCAATTATGGAATCAAATTGAAATGACTTCCCAATCTTCTAAGCTAGGATCTCACGGCAAGAAGGAGAAGAAAAATTGCAAATCTAAATTTCACAACTCTAATTCACAACAAGCAAGATAAATACGGCACTATTCAACACAATGCCTTCAATTTCACTTCAAACAACAACAATTGCTAAATAGCACAATAAGAACCCTAAACTCCCAAATTGAAAATCATGAATTCCCTTCTCAAAATCATACTCTGATACCAAATTATGATGTGCTCTAAAGTCAATTACAATAGTAAAATAAGGATGGAAGAAACAAGATAACAATTTCCAATCAAATTGACATGAACCTTAATTGTGTGAAAATTGAGAGAGAATGATAATCCCAATTGCTTACTAGATGTAACACATTAGTAGGAATTAGGAAATGAACTTGAAATCATTGATATTACACATAACAACAATAAGCCAACTCGACACAATTCTTGATGAATTGATAAGATTGTTTAGGCATGAAAATAGGGAGCTCTCCACAGCAAAATTTAGCTGAAAATAAGTATGAAAAGTCTCCCCTCAATCCCCTCTTTTACAAGTATTTATATCTATTCTAAATAAGGAAAAATTAACAAGACAAAATATTACATAAGCCAGTCCTCTTGGAGCAAGTGCTAGCCGATTCTCCGCGTCAATTGATAATAATGTATAGCCAGTTTTCTCTTACTTTTTGTAGGTCCAAAAATAGCTCACACATCAAGCATTAGTGTGTTTGTTTGCCACCCTGTAATACTAAAAAATGTGTCTGATGAAATGTAAAACAATTATATAAAGTAAACAAAGACACTAAACAAATGTCTTCGAGCTCTAATTGTTCAAAAAGTATCCTCATTGCCAAATTCTATAATCCTTTGGCTCTCGCTCTGTTTATGAGTCCTATAGATGTATGATTCCTATCATCTTCTCTACCCCAAAGAACCTTAAAGCCTTTAAGCATTGTATTCAAAAGTTATGAAATCAAGTCCCTTCATTCCTTTATATAGTAAGCATCCAAAACCCTATTTTTATACCAACACACTATATAGCACAGTCGTATGTCAAGTCATGTCAAAATCTTCAAACAAAATCTGGAAATCGAAATTTATGGTTGACACGATCTAGACATAATTGTATCTAATCAATCATGTCTAGCTACCTAAATCAACGTGACCATGTTTGGAAAATAATTCTTACCAAGAGATATCAACCATTAGACATGGCCATGGCTCACCCCCATGTAACTCTCATAAATAATTTCTTCAAACTTCAAATTCAACTTGATCTTGACATGATCATGTTTGCTGCTCATGTCTATCTTCAAAAACTCATAACTTCTTCAATTCAACTCCAAATTGAGTAAATTTTGATTCCTTTTCTTCCTTTTTAGCTTAATAGTTCCTTAAGCTCTAAAATCAAAATATTACTCAATTAAGTATCAAAATCATTAAAAACATACCAAAATTGTGGGAAAACATTGTAAATCTTTCTTAATACACCTATCTAATTAAGTGTCTATTAGTCATGCACAAATAACTCCACATCTTTCTCCATTCCTTCCCAATAGAATTATATTGCTAATCGTCTATATGTCTTTTAAACTCCAAAATGACTCACAGCTAGTACACAATGATACTCCTATATGAGTTCAAATATCAACATAGAAGTTAGTACCAAAAACAATCTCTATTGGTAATACGATAAGCCATTAATCCACTATTAATTTCACTTTGCTAGCCTTTAGTGATTCAAATCATCAATAATCTATTCAAAAGAAAGTACAAAAAAAGATATTCATTCTTTAAGTCATCAATCAAAGAAAAATATGGCATAGAAAAGGCCATGTAATGAAAATTTAAATCATGTTGTCTAAATAAAGCATCTACGGCTTGATTCTTTAAGCATGCTTTATAAGTAATGTTGTAATTGTAGCCCAATAATTTTGCCAAACACTTTGTGCTATTCTAGTGTTTGAATCACTTGAGTTAGTAACTCTTTCAAGCTTTTATGATCTGTCTAAATAATAAAATGTGATCCTAACAAATATTGTCTTCACTTTCTAACTACCTCCACTATTGCATATAGCTCTTAGACATAAGCTAATGCCTTCAAAAGATGTAAAGGTAACTTTTTGCTACAATAGGTAATCGAATGATTATTTTAAGTAAAGCAACCCCTATGCTAGTACCCGAGGTATCAGCTTCAACAACAAATTGTTAGTGAAGTCCAATAATGCTAATATGGGTGCGTTAATAAGACCATCCTTCAATCTATCAAAAGCCTCTCTAACTCCATTTGTCTACTCAAAATTATCTTTCTGTAACATATTTTTTAATGGGGATGCAATTAAGCATATCCTCTAATAAATCTTCAATAATATCTTGATAATCTTAAGAGTGCCCGCAATTACTTCATTGTTTGTGGCACTAGCCAATTCTTCATTACTTCAACTTTATGTGGCTCTAAACACACTCCTTTAGCAAATACTATATGACCCAAATGTTCTATAGAAGACGAGCTAAAAGCATACTTACTCTTCTTCAAATAAAGGGTGTTATCTGCTAAAATTTGTAACACTATTGTTAAGTGTGCTAAATGGGCTTCCAAAGACCTACTATATACCAATATATCATCAGAAAATACTATGATGAATTTCCTTAAGTATGGATGAAAAATGTAATTCATAATCAATTAATATGTAGCCAGAACATTGCATAGTCCAAATGACATCACCAAAAATTCATAGTGCCTTCATGAGTGCAAAAAGTAGTTTTCACAATAGCCTCCAAATGCATTCTTTTTTTATGGTATTCTACTCTAAGATCCAATTTAGAAAAAATAAAGGCACCTTTTAGCTCATCTAGCAACTCATCAATTGTTGGTATCGACAACTTATCTTTTACTGTAGCTTAATTCAAAGCTCTACAATTGATACAAAATCTCTAAGTTCCATATTTCTTTTTAACTAAAAGCACCAGTGAAGAAAATGGACTATGATTAGGTTATATGATACCTTATTTCAACATATCTGTCACCTACTATTCTATTTCATTTTTCTAAAAATATACATATCTACACAATTTGACAATAATCAATAAAGACCCATTCTTTAAATGAATTCAATGTCGAACTTCTTGTAATGAAGGCAATGATAATGGTGCCTCAAAAACTTGAGAAAATCTACTCAACACCTCTTTTATAAGGGTGTCACTGGTAATATTCTTAGATAAATCATCTAAAACCATCTAAGCCACAAATTGATAACAAGACATCACGGTATCTGTTTGGAGCATTCTCCTTAACTAGCTATGAGAAATTTGGGCATTGTCAACATTATTTTCACCAGTTAATTTGATCATAAAACACTTGAGTGCACGAGAGAAAAGTGAAGAGAAAAAGAAAACGAGTGAAAAGCAAACACTGGTGAGTATAGAGGGAAAAGACACTCAAACATAGAGAGCAGAGAGTCTAGCAAGAAAGAGTGAGGTTAAGAGTGCAATGCTAGCCAAACAACAATTACTTATACTTATGTACAAGGATTTATATTTTTCTACTATTGACCTTAACTCTGTTGTGCCTAGTGTTGTTATGTCTTTATTGCAAGAATACAAGGACTTGTTCCCTGAAGATATGAGGGATAGAGCACCAGATTGATTTCATGCCGGGCGCTTCCATTCCAAACCAGCCAACATATAGAACCAATCCTAAAGAGGCCAAGGAAATACATAGACAAGTGGAAGGGCTGATGGAGAAAGGATTCGTGCGAGAGAGTTTGAGCCCATGCTCGATTCCAGTGATACTAACACATGTCCATGGATTGCAGGGCAATCAATAAAATTACAGTTAAGTACAGACATCCTATTCCTATATTAGATAACATGCTAGATGAGTTGCATGGTGCATGTTTATTTTCAAAAATTGACTTTAAAAATGGATATTATCAAATTCGTATGAAAGAGGGTGATGAGTGGAAAACTGCTTTTAAAACCAAACATGGACTATACAAATGGATGGTAATGCCTTTTAGGTTAACAAATGCACCTAGTACTTTCATGAGATTAATGAATCATGTTTTGCATCAATTCTTAGGAAAATTTGTTGTCATCTATTTTAATGATATCCTGATTTATAGTAGAACATTGGGTGATCATGTACAACATCTACAAAGTGTGTTTACTGTTTTAAGGGAAAACCAATTGTATGCCAACTTGAAGAAGTGCACATTTTATATAGAGTCTGTGGTTTTTATTAGTTTTATTGTAGGTGCAGTTGGAATAGCTGTAGATGAGGAGAAGGTGAAGGCAATTGGAGATTGGCCAATACCAAAGAACGCCAACGACGTCAAGAGCTTCCACGGTCTAGCCAACTTCTATAGACAATTTGTGAGAAATTTTAGCTCCATTGATACTCCACTAAATGATCTTGTGAAAAAAGAATGTCGAATTCAGATGGACCAAAATACATGAGCAGGCATTCCAGACTTTAAAAGGTAAGTTAACTAACACTCCTTTGTTAATATTACCTAATTTTGATAAAGTTTTTGAGATCGAATTTGATGCTTCCGGGAAGGGTATTGGTAGTGTGTTAATGCAGGATTCCAAACCAATAGCCTACTTTAGTGAGAAACTTCACCGTGCTGCTGTAAACTATCCAGTGTATGACAAGGAGTTATATGCCCTTGTGAGGACTTTGCAAACGTGGCAGCATTATCTATGGCTCAAGGAGTTCATCATCCATTCCGATCATGAAAGATTGAAGTACCTGAAGACATAGAGAAAGCGCAACAAGAGGCATGCCAAATGGTTAGAGTTTTTTTAAACCTTTCCATACATCATCAAATACAAGCAAGGCAAGGAAAAGACAGTGGCTGATGCACTATCTAGGAGGTATTCTCTATTAACCTCTTTACATACTAAGCTGCTTGGATTTGAAAGTATGAAAGATTTATATGAACATGATGCTGACTTTAGTCAAATTTAAGCTGCTTGTTCTGAAAGTGGGTATGTGGACTACTATAGGCATGAGGGATATTTATTTAAGAAGGATAGATTGTGTGTGCCTAAAAGTTCCATACGAGAGTTGTTAGTGAGGGAGACACATGGGGGCGGTCTCATGGGACATTTTGGTGTGAAGAAAACTTTGGATATTTTACATGAACACTTTTATTAGCCTATGATGAGACATGATGCGCAAACTGTATGTGACAAATGCATTGCATGTAAGAAGGCTAAATCCAAAGTCATGCCCCATAGGGAGTATCTCCCATTGCATGTACCTAGTCAGCCTTAGACTGACATTTCCATGGATTTCATATTATGTTTACCTAAGTCTCAGAATGGCAAAGATAGCATATTTGTTGTCATCGATAGGTTTAGTAAAATGGCTCATTTTATTGTCTGTTCTAAAACTAATAATGCATGACATATAGTTGATTTATTCTTTAGGGAGATCGTTCGATTACATGGTTTACCTAACCCTATCGTGAGTGATAGAAATGTGAAATTTTTTAGCCACTTTTGGCGCACTTTATAGAATAGACTAGGCACAAAATTACTATTTTCCACTATGGCACATCCTCAAACAGATGGACAAACAGAGGTGGTTAATAGAACACTTTCCACATTGCTGCATGCTATGCTTGATAAAAATTTAAAGCAATAGGAAATGTGTTTGCCTCATGTAGAGTTTGCATATAATAGGACTATACATTCTACTACATCTTACTCTCCATTTAAGGTTGTGTATGGTTTCAATCCCTTGATGCCATTGGATATATTACCTTTACCTACTAATGAGTTTATTGATCTTAATGGCACAAAAAAGGCAAAATTTGTTAGGGATTTACATACTTAGGTCCGAGCTAACATCGAGAAGAAAAATGAACATTACGCTCATCAGGCCAACAAAGGATGCATCAAATTCGTATTCCATCTAAGTGATTGGGTTTGGGTGCATGTAAGGAAGGAACGATTTGTTGAACAACGGAAATCTAAGTTGCATCCAAGGGGCGATGGACCTTTCCAAGTGGTGGAGCGCATAAATGACAACGCCTACAAGATAGATTTGCCAAGCCACTATGGTAATGTAAGTGCTACATTTAACGTTTCTGATCTTACTCCTTATGATGCAAGTGATTCGAGAACAAATCGTTTCGAGGAAGGAGGGAATGATAAGGATCAGCTAGCATCTAAAAGGAAGAAACCAAAATCCCATGATCCATTACATGATATTAGAGGCCCGATGACCCAAGCTAGAGCTAAGAGAATGAACAAAGCTCTACAAGGATTAGTCATGGACTTACAAGCTAAGGATTAAAGCTACACTAAAGGAGACACAACACTTGTCAACTTGATTCACGTGACTATAGAGGGAAGTGATGATTTAGAGGCCGTAGAATAATTTTATTGAACTGAGAAAACAAAGAAGAACATTCGGTTTATTTTGGTTTTTATTTGTTTGGTTTGTAATTTATATTATTTAATTGCCTACTCGGTTACTTGAGAATGAGGATAGATTAGGCAACTTAGGTTTTCCATATTGTTATTTGTATACTATATATGCCATGCAGGGGGGGCGTCTATGGACATGATATTATTGAATTAAAAACGAACACCTTTTTGTGGAAATGAAACCCTCTTTTTGTTCTTTTGCAAAAAAACTCTTCCATAGGAATTCTTAACCAAATTGCTAGGAAACCCTTTTGATAACCTAGGTTTCAGTCAACAAGTATAATTGGGGTCTAGTTACGCCATACTTGTTCAAGACAGTTCTCGGGGTAATTAATTCAAATAGTGACATTGGGTTCTAGGTTTGAAATACCTAGGGTTCACATATCACATGATAGCACTAACAAACTTGTGATACCCTTACATGATTACGCTCACATATGATATTAGCAAATGTTTCTTAAATTGTGGTTCTCATCACAAATTATGGTACCATTGGACTTAATTTTGGTACAAATGCATTTTTTTCCAAAAAAATATCAACATATTCCATAAAATGGCGACAAGTTTTTTTTTTAATGCATGCACTTCACCTATTAGTAATAAATTTTATTTTATTTTGCATAATCTGGTACTATTTTACAAATTTTCATAGCCCTAACTTAATTCTACTAATGTGGTAGCATTTAGATATATCCTAATGCATATACATGTCACCCCAATTCAATGGGATTGTTATTGGTACAATCAAGCAATAGTATTATTTAGCATAGAAGAATGAAGCTACAACATGGAACATAGTTTTACAAATTTCAATATTACGCTTCACACTTCCTTGTGGTATAGAAACCCCCATTGCCTTGCAATCTTCATCATAACGCTACCCTGAATAGATGCTCCTTTCTCTTTTTCCTTACTTCTCCTAAACTTCCCAAACTTTGGGGCCTCCATGTAGCAACGCATTAAAGGTACCTTAGGTGACATCTATATAAAAAAAGTAGCAAATTCTCCCAAAGCCTTACACCAATCATTCTATGGAATAGTCCTTAAAAGAACTGCAAATCAACAAATCCAAAAATAGGTGAAAGTGCTAAATATATACTACTTATAACATGAATCCTCTTCTCTGTTTGTTTCTTACACTCACATCTTACAAAGTATTTTTAACAAGGAAATAATCCCTCTATATAACAACCTTAGAAAATGTGTAATAAGTGCGAAAGACATTGTTAAAATCTCTTACTCTAACTAAAAACCTCTGTGAGTAGCAAGTTCATATCCAACAGCCAATATCACTCGACATCTTTTTCCCCTAGGCAATTAGAGGATATGCCTACATGTTAATATGTTTAATCAAGTGATGAGTTTAAGTCAGCCCTCTATAAGAGCTAAAGTAGCATCTTCGTAGGCCTCCTCAACACCAACTATACTTTCTATAAAACCTACAAACAAAAAGCAATTACTAATAGATAAAGAGGATCTCAATGATAACCAAATCCAAGAAGTATCTAACCTATCATTAGTACTTCCCTTAAGTAAATTTATATTCAACCTTAATACACAATGGATTCCACTTAACTAGAGTGCATCTCATCTAAGAGCATCTATTATCATCCCTATATGGAAAACCATTCTAAAGAAACAAAATTACACAAAAGAACTAGAACTATAACTACAACTTGATAATATACCTACTACTATGCCTAAATAACACATTTGGCCCATCTAGGTAGTATGGAGAACAGAAGGGAAATAGAGCATTACCATATGTGTCAGCTAGTTGCTTGTATCTATTCTAGCATTGCTAGAAGATGCAGAAGGTGCTCAATATTTGCAATGCCTCAAGTTTTGATGAGGATTGCTAAAGTAATAACAGTTATCCAATTCAATGTTTCAATAAAATTCAATAGTACCCAGCAAAAAGTAATGCATCTTTGGTAATTAGATGAATTTTCATTCTCACATACAGGGGTAAGAAAAGCTGATATTAAAAGAAAAGGGGATGAAGGAGCACTTTCAATTATGAAAACAATTCAAACCATCCTTTCTCTCTTCATCGAAAGAAAATCTCTCGATGCCAATATGAATTCAAGTAAGGCAATGATTACTCATTGTTTAAGGCAATAGGGGAAACCCTACATGATTGCTTTCTAAAGACTATCACTTCATTGATTGATGATCTCCATGCTTCCCCTTAGAGTAGCAATTTTTTTTTTAGCATGATACATCAAAGCTTTAGTTTTTCCCTTGATATTTGTAGAAAATGTCCTCGAAATCATCTTAAATAATATATTCGAACTTCAATTAATTATCTATAAGAGAATCCTTATAGAAAAATAGAAATTAATCTTTAAATCCCTCCAATCCTAAAGTATATAATATCAATCACACCTACAAAATGCATTTACTAGTTTATAGCTTGTACATATGTAGTATAACATTTAGTAAAAAGTCCATGAAACCAATTTCTCCAAGATAAGCATCATAATGACTCTATATGATAACTCACTTAGGCACTTCCTTGAGAGTGAGAGAGAGATCAAGACTTTACAACACAAACTCACCCAAGACATGCAATCACAAATTGCCAACACCAAATAGGTACTTCTTCCTAGGAAATTTAGATACACCTAGTAGAACAAACAAGGAAATTAATTAAAATATGGAAAAAACTTTGACCATAAAAAAAACACTGAAAAATACAGTAAAAAGATGAAACACAAATATGAAGCAAGTAAGGACCACTAATATGAAAACTTTAACGTCTTTACATTTGTTGAAGTTAATTTTTTTAACAAAGTAAAGGATTGTGTTATGCCTTTGTTAGAAAGATAAGAAGAATAACATCTAGTAACAACTTTCACTTTTCATAGGTCAAATGACAAATGAAATTACAACAACATCAAGAGGCGGGGGGGGAAGAAGTAGATGTAATGATAAAAATATCTTTCATCAAACAACATTCAAAACATAACCTAGATAAGGTTTCATGATAATATATAAGAAAGTGAAGACTTCAAAATTAACCTATCATCATTACAATAGAAAACATCCAAGAAAATAGAACCAATTACATAGGAAACCTAAAAAGTGTATTTCACTAAGACTAACAAAATAGCAAGTTGATCGACAATATAATGTTTGAGGTAATTTACACATCGTTATTCACAAAAACTGTGAATTTTCACCAATAAAGCTTCATGCCTCTACATCCTTTTCATAGTGTAGTTAACATCTAATATGTTAACTCGACTTAAAGCAGAAGAAAGCATAAGATATCACAATTTTAGAAATTTTAGAGGCTAACTAACTTAGTAGATGTCACGCCTCAAAAAGAGGCCTAGAAGTCTCCACTAAAATCATCATGGCACATATGCACCCATTGCATGATGATCGTCTTATGAGTCAGAGATCGTAAGACTCTAAGTAAATAATTGCATTTACAACTAATCATATTGCATATAATTAGATAATAAAATACAACTATGGGTCCCGTATCCCACGATCAACCATGATCGTAGAGAATCGGTATCCTCTACCAATCAGTAAAATAAGATAAACCCTAGGTTCCTCAATTTCCAATTCTATTTACATGGGGGTCCTAACATTTCATCTAAGTAAATCTATCCTTCACAATTCTTACTTTGTTGTTCTGGTCTTCCAAAACTCTCAACAGTTCACATCTTATCCCATCCCAAGCTTTCGTAATCGCTACCTGCAAAAGAGTTTGTGGTAGGGTGAGCACACTATGGCTTAGAGAATGGGATGGTAACAATTTCAATGCTATGTACACACAAGCAATTTCAAATTAAGTTATCAAAACACATGCTATGCATGAGCAGCCATATGAATGTAGTATCTCACATAGTTTTCCGGTAACCAACATGAAGTCTAAGGTTTACGCCCCCCTTGACCTTGGTTTGGGGATTCTAAAGCCACCATCAGTGCCCAAGTCATTACCTGGTTTATTTATCCTATCACTTTGTTAATTATGATATCTTCTTAACTCAACAGTGAACACTCCTCATACCTCTCTACACCAGACAGAGCAAAAACCTCAAGGACCAACCGGCTCGGAACCGTCAAGGCATGATAATCCCCTAATCACTTAGTTCGCACTTAGGGGAACAGTAATCCTCTTGATTACCCCAGCGAAGCTTGTAACAGTGATGGCCTTCAATCTTATGCAATGTCTCGTGGAAATGCATGTCTAATTTTAATCAAGTCCACTTCCTTAATTAATTGATTTAAGGTGATCAAACAACTTATACAATCACAATTAATTTTCATTCAAACAATGAAGCAACTACCAAGAATTTCATTTCACACTCATCACAACAAACACAGATCATGCCTTTCTTATCACTTAAGACAGACACTGAACCCAGACCCCGTAGACATAGACTTATCCAATTTTACAACAAATTAATTAACTCGGCACCTCTCTGTGCCATTTCCTTTAACTGATAAACCAACTACTTTGGGTTGATATATAATCATCGTATCTAACACCTCTTTGTCATTTATCTTAAATGTCAAACTAACCACTCAGAGTTGATTTACAATCATCTTATCTGACACCTCTATGTCATTGCACTTCTCAAGTGCTCTATCATTCTCACTTCTGAGAGCCAACAAGGTCGTCTCGTATTTCCTTTTTTATGTCCTCAAGACATTTGTATATATGTGTACTCTGGTCATCTTGTGTTTGATGGCAAAGCATGAAGTCTCCTCCTTAAGGAAATTTGGGAAAATTAAGATTTGAATGTCGAACACTTCTTCAACGTGATTTTGATACGGGGTTCCAGAAGGAACTATCTTCCTACAAATCATTGCTTCTAATACCCCAAGTTGTTGTGATCAACTGTCTGCTTTCCTTATGTAGAAGTCAAGCAATAGAATGTCTTCGATCTGCCAAATTTGGAATTCCTTCTTCCATGTATGCAAGATACCCTTAGAAAGGACAACTAAAGGTCTTACATTAAGGTATTTGGCAAAGAATGATCTTCCTCAATATCCTTTGAACATTCCATTGTGAAATCCATTTCATTTTAAATATCCCATGGGCCATCATCTTGGATGTTGTTTGAATCATTCCCTTTACCATCAACACCGCCATAAACGCTTCTCCTTTCCATGAAGCATCTTTGAACCTTTCGTTTATCAATTTGCCTTTAATATCTTCCAACGATCTACTTGTAGGACAACCTGCATGATTTAGTATTCCTTAAAGGTTTTATATCACCTCCTTTCTTCTCTCCTTTGTTGATATTTCCACCTACAGGGTTTTTCTTCCTTTCTATTAGTTTTCATCCTCACTCACGCTTTCATTACCATATGTACACCAACGTACTCCTATCCATATACATACACACTTCGCACACCACGCATGCACTTACACGTACATACATACAATCATACCACACACCTAATTACACGCACACGCAATTGCACTTTATTATCCCCCTTTCTCCTTAAGTCCACACACACACATACACCACTAGTGCCTATATACACACACACTTCATTCACTTCTCACACTACCAACACATATATACACACATACCCCACATGTACCTCACACTCCAAATACATACACATACACATATGCTCCGTATATACCTCACACCACCAATACATCCGCACCCACATACTTCGTACACACTACATTCACCTTCCATACCTATACATACATGTTCACACACCACACATCATCTCATACTCATACATACATATCCCACATGCACCATCCTCAACTTCCATACTTACACACACATGTCTATACACCATACACTATTTCACACACATGCATACATACCCATACACACCACTCCTTCCATATACATATACACACATGCTACATACTCCACACGCCATCCATATACACACTAGCACCACACACCCCACACCTTCCATATACCTATACACATACTCCACACACCCATATACATACACATGCCACACATACCACATATCATCCATATACATACACTCCCTTTATACACACCACATATCATCCTACACACACACATCTTGCATACACTATACACCATAACCCGTATATACACATATCCCTACATACACCACGCATCATCACTCGCATAGATACATACCTCTCCACATACATCACACCCACTTTTCGTATCTACACACACATATCTGCACCAAACACCATTTCAACACACATACCTATATACTCACACACCAACACACTTGCCTCTTCCTTTGCCATACATATTCACACATCCTTACACACATCACGCATTACCACACACACGCACACATATGTCCTCCTACATTCCCGCACCGCTACACACTCTTACATGTACTACACCTTCAACCGCATACACATATCCTCACACACACTATCCTTCACTCACACATCCATACACCCTTACATACACACCACCCACCGTCACATACACACATCCTTACACACACTATACACTCGGCTCCTTCTTCCCCTTCACATACATACACACGGTTACAACAAGACGGCTCCTCCACTTCACGCACATACAAACACATCGCTACACCTCGTAACCTTCCCTCCTCCACTAGTTCATCATCTACCTACGCGAGAGACCAGATCTCCATAGAGGCTTAGATGTTGCTATCATCGTTACTATCATTGTGGTTGTCGTTGCTGCTACTATTTTTGTGGATGTTACCGCTGTTGTTGTCGTTATGGTCGTGGTTGCAGCTGCTGTTGGAGTCGTCATTGCTGCTGCCGTTAGGATCATCATTGCAGTTGCTGTGGGGATTGTCGTTGCTGCTGCTGTTATGGTTATTGTAGTCGTGGTTGTCGTCGCTGTTGCCGTCATTAGATGGCCATCGGTCGTTGTTGTTGCTGTCCTCCTCCCTTGTTCACTGGAACCAAGCCACTACTTGGACTCGCCGATGTTATTATTGCCGCCTTCCCTCGCACACACCAAGCACTCAGCCACCCACCATGTGCTTCCTTTAGTAACCACTAACTGGAGCATCCACAACCATATCATCGCTGTTTCTGTTCAGTGAACCTTGCCTAGACTTTGTCTGTCATTACTATCGTCACAAGTGTGGTTCATTGTGGTTATCATTGTTTGTTGCAGTCATGGTCGCCGTCGTGGCTATCGTTGGGGATGCTGCTGTCGCTGCTAGAAGCACGCAATCGCGACGCCGACGTCCTAACCTCTATGTGCGGCTTCTTCTTCCGACTCAACAATGACGATCTTAAGGGAAGGAAAGGAGATATGGGGAAGGACGAGAGGGAAGAAAAAGGAAGGGAGGGGATGCAAGGTAGGGGAGGGAGATCCTATGCGAGAGGGAAAAAGAGAACAAAGAAGAAGAAAAGAAAAGGAAGAAGAAGTAAAGGAGATAGAGGAGCGAAGAAGAAGAAGAAGAAAGAAAAGAAAAGGAAGGGAAAGACGGTGTGGAGCAGGATGGGACAGCCCTATTGCTATGCTGCTGTTGCCTGTCACGTCTAACGTCGTGATAGACGGATGGGACAACGATCGACGTTTCTAGAATTTTTTTTTCAGTTATATATATATATATATATATATATATATATATATATTATATTTTACATTATAATGTCCCTATTTTAATATTATGCTCATATATAAAGATATCTTTAATGTTTTATATTTTTAGCATTTTATTATGAAAGCTTATGTCTAAGCTAATCTAATTATCTTGAATATAAATATTCACTCTAAATTTTCTTTTAAAATTCTTAGATCTATAATTTAAATTAATTTCATTATTTAACCTAATATTGTTTGAAAATTATCTTTCGAAGAATTTATTCCCCTCGCTACCCCGACCTAAAAGTATTTATTATTCTATTTATTTTATGTAAATGTTCATATAGCTTTTCAAAATTTTTAGGACTTTATAGTAGAGCTGCCCAATTTACATTACTCTGAGCCATTATTATGGTTAGAATGACATATTGGTCAACAAACATGTGAAAAGGCAATCTTTATTTGATAAAAAAATGAAATTGATACTCTTGCATTTTCATTCAAAAAAAGCTATTATCCATCAAGAAATTTTGACATCTTTGTTTTAATCCCCCACTCCCCTAAAAAAAAAAAAAAGTTTGTCATATATCATATGGTGACAAGTCTAGCACGTGCATCCTAAGATATCAAAGCTTTTAATTACTTAAAAACAACATGTACCCAAAGAAACTATTAATTGAAATTGCATCAATTATTTAAAGTTTACCCCAGTAAGTGGGATCTCTAGAATGCCATAATTAGGTAAGAAAAGGAAAAAAGCATTGCTAGGATTAAAAGAGCCTTCAAATTTGGGAACCATGTACCATTGTTTGATTTCCATAAAAGATTAGATTTACAATATAATATGAGAATAACTTTCCCAAGATCACATAACAAGATTTTCCATAATCAATACAATTACCACTTGTTTGTTTATCTATTGTCATTCAATTTCTAAACTCAGATTCCCTTGTGAGTCTACATATAACAATTTTTACAAAATGAATTTATTATATTCTAATGTCTTAACTCAATTTTCATTTAATTGTATATTCCTTCTCTTTTCGAATTACAAATATGTATTCACCCACATATTTCCTCTAAGTTCCCATAGCAAAGAAAAAATTGGCAATCACACTAAGAATAGATAAAAATACTCAATACATCAAACTTTCATTGCATATTTTAAGTAAGTTAAATAAAATCTCCACATCATGGAAAAGGCTATTTAAAATGCTTTTACTCAATGCTAATGACCTATTTGACTCACAAGAACACTACAGGCAAATACTCAACCAAAGTCATAAACTTTGAACTACAAAAAAAGAAAGAAAAAAAAAAAGCACTACGATTGAGCATAGTATCATGTGTCTTAGCCAAAAACACCAGAGTTGAATTTTCAATGAAACTAAACCAAGTTTCCACTACCAAAGTATGCAAAACTCCCTCTCTTAATACTTGAAGTCCTAGCATACAACTTCCTCAATGAAGAGGAACATCTCTCAAATTAAGAAGCATTTAAAGAACACCCACAAGCAATAAAATCTAATACACTTCCACTAAAATCTAGATTGTGGCATGTCATTGAAATCAGTCTTGTAAACCTCAAAAATTTTCAAGATCAAGAGCTACACCTAGTGTAAGTATTAGGGAATATATCAGAAAACAAGAACGAAAGCATGACTATGAACTTAGGATTTATTCTGAGACTAGACTCAACTAGTGTACTCAAAACTTAGGAGATCAAAACCCTAGACAAACCCTGACCATAGAACATTATATTAAGTAACCTAAAATCTTACTAAGTTTTAAATAAGATCCAAATTCAAATCCCAAAATTTTAAACAAATTAAATAACAACTTTTGTAAAACTTTAGCTGAATGCCTTTCATAATTCATGTTCAAGTATATATATACATTAGGAGGATATCTTTCCAAGCAACTATATCTTACAAACTAGGAAAATAAATCTTCCTCTACTAAAATATACAATACAAAATATACATGCCATATTTACAAACTAAGTCACGAAACAAATATCTAAGTATTCACAATCGTGTTACACGACCGTGCCTTCTAGCCGTGTATAAGGTCGTGTATGCTTCTGGCAGCTACCTGACACAATACACGGCCGTGCCTTCTAGCCGTGTATCAGACCGTGTATGCTTCTAGCAGCTACCTGACATGATACACAGCCGTGCCTTCTGTCCGTGTATCCGGCCGTGTATGTTTTTGAGAAGTACCTGACACAACACACGGCCGTGCCTTCTGATCGTATGTCCAGCCGTGTATATATCTGGAAGTTATCTGATACAATACACGGTCGTGCCTTCTGACCGTGTATCCAACCATGTATGTTTCTGAACTTCCAGACCTTCTTAATCGATATCCCCCCTTAAATTGATGTGGACTGATCAAGAAGCATCAATTTGCCAACAAGAAACTGATGACGCTACCGAGAAAGAGCCTTAGTAAATATATCAGCCGTTTGAAGATCCGAAGATATATGCGGAAGAGAAATAACACCATTATCATAAGCTTCTCGAATAGAATGACAGTCCACTTCAATATGTTTCGTACACTCATGAAAAACAGGATTAGCAGTAATCTGAACAGCACTAGTATTATCGACATGAAGAGAGGTAGACCTAAGTTGAGGAAAACCAACCTCAGCCAACAAACCTCGAAGCCAAATAATCTTAGAGCAAGCAGACGACATAGCACGATATTCGGATTCAGTAGAAGACTTAGACACCTGATCTTGTTTCTTACTCTTCTAAGAAATTAAAGAGTTACCAAGAAACATACACTAACCAGTAATAGAGCAACGTGTATCAAAATAACCAGCCCAATCAGCATCACTATATGTAGTTAAGTGAATGGGAGACTTCGCAGAAAAGAACAAACCCCGATGAGAAGTCCCTTTTAAATACCGAACAATACGACGAACTGCTGCTAAATGAAGATGTGTAGGTGCCTGCATAAATTGACTAACTTGTTGTACAGTAAATGAAATATCAGGACGTGTAATAGTTAGATAATTGAGACTTCCAACAAGTTGTCGATATAGAGATGGATCAGATAGAAAGTCACCATCATGTCGTTGATATTTAACATTCACTTCCAAAGGAGTATCGACAGAACGTCCCTCTTGGAGACCAGCTAAAGCAATAAGTTCCTTAGTATATTTATGTTGATGAAGAAAAATACCAGCAGAAGAAGAATGAACCTCAAGACCTAAGAAATAAGTTAACGAGCCCAAATCCTTCATATGAAAAGAAGCTTAAAGTCGTTCTTGTAACTGAGACATTAATTGAGTATCAGATCCTGTGATAACAATATCATCAACATAGACTAACAAGAAGACAATTCCCTTGTCAGTCTTGCATAGGAACAATGAAGAATCATACTGACTTTGAATAAAAGAGAAGCTAAGAAGAGTATTATGAAACTTCTCAAACCAAGCCCGTAGAGCCTGTTTCAAACCATATAGAGACCGTTTGAGCTTACAAACATCAGGTGAGGGTGTGGAAAACAATCCTAGAGGAGGAGTCATATAGATATCTTCCTTGAGGTCTCCATGCAAAAATGCATTCTTAACATCCATCTGTCGTAAGAACCATCCTTTAGATGCAGCAATAGATAGAATAAGCCGAATAGTTGTCATCTTAGCCACAGGTGCAAAGGTCTCTTCATAATCAATGCCATATTCCTGTCGATTGCCAAGAGCTACCAACCTTGCCTTATATCTTTCGAGGGAACCATCAGATCGAATCTTAAGAGAGTAAACCCATTTACAACCAATGAGTTTAACAGTAGCAGGGCAGGAAACAATATCCCAAGTGTGATTATCTTGAAGTGCTTGAAGTTCTTCTTGCATGGCTTTTATCCAGCAAGGCTGTTTAGCAGCCTAAGAATAAGAGGTAGGAATGGTAGTATTAGTTACAATTGCAGAATAGCCGTATCTATCTGGAGGACAAGTGTGCCAAGTTGATCGCCGAAGAATCATTGAAGCATTTTTAGGAGCAGGGTCGGAAAGGACAAGTCCAGGCTTGAACCGTTTATCAAAATAAGAGTCATCAAAGTGAGGAAGCACAACAGTTTCAGATGTTGAAAAATGTTGCTAAAAATAGTATTCATGTTCAAAGAAAATCACATCCCGAGAGATATGCCATCGATTATTTATCGAATCATAACATACAAAACCTTTATGATTAGGACTGTAACCCATAAAGCCACATCGAATAGACTGGGCTAACAACTTATGACGTTCATGGCTAGGTAAATGAACGAAACAAACACATCCGAAAGTATGTGGCATATGATAATTAGGATGTTTACCAAACACTCGTTGATAGGGAGAATCAAACTTCAATTGTTGAGATGGTAAGTGATTAATCAGATAAACAGCAGTAGATAAAGCTTTGGTCTAAAACTTAGCTGGAATAGAAGATTCTAACAACAATGTGCGCACCACATCTAACAAATGTCAATTTTTCTATTCGGCAACTCCATTTTGCTGAGGTGTATAAGGACATGAGCATTGTGAAACAATACCCTTGGTATGAAGAAATGCTTGAAACTCATGAGACATATATTCACCACCATCATCAGACCGTAAGATTTTAATACAAGTGGAAAACTGAGTCTCAATATATGTCACAAAGGTTTGAAACACGGTAAACGCGTCTGCTTTGGAATGCAAAAAATAAATCCATGTAAATCGACTGTAATCGTCAATAAATGTCACAAAATATTTATACTGATCATGTGAAATAATTGGTGCAATTCCCCAAACATCACTATGAATAACGTCAAAACATTTATTGGCACGACTACCCAAAACAGGAAAAGGCAATGTCTTACTTTTGCCCAGTTTACAAGAAGAACAATCAACTAATAAACTATTATCTATGGAACCAAGAACACCTCTTCACAACAAATGATTCAAAACAACATTATTTGGATGACCTAAGCGTCTATGCCAGATGCCAGCCTTATTGTCAACAACTGAAGAAGCTAATGACAAAGTCCAAGGAATGGTAAATTGTAATGGAAATAACCTGCCCACTTTAAGCCCCTTCGCTATCACCTTCCCCGACACTTGATCCTACACAGTACAACCATCACGAGAAAAGTGGACATCACAGTTATTATCCACCATTTGCCCAACAGAAAGTAAGTTAGTAGATAATTTAGGAGAAACCAAGACATGTCAAAAGGAGGAGCTAATATCACTAACTGTTGTAATAGGAATATTATTTCCATCAGCAACCTGAATGTGTTGAGTACCAGTATATGGATGTTGATTATGCAATAAATCAGATGTGCCAGTCATATGATTTGTGGCCCCGGAATCAACAAACCAAGGAACAGAATTAGTAGTCTTACCTTTCCCTTGAAGACCAAGAGTAGAGAAGGCAGAGAGGATCATCTGTTGAACCATATCTGGTGTGAGAACAGATTGCTTGTTGCTAGCAATTGTGGATGTTGAACCAAGATTGCAAGAGTCAGATACCGCAACATGAAAAACTTGTGACCTTCTGTTTTGAGGCCTTGTAGGACACTCCTTAATAATATGTCCTTTTTGCTTGCAATAATTACAGAACTTCTTACTACACTGCTAGGCAATATGACCAAATTCTTTGCAGTTGTAACACTGCATTGTTCCCTTTCCTCGGGTCTGAGTAGCATATGCAACATTAACTATTCCAGATGATCCACAAGTTGCACCAATAGCGGCTAGTGTCGCCAATCTTTGTTCCTCGCGCAGCAATTCCCTAAAACATACATCCAAACAAGGCACTGGATCTCTATTCAGTAACCCAGCCCAAGCGGTTTCAAATTCAGGTCTGAGCTTCATCAAAAACTGATCACGACGACTCACTTCATGAACAGCCTGAAGACTAGCCAAACTCTCCTTTAACACCTTAGCATAGATAATACCAAAATATTCGCTCCATAAATTAAGTAATCCAGAATAATATTGTTCAATTGAGAGATTACCTTGACTATAATTACTCATATCAAGTTCCAATTGGAAACGTCTTGCAATATTATCTTGATTGTAGACGCGCTTCAAGTATTCCCACATTTCTTTTGCTGTGCCAAAGGATCGTAAGTTGTTCACCATGTGAGCCTCAATAGATCCCAAAATCCATGAAACAATCCATGCATTTTTGCCTCCCATTGACCACGATCTTTTGACTCTATAGGAGCCGGAGAAGACCCATCAATGTGACCCCAAAGCTTCTTCCCTTTCAAAAACATCTTTAACTGAAATTCCCATGCAGCATAATTCTTTCCCGTAAATCTAATAGCTAAGATTTCATGTGTTTTCTCAGAAGACATCCTAAACCGAATTGTCACTCACAACTTGATTATCAAAACTTGTTGATTGGAATTAATCAACCTAAAGCCAAAAATAAAAAAACAACCAAGAACAAACCAGCAATTCCAAGACTAAAAAGAGAACTATGGATTCAGCACAATACTTAGTTGTGTGGCTCTGATACTATAACAACTTTTGTAAAACTTTGGCTGAAGGCCTTTCATAATTCATGTTCAAGTATATATATACATTAGGAGGATATCTTTCCAAGCAACTATATCTTACAAACTAGGAAAATAAATCTTTCTCTACTAAAATATACAATACAAAATATACATGCCATATTTACAAACTAAGTCACGAAACAAATATCTAAGTATTCACGGCCGTGTTACACGGCCGTGCCTTTTAGCCATGTATAAGGTCGTGTATGCTTCTGGCAGCTACTTGACACAATACACGGCTGTGCCTTCTAGCCGTGTATCAGATCGTGTATGCTTCTGGCAGCTACCTGACATGATACACGGCCATGCCTTCTGTCCGTGTATCCGGCCATGTATGTTTCTGGGAAGTACCTGACACAACACACGGTCGTGCCTTCTGACCGCGTGTCCAACCGTGTATATATCTGGAAGTTATCCGATACAATATATGATCGTGCCTTCTGACCGTGTATCCAGCCGTGTATGTTTCTGAACTTCCAGACCTTCTTGATTGATATTAAATAACTTTAGAAATACCTTAAAGATTGTCAAAATCAATCTCAAGCTCGGAAAAACCTAGGTTCCAACTCAACCGAAATCGAGACCTTAAAAGCAATAATTTACCTCATGAATACTATAAAAGATCTAATAATTTGATTAAAACTAACCCTATTAATTAATCAAATTAGATAAGATAAATGATGGAAAACAATTCCTACTCAACTACCCCCTAATTAATGTAAACATAAGGGGTAAGTTGGCCATTTTATACCATCATTAACTTAAAGAAATAACCAATTTGACCTCTGAAAATTACTTTAATCAAGCCCTAATTAACCCACATTTATTAACCAAGGAACGAAACAAATAAGGGTAGCAAAAACACCCTAGCACCGTAGGCCACATCCAAGTGTAGGGAGATTGGAAACCCTTGTGATCAAAGGGTTTAAAAGGCTTTAACTACACTTGGAAGTGAGGGAATAGATCATAGATATGACCTTAATTATGTTAGAAGCAACCATTTGCAGAAGAGGTATGGTGATTTGACCCAAAACATCCCTTTACTCAACATGTAAATCCATTAACCAACTCACCTTACTAACTAATGTGTAAAAACCATCACTTAAGTAACCCAAATCACCCCCATTTTCTCCCATCTACAAGTGAATCCTAAGCACTCCTATTCTAAAAATTTTCCACTAAAAAAACCTCCTAAAGACTCTCTAATTGGAACCTTAAAAACTGATCCCCACCTAACTACCTAAGCCATCACCAATCACCACACACAACACCAAACATCACCACTTCAAGCCTAATTCAAAAAGTCTTCCTTGCCATTTAAGAAGACATTTGAGTAGCCAAGAATCAAGGAAAAACCAAATATCAACCTCACACAAGAAGGAAAGCAAAGGAGTGAAGCTAGGAGCACCAACTAGAAGACCACCAAGTGTAGGATACTAACTTACACCTATAGCTTTCTATTTCATGTAATGTATCCTTGTAAATCATATTAAAGTAGTTATTATTACTCTAATTTATATCTTTATTCGTACATTTAAGTTGTACCAAGCTAGCAAGAGAGTAATCCTAGTATAGATTTGTTGATATTACACACAACAATCCAATACTGTCACTCGCCACAATCCCACGGATTGATAAGAGTAAAATGAAGATTAACTTCAATATGCAATTTCTCAAATGTTCAAAAGTCTCTCAATCCTTACAATACAACATATATATAGCAAAGTAAAAAAAATGCGAAAAGTCACAAGATTTCAACCGGTTCGCCTATATAAGCCGTTGGCTTAGGAAGGCAAGGCCACTAACCTTGGAAGTCTACACCACCGACCTAAATGGCTAGCTTAGAGGGCAAAGCTGACAGCCTAACTCCACGTCACTGGCCTTTATGGTTGGCCTAAAGGCATCCACTTCCGGTTCTTGTGACTTGATTCCCACATTGAATAACGTTGTAGTGGTCGTGATTTGATTCCCATCATATCCTCGGACCTGTAGAAGATTTGTCCTCAAATCTAATGGTTCCTCTATTTTGAATGAAAATGCTTGAAAGTCACTTAGATTGAAAACCTTAGTCTGCCTATGTTTCTTGTCCTGACGTCATGGCTGCCTTGAAAACTTCTAAATTTTCCATAACTGTTCTACTCTGTTCAGTTCGTCTTCCAATGCGTTTTGCCCCACTAATAAAGACTTTCTTTTAGTGGCTTTATTAATTTGCTTTTAGGCTTCGTACATCTCATTTGGTGAGATAGGACTTAAAGCAACCCATTTACCATCCTTCTAAAACACATAGGTGTTTCTAAACCCATCATGCAACACTTTCATGTCAAATAACCAAGGTCTACCCAGTAATATGTGTGATGTGCACATAGGGAGAACATCACAATCAACTACATCCTAGTACTTTTTCCCTAGGCTAATTGAAACTTTAGCCCTCTAAGTGACATGCAGACTATCTCGTTCACTCAACCAGTGTAATTCATAGGGCCTATGATGAGGTATAGTGACTAGTTGCAGTTTATTTACTAATGCAACAGCTATAACATTAGTGCAACTACCACCATCAATAAAAAGAGTACAAAGATTTCCTTGGACCCTGCATATACCTTATCATCTGGATCCTCATAATATTCCTTTAGCATTGCTGATAGATCTGTAGGCTCAAGTACCTCTTTCTTGTCATCTTTACTTTCCACCTCTATAGTAGTCATCACCCTTTTGTTAGGACATTGAGCAACCATGTGTCCAAAGCCCATACATTTGAAGCATTAGGTTTAACAAATCTTCCCACCTGATGACCTTGGCACTATTTGTCTGATATTAGCCCCAGCAACTGCTTTGCCTTTTCCAAAACTTTCCCTCTCCCTATCAGAAACAGTTGCATTTAATTCCACAACCTTATCAATTTCCCTTTTTTCAACCTGTTAACTATCTAACCTATGTAACTGAATAGTGGATCCATACCCGTTACTCGATGCTCTATATGGATTAGAGCGCCTCTATCTCTCAACTTTTAAAGCCAACCGAATGGCCTCATCAAGAGTGTCATACTGCTGCAAATCCACTATACAGGTAATCTTATATTTCAGTCCTGACATAAATCGTGCCATAGTCTGCTCAGGATGTTCAATGGTTCCACAACAAATCATGAGCACCTCAAATTCTTAGACATATTCGTCCACAGTTTTACAACCCTATCTCAAGGTCTAGAGACACATGAATAGTTCATGCCTGTAATGCTCTAGAACAAATCTTTTCCTCAACACCCTTTTCATCTCCTGCCAAGTATGAATCTCAACATCACCATCTCTCCTCCTATTGGCCATAAGGTTCTTTCACTACAAGGCGGCGTAACTTGTAAACTCAACCGCTACTAGACAAACTCGCGTATGATCATTAAGCTCATAACACTCAAAGAATTCTTCTACCTTATCCTCCCAGTCAAGGTAATCCTCTACAGACCCCCTTTCAACAAATGAAGGCATATGCAATTTTACATACTCTAAACCCCTAGGTGGTCTGAACTCATGGTTAGGATAAAGTTTATCCCTAAAGTTATCATCCCTTTCCTCTCTATAAGCATGATACTCTCTTCCAACTTGTCTACCCTTGTTTTCTCCTACTACTTCTTCTCTACCCATGGAATTAAGGGCTACCCTAGGTGAGGGTGCCTGTAGATTTGCCACTGGCTGTTAGGGTAAGGTCATCTGCAACACGATGACCCCGTACCCCTCATCCAACCTGATTATTAGACTCATTCCCGATTCCCCCATTACCACTGTCGTTTGATATACTCAACAGAAATTACAATCCCAATACAAAATTCACAAGTCATAATCACAAACTACAACAATTCCCAATTACAACCTCCATTCGATCCTCAGCTCAAAACCTAGTGTAACTACAATCAACCAAGATACACAAACAACAACAATAGCAACCAACCTTGATTCTATTAATCAATTCAACTATGAAATCTAAAACCCACGGCAATAGAATCACACAACCCACAACAACAACAATGAAGAAAAACCCTAATTTTCAATTGATATGAATTCTAATAATCACAATCCCTAATCTCAATATGATCTTTGATACCAAAAGATGATACAACGAAAACTTTGATATAATCAAATGATAGCTCTGATACTAAAAGATAATGCGACATAAACGAGTATATAATCTAATGATTCCAATTCTTAGGTGATGTGCCTAAAAAGGAGTTTAAGCACATGCAAATGATCCAATTAACAATTCCTAAAGGATAAGAACAAATCGGTTCAAATTGGAGCAAAATGTTGCGTGACCCTAATTGTGTAAGATGAACCGAATACTAAACTTCAAGGAAATGAATATCACAATGATGTAATCCTTAATGGAGATCACTAAATATACTTGAAGTCCATGTGAATAATACCAAAGATCAATAAGAATAATAACTGCGATCCACTTTCTACACAACTTGATTTCACAGTTCAAGAGTGACTAAATGATATACTAGAGATCAAGGATAAAAACCACTCAATTAAGCAATAATAATTCGATTACAAATGCAATTGAATCTCCAATTCAACCCTAGATATGACTCACTAGTGATGAAAAGTAAACACAACAAAAAGTAATTGATATAACTCACAATTTCTCCTTATTGCACTCGCCACAATTTCAATTCTTAAGATTGAAATTGATAAGAGGAATTGAACTAAGGAAGAACCCTAAGTCTCTCACATAAAATGATGAGTGTATTCTAAAAAAATTCTCCTTAAAAACCCTACTTAAGCAAGTATTTATACTTGCTCCCTTTAGGGTTAAAAAGTTCACAAAATTACAATTATGCCACTTTTAGGGTAGCCGGTCCTAAAAACATAATTACAAGCAAATGAAAAGTGTCCCAAAAACTTACAACATAAATTGTCCAAAGAAAATAAATTACAAGTAAAAATAGTCTTTAACATGCTAATTCTTCAATAGTATTCGTCGGCTCAACTCATCATCGGTTTAGGTCAGTCCATGGATAACCCATAAGCTGAGCCTGAGTGAGTTTGTCGATCGCCCTATAAAGCATGATAAGTGTTCCTATTGGAATATACAATATATGAATAAGAGAAAAGAGCTTAGTAGACAAATAATTCCTGGGTCGATTTGCTCAAAATGGGCCCTTACTGCCAAAATTTGAAATCCTTTGGTTTTTGCCCTAATGATAGGTTTTGTCGGATTTTAATTCCTATCATTAGGCAACAATCCACAATAATCGAAACCAACAATCGAATTAACGAACAATAAACTCTAAACCCTCACCGGATATGATGCACCGGCAAAAGAGTAGTCCTAGTATGGATTTATTGATACACATAACAATCCAATACTGTCACTTGCCACAATCCCATGAATTGATAAGAGTAAATGAAGATCAACTTTAATATGCAATTTCCCAAATGTTCAAAAGTCCCTCAATCCTTACAATACAATATATATATACCAAAGTAAACAAAATGCGAAAAGCCACAAGATTTCAACCAGTTCGCCTATATAAGTCACCGGCTTTGGAGAAGTAAGCCGCCGACTTAGGAAGGCAAGGCTATCGACCTAGATGGTCAGCTTAGAGGGCAAAGCTGCTGACCTTGAATGGCCAATCTAAAAGAAAGCCGCCGACCTAAAGGCATTCACCTTCAGTTCTTGTGACTTAATTCCCATGTTGAACAACGTTTTAGTGGTCGTGATTTGATTCCCATTAGGAGCCATGGCAATTAAGATCTCAAGACGTAGCAACACCTATAATGCAAGAAATAAACAACATGCGAGTTAGGGATCATATGTTAAGCTACAACAAAAGATTGAAAAAGTTGCATGTTAGTAATGTGATTTCTTTACGTACTGAAATCACAGTTTTGAATTACGATTTTAAAATCTTATTTCATGGATTAGTTTTTTTCTAAATGCCTTTTTATAAATAAATTTACTCAGAGGAGGCCGACAAATTAACACATATCTCGTGAAAATTCGACAAATCAGTATTCTTCCCCAACTTTGTTGGACGCATGATTTATTTACCTGCTCCGCTTCATTTCATTTTCGTTCCCACTTGCTTCCTTTTCCGCGGATGGCGTCTCCTACTGAGCACCAACACTCCAATCTCCCTCAAGTCGTCCTCCTAAGACACCCTGCCCACTTCTTTCTCCTCAACAGACCTCTCCCCACCAATTTCCATTTCCTCAAACCCTATGACTCCCCACTCTCTCTCCATGACTTCCTCTCTTCCCACGCCCAATCCGCCCAAGCCCTCCTCACTTCTGGCGGCGCCCACGTCACTTCTGACATGCTCTGCCTCCTTCCTAACCTCCGCCTCATCCTCACTACCAGCGCCGGCCTCAACCACATCGACCTCGCTGAGTGCCGCCGCCGTGGGATTATGATCACCAGTTCTGGTGACGTGTACTCGGATGACGTGGCGGATCTCGCGGTGGGTTTGTTAATTGATGTGTGGAGGAAGATCACTGCTAGTGATCGGTATGTTAGGCATGGGTTGTGGAGTAGCAAGGGAAATTATCCTCTAGGTTTCAAGGTTTGTTATTTCATTCATTTCTGAAAGCGTCAAACCGTTGGTGATTGTTGTAGTTTAGGATTGGTAATTTCCAACGTGACACGAGATGGGTAAGGTTGGCATTTTTGGTTTATCACAAAGTGGTTAATGCTAAACAGGTATATCTGGACTTATTGTTTGGTTAATGGAAGGCCATACGGAGAGCATATTGCTGACTAGATATTTGCGCGGAAACTCTTTTATTTAACTAAATTGCTTTATTAGTAGTTAACCGCATCCTTAACACGAGCTTTTTATGTCTCTTTCAGAGATGGCTCAACTACTGATAACGGTTCATTCAGTAGGGACATCGGTTGATTTTGTGAATGAGCACACTAGAAGTAGTAGTCCCTGGTCATGAGTTTTGTAATTTTATTTTCAAGTACCTATTGGGTTTATCAACATGTGGAAATGGAATTTCTTTCCTGAATGTGTTAAAAAGTTGGGGTGAATAGAGGAGGCATTTGGCTGAAAGAGAATAAGAGGAGGCATCTAAATATATCCTCAATCAGTTTGTTCTTGAATTGAAGTTCACTGATACATGGAAAATTTCATGTTCAAAAAAGAGAAAAATAAGTGGAATAGATAAAATTCAAAAAGATAGGTGATAGCTGTATTGCTTACTAACCCAAGCAGCATTTTTCTTTCACAAGTGTAATTTTCTGATCTAGATGCTTGCCTTCAAAAGGGTTTAAATCAGCAGGAAGAGAGCACAAGACAGTTTGTTCAATTGAGCTCCTTTTCCCTGTGTCGACTATCTTGCTTCTTAAACTTTGGCCTCGTGTAATTGCAGCGTAAAGCAAGAAGGGGGAAAAAAAGGGCTTCCCATTTTAGTGAAGAGCAATTTATCATATATTTGTCCATAATGTCCATAATGGACATATTCCAAATAGACTCTATATTTACGTATGCTTGCATTTCACTGCTATTGAATGCTCTAAGTTTTTTTTAATTATCTTATGGCATGCTCTTCCTGATGTGATCTGATTTTTGTGTTTGCAGCTGGGTGGTAAACGAGTTGGCATTGTTGGATTGGGGAGGATTGGCTTACAAGTTGCTAAGAGGCTTGAAGCATTTGGGTGCATTATCTTATATAATTCAAGGCAGGAAAAATCATCTGTACCATATCCCTTCTTCTCCAGTGTTTGCGAACTTGCATCTAATAGTGATGCCCTTATCATTTGTTGTGGACTAAGCAATGATACATACCACATTATTAACAAGGAGGTTATGGAATCTCTAGGACCAAAAGGGGTCATTGTTAATATTGGTAGGGGTCCTATTATTGATGAAAAAGAAATGGTTCACTGCTTGGTTCAAGGGCAGCTTGGAGGTGCTGGCTTAGATGTGTTTGAAAATGAGCCTAATGTTCCTAAAGAGCTCTTTGACCTAGATAATGTTGTGATGACTCCACACAATGCTGTCTTCACACCAGAGTCTTTATCTGATTTATGTGATCTTGTTTTGGGGAACCTGAATGCTTTCTTCTCAAATAAACCCTTACTCTCTCCAGTCTTAGATGAGTAAAGGATTGTTTCTTTTCAGGTATGTTCTTGACCCACCTATGTTTTCTGATAAGCAGATAATTCTCTATTTCTAAAGAAAAAAAAAAAAAAACTTTATTCATTTTAATGTTAGAAATTCAATGCTAATTGAAATGAAACGAGAGAGAGCATATAAGCAAGGTAGACGGAGAAATGTAGTACAATTTTGCCAAAATAAAGGGAAAACGAAATTTGTTTTGCAATATACCTGATGTATCTTATGTGGATAATAATAGTCTTATTGATGAATACCAATCAAACGTATGCTGCTAATTCTAGAAAAAAAAAACAAAAGTACCACGCTTCCAGCTATGAAAGCTTGCTGTAGAGCTAATAAAACTCCTATTAAACCTCTCAACCAGTGGCTCACAAAGGTTATAAAATGGCTTCCTAGCTCTGAACTTCCTATTTATACAAACAGGAACTACCACTTCTAACTATTTTCAGCTGTTAATATAGTTTCCAAAGCCTAGGTGGCAGTGTAGCTGGAAATATCTAACTCATCAGTGAAAACATCTTCTTGCTTTTCTTTATTAGCATGTCTAACATCTATTCCAGTAGTTGTATGTTTATAAATTTGCCTTGTAGCATTAGCATCTATAATAATACCCTCTTCCCAAAGAATAGCATTATCCTTACAGCTAAAAGAAGGAAAACATTGAAGAAATGAAAGAAGAAAGCCGTTGCATAAATATTCCTTATCCATCCATGGCTCATCATATATTGGTCGACAAACCAAAACTTGAGGTACAGTTATGCACTTGAAGAGCATGACAACCTGAAAATTGTAGTGGGCGACCTTCACAAGCATATCACTACAGCCATCTAAAGCAGAGAAATATGGAAGACTGGGTGAATACAAGACTTTGAGGGCAACTTTAATTGGTAAGAAACAACCCACGCATGCTCTAAGGATATGGACCAATGAAGCATGCAGCTAACTTCTGTGAGAAGTATCAGTAGATACTCTTGTGTGTATGCAGTCACAATTTCAACTACCCAGTCCCTGACTTTGAATTCCATATCACAATGCTTTTGATTGGCAAATGCACTTGTGCATGACTCTGCAATTGCAAATTATATTGAAGTCATCAAATGATTTCATCTCTTGCAAGTAGATCTTAAGCACAGGTGCCACCAAAATGTCACATGGATCAGAGGATAATATGTTCTGAGGGGGTGCCCATACACCACTTTAGGAGTTACATTTGCAGTAGTGCAGTAGGAAGAGTTATACCATTATTCTGCTCAATGCATCCAAGAAGCCCAGGTTTTAGGTTGATTAGATGCAAGCAGCATAAATAAGTCTATATAGACCTATTTAATACTTTGTTTTGGATATCCAACTCCAAGTGGTAGGCTATACTCAGCACCTTTTAGTCTCTTGCAACCGGAATATCTCACTTTAAAAGGAACTGATGAATGTTGGATTTCAATAACTCTCCATTGTCCTAAGAGCACCATGAAATCACGCTACTTCTGGAACAAATACCTTAGGTATTGACTTAACCGAGCAAGGATGTTTCGATAGAAATAAGTGAGCATACTTAGATAAGCAGTCAAATACCAAAATCACATCATAGCCATTAGATCTTGAAATCCCCATAATGAAGATGAGTGAGATTCCTCCTACATCATTTGAAACTGAATGAAGTTGGAGAAGCAGACCTGGTGTTGTGGACTGATATTTATTCCTTTGGCAGATGTCACAAGTTGCCACAGTTAGATAAACATCATATATTATCCCAAGCAAATGTATGTTTGCCACAAGGTGCCTAAATGTCTATAATCTAGATTGTCCACCCAGAGGAGGGGAATGAATGTGTAACAAAATAAAGAAACCTACCTTGATTTAGCTGGGATCACCAAAAGCTTGTGCCAGTTAAAATCTGATACTGCATTTTGATTTTGAGGCAGCATAGCCATAATATCCTTTAACTTAGCATGGTGCAACACCTTTGCAATACCCTGCAAATCTGTCTGCAGTGGACAGAATTACTGCCATAAATCGTATTATTGTATATCCATCATAGAGCATCAGCAGCTCAATTATCAATACCAGCTCTATATTGGACTTCAAATTCCTCCCCTAAATGTATTGTTAACCCATTCTGTTGAGCCACAGTTGTTAATGCATTATAGCAACAAGTGCTTAAAGCAACATTGATCTGTTTTGATGACAAACTAATGCCCCCAATAAGTAAAGATGTCAATGATGACTATTAAGTTCAACTGCCACCAACTCCTCTTATATAGACTAAGCCAAAGTAATATCAGCTGATGCTTTGCTATAGAAATCAATTAGATGACTTTCCTATATCAAAACTGTGCCTATTCCATGACCAAAAGCATCAAATTCAATTGTAAATATCAAAGTCACAATTTGGCATCACTAACATCAGAGCACAAGTGATAGCACATCGGAGATCATGAAATGCCTCCAATGCTGCAACGGTCCACTTAAAAGCATCTTTTCAAAGCCAAGTCAGAGTGGATGAGATAATATAGCCAAATCCATCTGAAAGAAGTGCTTGAATGCCTCAAATATCATGATGTTTTTTAAAAGAAGAAGAATTGTTCCTTTAGTCATCAATCATTGAAATATCTCAGCCATATTATCTCAAATAAAGGAGTAGAATTGGATCTGGTCAATGTTCCAAATGTAATAGATGATGAATATGAAGAATGTGTACTCTACTTCCAGCTACGAAAGCTTGCTCCAGAGCTAAAGTAGACTCAAACCTCTCAATTATGGATTATAAAAGTGAAAAAATGACTCCCTAGCTCTAATCTTCCTATTTATACAATTTACAGGACAACTACTACTATTGCTACTACTAATTCATTATTGCCAGCTTGTAATGCCTAGCTGGCATCCTAGCTTGAAATATCCAACACATCAGCTATCCTTGCCTATCCCTCATAGTACATCTAGCGCACACACACAACTACTTGATTAATTGGACGTTTATAAGTTTGCCTTATAGAATAAGAATCCATGACAGCAGCTCATTGCCCTAAATAGGGGCTGCCTTGTTTGCACCTAAGAAGCATGTATTGTCCCAGATCCCGTAAGAAATCCAATACTTTGTTTGGAGTTCGCTTCTATGTGTTATTGTACTAGACTTCCTGAAGTTTATTGACAAGAGTATATGGTCATCCCAAGTTAAGATTTATTGCAAAATCAATAATACAAGTTCCTTTTTGTAGTCAAAACACAATCCAAAGACTGCTTATCTTCCGTCATCCCTATACAGCAAGAATTTGTTAGTCTAAAAAATTGGTAATGAAATTGATGGTCTTTCCATGTGCAAAATGAGAAATAGGAATTTTGACTGTCATTTACTATACTAGTCTAATTGAAGTAGGTTTTATGGAAAGTTTGGCAGAAGAAAATCAGCATAATTATTCGATCTGTACTAGTTAGTTCAGTACAATTATCGAAGAGTTAATGGATATCTCTCTTTCACTATTTAGGTGATAATCAAATTTAACAGTAGTTTACTTCTTAAATAGTTCTATAGTTCTTACTTCAGATCTATTTCCACTCATTGTATGTTGAAACATCACCACTGCAACATACCTTTTGATATTTGTTGAAAACTCTCTCAGTAGGATGGAGTTTCTTTGAGATGGAAAGCAAGATATAATAGAGATGGTTAGAGAGGACCATGTATTTACTATTTCCTTTCAGTTCTATTTTGTTGTTTGGCAAATGATTTTGTGTTCAAACATGAGCATGGAAATCCACATAGCACATCATAAAATATTGCCGCTATCATGAGACAAACTCTTTGAGATTTTGTTGGTAATGGAAGAAAATTTTGCTACACTTGACATAGTTGAATCATAAACTAATCTGACAGTATTTTGATCTATACAACCCTTTTCGGTGGTGGATTATTTCTAATAGTGACAGCTTATTAATTTATTGGTGATCATAGTAATTTCCCAACACCCCACCACCACGACTTCCCCCCCAACTCCCCCCACCATTCCCTGTTGAATGATTTTCTACTGCATTTACCTAAGGCTTAGTTTCTTTTCTTTTTCATAACTTTGGTTATAATTAGAGTGAACATTTCAGGATTTAAATACAGATGAATAAACTAGGGAGTCTTGGAATGGATGGATATCTTCGGGCTTTTGATATATTTATAGACTATGGGTTGGGAAGTGGCAAAGCGCGCGTAACAAGCTGTTGATTACGTTGAAGGATGTTGGTAAATAAATAAAAGGAAATGCAAAAGGTAAGGAGTTTGGGATTTCCTTTTGTATAATATGTATCAATTATGTTTTTGAGATTGGATATTTAACATCATATTAGATATGGTAATTGGTATGGGGATATATTCCTACAGACCGGAAGAAAGATGGGGAAGAATGCACCTTATTACAGATTAAATGATGCATTAATGACTGAGCAGTCGTGCGAAATCGAAATTTCTTTGCATACTTTACCAGAAAGAAGAATTGTTTCATGTCTTCGCATACTTCACCAGAAAGAAGAATGGTTTCAGGTACTGACATACTTTCAAAATGCTCTTCACCGATTATCGGTACCTCTTGCTGTCACTGAAAATGATTCCAGTATATGTATGGAACTTTGAGGCGTGTGCAAAGGACGAAGAGCTTTGTTCTCTCTGAAGCTTACTTCTTCCATGGGTTTCGCAAGTCTTGATAAATTTGTCCTAGATCTTTGCCTTCAAAAATATATTTTGCTTCTTTAGTTAAGTAAAACTCTTACTCAACTAAGTAAAACTCTTACTCAACAAAGGTGAGCAAATTGCATGTCCATTTTTGACAATGCTAATTCAATAGAAATCTGCCGTCTAGCATCGTACGACACTTAATAGGTGGCATTAGAGAATTGCCCTTATTTTTTCCCAGCAAGATATTGCCATTCCAAAAGCCAATTTTTAAATATCGGTCCGTGCAAACTAATTTGGGAAATAAGGATATAAATATTAAGTAATAAATATAAAACTCATACCAAATCTAGAAACTTAAACTTCTAAATAAGATGATTATAGTACTAGTCATAACAAGTTTAAACTCTTGCATAATCATTTCACTCCTTTTTAATTAAATTGTATACTTGATGGGTTTTAGTCAAAGTTTTAACCTACAATTAAGGAATATGTTAATTATAACCCACCTTAATTTAATCCTTCAATTAAAGTGCAATTTCCACAAGCGTTTTCTCGTCCCGATGAAAAAGTAGGTAAGAACCTCCATCCTTGGATCAAATTCTGCAAGAAATGGCCCAAGCACCAAAATAGTACCTCCATGGACTTACATATCAACACTCTGCCTTTTCCATGTCCCAAGCACCAAAATAGCAAGTTTACATGCTTGCATTAAAAAATGTGCTACCACCATAAACTTTAGGGGAAAATGTAAACTTTCATAAACTTTGATTTTGGTGTACACATATAATTTTTAAACTTTAAAATATTGCAAATCACATTTCTAAATTTTAACAAATTAGTAAATAATCTTTCAAAGTTACAATAACCTCTCTAAACTTAGATTTGGTGTGAAAACACCCCTCCTTCCTCAAACTTATTAAGATGTATTTAAACACTCTTAAACTTTAAACTCAGTGCATCTTTTTTTTTTTCAACTAAAAAAGAAAATGTTCTCTATATCATCAATTTATCTATGTTTAAGTGGGTGATTTACAATATTTGAAAATTAAAAAGAAATATTTATGCTTAGGTAAAAGTTTAGGGAAGTTATTTATAACTTCCCTTAACTTTATTCTTTAAGGTAGGATTTCTTATGCTTAAACATCCAAAACGAAGCTTTTGGCTTTGATAATTGAAAGATAAAAAATGAATGCAATAATATAAGAATACAAATGAATTAAGGAGAGAGATAGCTAGAAGGAAAAGAGATTAATCTAATGAGTTACTTAGGGCTTTTTGGCACACTTGCAATAGCCTATGTCAAACGCATTTCACTAATGTAGCAAGCATCCTCCCTTGAAACCAACAAAAAACAGTTGTTCTTATTGAATTTCTTAAATGATTCTCATTAGATACCATTATAATAATTAAATAATCAAGAACTCCTAACTATCCATTCACTTTTTTGTAGAAATAATTTCTGATGAGAGCCATGATGGGAGCTAAGCCAGAAGATGGAATGTGGATCCTCTTGAAGTGCCACCTGGACCGATCACAAGAACTCAAGCGAAACGATTAAAGGAAGCACTTACGGGTTGATAAAGGATGTCCATGAAGTTGGAAAGGATTGGAGCAATCATGAAGTTGGAAAGGATTGGAACAACCATGGGAATGCCCTTGCTCTTGTACAAGTCATAACGGATACGGGTTGAAGAGGGCGTGTCTTTACAAGGCACAGCCGTGTAGGAGTCTAGAGGTTACACAGAATCATACACGGTCGTATACACAGTTCAAAGGCACAGCCGTGTATGGTGTCAAGAATTTTCACAGAAAGATACACGACTAGAAGTACACGGTCGTGTACATTGTCAAGATTTCCACAGAAAGATACACGACTAGAATTACACGGTCGTGTACATCTCCAACGCCAATCGTGTATATGCTTATGCCGGCTCCAAGGCCGCCGGCCTTCATTTCAACGTCGCCGGCCTTTACGTCCCTATTTTGTTATTTTTACGCAACTTGGTGATGTTATGTCGTTTTGGGCTTTTATTGTTACGAATTGTAAACCCTACTATAAAGCTCCTAGGGTTTAGAATAGATAGAAGATAGAATATACAACATACAAGTTTGAAAACATTTTGAGAGAATTCCTCTCTTGGTTCTTTAAAGAACAAATCTAGAACTTATCGGATTTTTATTCCGTGGCGTTCATCCCGACTTATCAATCAGTCTTTCATCCCGATTGTGGCGTCTACATATTATACCAAGGTTCTTGTCTCACTTATAGGCAATGGGTCACGGTTTCCACTTGAGTGTGTTTGGCATCTTGGGTAGCAAAATTCCGAACGTATTAGTATTGGGTTTCGTCACACGTTGGCGTGGTTCGTATCAGTTTGGTATCAGAGCGTAGGTTTGTTAAACATCAGTTCAGTTTGAGGAAGTTAACATCAAAACCCTAACTCCAATCGTTCATATCAATTGTTCATATCAATTTCATAGTGTTAATTTTCTATTAAAAGTGTAGTACCTACTATTCAATTTTGTTACAACAAAAAAAAGGAAGAACCACGACAAAAAAAAAAAAAAAGGAACATGTTCAAGAGCAACAAAACAAAGGCAACAAAAAAAAATCTGAAAGAAAAAGCGGAAAAAATTTCGAGCCCTAGAGTTGTTTTGAATTCTACGGAAGGAAATTGGTGTAGTTTGGGTTAGTTACGAGAGAATTGAGAAGAGGAATTGGTGAGTTAATATCATCATTGCTTGTGAGAATACACGAGTGACTGTGTGATATCATCCTTTGAGCAAAACACGTAAGGGAGTGTATCGTGAGGCTTAATTATATATATTTGTGTTCGTGCTAACCTTTTTTTCTGCAGGAACTATGTCGAGGCAACATTCTCCTAAAGGTGAGAGGGGAAGGTTTGATGCTAGGTTAGTGATTGAGGAATTGAGGGGTGAGATGAAGAGAATGTTTCAGGAGGGCATGGAACAAATTCATGAGACGGTGGAACAAAGACTAGGGCAATCTAAAAACGTCTTCCAAGGGTGTAAGAGGGAGAGTTGTTCTAAGAGAGTACAAAGGGGTGGAGATGGAATGTCTGATGATAAATTTGAGAAACCTTCTGTCGGGAGTTATAGAGGTTATAGTGGTAGGAATAGAGGAACTAGGGATTGGGAAGATAGAGGAGATAGGAATAGAGAGGATAATCAACTGAGTAGTATAAAGATGAAGATTCCTCCTTTCCAAGGGAAGAATGATCCCGAGGCGTACTTAGAGTGGGAGAAGAAGGTAGAGATGGTGTTTGATTGTCACAACTATAGTGGGAGAAAGAAAGTGAAACTTGCTGCCATTGAATTTTCGGATTATGCCATAGTGTGGTGGGATCAACTAATGTTGAATCGAAGAAGGAATGGCGAACCACCTATTGAGTCATGGGAAGAGATGAAGAGGGTGATGAAGAAGCGGTTTGTGCCTGCGTATTACTATCGTGAGTTACACAACAAATTGCAAACTCTTAAGCAGGGAAGCCGAAGTGTGGATGAGTATTTCAAGGAGATGGAAGTTACTATGATTAGGGCGAATGTAGAGGAGGATAGAGAGGCTACCATGGCTAGGTTTCTTGCTGGATTGAATAGAGAAATTCAAAATGTCGTGGAATTGCAGCATTATGTAGAATTGGAAGATATGGTTCATATGGCTATAAAGGTTGAAAACCAACACAGGAGGAAAGGTAGTAGTGCTGTAAGGATTCAACAGGGCACCGGTTCATCCGCCTGGAAGACTAACCAATGGAAGAAGGAAGAAAAGCCTTTACCCACCAAACTAAAAGGAGAGCAGAGGCAAGCGGGTTCTACTCCTAGTGATCAAGGTAAACCTGACTCTTCTACTCCTAGAAATCGTGACATTAGCTGTTTTAAATGCCAAGGTAGAGGCCATATTGCTAGTCAATGTCCGAATAGACGTGTTATGATTCTGTGTGATGATGGTGAGTATGAGACTGAGGGGGATAGTGAAGAGGATGATATGCCTCCATTAGAGGACGCTAGTGATGATGAGGAGCCTGCAATAGGGAGGTTAGTGGCAGTAGTGAAGAGAGCTTTGAATGTGCAGGTGAAGGAAGAAGAGGAGGTGCAACAAGAGAATAACTTTCATACTAAATGTTATCTAGGTGATCATATTTGCAGTTTGATCATTGATGGAGGAAGTTGCACTAATGTGGTAAGTAATTTTATTGTCGAGAGGCTGGGACTCAAGACTACTAAAAACCCTAGTCCATATAAATTGCAGTGGTTGACTGATAGTGGCGAGACTAAGGTGAGTAAGCAAGCCTTGATTGCTTTTCGCATTGGTAGGTATGAGGATGAGGTGTTATGCGATGTAGTGCCAATGCAAGCGTGTCATGTTTTGTTGGGGAGGCCATGGCAATTTGATAGGAAGGTTGTTCATGATGGCTTTTCTAACAAGTATACGCTTGTTCACCAAGGGAAAAGCTTTAATCTTAAACCTTTAATACCTAAACAGGTGTATGAGGATCAGTTGCAGCTACAACAATCTTTTGCAAAATATAAGGTGAGTGAAAAACAGAGAGAGAGTGAGAGAGCAAAAGACAGCGAGAAAGAAAAGGAACACAAAAGTCGATATCAAAAGGAAAAAAAGAGGAAGGCTGGAAAGAGTGTGAGAGACCAAGTTGAAGGGGGATCAACTTTGGTGGTGAGTAAAAAGGAAAGTGCAGCCTTGCAAAAGGAGAGTTGTGTGGCAAGAGCGAATGTAGTGAGGAGAGCGTTAGTGATGAAGCAACCTATGTTGTTGCTGATTTTTAAGGAAACTTATTTGAATACTAACGAACTATTTAACTCTTTGCCTAGTGTGGTTATGTCTATTGTGCAGGACTTTGAAGATGTCTTCCCTGAGGAGATTCCAAAGGGATTACCACCTATTCGTGGTATTGAGCACCAGATTGACCTAGTACCCGGAGCATCGATTCCAAACAAACCGGCTTATAGGAGCAATCCAGAGGAGACAAAGGAACTCTAAAGGCAGGTCGATGAATTAATGGAGAAGGGGTACGTGAGAGAAAGCATGAGTCCATGTGCAGTGCCTGTGATTTTGGTGCTTAAGAAGGATGGGTCATGGAGAATGTGTGTTGACTGTCGCGCCATCAACAACATCACGGTAAAGTATCGTCATCCCATTCCTCGCTTAGATGACATGTTAGATGAGTTACATGGGTCTAGTGTCTTTTCCAAAATTGATCTGAAAAGCAAATATCACCAAATTAGAATGAAAGAAGGTGATGAATGGAAAACCGCATTTAAGACAAAATATGGATTGTATGAGTGGTTAGTAATGCCTTTCGGTTTAACTAACGCATCTAGTACTTTTATGAGACTTATGAACCATGTTTTGAAGACTTTTATTGGCAAATTTGTGGTTGTCTATTTTGATGATATCCTCATTTACAGCAAGAGTTTGGAGGACCATATATCTCACTTGAGGGATGTTTTAGAAGTGCTTCGAAAGGAGCAATTATATGCTAACCTCAAGAAGTGTATTTTTTGCACAGACAAACTTGTGTTTCTTGGTTTTGTTGTTAGTGCACAGGGGATACAGGTTGATGAAGAAAAGATTCGTGTGATCCAAGAATGGCCTAGTCCAACTAATGTAGGTAATGTGTGGAGTTTCCATGGACTAGTGAGCTTTTACAGGAGGCTTGTGAAGGATTTCAGTACCATTGCAGCACCACTTACTAAGGTAATTAAGAAGAAGGTGGGGTTCAGATGGGGAGAGCAACAAGAGAAGGCCTTTCAGACGCTTAAAAATAAGCTGACTCAGGCATCATTACTTGCTTTACCTAATTTCTCTAAAACGTTTGAAATTGAGTTTGATGCTTCAGGATTAGGTATTGGAGCAGTGCTCATGCAAGAGAGAAGACCAATTGCATTGTTTAGCGAGAAGCTAAGTGGGGCAACCTTGAACTACCCTACTTATGACAAGGAGTTATATGCCTTGGTTCGAGCACTGGAGACTTGGCAACACTATCTTTGGCCAAAAGAGTTCGTGATCTACTGACCATGAATCCTTGAAGTACTTGAAAGGACAACATAAGCTAAACAAAAGGCATGCTTGTTAGGTAGAGTTCATCGAAACATTTCCCTATGTCATCCACTACAAGCAAGGTAAAGAGAATGTCGTTGCTAATGCACTTTCTAGAAGGTATGCTCTT
Organism: Laguncularia racemosa; assembly: GCA_037954665.1. Taxonomy (NCBI): domain Eukaryota; kingdom Viridiplantae; phylum Streptophyta; class Magnoliopsida; order Myrtales; family Combretaceae; genus Laguncularia; species Laguncularia racemosa. The sequence continues at coordinate 3,405,148 of JBBMOL010000035.1, forward strand.
ATCTCTACTCTTAGTTTTAGACTGCTTGGTTTTGAGCACATTAAGGAATTGTATGCTACTGATTGAGATTTTTGTAAGGAGTATGTGCATTGTGAGAAGAGTGGTCATGGTAAGTTTTATAAACATGAAGGATTCTTGTTTAGGGAGAGTATACTATGCATTCCAATTTTTTCTTTAAGGGAATTACTAATGAGAGAGTCTCATGGAGGAGGTTTAATGGGACATTTTGGAGTAGCTAAAACCTTAGGGGTATTGCAGGAACACTTCTATTGGCCTCACATGAAATGAGATGTTGAGAGGATTTGTGAGCGATGTGTCACGTGTAAGCAAGCAAAATCTAGAGTCCAACCTCAAGGGCTTTATACCCCACTTCCCATTCCTCATGAGCCTTGGGTAGATATTTCCATGGATTTTGTGTTAGGATTACCCAGGTCTAGATATGGTCGAGATTCTATTTTTGTAGTTATGGATAGATTCTCTAAAATGGCACATTTCATTCCTTATCACAAAACAGATGATGCTTGCAATATTGCTAATTTGTTCTTTGAGGAAGTTGTGAGATTACATAGTATACCTAGAACAATCGTATCGGATAGAGATGCTAAGTTCTTGAGCTACTTCTGGAAGACATTGTGGGCTAAGTTAGGAACTAAGTTATTGTTTTCTACTACTTGTCATCCACAGACTGATGGTCAAATTAAGGTAGTAAATCTAACTTTATCTACTTTATTGAGGGCTATCATTAAAAAGAACATTAAAAGTTGGGAGGATTGTTTGCCGCATGTTGAATTTGCCTATAATCGCACAATGCATTCTGCTACTAAGTTTACTCCTTTTGAAATTATGTATGGTTTTAATCCACTAACTCCTTTGGATTTATCACCTCTGCCTATTTCTGAGTATGTTAATCTAGATGGCAAGAAGAAAGCAAAATTTGTTAAACAGATCCATGAGAAGGCAAGGCTAAACATTGAGCGAAGAATAGAGCAGTATGTGAAACAAGCCAACAAAGGTCGTCGACAAGCTGTCTTTGAACCTGGAGATTGGGTTTGGGTTCACATGCGCAAAGAGCGGTTTCCTGTGCAGCGTCGATCTAAACTACTTCCTAGAGGCGATGGACCATTTCAAATTCTTGAGCGCATTAATGATAATGCATACAAGATAGATTTACCAAGTGAGTATCAAGTAAGTGCTACATTTAATGTTACTGATTTGAGTCCTTTTGATGCTGGCGATGATTTGAGGACAAATCATTTTCAAGAGGAGGGGAATGATGAGAGCCATGATGGGAGCCAAGCCAGAAGATGGAATGTGGATCCTCTTGAAGTGCCACCTTGACCGATCACAAGAACTTGAGCGAAACAATTAAAAGAAGCACTTAACAGGTTGATAAAGGATGTCCATGAAGTTGGAAAGGATTGGAGTAATCATGAAGTTGGAAAGGATTGGAACAACCATGGGAATGCCCTTGCTCTTGTACAAGTTATAACGGATACGGGTTGAAGAGGGCGTGTCTTTACAAGGCACAGCCGTGTAGGAGTCTGGAGGTTACACAGAATCATACACGGTCGTATACACGGTTTAAAGGCACGGCTGTGTATGGTGTCAAGAATTTCCACAGAAAGATACACGACTAGAAGTACACGGTCGTGTATGTTGTCAAGATTTCCACAGAAAGATACACGACTAGAAGTATACGGTCGTGTACATCTCCAACGCCAATCGTGTATATGCTTACGCCGGCTCCAAGGCCGCTAGCCTTCATTTCAACGCCACCGGCCTTTACGTCCCTATTTTGTTATTTTTACGCAACTTAATGATGTTATGTCGTTTTGGGCCTTTATTGTTACGAATTGTAAACCCTACTATAAAGCTCCTAGGGTTTAGAATAGATAGAAGATAGAATGTACAACATACAAGTTTGAAAACACTTTAAGAGAATTCCTCTCTTGGTTCTTTAAAGAACTAATCTAGAACTTATTGGATTTTTATTCCGTGGCGTTCATCCCGACTTATCAATCGGTCTTTCATCCCGATTGTGGCGTCTACATATTATACCAAAGTTCTTATCTCACTTATAGGCAACGGGTCGCGGTTTCCACTTGAGTGTGTTTAGCATCTTGGGTAGCAAAATTCCGAACGTATTGGTATTGGGTTTCGTCACACGTTGGCGTGGTTCATATCAGTTTGGTATCAGAGCAAACCGATTTCGCATCAATTTCATTGCAGTCTTATTTTTTATGGAATAATTATTATAGCATTTAGTTGCATTTTAGATTCATAATATTAATTTTTCAATTATAGGGAAAAAAATTGAATAGCCATTTGTGACTTAATAGTATGGATTATAGTCTAATATTGAAATTTATTACAACTCTATTTCAAGCCTTACTAATAATTGTTACATTACAATCTTATTCCATAAATAAATATCCAAAACTAATACTAAAAACAGTAATCTTGGCCTCTAATACCAATTTGTTATGTTATGTACGGAAGATAACTAAGACCAAATCCAGCTAAAGAATGAGAAGATGCCATCCATAAGAGAAAAGTTTTGATGTGGCAAAATCCTAATGAAGAAATAAACATTGTAGGCAGAATGACACGCGGACCTTACCAAGGATTGCTACAATCCAACTTAGAGAGGTAGGATAAAAGATTCACACTAGAGTTTATAAAGTTGAAATGAACTCTTAAAGGCTCAATCACAAATTCACTCCAAAACTCGTCAATTCTCACTCTAAAGATAACCTCAATATTGAGTTACATATTTAAAAATTGTAATTTTTGAAAAAAAAAATACATAAATATTATATCCATAAAAATTATTACTAAAATAGGTTTTGAAAACACAAATCACGTTTACGACTTTAGGGATATGGAAAAATTGTACACTGAAACCGTAGACTCTAATCCTACCGTCTAATTTTATATTCTATTTATACTTATCGTAAATGTAGAAAAAAATTCATGTAATAATAGTATACAAACTAAAAAATATAAATACACTAACAGTAATTTTTTTTTTAAGAAATACACAGAAAATACCCATATCAGATCTAGTTTTTCTCTCGCTCGCATGAAGAGAAAAGAAAGAAAAAGAAGTGATTCTACATATGAAAGAATGGATTTGTCTAAATCTAAGTGGTTTGTTAACAACTAATCAATTATGGTATTTTTTTTAGAAAAGTTGAAGTTTTTTTATCTGTGTTCATATTTGATATAATATTTTAGAAAAATATTAATATAATTGTATATTTTATAGAAAATATTACTAGGAGTTATTAAACTATAATTTATTAAATATGATTTATATATATGTTACAATACATAACATGTAATATTAATTTTTGTATTAGAATGAGGATTTGTTGTTGTAAGGAATGTGAAATATGTAGAATGTTGAATAATTATTGCAGCATTATAAAATAATACAAAATTTTTTGAAATATTTAGCAGAAAATATTATTAAAAAATGATTTCGGACAAATATTTAGAAAAAATTTGTTTGAAAATAATGGGAGAAAAATTAAAATTAAAATTAAATTTTTTATGTAAATATTAAGAATGTTGTTATTAAAAATATAAAAAAAAATCTGATGTAAATTTATAATAGTTGGAATTTGAAATAATTTTTACAGTATTGTAAAATGATACGAAAATTGTTGGATTTTTTAGCAGCAAAAATGTTATTAAAAAAAACATCTGATAAATTAAAAAAAAAATCATTTCGCAACAATGGGGAAAAAAATTAATATTTGAAATGTTATGAATTTTTTTTTGAAAATTTTAGAATGTTGTTATTGGAAATTGTCATATTTATTTAAAAATTTACAATTTATATATACTGTGGATAAGAAAAAAATGATTGATTACGTGAAGCTGATGATTTATGCACTTAGAAATATTGTGGCTAGTAACTAGGAACTGGAGTATGATAAGGGTTCGGTAAAAAAGATAATTCATAGGCATCCTATGTTCCATTGGGACAATACATGTTATGCATTGGTGGCAATCAAAGACAACGGAGATGTTGAAAATTTTATTGAAACAGTCGAATCATATGGAGATTGTAGCATACAACAATTATCTATCAGAATTTTTGACAATTCAAAATCTCCTTTGGTAAGGTAGACATTCGATACAAGCAATTAGTCACATTCGTCACATGACATTACAGAAATGCAGCCGGAGCCTTTAACATTCCAACCTTGATGGAAGTGAATGATGAGGATCAAATAGATAGAGTAGTTACTCTAATATTACAACGACCAGACATACGAGATCCATGCATGGTTTATGTGGGAGTGAAGGTTGCAACTGACACCGATGGTAGAATGGGTGTTGAGTAGGAGAGTAGCGATAACGAGGAGAGTTCTAATGAGGAAAATGAGGAGAGTGAGAACAAAGGAGATGAACTACCGAAAGAAGAGTCTCCAACTATACATACCTAGTCAAGACAGCCAATATATCGAGTAAAGCAGGCTGAACCACCAATTATGATAGTTAGAGATCCTGTTCTGTATTAAAATTTTAGGAGCAATAATGGTTAAATTTATTTCGAGAAGGAGCAAACCAATATTTGTAGTGGTTCGAGCAGTAGTGGCGATTTCTATAGGGGCATGAGATCTAGGATGAAAGCAAATGTCATTCAAGTAGTGAAGTCTTACCATGTGAAAAACCATTGCAACTTCACTATTGTAGAGTCTAATCCATTGTTGTGGTCTGTTTATTGTTTAAGAAGGGACAACGATTGTAAATGGAAGCTTCAAGATCTAAAGAAGAAGTTAGAGGGCATGTTCATGGTGATGAGATTTGAGGATCTACACACATGCAATAACCTGTTGATTAGTTAGGATCACCTACAACTGGATTGCAATCTCCTTGCTAACCGATTTGTAAATCTTCTTAAGGACAATCCTAATATGAAGGTGGTCTAGTTGACTTCTGTTGTCGAATAGGAATTTAGCTACAAGATCAATGGGATACGGGTTTGGGAGGGAAAGAAATGGGTTATCAAGCTAGTGTACGGGAATTGGGAGAAGTCTTATGATGAACTGCCAAAACTTCTCAATGCAATAAAAAATGCAAATCCCGAAACACAAATAGATTGGGGGTAGAGCAGATCGTGTACCCCCGATGTGTCTACTTTAAAGTGGGTATTCTGGGCATTTAGGCCATGCATTGCAGTGTGAAGATTCTTTAGACTTATTGTTACCATTGATGCCACTTTTCTGTATGAAAAGTACACCCACAAGTTGCTAGTTGCTTGTGGCCTTGATGGCAACAACTATATACTTTTGTTAGCATTCGCTTTGGTTGATTATGATACAGTTGGGACATGGGGCTGGTTTTTGAGGAACTGAAAGAATATGTTGTTAGCGATTGTGAAGATCGTGAAACCATTTGCCTCATATCGGATAGACACGCAGGCATCAGATCAGCAATCCAAGAAGAAGCGAATGGATGGCGGCCTCCATTTGTGGTGTGGAGGTTCTGTCTTTGACACATTGCGACTAACTTTAACTCAGTACATAAAAGCACCCAGTACAAGAAGTTGATGACATATGCCGGGTTGCAAATACAATTTCGCAAGTTGAATCATGTGATGGAGTAGGTGGGGATGATTAAGCCAGATGCGTTAGACTGGTTTAACGACATGCTATTGGATATGTGGATATTACCTTATGACGGTTGTTATCGGTTTAGGTATATGACCTCCAACATTGTTAAAAGCTATAATTCTGTCTTAAAGGGGGCTCAGGGATTACCTATAACTGCTCTGGTGAAAAAAACATTCTACAATTGCATTGGGTAATTTATCCAAAAGCATATAAAGACATTAAAGAATATACCAAAGGGTAGAATTTTCATCAAATATGCAACCGAAAAAATCGACTAATGGAGTTCACGAGCTAACAACCATAAGGTCATCAACTACAGTAGGCAAGATAAAGTTTTTGAAGTTCTCACCAGTAGTCATCGCATCACCAGCAAGTTAAGGGAAGGGGGTCGAACACATGTTGTTGACTTTGCCCGCAGCATATATAGTTGCCAAAAGTGGCAAATATACAAAATTCCATGCTCCCACGCATATGCAGTGGTCGCCTCGCTTAAGCTTGATATAACGCATTCTATACTTGATTGGTATAAATAGACACATCAGGACCAAACATATAGGATGCACTCTATGCCCATAGGAGACAAGTTAAATTGGAAGCCAATGCACTTCCTGTCACTCCGCCTAAGGGGAGACTTCGCATGGAAAGGAAAGTTGAGGAAGAAAAGATACCACATGGAGATGGACATTAGGGAGCATCTATATCAAATCATATATGGACTTTGTGAAGGTGGGTGGGGGGGCGCATAATAGAAGACCGTGCCCATATCGACACAATAATGGTAACTGATGGATTTCAATACATATTTCATCACACTTGACATTGCATTTATGATGCTAACATTAACTTTTTCTCTTTTGCAGCTTAGGTGAATCCTCAACTACTTCATCTAGTTTGTTTAAAGACATGACAGAAGGGAGATGCTTGATATTCTATATATATACTTGCAATTTTATCATTTATTGAGAAGTTGTTTTGAATGTTAATTTATTTAGACATTTATTAAATGTTATGAAATATTTGAAATTGTAAAATGATATATGTACACATTGCATGTGAAAAAGGGCAAGGGGTAATGGTGTTGGTAGATGAAATGTGTACTAATTTATTACAAATTGTAAAAATACATCAACTTAATCATTGTAGTGGACCATATACATATGAAAAGAATTAAAAAAAAAAATCATTGCTTCTTATCCTTATCCCCTCTTATCTCCTACCTCAAGTCAATTGCCTAGTTAGCCGAACAAAGGCGTTGGTTAGCCTTATACATGGAGTTGGAGGAGCTTCAAACTCCTGGGTTAGATGTTGGTGGGGAATACTGTTGAACGCTCATAGAAGCACGAGAATCCACTCCGTTGGCTGATTAAATGATTCATCTTAGTACATAGGTCTTTTTCCAAGGTGTTTCTTCTGTAGAGCTGATGGTATTGAGATAGGACTACTTATAAAATGCCAATGTAGTGTCTCGTATTGGTTAAACATCGGCCCTAAGCTAGCATGCATTGCATTAGAATCAATATGCATCTATTCGTCTTACCTTGGATTTTCTTATGGCTCACTTCAATTTCGGGGTCGTTGTTGTCCCCCTATTCATCGTTGCGTCGAAATCAGTTCTGTCTCCTCCTGGGTTTTCTGTTATTACGATTGCAAGTACAACCCCCCCATGGTGAAGCATGAATTGAAGACCTTGAGTAGCTATTCTTACAAACGTGTCTATATTCGGTGATAAGTAGATTTGTCGTAAGGTGTCACCCTACAATGTTGAAAGTTTTTATGGAAAGTTGGTGATACAACTACGCCAAACATGCGAACCCTTAGCTCTATATCTTAGCAATGTTGAAATGTTCCAACAAGGGTAGCCATATTGCATGACGAGAGCACTAGATTTATCGATAAAGCTAAATCCCCCTAAGAGCTGCAGTATGTATGCACGAGTAATTCAATGTATTTGCTCAACATTGACATCCAGTGGGATCAACCAGAGCATACCATGGAGCCATGTCATACTAATGCGGCCCCTCCTACGGCTAGACCCCGGTCTCACCCCCAGCAGTTCTTCGCATATCGCTCTCCAATCCAAGCAACTATTCCCTGTAATTGCTTGTCCATCCACTGGGGAGTTTTAACTGGATCTTCACATCCTGTAGCATAATTGTAAACTCCCCTATCAACATGTGGAATGTGTGCATCTCTAGATGCTATTGCTCCACCAATGCTATAATCATGTGCTAATCAAGGGGTATGTACGACAGGCGACTCACACTTTCAAATCCAGCAAGTTGTAAGTATAGCTCCGTTCAAGCATTGAATGGGATGGTATGCTTGTCGCAACGGAGTGACAACTCATGCCATCGAACAACGAGGGTGGCTTAATCTTATGCCAACAACATGTGAAATATTTTTCTATTTCTAATGCAACATAAAATAGTTTATAAGTGAAAGGTCGGTTACCTCTTCACCCCAAACGGCTTGTGATTGATGACTCCCTTATTGCGTCAAGACTGAAAGATCGAAAGGTCTAGACTCCATCTATTAAGCAAAACCATACAAATAATTTACATATGAAGTAAATACAAAAATTTTCACTAATTAATTTTATAACAATTAATTAACGATATATTAACGACTAATCGTCTTTAATTAACAGATAATAAATAACTACTTAATTTTATAACTAATCCTACAAAACCATACAAATATTTTACATTTGCAATAAATACAAATTTTTTCACTAATTAATTTTATAACAATTAATTAATGACATATTAACGACCAATTACCTTTAATTAATAGATAATTATTAACTACATACTTTTATAACTAATTCTATAAAACCACACAAATATTTTACATTTGCAATGAATACAAAATTTTTCACTAATTAATTTTATACCAATTAATTAATGACATATTAATGATTAATCATCTTTAATTAACGGATAATTAATAACTACTTACTTTTATGACTAATTCTATAAAACCATATAAATATTTTTCATTTGCAACGAATACAAAATTTTTCACTAATTAATTTTATAGTAATTAATTAACGATATATTAACAACTAATCCCCCTTTAATTAATGAATAATTAACAACTACTTACTTTTATGACTAATTCTACAAAACCATATAAATATTTTATATTTACATCCAATATAAAATTTTTTACTAATTAATTTTATAGCAATTAATTAACGATATATTAAAGACTAATCCCCTTTGATTAACGGATAATTAATAACTAATTAATTTTATAATTCATTCTACAAAACCATACAAATATTTTTACTTTGCAACAAAAACCAAATTTTTCACTAATTAATTTTATAACAATTAATTAATGACACATTAATTACTAACTGCATTTAATTAATGGATAATTAACAACTACTTTCTTTTATGACTAATTCTACAAAACCATACAAATATTTTTCATTTGCAACGAATACAAAATTTTTCACTAATTAATTTTATACCAATTAATTAATGACATATTAATGAATAATCACCTTTAATTAACGGATAGTTAACAACTACTTACTTTTATGACTAATTCTACTCAACCATACAAATATTTTATATTTACAATAAAAAATTAGTAATTAATTTTATAACAATTAATTAACTACATATTAATGACTAATCACCACTAATTAATAGTTAATTAACAATGACTTAATTTAATAACTACGTTTACAAAAATATATTATAATAACATATAAATATAATTCATTTACTAATGTTAATTAATCATATATTAACAACTAATTAATAGTTAATTAACAATAACTACTATTTTAATAAAATTTATACAGTATATATATTTACATGTCTTTTTTTTTTGTAATTATTTGAAGTAGTATAACAGCAACAAAAATAAATTTTTTCTTAAGAAAACATATCAAGATCTTGATGAAGATATTTCCACATACATATTTCAATAGAAACTTGAGTAAAACACAAATTATGGAAACAAAAATTTGCAAATAGCGATAAAGAGTGAAATTTATAGAGGGAATTGAAAGATAGAAATGGGAACATATGAATTGAAGATTCGTATTTATATTAGAAATTATCGATGTAATTTTTTCTTGTGTATTACAAATCACATGTTATGATATTGTGTAAATTTACTGTATCACTTTTATAGTTTTGCAAAAGTACTTTTATAATAATTTTATAGGTTTACAGAATAAGATTCCATAGGGTTGCAAGTTAAAAAAAAAAAATTGTATTGAAGAAGTAGACCTCGTCTATGCCTTTAGTATATAATTTTTTCGTATTCTTAAAGTCATAAATATGATTTACGTATTTGAAATCTATTTTAATAATTATTTTTATGGGTATAATATTTACATAATTTTTTTTCAAAAATAACAATACTTAAGTATGTAACCTCCACAATACTACTATCTAGGTGGCAAACCAAATTTCAAGTAAAGACTTAAATACCTATTTATAAGTCCCTACTCCAATAACAATTATACCAACAAAATTAAAAAGTCCGATAGAAGGTATAAAACTAATAACGTTTTAAATTAAGAAATGGTATAAGATAAAGCATAACCAGTTTGCTTGATTGCTCTAAAAGCCAATCATCATAAACATCTATTGATCCTTCATTTTAAATGGTGAAATCTTCTTCTATCTAAAAGGTAATCATATGTGTAGCAAATCTTATGTGTACAATTACTGGCTTTCTTTACATATCGCATGATATGGTCTAAAAAAAGTAAATAAAAAGATTGCTCGAGAATTAGGGAATCTAACGGATGGACAGAGTAGCAAACTTGAATCCATTTATGCAATACATTTTTATTCTATAGTGGATTTTAACGACATTCAGTGGGAAAAGGAAAAAAAAAATCAAATATTTAAAAAAAATCCTAAAAATATATCAAAGTATTTCAAAAAAATAAACTATTTAAAATTGAATATTCAAATGCACATATTAGAGCCGGCTTTAAAATTGGCAATTTAATTGTTGATTTCATTTTCCAGAGACACCAGGCCTACTAAAATCCACAATGAAATCAATACTTTAATTGTCGATTTTATGCTTACTTAAAATCAACGGTTCTAAAATCAATAATTGAAAACTCAATTTTAAATAATATATTTTTTAAGATATTTTTGTCTTTGATCTATTTTAAGATTTTTTAAAAAATAATAATATTTTATTCCTTTTCCCCACATTTAGTTTTGGATCAAAAGAAGAAAAAAAATTCAAACCATGCTAATAACTCAAGTTAAGGAATGTGTTTAAACAATAACATTTGCTAGTCTAATCACATGGTAACTTTGACCTACCAATACTATAGAGCGAGCTATATAAGAAAAATAAAAAATCTCCACAAAAGTATTTGTACAAGTGTCCCTAGTCGAGTTCTTAGGTTATATATTGTAGAGGATTATATTTAATTTATGAGCTTTTAACCTTTTATTTTAATAAATTTGATTCTTTAAGTCAAGATGGAAGAGCTCAAAAAGTCAAGCTTATTGTTTGGGATGATTAAAGGATATTTGCTATAATGAGCTTGAAGTAAGGCCTGTTTGATAGACTAGTTTGATATAACTTTTTAAAATAAAACTTATGTATGTTAAAAGTTTCAAATGGGTCTAGGCCTATACAAAACACAGGTAGAGCTCATTTGCTTAGAACAATTAATCATCACCACCATTCAAGGAATGAGATTTACAATCAAATCTTATAAATACTAAAGATATTTTCATTCAAAGGAAACTTATTAAAAAAAATAATCAGTTTATCGAATTTTTCTCAAAAAGATTAAAACTAAAATTTATTAATACACATATATCTATCACCAAAATATTAAATCTTACTCGATATATCCTACTTTTCTTTCCCATCTCAGTTACTTCATCTTCCGTATCATTTTCTTGATTAAACCACATATCACACATTTTGACACAACATACATATAACTCTTACACTCAAATCCACACATCTACGAGCCAAAATAACAAATGTGATTCTATTTCCATAAGAAATCACAGGTCGATTTGTATCCTGTTGTACGATTCTGACACATTTATCTGATCCTCACGTTCTTGTGGCCATATAATTTCTTATTCCCAATGCCGACACCATACAGGCCTCCCACCCAAAGCCAACACGAACACAATTGTCCAACAAGCCAACAAATTCTAGATATATATTTTAAAAAACTAGATTTGCATACCAAGAAGGCAAGAACCCAATAGCGACAAGATGGCTAAAAAAAAAAAATCTAGGAGACACCGTGGTTGTATTTTTGTTGTTTTCACCGTTTTTGTTCGACAATGATTAGGCTCTACCTGGAGCCAGTTGTTAAGTTTTGCAGATATTAAAAAATGGTAAGCAAGCCGAATTAAATCTCAAAAGATTATGATAGCGAGTAGACTGACTGAAAAGGACATTTTTGTTAGCCCAACTCATCCCAGGAGATAAAATAAAGTAGTGAATGCATAGTGGAGACAGTACGTGTACTCTTAATGTATTTTTCCTTGTTTTCTTTGTCCAAATTTTTATAAATAAGTGCGTCCATGCATGAGCTTATGATATCAACAAGTAACAACGTGTCAAATGGCAAAAAATATAGAAGTTATATGCACGATTGAGTTTTATCTTAAGGTGGCAAATTCGGATTCTAAATTTTTAATAATTTAAATAAAGGGTCAATACATAATGAAATCAAGGTTATAATACATTACCATTACATCTTGATAATTTGATATATTAAATATTTATCTTTTAATATTTTTATTATTTATTTTAATGTATCGTCATTTTCAATTTACATCACATTACATAGCATCAAATTTTACTATTTTCATTCTCGATTAATCTATTAAAAAATTTCATCTTTTATTTAAACTTTATCCTAAATATTTATCCTTTGAGATGTATTTTTTCCTCCCAAATAGTGTCAAAATTCATTTTGAATCCAGATCATTGTAAAACAACTTGTAAAATTAATTTCATATTTCAAATATTATGTGTCATATTCATGCAACATTCGTGTTTAAATTTCGTTCTTATAAATAATATTTCAGATGCTTTTGCGTTGTTGTTTGTGTAGTCGTATCATAGATTATCTTCCGTGTTGTATCTAACTAGCAGCAAAAGTGCAAATGGTACAAGGAAATAAATCATTTGAATTTCTTTTCTTTAAATTTTATAAAATTTGCAAATCAATAGTTAAAATTGTCTAAATTTTTAAAACATATTGAAAATTATTAGAATGCCATTATTTATTTATTTATTTATTTATAATCTTAATAATTAATTATACGTAACAATATTTTAAGAAAATAAATTTAAAAAAAATTAAAGGAAGCAAACCCAATTGTACAAACTATGCATTTGAATCCCATTTCAGTTTACAGGTTTTATATTTCGAATAATCTTGTATTAAGTTCTCATATGCTAGGGACATTCTGAAAAAGTCATGATCTAAATCAAAATATTCGACATTAAAAAAAAAATGTAAAAAGGCTACATTGATGACTTAGTTAGGAGGGACGGTCCAATTAATAATTAACTAACAAGAAAAAATATTATAACGAATTCTCTCAAGGTACTTACTTATTAAGGGCAAAATAGAGAATTTACACATGATTTCATATAATAGCTTTTTGATAAATTGTATATTCATTTTTAAAATATGAAAAGTTGTATTTATTTATTTATTTCCCCTAAACTAGTGCATGAGGATAATCGCTAACGGTACCCAATTAGCAAGACGACACGTGACCTTTGAAGCATTTATGGTACTACATGGCCAGGAAATTTTGTGTGGATAGCTGATAAACGAAATGGATGATGAGGTTGTCAATATAGGTCGGTATTATTTCTGGTCATTTCAAGTGATCTCCATATTAGCAAATTTCATTTAGCATTTGTCTCTGGCAAAAGGTCATTTTCACTGTAATATTTCTCGTGGATAAGCATATCATATAGTTTTCATATAAGCTGATGTGATGCAACTCTCTCCAAACTGGGGTAGCTAAAGCTAGTACCATGAGTGAAGGACTAAGGAGGTATGAATAGACGAAAAGGACATTTGGTTACCAATGACACTAGAAAAGACGAAGGCATGGCGTGGAAACAGTACATTTTCATATGTAGTCATGTTGTTTCTTCTGTCGCAGTTACCGGCTCGTACGATGAGGTATGGGGTCTATTACTGTATATAATAAATTATTGGATTTCAAATTAGACTATAGGCTGAAGTTTATGAGATGATGTAACGTGTTGGAACTTGTTCCTGTCCGCTTCGTACATCTAGATATGATGATATTCGAAAACTTCATTTTTTTCTTACCGAGACCTACACTATATAGTACACTTAGCTGATTGTTGCTGTTACTGTTTCCATTTTGTCACATTTTTTGCTTAAATAATTGGAATTAATTTAACTCAAATGACTATGATGTCTTTGCGATTAGACGATTGCTTAACTATGTAATTAGTTGTTAGTCTTGATATTATGCTTGTCACTGTGAAAACGTTAACCATTCCGATGGACTTCATGGTGCATGAAACTAAGGATGATAGAACATGCCGATTATACTTAGAAGGTCATTTTTGACACTTTAATTGATGGGAAGTAGTCAGCAGTCAGCTTGCACTTTGGGTTGGAGAGGAGGAGAAATATTTCGATGAGCACAAGAAAAAACAAAAAAAAGAAAAAGAAAAAAGGTTGGAAAATGTGCCTTCGAACTTAGAAGTTTTGGTTACTCTAGCGTATATGCTTCACGGTTAGAGAGGAGAAAGCCCAGTAAAAGGATTTGACAAGTGGAGTCGTAGGGATGAATACTAGAGAAGAAATCGAATAAAGAGAAGAAGGTCTATACTAAGGCTGATGGAAACTTATAAACAGAATTTTGATGAACAAAGTGCAAGGTTTAAGAGATAAAATGTTAGGGACAACTTGAAGAGGAAAAGACCGAAGTGTAGACAGAGTAGATGATGAACCATCTAAGGACTACAGGACGAAAGTGGCTAGTCCTATTGGTACCTCTACCAAGAGAAGTAGGAAAAATGAAAGACCCAGAGTTAGGACTAGCTTCTTATGCTGAGACACGAAACACGTAAATTCCAAATCTTGGCATCCACCTTGAGTGTTAAAAGGAAGGTTAAGTTAATGATCTTAAATGATTACTATATAGGAGGCAACCCGTGATTTCTTACTTCTTATGCTCATTTGTGTTTTATTCATGCTAAGGCAAGGCAGAGACGACTTCAACAAGGTGTAAAGGGCTATAGAGTTTGTGGGATTTATATGAGCTAGTAATGAAACGAATACGACATGCTTCGGGGGAGCTTTGTCCTCCTTTCTTTCTCCATCATTTTATTTTGACTATATGCATTTGAATGGCTTCTTGATGGGAATCAAGGCCCCAATAATAGGTTTGGATATCCAACAATGAATAGGAATCAAGATAGGAAGAATTAGGTTTGAAAAATGAAGGAAACAATCGAAGAAAACCGGTATACAACTGAACAAAACAAAAAGATCTAAATGCCTCCTCAAATAGGTACTGATGAAGTGCTTTAGAGGACACTAGAGCATTTCGGCGTCAACAAATCCAAACAACCTTCTAGGTAGATCTGAACAACTTGAAGTGGACACAACCATTATTTTAGTTTACTATTTGTTAGGTTATTTAACCATATTTTGATGATAAAAAATCACCCTTTAACTGTGTACTGATGATATTGTTGAGTCTGCAACTCATTGAGATAAAGAAGAACTCAACTTGACCAAGCAAAGCCTTTTTTTCTTTTTTGCAAAATGGCAAAGCCTTAGTAAGATCAAGGAAAAGCTAAGTAGAACTTTGTTCAGAGCTTGTGAGTCAAGAAACAAGCAAAACCTTTAATGGAACAAGAAAAGAGCTCATGACTACAAAAGTCTATCAAAAGAAGTAGTAGTTTTAACATTTTAAAATTTAGGGCAATACAAACCATCACATATTATTACTAGATAATATTATGTTAAGGCTTTTAACTTGTCTAAAACCACATACATTTGAATAGTCCTATCACAAATCACATACTATACTTCAATAATTAACATGTCTAGGTGATTAATGTAATCCACTTTGCCATCACCACTTCATCATTTACTTAATAAAATTGGAGCCCAAGTTGACTCATGCTACAACTAAAAACCATTAACTCACAAGTTAATTGCAAGGTCTGAAGTCTATCTTCATCTCAAGTACACGCAATTCAAACAATGTTATGGAAGAGAAGAGTCTATTCACCAACTCCACTTCATAACTTCTAGTCATCATAGTAATAAAAGTACTCCACATTATCATCATCTAGCCCATAATCAAAGCCTAACTCATCATAAACCATGTAATCATCCGTACTTGCAGTTGAAAAAGAAAGTCTTACAAGGGGTGAGCTAATGCCTTGTATATGATACTCACAAACACATAAACTAACAAACCAATAGATAACTCACATACAGTATATGCAATCAGATAAACAACAACTGAATTATTATCTTTATTTAAGTTTACAACTAATACAGGAGTACTCGTAACCTCACACACTTCATTTTTTATTAAGCTTTATGTGTGTGGGTGTATATGTGTAAGTAATACATTCGGGATACTGTCACCAATATCTTTGATATTACGGTGTTGGAAACCGTCACTATTGGCCCTAACATCCATAAGTAATCTTAAAAATCTACCTAGTTCCTTTTAATGTGCAACACCATTAGGGATAATATCACACAGGGATCATCGGAATGCTCTTTAGGAATTTGTTATCTCCAACCCTTAAGTTAACCAAGCATAAGTAGCAAACAAATTATTAGCCGAATAATATTTAAGTTCATTTAAATACTATACTACCAAGCATAACCACCAAACAAAATGATCACATATCTAACTTTGAAACTTTCACATGATTTTACTTTCTTACCATCAAACTTGATAAACATTAAGCAACATACATTTAAGACCTTAATTAAGCTAAACTAAACTAATTTTATTTTCTTTGATGATTGGAAACATTGGAAATTGAAAATTGAAGTAAAAACAAGGCACAAGCAACACAGGTGTCACAACACGTGTTCTTTCTCATGTAACTCTCTAGAAACATATGAAGAGAATGTGTACTTGAACATAGCCTACATGGGTAAGAAATATGAGCGTGTTTCTACCCATGTACCTCTTAACCACAAAAACTTCATTTGATTAAAAGGTTAGACGTCTATGTTCTTCTTATCTAGGTGTGCTCATAATCCACATGAGCACCAACACTAGCTGTGTTGGTCCTCATGTAACCTAGTTTCCACTTTTTCACATGGAAAACACCAATTTCACTAAGATTCAATGTTCCTTAATCATCCAAAACACAAGATAAAGCATTTTAAAACAATTAACTCCAATTTACCTCGATCAAATCCACTAAAAGTTACTCTAAGATCAATTGCTCTTTGAGATTGTGAGAAAAAAACTCATTTCTACGACCAAATTCCTTTCTTTAATAATTCAGCAACACAAAAAGTGAAGGAAATGCATAAGGAACATTCGCTTGCCCTCGATTACTAGTGTAGTTTGTATAGGTTGAAGAGAAACTACTTAAAGAGAGTAGTAACATAAGGGAAAGGAAAAGAAAGAGAAAGAGAGGGTGAGAGGGAATGTAAGAGGTACTTTAGGAGGGTAATGGGTTTTGAATTCTTTAGACTTTCCAAAATAACCCCTTCACTTACCTTATAATTTCCATATTTACATTTTCAAAAACCTTTTTATTTTTTAATGTCTTAAATTATAATATATATATATATATATTATTGTCAAGTTTTACAATAGTAGTTTAATATAGCAAAAGAAGAAGCATTGTAACAAAAGTAAGAATGCAACTATTAAGTAAAGTGTCAAATAATAATAGTATAGTAGAAGTGAATCAAATGAAAAAGCATGAAGAGTAGAAGTAGAAGTACAACAGAAGCAAAAGCAAAGTAGAAGCAAAAGTACAATAGAAATGAAAGCACTCTAAAAGTAGAAGAAGTGTAGAAATAGAAATCTAAGTTGAAGATTGATATAAAAGACAATGGATTTTAAAGGCCTAACTCCACAGGTCAAATGTAAATGGGTAGTATATTTGATAATACCTTTTTCAATCAAATCCCTATAAAAAGATTTTTCTATTTAAGAATGTCCATAACAATCATAAGAAGTCAAATGAAAAGATATTATCTAAGATGTAAGGAAATTATTCTTGGGAGATTTGTCATATATAAAGAAACTTCTTAAAGAAAGAAGGAATTCAAAAAGGATGGCTATGATTTCAAGATTCAAGCTAATGGCTAATTCCATTATGGAAAAATGTTATTGCAAGAAGATTATAAAAAGAGAAAATTTTCAAGAAGAAGATATAGGAGAACAATTTTGAAAAGAATTCAAAGTCTTTGTGCTAAAGCTTTTCATACAATTTTTACTCTACAATATTTGTGCTAAAACTTGAGGAAATTTTATTTGTAATCCTCATTAGGCCTACTCATTTCATTTTTGAGTGTTTGTGAGAGCTGTTTGGGAAACTAGGGTAGATTCTATAATTCTATATAACAACTAGTTTCTAGGGAGTATGTGTTGAGCCAAAATTTCATTTCATTTTTCTTAATTCGATTAGTATTAAACCCTAATCCATTTAATATTAACCCTCGACTAAGTACTAAAAAAAAATTTGGTTTTCCTATTAAGTTTGAAAAATTGGGATACATTGCCTAATCGACGTCAAAATAAAAAGGGGAAGTTAAGTTTGAGTAGGTGGAACGATCTTAACTTAGCCACTAGTCTACGGAAAATTTTTTTTTTTTCTTTTTTTTTTAGAAAAAGGTTTTCAAAATACCAAAGATCTTAAGTTTTAGGACTAACCTATTAAAACCTTAACAATTATTATATAAAATTTCCAAAATTAGATTTTATTTATGGAAATACCCTTTTTCTATTTGGAAAATAATTCTATTGTAAGGTTAAAGGAGACATAAATTTATTTTATTCATTTCATGGAGGAAACTAAATTTTTTCCTAATTGAGGTTGCATTATAAATGCCTACGTACTCACTAATTGTGATCAAACCTATTGTAGTTTGCTTAATTAAATTTCTAAGTTGTTATTTTATTTTTTTTTTCATTTTTTCATTTTTTTTAAATTTTTTTAAAGGTTGAGAGAATAAGAAAAGACCAAAAAAAAAAGAATAGAAAATAAGACTATAAAATCAGAAATTCTAGAGAGAGAAAGTGGTGGGTTAGCTTAAGGATCTTATAGTGAGAAAACTTGAAGAACAACTTGCAAAAAAAGAAGTTGAGAATTGCTTGATGTTGAAATGAGGTGCGGGGACTCTTATTTATATTTAGTAAGCTCAATAATGGTGAGATTTGGATGATATGTCCATGGTAGATGTTCTTGAGAATATTTCTTGATTTATAGGGAAATGACACAATTTGAGTGATGCTGAGCAAGAATAAGAAGTTATAGTTGCCATTAGGAATGTTAGAAGCTTCAATTATTACCCATTTAGCTTAATTTTGCTAGATAACACCATGGACATATCATCAAGATTCAAGGTGTGTATTGCGGGTTTGTGATTTTTTCTCAACTTTGCAACCACTTTTGATCATCAAAATGGTCATTTTTCTTTGCCATGTTTTATGCTTAATTTAAAGCTCTATATGCCCTCCATGTGATTCCATCATCAATTTAGGCAGAATCATGTGTTAAAGTGTTGAAAAAATGAGCTAAAAGTGTGCTTGTTGGTAAGTAAAGGATTGGAAAACAGGGATAGACAAAGTTAGAAGACGATTGGTGCCATGTCATGCTATGTTGCCCATTGATTGATGGACACGTGGAAAAGCATAAAGGAAGATGCCACATAGACACATGTGTTGAGCACATGTCAGTTACATGGCGACCACATGGTCTAATAAGATAGTGCTACGTTGTAACATGTAGACTAATTATTGGTTGACATTTGGTGTTGTAAAGGGAAGTAAAATTAAGCTAGCGTGCATGTGCTTGTGTAAAATTGAACCTAGGACTTGGATGCGCTAGCTTTTGTTCTCAACATACATTGCACTTAAAATTTATTTAACCTCTTCGAGTGGTTTGGGCCGATTTCCAATGATGAATTTGATTTAAGCCCAATTTGCTCCCTATTCAACTGGTTTCCTCAAAATTGAAAATGCAATATTTAAAAATAATTTTTGAATTGAGTCCAATTTGAAGGTTTCATGAACTTCAATTCATTGCTCCTTTAGCTAAAAATATTGATTTTCTCATAAATTAATTAATTTAAGTCCAATCGAAGCACCACTTTAAACCATGATTCACTTAAAATTTGCTTTTATTTTTATGATATAAAAATAATTAACCAAATTATGGTTAAAATATCAAATTGTCAAGAAACTCAATAATCTCACTTTAAGTTTAAAAACTGTCAAATCGCATATGTATACTTTTACTTTAATTGTCCATTAAAAATGATCCAACCCTTATAATGAAACCTAATAACCACCAATTGACCTAAAATCTTTGTTCTACCTAATTTTCTAATTCTTCTATTTATTTTTTTCCTTTCCCTTTTTTTTTGGTGGTATTTTTCTAATTAGGACCTTTTCCTTTATTTATAGAAAAACCTAATGCTAATAATTAAAAGGAGCAAAAATAAGGTGTGATGAGAACCATGATGGGAGCCAAGCCAGAAGATGGAATGTGGATCCTCTTGAAGTGCCACCTGGACCTATCACAAGAAATCGAGCGAAACGATTCAAGGAAGCACTTAACGGGTTGATAAAGGATGTCCATGAAGTCGGAAAGGATTGGAGCAATCATGAAGCTGGAATGGATTGGAACAACCATGGGAATGCCCTTGCTCTTGTACAAGTCATAATGGATACAGGTTGAAGAGGGCGTGTCTTTACAAGGCACGGTCGTGTAGGAGTCTGGAGGTTACATAGAATCATACACGGTCGTATACACGGTTCAAAGGCACGGCCGTGTATGTTGTCAAGATTTCCATAGAAAGATACACGACTAGAAGTACACGGTCATGTACATTGTCAAGATTTCCATAGAAAGATACATGATTAGAAGTACACGGTCGTGTGCATTTCCAACGCCGGTCGTGTACTTCTCCAACGTCGGCTCCAAGGCCGCCGGCCTTCATTCCCACGCTGTCGGCCTTCATGTCTTGTTTTGTTATTTTTACGCAACTTATTGAAGTGATGTCGTTTTGGGGCTTTATTGTTACGAATTGTAAACCCTACTATAAAACTCCTAGGGTTTAGAACAACTAGAATATAGAACATACAACATTAAAGTTTGAAAAACACTTTTAAGAAAATTCCTCTCTTGGTTCTTTAAAGAACTAATCTAGAACTTATCGGATTTTTCTTCCGTGGCGTTCATCCCGACTTATCAATCGGTCTTTCATCCCGATTGTGGCGTCTTCATATTATACCAAGGTTCTTGTCTCGCTTATAGACAACGGGTCGCGGTTTCCACTTGAGTGTGTTTGGCATCTTAGGTAGCGAATTCCGAGCGTAATGGTATTAGGTTTCGTCACACGTTGGCGTGGTTCATATCAGTTAGGAATCCGAGCAAACCGATTTCGTATCAGTTTGGTATCAGAGCCTAGGTTTGTTAACACATCAGTTCGGTTTGAGGAAGGTAACATCAAAACCCTAACTCCAATCGTTCATATCAATTGTTTATATTCAATTTCATAGTGTTAATTGTCTATTGAAAGTGTAGTGCCTTCTATTCAATTTTGTTAAAAAAAGAAGAAGGAAGAATCACGACAAAAAAAAGGGGGAACGTGATCAAGAGCAGCAAACAAAGGAGAAAAAAAAAATTATGAAGGAAAAAAGAGGAAAATTTTCGAGCCCTAGAGTTGTTTTGAATTCTACGGAAGGGAATTGGTGTAGTTTGGGTTAGTTCCAAGAGAATTGAGAAGAGGAATTGGCGAGTTGATATCATCATTGTTTGTGAAAATACACGAGTGACTGTGTGATATCATCATTTGAGTGAAACACGTAAGGGAGTGTATCGTGAGGCTTAATTATATATATTTGTGTTAGTACTAATCTCTTCTGCAGGAACTCTGTCGAGGCAACATTCTCCTGAAAGTGAGAGGGGAAGGTTTGATGCTAGGTTAGTGATTGAGGCGTTGAGGGGTGAGATGAAGAGGATATTTCAGGAGGGCATGGAACAAATTCATGAGACGATGGAATAAAGACTAGAGCAATCTAAAAACGTCTTCCAAGGGCGTAAGAGGGAGAGTTGTTCTAGGAGAGTACAAAGGGGTGGAGATGAAATGTCGGATGATGAATTTGATGAACCTTCTATCGGGAGTTATAGAGGATATAGTGGTAGGAATAGAGAAACTAGGGATTGGGAAGATAGAGGAGATAGGAATAGAGAGGATAATCAATTGAGTAGTATAAAGATGAAGATTCCTCCTTTCCAAGGGAAGAATGATCCCGAGGCGTACTTAGAGTGGGAGAAGAAGGTGGAGATGGTGTTTGATTGTCATGACTATAGTGGGAGAAAGAAAGTGAAACTTGCTGCCATTGAATTTTTGGATTATGCCATAGTGTGGTGGGATCAACTAATGTTGAATAGAAGAAGGAATGGCGAACCACCTGTTGAGTCTTGGGAAGAGATGAAGAGGGTGATGAAGAAGCGGTTTGTGCCTGCGTATTACTATCGTGAGTTACACAACAAATTGCAAACTCTTAGGCAGGGAAGCCGAAGTGTGGATGAGTATTTCAAGGAGATGGAAGTTACTATAATTAGGGCGAATGTAGAGGAGGATAGAGAGGCTACCATGGTTAGGTTTCTTGCTGGATTGAATAGAGAAATTCAAAATGTCATGGAATTGTAGCATTATGTAGAATTGGAAGATATGGTTCATATGGCTATAAAGGTTGAGAACCAACATAGGAGGAAAGGTAGTAGTACTGTACGGTTTCAACAGGGTGTTGGTTCATCTGCCTAGAAGACTAACTAATGGAAGAAGGAAGAAAAGCCTTTATCCACCAAACCAAAAGGAGAGCAGAGGCAAGCAGGTTATACTCCTGGTGATCAAGGTAAACCTGACTTTTCTACTCCTAGAAATCGTGACATTAGATGTTTTAAATGCCAAGGTAGAGGCCATATTGCTAATCAATGTCCGAATAGGCGTGTTATGATTCTGCGTGATGATGGTGAGTATGAGACTGAGGGGGATAGTGAAGAGGATGATATGCCTCCATTAGAGGACGTTAGTGATGATGAGGAGCCTGTAGTAGGGAGGTTAGTGGCAGTAGTGAAGAGAGCTTTGAATGTGCAGGTGAAGGAAGAAGAGGAGGTACAACGAGAGAATATCTTTCATACTAGATGTTATCTAGGTGATCATATTTGCAGTTTGATCATTGATGGAGGAAGTTGCACTAATGTGGTGAGTAACTTTATTGTTGAGAGGTTGGGACTCAAGACTACTAAACACCCTAGTCCATATAAATTGCAGTGGTTGAATGATAGTGGCGAGACTAAGGTGAGTAAGCAAGCCTTGATTGTTTTTCGCATTGGTAGGTATGAGGATGAGGTGTTTTGCGATGTAGTGCCAATGCAGACGTGTCATGTGTTGTTGGGGAGGCCATGGCAATTTGATAGGAAGGCTGTTCATGATGGCTTTTCTAACAAGTATACGCTTGTTCACCAGGGGAAAAGCTTTAATCTTAAACCTTTAATACCTAAACAGGTGTATGAGGATTAGTTGCAGCTACAACAGTGTTTTGCAAGACATAAGGTGAGTGAAAAACAGAGGGAGAGTGAGAGAGCAAAAGACAATGAGAAAGAAAAGGAATACAAAAGTCGAACTCACAAGGAAAAAGAGAGGAAGGCTGGAAAGAGTGTGAGAGACCAAGTTGAAGGGGGATCAACTTTGGTGGTGAGTGAAAAGGAGAGTGCAGCCTTGCAAAAGGAGAGTTGTGTGGCAAGAGCGAGTGTAGTGAGGAGAGCGTTAGTGATGAAGCAACCTATGTTGTTGCTGGTTTTTAAGGAAACATGTCTAAATACTAACGAACTATCTAACTCTTTACCTAGTGTGGTTGTGTCTATTGTGCAGGATTTTGAAAATGTCTTCCCTGAGGAGATTCCAAAGGGATTACCACCTATTCGTGGTATTGAGCACCAAATTGACCTTGTACCCGGAGCATCGATTCCAAACAAGCCAGCTTATAGGAGCAATCCGGAGGAGACAAAGGAACTCCAAAGGCAGGTCGATGAATTAATGGAGAAGGGGTACGTGAGGGAAAGCATGAGTCCATGCACAGTGCCTGTGATTTTGGTACCTAAGAAGGATGGGTTATGGAGAATGTGTGTTGACTGCCGCGCCATCAACAACATCACGGTAAAGTATCGTCATCCCATTCCTCGCTTAGATGACATGTTAGATGAGTTACATGGGTCTAGTGTCTTTTCCAAAATTGATTTGAAAAGTGGATATCACTAAATTAGAATGAAAGAAGGTGATGAATGGGAAACCGCATTCAAAACGAAATATGGATTGTATGAGTGGTTAGTAATGCCTTTCGGTTTAACTAACGCACCTAGTACTTTTATGAGACTTATAAACCATGTTTTGAGGTCTTTTTGGCAAATTTGTGGTTGTCTGTTTTGATGATATTCTCATTTACAACAAGAGTTTGGAAGACCATATATCTCACTTGAGGGATGTTTTAGAAGTGCTTCGAAAGGAGCAATTATATGCTAACCTCAAGAAGTGTACTTTTTGCACAGACAAACTTGTGTTTCTTGGTTTTGTTGTTAGTGCACAGGGAATACAGGTTGATGAAGAAAAGATTCGTGCGATCCAAGAATGGCCTAGTCCAACTAATGTAAGTAATGTGCGGAGTTTCCATGGACTAGCGAGCTTTTATAGGAGATTTGTGAAGGATTTCAGCACCATTGCAGCTCCACTTACTGAGGTAATTAAGAAGAACGTGGGGTTCAGATGGGGAGAACAACAAGAGAAGGCCTTTTAGACGCTTAAAAATAAGCTGACTCAGGCGCAATTACTTACTTTACCTAACTTTGCTAAAACATTTGGAATTGAGTGTGATGCTTCAGGATTAGGTATTGGAGCAGTGCTCATGCAGGAGAGAAGACCAATTGCATTCTTTAGCGAGAAGCTAAGTGGGGTAACCTTGAACTACCCTACTTATGACAAGGAGTTATATGCATTGGTTCGAGCCCTGGAGACTTAGCAACACTATCTTTGGCCAAAAGAGTTCGTGATCCACACTAATCATGAATCCTTGAAGTACTTGAAAGGGCAACACAAGCTGAATAAAAGGCATGCTTATTGGGTGGAGTTCATCGAAACATTTCCATATGTCATCCACTACAAGCAAGGTAAAGAGAATCTCGTTGCTGATGCACTTTCTAGAAGGTATGCTCTTATCTCTACTCTTATTTCTAGATTGCTTGGTTTTGAGCACATTAAGGAATTGTATGCTGTTGATCGAGATTTTTGTGAGGAGTATGTGCATTGTGAGAAGAGTGGGCATGGTAAATTTTATAAACATGAAGGATTCTTGTTTAGGGAGAGTAAACTATGCATTCCAATTTGTTCTTTAAGAGAATTACTAGTAAGGGAGTCTCATGGAGGAGGTTTAATGGGACATTTTGGAGTAGCTAAAACCTTAGGGGTATTGCAAGAACACTTTTATTGGCCTCACATGAAACGAGATGTTGAGAGGATTTGTGAGCGATGTGTCACGTGTAAGCAAGCAAAATCTAGAGTCCAACTTCAAGGGCTTTATACCCTACTTCCCATTCCTCATGAGCCTTGGGTAGATATTTCCATGGATTTTGTGTTAGGATTACCCAGGTCTAGACATGGTCAAGATTCTATTTTTGTAGTTGTGGATAGATTCTCTAAGATGGCACATTTCATTCCTTGTCACAAAACAGATGATGTTTGCAATATTGCTAATTTGTTCTTTAGGGAAGTTGTGAGATTACATGGTATGCCTAGAACAATTGTATCGGATAGAGATGCTAAGTTCTTAAGCTACTTCTGGAAGACCTTGTGGGCTAAGTTAGGAACTAAGTTATTGTTTTCTACTACTTGTCACCCATAGACTAATGGTCAAACTGAGGTAGTAAATCGAACTTTATCTACTTTGTTGAGGGCTGTCATTAAGAAGAACATTAAAAGTTGGGAGGATTGTTTGTCGCATGTTGAATTTGCTTATAATCGTACAATGCATTCTGCCACTAAGTTTACTCCTTTTGAAATTGTGTGTGGTTTTAATCCACTAACTCCTTTGGATTTATCACCTTTGCCTATTTTTGAGTATGTTAATATAGATGGCAAGAAGAAAGCAGAATTTGTTAAACAGATCCATGAGAAGGCAAGGCTAAACATTGAGCGAAGAATAAAGCAGTATGTGAAACAAGCCAATAAGGGTCGTCGACAAGCTGTCTTTGAACCTAGAGACTAGGTTTGGGTTCACATGCGTAAAGAGCGGTTTCCTGTGCAGCGTCGATCTAAACTACTTCCTAGAGGTGATGGACCATTTCAAATTCTTGAGTGCATAAATGATAATGCATACAAGATAGATTTACCAGGTGAGTATCAAGTAAGTGCTACATTTAATGTTACTGATTTGAGTCTTTTTGATGCAGGCGATGATTTGAGGATAAATCCTTTTCAAGAGGAGGGGAATGATGAGAGCCATGATGGGAGCCAAGCCAGAAGATGGAATGTGGATCCTCTTGAAGTGCCACATGGACCTATCACAAGAAATCGGGCGAAACGATTCAAGGAAGCACTTAACGGGTTGATAAAGGATGTCCATGAAGTCGGAAAGGATTGGAGCAATCATGAAGCTGGAATGGATTGGAACAACCATGGGAATGCCCTTGCTCTTGTACAATTCATAATGGATACGGGTTGAATAGGGCGTGTCTTTACAAGGCACGGCTGTGAAAGAGTTTGGAGGTTATACAGAATCATACACGGTTGTATACACGGTTCAAAGGCACGGCCGTATATGTTGTCAAGATTTCCACAGAAAGATACACGACTAGAAGTATACGGTCGTGTACATTGTCAAGATTTCTACAGAAAGATACACGACTAGAAGTACATAGTCATGTACATTTCCAACGCCAGTCGTGTACTTCTCCAATGCCGGCTCCAAGGCCGCCGGCCTTCATTCCTACGCTGCCGGCCTTCATGTCTTGTTTTGTTATTTTTACGCAACTTATTGAAGTGATGTCGTTTTGGGGCTTTATTGTTATGAATTGTAAACCCTACTATAAAACTCCTAGGGTTTAGAACAGCTAGAATATAGAACATACAACATTAAAGTTTGAAAAACACTTTTGAGAAAATTCCTCTCTTGGTTCTTTAAAGAACTAATATAGAACTTATCAGATTTTTCTTCCGTGGCGTTCATCTCGACTTATAAATCGGTCTTTCATCCTGATTGTGGCGTCTTCATATTATTCTAAGGTTCTTATCTCGGTTATAGACAACGGGTCGCAGTTTCCACTTGTGTGTGTTTGGCATCTTAGGTAGCGAATTCCGAACGTATTGGTATTGGGTTTCGTCACACATTGGCGTGGTTCGTATCAGTTAGGAATCCGGACAAACCGATTTCGTATCAAGGTGTTTACAATGTGAAACAGAGTAGGATCACAATTGAAAGCTTAACTCTTATGTAACCCATTTGATTTTCATCAAATAGTGAAATACATCGGTATAGAAGACCTACTCCCTATCATGAAACTAGAAGAGAGGACTAAAATAATGAAAATCTATAAATTGATTGCCTAATCTTCTTGCTCTCCACCTCCTTTTATTTTCTACATTTACATACTAATCCTTACTCATTTATTCTGTGCTTTTCTCTCACAAATCTAATAACTTTAAATAAAATCTATTTAACTTAAGTAGATATTGGTATAAATTCTGATCATTGTCATTACTTGAAAAACCATAAAGAAGTTTTGAAAGAAAATTGTGAAATGTTTGATAGTTTTAAAGAACATTTAATTCAACCCTCCTTTATTGATCATTTAGCAAGGACCGACACTTTTATTTATGTCCTAGTTTTCATTTTATGACAATTTTGCCTTTATTAGCTTATTAGGTTATAAGAGGGTTATTATTCATGTATTGTAGCATTAACAAGACTCTTTTTTAGTATTGAGTCCCATCTCTTTGTTGGAGTGCCTTTATTTCTTTCACATCGTTCTTATCATTCTACATCA
Organism: Laguncularia racemosa; assembly: GCA_037954665.1. Classification (NCBI taxonomy): domain Eukaryota; kingdom Viridiplantae; phylum Streptophyta; class Magnoliopsida; order Myrtales; family Combretaceae; genus Laguncularia; species Laguncularia racemosa. The sequence goes on from JBBMOL010000035.1 coordinate 3,433,074, forward strand.
TAAATTGTGACAAAACTTTTCTTGATTATTAGATATCGTGAGTCATATCGATATTCTTTTAATCATTCCTTAAATTAATTACAAATTTTGTGTCATATGTATGTTCTAATTTATTATTAGTTTAATTCATTGAATTGGTAAGTAATATTTGATTTAACCAATCATTCATATCCTCTTTTATTTTCATCCCTATAAAACATAAAAACATATAGAAGCCCTTTTATTCATATAAAACCCAAAAAACACATCAAGACAAGGTATTACAACTGTGATCTGACAAGCTATCCAAAGAGTTAGAAATAAGTTCTAAATTTTTATTGACAAATTTGGGGATTTTGAATTGAATTAGATATTCTATTAGGTTGTGGTGTGGTTATTATGGTGATTGATAGACTGTGGGTTAGATTTCTTGAGCTAAGTTTGTGATTGTTAATTTGAGCAAGATGTTTAGATAGAGTACTAATATTAACAATGGTGTTAAGAATTGTAGAGGAGATTAGATAGGCACAATGGAGGTAGTAGTAAGCATTCAAACACATTAGAATTACAAGTGCATAATCTTATAGAATTTGTATGCTTTCTTATTGCACGAGAACTTGCTAAGAAAGATTTGCCAATTGCTCTAACTGACATATAGTGAAAATAAGAGAAAGTAGGGGGTTCTATAGGAAGAAGTAGGAGGTAATTTTGATATTAGTAGAAGAGGAGATAAGAATAATCAAAATAAGGGTATTAATATGATTAGAATGTAAATTCCTTTATTTAGAGGGAGTATTCACCTAAGAAATATCTAAGTAGGAGTATAAGATGGAAAAAGGTTTTTGTATGCTATGATTATGATGATCAAACTAAAGTGTTTGGTTGTAACTAAATTCACAGGGTATGCTAAAATATTGTTAGATAATTTAAAGGTTTAAAGGAGTTGAGATGGGAAAGAAGAAGTGAGAACTTGGTAGTTAATGAAACATCTTTTATAGAAAAGATTTGTGCCAAATTATTATAAGCAAGAGATGTTTATCAAGTTATAGACATTGAAGTAAGGGAATCTAAGTATGGAAGATTTTGTCAAGGAGTTTAAGATGCTATTGATTAGGTACTAGATGATAGAGTTAAAGGAACAAACTATCACTAGATTTATTATTGGGCTAAAATATGAAATAGCTAATGTTACAGATCTGTATTCCTATGAGCCATTTGAGGATGTCATTATGTTGGCAATTAAGGTTCTAAAGTAACACCAAAGTAGTAGATTGAAATCCCTAATGGTTCCATCTAAACCTGTTAATGTAATTGATCCTAAAGATAGAGATGCGCATAAGGGTAAGAATGAAAGGTGGGTCTTAGGTTCCAAGAGAAGGGAGAGGGCAGTGAATACATAACTCCTAGCATGCATAAACTATAGGAGTTAAAATAGTAGTTAGCTAAGTGAAAGTCCAATGAAGTCAAGTTCTTCAAACACTTAAGCTTTGGTCATGTAACATTCGAATGTCTCACTCATAGGGTAATGGTCACGAGAGGCAAGATTCTAAAATTTGAAAACAGTGAAGAGGATGTGGCTAATATAGAGAAAAGAATAGTAGTCTATAATGATGAATAGCATAGAGAGAGAGAGAGAGGCACAAAAGGGTCTTTTTTTTTAGTCTTGTTGTAAGGAGGAACTTACAAAGTATCTTAAGTCAAATATTCCAAAGAAAGAATTTATTTCATTTTAAGTGCCTAATTTGAGGTAAAGTATGTTCATTGATTATTGATGGGGAGCACTTTGCTAACATGGTTTATAATGCATGGGCTAAGAAGATGGGTTTGCAGACTACTCCACATGTTGCAACTTATAGTTTGTAATGGGTCAACAATGAGGGGATTGTTTGAGTAAAACAATAGGTACTATTTCCATTTTTTATTGGTAAGTACAATAGTATAGTTTGTGATGTAGTTCCTATGGAGAGAACCTATAGACTCATGGGTAGACTATGATAGTTTGATAAAAAGACTCTTTATAATGCATTAAATAATTATTACACTTTCTATAATGATGGCTAGGTGATTGTGTTACTGCTAATGTCCATGAAAAAGAGTCAAGCGTCATGAAAAGGTGCTTAAGAAGCAACAAAACAAGAAACATAGTTTTTCACATACAATAGAGCAAATGGAAGCTAAAAACGTCTAAGTGTAAGACTAGGAGCAAAGAAAGGGTTAGATTCAAGAGCAAATCTTCATTCATTTGGTGGGTAATAATGGGAATCAAGGTCTCAAGAATTAGTTTAGATATCCAAGAATGAATAGGAATTAAGCAAAGAAGAATTGGTATGGAAATGAAGGAAATTATTAAAGAAATTTAGTAAAGGACTATATAGGACCAAAAGATCAAAACACCTCCCCAAATAGGTTAAGATAGACAATTTCAAAGGATAGGTGTTTTAGCGTCAACTTTCTCTATAAACTCAAAGACTTGAAGTAAACATGAACAAAACATTAATTCACTCTTATTTACACTTTATTTATGTCTAATTTTATCATTTTATAATATTTTTGCCCTTATTAGCTTATTAGGTTACAAGAGGGTTATTATTCATGTACTACAAGATTAATAAAACTTTCTTCTATTGTTGAATTACATCTCTTTGATTGGGTGGTTTTATCCCTTTCAAATTGTTCTTATCAATCTCCTAAACTTGTAACCAAGCTTTTCTTAATTATTCAATATCATGATCATATCGATATTCTTTTAGTCATTCCTTTAGTTAATTATAGATTATGATTTATATCAATCTTGTACTTGATTATTAGTTTAATTCATTGAATTGGCGCCTAATGGCCAATTTAACTAACTATCCATTTCTTCATTTTATTATCAGTCTTATAGGTGTAAAATCATATGAAAATCCTTCATTTATTCATGTAAAACCCTACAAACAAATACTGGTCCAATTCTTATATTGATTACATATTAAAAATTGTGTCTTTAATTTGATATTTGAGTTGAGGCATGCCACTTGTATATGTGTGGACTGTAAAAGCATAATTAAATTGGCAAGTGTATAGAGTGCATAAGAGATTATAAAAACCAATGGATATTGATAGAGTTGTGTAAAATTGGAGAAAAATAAGATAAAAATAAAAAAAAGTGATGGCATATAAAAAGTTAATAATTAATAAAAGGGGTATTTTGGTCATTTAATGAGGAGGGTATAAAAGGACCATTAATAGGTTATTCTAATATTTTTTCCTCTTTCTTGATAATAGCCTTTCCTAATAGGAGAGAAACCCTAGTAGAAGAGGACAACTATTGAAGTTCGTACGATTAGAAAGATTTCCACATGGTAAGGGTATAAGTAAAAATCTCCTTTCATTGTTTTGATGCATGTGAGATGATTTAGGTTTCATTTCTTTGATTTTAGTGCAAAATGACCTGATGTGAGTAAAGGTTTTAGAGTGAGATTTTGATCATTAGAATGATTTAAATAAGTAAATAGTCAAATGTGATTCACTTTAGTGTGTTGATACTATGAATAATACAAATTTAGGCGTAAGAATGTTAGATCATGATTAGGGTTAAAGGGTGGGATTGAATTTGATGTTTTAGGAAGAGAATTGATAGGAATTAAGATCCTACAAGACCTATCATTAGGGCAAGAGCCAAAGGATTTCGAATCTTGGCAATGAGGGTCCTCTTTGAACAAATCGACCTCGGAATTATTTGTATACTAACCTCTTTTCTATTACTTATGTGTTGTGTATTCCAGTAGGTATACTTGTCGGGTCTTACAAAGTGATGGGCAAACTCACTAAGACTCAGCTTGTGGGTTATTCATGGACTGACTTAAACTAAAGATGACTCAACTTGTGGGTTATTCATGGACTTGAAGAATCGACTCATTGAAGACTATCTTTGTATTTGTTATTTTTCTTTGAACTAGTTATCTTGTAATCATTTTGGGACATTTTATTTGGTTATATTTGTTGAATTAGGACCGGCCACATTAGTGGCATAAACGTAAATTTTTGGACATTTTAACCCTAATTGGAGCAAGTATAAATACTTGCTAAAGTAGGGTTTGAGGGAGCTTTTTGAACACTTAAGAAAATACACTTTTTGGCCGTAAGGAAGAGTCCTTGCATCAAAAAATTCTCTTATCAATTTCATCATTGAAATTGTGTCGAGATTAACTTGAGGAGATTGTGAGTAATATCAATCTTTCTCTAGTTATTTCAAATTATTTTCTAGTGAGTCATATCTAGATATAATTTGGTTGGTTACTTGTTGACTTTCATGTGAATTAGGGTTCATAATTTTCATATTTGATTCAAGTCAATTTGAGTGAAATTTTAATTCATCCATATTGTTATCCATTGCTTGTTATACCATTACATTGATCCATATCACAATTTAGTATCATTTCCATTTGGATCCACGTGAATTGGGGTTCAAATAAGTTATTGTTGATCATGCCATTCTAGAATTGCTTCCAATTGTTATTTGAATGTGCTTTAGCCAATTAAGCACATCATAATTTGGTATCAGAGCATAGGTTGTGAGAAGGGATTTTGCAATTGTGATTTTGGAATTTTAGGGTTCTTAACATCTTGATCTGAAATTGTGAAGTGGTGATTGAGTTGTTTAATTATGTTGTTAAGGAGTTGTAGTTGTTGCTTGTTGTTGTTGACGTGGAGCAATTGTGATTTCCTTATCATTTTTTTGTCGCCGTGATCTTTGAAGGAAAAATAAGAAGTGTATTTCCTAGTGTTTGTTAAGGAATTGGAAATACAATATTTGTGGTAAAAAGAGAAGTGAGACCTTTGTTGATTTCGGAATTGGGGAGCACAATTTACCATTTCCATATTTGAAATTGCATGGAAGGATAGGCATATATTTAAAATTCAAACACCTTCTTTAAGTTTGAAGCAATTCATTGAGTAGCATTGAATAAGTGTTATTTAAATTTGAATTATTTTTACTATTTATGGAGAAGGTTCCATTTAGTGGAGTAATTTGAATTTGAATTTTGTTGCTGCCTTTGCTTGTGGTTTGTGGTGTAAATTGGAGTTGTGTAGTGGCAAGGAAGTGTATACTTTGAAGTGTTGTATGTGTGTTAAGGTGACGGTGTTGCAACGTGAATTGGTGTTGTGGTGAAGTGAGTACACCGTAATTGTATGTATGTGTGATGGTGTAAGGGTGTTTTAAATTGAAGAGTTACAACGTGTAGTAATGTTGTAGTGAATTGGTTACACCGTATAGGAGTGAGGTGTGTGTGGCAGTGTGAATTTGAAGGATTATATGTGGTGTAAGGTGCTACACATTACCTCTAATTTAGAGTGTGAAAACGTGACCAAGAAAGGGAAGTGAGTAATGAAATTTGAATTAAAAAACAAGCATTTAAGTGTGAAAGTTAATGAGACTCATTACTTAAACTCTTGCTAGTTGAATTTAATATCTTAACTACTTGGAAGTCTTTATTTGTTCTTCAATTATTTTACTATACTTGAAGTGACAAAAAGTATTTATTATCTTGGTTGCTTGATTGAACCGTGGGTGTTAAAGTATGTAGTGGCCTATTGAAGATAGTGATTAACCATGTCAAATAATTGTTATCCTTCTACTAATTTAGTACATCAAGTATTGACTTCTTCTCCAACTATTGATGATGGACAAAGAGAAAATTTGTTCCATACTCCTTTTAGGGTATACGGAAACTTGTGTGTCATTATTGTTGACGGTGTTAGTTGTACTAATGTTGTAGCCGCATCATTAGTATTGAAATTGAAACTTGTAACTACCTTGCATCCTAAACCCTACACATTACATTGGTTAAATGATCAGGGGAGTCTTTATGTGACCCAAAGAGCTAGGGTACCTTTCAGTATAGGGGATAAATAATATGATAAGATTAAATGTGATATTCTTCCTATGTATGCATCCCATATATTGTTTGGCAGGCCATAGTTGTATGACAGGATGGTATTACATGATGGGTATAGAAATACTTATATGTTTCAACAGGATGGTAAACGTATAGTATTGAACCCTATGTCGCCATCAAAGGTCTAAAAGATGCAAAGACAGATAAGTCAACCATCAGAAGATCAAACTATCCAAAAACGGATATGCCAGCCTTCAGAGGTTCCTGAGGTTCATAGTCACACGAGCCATCCATCAGAGGACCAAACTATTCAGACACAGGTGCCAACCTTCAGAGGTTCTTGAGGTTCATAGTTAGATGAGCCAACCTTTAGAGGTTTCTAAGGTTTATAGTCAGATGAGCCAACCTTTAGAGGACCAAACTGTTTGAGGTAGATGTGTCTACTATCAGAGGATTATGAGGTTCATAGTCAGCTGAGTAAACCATTAGAGGGCCAAGAGGGTCAAAGACATATAGGTGAAACAGGAAAGGAGAAAACAATATTAGTGGGACAGTTTGAGATATGGGAGGTTTTAGTAGATGATGAACCATTATGTGTGTTGCAAATGAGGTATATCTTAGAAATGGAGGAGAGAAAGCAATCACACCTTATGGTATTTCAGACACTAGGATACTGCAGTGATAATTCTTCAGATAACTTGCTAAGAGGATACAGAGTCTCTACTGTACTTGATTTATCATATTTGAGGACAAATCTTTTTGAGGCCTGAGGAGATAATAGGAATCAAAATCCTACAAGACCTATCATTAGGGCAAGAGCTAAAGGATTTTGAATCTTGGCGATGAGGGTCCTCTTTGAACAAACCGATCCCTGAATTATTTGTATACTAACCTCTTTTCTATTACTTATATGTTGTGCATTCCAGCAGGCATACTTGTTGGGTTTTACAAGGCGATGGACAAACTCATTAAGACTTAGCTTGTGGGTTATTCATGGACTGACTTAAACCAAAGATGAGTTGGACCAATGAATTCAATTGACTTGAAGAACCGACTCTTTGAAGACTACCTTTGTATTTGTTATTTTTCTTTGAACCAGTTATCTTGTAATCATTTGGGACATTTTATTTGGTTGTATTTGTTGAATTAGGACCATCCACATTAGTGGCATAGACGTAAATTTTTGGACATTTTAACCCTAATTGGAGTAAGTATAAATACTTGCTAAAGTAGGGTTTGAGGGAGCTTTTTTAACACTTAAGAAAATACACTTTTTGGCCATGAGGAAGAGTCCTTGCATCAAAAAATTCTCTTATCAATTTCATCATTGAAATTGTGGCGAGATTAGCTTGAAGAGATTGTGAGTAAATCAATTCTTCTTTAGTTATTTCAAATTGTTTTCTAGTGAGTCATATCTAGATACAATTTGGTTGGTTATTTGTTGACTTTCACGTAAATTAGGGTTCATAATTTTCAGCTTTGATTCAAGTTAATTTGAGTGGAATTTTAATTCATCCATATTGTTATCCATTGCTTGTTATATCATTACATTGATCCATATCACAATTTAGTATCATTTCCATTTGGATCCATGTAAATTGGGGTTCAAATAAATTTTTATTGATCACGCCATTCTAGAATTGCTTCCAATTGTTATTTGAATGTGCTTTAGCCAATTAAGCACATCAAGAATTTGAAAGGGAACTGAGAGCAACACGGCTAGATGCATGCCCGTGTACCTGCTCTTACTAAGTTAAGAAGAAAAAAAACATAAATTGGGAGTTACATGGCTAGGTACTTGCTTTTGTTGAAGTGCACGGTCAAGTACATGATTATGTACTTGGATGTGCTATGAAGCATTTTTGTATAGAAGGGTACATGGTCACATACATAGCCATTTTTCTTACCTGTGTTCTTGTACATGACCATACTTCTTGAAAACCTTCTTCTAACATTTTTGTTTTTACTTTTTCTTATCTTCATCAACTCTAAACCACTTTTTAAAGTACAGTAATGTAATCTAAGTTGGGGAGGGGGATGATCCAATATGCTAGGATAACATAGAAAACACTAGGACAACACTAAATTTAATTATTCTATATATTGATAAGTTTTAAAAGGAATAGTAATTGTGACTAAGTTGAGTTTGGGACCGCTTTTCCATGTACGTGTAATCTTTATATGTTGCCTGTGTTTGTTAAGTTAGTGAAATGAATAAACTTAATGGCATATTAGATTGATGGATTGTTTGATGTTTGTACTTGGCTCAACTTAAGGACCTGTAGTAGTAAAATCTTAGGGGGACGCCCATTGATGAGTATATAGTATAGTCTCCTATGGAGTTTCATATTGAAATGACTTGAGTAGATTTAGGGACTCATGGGTGTTGGAGCCCGTAGTGACAGTTTCTAGCACCTATTATGTATTATATTATATTGAGTATAGTAGGATTATGAGTACCCTATTACTATTTAAAGAACTTAAATAAAATAATAATTAGTTATTTGACTATTTCTTGCATTAATGCATATAATTTATGATATGCTTATTCATATGCATGTGCTTTTGAATTATATGTGTTGGGTATTAGCTCATCCTTTAGGGACCTTTTTTTTTTAGCTACAGGTATGGATGAGTATATATCGTATGATGAAGACCTAGTGACTTACATGTAGGACGGGAACAATGTAGAGTATTACTACTATTATGATTATTAGTAGGCGAGGGATGTTACTTGAAGTTTTAAAATAATGTTAGAAGACTGTTATGCTTGTGGAAGATGAAAATTCTATTAATTATTTAAGATCTATATTGTTTATGTTAATTATCTTAGTTCTTAAATGTTTAAGGTATTAGTAGTTACTTGTTGCATTTATGGTTATAGAATGACCCTACAAAGTCATTACTAATGATTATGGATAGTTTTGATTTTGTAGTTGATCATCAATACAAAAGTTATGTAAAATTTGTTTAATTAAGTGATGTGCCTTAATTCCAAAGCACATGAACATAAACAATTGAAGAATTCAATCAAACAAAAATTCTCAAAATGGCGTGATGAACAATTGCCAAGAGAACCTTAATTGTATGAAATAACTTGCTCTGATACCAAAAAGATGATGCGCCTTAATTCTAAAGCACAAATACATAATGCAATTGATGATTCAACTACACAATGAATACTTAAAATGGCTTGAAATCCCTAATTGTGATGAACCTAGATTTGACATTAAACAAGATGGAAGAAGAACAACTATTGATTTGTAATAAGTATATATCAAAGATAACACAACAAGGAGCCAATTTCGAAACAATTGGGGCTTGAACCCTAAATTGAAATTAGAACCTAATTGGCGTGAAACAAGAGATAGATAAGAGGATCTAATTCCTTAACAGATGTTATGAACTAGTTTGGAATTAGGTTTGATCTTGATGTTGTTGATATTACGCATAACAAAAATCAAAACCCACTCACCACAATTTAAAGGAGAATTGATAAGAGTATGAGACGTGAAAGGGGTAAATTTCCATGGCAACAAAAATGTCAAATATGTGAAGTTAAAAAAAAGTCCCCAACAAACCCTAGTTAGCAAGTATTTATACTTGCTCCTATTAAGGTAAAATCACATGAAAATTATAATTAAGCCACTTAGGTGGCCGGTTCTAAACACACATTACAAGTAAATTAAAAAGTCCCAAAAATGAACAAAAAGTGACCAGTTCAATAATAAAAATACAAGTACAAAAGATGATCTTTAAATAGTCGGTTCTTCGATTCAAGCGAATAATTTGTTGGCCTAGTTCATCTTAGGTTTATATCGGTTCATGAATAACCAACAAGTTGAGTTTTAGTGAGTTTAGCCATCGCCCTGTAAAACCCGACAAGTATGCCTGCTGAAATGTACAACAAATAAGTAATAGAAAAGAAGTTAGTATACAAATATTTCCAGGGTTGATTTGTTTAAAGAAGACCCTCTTTGCTAAATTTTGTAATCCTTTGACTTTTGCCCTAGTGATTGGTCTTGTAAGATTTTGATTCTTATCATCTCCCCGGGCCTCAAGAAGATTTGTCCTCAAATTTGATAGGTCAAATGCAGTAGAGACTCTACATCCTCCTAGTAAGTTATCTGTAAAATTATCACTACAGTATCCCAATATCTGAAATACCATAAGGGGTGGTTGCCCTTGCCCCTCCATCTTTAGGATATATCTTATTTGCAACACATATAAAGGTCCATCATCTACTAAGACCTCCCCTATCTCAAACTGTCCCACCAATAAAGTCTTCTTTTTCCCTGTCTCACTAGTATGTCTTTGAACCTCTTGCCCCTCTGATGGTTTACTCAACTGACTATGAACCTTAGGAACCTTTGATGGTGGACACATCTGCCTCTAAACAGTTTGGTCCTCTGAAGGTTGGCTCATCTAACTATGAACCTCAGGAACCTTTAAAGGTTGACACATCTGTTTCTAAACAGTTTGATCCTCTAAAGGTTGGCTCATATGACTATGAACCTCAGAAACCTCTAAAGGTTGGCATATTTATTTATGAGCACTTTGGTCATCTGAAGGTTGACTCATGTGACTATGAACCTCAAGAATCTCTGAAGCTTGACTTATCTGTCTTTGCATCTCTCGGACCTTTGATGGTGACATAGGGTTCAATACTATATGTTTACCAACCTGTTGGAACATATAAGTATTTCTATGCCCATCATATAATACCATCCTATCATACAACCATGGCCTGCCAAGTAATATATGGGATGCACACATGGGTAAAATATCACATTCAGTCTCATCACAGTATTTATCCCCTATACTGAAAGGTACCCTAGCTTTTTGGGTCACGTGAAGACTCCCCTGCTCGTTCAACCATTGTAATGTATAGGGTTCTGGATGTGGGGTAGTTACAAGTTGTAATTTTGATACTAATGAGGCAGCTACAACATTAGTACAACTACCACTATCAATAATATTAACACACAAGTTACCTTGTACCGTACAAGAAGTATGAAACAAATTTTCTCTCTATCCATCATCAATGGTTGGAGAAGAAGTCAAGACTCGATGTAGTAAATTAGTAGAAGGATACAAATCATTTGACATGGTTGCTTACTAATTTCAATAAGCTAACAACACACTTTACACCACGTCACAACCAACACACCTCAGCCTTACACTATACCTATACTCACAGTGCAACACACACAATGGCACTTCCATGGCCCTCACACACCCATGGTGCATTATACAACCAAATGCAACACACACCTCCATAACGACTTCACACACACTCTCCCAAAATCACGTAACACACACTTCAACACCCACGGTTCAATTTTATTTTACACCACCACACACACTTTCGATCAACAACAACACTCTAATGCTACACAACAACCACTACAAAAGGAAAAACCAAAACTTCACTTAACTTTACTCACACTTTTTCACTTTAATTAAGGCAACAACAAGTAGAAGTATTATTAAACACTTCTCTAAATAGTAGGCTAATAATTCCAACTAAGCAAGTGTTTAAGCATCAATACATAATTACTTTCACACTTTAATGCTTGTTTTGAAATTCAAAATTTCCCACTATTATTCCCTTTCTAATCATGGTACAAACATACTCATCCACTTTATGTATAGAACCTTCCACACATACATACCTCTACAACAATTCACACTGCCACACATACATGGTGCACTCACTTTAACCACCACTACACACACACACAATACTTCACAGTGCAAATTACCCTTCACTCAATATACACAACACAAATCCAACAACTCAATACACTCCCTTACACTGCAACTGATACAAATACAACAAGGCAACAAATTCAAATGACACCCCTTAATGCAACTTTCCCACAAATGGTAAGAATCAATTTCAATTTCAAATGAAATATAATTAATACCACTCAATAACTACTTCAAGTTAATGGATGTGTTTGAATTCAAATGATTTCCTTTTTCCCACACAAGTTCAAATCTAAAAATTGTAAGTTGTATTCCTTCAATTCCGAAATTTCTTACAAGGATTCATGATCGTTGCCAATCGTAGTTTTAATAAATTGAATTCTTGTTCTTAATCCTACTACGAAGCAATAGGCAAGTGCACCTATCGTAGCGTAATATAGCGAGTAAGTACAAGGTTGTCCCTCAGAGATACACCAACTACTAGTACTAACTCTGTTCCTATTATCTAATCGCCACTTAATAATGTTGGTTGAAACTTAATTACTCTAATCTTAAAACTAATAACTCACTAACAACAATGGTCCTGAAGATTTATCAATTAACAAAAGCAACCTATATCTTATTCTACTCCTTCTCTATCATGTAATTCATTAGATTTCTGAAGATTGTCGTAATTGACTTCTTATATTATCGAATTCTCTAGTCAATTTAACTACTTTCTCAAGTATATTAACCTATCTAATCCTAGGTTTATCAAATAGGATCTCTCCTTAGTTAATAGCAACCTAGAATTGCATAAAGCACATGAATTCGCATCAAAATAATCGATGTAAACAGAAGACTCTTCTTTCCTATCTCTAGAAGAACAATCAAATCTCATTAACTGCATTAGATCTAATCATAAAAGCAATTTCTCAATTACCTAATATGATATCATGCATAAATTCATATTCCGTATCTATGAATCTAAGAAACAATTGAAGAGCATGCAATTAATCATAAGAAAGTCAACAACTTCGCATTAATGACCAAATCTTCATCACATGACAGAGAAGTTTCAAATAAAATCTAGATCTAGGGTATACTCCTCCATAAATTGGACAAAAGAAATGCAATTACTAGAAGAATAGATAAAATTCATGGTCACAACACTTAAAGATAGAATCTTCTTCTTCGTGGGTCTTCAATCTCCCTTGGAATCGATAGAATCTTCTTTCCCTTGCTGTAATGAGAGTGAGAGAAAAATGAAAAATTCGTAACTTCTGTTTCTAGGGCAAACTGACGGTCTATTTATACATGTACCCCGATTGGATATATACACGAGCGGATACACAAGTAGTGTATCTCGTTCGTGTATCTCATGCTTGCTTCCAAGTGTCCTTATGTGAATATACACGAGCAAGTACATGGGAGTGTACATTGGTCGTGTATTTGAAACATCATTGAACAGAAGCAAAACTTAGATACACAAGTGATAGAGCCATTTTATACTCAATCTTTATAGTATGAAGTGTGTTAATTTATTATAGATTTTATAGAAATCATAAGGAAATGGTACTTAATTCTATTATGGTGAGAAATCAGGTTAAATGGAGTCAAGGGTGCTAATTCAAGTAAATTAGAGAAGTCATCTACAACTTGGATCAAAGACAAGGATTTACACCGCCGGAGGAAAGTACATGGGCGTGTAGTTGAAGTACACGGCCGTGTACTTAGTTTTGAAGCCACAGGAAAATACACGGTCGAAGTACACGACCGTGTATCTGTCTTGAAGAATCCACGGGAAAATACACGGTTGAAGTACACGACCGTGTATCTGTCTAGAAGGAGGCACGGTTTGAGATACAGCCATGGTGAAAACCGTGCTACATACTGCATGAGAAGGAGAGAGACACGGCTTGTGACACGACCGTGGTGGAAGCTGGATGAAGCCGTGCCATATACTAAATAAGGAAGAGAAATTGTGGAACTTCGACTAGAGGATGACACGGCTTGGGATCTGGCCGTGGTTGAAGCCGTGGTACACACTGGACACGGAAGATGATATGTGAATTATACATAGAGGAAGGTACGGCTTGACCCACGACCGTGTTGTAGGGCGTGCCAGGCGGATGATTATTTACTTCTCGAGATTTACTTGAAAAAGGAAAGATATTTTCGTATCTTGCTAGCAAAAGATCACCTGCCATTCCTTTAACAATATAAATAGAACTAACCCTAGAGGGTTAGAAAAATCTTGGATCATCTTGGAGACAAGAAGGAAGGAAGGAAGGAGGTAGAGCAAGGAAACCTGGAACTGAGGCTTGTTATGTTTTTACTTTTAATTTTCGTTTTGATGATGAACATGTGTAGCTAAGGAGATTTTCTAGCCAAAGGGTCATAGAAGTTTGATTCTCCACGAATTGTGAGATCTAATTGATTTGTCTTTAATCTATTCTTTGTTTTTGGATATTCATATATCTTCTGAACGTTTTGTCATTATTATCTTTGTTGATTGGTATGAATTAGAGCTCTTCTACTCAATTAGCAAGTTAATATATTGTCAATTAGCACGTCAAATCCGTAATTGTTTGATAGTTCTAGTCTCGGTGACACAATAACATGTTTAGTTATAAAATAGATGATCGAATTCATGTTATGGAGATGTATGATCTTGTTTAAATAGGTTATCTTATAATCTACTAGCATGAATTGGTGGTCTCTCTAGTTTTTAATGCTATTGGTAGATTAAATCCTAAGAGGTTGTTTTAGGGTTGTCTAATCGATAAGAGAAATAATCAAAGAGCTTGTTTTGATTATCGAAGAAGTAAGGAGAGATAGGTTATTAGAGCTTGTTAATAACCATAACCAGTTTATCTAGAAATAAGAATAGAAAACATTTGCATCGATGATCAATTCCTAGAATTAAACTATCTTGATTCCTTTGGCTAGGCTTTTATCAATATTCGATTTTATTATCTTGTTTCAATATTATTTTGATTCACAAACAAAACCCCCCATTTTTCTTTTCCTCTTTATTCTCTTTGAATAGAAATATATTTAACCAATCCCTATGGATACGACCCTACTCATTACTATACGCAAATCATATCATTGTCTAGGAGTAGGTTTTATTTTTGTTGGATTCTACACGCATCAAATTTTAGCGCCGTTGCCGGGGATTGGTGTCAAATTTATTTCTATTCTTATATGACTCGTTCTTCTCAGATAGGTGAACTCACTTATAATCCGGAGATTGAGAAGACTCTTAAGAGGTTGCGAAGAGATGCTAGATCATCCCCTAGACTGAACTTAACATCGGATTTGTCTGATTCATCCATTGATTCTGAAAAAGAAGACGATATGGCAAATCCCGAAAGAACATTGCGAGAATTGGCTGCACCGGATGTGAATCAACAACCCCTTTGTATTCACTATCCCGAACTAGCTGTTGAATTCGAGTTGAAATCTGGGTTGATACATCTGCTACCTACCTTTCATGGTCTTGAGAATGAAGATCCTCACAAACATTTGAAAGAGTTTCATATAGTGTGTTATAGTATGAGGTTGTAAGGAATAACCGACGATCAAATCAAGTTACGTGCTTTTCCATTCTCTTTAAGTACTAAAGCTAAAGATTGGTTGTTTTATTTGCCTCTAGGTTCTATAACCACTTGGACAGATATGGTGAGACACTTCTTGGATAAATTTTTCCCCGCGTCTAGAGCCGCTGGTATAAGAAGAGAAATTTGTGGTATCAAACAGAGGGACACCGAGACTCTTCATGAGTATTGGGAGAGGTTCAAGCAACTTTGTGCAAGCTGTCCACAACACGGGATATCTGAACAACTTCTCATCCAATACTTCTATGAAGGCCTGCTTCCAATGGAGAGGAAGATGATGGATGCTGCAAGCGGAGGCGCCATAGTAAACAAAACCCCTGGTCAAGCTAGGGAATTGATCTCCATTATGGCTGCTAATTCGCAACAATTTGGGTATAGGCATGATACATCTTCAAGGAAGGTAAATGAGGTAAGTGTTTCTAACCTTGAACATCAAATTTCTAACCTAACCTCCCTTGTGCAACAGATAGCCCTCAGAAATACACAGCAGGTGAAGGCTTGTGGAATTTGTGCTGCTCCTAATCATCCTATCGACATCTGCCCCACATTGCAAGATGACAATCATGAACACGCCAATGCTGTAGGAGGATTCCCAAGACAGCCACAGAGGAAATATGATCCCTACTCGAATACTTACAATCCTAGATGGAGGGATCATCCTAACTTCCGGTATGGCAATAACCCACAACATTTCCAACAATTCCAGCTTAAGCCATCAAACCAAATACCTCAAGCTCCTTCCACTTCAGGTATGTCTCTTGAGGAAATTGTTAAATCTCTTGCTGTTAATACAAAACAATTTCAGGATGAGACAAAACAGAGCATTCAAAACTTGGAGAATCAGGTAAGCCAACTTGCTTCTGCTGTAAACAGGTTAGAAACTCAAGGTAAGTTACCTTCTCAAACTATTATAAATCCGAAGCAAAGCGTTAATGCAATTACCTTGAGAAGTGGAACAGAATTACAGGGATCAAATAAGAAAGGACACCCATCTAATCTTGAGGAAGAGACTAAGAAACAAAATTTCAACTCCGAGCCAGCAGGACAACTAGAGTAGAGGGTCTCTAGTAGAGCCATCAAAGGTCATGTTGACACCACCTCCTTTCCCTTCCAGATTAGCGAAATCCAAGCATGAAGCGGAAGAAAAAGAGATTCTGGAAACTTTTCGAAAAGTTGAGGTAAATATTCCTTTGCTTGATGCCATTAAGCAAATACCTCACTATGTTAAATTTCTCAAAGAATTGTGCACTAACAAAAGGAAGCTGAAAGGTAATGAAAAGATTAGTGTGAGTGAGAACGTTTCAGCTATTATTTAGAAGAAGCTTCCTCCTAAATGCAAGGATCCAAGTATGTTTACTATTCCTTGCAAAATAGGTAATCTTGGAATCGCTAAAGCCATGTGTGATCTAGGAGCTTCGATCAATGTCATGCCTTTGTCTGTTTATCAACGTTTGAATGTTGGCCCCTTGAAGGAAACAGGTGTTATTGTTCAACTTGCTGACAGGTCCAATGTTTATCCTGAAGGAGTTCTAGAGGATGTTTTAGTTCAAGTTAATGGGTTGGTTTTTCCTGCTGATTTTTATGTGCTTGACATGGAAGATAATGATTCCCATAATTCATCACTGATATTATTAGGGCGACCATTCCTTAAGACATCCAAGACGAAAATTAATGTAAATGATGGTACCCTCACTATGGAATTTGATGGTGAAATGATTAAATTTAACATTTATGATGCCATGAAACATCCTAGCAATATCTCTCCTGTTTTTGTTGCGAATGTTATTGACCCATCACCACCGAACATCTAGCCAGGAATGTCTAGCCAAAGATGTTAAAGAAAGGCGCTTCATGGGAGGCAACCCATGCCGAAAAAAAAAAAAATTCAATTTTAGTTTTGTTTTGATTCTAGTGTTGTTTTGATTTTTTTTTTTTTTTCTGATTAGCTGCAACAAGGATACATATCATCAAATGACACTCTCTAGTGCCTAAGGGGAGAATTCCAATTACTCTATACTTCATACCAGGGAAGTACCAGTATTCCTTTTCTCTTATTCTCTAATGTTCCTTGTGTTGTTAATTCCTCTTTAATTGTGCTGAATTAGGAATAGTGAGGACACTATTCAAGCTAAGTGTGGGGGAGAGGATAATAAAATATAGAGAATAGAGAATTGACTTATACTCTGAATGTTTGTCCTTAAGCAATTTTAAGCCAAATTTTCAAAATTATCATGAAATCTGGAGATTGTACTAAATGTTGTAATAAGCATCTACAAAAATGTGAAATTGACTTGTTCAAATGCTTTACTCACCTACTATTGTGATTAGAATACTTGGTTAAAATTAAGTAGTGAAATCTTTAAGAAACAAATTTACCTTGTATTTAGCTTTAGAATTGGAAGTCTAAGAGTAAGTTGAGTCCCTAAGTGAAAAATAAACAAGTTTACTTCTAGGTTATATTAGCAACTGTATACTCTTTGAAGTTGTTTAAAAAAAAAAAATCAAGCATAGCCATTACTCCAATAATTCAAATAATTGAGTTAAGAGTATTCAGACTTGAATGTTAGAGTGAGGAAGAGTCCGTAGGGATATCTCAAAACCCGGTCACTTAAGTGACGAGCTCGGGATGTGCCAACTCAATGAACTCACTATAACGATAAGGGCGAAAAAGGCAAAAGTTCATGAAAAGAAGCGGGCAAAAACCCGTCAAAATAGATGCTTGATTAAATCAAAAGAACAATGAATGTAAACATTCATTGAATGAAACAAGACTTATAATAAAAAGGGAGAAAATCTATGGAAAGAGTTGATACTATATGCTTTTACTTTATGTTGCAAGGATTATATACTTGATAATATCAAATGAAGTTTAATTGGGTGTTTTTCCTTAGTGGATTAAGTATTTACTTTTGGAATAAAAATTCTTTTGCTAAACATGAGGATTAAAGTTTGTTTTGTTTAGATTAGCTATTAAATTTTATCCATGGTAATTTGCTCACATGAAACTAGTTTGGTTGAAGTAGTAGACATTAAAATTACAAGTCATGAATTACAAATGAATAGATGCTTGGAATGATGAAAAGAAAGTTCGTATAATCTATGACAGATTTCTCAATTGATTTGATTCAATTGCTTGAGGACAAGCAAGATTTTAAGTGTGGGGGAATTTGATAGAGCCATTTTATACTCAATCTTTATAGTATGAAGTGTGTTAATTTATTATAGAGTTTATAGAAATCATAAGGAAATGGTACTTAATTCTATTATGGTGATAAATCAGGTTAAATGGAGTCAAGGGTGCTAATTCAAGTAAATTAGAGAAGTCATCTACAACTTAGATCAAAGACAAGGATTTACACCACCGGAGGAAAGTACATGGGCTTGTAGTTGAAGTACACAGCCGTGTACTTAGCTTTGAAGCCATAGGAAAATACACGGTCGAAGTACACGACCGTGTATCTGTCTTGAAGAATCCACGGGAAAATACACGGTTGAAGTACACGACCGTGTATCTGTCTAGAAGGAGGCACGGTTTGAGATACGGCCATGGTGAAAACCGTGCTACACACTGCATGAGAAGGAGAGAGACACGACTTGTGACACGGTCGTGGTGGAAACCATGGTGGAAGCTGGATGAAGCCGTGCCATATACTAAATAAGGAAGAGAAATTGTGGAACTTCGACCAGAGGATGACACGGCTTGGGATCTGGCCATGGTTGAAGCCGTGGTATACATTGGACACGGAAGATGATATGTGAATTATACACAGAAGAAGGCACGACTTGACCCATGGCCGTGTTGCAGGGCATACCAGGCGGACGATTATTTACTTCTCGAGATTTACTTGAAAAAGGAAAGATATTTTCGTATCTTGCTAGCAAAAGATCACCTGCCATTCCTTTAACAATATAAATAGAACTAACCCTAGAGGGTTAGAAAAATCTTGGATCATCTTGGAGACAAGAAGGAAGGAAGGAGGCAGAGCAAGGAAACCGGGAACTGAGGCTTGTTATGTTTTTACTTTTAATTTTTGTTTTGATGATGAACATGTGTAACTAAGTAGATTTTCTAGCTAAAGGGTCATAGAAGTTTGATTCTCCACAAATTGTGAGATCTAATTGATTTGTCTTTAATCTATTTTTTGTTTTTGGATATTCATATATCTTCTGAACGTTTTGTCATTATTATCTTTGTTGATTGGTACAAATTAGAGCTCTTCTACTCAATTAGCAAGTTAATATATTTCAACTAGCACGTTAAATATGTAATTGTTTGATAGTTCTAGTCTCGGTGACACAATAACATGTTTGGTTATAAAATAGATGATCGAATTCATGTTATGGAGATGTATGATCTTGTTTAAATAGGTTATCTTATAATCTACTGGCATGAATTGGTGGTCTCTCTAGTTTTTAATGCTATTGGTAGATTAAATCCTAAGAGCTTGTTTTAGGGTTGTCTAATCGATAAGAGAAATAATCAAAGAGCTTATTTTGATTATCGAAGAAGTAAGGAGACATAGGTTGTTAGAGCTTGTTAATAACCATAACCAGTTTATCTAGAAATAAGAATAGAAAACATTTGCATCGATGATCAATTCCTAGAATTAAACTATCTTGATTCCTTTGGCTAGGCTTTTATCAATATTCGATTTTATTATCTTGTTTCAATATTATTTTGATTCACAAACAAAACCCCCCATTTTTCTTTTCCTCTTTATTCTCTTTGAATAGAAATATATTTAACCAATCCTTGTGGATACGACCCTACTCACTACTATACGCAAATCATATCATTGTCTAGGAGTAGGTTTTATTTTTGTTGGATTCGACACCCATCAACAAGAAAAGTACATGGGTGTGTACTTTGCTCGTGTACTTTCCAGAAATCCGCTTCAGTATACACAAGTAAAACAGCAAAGTGCATGGGCGTGTATCTCGCTTGTGTACTTTCTAGAATTCTTTCTCTTCACGTGTAATGTATCCAATTCCTTCCAAACTTGCTCCGACTCTTCAAAACTCCTTCCCTTAGCTCCAAAATACTCTAGTGGATCCTGAAATTAACATTCATTCCATTAAGCATCCTTTTCTTCAACAAATCATCTAAATTTCAACAATAAAGCACAATTTCATTACTCTAGATAAGGGTATTTTGCGACTTATCAAACTTCCCCATACTTAAATCTTTGCTTGTTGTTGATTATGATCGCAATCACTCAAATTAAAAATCCCTTTCTATGACTCTCTGTTACGATCAAGTAGGCAAGTGCACCTATCGATTATAATAGTATAGAGTTGAGTTTGGGTATCGTCTCCTCAAGGATCAGCAAGTACTAATACTAACTCTAAACCAACTATCTAACCGCACAAATTCGAGAGGTTTCAGATTAAATTAAGAATACTTAACAAAACCTTTAGCAATTAAAAATAATACTATAACTTGATTATTAATCTGATAACTAAGAATATACCCTACCCTTACTACTCCTCTAATTGTCATGTAACTTTGCCCTTTCAATAAACTAGTTAACAAGCAATGGTTATCTCTAAACCGTGGAGTATCTAACACTAAGCTAATGTTCTTCCCAGAATCATTAGCTCCTAACCCTAATCGCTTTGATAAAGATCCCTCTTCTATCAAAATCAATTAGAATTGCATTAACACTCTTGAACCCTCAATTAGATCAAATTATCTAATTTAACCTAATACGGAAAATTCACGTTCTCTATCCCTAGATTACATACGAATTCCTTTATTCATGTAAGATCTATTCAAACAAGATATTTCCCAATCATCTTCTAAGAAATCAATGCAAACTCAATGTTGGCCATACATCAAATTAGCAACACTACACGAACAACATGAATAAATTCAGAGAATTCCAATATTCATTAACTATGCAATCAATCCCATATTACATGACAATTAGAATTCATAAGGTTCGGGAATGAAACAACTAGCCACTAAAGATTTTCAAGATATAACTCAATGAAATAGAATGAAAAAGAAAGAGAAAACCCCAGTGCATGAGCCCTTCAGTGTCGTCTTCTTCCCTTCTCATCCTTTCATCTTTTCTTTTTTGTCCCTTTGGCCTCCTCGGCCTCCTCGGCCTTTCGGCCTCTTGGCCTCCTCTTTTGAAACTCTCCTTCCTCTCCTTTTTTTTTTCTCTCTCTCAAGACGACTATTTATACCTAAGGTAGCTTCCTCTCTGGCGTGTAGGAGATATCCTTCAAATATGGACGAAAGATTTAAAATCTATTTGAAGATATCTTTCCTTCGATAGACACACGGTCATACTACACGGGCGTGTAGATAAACCGTATATCTCTCTAAATCAGTGAACTCTGGGCGTGTATATCCCATATGACCGTTTGTAATAGCCGTGTATTCCTCTGTCTTCTTTGTTCTTCATACACGGTTGATTACACGGGTGTGTATTCCAACCGTGTACTGGTCTGTCCTGAAAACTCTTCTTCCACGCTGATACACGGTTGGATACACGGGCGTGTATCCGAACCGTGTAGTCTCCTGATTCCTTCACACGGCCGTTTGTAAAACCGTGTGACTTCCTTAACTTCAAAGCATTCCCTTTTTACTTGCTTTTATCTCCAATTCGTCTTGAATTTAAATACTTTTCATCAAATCCTCCTTTTCCACACCTGAACATGAAATATAAATCAATTAAGCATCATAATCTTATATTTTCACTCCCAATTATCTCAAAAATTGACTTAATCATCTCCAATTATAAGAGTTAAAATAGATTTATCACTTGTCCTCAAGCAAATTAAAACATTAATTAAACTTCTCATTAATCATGATTATCGTTACCAAATAATACTACTCAGATATTAACATTTATGAATTTTAATCTTTAAAGCTCAATGCAATCCCTTAATCTAATGAGTGTGCTTCTCACCTTATCATGAAAGTATTGTAACAAAGATACTTTAGTCAAATTTCTAGGATTAATTAGAGTAAACCAAGCTTTACCCTCATCATTTAACAACGGCCTTCATGATCAAAATTAGACACAAGATCAATTGGAGCAAAAGGAAACGTCAGAGCAAAAGGAAACGTGATACATTTTAACCACCATTAAAAAGTCTATAATCTTCTCAATTATCTCTCTAAGTAAAACAATCAATAATGAAAGTACATTGCATTTATGTTTCCCCTGGATTCCTCCTCCTTTTTAGTTGATCTCTTCAAAGATTTTATTTTTTGTAATAGTTCACTATTTTCATCCCCCTTTTTTTTTTGGTTCAGTTGTTTAGGATCTTGCAACCCATGTAACGAGTTTTTAGCCGATAATCCTAGGCTCGTCACCCAAGTTAACGAACGTTATCCCCTCAATTGAGGGCGTTCCTAGGGGCTTAATTACTCGAGTTATAGGACCCTCTCAACTTTTGCCTTTATGGTATTTCATTTTGTTACGGTAATTTCCTTCGTCGGCTAATCCTAGGCCAGACGACCTTAGGTGACCAGGTTTTAAAGGAACTCCATCGAACTTCTATTACCTTAACTTATTATTTTGACTAGTTAGTAGCAGAGTCAAACTTCACTCTTCTGAGGGACCAAAGCTTGCCCATACTAACCAATCCTTTATTTTTCAAGTATAACATGCTTTCATTAAATTATTACTTTAAAGAGATCTTCTAAGAAGGATCACCAAGAGAATCATTTCATTTGCCCTTTTATGAAAGATTAAATGGCTCTCAAGATCTTTGAGTTTCACAACGATTTTATCCCATAACTTTGACTAAGCATCAATGTTCCAAAGAAGACAAAGGTGACATGCACAACACTCTTTTAGAGGAATTCATTCACTAAATGCTAAAATACTACGTAATTTACAATCATGATTTCAAAATTCGATTATCAAGCAAAAAGAAAAAAAATAGGGGAAAATTTTGAATGACTCATACAATTCAACACAACCCTTATCAAATTTCTTTAGTATCCCCTTCCCCACACTTAGATTGAGACATTGTCCCCAATGTCTTTATCATTTAAGAATACAATGGTCTCAAAATAAGTTAGGGTCGTCAATTACACAAAGAAAATGATAGGACTTGCATTGGGTTTCCGAAATAAGGAGGAAGATAGCACAATTGAGATATACAACCAAAGTACACGATTGTGTACCTGATTGTGTATCTACCCATCTCATACATGCACAAATTACCATAGGAATGCTCAAAATCAGGTCTTGTGGCTTTAGTATATTATCAATCTACCTTCCTGAAGGCCAAAAATGTAACTACAACACACCTAAAGCATCCTTAAACGATAAAGTTCGAATCTTGATTCTAAGAAGCTAGGTGCGATAGTTTAGTGATCATAAAAAAAAATGGCCTCATAACTTGGTTTCTAAGAAGAAGATCGGGAAAGAAACACAACAACATTATTCAAGAAACCCACAAAATCAAAGTCCCAAATATTCATGTTCAAACCCTAACTGTCAATTCGCTTGTTTGGCAGGCACTCATGACATCAATCATACATGCATTCACATGAGTTCAAAATGTCTACCGATCTATCAACAATCGACTTCCAAACTGCGAAATCACTCATCATACCATCATCATAGATTCAAGCATGTATGGTAGTCGTAAAAGAAAACCGAGCAACAACCGTATTGCAATAAGTATTGAAGAAGAAGAAGAGAAAACTTACTTACCTTGAGTCCTTGAAAAGGAAGAAATTTATGGTGTGGAAAGAACAACCACGGTATGGAGGAGTAGAGTGGGAGTGAGTGGGTCAAATACACGAATGGAGAATGGGTCGTGTAAATGGCAGAGTGAAGTGAGGAGTCCTTTTATAGTACGAGCAGAAAAATTAGATACACGACCAAGTACACGGTCGTGTACTTTGGATTCCTTTCTGTGGGTTAGATACACGAGCGTGTACCTTGTTCGTGTATTGTGGGAGAGCAATCTGTGGGTCAGACACACGATCAAGTACACGAGCGTGTACCTTGTTCGTGTATCATGGGAGAGCATTCTGTGGGTCAGATACACGACCAAGTACATGAGCGTGTACCTTATTCGTGTATCTCTGATATGTACGCAATGAGCATATTTTGAAGTACACGGGAGGGCACACCATGACGTATTCCCCTTTTGTATTGCAAAGTCAATTTAGACATCCTCTGGCATGTGTGAGAAACCGGATACACCACTAGTGTACCCGGTTGTGCAGATCAAAGTACATACCTGTCATCACTTCATCTTGCATTCGCTTGAAAAGGTCTCCCATCCTGAATTTCCCCACACTTAGAGCTTAAAAGAAGCTCTATTAAGGTGACTTTCATAGAATCCAAACTTGGTTAGCCCCTCTGTAGCTTGCTGTCTTGCAAAAGTTACTCCAAAACAACGGATGATAATAAAGAAAAAAAAAACTTACCTAAGCAACATGGGTTGCCTCCCAAGAAGCGCTGTTGTTTAACGTCATTAGCTCAACGTAATGAACCGGTGGAGCTCAAATGGAGATGAGAATGAGGTTCAGCTCCTCCTTTTCTTTCAAAACTGTTTTGTCCCCAAAGTAATGCTTAAGCCTTTAGCCATTCACCTTGAAAATGCCTTTCTTGGAGATTTTATAACCCAAAACAATACCTTCTTTTGCCATAAAATGACACTTCTCCAAATTTAGGACTAGGTTAATATCTTCACAACGTTGCAACACTAACTCAAGATGGTGTAGACACTCATCAAAAGAATTCCCGAAAACAAAAAAAATCATCCATGTATACTTCCATCTTGTCTCCTACCATACCTTCAAAAATAGCCATCATGCATCGTTGAAAGGTGGATGGAGTGTTGCATAATCTGAAAGGCATGCATCGATAAGCGAAGGTCCAAAAAGGGCATGTGAATGTCCTCTTTTCCTGGTCTTCGGGTACAATAGGAATCTGAAAATATCCTAACATCCCATCGAGGAAACAATAATATGCATGACCAGCTAACCTTTCAAGCATTTGGTCCACAAATGGAAGAGGAGATTGATCATTTCGAGTTGCATCATTTAGCTTGCGGTAATCTATACAAACTCTCCATCTAGTGATAGTTCTCATCAGGATGAGTTCATTTTTTTCATTCGGTACCACTGTCATACCACCTTTCTTCGGAACTACTTGAATGGGGCTCACCCATGAGCTATCAGAAATCGGGTAGATCATTCCTGCATCAAGCAATTTGATGACTTCCTTTTTTACAACATCTCTCATATTTGGATTAAGTCGGGGCTGCGGTTGTACCACTGGCTTGACACAATCTTCCATCAGAATTTTGTGTGTACAAAACGATGGGCTAATCCCCTTTATATTTGCAATTTTCCATGTAATTGCTTTCTTGTGTTGTGCAATAACCTTTCCTGCTGATCTCGATCCAGATTTGATGCAATTATGACTGGAAGTTTAGAATCTTCTTCCAAAAATGCATATTGAAGGTAGTCTGGCCAATGTTTCAATTCTAGCTTAGGTGGTTCCTCAATTAAAGGTTTCAATCTCTGAATGGTGGATTTATTCATATCTTTCAAGCTTCTTTCTTCTCTCAACTCAAGATTGTTATTGAGCTGATTGACAACTGCTCTAATCGCCATATTTTCAAGTTGCTCTTTCTCCCCATTCATCAAACACAATTCCAATGCATCACCAATCAACAGGTCTTGCAATGAATCCGAAACTATAAAGTCAAGGTAGTCGATTGCATAGCATGTATCATCATGGTGCAAGCTTTGTCTAAGGACGCCGGGCATTTTCACTATGACCTCTTCATTTCCCATTCTCAACACTAACTTCCCATCCTGATACGAACCACGCCAATGTGTGACAAAACCCAATACCAATACGTTCGGAATTCGTTACCTAAGATGCAAAAAAAAAAAAAAAAACACCCTCAAGTGGAAATCGCGACCCATTGTCTATAATCAAGACAAGAACCTTGGTATAATATGAAGACACCACAATCGGGATGAAAGACCGATCCTCAAGTGGAAACCGCGACCCGTTGTCTATAATCGAGACAAGAACCTTGGTATAATATGAAGACGCCACAATCGGGATGAAAGACCGATTGATAAGTCGGGATGAACGCCACGGAAATAAAATCCGATAAATTCTAAGTTAGTTCTTAAAGAACCAAGAGAGGAGTCTCTCCAAAGTGTTTTTAACATTGTATGATGTATGTTCTTATCTCTATTCTAAACCCTAGGAGCTTTATACTAGGGTTACAATTCGTAAAAATACAAGTCTAAAACGACGTCACTTCAATAAGTGCGTAAAATAACAAAACAACACAAAAGTCCGGCGTCGGGGAGATACACGGCAGTGTACATGGCCGTGTACTTTGGCCGTGTACTTTTCTGTGCCAAGTCCAAAACGACATCACTTCAATAAGGGCGTAAAATAACAAAACAACACAAAAGTCCGGCGTCGGGGAGATACACGGCCATGTACATGGCCGTGTACTTTTCTATGCAAATTCTGGCAACATACACGATCTTGTACTTCTGGTCGTGTATCTTTCTGTGGATTTTCTTGACTCCATACACGGCCGTGCCTTTGGCCGTGTATATGACCGTGTATGATTCTGTGTAACTTTGAGATTCCTACACGACCGTGCCTTGTAAATACACACCCTCTTCACCCCGTATCCAGTATGACTTGTACAAGAGCAAGGGTCTTCCCATGGTTGTTCCAATCCTTTCCAACTTCATGATTGCCCCAATCCTTTCTGGCTTCATGGACATCCTTTATCAACCCGTTAAGTGCTTCCTTGAATCGTTTCGCTCGATTTCTTGTGATCGGTCCAGGTGGCACTTTAAGAGGATCCACATTCCATCTTCAGGCTTGGCTCCCATCATGGATCTCATCATTCCCCTCCTCTTGAAAAGGATTTGTCCTCAAATCATCGCCTGCATCAAAAGGACTCAGATCAGTAACATTAAATGTGGCACTTACTTGATACTCACCTGGTAAATCTTTCTTGTATGCATTATCATTGATTCTCTCAAGCATCAGAAATGAGCTGTCTCACCTAGGGTTCAACTTAGATTTCCTCTATAATGGAAACCTCTCCTTGCGAAAATGCACCTAAACCCAATCTCCAGGCTGAAAAATCATGGGTCTCCTGCCCTTGTTCACCCTTGAAGTGACCTTGGCATTTTTTTTTTCAATCCTACTCTTTACCTGTGCATGTAGCTTTCTCATGAAATCTTCCTTAGAATCAGTATCAAAACTCACAAACTTGTTAGGTGGTAATTGCAATAAATAAATAGGAGCCAATGGGTTAAAACCATACACAAACTCAAATGGTGAACAATGAGCAGTGCTATGTACAACCCTATGATATGCAAACTCCACAAATGGTAGGCAATCCTCCCAAGTCCTAATGTTCTCCTCTATGATTACCCTCAACAATTGAATTAAAGTCCTGTTAACCAACTCAGTTTGCCCATCAGTTTGTGGGTGACAGGTAGTCGAAAACAATAACTCAGTTCCTAACTTAGCGAACAATACTCTCCAAAAATGACTCAAAAATTTTACATCCCGATCACTAACAATGCTCCTAGGTATACCATGCGGACGCACTACCTCTCTAAAGAACAAATCAACAATGTGTATAGCATCATCAGTTTTATGAGAAGGAATGAAATGAACCATTTTAGAAAACCTATCCACAACCACAAAAATAGAATCTCGACCATGCCTAAACCTGGGTAATCCTAACACAAAATCCATGGAAATATCTACCCAAGGCTCATGAGGAATGACACCAGACTCATATAACCCATCTAACATGTCATCTAAGCGAGGAATGGGATGAAGATACTTTACCGTGATGTAGTTGATGGCACGGTAGTCAACACACATTCTCCATGACCCATCCTTCTTAGGCACCAAAATCACAGGCACTACACATGGACTCATGCTTTCTCTCACGTATCCCTTCTCCATTAATTCATCGGCCTGCCTTTGGAGTTCCTTTGTCTCCTCCGGATTGCTCCTATAAGCTGGCTTGTTTGGAATCGATGCTCCGGGTACAAGGTCAATCTGGTGCTCAATACCATGAATAGGTGGTAATCCCTTTGGAATCTCCTCAGGGAAGACATCTTCAAAGTCCTGCACAATAGACACAACCACACTAAGCAAAGAGTTAGATAGTTCGTTAGTAGTCAAACATGTTTCTTTAAAAACCAACAACAACATAGGTTGCTTCATCACTAACGCTCCCCTCACTACACTCGCTCTTGCCACACAACTCTCGTTTTGCAAGGCTGCCCTCTCCTTTTCACTCACCACCAAAGTTGATTCCCCTTCAACTTGGTCTCTCACACTCTTTCCAGCCTTCCTCTCTTTTTCCTTTTGATATTGACTTTTGTATTCCTTTTCTTTCTCATTGTCTTTTTCTCTCTCACTCTCCCTTTGCTTTTCACTCACCTTATGTTTTACAAAAGACTGTTGTAGCTACAACTGATCCTCATACACTTGTTTAGGTGTTAACGGTTTAAGATTAAAGCTTTTCCCCTGGTGAATAAGCGTATACTTGTTAGAAAAGCCATCATGAACAATCTTCCTATCAAATTGCCATGGCCTCCCCAACAACACATGATACGCTTGCATTGGCACTACATCGCATAACACCTTATCCTCATACCTACCAATGTGAAAAGCAATCAAGGCTTGCTTACTCACCTTAGTCTCGCCACTATCATTCAACCACTGCAATTTATATGGACTAGGGTGTCTAATAGTTTTGATTCCCAGCCTCTCAACAATAAAGTTACTTACCACATTGGTGCAACTTCCTCCATCAATAATCAAACTGTAAATATGATCTCCTAGATAACATCTAGTATGAAATATATTTTCCCTTTGCACCTCCTCTTCTTCCTTCACTTGTACATTCAAAGCTCGCTTCACTACTGCCACTAACCTCCCTATTGCAGGCTCCTCATCATCACTAGCATCCACTAATGGAGGCATATCATCTTCTTCACTACCCCCCTCAGTCTCATACTCTCCATCATCACGCAAAATCATAACATGCCTATTTAGACATTGACTAGCAATATGGCCTCTACCTTGGCATTTAAAACATCTAATGTCACGATTTCTAGAAGTAAAAGAATCAGGGTTACCTTGGTTACCTGGAGTAGAACCCGCTTGCCTCAGCTCCCCTTTTGGTTTGGTGGGTAAAGGCTTTTCTTCCTTCTTCCATTGGTTAGTCTTCCAAGTGGATGAACCATTACCCTACTACTACCTTTCCTCTTGTGCTGGTTCTCAACCTTCATAGCCATGTGAACCATATCCTCTAATTCTACATAATGTTGCAATTCCACAACATTTTGGATTTCTCTATTCAACCCGGTAAGAAACCTAGCCATGGTAGCCTCTCTATCCTCCTCTACATTCACCCTGATCATAGTAACTTCCATCTCCTTAAAATACTCATCCACACTTCGGCTTTCCTGCCTCAGAGTTTGCAACTTGTTGTGCAATTCACGATAGTAATACACAGGCACAAACCGCTTCTTCATCACCCTTTTCATCTCTTCCCAAGACTCAATAGGTGGCTCGCCATTCCTTCTTCTATTCAACATTAATTGATCCCACCACACTATAGCATAATCCGAAAACTCAATGGCAGCAAGTTTCACTTTCTTTCTCCTACTATAGTTATGACAATCAAACACCATCTCCACCTTTTTCTCTCACTCTAAGTACGCCTCGGGATCATTCTTCCCTTGGAAAGGAGGAATCTTCATCTTTATGCTACTCAATTGATCATCCTCTCTATTCCTATCTCCTCTATCTTGCCAATCCTTAGTTCCTCTATTCCGACCACTATAACCTCTATAACTCCCGACAGAAGGCTCATCAAAGTCATCATCCGACATTTCATCTCTACCCCTTTGTAATCTCCTAGAACGACTCTCCCTCTTATGCCCTTGGAAGATGTTTATAGATTGTTCTAGTCTTTGCTCTACCGTCTCATGAATTTGTTCCATTCCCTCCTGAAACATTCTCTTCATTTCTCCCCTCAACGCCTCAATCACTAACCTAGCATCAAACCTTCCCCTCTCACCTTCAGGAGAATGTTGCCTCGACATAGTTCCTGCAGAAAAGATTAGTACTAACACAAATATATATATGATTAAACCTCACAATACACTCCCTTATGTGTTTCGCTCAAATGATGATATCATACAGTCACTCGTGTATTCTCACAAATAATGATGATATCAACTCACCAATTCCTCTTCTCAATTCTCTTGGAACTAACCCAAACTACACCAATTCCCTTCCGTAGAATTCAAAACAACTCTAGGGTTCATAAATTTTTTTCTCTTTTTTTTTTTTATCTTTGTTGTTGCTCTTGATCACGTTTCTCTTTTCTCTTTTTTTTTTTTTGTGTCGTGATTCTTCCTTTCTTTTTTTTGTAATAATCGACTAGTAGGTACTACACTATCAATAGACAATTAATACTACGAAATTGAATGCTAACAATGGATATGAACGATTGGAGTTAGGGTTTTGATGTTACCTTCCTCAAACTGAACTGATGTTTTGACAAACCTAAGCTCTGATACCAAACTGATACGAACCACGCCAACGTGTGATGAAACCCAATACCAATACGTTCGGAATTCGTTACCTAAGATGCAAAAAAAACACCCTCAAGTGGAAACCGTGACCCGTTGTCTATAATCGAGACAAGAACCTTGGTATAATATGAAGACGCCACAATCGGGATGAAAGACCGATTGATAAGTTGGGATGAACGCCACAGAAATAAAATCCGATAAATTCTAAGTTAGTTCTTGAAGAACCAAGAGAGGTTCTTATCTCTATTATAAACCCTAGGAGCTTTATACTAGGGTTACAATTCGTAAAAATACAAGTCCAAAACGACGTCACTTCAATAAGTGCGTAAAATAACAAAACAACACAAAAGTCCGGCGTCGGGGAGATACACGGCCGTGTACATGGCCGTGTACTTTTCTATGCAAATTCTGGCAACATACACGACCGTGTACTTCTGGTCGTATATCTTTCTGTGGATTTTCTTGACTCCATACACGGCCGTGCCTTTGGCCGTGTATATGACCGTGTATGATTCTGTGTAACTTTGAGATTCCTACACGACCGTGCCTTGTAAATACACGCCCTCTTCACCTCATATCCGATATGACTTGTACAAGAGCAAGGGTCTTCCCATGGTTGTTCCAATCCTTTCCAACTTCATGATTGCTCCAATCCTTTCCGGCTTCATGGACATCCTTTATCAACCCATTAAGTGCTTCCTTGAATCGTTTCGCTCGATTTCTTGTGATCGGTCCAGGTGGCACTTCAAGAGGATCCACATTCCATCTTCGGGCTTGGCTCCCATCATGGATCTCATCACATCCCCAACATCAATTATGGCTCTAGCAGTAGCCAAAAATGGCCTCCCTAATATAAGAGGGACCTCCACATCTGCTTCCATGTCAAGGATGACGAAATCCGCCGGGAAGATGAAGTCCTGCACCTTCACTAATACATCTTCAACTACTCCTCTTGGGAATTTGACTGATCGATCGGCTAACCGAAGACTCATTTTGGTCGGTTTCGGCTCTCCAATACCCAATTTCTAGAACATCTTGTATGGCATCAAATTAATGCTGGCTCCCAAATCAGCCAATGCCCGTTCTTCAGATAAATTCCCTATCAGGCAAGGGATGGTAAAGCTCTCAGGATCTTTTAACTTCTTTGGGAGTTTGTTCTGAATTACCACAGAGCATTCTCCTCCTAAAGTTACAGTGGAGAAATCTTCAAGCTTCCTTTTGTTCGATAGCAACTCTTTCAAAAATTTTGCATATCGTGGCATTTGTGATAATGCCTCAACCAGTGGAAGGTTGATATGCAATTGCTTGAATATCTCTAAAAATCTGCCATAGTGCCCATCTGTTCTGTCCTTCTTGAGTCGTGATGGGTAAGGAACATTGGGCTTGTATTCTGGGATTAATGGAGGTGACGATTTCTCTTTAGGTGATTTTTCTGAATGCTTTCCCCCTTCTTTGAGAACTACTTGTTCTTTTGCTGGTTCAGTCATCCGACTCTCTTCTTCTTGAACCTTTGGTTGTAGTTCCTTACCACTTTGTAATGTGACAGCCTTAACATGTTCTCTAGGGTTGGTTTTTGTGTTTCCTGGTAGTAAACCTTGAGATCTCTCTGACAGAAGCTTAGCTATCTGACCGACCTGGTTTTTAAGATTGTGTATTGATGCCTCATGATTCCTCAGAGCCAAGTCTTGATTTTTCAGAATCAAATCTAAAGACTTCTGTCTGTCTTCTGAATCCTTGATGAATTTTGTGAGGAGATCTTCAAGTGGCGGTTTGGAACTCTAGACCAGTGGCTTCTGATAACCTGGTAGAAGATTCGGATTGCCCTTCCGAATATTACTATTGTTAGTCCAAGAAAAATTTGGGTGATTTCTCCATCCTGGGTTATAAGTATTGTTATATGGATTGTTCTGGGGCCGAATTGGGTTTCCCAAATAATCCACTTGCTCTGTTTGCCCTTCCTCACCACTTGAGGGTTCCACAATAGCCAGCTAGTGTTGTGAGACAGCCAACCCGTCGATCTTTCTAGATAAAGCCTCAACTTTGGACATGATAGAAGTAGCCACATCCACTTCAAGAATGCCTGCCACCTTCTTTTCTCTACCCCTACCATGTGACCATTCATAATTATTCGCGGCCATGTCTTCAAAAAGAGTCAAACTTTCTTCAGGAGTTTTATGGTTCAAGGTGCCACTAGCTGCGGCATCTACTGTTTGTCTCGTTTGATAGTTCAACCCATTATAAAATATCTGAACTTGAAGCCACTCTGGGATCCCATGGTGTGGGCATTTCTGCATTGAGTCCTTGAATCTCTCCCAGGTTTCATACAACATCTCCATGTCATACTGATGATAAGATTGAATCTCAGCTCGAAGTTTAACGGTCTTTGAAGGAGGGAAGAATTTGTCCATAAACTTCTTAATCAGACCTTGCCATGTAGTAATGGAGTTCCTCGGTAAAGAATTCAACCACTGCTTAGCCTTGCCTTTCAAAGAGAATGGGAAGAGCCTGAGGCGGATCGCATCATCACTAACTCCATTAAATTTGAAGGTATCGCATATCTCCAGAAAGAGTTGGATATGCACATTTGGATCTTCATCCTATAAACCATCAAATTGAGTATATTGTTGCACCATCTGAATCATGGCAAGCTTAAGTTCAAAATTATTTACCTCCACTCGAGGACGGACTATGCTAGAGCTAACGCCTATCAAGTTTGGCCTGGCAAAATCAGAATTGGTTCTAGGTGGCTCATTAACTCGGCCATCTCTATTATCAACCAGTTGATGATTCGGGGGATCCACAACAACATTTCCTTGATTCAGCTCTTGAGCACGATTATTGACTTGATTAGCCATTTCTTCCTTCAGTGATTCTCCTTGAATACCAAATGATGTTGACTCAGTCAAGTGTTGCTTTTTCTGATAACGACGAATAATTTTCTCTGGCTCAGGATTAAAAACAGCAAGTTCCTTGGAGCGACTTCTGGTCATGCACTGTAAACGTAATACAAATCAATTATGAGCTCCAAATTCTCAGGAAGAAAAGGGAAAAAAGATAAGAAAGAAATAAATTGGTTAAATTAATAAGTAAAAAGTGTTTCTAATATTGGCGTATCCCCGGCAACGACGCCAAAAACTTGATCGTTGCCAATCGTAGTTTTAATAAATTGAATTCTTGTTCTTAATCCTACTACGAAGCAATAGGCAAGTGCACCTATCGTAGCGTAATATAGCGAGTAAGCACAAGGTCGTCCCTCAGAGATACACCAACTACTAGTACTAACTCCGTTCCTATTATCTAACCGCCGCTTAATAATGTTAGTTGAAACTTAATTACTCTAATCTTAAAACTAATAACTCACTAACAACAATGGTCCTGAAGATTTATCAATTAACAAAAGCAACCTATATCTTATTCTACTCCTTCTCTATCATGTAATTCATTAGATTTCTGAAGATTGTCTTAATTGACTTCTTATACTGTCGAATTCTCTAGTCAAGTTAACTACTTTCTCAAGTATATTAACCTATCTAATCCTAGGTTTATCAAATAGGATCTCTCCTTAGTTAATAGCAACCTAGAATTGCATAATGCACATGAATTCGCATCAAAATAATCGATGTAAACAGAAGACTCTTCTTTCCTATCTCTAGAATAACAATCAAATCTCATTAATTGCATTAGATCTAATCATATGAGCAATTTCTCAATTAACTAATTTGATATCATGCATAAATTCATATTTCGGATATATGAATCTAAGAAACAATTGAAGAGCATGCAATTAATCATAAGAAAGTCAACAACTTCGCATTAATGACCAAATCTTCATCACATGACAGAGAAGTTTCAAATAAAATCTAGATCTAGGATCTACTCCTCCATAAATTGGACAAAAGAAATGCAATTACTAGAAGAATAGATAAAATTCATGGTCACAACCCTTAAAGATAGAATCTTCTTCTTCGTGGGTCTTCAATCTCCCTTGGAATCGACAGAATCTTCTTTCCCTTGCTGTTATGAGAGTGAGAGAAAATGAAAAATTCGTAACCTCTGTTTCTAGGGCAAACTGACGGTCTATTTATACATGTACCCCGATTAGATATATACACGAGCGGATACACAAGTAGTGTATCTCGTTCGTGTATCTCATGCTTGCTTCCAAGTGTCCTTATGTGAATATACACGAGCAAGTACATAGGAGTGTACATTGGTCGTGTATTTGAAACATCATCAAACAGAAGCAAAACTTAGATACACAAGCAAAGTACATGGGCGTGTACTTTCCAGAAATCTGCTTCAGTATACACAAGTAAAACAGCAAAGTGCATGGGTGTGTATCTCGCTTGTGTACTTTGCAAAATTCTTTCTCTTCACGTGTAATGTATCCAATTCCTTCCAAACTTGCTCCGACTCTTCAAAACTCCTTCCCTTAGCTCCAAAATACTCTAGAGGATCCTGAAATTAACATTCATTCCATTAAGCATCCTTTTCTTCAACAAATCATCTACAAATTCAACAATAAAGCACAATTTCATTACTCTAGATAAGGGTATTTTGCGACTTATCAATTCACTTCTCTTTTGCCACAAATATTGTGTTTCCAATTCCACAATAAACACTAGGAAATACACTCCTTACTCCACCAATTTCTTCATAGCAAAGTCAAGAATAGAGAAGCTACAATAAGAAATCCACTTCTACTACAACAAACAAAAAGTATAACACCACAACAACACAATCAAATACTCAATTTCTACCTCAACACTTTGGATCAATAAGTAGAAATTCAAGAACCCTAATTCAAGTTGTGATGATCACGAAATTCCCTTCTCATAAACCAACGCTTTGATACCAAAATGATGATGTACCTTAATTCCAAAGCACATGAACACAACCAATTGAAGAATTCAATCAAACCAAAATTCTCAAAATGGCTTGATGAACAATTGCCAAGGGAACCTTAATTGTATGAAACAACTTGCTCTGATACCAAAAAGAGGTGTGCCTTAATTCCAAAGCACAAATACACAATGCAATCGATGATTCAACTACACAATGAATACTTAAAATGTCATGAAATCCCTAATTGTGATGAACCTAGCTTTGACATTAAACAAGATGAAAGAAGAACAAATATTGATTTATAATAAGTATATATCAAGGATAACACGACAAGGAGCTAATTTCAAATCAATTGGGGTGTGAACCCTAAATTGACATTGGAACCTAATTGGCGTGAAACAAGAGATTAATAAGAGGATCTAATTCTTTACCAGATGTTACACACTAGTTTAGAATTAGGTTTAATCTTGATGTTGTTGATATTATGCACAACAAAAATCAAAATCCACTTGCCACAATTCAAAGGAGAATTGATAAGAGTATGAGACGTGAAAGAGACAAATTTCCACGGTAACAAAAATGTCAAATATGTGAAGTTAAAAAAAAAGTCCCCAACAAACCTTAGTTAGTAAGTATTTATACTTGCTTCTATTAGGGTAAAATCACATGAAAATTACAACTAAGCCACTTAGGTAGTTGGTTCTAAACACACATTACAAGTAAATCAAAAAGTCCAAAAAATGAACAAAAAGTGACCGGTTCAATAATAAAAATACAAGTACAAAAGATGATTTTCAAATGGTCGGTTCTTCGATTCAAGCGAATAATTTGTTGGTCCAGTTCATCTTCGATTTATGTTGATCCATGAATAACCCACAAGCTGAGTTTTAATGAGTTTGCCCATCACCCTGTAAAACCTGACAAGTATGTCTGCTGGAATACACAACAAATAAGTAATAGAGAAGAAGTTAGTATACAAATATTTCTAGGGTTGGTTTGTTCAAAGAGAACCCTGATGTGCCTAAACACACTTGAAAGCACAATCAAAAGACTTAAGAAAAACTATCTCAAGTCAAGGCAAAATTGGATCCAAAAATAAAGGCAAAATGACGTGAACCAAGTGAAGATATGATGAATTCCAAATGTCCAATGATATAATTAGAATACCACACTGATAATACCTTCTAACAACCTCTTAATTTCATATAATCCACGCAAATAAACCTCAAATGACAAAAGAAAAACCGTAACAAAAATAATCCCTTTCAAATAGTGAAGAACACGTTTCCTAAGGAAATTTTCAATGATGAACCAAATATAATTGATAAATACTTCAAATAAGCACAAGAATTCGTGAACAATAAGAAGTATTTCTGACCAAGAAATATCTCAATTCAACCCTAGATATGACACACTAGAGAAGAAAAGAAATCACAACAAAATGAAATTGATATAACTCACAATTTCAAGATGTTGCACTCGCCACAATTTCAACTCTTGGGATTGAAATTGATAAGAGTTTGGAACCAAGGTATGAACCCTAATTCTCACGTGAAAGGAAGTGTATAATCTGCAAAATGATAAGCCCCTCAAACCCTCTCTTAAGCAAGTATTTATACTTGCTACTCCTAGGGTTAAAAAGTGCTCAAAATTACAAGTTTGCCACTTTTAAGGTGGCTAACCCTAAATGAAAGTTACAAAGAAATAAAAGTGTCCCAAAACCAAAATACAACCAAAATAGTTCAATAAAAATTTACAAGATACAAAATAACATAAGTCTTCATGATCCAATGCCTTAGAATAGAGAACAATCGCAGCGGGTCTTTGATTGTTATCCTGAAAAATGTTCTGTGTCCAACTGAAGTTGTAGGAAATTTTGGCATCCCATGGAGAAGTATAATTGTACCTGTAAGATTATTCTCAAATTTTATTAGATATAAAGACATAAAGTAAAATATGGGCAATTAGGTTAATCATCCAAATTGGGTTCTGAAGAGGTTGACGGTGTTAGAAATTTTCCCATCATCTCCTCGGGCTTCTGAAAGATTTGCCCTCAAATCTAGAGGATCAGTTGTGGAACTGAACCCTAAGATCTCTGTTGTCCTGCTCTCCCGACTAACCATGGTAGTGGATGGATTCCTGATCTGTTTCTGAAAACCCTGGACCTTAGATGGAGTCATCGGTAATAGAACTATGTGTGACTCGCCCATGCTGAACATATAGGTATTTTCAAACCCATCATGTATCACCCGTCGATCATACAACCAAGGTCGACCCAACAGCAAATGGGATGCATGCATAGGAACTATATCACAAAGGATCTCATCATGATAGTTCTGCCCGACACTCACAGGAACCTTTGCCCTAAGGGTAACATGCATGCTACCTCTATTATCTAGCCAATGCAAATGATAAGGACTAGAATGTGGTATAGTAGACAGTTGTAATTTGTCTACCAGTGCAGCAGATATAACATTCGTGCAACTACCACTATCGATGATGAGTACACAAAGGTTACCTCTGATTCTACAAGAGGTATGAAATATGTTCTCCTTCTGAATATCACTAGTATCAGGAGATGTGGATAAAACCCTGCGTAACACATTAAGGGGTAGATATTTCCCTCCTATATGCTCCTCAGGCGCATTTGCATTTTGATCATCATAATATTCCTACAGTGCTGTTGGTAGATCTGTAGGCTCAATCTGATCATGGTCATCCTTAGTATCCTCTCCAATGTCTTCCATAACAGTCATCACCCTCTTATTTGGACACTGTGTAGCCATATGCCCAAATCCCATGCATTTAAAATATTTTATTTGGCGCGCTTTCCCACTAGTAGATCCGGGAACAGTTTGCCTCGTTTTTGGGGCCATGACCTCTTTACCCTTCTCAGTGGGTAAGTTTTCTCTTATAATGGTTCGGGTAGTAGTGTCCACTGCCTTGACTCCCTCACCTACCGCCTTTGTTCCCCCCGATCGACTGTCGGCTGAGATGGGTCTATTAACAATGTTGGGCCTACTGCTTGGAGCCCTAAAGAAGTTGGACCTCCTCTGTCTCTCTACTTTTAAGGCCAACTGAATAGCCTCATCAAGTGTAGTATAGTGTTGCAGCTCGACAATACACGCTATCTCATATTTTAGACCTGAGACAAATCGTGCTATAGTTTGTTCTGGAGGCTCAACAGACCCACACCTAATCATAAGGGTCTCAAATTCCTGCACACAATTATCCACTGTTTTGCCCCCCTACCTCAAGGTTTGCAGTCGCATAAATAGCTCCTGTTTGTAGTGCTCAGGAATGAACCTTTTCCTTAGCAATCGCTTCATGTCCCTCCAGGTCTGAACCTCAGCCTCTTCATCCTGACGCCTGTTGATGATTAGATTCTTCCACCAAAGTGCAGCATACCCTACAAATTCAACAGCAGCCAATCTGACCCTGGTACTATCGTCGATCTCATAACATTCGAAGAGACCTTCGAACTTATCCTCCCAGTCTAAGTATTCATCTGCTGATCCCTTACCATCATAGGATGGCATCTGTAGTTTCACATACTCTAAACCCCGAGGTGGCCTGAAATCCCTATTCTGATTTAGGTTTACCCCAAAATTGTCATCCCTTTCTTCCACTACTCTATTTCGATGAGGGTTTTGTGGAGCTACTCGAGGTGGTGCTTGTTGGTTTACCACTGGTGGTTGTGGCAAAGTCATCCTATCAACTCTAGTTGCCAGTGTAGCAACTATAGTAGTAAGCTCCTGAAGTTGTTCCTCCAAAGTTCTCCTGCCTGCCATATTACGACCATGACCTCCACCAACCTGGCTATTGGCTTCTTCACCCAATCCCCCATTCACACTGTCATTAGACATATTTGTAGATTCTTGTATGTTGTTCCTCAAAACAATTTGATTCAAGGGTACACACTTCCACTACTATGCTTCCCTAAACTCCACACAATAGTAACTACAAAAGACAAACAAACAAACCCACTTAATGTTACAATTATATAATTGCAACTCACATGTAATACTCTTCTCCACAACACGCCACAATTACACGGTGCAACAAATTTAATTTCCACAAGTCACTCCACGGCAACACACAAGCAACAACAACAATAATGATGTGTTACTTCCACGGCAACAACAAGATGAATATTGATTACAAGTAGACTTCAACTTCCACGGCAAATAATGATAGAAAAGGACTAATAAGTGACTTTCCACAAATGAATTCCGAATCCCACTATAGGCAGCAACTTTCAATTTGAAATTCAAACAACTTCACTTATTGCAAGCCTTCCTCAATTGGTAACAATGAATTCAAATTCAAATAGCAATCATTAACTCCTACAACTTAATTGCATATGTTTTGAATTCAAATAATTCCTTACTAATCAAACTTAATGTAATATGCAAATTGTACTCCACCAATTCAGAATTACACAATGGAAATCAAAGACAACAAACAACATAACCTCCTCACGCCACAAGCTATTCACGGCAAGAATTGGTAAGTTTTGCAAGTTCAAAAAATTGCTAAAGTAAACTTTACTTTGTACTTCTGCTCTTCCACGTTAATTAGTGACCACAAAGTGATATAATAACCTTCCCAAACCAACTCCAACAATCAGCAAATCAAATCCCAATCCAAGGTAATTTCGCAATCTCAAACAACAACAACAACAACACAATTGCGGTTTTCACTTGATCAACCCTAATTGATGATCACTTCCACGAAATCAAATACAACCAATTCCCTTCTCTCAACAAGAGCTCTGATACCAAAAAGATGATGTGCCTAAACACACTTGAAAGCACATTCAAAAGACTTAAGAAAAACTATCTCAAGTCAAGGCAAAATTGGATCCAAAAATAAGGGCAAAATGACGTGAACCAAGTGAAGATATGATGAATTCCAAATGTCTAATGATATAATTAGAATACCACACTGATAATACCTTCTAACAACCTCTTAATTTCATATAATCCACGCAAATAAACCTCAAATGACAAAAGAAAAACCGTAACAAAAATAATCCCTTTCAAATAGTGAAGAACACGTTTCTTAGGGAAATTTTCAATGATGAACCAAATATAATTGATAAATACTTCAAATAAGCACAAGAATTCGTGAACAATAAGAAGTCTTTCTGACCAAGAAATATCTCAATTCAACCCTAGATATGACACACTAGAGAAGAAAAGAAATCACAACAAAATGAAATTGATATAACTTACAATTTCAAGATGTTGCACTCGCCACAATTTCAACTCTTGGGATTGAAATTGATAAGATTTTGGAACCAAGGTATGAACCCTAATTCTCACGTGAAAGGAAGTGTATAATCTGCAAAATGATAAGCCCCTCAAACCCTCTCTTAAGCAAGTATTTATACTTGCTACTCCTAGGGTTAAAAAGTGCTCAAAATTACAAGTTTGCCACTTTTAAGGTGGCTAACCCTAAATGAAAGTTACAAAGAAATAAAAGTGTCCCAAAACCAAAATACAACCAAAATAGTTCAATAAACATTTACAAGATACAAAATAACATAAGTCTTCATGATCCAATGCCTCAGAATAGAGAACAATCGCAGCGGGTCTTTGATTGTTATCCTGAAAAATGTTCTGTGTCCAACTGAAGTTATAGGACATTTTGGCATCCCATGGAGAAATATAATTGTACCTGTAAGATTATTCCCAAATTTTATTAGATATAAAGACATAAAGTAAAATATGGGCAATTAGGTTAATCATCCAAATTAGGTTCTGAAGTGGTTAACGGTGTCAGAAATTTTCCCATCAAACCCTTTTTACCAAATTTTGTAATCCTTTGGCTCTTGCCTTAGTGATAAGTCTTGTAGGATTTTGATTCCTATCATTAAGAGCCTTAATGTATCTTTATCTTATAAGAATATGTGGTGGGTTATGGCATCTGGGTTTCGAGATATTATAGGTTATGTCCATATAAATAGGTGTGTTAACTCCTAGCTATATTAATTCTTTCTATAGATTGGCCAATGTTAGAAAGATTTGATTTTTAAATACAAATCTAAAACTAAACTACTCTATCTAAGTTTGATTTCCAACACCTAAAATAAATACAATTAAGAACTCATTAGAATATTAGGATTGGTGCTAGAATTATGTTATTACTCTACATTGCATTTGAATTGATTGATTCGTTGAACATCTTATAAATTAGTAACTATGCAAATTGAAAAAGTGGTCTAAGAAAATAGTGACCAAAAAGAAAAAAGTGAATAGTTGGGGCATTCGTAAATATCAAAGACATAATCAACAAGTACAAAATGCACCTAAAAGAAAAAAGAAAAAAGAAAAAAGAAATAAATGGTTTAGTTTGAGTTGAAAAGGGTAAAGAGTAAATTAGATAGTGTGAGCATGGCAGTTTAAAGAAAAAGAAAAAAGGAAAATAAAAAGGCAAACCATGAAAATAAAAAGAAAAACAAGAATAGAAAATCCAAAGCCCCTTCTTTACTACCTCCATTAACTAGTCAAGGAACTTGTTAATTTGGTTAACAACACATGGTCTATTCGTGCTTAATTTAGTATAAGATTTTAGTGTGAAAGGAAATCATAGAAAATGATGCCATCTTATTTAAACTTAATCAATTTTTATTTGTCTAAATGTTGCCTTAAGCCTTGATCAAATGTGGATACACAAATTTCATATTTAAACTTGGATGACATGTCATTAAAGCTGGCAACTTGAGATACAACTTTATAAATCTGGACATGACATGACACGATTATAAATATGTTTATACATAGAAAAAATTAACATGAGATACAAATGAATCAAACTTATTTAAACATGATAAAATTTGTGTTTGTATTCGAGTTCAACTCCAAAACTTGTTTATGAACCCATTTATTAAACAGATCTCACAAACAGATTACTTATAAACTTATTTATGAGTTTACCCTATGTCCACTCAACTCTATATAGAGGTCACTTAATCGCTTCGATTTTGTATTCAATTTTACCAAATAAATGACTATGTAATCCAATTTCTAAATTGAAATAGATTGGGCTAAATTGTACTTTATAATTCTTTTTCTTAGTTGTAAATTGGACCAAAAACCATAACTCGTAATCTAAACCAAAACAAAAATTAAAACCTTGGAAAAAATAGCAATAATAATAATAATAATTTTTTAATCAATTCAAAATAATTTACCATTTAGCATAGTTTGATTCGATTTAGTTTCCACTCCTTCCTTTATATGAGCTTATTCATGGAGAATACCTAATAGACTTAGATAAATAAAGCAGTAATCGATCACAGTTCAACATTTTGAGATGTCTTTTTCATCTCTTTTCCGTTTACTTAAGGATTATGTGGATCACACTATATAAATCTAATTTTTCGCAAGCAATGATCATTTGAATGTCAGAATTGACTTTTGTTACATACAAATATGTCAACTTCAAATTTGATGTAGCATGTCACATGCTCCTCAGCCTCAAATAATTTGAATCCTAAATTCTCACCCAACCACACTGCGTGGCGATTGTCGCTCAGTGCAAAAGTCAGCTTTTGATTTCTTCCTAAAAAAGAAAAAAAAAATTGACAAAAACTATTGAAAAATCAAGGTCAACCTATACTTATTGTTGTGCAAAGTCGACCCTAAAAAAAAACAAAATTTCATGTCGTAAAAGGTTAATGGCAGGAGATGCCCGCACCAAAGAGTAGCTTGACGATGTAATATTATCGCTCCCATGTGAATGAAAACTAAGCGCACTTAGCATATAATGTACAAAAGATAGCTTAAACTTTGAAGCTTATTCAACAATAGTATTTATTCCGTCATCTTCATTATATATCCACAATGACCTTATTACAATTTATTTTTAAAAATATCTCTCTCATATTGGAAGGATTTCTGGCTTTCCCCCTTTTTCATTTAGTCT
Source organism: Laguncularia racemosa (assembly GCA_037954665.1). Classification (NCBI taxonomy): domain Eukaryota; kingdom Viridiplantae; phylum Streptophyta; class Magnoliopsida; order Myrtales; family Combretaceae; genus Laguncularia; species Laguncularia racemosa. Next base: position 3,476,633 of record JBBMOL010000035.1, read on the forward strand.
AAAGAACTTGCCTAAAAGAAAATAAAAATTTCAAATTTCTACATATATATGAGGATGAGTCAATAAAGCTATATGCTCCCTCTTGTTTAACATATTATAGAAAGCTACAAGGTATTTTGCAAATCTCAAATTAAGAGTTTATACAAATTACAGTCATTGATTGTAAGATCGAAATTTATTATGATGGATCCAAGATTGCCATATGTAATATAGAATAATGCAATATGTAAATAATGGAGTTGTGATTTTTATATATTTGTGATATTGAATATTAGTGCTCGCGATGATCTATTTGTGCAATGGAAAAATGTTAGGTTCTTCTTCTCTTCTTTTTTTTCTTCATTCTTGGATAAAAGAGTCGGATTTTAAGAAAAAAAATTGTTAGTATTGATATATAATTATTAATGATTTTTTTAGTTATATATTAATCATAATAAGTATTTTTTGAAAAGCTATTATTTAATTTTTATATATTAAAATTTTATTAATAATTATATAATGTTAGTATTATTAAACACTTTTTTTTTTGTTTCAAAATGTAAAGTAATGCTTCTTGTAACACTTTTTTTTATTTTTCTTTCCATTTTGATTAAAAGTAGTGCGATAGCAGTCAGAGAGAGAGAGCGAGAGCCTTCTGACCTTGGCTTTTCACAGCGAGGCTGATGTTGCGTTGCACGTGTCGTGCAGCGATAACGTCATTGTGAAAATACGAGGTCAGCAGTCCATGGGAGACCGCTAATAAAGCATTCTCTGATCCAAAATAAAGTAACAAAAAAGGGTATTGGCAGCAACATCCTTCTTGTAGGAATTCGATCGCTGCGAAAACTTATGATTCCGAATAAATGAATTTCATCTGACCGCGCGCCCAAAGTGAAGGTTAGATTTTAGTTTACCGCTTTCCTGGGTGACATGTTACATTGGGACGTAGTCAATGCAATATCTTCTATTTATTATTTTTCTTTTAAATCAAAAACCAAATAAATAAACGCTCACTGTGCATACTATAATTATACTTCTTTTTCAAAATATAAAACTGGTCCTAGAAAATAATTACAAGTATAATATAATACAAAAAAAATAATTAATCGTTGAAAAAGTTTCAAGGTATCAGTATCTTTTAGAAATTTTAAGTGGCCATTTTGAAAATTTTTAGTGTGTTATCGTGATTTTATTCGTTCGGGAATTTCTTTAATTTGTTTTTTTTTTTTTTTCCTTTTAAAGAAATTTGAAGGTTCTTAAATTCAAGAAGCTATAATTATAACTCATTAAAATTGTACCGCGTAGTAATTAAGGAAGACATATACTGTACCGTACATGCAGAATATTAAATATATTGTACGTAGGTACATTTTGAAGAGGCAGTCATCACAAGGACAAGTACAAGTACAAGGACGACTAAAATACACAAAAAGAAAAAAGAAAATAGGAAAAAGGAAAAAGGGAAAAGACATGCTGATATAAATTAAATTATCGGAAGCACTAATCCTGATCTACTCTTGAATCATTTGAATACCCCTTCCCCTTTCAAGTGTTTGTCTGAGTGACCCACTTGCAAAAGGCATCAAGGGTTTTCATGTCAGCTCTATAATGCTTCTGCGTGAACTCTAGAAAAGTTGGCCATTTAAAGTCTGGATATATCCTTGCGTTTTGCATCTGGACCAATTCCATAGGTGGGGTCACCATCTTATCCCTTCTTGGACACAGAAAGAATGCTAGAGATTTTCTCACTGTTTGGTTATTCACCACTGCCCTATGCAAGCAACTCTTGTATATTCCATTCGACAGAGCCTGCCAGCTCAAAATCAATATATATATAATGTAACACCTTCGATTATTATTATTATTAATTCCTACTTTAACTTAAACATGATTATAGCCATGGCTGTGCGTTTGATTACATACCATGAAGGTATCGCCGATATTGACGACGAAAGCATTGGGGTTTGGGAGGACAGAGTGCCATTGCTGATCGACGAGGACTTGAAGGCCGCCGACATGGTCTTGGTGTAGGATGGTGAGAGAAGTGGGATCACAGTGAGGCCCGGTTCCGAGAGTCTGGTCAGGCTTTTGACATGGTGGGTAGTTATTCAATCGCATTATGGAGTCATTCCCTTGGAAAAAGTCTCTGAAATATGCTCGCCCAATGCCAAGGCTCATCCCTAAGAGCTCCATGATTCCGAGGGACAGGCTGCTCATCGCTTCACAATATTCTTGATAAACCTTGCTGATTTACCAAAAAATAGTCCCAAGCAAACAAAAGCTTTATAATTATTAAGTACTATTATAGTAATCTAAAGAGTTTAAGGTCACTAGTGCCTTTGAACCATAGCTAACAATTGAGGGAAACGAACATCATTGTGCAATGACCCTGGTGGGTTTTTTTAACTATCATGGAAAATATGAATAAAAAATAAGTTGGATGATTTCTATTATTAATATTATTATTATTTTTAAAAAAGGAAATCATTTTTCTCTTTCTTTTTTTAATTGGTATTATCCATGAGTGCTAATCATTATTACTTATTAGAGGATTAATTACCATCACTTTCCATCATTACTTACATTTATCAATGCTAGCAGCCTCTTGAAAATACCACAGTAATATAAATACTATAATAATATTGGACAACTACAGAATTTTTGTTGTAATAAACATGATCCTAGCATAAATGAATGATATTATATTTTATATATATCTACTTACCCGAAACGGTAAAAATCCTTTCCAAAGATATTAGAGAAATACTCCTCCACAGTTTTGAAGGAAGGATCCTCGGCCGAATAGCGAAACGAAAGGGTCTCTTTCCATGGAAGTTTGGAAGAGAATCTACCGGTGAAGCTACTAGCATATCCACAGTACTCACCGACCTTCCGTTGAGCCCTTTGTTTATCAGAAAGTTGCATATTGAAGAACGATCCCATATGCTCGTGAGCCTTATCGATAAGACTCCGATCGATCCCATGATTCACCACAAGGAAGAAGCCATGCTTCCTGCAGGCCTCATTGACTTGGTAAGATGCTCGAGAGACATTGACCGGGTCCCCAGATAAAAAGCTTCCCAAATCAACTAAAGGGACCTCAAGTTCAGGAGCCTCTACCAGTGATGGCTGATCTTCATCGGGCCAAATGAACTGTTGAGGTATGGTTGGTTGGTGTTGAAGAATGGAAGCATCAAAGACCAAAGAATGTGAATCGTTATTTTCGGCCGCAGCTTCGGGTGCGGATATGGGCGGTGGAGGCGGCGGTGGCATTGGTAGGCAACAATGGATTGGCATTCTATTTTGATCCAATGGTGAAGTCTCAATGGAGAATGTTGTTGTTGTTGCTGCTGTTGTTGCTGTTGTTATGACTTGAGAGTGCATGTGTGTGAGAAAAGAAGGGGAGGAGAGTTCAATGTAGAGAGGGGGGGGGGGGGAGAAGGGAAAGGCCAAGGCAGCTCATTGGGAAGGTCGTGATAACAAATATTGGAATCTTATAGTGTTTTTAACTACTGTTGAGTCATTCCATATTTGTTAATTTCTGTTCTCTCTTCCTTAGCGGTATGATTACTTTCTAAACTATTAGAATTTGAGGTGACTCCGAGTGCTATAGTCCTATTCTTTGTCATTTCTGGTGTTCTTAAGACTGATATTGACTCAATAGTAACTAATCACTACAATTGCTGTTATAGAAACCTTCTTTATATATATATATATATATATATATATATATAGATACAAAAGAAATGTACGTAGGGGTGTATTGAGTATAGTTTCTAGAAGAATACATTTTCTCTGACCAACACATGTTGCAATAGGATTAGAATCGAATAGCTTGCATTTAATATCCGAAGTTAAAATCGTTTACAATGCATAGTAGTTTTGACACTTTCCCAAGCTTTGAGTAATTTTTGTGGAGCATCTTGCGATTTGAAAAATAATAACTACCAAGTGGACTAAGCAAACCGAAATTGAAAAACAAAAAGGGTAGATTATTTTGTAATTCGTTTTTATCTTTGATATATGGTTGCTAAATGAGGTATTCATGATTTTGGCTAAACTATATGGTATATATGTTGTTAAAATCACGATTTAACTTGTATATTTCTACGATTTTAGAGTTTGTGATCATATATTTTGTTAACTCACATTCAAAATCATTTTGGTGTGAAATTGAAGTGGAATCGCGAGTTAACTCAGTTGAATCATCAAAATCGCGTGTCTATGTCCGTTTCCACCAAGTCCGTTCCCCACCAAAAGTTGAGTGGACAAGATCCTTTACCCCTCACCTTTCCCAGCACAAGATCCTCTCCTTGCTCTTCTCATCTTTGGTCACTACATCCTTTCTTCGCGCGAGGCGAGGCAAGTGCCTCATGAACACCAAAAATGATTGGATACCTTCATTTTGTTAAGGCCAGTTGCACCCAAGTAAGTTAAAAAAGAAAAAAAAATAAAGACGCAAGATTTTACCCTATTTCACTCAGTAATTACGATTACGTTTAGTAGAGGATTCCACTAAAATTAGTATATCACTCTCTTGTTTTTCGTTACTCAATTACAAGTGAAAAAGAGAATATATAGAACAACTATTCATGGGCAAAAACCTAAACTTTTAATAAATAAATATGGATTTAATTGTTAAAAGCCTCTTGACGCCCAGGGGCGTTGCTCTCTTAAGACCCCCATCGGGGCAGTTTCCTCGAACCCCTGTCTACTCAGTGTGGAGCGAGACCTACCTGCTTTCCTGTCGTAAGGGAGTATTAGCCACACTCCAACACATTTCAATAAAGACACAACAACTATTCCTTTTTCTACCTTGACTACCTTAGCTTCAAACAGATCGTCATCGCTGGAGCAGGAAGTTTCATCTCCAATTTCTTCTTCATCGGTGCCGAAGGAGATGAAGTTTTCTGGTGAAGCAAATGAAAAAGACGTACGGACATGTTTTCGATTTCACTTTACAACTTTTGTTATCTTCTTAGCTTTTAGTATTTGTTTTTATTATTGTTTTTCATGTTCTCTGATCGAACTCCGACGAGTAAGTAAAGATGCAATCGAAGTTGACAAAATGAGCTTGTTCGGAATTTACAGTTACTTGGTGACATTTGAAGGCGATGTCATAACATTATATATATATATAAACAAATAAGATGATTTAACTTCTAATATACTAATATTATAATGACGATTTCCATAGTAACTTATTGTATTGGATTATTTTAATTAGTCGAATATAAACTAACTTATAGTTGTTTAGTTATGGATACAGATTTTGAATATCATTACTTAATAACACTAGGGGCTATTCAAGTTTTAAGTTTGACTTGTAATTTTTCAAGTTGTGATATGGATGGGAGAGATGGCGGAAATTATGATAATTTATTTTAGTTGTTATTTTGTATTATGATTTATGAATTCATAACTTTTATTAGGACTTGTGATTGATTATCTCTATGGTTGATTATCGACATTGTACAACTTATGATTGATTATTTATATTATGACTTTTATTGTAATTTATAACCAAAATGTATTCTAAATTTCCTTATTTTTATTTTCATTATATTTTTTAATTATTACTGTAAGTAAATTTATAATATTTGAAAGTTATTTTATAAAGGTTGTAAAAACTTATATTTTTACATTCTAATTCTATGGACTCCTTAGTCATTCTATGTAAAATTGTGATTTTGACAACCTTACATGCATGTCACGAGCTATTTTTAAGTGAAAACTTACGATTGGTAATAGGGATTGTAACAATCGAAACTCTACATACAATGCGGGTATTGTTCACATTGGCATGATTTAATCTTACAATTGAGATCTTTCATCCTACAAATGCTTCCCATTGAGCATGTATAGTTAGACTTTTGATGAATTCCAAACTATTATATTAAAAGTTACTTTAATAATTAGAATTTTATTATACTCTTTTTGAGGGATATCATAAGAATTGTATATATTATGTGTTTATAAAAACAAATAAATAAATAAGGAAAAGAATAAACTATATGCAAATAAATTTCAACAACAAAATATAGGCCTTTTTGGGGGGTAGGGGGAAGAAAAAAATCGGGACCTATGAGAAAGAAAGTTCTTTTCCTTGGGTTCCAAGACTTAAAAACTCGAAAGTTTTGTAAGATTCATCATGTTGGAGCCATACACCTACATGTAACTTCATAATTAAAATATATTTTGTCTCGGCTATCCGATTTGCCCATTATTATTTTATGCCTAAATCTCTAGTTTATGTTTCCTTTTTTATATATAAGAGGGAAATAATCTGCAAGTTAGCTTCTAAACAGCTTCACGTTTACATGAGGGGATAGGATAGATGATTCCCCGAGTCACACACACCTTGCCATCTTTGCAAACATGTAGAGAGGATTTGTGTGTCGATCCATTCCCTTTGGTCTATTTTATTATTAATTCAAGGGGAAGTTTGACCTAATTGAGCAGGGTGAAAAATTAAAATAAAAGTGTTTTTTTTTTGTTATTATTATAATTATTTTCCTATTATATTCTTTTGACTTTTAATCGCTTTTGTCTTCTCCTGTGATAAAATGACTATATTTGTTAATAGAATTAATGAGAGATCCAGAGAACTTCTTTGGATGTCCATTCTATCATAAAAGGTGTTTAACGCAGGGAAGAGTAACTCCACGATGGATGCTGGAGGAATCCACATTGATAGGGCACCACGACAATAATTTTTTTTTGTTGATATTTGGAATGGCTTACATATAATTTGGGAAAACTACCTTTTTTAATAATCAAAGGAAACTTTCCTAATTTGTTTGAAATGTAAACTAATAAACTGAATTTTGTAAAGTATATCTTTCAATGGTTAAAAAAAAAAAAAAACCTCGAAAAGCTATAAACTGGGTGCATGTGTAAAAAGTAGGCAATAAACCTTTCAAATTAAAGTTTCTGGTTTTAAATAAATGAAAAAGGATGATGAACGTAGTAGTCATAATCATTTGAGAAACCATAAAGTTTCTATCTTAGTATTAGAGACATTGGCCAGCTCAATAAAGCAATCTAGATTCAATTTCATGGGAGTAAGATAAAGGAAGTAATTTCCCATTATGAATTCCCTAGATTGACATAACCCCACTTTTGACTTGCTAGAGGAAGGGGTAAAAAAAAGAAAAAAAAAGGAGAAAAGTCACTTGAGAAAGAAGGAAACGAAAATATTTATTGCAACAAAAGCTAGCTAATAGCAATGTAAATAAATTTACTCTCAAATCGCCGCATTTTATGTGCTTGGGGGGCATAACATAGAGAGAGATTCAAGTACACCAAATAAGGGACATCCTTAAATGGAAAGCTCCTCTGAAAATATCCTCAGTAAAGAAGCCGAGAGATATGGAACTAGGCTCATGGACAATGTTGAGGCAGACAGCCGCATTTAGTGGCTGGCAATTGGCAAATGTTGGATCCGTGCCACTTGTGTTAGTCAAAAGAAGTTCTGTCCATTTCACTCAATTTGAAGGCCATACCTTGCAGTGGGTGAGATCATTTCTGGTCCATTTTGGTGTCATTTCGAAAAGCACCGAATTGCCCACCCATTATCTTAACAACATGTGTCTTCTGAAACAGTTTTGCACCCATTCAACCTTTCTCAACTAAGTCTGAAGAAAACCATCTTTCTGTAACCATTTTATCTTCCATTTGTTGGGAGAAAGATTAAATTGGGTGGAGCATTAGATAGTGGGTTGCAGAGGAGTACTGGCAAATATTCCTTGTTGAGACACACACATAACGCTCTTTAAAAATCTGTCTTTCATTATACATGGGAGAGTTGAACATATATTGCATTAGTCAAAGGGTAATGTGAAGAAAAGACTCCCTTGTCATGACCTGAAATCGCAAGTTGCAAATCTAGCGTATGAAAACAGGGGTAAGTGGGCATTGCACTTGTCCCGCCTTTCTTATACAGATAGACCAGATAATAATGCACCAAACTTCCTTTTAAAGAGGCTTAAAAGCAGTTTGTGTGAGACACTGAATTATGGGGTAAATTACACCATCTTATCTTCACATTATGTGGGTTTGATCTTCTTTTTTTTTTTTTTTCTCTTTTCAAAAAAAAAAAATGAAGGAAAAGGGATTCAAACTTGATCAATCTTATTGGAGACTGGCATATACAAACTTTTATATATTTTTATTATTTTATCTTAAGGCAAAATGGTGGAATAAGGCTTAAAAACGCATTTTTCAAAAATTTACAATTCTAAATATTCTATTTCAAAGATATGGAAGTTAAAAAGTACATTAAGTAAAATATAAATGTGTGTATTTGTAATTTACTCAAACTTATATGAGGGTAAAAAAAATGCTATAATTGGAAAGAATTTGGTAACCGCTCCTGTGACATTTTCAGCCAAAATATAAAACTTTTAACCCTATTTATATCGCTTTCGTTCATTAAATATATAATCAAACCTCGGGAAATATAATGCATAAAATGAGCAGCTTCTGAAGGGTTTAATTAGAATATAAAAAGCACAGCAGTTGAGAAAAATATATATAAAAAAAAATCCATCTCCAATAATAAATATATATTGGCAACGTAGCATCTCCACCTCGACAACCATCGACTATCACGCAGTAAGATATATTGCAACATAATGGCTAATGCACGAGCAGACTGTAATTTGTAGATTGTGAGTTCTTCTGTCAATTTTAGAAATTCTGCTATCAACTCAAAGTGAAGAAAACACTTGATATGAGTAATCTGCTTCATATACAACGGCTGGACCTAAGAGATGTCCTATTAGAAAAGGCGTTAACAGTGTTCTTGATTCGTAAGGCCACTTGTTTTGCCTCCATCCTCTGCACTACAATGGATCGTGGAATGAACTCTAATCTAATGAACATCGAACAATATCTTACTCGATCAGTATGCTGAGGGAACAATGAACATGCTCAATATGCAGAGTCAGTCTTTCTGCTTCCTGCACTAATTATCTGTTAAAAAACAGTTGTGTAACAGAACATTGCACTTCCCACCAAATTTTCTCAAGTTGTCCCATTTTTATTTACTTTAAGGGATAAAAACCGCACATATTGATGTCACTTCGGCCTACCACCTTGTAAGATGTTGCTAAGCTTAGATCATTTTAAAAGTAGTAGGGTCTCACATTGTTTACAAGTTGAACCCTTCGGCTCTCTCTATTAGGCAACTTTTTATATTTAAGTTGGACTTTAGGACACGTGGGCTGGGCCAAATCAAGTATAATTGAAGGAATTATTGCTCCCCTTACACGTGAGATGATAACGCTAGTTCCGTTTTGACAGATAAATATTTGTTGTCTCCACCTAAAACAATTCCCTACCTTTTGCTCCTCTCTTTATTTGATATCGGACTTTCTGGATTTAAGTTTCTAATTCTCTACAAAGTTTTAGTCGACTATTTAACTTCATTTTGCAAATTATTAGAACTTTCAATCGAACTTAATAATCTATACAGCTTGCATATAAGATAGGTTGTAATGCCACATGCACAACATGGAAAAAATTGCAAGCTTTTAAAAAACATGTGGAACTTAATTATTTCAAATTCAAGAGATTCAAGGCTAAAAAACTACGCTTTACCTAATCCGTATTCTTCATAAGTCCATAATGCAAACATGTCTATCATCGAGCCTTAAAAAAGTTAATGTAAACACAGCCAAACAGCTTTCTGGTCTTTTTAAATTATGGTGAGGCCATTGACTAGTCTAAACTTGCCATTAGAAGCAACTCAGAAAACGAAAAAGATGGTACCTAACAGTTTCATGCTATCAAAAAGCAACTTTGTTTTGATGCTTAAAAAAGCTATATTTGTAAATGACCAGACGGGAAGAAGTTGCATCCAAGAGTATTTAACTTTTTTGTAACAGCATCATGTCCGTACAAAATCTTCTTTCGACTTGCAATCGAAAATTAGGTAATGGGGAGCACAAATATCTGAGATATGATTCTTAGATGGACAGGATAGACTAGAAAAAAGAGTAGGATCATGTAAGTGGACAGAAAAAGGTTATCTTGCAAAGATTACAAGATCAGCGAATGAGAATAAGACGCATCCTAATGGATTTATATTCAGTTGAGGTCTAGAGAATTGCATTTCATCAATTTTTGTGTTAGTTAAAGTCTAATCAAGCTTCAATGGCTCACTTCGAAAGGATGGCCTCAGCCCACATTCACTCATCCATTGTCCTCTAACTAAGTAGCTGGTGCGAGCCTGCTCGGCTAGGATTCCTTGACCTGTCGATAGGAGATTGGTTGATGCAAGAAGAATACTTTATTCCCTTCGTGCTTTGCACTTACAACAGTTTGCAGTGCCTACCCCTCCACTTATTTCGATATCCCCCACTTAGGGTGGGCTTGTTCCAGTGAACCGCATCAAATAGTATATTGCGGTTTTTTTTTCTTTTTCATTCTGTTTTTCATTTAAATTAAACTTAACTATAAGATTTGCTTTACAATTTTTCTTTTCCAAATTGAAAAAAAGAAAACTGGTTTGGTTCAATTCAATACACGATTTTAACAATTATTACATATGTTGTTATTATCATTATCATTATTATTATTATTTATACAAGTTAATAAGTCATGAGAAAATATAATTGATATAAAAAGATATAATTTATTATTATTTATTTAGGATTACTTACTATTTTCAATACTTAGTTGATATATTCAAAAAAGTTTTATTGTCTCTCTTTAAGTAATTTTGATTTTCATATTAGTTAATGAGTAAAATACAAAATGAAAAAGGTAGTGAGTTACTGTGAACCATTAGTTGTTATTTATTAACACATGTGAACTTGTTATTGGTTCGCATGTTCTTTATCTATAGTATAAATAGCCTTTGTAATAGACTTGTTAACCAATTGATTTACCTTTTGCTTCATTCTCATGTCTTCGGAACTTGAGTTCTATAATAGAAAAAAAATAAAAAAATCAAAGCTTCCTATTATTCACATGGTATTAGAGCTACAAAAGCTAAGAATTAATATTTTCGTTGAATTTCATTCTTAAACATGAGTGTTTCTATAGAATTGAGTAGTGTAGTGGTAGCAAATCCATCAATTATAGATTTACTTTTCTCATTGGGTTTTGATAACCCTATTATGATTGTCAGGATGTTGATGTTCAATGGTATAAATTACTTAGGGTGTAGTAGGTCGGTTAGAATGGCTTTAGGTGCGGAGTTGAAAATTGGATTCATTAATTGAACAATTATGAAACCACATGAGAATTCTCTAGATTTGGTAAGGTGGTTACATTGTGATTATATGGTTTGTTGCTGAGTTCACAATTCCATGGTGAGTGATATTTCACAAAGTTTCTTATACACGCAATATGCCAAATAGCTTCTGGATGAGATGATAGAGTAGTGTGGTGTGTCGAATGGTCCTTTGGTGTTTCAATTGCAATATGAAATCTGTAGTTTGAAACAAGCTAATTTATGTGTACAATCTTATTACATTAGACTTAAGAAATGCTAGGATGAATTATAGTAATTACATGCTTATCTAGAGTGTACTTGCTGTTGGATGGAATATTGTATTTGTGATTTAAGAGAGAAACTAATGGAATATGAGTCACAAAGCAAGTTGATGTAATTTTTAATGGGGCTAAATGAAATATATGATGGAGTGTGAAACCAAATCTTCTCAATGGACCTAATGCCTACTATCAACAAGACATTCTCTTTGGTTCAACAGATCAAAAAACAAAGACAAATAATTGCTATACATTTTCCAAATCAAGAAATATTTGCCTTTAATATCAAGAGTGGAGGCTTTTCTAATTCAATTGATAGAAGAAGAAATAGAAGTAAAGCAGTTTGTAGTCATTGTAAAGAAGGTCATATAGTAGAAAATTGTTTCCAGATAATAAGTTATCTTGAGTGGTTTAAGGGAAAATGAGTTGTGAAAGGCAAAAGCAAAGCTAATGCTACCGTGCTATCTGATTCTTCTAGTAGTAGCTCTACTATTCTACCTAATTCTATTGTGATAAATAATACTATGTCAAAATGTTTTTGGAACACCTTTTGAACATAGATTTGATATTCTATCTGATGAAGATCAGTAGCAAGTTGAAGTGAATGATCGGCTATTGCAAAGTATGTGCCACGAGATGCTTCGACTGATGAAAGCTAAAGGATAGAAACACAAGGTGTAGGTAATGTTGCTTCTTCCTTTTGTTTTAATGCTCTTAGTGATAATGTGAGTTCTTGGATAGAAGACATAGGGGCTACAAATTATATAACACCTTTTTCTTCAATTTTGCACAACATTACTAGTCTTTTGCAACCAATAAATGTTAAATTTCCTGATGGTAGGATCATTACAGTTCACTAGGTTAGTTCTATACTTCTTACACCTTTTCTTACCATTCATAATGTCTTTCTTATACCCCAATTTACACATAACCTTTTGTCTGTTAATAGTTTAACTAGAGATCAACAACTTATAGTTGTTTTTGATGCATTTGAATGCATCATTTAGGATTGGAAACTTAAAAAAATAGTAGCAATAGCTAAAGCTACTTGCGGGTTATATGTACTTCAATAAGAAGGTGAAAATGAGGTTCCTTTTGAGCTTGTTTATTGTAAAATTGGTTTGTTGAGTAATTTTGGTTCTTCTAATTTTTCAAATTCACTTCATTTGATTCATTCAATAGTTCTATTTCTAAGCTTCAACATTTGGATATGTGTAAACATTTGGATTTCAAAAAATTTGTTTATGATGTTTGTCAAGAAATCAAATTTCACAGGCTTCCTTTTTTATGGAGTACACAGGTTTCCAAGTTTGCTTTTAAGCTTTTGCATATGGATTTGTAGGGTCCATATAATGTTGAGTCCATTTCTAGTGCACATTACTTCACGACAGTTGTAGATGATTATATTAAATCAACTTAGACATTCTTGCTTCATCATAAGAGTTGGACACATTATGTTCTTCAAAATTTCTTTTCTTATGTTTCCAATCATTTTTCTTTGACTCCTAGGTTTGTGAGAACAGATAATGGGTAAGAGTTCCTATCTAAAATGTGCAAGTCCCTTTTTGATAGCTTAGGCATTGTTTATTAAAGGACAATAACTTATACACCTTGATAGAGCCATTTTATACTCAATCTTTATAGTATGAATTGTGTCAATTTATTATTGATTTTATAGAAATCATAAGAAAATGGTACTTAATTTTATTATGGTGATAAATCAGGTTAAATGGAGTCAAAAGTGCCAATTTAAGTAAATTAGAGAAGTCATCTACAATTTGAATCAAAGGCAAGGATTTACACCGCCGGAGGAAAGTACATGAGCGTGTAGTTGAAGTACACGGCCGTGTACTTAGTTTTGAAGCCACAGGAAAATATACGGTTGAAGTACACGACCGTGTATCTGTCTTGAAGAATCCACAGGAAAATACACGGTTGAAGTACACGGCCGTGTATCTGTCTAGAAGAAGGCACGGTTTGAGATACGGCCATGGCGAAAACCGTGCTATACACTGCACAAGAAGGTGGAAATGTGGACTATCAACAGAGAGAGACACGGCTCGTGATTTGGCCGTGGTGGAAGCCGTGGTTGAAGACGTGGTGGAAGTTGAAATGGAAGACGTGCCAAGGATAAGAAATTGTGGAACATCAACCAGAGGATGACACGGCTTGAGATCTGGCCGTGGTATAAGCCGTGGCACACACTGATCACGGATGAAGAATTGTATATTACCCACAGAGGAAGGCACGACTTGACCCACGGCTGTGGTGTTGGGCGTGCCAGGCGGACGATTATTCACTTCTTGAGATTTATATCAAAAAGGAAAGATATTTTCGTATCTTGCTAGCTAAAGATCCTCTGCCATTCCTTTAACAATATAAATAGAACTAACCCTAGAGGGTTATAATAATCTTGGATCATCTTGGAGACAAGAAGGAAGGAAGGAGGCAGAGCAAGGAAACCGGGAACAGAGGCTTATCATGTTTTTACTTTTAATTTTTGTTTTGATGATGAGCATGTGTAGCTAAGCAGATTTTCTAGCCAAAGGGTCATAGAAGTTTGATTCTCCACGAATTGTGAGATCTAATTGATTTGTCTTTAATCTATTCTTTGTTTTTGGATATTCATATATCTTCTGAACGTTTTGTCATTATTATCTTTGTTGATTGGTATGAATTAGAGCTCTTCTACTCAATTAGCAAGTTAATATATTGTCAACTAGCACGTCAAATCCGTAATTGTTTGATAGTTCTAGTCTTGGTGACACAATAACATGTTTGATTATAAAATAGATGATCGAATTCATGTTATGGAGATGTATGATCTTGTTTAAATAGGTTATCTTATAATCTACTGGCATGAATTGGTGGTCTCTCTTGTTTTTAATGCTATTGATAGATTAAATCCTAAGAGCTTGTTTTAGGGTTGTCTAATCGATAAGAGAAATAGTCAAAGAGCTTGTTTTGATTATCGAGGAAGTAAGGAGAGATAGGTTGTTAGAGCTTGTTAATAACCATAACTAGTTTATCTAGAAATAAGAATAGAAAACATTTGCATCGATGATCAATTCCTCGAATTAAATTATCTTGATTCCTTTGGTTAGGCTTTTATCAATATTCGATTTTATTATCTTGTTTCAATATTATTTTGATTCATAAACAAAACCCCCCATTTTTCTTTTCCTCTTTATTCTCTTTGAATAGAAATATATTTAACCAATCCCTGTGGATACGACCCTACTCACTACTATATGCAAATCATATCATTGTCTAGGAGTAGGTTTTATTTTTGTTGGATTCAACACCTATCAAATTTTGGCGCCGTTGCCGAGGATTGGTGTCAAATTTATTTCTATTCTTTTATGACTCGTTCTTCTCATACAGGTGCACTCACTTATAATCCAGAGATTGAGAAGATTCTTAAGAGGCTGCGAAGAGAAGCTAGATCACCCCCTGGACTGAACTTGGCATCGGATTTGTCTGATTCATCATTTGATTATGAAAAAGAAGAGGATATGGCAAATCCCGAGAGAACATTAAGAGAATTGGCTGCACCAGATGTGAATCAACAACCCCTTTGTATTCACTATCCCGAACTAGCTGTTGAATTCAAGTTGAAATCTGGGTTGATACATTTGCTACCCACCTTTCATGGTCTTGAGAATGAAGATCCTCACAAACATTTGAAAGAGTTTCATATAGTGTTTTCTAGTATGAGGCCGCAAGGAATAACCGACAATCAAATCAAGTTACGTGCTTTTCCATTCTCTTTAAGTACTAAAGCTAAAGATTGGTTGTTTTATTTGCCTCCAGGTTCTATAACCACTTGGATAGATATGGTGAGGCTCTTCTTAGACAAATTTTTCCCCGCGTCTAGAGCTGTTGGTATAAGAAGAGAGATTTGTGGTATCAAACAGAGGGACACCGAGACTCTTCATGAGTATTGGGAGAGGTTCAAGCAACTTTGTGCAAGCTGTCCACAACATGGGATATCTGAACAACTTCTCATCCAATACTTCTATGAAGGCCTGCTCCCGATGGAGAGGAAGATGATGGATGCTGCTAGTAGAGGCGCCATAGTGAATAAAACCCCTAGTCAAGCTAGGGAATTGATCTCCATTATGGCTGCTAATTCGCAACAATTTGGGTATAGGCATGATACATCTTCAAGGAAGGTAAATGAGGTAAGTGTTTCTAACCTTGAACATCAAATTTCTAACCTAACCTCCCTTGTGTAGCAGATAGCTCTTGGAAATACACAGCAGGTGAAGGCTTGTGGAATTTGTGCTGCTCCTAATCATCCCACCGACATGTGTCCCTCACTGCAAGATGACAATCATGAGCATGCCAATGCTGTAGGAGGATTCCCGGGACAGCCACAAAGGAAATATGATCCCTACTCGAATACTTATAATCCTAGATGGAGGGATCATCCTAACTTCAGATATGGCAATAAACCACAAAACTTCCAACAATTCCAACTTAAGCCATCAAACCAAGTACCCCAAGCTCCTTCCACTTCAGGTACGTCTCTTGAGGAAATTGTTAAATCTCTTGCTGTTAATACAAAACAATTTCAGGAGGAAACAAAGCAGAGCATTCAAAACTTGGAGAATCAGGTAAGCCAACTTGCTTCTGCTGTAAATAGGTTAGAAACTCAAGGTAAGTTACCTTCTCAAACTATTACAAATCCGAAGCAAAGCGTTAATGTAATTACCTTGAGAAGTGGAACAGAATTGCAGGGATCAAATAAGAAAAGACACCCATCTAATCTTGAGGAAGAGACTAAGAAAGAAATTTCAACTCTGAGCCAACAGGACAACCAGATTAGAGGGTCTCTAGTAGAGCCATCAAAGGTCATGTTGACACCACCTCCTTTCCCTTCCAGATTAGCGAAATCCAAGCATGAAGCGGAAGAAAAAGAGACTCTGGAAACTTTTCGAAAAGTTGAGGTAAATATTCCTTTGCTTGATGCCATTAAGCAAATACCTCGCTATGCTAAATTTCTCAAAGAATTGTGCACTAACAAAAGGAAGCTGAAAGGTAATGAAAAGATTAGTGTGAGTGAGAACGTTTCAGCTATTATTCAGAAGAAGCTTCCTCCTAAATGCAAGGATCCAGGTATGTTTACTAATCCTTGCAAAATAGTTAATCTTGGAATCGCTAAAGCCATGTGTGATCTAGGAGCTTCGATCAATGTCATGCCTTTGTCTGTTTATCAACGTTTGAATGTTGGTCCCTTGAAGGAAACAGGTGTTATTGTTCAACTTGCTGACAGGTCCAATGTTTATCCTGAGGGAGTTCTAGAGGATGTTTTAGTTCAAGTTAATGGGTTGGTTTTTCCTGCTGATTTTTATGTGCTTGACATGGAAGATAATGATTCCCATAATTCATCACTGATATTATTAGGGCGACCATTCCTTAAGACATCTAAGACGAAAATTGATGTAAATGATGGTACCCTCACTATGGAATTTGATGGTGAAATGATTAAATTTAACATTTATGATGCCATGAAACATCCTAGCAATATCTCTCCTGTTTTTGTTGCGAATGTTATTGACCCATCACCACAGGCACCAAAGCTGGCATCAAAACCCTTACCCGAACATCTAGCCAGGAATGTCTAGCTAAAGACGTTAAAGAAAGGTGCTTCATGGGAGGCAACCCATGTCAAAAAAAAAAAAAAAATTCAATTTTAGTTTTGTTTTGATTCTAGTGTTGTTTTGATTTTTTTCTGATTAGCTGCAGCAAGGATACATATCATCAGATGACACTCTTTAGTGCCTAAGGGGAGAATTCCAATTACTCTACACTTCATACCAGGGAAGTACCAGTATTCCTTTTCTCTTATTCTCTAATGTTCCTTGTGTTGATTCCTCTTTAATTGTGTTGAATTAGGAACAGTGAGGACACTGTTCAAGTTAAGTATGGGGGAGAGGATAATAAAATATAGAGAATAGAGAATTGACTCATACTTTGAATGTTTGTCCTTAAGCAATCTTAAGCAATTTTAAGCCAATTTGTTTTTCAAAATTATCATGAAATCTGGAGATTGTACTAAATGTTGTAATAAGCATCTACAAAATGTGAAATTGACTTGTTCAAATGCTTTACTCACCTACTGTTGTGATTAGAATACTTGGTTAAAATTAAGTAGTGAAATCTTTAAGAAACAAATTTACCTTGTATTTAGCTTTAGAATTGGAAGTCTAAGAGTAAGTCGAGTCCCTAAGTGAAAAATAAACAAGTTTACTTCTAGGTTATATTAGCAACTGTATACTCTTTGAAGTTGTTGTGAAAAAAAAAAATATATCAAGCATAGCCATTACTCCAATAATTCAAATAATTAAGTTAAGAGTATTCAAACTTGAATGTAAGAGTGAGGAAGAGTCCGTAGGGGTATCTCAAAACCCGGTCACTTGAGTGACGAGCTCGAGATGTGCCGACTCAATGAACTCACTATAACGATAAGGGCGAAAAAAGGCAAAAGTTCATGAAAAGAAGCGGGCAAAAACTCGTC
Organism: Laguncularia racemosa; assembly: GCA_037954665.1. NCBI lineage: Eukaryota > Viridiplantae > Streptophyta > Magnoliopsida > Myrtales > Combretaceae > Laguncularia > Laguncularia racemosa. The sequence continues at coordinate 3,494,637 of JBBMOL010000035.1, forward strand.
AAAATAGATGCTTGATTAAATCAAAAGAACAATGAATGTAAACATTCATTGAATTAAACAAGACTTATAATAAAAAGGAAGAAAATCTATGGAAAGAGTTGATACTATATGCTTTTACTTTATGTTGCAAGGATTATATACTTGATAATATCCAATGAAGTTTAATTGGGTGTTTTTCCTTAGTAGATTAAGTATTTACTTTTGGAATAAAAATTCTTTTGCTAAACATGAGGATTAAAGTTTGTTTTGTTTAGATTAGCTATTAAATTTTGTCCATGGTAATTTGATCACATGAAACCAGTTTGGTTGAAGTAGTAGACATTAAAATTACAAGTCATGAATTACAAATGAATAGATGCTTGGAATGATGAAAAGAAAGTTCGTATAATCTATGACGGATTTCTCAATTGATTTTATTCAATTGCTTGAGGACAAGCAAGAGTTTAAGTGTGGGGGAATTTGATAGAGCCATTTTATACTCAATCTTTATAGTATGAATTGTGTTAATTTATTATTGATTTTATAGAAATCATAAGGAAATGGTACTTAATTTTATTATGGTGATAAATCAGGTTAAATGGAGTCAAGAGTGCTAATTCAAGTAAATTAGAGAAGTCATCTACAATTTGAATCAAAGGTAAGGATTTACACCACCGGAGGAAAGTACATGGGCGTGTAGTTGAAGTACACGGCCGTGTACTTAGTTTTGAAGCCACAGGAAAATATACGATTGAAGTACACGACCGTGTATTTGTCTTGAAGAATCCACGAGAAAATACACGGTTGAAGTACACGGCCGTGTATCTGTCTAGAAGAAGGCACGGTTTAAGATACAGCCATGGCGAAAACCGTGCTATACATTGCACAAGAAGGTGGAAATGTGGACTATCAACAGAGAGAGACACGGCTCGTGATTTGGCCGTGGTTGAAGACGTGGTGGAAGTTGAAATGGAAGACGTGCCGAGGATCAGAAATTGTGGAACATCAACCAGAGGATGACACGACTTGAGATCTGGCCGTGGTATAAGCCGTGGCACACACTGATCACGGATGAAGAATTGTAGATTACCCACAGAGGAAGGCACGACTTGACCCACGGCCGTGGTGTTGGGCATGCCAGGCGGACGATTATTCACTTCTTGAGATTTATATCAAAAAGGAAAGATATTTTCATATCTTGCTAGCTAAAGATCCTCTGCCATTCCTTTAACAATATAAATAGAACTAACCCTAGAGGGTTATAATAATCTTGGATCATCTTGGAGACAAGAAGGAAGGAAGGAGGCAGAGCAAGGAAATCGGGAACAGAGGCTTATCATGTTTTTACTTTTAATTTTTGTTTTGATGATGAACATGTGTAGCTAAGCAGATTTTCTAGCCAAAGGGTCATAGAAGTTTGATTCTCCACGAATTGTGAGATCTAATTGATTTGTCTTTAATCTATTCTTTGGTTTTGGATATTCATTTATCTTCTGAACGTTTTGTCATTATTATCTTTGTTGATTGGTATGAATTAGAGCTCTTCTACTCAATTAGCAAGTTAATATATTGTCAACTAGCACGTCAAATCCGTAATTGTTTGATAGTTCTAGTCTCGGTGACACAATAACATGTTTGATTATAAAATAGATGATCGAATTCATGTTATGGAGATGTATGATCTTGTTTAAATAGGTTATCTTATAATCTACTGGTATGAATTGGTGGTCTCTCTTGTTTTTAATGCTATTGATAGATTAAATCCTAAGAGCTTATTTTAGGGTTGTCTAATCGATAAGAGAAATAGTCAAAGAGCTTGTTTTGATTATCGAGGAAGTAAGGAGAGATAGGTTGTTAGAGCTTGTTAATAACCATAACTAGTTTATCTAGAAATAAGAATAGAAAACATTTGCATCGATGATCAATTCCTCGAATTAAACTATCTTGATTCCTTTGGCTAGACTTTTATCAATATTCAATTTTATTATCTTGTTCCAATATTATTTTTATTCATAAACAAAACCCCCCATTTTTCTTTTCCTCTTTATTCTCTTTGAATAGAAATATATTTAACCAATCCTTGTGGATACGACCCTACTCACTACTATACGCAAATCATATCATTGTCTAGGAGTAGGTTTTATTTTTGTTGGATTCGACACCCATCACACCTCAATAAAATGGCTAAGTGGAAAGAAAATACATACATTTGTTAGATACTTCAAGAGCCTTAAGAATTTATGCTCACTTTCCTAAAGAGTTTTGGGGAGTGTATATACTTAGTGCAATTAATCAATAAAATGCCAATGGCGAGTTTAGGTTGGAAATCTCCATATGATAAGTTGTTTGGATATCCTCCTTACAAAAACTTGAGAGTAATGGGTTGTTTGTGTTTTGTAGCAAAACATCTGTGTCCTAATGATAAATTTGAATTGAGATGTCATCTTCTTTGAAAACATCTTTCCTTTTAAGGATTAGGCCTTCGATAGTTTTTCAACTTTGTTGAAGAAATATGCCATGTATGATGCACAATTTCCTATGTCACATCATCCTCTTGATCAATCATCTATTGGTCATGAAACATAGGGTTCTTCTTGAGATCAATCCTCATTTCATTAAACACAGACCACTTCTTATGATCAATCATTTACTGATCATCAAACATCATTGTAGCAGTCCCCTGTTCTTCCTTCGTCTTAGAGTTTATCATGTAGACTAGTTAGAAATATGAAACCTCCTAAGTGACTTCAAGATTTTGTACATATAGCTCAACATTAGTCTGCTATTGTCACTTCATTTAACCCCACCAAAACAACATCTTCATATCCTTTGTTTGATATATCCGCTTTTGCTACTTTTCCTAATAATTTTGTAGCCTCTTTAGCTAAAGTGTTACTAACTCAAGAACTACATAATTTCTTGGAAGCATCTAAATAAAAAGAATGGCAAATTGCTATGCAAAATGAACTTGATGCACTTAAAAGTAATGAAATTTGGGAACGAACCACTTTGCCTATAAGAAAGAAAGCCATTGGGTCTATAAAATTAAATATAGACTAGAGGACACCATTGAAAGGTACAAATCTAGGCTTGTGGCTAAAGGTTTTACTTAAGTTGAAGGAGAAGATTATCATGAGATTTTCGGGTTACACTCTTAAATATGCTTTCTCTAAAAATATTCCACAAATAATGTATTCAAAAAAATTATTCAAAAAATACGTTGTTAAGGCACATACAACATCTGTGCCTTTAGTTAAAAAAAAAAAAAGTTACACTAAAGGTGCGGGTGGCATTTGCACCTTTAGTATAATTTTTTTTTTTTGATGGCGTAGATGCCACCTACGCCTTTAGTAAAAAAAACAAAAAATTACATTGAAGGCATGGGTGGCATCTGCGCCTTTAGTACCTTCGAAACCTATTTTTGGAATAATTATTTCAAGTATAATATTTATGGAATATTTTAAAAAATACCATATTTAAGAGTGTTACCTTGAGATTTTCTCTTCGATTGCTAAGTTAGGAAGTGTGCGATTTTTTTTTCCTATAGCAGTAGCCTATTTTTGGTCCTTATATCAAATTTATCTGAATAATGCTTTTCTTCACGGTCATCTTGATGAAGATATATACATGATTCCTCTAGAGGGGTATGATAAAGCTTCTTCTAATCAAGTGTGTAGGCTTAAGAAATCTTTATATGGACTTAGAAATTTCTAAGTTCTTGATTTCTCTTGGTTTTTCTTAGTCTAAGCATGACTATTCATTGTTTACTCATCATAGTTCCACTAGTTATGTATTCATTCTCTTATATGTCATTGATATGTTGATTACCGGCTCAAATGAGGTTTTTATTTTAGAGATAAAGAAACTGCTAGATGATGAGTTCACAATTAAAGATTTTGGTTTAGCACATTTCTTCCTTGGTCTATAATTATGCAGGATGGATGATGGTATTCTTGTTAATCAAAGGAAGTTTATTTTAGATGTTTTACAAGATGCAGGAATGAATGGTGCTAAATCAATTCCTTTTCCTCTACCGACTAGATTGCATCTTGATAATACATCTAGAGATTTGTTGAATGATCAATCCTTTTGTAGAAGAGTAATTAGAGGTTTACTTTATATTACTCTTACATGCCTTGATATTACATTTGTTGTTCACAAGCTTAGTCAATTTCCATTATCTCCTAAGTGTCCACATTTGTTGGCCTTGTTTAATCTCTTACAATATTTAAAGGGCACTTCTTCTTTAGGTTTATTTTACTCTTCTTCCAATGTAATAGTATTAAAAGTTTTTTTAGATTTTGATTGGGGTTTGAGTAGTTTTGTACATAGCCTATAGTATAAATAGTGTAACACCCCAGAATCTAGTAACGCTACTGCCTGCCATGTGTTCTCAATACTTGAAGAAATGCAAAGGCTTAAATACTACAATTCTGCACACATTATACTTCAAGTATTCATAATGATAATAATTGAACCTCTTAAATTACTACAGTAAACGCATTTATAAACTTCATTAATATAACAATTTCTAAAAGAGGTGTATATCCTCATAAAATAATTCCTATTCAATCTCCTCAATTAAATATAGCAGAAGCTTTCAAAACTTCAATAACATAACAGTTAAAGTCGTAACTACAAAATATTCAATATTCTCCTTTCTCCTCATTGGGATACTACTCATCATAGTACATGTATTCCACATTCTCCTCAATATCCTGATTGGTCTCTACTAGTGTCCTATCATACCTCATAATTTCTCTTGTAGCACTTGCAACTAAAAAAAAAAGTTCCCACGAGGAGTGAGCTAATGCTCAGCACTATATATACCGACAAACACATACACATGCCATGATAGAAACAATGACACATGCATAATGCAACACAATATTCATACTCAAATTTTATTTATCCTTCACAATTTACCCAATACATAATTACATTATAAACATCATCACACATAACTTTCACAATCCTTCTACAAAACAATATATATATATATATATATATATAACAAAGGGTACTTCCCTTTGTCCATGAGTCTATTATATACATAATAATATATATACATGATAGTGGGATACCCATTGTCCATGAATCCATGAGTCTTTTCACAACATCCTTCTACAACTAGAGTTCTTTCATAACATCCTTCCACATACTATCCGGATCATTTCGATACACGGCTCCACTATGGACAACGTCACATACTGATCATTGAGGTGCCACCCCGAGAACATCGACCTACACTCAATTTCATAGACCCAGCAATTCACAAACACATGTGCACACAATCAAGTTCACTTACAATAAAATTAAATCCACACACAATATCTAATTTAGTAAAGACAAACAACATACATGGTATACACAATCTTAACTTTGCAAATACTTGGTTTCTTTCCACTTATACAACCTCACAAATCTTCTAAACCTATACACAATCCCAATTACATGCTTTTTGAATTGTATTTCAATAAAATAAAATGGAAAAGGAAGCTTTTCAATTCAACACTTCCATGTTGGAGGTCATGTGGGAATACAGGGTAGTACACGACCATACTAAAGGTTGTGTACATTTTTTTTTAACACAGGTGAGATATGATCATGTTGAGAGGTAATGTACCTTTCTAAGTAGTTTGGGTTTGACATGAGCTTCAACATGGTCATCTTGAAAGGTCATGTATCTCTCTATTTGAACTAGGTTTCAACATAGGACATGACATGGTCATGTTGATAAGTCATGTACTTTTTTGTTCACTACAAATCCTATATTTCCAATTTGAAATTCTTTGTTCTTTTTAACTTTAACCTAATTCTAACAATACTAATCCTCATTATGCATTATTTTTCCATAGATATTGTTAATTAGGCTTAAATTAACGACTTACCAACTCAAGTCGTCTTAAAACTTGAATCCTTATCCCAAATCTTGCGTATCACAATTTGATATGTAGAAATCCTAATATGTTAGTCCTCATGTTACCATATACATATATATGTTAGCAATGATTCACAATTGTTGATTTATGCACTTACCTTAATTTGATAAACTCGCGATAACGTAGTTATCTTCTCCACTCTTAGATTTACATAAGAAGGTCTAGGGTTCTGTAAGAACCTTTAGGTGTGTATTGTGGAAAAAGGTTAACCCTAGGTAAAAGAAAATGACTACATTGACCCTCGTATTATTATCTTAATTACCATCTTAACCCTGGTTGCATTTTTTATTAATATTATCCATATATATATATATATATATATATATATATATAATTTGTGCACTTACAACTTCCCCCTTTTACAAAAATTTTCATCCTTGAAAATTACTTGAATTATTGAAGAGTTTTGGGTATCTCCTCTTTATCTTTTCTTCCAACTCCCAAGTTGCCTCTCTTTTTGTTTGGTTGCTCTACTACACTTTACTTGATGGCTTGTCTTCTTAGAATTTGCTCTCTAGTGTCTACGATTCCAATAGGTTTCTCCACTGTCGTGAGGTTTTGTTGCATTTACAAAGGTTCCAATGCAATGATTTGATCTGGATTGGGTATATATTTCCTTAGCATGAATATGTAGAATACATTGTGTACCTCAGCCAGACTTAATGGCATTGCTAGTTTATATGCCACTAGTCTAATCCTCTTGAGAATTTTGAAGGGTCCCATATATTTGGGATTCAATTTCTCCCTCTGTCCAAACCTTATTACTCATTCATAGGTGAGATCTTCAATAAGACATGGTCTCCTACTTAGAACTCCAATGGGCATTTCCTCTTATATGTATATGACTTTTGATGGCTTTGGGCTGATTGCATTCTTTATCTGATCAACTTCACTTTATTCACTGCATCTTGTACTAGATCAGGTCCTAACATTTTTTTCTCACCTACCTCATCCCAATGCAAAGGCAATTGACACTTTCTTCCATATAATGTCTCATATGGTGCCATCTAGATAGTAGCTTGATAATTGTTGTTGTAAGCGAACTCCACTGAAGATAGATGTTTATCCCAATTTCCACTAAGGTCTAATGCACATGCCTCAACATGTACTCCAATATCCGAATTGTTTGCTCTGATTGACCATCCGTTTGTGGGTGAAAAACTGTACTAAACTGTAGCTTTGTCCTCAGAGTCTTCTGTAGACTGTTCCAAAACCTCTCCACAAATTTGGTATCCCTATTCGACACTATGGAGATCAATAACCCATGCAATCTTATAATTTCTTTGATATAAATTTGTGCTAACTTCTCTAGTTTATCCTTAGTACGTATCGGTATGAAGTGTGTCCATTTTGTAAGCCGATCCACAATCTCATACCGTGTCCAATTTAGCTATAAATCTAAGTAGGGCTGTGATGAAGTCCATGGTAACATGTTCTCATTTCCACTCTGGTATAAGTAATGACTGTAATATGCCAGTAGGTCTCTAATGTTCTATCTTGATCCGTTGGCAAGTCAGGCACTTAGATACATAATTAGCAACTTCTCTCTTCATATTCCTTCACCAATAATGGTTCTTCAGATCTTTATATATCTTGGTGCTTCTAAGATGAATGGAGTACTCAGAATAGTATGTCTCCTTTAATATTTCTTTCTTCAGTTCATCTACCTCTAGCACACATAACCTATGACCATATCTCAACACCCCTTCTACATCTTCATTAAATTCTATAGTTGTTCCCTCTTCTATTCTTTTCTTTATTTCCTATATCCCCTTATCTTCATCTTGTGTAGCTTTTATTCTATCAATTAACACTGGCTATATTCTTAAACTGGCGAGTCTAGCTCTAATTTCCTAAGTTACAATCTCCATATCTAATTTCTCCATATCTTCTAATATCTTCTTCTGAGTTGTGATTAGCGTTACTAGGTTACCATGCTTCTTTCTACTAAGTGCATCTGCGACTACGTTTGCCTTCTTAGGATGGTACTAAATGTCTAAGTCATAGTCCTTTATCAATTCTAGCTAGTGTCTTTGCCTTATATTTAGCTCTTTTTGGGTAAAGAGGTACTTGAGGCTTTTTTTATTTGCAAATATTTTGCACTTCTCTTTATATAAGTAGTGCCTCCACAAATTGAGTGCAAATGCTATTTCTGCTAACTCCAGATCATGTGTTAGGTAATTCTTCTCATAGGGCTTCAACTGTTTTGATGTGTATGCAATTACCCTATCATGCTGCATTAAGTGCAATTTGTTGGTTCCTTATTCTTATACATGTAAATTTAGCGTTCTTATTTTTAGATTTGAAACATTTCAATTTAAGTGGAATCTTAGTTCATTTCCTTGGTTATCAATTGATATTCATATCATTGTTTGTTTCATATATCCATTTGGCTTCAATTTTCATGAATTAGGGCCATTTTGTAAAGTTGTTGATCAAGACAACTGTTGGTTGTAATTGTTGATTCACACCATTTGTATTGGTAATCATGTGCTTGGTCTTTTAAGCACATCATAATTTGGTATTAGAGCATAGGTTTTTTGAAAAAGGGAATTTCGTGATCTTCAATTGAAATTAGGGTTCTTGAATTTTACTTCTTGATCCAAATTGTTGAGGTGAAATTGAAGTACTTAATTTCGATTTTGTTGTGTTATACTTGTTGATTGTTGAAGTAGGAGTGGAGATCTTGTAGTAGTCCCTTTGTTCTTGAACTTGTCATGAAGAGAAAGGAAGTAAGAAGTGCATTTCTTGCGTCATTTTTGGAATTAAGGGTACCTCGTTTGTAGAAGAAGAGAAGTGTAATTCTTGCATGATCATTTTGGAATTGGGGAGTTCCATTTACAATTTCCAGATTTGCATTGTGTGGGAGAATAGGAAATTATTTGAAATTCAAACACATTCATTTAGTTTGAAGAAGTTATTGAGTGATATTGATTGCATTTTATTTGAATTTAAAATTGATTCTTACCATTTGTGGAGAAGGTTGCATTAAGGGTGTATTTTTGAATTGTTGCCGTGATTGTATTGTGTATGTGTGGTGGTGTAAGTGTGTATTGAGTTGAAGGGGTTGCAACATGTGGTGTTGTGTGTGTTGAGGTAAGGAAGTGCTGCACTTGAAGTGGTGTTGAGATTTGAAAGTGAATTATACCGTGTTTGTGTTGTATGTGTGGCGGTGTGAGTGTGTAGTGAAGAAAATTTTAAATTGTTATGGAGTTGTGTTGAGAAGAAGGTGTTGCACGTGGAGTATAAGATTGTGTTTGTACCTTGATTATAAAGGGAAATATAGTAGTAAAGTTTGAATTTCAAAACAAGCATTTAAGTGTTACTTGGAAGTGTTCAATTATTGCTTCTACTTAATTGTTGCTATAATTGAAGTGTAGGGAAAAGTGTTGCATTGGTGGCTTGTTGCACCATGGGTGTACAAGTGTGTGTGTGTTGACGTAGTGTGTGAAGTTAAACAGAGTTATGTTTATTTTGTAGGTGATTTGATTATTGTGGCGGGTGAAGTGTTGTGTTGTGTAGTGAAGGGAGAGTGCTGCAATTGTTTAGACTATTTGTACTTCACCAAATCACATCCACAAACCTGTTGAATGACAGTGTGAATGGGGGCATTGGCAATGAGGCCAATAACTAAGTTGGTGGAGGATAGGGTCATCATACTGCAAGTGGGAGAACTTTGGAGGAACAGCTTCAGGACCTCACCACCATTGTTACTATACTAACAATAAGGATTGACAAGATGATAATGCCACAACCACCAGTGGCGAATTGTTAGGCACCACCACTTAGAGTAGCTCCTCAAAACATTCAAAGAGAGGGAGCAATAGGAGGAGGAAACATGGGAAGGAGAGTGGAAGGAGATCATCATGCCTTTAGGGAAAAGAGGGATGATAATTTTGGGTTCAATCTTGTCCTAAATAGAGATTTCAAGTTACCTAGGGGTCTAGAATATGTAAAGCTATAGATGCCTTCATTTGATGGCAGGGGTTCAATAGATGACTATCTGGATTGGGAGGATAAGGTTGAGAGCCTTTTTTAGTGTTATGAGATAGATGATAACACTAAAGTTTGTCTTGCTATTGTTAAGTTCATAGGGTATGCCGCCTTATGGTGGAAAATTTTGGTGATCAACAAGCGAAGGGATGGAGAGGTTGAAATTCACACCTAGAGAGACATAAAAAGGGTTTTGAGGAAAAGGTTCATTCCTGAGCATTATAGGCAGGAATTGTTTATGCGTTTATAGAATTTGAGATAGGGAGGCAAAACAGTAGATGACTATGTCTGGCAGTTTGTAACTTTGATGATTAGATGTGGGTTAGTAGAGCCTCCTGAGCAAACCCTAGCACATTTTGTGTCTAAGTTGAAGTATGAGATATCCTGTGTCGTTGAGCTACAAAGGTATAGTACACTTGATGAGGCTATACAGTTAGCCTTGACAGTGGAAAGGTAGAGGTGATCCAACCCATTCCGGGTTATTAGTAACAGGCTTAGTACTACTACTAAGGCCGTGGGGGCTAATGGTCAGTTGGGTGGACCAAAGAGAGCAGGTGAGCATGTCAGGGCAGTAGAAAGGGTTACCCCTAGCACAGACAAAGAGAAAATGATTTCTAGGAAGGGAAAAGAGGCAGTTGGGCCTGATGTTAGGCAGGCAGTACCGAGGTCGACTAGTGGGAAGATGCGCCAGATTAAATGCTTCAAATGTATGGGATTTAGACATATGGCTACACAGTGTCCCAATAAGAGAGTAATGACAGTCATGGAGGGCACCGAAGAAGAAGCTGTCAAGCCTATAGATTTGTCCATGGCTTTGCAAGAATATTATGATGATTAGAACATTGAGATGCATGAGGATAAAAAGGGTAAGCGTTTTTTACCTATTAATGTGTTGCATAGGGTTTTGACTTTATCTCTAGATGCTAGGGACAAACAGAGGGAGACCCTATTCCACGCACCTTGTTAGATTCGAGGCAACCTTTGTGTGCTATTCGTTGATAGTGGTAGTTGCACGAATGTCATATCTGTTGTATTAGTAGATAAATTATAACTAGCCACTAGCTCGCATCCTAGCCCTTATAAATTGCATTGGTTAGATGACTGAGGTAGTTTGCATGTTACACAGAGGGCAAAGGTGCCAATTAGTGTAGGAAAGAAATACCATGATGAGATTATCTATGATGTGCTTCCCATGTGTACCTTTCATTTATTGTTAGGTAGACCCTAGATGTTTGATAGAAAGGTGTTACATGACGGGTTTAAAAACACTTACATATTTCAAAAGGATGGAACACGGATAGTCTTGATGCCTATGTCTCCATCTGAGGTGCGCTCTTTCCTAAAAAAAAATAGAAATACCTTTAGTTCTTCTAAAATTCAAGCAAATAGGTAAACAAAGACATTGGGTTTTAGTCCAAGAGATGACCCCTTAGATTTGAGGGAAAATCTTTCAGAGGCCGAGGAGATGATGGGAATCTACCTTGTGGTTCTAGCAATGGGGGAACTTGATTTGGATGTATGATCCAAGACATCTACATATGTTCACTTTTTATCTAATAATGTTTGGTTTTGCGCTATAGTAGGTACATTGATTGTTTTTACAGGATGGCCAAATAATATGCACTAATGATCAACTTGCAAGACATTTTTGGAGTCACATCTAACGGCCCACAAATTGCTCAATTGACTTGAAGAACCGGCCATTTTTTTTCATTTTTGGGACTTATAATTTGTTGTAGAACCGGCCACTTAGTGGCATATGTGTAATTGTTTTTAAACATTTTATCCTAATTGGAGCAAGTATAAATACTTGCTAACTAGGGTTTGTATGGAGCTTTTGACATTTTTACAAAAACACATACATTGTTGCTGTGAGGAGTCCCCCTTGCTTGCAATTGATCTCTTATCAATTTCATTTGTGAAATTGTGGCGAGAACCAACTAGAGTGATTGTGAGTAATATCAATTATCTCTTGTTGTTTTCATAAATTGTATTTAGTGAGTAGTATATAAGTGTAATTTATTGGTTCCTTATTCTTATACGCATGGATCTAGGGTTCTTATTTTCATATTTGAAACATTTCAATTTAAGTGGAATCTTAGTTCATTTCCTTGGTTATCCATTGATATTCATATCATTGTTTGTTCTATATATCCATTTGGCTTCAATTTTCATGAATTAAGGCCATTTTGTAAAGTTGTTGATCAAGACAATTATTGGTTGTAATTGTTGATTCACGCCATTTGTATTGGTAATCATGTGCTTGGTCTTTTAAGCACATCATTTATACCATATCATTACAGACAGGAGCTATTCATGCATCTCCAAACTTTGAGACAGGGTGGCAAAACCATAGATGAGTATGTCCAAGAGTTTAAGAAACTAATGATTCAATGTGGAGTAGTTAAACCTCTTGAACAGATGATGGCACAATTTGTGTACGATCTAAAATATGAGATCGCTTGTATTGTGGAGCTATAGCGATAAGACACACTTGATGAGGCTATCCAGTTGGCTTTGAAAGTTGAGAGACAAAGGCGTTCTAATCTTTATAGAGCGGTGAGTAACAAATATGGATCCTCTAATAAACTATATGGGTTAGACAACAATCATGTTGATAAAGGGAGATATGGTAAAAATGTGAAAAGGAATAAAATTATTCTAAGCATTAGAGGGGAGAAGGAATTTGCTGGAAAGGGAAAAGTAGTTGTTGGGGATGAGAATAAACATATGACAACCAATTCATCGGGAGGAAAGAATCACCTAGTCAAATGCTTGAAATGTTTAGTTTTTAGACATATAGCTACTCAATGTCCTAACCGACGAGTGATGACTACTATGGAGGTAGAGAGTGAGGATAACGAGGAAGAGATGCATGAACCCACAGATTTGTCAGCAATATTAGATGAGTATTATGGAGATGCATATGTTGAGGTACATGAGGACAAGGGGAATGATCAGTATTTGGTTATCAATGTGTTACGCAGGGTGATGACTACCTTTCCTACTAATGAGGAGGAATGGAGGGAGAACCTATATCATATTTCTTGCAGGGTCCAAGGTAACCTTTGTGCTCTTATCATTAATGGTGGTAATTGCACTAATGTAGTGGTTGCTTTACTAGTTAATAAATTAAAACTAGTCACTATGCCATACCTTAAGCTATATAAATTACACTGGTTAAGTGAACAAGGCAGTCTGCATATTCTCAAAGGGCTAAGGTTCCATTTAGCATAGGGGAAAGATACCATGATGAGATAGTCTGTGATATTCTTCCTATATGTGCATCACACATATTGCTTGGTATACCTTGGTTATATAATAGGAAGGTGTTGCATGATGGGTTTAGGAATACCTATGTGTTCTGAAAGGATGGTAAGTGTATTGTATTGAATCCCATGTCACCTACTAAAGTACAAGAGGCACAAAGACAACTCAATAAAACTGTTAAAAAGAAGACCTTGTTTGTGGTATAACATGAACTAGAAGAGGCAATCTAGGAAGAGAGACTAGTGTATCTATTGCAGATGAGTTATATGTTGGAAGTGGATGGACGTGAATAGTTACCCCCAGTTGTGAACCAAGTGCTAGAAGAGTACGTGGATGTATTCCTAAATGAGTTGCTTGAGGGATTACCAATAGTGAGAGGCATTAAGCATGCCATTGATTTTTAGCTTGGATTAGTCTTACCAAACCGACCTACGTATCACATGAGTCCTAAAGAAGCTAGAGAATTAAAGTGATAAGTGGATGAGCTGGTAGAAATGGGTTTTGTTAGAGAGAGTACTAGTCTTTGTGCTATTCCTGTACTTCTTGTTCCAAAGAAGGATAGCATATGGAGAATTTGCATTGATAGTAGAGCCATTAATAAAATGACCATCAAATATAGGTATCTTATTCCTAGACTTGACGATATATTGGATGAGTTAAATGGTGCATAGGTATTCTTTGAAGTAGATCTTAAAAGCAGATATTACCAAATTCATATGAGGGGTGGAGATGAGTAGAAGACCACTTTTAAAACACAACATGGTTTGTATGAGTGGATGGTCATGCCATTTGGGTTGACCAATGCCCCTAGTACTTTCATGTGACTGATAAATCATGTTATGAAGGAATTTCTAGAAAAATTTGTTGTGGTCTATTTTGATGAAATCCTGATTTTCAGCAGAAATATGGAAAGTCATGTTGAACATTTTCATGCAGTCTTCTCAGTCTTGCAAAAACAACATTTATATTGAAATCTCAAGAAGTGTTCATTTTATCAGTTAGAGGTAACATTTCTTAGTTTTGTTGTGACTGGTTCTAGTGTAAGAGTGGATGAAGAAAAAGTTAGGGCCATCATGGAGTGGCTAACGCCACAATTAGTAGCTAAAGTGGGGAGTTTTCGTGGTTTGGCTTTAATGCGAACCCTACCAACCTATGACAACCTAACACTCGATTGCTAACCTCATAACCTATGGATCTCTGAAGAATGATGGACACTGTGACCTTTTGTCTATAAATGAGACAAGAACCTTAGTATATGTGATAACGCCACAATTGATTATGAAAAGATCGATTGATAAGTTAAAGGATGAGCGCCACGGATTCAAAATCTAATAAGTTCAATTAGTTCTTCAAAGAACCAAAGAGAAATCTCTCTCAAATTATGAATAGACTTTGCCAAAAGATCCTTACAAATGTATGCGTGATGACTATTTATAGTCTCAATACAAAAACACATAAATACGTATAAAAAACCCTACTTGTGACTAAGGAAAACAATATACAATGGCAGCTTAAATTTAACTAAAGCCGGCTTATAATTCTTACCTAAGCTAGCACCTAAGCTGACGACTTATAATTCCATGTTGAACTGGCCTTTGTGGAGTAAGCTATCCACTTAGGCCGACGACTTTCAAAGCCGGCCTTCACTCTATTTCTATGCCAGCCACTTTAGGCCTACGACCTTCTTCAAAGCCGGCCACTTAGGCCGATGGCCTAAGCCTCTAAGGCCGGCAGTCTTCAACAATCTTGAAGCTATTGGCCTTTGGTTCCATCCTCGACTTTCGTCCTTGTGATATACACTTTGAATATGCCTATACTCTTTATTTCCAACTCCTTATCTTATCTTTGATCATCCTTGGACCAATCTTCCTAATGTGATCTTCATCAAGCTTCTTTCTGTAGGAGATTTGTTAGGAACTTCAATAACATTGTCAGTCCATTGACTAAACTAACTAAGAAGAATGTTCCTTTTGTTTAGGGAGATCGAGCTTAGAGGAGTTTTGAGGAAGTGAAGGCGAGGCTAACTAGAGCTCCAATTTTAGCATTACCAGATTTTGATAAAACTTTTGAACTAGAGTGTGATGCATCCCAAGTAGGAATTGGTGCTATGTTGATGCAGGAGAAGAGGCCCATTGCATATTTCAGTGAAAAACTGAGTGGTGCACCTTTGAACTATTCAGCGTATGATAAGGAATTTTATTCCTTAGTATGTGCATTCATGATGTGGCAGCACTATCTTCTCCCTAAGGCGTTTGTTATCTATACAAACTATGAGTTATTGAAGCACTTCAAAGGCCAACAACCTTTGTTTAAATGACAAGTCAAATGGGTGGAATTCCTAAAGAGCTTCACTTTTGTGATTAAGTACAAGAAAGGAAGTACAAATATTGTAGCCGATGCTTTATCACATAGCTATGTACTTATCACTTCTCTCCAGTTAAAGTTTCTTGGGTTTGAATTAATGAAGGAACGATATGTTCATGATGATTGCCTGAAATTGATTGTTGAGTGATGTTCTGGAGGAAATGTAGTAGATGGGTATTATATGGTAGATGGTTTTCTGTATAGAGCAGGAACATTGTATGTATCTTATGGTTTTGTTAGTGAATTGTTGGTATAGGAAGCTCATACTGGAGGGTTATCTAGGCATTTTGGTGAAAAGAGGACAATAGAGTTGTAAAAGAACATTTTTAATGGAGGGGTATGCTAAAAGATGTCTACAAGGTTTTGGAGAGAAGTGGTGTTTGTAAGAGGGCAAAGGGAGAGGAGGAAGCTTGGGGTGAATATATGCCTTTACCTCTACCTACATAGCCATGGATTGATATCGGTATGGATTTTATCTTAGGTCTTCCAAAGACATGGAGAGGCAAAGACTCCATTATGGTGGCCGTTGACCGCTTCAGCAAAATTTCACACTTCGTACCTTGCCACAAAATAGATGATGCACTTTTTATTGCTAACCTTTTTATGTAGGAAATTATACTATTACATGGTATTCCCTATAACATAATGTTTGACAGAGACACTAAGTTTCTCAGCTTCTTCTAGAAGACACTTTGGAAATGACTTGGTATTAAACTCATGTATAGTACATCTTGTCGTCCTTAGATGGATGGCTAGACAGAGGTTGTCAATTGTAGTACTCTTGGTGCTTCACTAAGAGTAATGATTGGTAAGAATCTTATCGATTGGGACTTATGTCACCCTATTGTTGAGTTCGCTTACAACAGATCAACTCATAGTTCAATCAGTAAGTCTCCCTTTGAAGTCGTGTATGGCTATAATCCTACCCTTCTATTGGATTGAATAGCTAACCCGCCAATGAAGGAAGAAAGTATGAGTGGAGTAGAGTGTGCCAAGGAGATTCAGAAGCTTCATCAAAAAGCTTCTGAACATCTTAAGAAAACTCAGGAGCAGTAAAAACTTCAGGGCAACAAAAACAGGAAAGCTAAAGTTTACAATCTAAGTAACTTGGTTTGGATTCATCCCGGCAATGATAGGTTTCCTCACAAGAAATCACAGAAACTTTCACCTAGAGCAGATGGACCATTCAAGATTCTGAAGTGCATCAACAACAATGTTTACAGGGTGGAGCTACTAGGAGAATAAGGCATTTTTGCTACATTCAATGTTGTAGACTTATCACCTTACTTATTAAAAGATCTTCATGAAAAACCATCAGATTTGAGGGAAAACCTTCCACAGGCCTGAGATGATGAGAATCAAACCATTCTAGTTACAGGACCGCTTACTTGAGTTAGAACTAAAGGATTATAGAACCTTACATTGAGAGTTCTACTTAATCAAATGGAATTCGAGGAGAATCATCTAGTTTCTTCATTCATTTGGTGTGATTGTTTTACCTTCAATCAAATACACTTGTCATTACTTTAGGACAACAACTGATGACTTAAGCAAGCATGGAACTTAAAAGTCGGTAGCTTACCTTGAAGAACAGGTGGTGCAGGAATAAAGGTTAGCCATCAAGGCTGGCGGTGTAGATCTTCAAAGCCGGCGGTGTATCTATTTTAGGCTGGTAGCTTACAATTTAAGTCGGTTATGTTTATGTTGTTTTGAACCAATTTTCCTTATAATAGAACTTTGCCTTCTTTATATACATTTGGGAATAGAAAGAAGGAGAGAACTTTGATATTTGAAAAATACAAGATTAGAGTTTTACTCTCATTCTTCTTATACTCTTATTAATCCTTAGATTGTGGTAAGTGACGGTATCGGGATTGTTGTGCATCATATCAATAAGATCGTGCTAGGAATATCCTCTTGTTAGTGTGTCATATTTGGTAAGGTTTTAGGGTTTATTTTGCTATTGCATTTGATTTGTTTTGGATTACTTGTTGTGAATTATCAGTTGGGTTTGCGATTGCTTGATTCTACAATTGGGATTAGGCACATCACTTTCTATAAGGACATGCTTGACATAACTGTAGACATGATCATGTCTAAAGGTTGTGTAACTCTTTGTGCAAATTGACCTTTGTCAGATGTTTTGACACAACCATGACATGATCATGTCTAATGGTTGTGTAACTCTTTGTGAAAATTTACATTCTTTGGATGTTTGAATACAATTGTGACATAACTGTGTCTAATGGTCTTGTAACTCTCTGTTAGAAAAAATTTTATAGTTGCTTTTGACATGATTTTGACATGCTCATGTTTGCTGGTCGTGTTATATCTAAATAATGATAGCATTTCAACATAACTTTTAACATGATTGTGTTGGTGGTTGTGTCAAACTCACAAAAATTATGACTTGCTTTTTTTTTTTTAACTAGGTGTAAAAATAAAAATAAATTTGATTATTAAACTAAACTAAGGAAAGTTAATAAAATAAAAAAATAAACTTAGGTTGCCTCCTAAGAAGCACTGTTATTTAATGTCGTTAGCTCGATGAACTTATCTTTTTCTAGTCCGGTGGATAGCCATGAAAATTTTGGCACTCAACTTACATGAATTTATCCAGACCCTTTTGCTTGCCTTGAATGAGATGTTGTGGAATTGGATTTGTATAAATACCATTCTGCACACCAATGGAACCAAGCAAGTTCGATGTATTTAAGAAATAACAAGTATTGTTACTCTTAGGGGGTTGTTGAATCATGTTAAGCATCTTGAAAGTTCTTTCTTCATCCCCAAATTTTAGAGTTAATGTTTAATTTCCTACATCTATAACTACCCTAAAAGTAGTTAGGAAAGGGAAACCTACAATTAGTGGTGCTTTGATGTCCTCAATTGTATCTAAGATTACAAAGTTTACTGGAAAAATGAATATAACTACTTTAACCAACACATCTTCAATAATGCTGGTAGGATACTTAACAGATTTATTAGGTAATTAAGTGCTAATATGTATTGGTTTAAGGTTATCATATCCTAACTTTTTAAACATATAATGTGGCATTAAATTTACACTTGCACTTAAGTCGCTAATACTCCATTTATTGATAATGTACCATTACGACAAGGTAATGTAAAACTCCTTAGATCCTTTAATTTTTGTACCAACTTCTTTTCCATCAGTACTGAGCATTCCTCACTTAATGTCACATTCGATAGCTCTTATAACTTCCTCTTGTTTGAGAGTAGTTCCTTCAAGTACTTGGTGTATTTAGGCATCTATGATAGGGTATCAACAAAAGATAAGTTAATGTGTAATTGCTTAAAAATTTCAAGAAACTTACTAAATTGTTCATTAGAGCTATCACTCTTCAGGTGTTTAGGATAAGGTATGGGTGGCCTGTATTCCTTCACTTTTTGTGACTCTATACTTTCTTTTTCTTTAACTTCCTCTTTATTCCTTACTAATTCCTTTATAGTTTTCTATTCAACTTGTAACTCCCTTCTACTTCCAAGGGTTATTGCTTTCACAAGTTTTATAGAATTTGTCATAGTGTTTCTTGGTAGTGTCCCTTGTTGTCTTTTAGCCAGTATCTTTGCAAGTTGTCCCACTTGATTTTCTAGATTATAGATGGAGGCTTCTTGATTCTTTAAAGAAATTTCTATATACTACAATCCAGTCTCATTAGTTGGAATATATTTAGTTAAAATTTCTTCCAAACCTAATCTTTCTTCATGTAGTAGGGGTCGTTCATCCTTTGTTGATTTTGTTTCTAATTACTCCAAGACAAATTCAGATGATTTCTCCATACCAGATTGTAGGTGTTACTATAGGAGTAGTTTTGTGGCCTAGAGCGGTTTCCTAAATAGTTTGCCTGTTCCTAATGATGATGAGTTATAATTCCCTTTACATTGACTTCTCCTAAGTTGCATTTGGGATTAATGAAAAGTGCATCTAACTTTCTACTAATGGCATCAACCTTATAGGCTAAAGTTGTCACTATAACTAATTCGTAGATACATGCTGCTTTATTCCTCACCCTAGCACCTTTCCATTGAGAACTATTCATAGCTATGCCTTCAATCAATGATTGCATCTCTTTCGGTGTTTTAGTGTTTAATGTCCCTTAAGCAGTATCATTTATCATTTTCCTCGTTGATAGATTTAAACTATTATAGAAAGTTTGAAGTTGCATCTAAGAGGGTAGGCTATGATGTGGGCATCTCCTCATCAACTCCTTATATCTCTCTCAAGTGTCGTATGAGGTCTTAACCTCTAATTGAGCATAGGATGATATGTTCTTCCTAAGTTTGGCAGTTTTAGCAAGTAAAAAGTATTTTCCCAAAAACTTTTGAGTCATATCATCATAAGTTGTGATAGATCCTCTTAGAAGTGAATTTAGCCACTATTTTGCTCGACCCCTTAACGAGACAATGAAGGGTCGTAATTTGATCACATTATTCGAAGCCCCATTGATTTTAAATGTGTCACAAATCTACAAGAAGTTAGATATGTGAGCATTGGGGCCCTCATCTTGTAATCCATCAAACGGTTGGAATTGTTGCACCATTTGTATAATATAAGGTTGGATATGAAAGTTGTTAGCAGCAACAGGTGGCCTGACATTACTCAAGTCAACATTGACTAGTGGGTTTAGAGTTATCAGATATAGTCCGCTGTTAGTTTTAATTTTCGTCACCTATGATTTTCAACTCGTCCTCTTCCTCTTTAACCTTAATTCTCAGAGGTGACCTATGATTTAGTTCCTCCACTATTTGCTAACTGTTTTTCGTAATCGCCTAGTTGTCCTTTTAATTTTTGAATAAACAGTTAGCGCATTTGATTGAGTATTTCTAGTCATGCACTACTAAAAAAAAAAGAAAAAAGTGCCAAAAACTTGATATGAGGCAAATGTACCTATCAAATTTTGTAATATAATGTATAATATATGGATATTGTCCCATACAGATTTGAGTAATAATACTAACCAACACCTTATTATCTAACTAGTAAATTATGGAGATTGATTTATCTAAAAGCTATAATGAATTATTAATTAAAGAACTAAGACTTTATTGAAAGATAGAAAAACAAAGCAGTTTATAATTAACTTTAAGATAGTAAAACTAGTTTCTAGACTTTGTTTCTCCTAGGAATTATTATGTGAAATTAACAAAAAGTATTCAAATCCTTCTTAAATTTCATTGACCGGAGGAATTCTTCATTTAGTTTAATAACTTTCTCAAGCTTATTAAACCTTAATCTTAAAATTACCTATTTGAATCTCTTCACAATAGCATAATTTAAAGAATGACTGATAAAGACAATAAATTCCTAAAACAAATTTAATTAAATCCAAAAGAATTATGTAATTTATTGATAGGAATCAAAATTCGTCAAGACCTATCATTAGGGCAAGAGCTAAAGGATTTTAAATCTTGGCGATGAGGGACCATTTTGAGCACATCGACCCCAGAATTATTTGTTTACTAACCTTTTTTTCTCTTATTCATGTATTGTATATTCTAACAGAAACACTTATCATACTTTACAGGATGATGGAAAAACTCACTCAGACTCAACTTATGGGTTATCTATGGACCGACCTAAACTGGCGATAAGTTGGGCCGATGAATCCTATTGAAGAATTATCATGTTGAAGACTATTTTTACTTGTAATTTATTTTCTTGAGACTATTTATATTTGTAGGACCAACCACCTTAAAAGTAGCATAGTTGTAATTTTGTGAATTTTTTAACCCTAAAGGGAGCAAGTATGAATACTTGCTTAAGTAGGGTTTTTGGGAGAATTTTTCATAATAGAACTTGACATTTTACGTGAGAGGGTTAGGGTTTATTCCTAATTCAATTGCTCTTATCAATTTCACATCCTAATTTCAGGTTGTGGCGAGTGGCATCAAGGTTAATTTGTGAGTAATATCAAATTTACTTTGTTGCAATTTCCTTTCTTCTCTAGTGAGTAGTATCTAGGGTTGATTTGGATGTTTAATTGACCGAATTTGTTTACATTTGTAATCAAATTCTTGTTGCTACAATTGATTGGTTTTAACCCTTAAGTTTTAGCCTTTAATTTAGCTTCATTTGAATCGTGGATCATTTTGTTGGGAAAGTGTGATGTGCCTAAAACCAAGATTGAGCACATACAAAAACCAATTTGAAAGACAAACAAACAATGTCAATCAAACTAGTCTCAATCACATGAACAATGGCGTCAATTTCCACTGCTTGTAACCAATTCTTCAATTAAGATGTGTTTAATCTTAAATCCAAATATGATATAGCTCTGATACCAAAAGATGATATGCTCAAAACCAAGCCCAAGCACATGCAAATGAATCAAAGAAACAAACCCTAACTCTCAAACATAAACCGGTCTAATTGGAATAGAAATTGCGTGAACCTTATTGGAATTTTGATGAAATCCAAAGGTCCAAGATGCAATCACAATCCAACAAGGTTAAACCTCACCAAATAACAACAAATGCAAGTGAAATCCACGTGAATTATATCAAGAAGAAAAGATCCAAAACCGTGATTTTATCCTCTCCCAACAAGCACAATTCACGTCACAATTGATTCAAATATTGATAATGATATCAAATACTAAAACAATCAATTTCATAACATGATATTTGATCACAATTGAAATAAAAAATCTGACCAAGAAAATCCAAATCAACCCTAGATATGACTCACTAGTGATGATAAGGAAAACAACAAAGAAGGAATTGATATTACTCACCATTGCCCTTTGTTGCACTCGCCACAATTTCAACTCTTGGAAATTGAAATTGATAAGAGAAATTGAACTAAGGAAACCCTAAGCTCTCTCATGAAATGTGATGTTCAAATATGAAAAATTTGTCCTCCTTAAACCCTATTATAAGCAAGTATTTATACTTGCTACCCTTAGGGTTAGAAAATGCACAAAAATTACAATTATGCCACTTTTAGGGTGGCCGGTCCTAAATGAAAATTACAATCAAAATGAAAGTGTCCCAAAAGAAAATACAACATAAAATAGTCCATAAAAAAATTACAAAATAAAAGAAAATAGTCTTCATCATGCAAGCTCTTCCATAGGATTCGTTGGCCCAACTCATCGCCGGTTCAAGTCGGTCCATGGATAACCCACAAACTGAGTCTAAGTGAGTTTGTCCATCGCCCCATAAAATATGATAAGTGTGCCTGTTGGAATATATAATACATTAATAAGATAAAAAAGGTTAGTAAACGAATAATTCCAGGGTTGATTTGCTCAAAATGGGTCATCATCGCCAAGATTCGAAATCCTTTGGTTCTTGCCCTAATGATAGGTCTTCTCGGATTTTGATTCCTATCAAAGTGGATCACGGAATTGGATCTTGTTGTTCTTGTGTGTAATTAATGTGGAATTACTTGTGATTATTGTTATATTGAAGGAAATTATCATTATTGAATTGTTAATTGCAACTTTGTGCATTTGGATTTCATTGCATCTCCATTAGGGTTCACGCAAATTCTACTAGTTTGAACCGAGATTAGTTTAGTGCATTTGAGGTTTATAATTTGCACCAATTGTATGTGCTTAACCCTTAATTTAGGAACATCATATTTGGTATCAGAGCTGCACATACTTGGTTCATTTTAATATTGATCACGTGGTGTTGTGGAATTGGTTATAAATCTTAAGAATTGATGCCATTGTTCATGTGATTGGAAGCTAGTTTGATTGACATGGTCTAATTGTCTTTCAAATTGGTTTTGCATGTGCTTAATCTTGGTTTTAGGCACATCAATTATATAATTTATCTCTAAGATTACATCAATCCTCTTCAAACATGCTGGATTTAATTATGTGTAAGATTTCTCAATCTTAATGTATAATATCAAATAGATAGAATAATACCCTAGAAATATTAATCTAATCAAACATCAAGAACACATGTATGAATCAAGAAACGCAAGAATCCATTGAATAATAAAATAGAAATCTCAATCACATAATAAACCTAGGTTCCACAAGTCAAGATACTAAGGAAAATTAAGCACTACTCATATTAGAACCAAATTCTGCAATGATGTATAAGCATGCATCATCAAGGAAATTAACTAAACAAAGAAAAAACCTAATTTCTTGAACTATAGAAAAGTAGTTGTCTTATCTTCCTCTAAAACTCTAAAGTAACTTAGAAATAATGCCTCTTTTTTTTTATATATTAAATCCTTTTTAATTTATACAATGAGATTCAAAAACTCTGTGTTTTAGGCTAACACGTTGTCTAACATGGCCATTCATTGGGTCGTGTCACACCTATTAGGCCCTTAGGACATGCAATTTCCGCGATAAATTGTATGAAAACCCAGGGATAACCTATCTATTATCTAAGAGTTTTCCTTACAATGTATGAGGTATACTCACACCTAAAATTCCCAAATTAGGGTTTAACAATTTTCAAGAAATAGAGAGATATATATATAATCTCCAAAGGTGCATATTATAGTTTCAAAGATTAAAGTTCTTAATACATTTCAGTTTAGGCTATGTATTTGGAAATTAAAATAAAAACTTAGACGTAAATATACAAAAGCGATCTCTCCACTTAGATCCTACATGGTTCCCTTGCATCCCGCACTAACCTTTGGCATATGTCTACCAGGCTCTAGCTAAATAGGTGCCTACAACCAAGGAAATCTGTAAGAGTGTAAGCTATAAAGCTTAGTGAGCTAGATCCTCTTACTAAATTGATAAACAAATATCAAGCAAGTTATTTAATTCATTCATATGCCAAGCATAAGCAATCACATGAATGCAACAATATAGACAATTTACTAAACATCACATATAGCATGGATTTAATGCCCTCCATTGCCTGGGCTGGGAAATCACAAACTACAAGTTGGCTCTAGGCTCTAATGACCCCGAGCTATCTCTTGAGATAAGTCGTAAAGTTGATATATGTTTTTATAATATATGCTAATAGGCTTAAAAATACGTTTATATACACTAAGCTTGTATGGGGTATAGATTGTGAAAGGCTTGCAAGCTCAATCAACCCTAAGCGATGAATCCCTAAATTAGGTATTCTTAGGTCTCGATTAAAGGGCGGCATTTCTTGGTTCCACTTAGTTCCTAAAGGGCAAGATAAGGTATGCCCATGGAGTATACCTTCATGGGGTCTTTCCATACCACCATGTGATGCTAACGACCTTCTTACATGTAGGGCTTTGTGATGCATGATTCTTTTTATTTATGGCCAAATAATATTTAGTCAAGTTATTTGGTACCCACTGCAAATAAATACAGTCACTCACAATTTCTATAATCTAAATGTAGGGGTAAGCAGAAATAAAATAGCTAGGTATAATTAAGATCAATTGGCATTCAAACATGGCATCTAAGCATATACAATACCTCAGGTTACCCTTACATACAAATCCAATTCATATATTAGATATTTATAAATATACAGGTGCACTGACTACAAACACAAGTAAGGAACAATAATCATGGGATTTTCACTCACCTGGCCATATGATCTTTAATTGTAATAATCAAGTGGCAGATGGTCCTTCAATGACATGTCACTTGATAAGACAAAATATCTCTAAAAGTTTGGGTTAAAACCAACCTATACTAGTTTTTGCTAGTTTTGGTAGTTTTTTGGGTTTTGAAGGTTTTACTATTTTCTTCATAACTTTGTCTCTTTAAGTTCGTTTTTTTTTTTTTACGTATTTATAGTCATTTTAAAGGGTTTTGAATATTATTTCTATTTCTGAAGTCATTTTGGTTGTTTAGACCTCCAAAGAATGTGCTAGTGCCCAAATAGATCGAGTGTGCCCGGTTTATGTTTGGTTTAGGGTTCCTCGCCTATTTTGATCTAATAACCTAAATGAATTAATTCTAGCCACTTAGAATATGTTTGGGACTTCCAAATGGTGTGTTATTTTTGTATTACTTTCTAGAAATTTCAAAATTTAGCCCAAGAGTTTCAAGGGGCTTTCCAAGGTTTCAGATTTGAAGTTTTTCCTTCCTAATTGTGTTGTTTTTATGTTTTTATTCTCACAATTTTCCTAATGATATTTTAGCTTTATTAGGTTCTAGAAATTTAGAAATTTCTAGATTTAATTAAGTTTGGCCACTGTTTGAAAGCCTTTGGACGAATCTTGCCATTTTTTTCCAATTTCTTAGTACAAAAGAGCCCTTTTTTATCTTTAGAGTTTTCCAAAATTTAAAGGAGATGAAATATGTCAAAAACATACTTAATTGGCTCCTTAACTTAGGCTTCCAAAAGCATAAAGAATCTCCAAATTTTGATCTCCATTCTTTTTTCTAAAACTCCACTCATACATGTTAAAAGGGATCTTTATGGCTTTATACTCTAGTTTTGGTTTGCATTTTCAATTTATTTCCTAAGCTAAATATACTTCAAATATACATGTAAAATTACAAAATTAAAGCAAAATAATCCTATTCTAATATGTGGAATCAGAATATTACAAGAAGAAAAATAATATCAACAAGAAAGTATGAAGGTCCTATACATTGGTGTTATTAGAGTGCTTAGATCTTCCTTCTTCTACTTCCTCTTAGGGTAGCCTTATATTATGATATTCCTTGGATCCGTAGCTCCTCAAATGGCCTCTTGATTGGTGTAGATAATATCAAAAGTTTTTCTTGATTGAGTGTTGTTTGGAGTGTGAGCAATGGGTGAAGTTTGGAAGTGTGCAGCAAGGGAAACAAGTTA
This sequence comes from Laguncularia racemosa, assembly GCA_037954665.1. Lineage (NCBI taxonomy): Eukaryota > Viridiplantae > Streptophyta > Magnoliopsida > Myrtales > Combretaceae > Laguncularia > Laguncularia racemosa. Next base: position 3,520,928 of record JBBMOL010000035.1, read on the forward strand.
CGGTTTAGGAGTCCTCCTATGGATCCAATTTTTAAGTGTGTTTGGGAGTTTCGGGAGAGATTTTGAGATTTTTTTCTTTTATTAATTCTTTAGAAAGAAGGGGGTTTCATGTGGTGTATAGGTGATGATAAAATTAGAAGGGAATGGCTTAGAAAAATTGGGGGGGGGGGGGGGGGGGGGGGGGGGGGGGGGTGTTGGGGTTAGAAGCTGTAGTGTATAGTGGTTGTCTAACCTGATTTTTGGAAGGTTTTCTTCAGTGTTTTTGGCTAATGTTTGAGAGCTTTTCTATGGTAAATTTTTCTAGAAGAAAGAGAGGTTTCACATGTGGAAATGGGGAATGAGAAATTAGAAGTTCGGTAGCTTGCTTGAGGGAATTACCATTTGTCCTTAGCTTAGTTATTTAGGTAGAAGTTTTGTCCATTGGTTAAAGAGTCTAATCCTAGGGAGGCATGTCTATAAATTGAAGGGATTTTTATCAGATACCCTTTCATTTGGTTAAGCCAATCTAATTAGTTTCCTATTTTGTTTCTTACTTACTTCCAGCTTATAGTATTACGTAGAGCTTAGCAAATTGGGACTTGTTTTTGGCTAATAATTTTTTTCTTATGGTTAAATGGGCTTTAAATAGGGTTTATATGGGAGAATTTCCAGATCAAATTTGAGCTTAATATTAGGTCATTGGTGGTTCAATTGGTGCCCTATTTTCCTTTCCTTTCACTCTACTTGCAAGGATGGTTTAGGTTCATCTTTTTCTAACTTTCATTTTGCCCAATTTGATAGTTTAGTGGAGGATTTGATTAAATTATTAGGTCTTCTTATACTAATTATAAGGTAGTTCATCATTCTTTAAGTTTCAACTTCGTTTAAATCAAATATCAGGTTTTTCGAGCTTGACGTTGGTTTTTCTCAATTCTAAAGGAAATCTTAATGTCAATGAAGAGTTATGAGATTTTGCGAATTAATTTTGGGTTTTTTAACCATCTAATTTCAAGTTTAGTTTACCTAAGGCAATGTTCCATAGTTGGGGTTTGGTTAGGTTTTGAGTTCCTTAGGTTTATGTTAAGTTCTCTAATTTAGTTTTGATGTTAACAAAAGAGGAATAATGTGTAACATATGATTGAGCTCGTCAGAAGTTGTTTCAGAAGATAGTAAGTAAATTTTTCTAAATTGAACAAATAAATAGAAGCTTGTTCAGAACTTTCAAAAGTGTTATACAGACTATTTTTGTTCTGACAGAAGTTATTTCAGAAGTTGTGTAGTGTATCCGTAGTTCTCGTGTTAACCTTTCAGAAGCACTTTCTGAACCTTCACAACAGGAGAACAGTTGATAGGTTTGTTTCAGAAGAAATTTCAGAACCTTTACAACAGGAGAACAGTTGACAAGTTTTGCTTCAGAAGCTCTTTCAGAACCTTCTATGCTTGTCACGAATTTTTTTTCCAGATTTCGTTCTAATTTTTATATCGATAGTTTTTAATAAATTTCAAGGCCTAGCTCCACGTGTCAAGTATATTTAGGTAATATACTTGATGTGTTTTACTAAAGTTGGATTTTATATCATGGGGTTTTTAATTTACATAAAGTTTTTACAAGATTTTATTCAAAGATTTTATTTTATGATAAAGTGAGATCATATAAGAATTACAGGTTTTATCAAGATTTAAATCTAGATATTTGTACTATATTTTGGGAGATCCAGCAGTTACAAAGATAAGGATAAGAAATATGGTTGTTACATGAAGATATGGTTCCACAATATATGGGATATCAAGATAAGGTTCCATAATGTGAGGGATATCTTCAACAAACTTGATCCAAGGAATATCTCCAAAGAAGATCTCGGTTAAACTGATTTATCCAAGCTTATCCTCATAAAAAATATCACGGAATGCAGATCCTCTCCAACAGATTCAACTTATTTTTGAAATACAAAATTTCAAAAATAAATTCAAGCTTGTCACGTGGAACTCCATGAACGTTACATTCTCAAAAGTAACCGTTATGTTCACTTCGTAAAAGGAGTGGTCAGTTCAAATAAAAAGGAATAGAGAGAGAACGTTCTTCTGAAAAAAAAAAAAAACACACGGAAAAGAAAAGATTCATACATCTTCAAGCGCAAAATTTTTTCATATACATGTGATCTAATTTATAGAGGAAATTTGATATTCCTCATTGTTATTGTAATTCCTTTCTTGTATAAGGAATTGATAGTTGTTTCATCACTGTAGTTTGAGTAATTAGCTTAGTAAAGAAGCTAGAAAGACTTAACAGAGAGACTTCGCCTTGAAGAGGCTTATTTTGTATACTTTCAATTTGATTGATATAGTGAAACACAATTGGTAAAGACAATCGGGACCCCGACGTGGAGCTGGAAGAGAGGACTGACGCTCGAGGTGGAACCTCTATAAATCATTGAGCATTCTATTCTTCTCTACTCATTTTATTTATTGCACATTATTGTTTTTCATTTTTGTTCTTCACGTCATTTTATTAGTCAAGAGTTTTTGAATGATTTGCAAAAATTGAAATTTTAAGTAATTAATCAATTCACCCCCTCTTGATTAATCTAATTGGGACTAACAATTGGTATCAGAGCAGGACTCATCTATTTTGAGTGATCCAAAATGGTTGAAAATAATGTTGCAATTAATCGAGCTCCTTACTTCGATGGCTCAAACTTCTTATATTGGAAGATGCGTATGGAAACTTACATTAAAGCTAATGATTATGATTCATGGCAGGTCATTTCGCTTGGGGACAATGTGATCACCTTGAACGGAAATTCGACCTTGTCAGATTCTGAGAAGAAAATTATCGAGAAGAACAACAAAGCAAAAAATTTGTTACTGACTACTATTGCTCCATCAGAGTTCTATTTGATATCATCGTATGCAAGTGCAAAGGAGATTTGGGATATTCTATTCAATACATATGAAGGGACTGATACCATCAAGGAAACCAAGATAAATGCCTTAATTCAACAGTATGAATTATTTAAGTTTAAGTCTAATGAAGATGTTAAAGATGCTTTTAACAGGTTTATAGCTATTACAAATGAGCTTTCATCACTTGGAAAGAAACTTCCAGATCCAGATCTTGTGAGGAAAATGCTGAGGATATTGCCACCATCTTGGGATGCAAAGAAAACTGCTATAGAAGAAGCTCAAGACCTAAACAAGCTAACTCTCAATCAATTGAGAGAAAAGCTCATGGCATATGAGTCTCACATAAAAACCACGCAAAGAGGAGAAGATGCCACCAAAGGAATTGCGTTTAAAGTCAAGGAAATAAAGAAAAATGAAACTGAAACAGATGATAGCGACGATGGGAAAGAAGAGGACATCAGTCTTCTAGCACGTAGACTCAACAGGCCGCTCAAGAAGCAAAGAGGTAAGAAATTTAGTGTTTTCAAGAAAAGTATTGAATATAAGCATAATGATGCAGGAAAAGCTTACAAGGAGAAAGAAAAGAAGAAAGAGAAAAGGGAGATTCAATGTTATGAATGCAAAAAGCCAGGATACATCAAATATGAATGTCCAACACTGATCAAGAAAATGGAAAATTATAAAAAGAAAAGTCGTGCAATGCTAGCAACGTGGAGTGATCTAGAGGACATAGAAACAAATTCAGAAGATTAAGAAGAAGAAGAGGATGAGGCAAATCTTTGTCTAATGGCTAGTTCTGAGGTACACTCTGAATTTGATGAAGATGTGACTGATACTGACATGCTAGTAGAAATGAGTAAGCTATTAATGGCACTAAAAAGGGCTGATACAAGATTAGCTAAGTATGAAAACAAAATAAAAGCTCTTAAGAATGAAAAGGAAGCATTAAAGCAAACAATTACTTTACTTGTTGATGAAAATGATATCCTGAAACAAGAAAATGAATCCATGCATGTGAGTATTGAAAAATTAAGAATAGAAAATCATCTACTTGAAGTAGAAACAAGTGACATGAAGGTAAAGATTGATGATCTATCCAAGTCGTTGAAAACTACCTTTAAGAAATTTGATGAAAGTGACAAGAAATTGACCATGTTAATTTCTTCACAAAGAATTTCAAATGAAAAACATGGATTAGGATATGAGCATGGTTCGAGTTCAAAATCGAATCAAAATACAGTTTTTGTTAAGGCTAAACAAGTCTTAAGTGATGAATCCAACAGCAAAAAATACATTTCGAATACAAATAATGTTAAAAGAAGAAATACCAGAGACTTTTACAGAAGTTATTCTGACAAGAGGTATCCACACAATGGGTACTACAGAAGCAATACCAGAAGGTATAACAGAAGTTATATAAACCAGAATTTCAAGAAACAAGTAAATGACAGGTATAGGAATGTTAATTCTTATGCATGTTTCTTCTGTAATAAATTTGGTCATATTGAGAAATTTTGCTATTATAAGAGAAATAAGCTTAGTAGTCAACAAGTAAATCAAAGAAATCAAATGAGCTTATCTTTTAAAGGGCCCAAATTCGCTTGGGTTCCTAAAAGGACTTAATTCTTTTTATTTGTACAAGAACATGAAGCTAAAATAAGAGGAACATGGTATTTGGATAGTGGATGTTCTATACATATGACTGGAGATGCTTCATTGTTCAATAGCATAACTTGGGAAGAAAAAGGATATGTAAAGTTTGGAGATGATAGTAGAGGTAAAATAATTGCCACTGGAACGATTGGTATGCCTACTTTTCTCTTTGAAAATGTATATCTTGTGCAAGGCTTAAAACATAATCTACTTAGTATTAGTCAGTTGTGTGATAAAGGATATAAAATGATTTTTGATCAAGACAAGTTCTATGCTTTTAATGAAAATGATGAAAGATTATTTGAAGGAATTAGGAAAAGAAATATCTATCTCATAAAACCAGCTGAAATCGATAATGCTTGTTTTTTAATTTCCTTGAATGATCATGTTTTTGCTTTGCATAAACGACTAAAACACATTAATTTTAATCATTTAGAAAAATTATCTAAAAAGGATATTATTAAAGGATTACCTAAGATAAATATTAAACAAGATGTGAAATGTGATACTTGCTTAAAGAATAAAATGGTTTCTATCTTTCATAAAAGTAAAAATGTAATCTCAACTAAGAGACCACTTGAATTATTACATCTTGATCTTTTTGGACCTACTAGAGTCTTAAGCATGGGTGGAAGCAAATATAGTCTTGTTATTGTTGATGATTTTTCAAGATACACTTGGGTTATATTCTTGCGACACAAAAGAGATACCTTTGATTCTTTTCAAAAATTTGCAAAACAAATACAAAATGAAAAAGGACTTTCCATAATTAGTCTTCGAACTGATCATGGAACAGAATTTCAAAATACAAGTTTTTTAAATTTTTGTGAAGAACATGGTATATCTCACAATTTCTCAGCTCCATACACTCCTCAACAAAATGGAGTAGTGGAACGCAAGAATAGAACTTTACAAGAGATGACTAGATCTATGTTAAATGAAAGTGGCATTGCTAAGTATTTTTGGGCAGAAGCAGTTTCTACAGCTTGCTATATCATCAATAGAGTTTTCATTCGACCCATGACATCAAAGACTGCTTATGAGATGTTTCGAGTTAAGAAACCTAATGTTTCATATTTTCATATCTTTGGGTCTAAATGTTTTGTGAAAAAGAATCCTCTCAACCTTGGTAAGTTTGATGAAAGATTTGAAGAAGCTATTTTCTTAGGATATTCTCTAAATAGTCGTGCTTATCGTGTTTTCAATAAATCATCAAAAACTATTGAAGAATCAATAAATGTTAAATTTATTGAGGATTTAAAGGATGTTGATTCTGATGAAGAAAAGGACTCCAATTCTAAAGCAGAAGCTAGTTTAGAACCTAAGTCAGAAGCACCTGCTGTTAACACTCGAGGATCTGGTTGTCGAGAACCTATTTCAGAGGCAAATATAGAAGGTACTTCAGAGGTTGTAAGATCTGAACAAGAAGCTTCTAAAGCTTGGAGGTATAAGTCTGCACATCCTTCTGATCAAATAATAGGTAATGTTCAATCTGGTGTTAAAACAAGAGCTAATTTACAGAATCTTGAAAATCATTTTGTGTTGCTATCTGAGATTGAACCTAGTAATATGGAAGAAGCTTTAAATGATGATAATTGGATTATCTCTATGCAAGAAAAATTAAATCAATTTCAAAGAAACAATATATGGAACTTAGTTCCTAGACCTAGAGGAAAGTCTATAATTGGAACTAAATGGGTGTTTAAAAATAAATTAGATGAAGACGGTAAAATTATAAGAAATAAAGCAAGATTAGTAACTAAACGTTATTCACAAGAGGAAGGAATAGATTTTGATGAAACATATGCACCTGTTGCTAAACTAAAAGCAATACGGTTGATGCTTGCATATGCATCTTATAAGGATTTTAAAGTTTTTCAAATGGATGTAAAAAGTGCATTTTTAAATGGTTTTGATGGGAAAATTTCTGACACTGTCAACCTTTTCAGAGCCCAATTTGGATGATGATCAAAATTGCTCATATTTACCTTATGTCTTTATTTCTAATAAAATTTGAGAATAATCTTACAGGTACAATGATAATTCTCCATGGGATGCCAACATATCCTACAACTCCCATTGGACACAGAACATTTTTCAGGATGACAATCAAAGACCCGCTGCGATTGTTTTTCTATTCCGAGGCATTGGATCATCAGGACTTATGTTATTTTGTATCTTGTAATTTTTTTATGAACTATTTTGGTTGTATTTTGGTTTTGGGACACTTTTATTTCCTTGTAATTTTCATTTAGGGTTAGCCACCTTAAAAGTGGCAAACTTGTAATTTTGAGCACTTTTTAACCCTAGGAGTAGCAAGTATAAATACTTGCTTAAGAGAGGGTTTGAGGAGGCCATATTTTACATAATAGAGAGTTCATATTCACGTGAGAATTAGGGTTCCTAATTGTCATTAGACTCTTATCAATTTCAATACCAAGAGTTGAAATTGTGGCGAGTGCAACACTTTGAAATTGTGAGTAGTATCAATTTCATTTTGTTGTGATTTCTTTTCTTCTCTAGTGTGTCATATCTAGGGGTGAATTGAGATAGTTCTTGGACAGATTTACTTCTTATTATTGTTGAATTCTTGTGTTTAATTAAGATCCTTTGCATTTGAATTCGAATCATCCTTGAAGAATTCCTCTTGAAACGTGATTATCACTTGTGGAAAGGAGTTCTTAGAATTGAAGTTTTCTTTTGAATTTGTGGATTATTCTTGTGGGATTATATGTGATTAGTTTCATGTTAGAAGAGATTATTATTGTGGTATCACAATTACAACATTGAGCATTTGGATTTCATTGCATCTTCACTAGGGTTCACGCAATTTTAGCCCTTTTGGAACCGGTTTGTTGTTGACTTGAGTTTGTGTTTTCTTGAGTCTTTTAATTATGCTTCCAAGTGGAATTAGGCACATCATCTTTTTGGTATCAGAGCACATGTTGAGAGAAGGGAATTGGTTTTATTTGATTTCGTGGAATTAATCATCAATTAGGGTGATATAGTGAAAAACCGCAATTGTGTTGATTGTTGTGGTTTTGAGCTTGCGAAATTACCTTGACTTGGTATTTAATTTGCTATTTGTTTGGAGTTGGATTGGGAAGGTTGTTATATCATTTTATGATCAATAATTTTCGTGGAAGGGCAGAAGCATAAAGTGTTGTTTAATTCAACAACTTTTGGAACTTGCAAAAAAACTTACCAATCCTTGCCGTGGCTTGTTGTGGCGTGAAGGAGGATGTGTAGCTTGTTGTTTTGATTTCCATTGTGTAATTCTGAATTGGTGGAGTACAATTTGCATATTGCATTGACTTTTGATTAATAAGGAATTATTTGAATTCAAACACATGCCATTAAGTTGTGGAAGTTAATGAGTGCTATTTGAATTTGAATTCATTGCTTACCAATTGAAGAAGACTTGCAATTAGTGAAGTGGTTTGAATTTCAAATTGAATTTGCTGCCTATTGTGGAATTCGGAGTACATTTGTGGAAAGTAACATATTAGTCCTTTGTTGTCATTATTTGCCGTGGAAGTGGAAGCCTACTTGTTATTATTATCCATTTTGTTGTTGTCGTGGAAGTAACTCATCTTCATTATTGTTGTTACTTGTGTGTTGCTGAGGAGTGACTTTTGGAAATTAAATTTGTTGCACCGTGTTGTTGTGACGTGTTGTGGAGAAGAGTATTACACATGAGTTGCAATAACATAATTGTAAAGTTAAGTGGGTTTGTTTGTTTGTCTTTTTTAGTTGCTATTGTGTGGAGTTAAGGGAAGTGTAGTAGTAGAGTGTGTACCCTTGAGTCAAATTGTTTTTGAGGATCAGCATACGGGAGTGTACAATTATGTCAAATGACAGTGTGAATGGGGGAATTGGTGATAAAGCCAATAGTCAGGTTGGTGGAGGTCAGGGTCGTAATGTAGTAGGTGGGAGAACTTTGGAAGAATAACTCTAGGATCTTACTACTATAGTTGCTACACTGGCAACTAGAGTTGATAGAATGACATTACCACAACCACCAGTGGTAAACTAACCGGCACCACCTCGAGTAGCTCCACAAAACCCTCATCGAAATAGAGTAATGGGAGATGGGAATTTGAATAGAAGGATGGGTTAGGAGCATCTTCCAAACAGGGAAGAAAGGGATGATAATTTTGGGGCAAACCTAAATCAGAATAGGGATTTCAGGCCACCTCGGGGTTTGGAGTATGTAAAACTACAGATGCCATCCTATGATGGCAAGAGATCAGCAGATGAATACTTAGACTGGGAGGACAAGGTCGAAGGTCTCTTCGAATGTTATGAGATCGATGACAGTACTAAGGTCTGATTGGCTGCAGTTGAATTTGTAGGGTACGCTGCACTCTGGTGGAAGAACCTGATTATCAACAGGCGTTGGGATGGAGAGGCTGAGGTTCAGACCTGGAGGGACATGAAGAGATTATTAAGGAAAAGGTTCATTCTTGAGCACTACAAACAGGAGCTGTTTATGCGACTGCAAACATTGAGGCAGGGGGGCAAAACAGTGGATGATTATGTGCAGGAATTTGAGACCCTTATGATTAGGCGTGGGTCTGTTGAGCCTCCAGAACAAACTATAGCACATTTTGTCTCAGGTCTAAAATATGAAATAGCGTGTATTGTTGAACTGCAGCACTATACTACACTTGATGAGGCTATTCAGTTGGCCTTAAAAGTAGAGAGACAAAGGAGGTCTAACTTTTTTAGGGCTCCGAGCAGTAGGCCCAATACTGTTAATAGACTCATATCAGCTGATAGTCGATCAGGAGGAACAAAGGCGGTAGGTGAGGGAGTAAAGGCAGTGGACACTACTACCCCAACGATTATGAGAGAAAATTTACCCACTAGGAAGGGTAAAGAGGTCGTGGTCCCAAAAACGAGGCAGACTGTTCCCGGATCTACTAGTGGGAAAACACGCTAGATAAAATGCTTTAAATGCATGGGATTTGGGCATATGGCTGCACAGTGTCCAAATAAGAGGGTGATGACTGTAATGGAAGACACTGGGGAGGATGTTGAGGATGATCATGAACAGATTGAACCTATAGATCTACCAACAGCACTGTAGGAATATTATGAAGATCAGACTGCAAACGCGCGGTAGGAGCATACGGGAGGAAAATATCTATCCCTTAATGTGTTACGCAGGGCTTTATCTATATCTCCTGATACCAGTGATATTCAGAGGGAGAACATATTTCATACCTCTTGCAGAATTAGAGGTAACCTTTGTGTACTCATCATTGATAGTGGTAATTACACGAATGTTATATTTGCTGCACTGGTAGACAAATTACAACTATCTACTATCCCGCTTCCTAGTCCTTATCACTTGCATTGGCTGGATAATAGAGATAGTTATCAATCAAGAAGGTCTGGAAGCATAGAAACATACACGGCCGGATACACGGATAGAAGGCACGGCCGTGTGTTGTGTCAGGTACTTCCCAGAAACATACACGGCCGGATACACGATCAGAAGACACGACCGTGTATTGTGTCAGGTAGCTACCGGAAGCATACACGGCCTGATATACGGCTAGAAGGCACGGTCGTGTTACACGGCCGTGAATACTTAGATATTTGTTTCATGACTTAGTTTGTAAATATGGCATGTATATTTTGTATTGTATATTTTGGTAGAGGAAGATTTATTTTCCTAGTTTGTAAGATATAGTTGCTTGGAAAGATATCCTCCTAATGTATATATATACTTGAACATGAATTATGAAAGGCATTTAGCCAAAGTTTCTCAAAAGTTGTTATGGTATCAGAGCCACACAACTGAGTATTGCGCTGAATCCATAGTTCTCTTTTTAGTCTTAGAATTGTTGGTTTGTTCTTAGTTGTTTTTGGCTTTAGGTTGATTCATTCCAATCAACAATTTTTTGATAATCAAGTTGTGAGTGACAATTCGGTTTAGAATTTCTTCTGAGAAAACACATGAGATCTTAGCTATTAGATTTATGGGAAAGAATTATGCTGCATGGGAATTTCAGTTCAAGATGTTTTTGAAAGGGAAGGAGCTTTGGGGTCATATTGACGGGTCTTCTCCAGCTCCTACAGAGTCAAAAGATTGTGGTCAATGGGAGGCAAAAGATGCACGGATTGTTTCTTGGATTTTGGGATCTATTGAGGCTCACATGGTGAACAACTTACGATCCATTGGCACAGCAAAAGAAATGTGGGAATACTTGAAGCACGTCTACAATCAAGATAATACAGCAAGACGTTTCCAATTGGAACTTGATATGAGCAATTATAGTCAAGGTAATCTCTCAATTGAACAATATTATTTTGGATTCCTTAATTTATGGAGCGAATATTCTAATATTATCTATGCTAAGGTGTCAAAGGAGAGTTTGGCTAGTCTTCAGGCTGTTCATGAAGTGAGTCGTCGTGATCAAGTTTTTATGAAGCTCAGACCTGAATTTGAAACCGCTCGGGCTGGGTTGCTGAATAGAGATCCAGTGCCTTGTTTGGATGTATGTTTTGGGGAATTGCTGCGTGAGGAACAAAGATTGGTGACATAAGCTACTATTGGTGCAACTGGTGGATCATCTGGAATAGTTAATGTTGCATATGCTGCTTAGACCCGAGGAAAGGGAACAATGTAGTGTTACAGCTGTAAAGAATTTGGTCATATTGCCCGACATTGTAGTAAGAAGTTCTGTAATTATTGCAAGTAAAAAGGACATATTATTAAGGAGTGTCCTACAAGGCCTCAAAACAGAAGGCCACAAGCTTTTCATGTTGTGGTATTCGACTCTTGCAATCCTGGTTCGACATTCACAATTGCTAGCAACAAGTAATCTGTTCTCACACCAGATATGGTTCAACAGATGATCCTCTCTACCTTCTCTGCTCTTGGTCTTCAAGGGAAAGGTAAGATTACTAATTCTGTTCCTTGGTTTGTTGATTCCGGCGCCACAAATCATATGACCGGCACATCTGATTTATTGCATAATCAACATCCATATACTGGTACTCAACACATTCAGGTTACTGATGGAAATAATATTCCTATTACGACAGTTGGTGATATTAGCTCCTCCTTTCGACATGTCTTAGTTTCTCCTAAATTATCTACTAACTTACTTTCTATTGGGCAAATGGTGTGGATAATAACTGTGATGTCCACTTTTCTCATGATGGTTGTACTGTGCAGGATCAAGTGTCGGGGAAGGTGATAGCGAAGGGGCCTAAAGTGGGCAGGTTATTTCCATTACAATTTACCATTCCTCGGACTTTGTCATTAGCTTCTTCAGTTGTTGACAATAAGGCTGGCATCTGGCATAGACGCTTAGGTCATCCAAATAATGTTGTTTTGAATATTTGTTGCAAAGAGGTATCCTCGGTTCCATAGATAAGAACTTATTAGTTGATTGTTCTTCTTGTAAACTAGGCAAAAGTAAGACATTACCTTTTCCTATTTTGGGTAGTCGTGCCAATAAATGTTTTGACATTATTCATAGTGATGTTTGGGGAATTGCACCAATTATTTCACATGATCAGTATAAATATTTTGTGACATTTATTGACGATTACAATCAATTTACATGGATTTATTTTTTGCATTCCAAAGCAGACTTGTTTACTGTGTTTTAAACCTTTGTGACATATATTGAGACTCAGTTTTCCACTTGTATTAAAATCTTATGGTCTGATAATGGTGGTGAATATATTTCTCATGAGTTTCAAGCATTTCTTCATAACAAGGGTTTTGTTTCACAACGCTCATGTCCTTATACACCTCAGCAGAATGGAGTTGCCGAGCGGAAAAATCGACATTTGTTAGATGTGGTGCGCACATTGTTGTTAGAATCTTCTGTTCCAGCTAAGTTTTAGACCAAAGCTTTATCTACTGTCGTTTATCTGATTAATCGCTTACCATCTCAACAATTGAAGTTTGATTCTCCCTATCAACGAGTGTTTGGTAAAATCCTAATTATCATATGCTACATACTTTTGGATGTGTTTGTTTCGTTCATTTACCTACCCATGAAAGTCATAAGTTATCAGCCCAGTCTATTCGATGTGGCTTTATGGGTTACAATCCTAATCATAAAGGTTTTGTGTGTTATGATTCGATTAATAATAGATGGCATATCTCTCGGGATGTGATTTTCTTTGAACATGAATACTATTTTCAGCAACATTTTTCAACATCTGATACTGTTGTGCTTCCTCACTTTGATAATTCTTATATTGATAAACGGTTCAAGCCTAGACTTGTCCTTTCCGACCCTGCTCCTGAAAATGCTTCAATGATTCTTCGACGATCAACTCGGCACACTCGTCCTCCAGATAGATATGGCTATTCTGCAATTGTAACTAATACTACCATTCCTACCTCTTATTCTCAGGCTGCTAAACAGCTTTGCTGGATAAAAGCCATGCAAGAGGAACTTCAAGCACTTCAAGATAATCACACTTGGGATATTGTTTCCTGTCCTGCTGGTGTGAAACCCGTTGGTTGTAAATGGGTTTATTCTCTTAAGATTCGATCTGATGGTTCCCTCGACAGATATTAGGCAAGGTTGGTAGCTCTTGGCAATCGACAGGAATATGGCATTGATTATGAAGAGACCTTTGCACCTGTGGCTAAGATGACAACTGTCTGGCTTATTCTATCTATTGCTACATCTAAAAGATGGTTCTTACGACAGATGGATGTTAAGAATGCATTTTTGCATGGAGACCTCAAGGAAGATATCTATATGACTCCTCCTCTAGGATTGTTTTCCACACCCGCACACGATGTTTGTAAGCTCAAACGGCCTCTATACGGTTTGAAATAGGCTCCACGGGCCTGGTTTGAGAAGTTTCGTAATACTCTTCTTAGCTTCTCTTTTATTCAAAGTCAGTATGATTCTTCATTATTCCTGTGCAAGACTGACAAAGGAATTGTCTTGTTGTTAGTCTATGTTGATGATATTGTTATCACAGGATCTGATACTCAATTAATGTCTCAGTTATAAGAACGCCTTCAAGGTTTGTTTCATATGAAGGATTTGGGCTCGTTAACTTATTTCTTAGGTCTTGAGGTTCATTCTTCTTCTGCTGGTATTTTTCTTCATCAACATAAATATACTGAGGAACTTATTGCTTTAGCTGGTCTCCAAGAGGGACGTTCTATCGATACTCCTTTAGAAGTGAATGTTAAATATCAACGACATGATGGTGACTTTCTATCTGATCCATTTCTATATCGACAACTTGTTGGAAGTCTCAATTATCTAACTATTACATGTCCTGATATTTCATTTGCTGTACAACAAGTTAGTCAATTTATACAGGCACCTACACATCTCCATTTAGCAGTAGTTCGCCGTATTGTTCGGTATTTAAAAGGGACTTCTTATCGGGGTTTGTTCTTTTCTACAGAGTCTCCCATTCACTTAACCACATATAGTGATGCTGATTGGGCTGGTTGTTCTAATACACGTCGCTCTATTACTGGTTGGTGTATGTTTCTTGGTAACTCTTTAATTTCTTGGAAGAGTAAGAAACAAGATCGTGTGTCTAAGTCTTCTACTGAGTCCGAATATTGTGCTATGTCGTTTGCTTGCTTTGAGATTATTTGGCTTTGCGGTTTGTTGGCTGAGGTTGGTTTTCCTCAACTTGGGTCTACCTCTCTTCATGTCGATAATACTAGTGCTGTTCAGATTACTGCTAATCCTGTTTTTCATGAGCGTACGAAACATATTGAAGTGGATTGTCATTCTATTCGAGAAGCTTATGATAATGGTGTTATTTCTCTTCCGCATATATCTTCGGATCTTCAAACGACTGATATATTTACTAAGGCTCTTTCTCGGCAGCGTCATCAGTTTCTTGTTAGAAAATTGATGCTTCTTGATTAGTCCGCATCAATTTGAGGGGGGATATCAATCAAGAAGGTCTGGAAGCACAAAAACATACACGGCCGTGTGTTGTGTCAGGAACCTCCCAAAAACATACATGGTCGGATACACGGACAGAAGGCACGGCCGTGTGTTGTGTCAGGTACTTCCCAGAAACATACACGACCGGATACACGGTCAGAAGACACGGCCGTGTATTGTGTCAGGTAGCTACCAGAAGCATACATGGCCTGATACATGGCTAGAAGGCACGGCCATGTAACACAGCCGTGAATACTTAGATATTTGTTTTGTGACTTAGTTTGTAAATATGGCATGTATATTTTATATTGTATATTTTGGTACAGGAAGATTTATTTTCCTAGTTTGTAAGATATAGTTGCTTAGAAAGATATCCTCCTAATGTATATATATACTTGAACACGAATTATGAAAGGCATTCAGCCAAAGTTTCTAAAAAGTTGTTAGTAGTATGCATGTTACCCATAGGGCAAAGGTTCCTGTGAATGTCGAACAAAATTATAATGATGAGATCCTATGTGATATAGTCCCTATGCATGTATTCCATTTACTGTTGGGCCGGCCTTGGTTGTATGATCGACGGGTGATACATGATGGGTTTGAAAATACCTACATGTTCAGCATGGGCGAGTCACGCGTAGTTCTATTATCGATGACTCCATCTGAGGTCCAGGGTTTTTAGAAATAGATCAGGAATCCATCCACTACCATTATTAGTTAGAAGAGCAGGACAATAGAGATACTAGGGTTCAGTTCCACAACTGATCCTCTAGATTTGAGGAAAAATCTTTCAGAAGCCCGAGGAGATGATGGGAAAATTTCTGACACTGTCAACCTTTTCAGAGCCCAATTTGGATGATGATCCAAATTGCTCATATTTACCTTATGTCTTTATTTCTAATAAAATTTGAGAATAATCTCATAGGTACAATGATAATTCTCCACGGGATGCCAACATGTCCTACAACTCCCGTTGGACACAGAACATTTTTCAGGATGACAATCAAAGACCCGCTGCGATTGTTTTTCTATTCCGAGGCATTGGATCATGAAGACTTATGTTATTTGGTATCTTGTAATTTGTTTATGAACTATTTTGGTTGTATTTTGGTTTTGGGACACTTTTATATTCTTGTAATTTTCATTTAGGGTTAGCCACCTTAAAAGTGGCAAACTTGTAATTTTGAGCACTTTTTAACCCTAGGAGTAGCAAGTATAAATACTTGCTTAAGAGAGGGTTTGAGGAGGCCATATTTTACATAATAGAGAGTTCATATTCACGTGAGAATTAGGGTTCCTAATTGTCATTAGACTCTTATCAATTTCAATCCCAAGAGTTGAAATTGTGGCGAGTGCAACACCTTGAAATTGTGAGTAGTATCAATTTCATTTTGTTGTGATTTCTTTTCTTCTCTAGTGTGTCATGTCTAGGGGTGAATTGAGATAGTTCTTGGACAGATTTACTTCTTATTATTGTCGAATTCTTGTGTTTAATTAAGATCCTTTGCATTTGAATTCGAATCATCCTTGAAGAATTCCTCTTGAAACGTGATTATCACTTGTGGAAAGGAGTTCTTAGAATTGAAGTTTTCTTTTGAATTTGTGGATTATTCTCGTGGGATTATATGTGATTAGTGTCATGTTAGAAGATATTATCATTGTGGTATCACAATTACAACATTGAGCATTTGGATTTCATTGCATCTTCACTAGGGTTCACGCAATTTTAGCCCTTTTCGAACCGGTTTGTTGTTGACTTGAGTTTGTGTTTTCTTGAGTCTTTTAATTGTGCTTCCAAGTGGAATTAGGCACATCGAGTTTTATAAAGGAAGAAGTTTATGTAGAACAACCACCTGGTTTTGAAGATCCTTTCAAATCAGATTATGTTTTTAAATTAAATAAAGCACTATATGGTTTGAAATAAGCTCCAAGAGCTTGGTATGAAAGATTGAGTATGTTTTTTATCTCTAAAGGTTTTCATAGAGGAAAATTTGGCACTACTTTATTCTTGAAAAGTTTTTATAATGATATCTTGGTTGTGCAAATATATGTGGATGATATTATCTTTAGATCTACTAAAGAATTGTTGTGTCAAGAATTTGCTGAGACCATGCAGGCAAAATTTGAAATGTCAATGATGGGAGAATTGACATTCTTTTTGGGGCTTCAAATAAAACAAACAAAAGAAGGAATCTTCGTTCATCAAGAAAAATACATAAAACAAA
Organism: Laguncularia racemosa; assembly: GCA_037954665.1. Taxonomy (NCBI): domain Eukaryota; kingdom Viridiplantae; phylum Streptophyta; class Magnoliopsida; order Myrtales; family Combretaceae; genus Laguncularia; species Laguncularia racemosa. Next base: position 3,537,600 of record JBBMOL010000035.1, read on the forward strand.
TATTGAAGAAATTTGGATATGATGGCTGCAAAAAGGTTACAACACCTATGAGTACTTCAACAAAGTTAGACTCTGACTCAAATGGACAGAAGGTAAGTGAGAAACTTTATAGGAGCCTTATAGGTTCTTTATTGTACTTGACCGCATCAAGACCTGATATTTTGTTCAGTGTGTGTTTATGTGCTAGATTTCAAGCTGCACCAACATAAATTCATTTATTAGCTGTAAAGTGAATTTTCAAATACCTAGTTAATACTTCAAATTTGGGCATCTGGTATCCTAAAAATCAAAATTTTGATTTAATAGGCTATTCTGATACAGACTATGCTGGTTGTAAAATTGATAGAAAAAGCACATCTGGTACTTGTCAATTCCTAGGTGATAAATTAATTTCTTGGTATTTTAAAAAGAAAAATTATGTTGCTCTATCCACAGTTGAAGCTGAATATGTTTCTATTGGTAATTGTTGTGCACAAGTTTTATGGATAAAACAACAATTAAATGATTATGGAATAAATTTTAAAACTGTGCCAATTAAATGTGACAACACGAGTACAATAAATTTGACAAAAAATCCAAAGCATCATTCTAGGTCAAAGCACATAGAAATTAGACATCATTTTATTAGAAATTATGTGCATAATTGAGATATAAATGTTGAATTTGTGCCAACCGAAAATCAATTTGCAGACATTTTTACTAAACCTCTTGAAAAGGTAAAATTTGAATTTATTAGAAATGAATTGGGAATTTGTAATCCTTTTTGAATTTTTTTTCTCCCGTAACTTTCAATATTTGAAAATCGTTATAAATATATATATTCTTTCTCTTCATCTGTTTCTTTCTTTCTTTAATTTTTCTCACAATCTGCTCTCTCTCTCTCTCTCTCTCTCTCTCTCTCTCTCTTTCTCTCTCTCTCTCTCTCTCTATTTTCCTTCTCTCTCATTGTGACTCCAATGGCGCCTAAATCTTCAAAACTTCTCAAACAAAAATCCTTCAAAACAAAACCCTCCAACAAGCCTTTAGTGATTCATGATGAATCTTCAGATTCTTCGAAAAAACCTCAAGAACCTTCAATGGAGGAGAATCCAAGTTCCCCTGACTCCGAATCTATCATTGGTTCCAAGAAAATTTCCAAAAGAAAACGGGTTGCATCGTCTTCAAAAGGGAAAGAAAAGGTTACTCAAGAAACCTCTCCGCCTAAGAAAACAACCAAGAAGCAAACAAAACAAAGGAATGTACCAAGTCTGAAACCCTCAATTTCAAAATCTCTTCGAAGGAAGAAAAACGAGGTGTGTTCTTGTAGTTTTGTGGATTTTAATTTCTTTACAAGTAATGGATTTTACTGGAATGAACTTTTAGAACCCATAGGATGCATGGAACTTTGCTCTACTCAAGTTCTAGTTTATGGCGAGTGTGTGAAAGAATTTTATGGAAGTTTAAGTCTTTTGGAACGGAATGTTTTAGTTTCCAAGGTATGTGATCAAGACATTACAATTTCTAGGGCAGATGTAATTAAATGTCTACACTTACATGATGTAAATGATGATGTAGAGATTACAAACATGCCTAGGAATGATCTTTTTGCCGCTATTAATGGAGGCTTACAAATGGATTATGGAAAAGAAGCAATGGTTATTGATTTCGAGTTGTTTCCTCGAATCATACACAAGATTATTGTTGAATGTATATGTCTAAGGAAGGGCAGTTCTACTTCAATGTCCATAGAACATGCTCAAATTATCTATACGATGATTAATAGAAAGAATGTAGACATAGCTTCTAGAGTCATTGATCAAATATGAAGAAATAAAGAAAGTTTGGTATTTGGGAATGTACTCATGTGATTGTTTGTGTTTAAAGGAATTGTTTTGCCTACCAGCTCTTCTAAACCTATTAAATTAAAGAGGATAGGTAAAGAAGTTTTTCATCATATGTTGATCTTTGTTAAAGATTGTTTGTGGTATGCGAATGATGGTGCACATTTTGTCCATCAAAGGCATATAAAAAGAATTGTTCCTTTTGGAACTTCTTCGACATTTGTTCAAGAAGGAGGTTCAGAACCTAGAACAAAGCTTGGAACAGACTATAGAAAGCAACCATATGATGTTGAGGCTGGAAAGAGTGGAACAAAAGAAGCTATATCCAATGTTGATCTGGAACAAATGAAGATGTTATGTGAGAAGCTTTGAAACATGAGCTATCAGATTTAGTTAAGACAGCTTTGACAGATGAAGTTTCAGTTCTTCAACGGTCTGATCTTAGGAGACTAGAAGCAATGGAGTTACAAGTTAAACAAACTTCTGATATTCTTTCTAATATTAAGAAAAATTCTAAGAAAATGCTTACTGATCTCCATCACTATAGAATTCTCTATGATGAGTTTAGTGCGAGAGTCAAGCAAGATTTATCTAACAATGTGATTGCTTTTGACAAGTTTTTTTCTCTCAAGTGAGGAAGATAGGAGATTCAGTCACTAACTCTTTCAAGACTTTGGACTCTAAGACGGATAAAACATCTCAATCTATTGCAAGTCTTCATGGAGAAATCAAGCTGTTCTTATCCACCAAATTTCCATATTATGTTCGCTCTAGCACACATATCATTGACTTGGATACTTCACCAAAAAAACCTTCCTCTACCAAACCTTTCACCACTTCCTCTACCTCTCGAGTTACAAGATCCAGAAAATCTTAGTTCCTGTCTTAATTTTTTGTTTTGAAAACAAGTTGTAAAAGACTTCTTTTATCTTTTATGCATCGATTAAGGGGGAGTTATCCCTTTTGATGTTAACAAAAAGGGGGAGAATGATTCTATTGTTCTTATGATCAATGCTGCTTATTAATGATTCTATTGTTCTTATGATCAATGCGTTTATGATTAATGCTGCTTACTATTGTGTTTATGATCAATGTTGCTTATTAATGATTCTATTGTGTTTATGATGCTTTTCTGTTATGGATTCTAATGTTATGAATATATGTTTGCTTGAACATGAAAGTTGTTTCTATTTTGTTTATCTAATGGTGTTTTGTTATCATCAAAAAGGGGGATAATGTTAAGTTCTCTAATTTAGTTTTGATGTTAACAAAAGAGGAATAATGTGTAACGTATGATTGAGCTCGTCGGAAGTTGTTTCAGAAGATAGTAAGTAAATTTTTCTAAATTGAACAAAGAAATAGAAGCTTGTTCAGAACCTTCAAAAGTGTTATACAGACTATTTTTGTTCTAACAGAAGGTATTTCAGAAGTTGTGTAGTGTATCTGTAGTTCTCGTGTTAACCTTTCAGAAGCACTTTTAGAACCTTTACAACAGGAGAACAGTTGACAGGTTTGTTTCAGAAGCACTTTCAGAACCTTTACAATAGGAGAACAGTTGACAAGTTTTGCTTCAGAAGCTCTTTCAGAACCTTTCATGCCTGTCACGAATTTTTTTTCCAGATTTCGTTCTAATTTTTATATCGATAGTTTTTGATAAATTTCAAGGCCTAGCTCCACGTATCAAGTATATTTAGGTAATATACTTGATGTGTTTTACTAAAGTTGGATTTTATATCATGGGGTTTTTAATTTACATAAAGTTTTTACAAGATTTTATTCAAAGATTTTATTTTATGATAAAGTGAGATCATATAAGAATTACAGGTTTTATCAAGATTTAAATCTAGATATTTGTGCTATATTTTGGGAGATCCAGCAATAACAAAGATAAGGATAAGAAATATGGTTGTTACATGAAGATATGGTTCCACAATATATGGGATATCAAGATAAGGTTCCATAATGTGAGGGATATCTTCAACAAACTTGATCCAAGGAATATCTCCAAAGAAGATCTCGGTCAAACTGATTTATCCAAGCTTATCCTCATAAAAAATATCAAGGAATGCAGATCCTCTCCAACATATTCAACTTATTTTTGAAATACAAAATTTCAAAAATAAATTCAAGCTTGTCACGTGGAACTCCATGAACATTACATTCTCAAAAGTAACCGTTATGTTCTCTTCATAAAAGGAGTGGTCAGTTCAAATAAAAAAGAAATAGAGAGAGAACATTCTTTTGAAAAAAAAAAAAACACACGGAAAAGAAAAGATTCATACATCTTCAAGCACAAAATTTTTTCATATACATGTGATCTAATTTATAGAGGAAATTTGATATTCCTCATTGTTATTGTAATTCCTTTCTTGTATAAGGAATTGATAGTTGTTTCATCACTGTAGTTTGAGTGATTAGCTTAGTAAAGAAGCTAGAAAGACTCAGCAGTGAGACTTCGCCTTGGAGAGGCTTATTTTGTATACTTTCAATTTGATTGATATAGTGAAACATAACCGGTAAAGACAACCGGGACCCCGGCGTGGAGTTGGAAGAGAGGACTGACGCTCGAGGCAGAACCTCTATAAATCACTGAGCATTCTATTCTTCTCTACTCATTTTATTTATTGCAAATTATTTTTTTTTTCATTTTTGTTCTTCACGTCATTTCATTAGTTAAGAGTTTTTGAATGATTTGCAAAAATTGAAATTTTAAGTAATTAATCAATTCACCCGCCTCTTGATTAATCTAATTGGGACCAACAGTTTAGATACACTAGTTAGTTTGCGTATTGAAAAGCGAATCAAATTTCGTAGTTGGGTTTTTATATTCATTTCTTGATTATTTCTTGATATTTTTCCTTCATACTAATTCTTGAATTGAAATTTTTTAGGGCTTACATCCTCCCCCCCTTAAAATAAGTTTTGTTCTCAAAACTTTGAAGTGTACCTGGATTGGTGAACAAGTGCGAATATCTCTTCCTTACTTTGTCTTTTGCTTCCTAGGTGGCCTCTTCTATTCCATGGTTTCACCATAGAACCTTGACGTATTTTATCTCCTTATTTCTCAATTTTGGGTCTTTCGATCCAAGATCTGAACTGGATGTTCCTCGTACAAATTTTCCTTTAGTACTAATAGTTCAATAGTAGCAATCTGGTTTGGGTTGGGAATATGTCGGCGTAAGACTAACATGTGGAAGACATTATGAATTTCTAACATATTTAAGGGCAATGCCAAATGGTATGCCTGATTCCCAATTCACTACAATATCTCGAGAGGTCCAATATAACATGGGCTTAATTTCCCTTGCGTCCTGGCCCAGTGTGTGCTTTTAATTAGACTCACTTTAAGAAATACATGGTCTCCCACTTTAAAGTCCAATGGTCACTGTTTCAAGTTCACCCAACTCTTTTGTTGATCCCAGGCCTCTTTCATCTTATTCTTATTAATGGCTACCTTATCTATAGCCTTTTTCACTAAGTCTGGCCCTATTGCAAATTTTTCCATATCAACCCAAAATAGTGGCAATCGACATTTCTGGTCGTATAAAGCTTCATATGGGGGCATCTTGATCATGGAGTGATAGCTATTATTGTGCACAAATTCTACCAATGGTAAATGAGCATCCCAACTCTCTTTAAATTCAATTATATAGGCTCTCAACATATCCTCCAGAGTTTGGATAGTCTTTTCTGATTGACCATCAGTTTGGGGATAACATGTTGTACTGAATTGTAATTTAGTCCCTAATGATCTTTATAGGCTTCTTAAAAATTGTGACACGAACTGGAGAGCTCTATCTAACATAATGCCTATAGTTAGCCTAGGAAGTCTTATTACCTCTTTAATATAGAGTTTTGCTAATTTTTCCAGTGGGTATGTCTTGTTAATGGGGAGGATGTGTGCTAACTTGGTAAGTCTATCTACCACAATCCATATAGCATCATACTTTGCTATGATTCTTGGAAATCCATTCACAAAATCCATTGTGATCTAGTCCCATTTTAACTTTAGGATTGGTAAGGGTTGAAGTAACCTACCAGGTCTTTTGATGGGAATCAAATCATGGTTCTTACAAAGTTATTCAATACGGGACGCAAAGCGCAAGAATTGGAGGTGGACAAAGGTCGGCGGCTTGCCTCTTAGATTGGCCACAAGGCCAGTGGTATAGGAGATAAGCCAACCATCTAGGTCGACAATGTAGCCACTTAAGTCAGCCCTCAAGGCTGACAGCTTTTCTTCTTAAGCCAGTCTTTAAAGCCGACGACCTATTTACTTAAGCCAGCTACATAGGCCAGTGGCCTAAATGGCAAAGCTGGCAACATTGATGACCAAAGCCGATGACTTTGGAACTTAAGCCGGCCATCTAGGCCGATGGCTTACCATGCAAGGCTGGCGACCTTTATTCTAAAGCCAATGGCTTATGTAGGCGAGTTGGAATAAAATTTGTGACTTTTTGCATTTTGTTTTCCTTTGCTATATATTTGTTGTTTTGTAAGAATTGAGGGACTTTTTGACATTGGAGAAAATCTATTGTGAAGTTTATTCTTCAAATTTACTCTTATCGATCCATAAGATTGTGGCGAGTGATGGTATTAAATTATTGTGTGTCATATCAACAAATCCATACTAGGATTACTCTCTTGTTGGTGCGTCATATCCGGTAAGGGTTTAGGGATTTATTGTGTTCTTATTCGTTATCGTTCGTTAATTGGATTGTTATATTCGGTTATCGTTGATTGTTGCTTAGGAATTGGAATCACTTGATCCGATCATAGTTTTAGGCACATCATCTTTAACATGTGTCGCAACTCATCACAAACGCAGCCACATCTTGCTTCATTCTATTCCACCAAAAGTTATCCTTAAGATCTTGATACATTTTATTTCCTCCTAGGTACATGGCATAATCAAAATGATGTGCTTCACTCATGATCGCCTTTTTGAGTTTGTCGTCATTGGGTATGCACAATCTCCCCTCAGATAACTCCATCATCTTATACTTCAAAGTCCACATAATTGTCTACATATTTTCCTTATCTTATTTGCATCAATGCAAGGTCTTTTTGTTGAGCTTCTTTTATTCTTTCTATCAATGTAGGCTCAATGGTCAAACTTGACAATTCTGAGTTATTATCATGCTACACAAACTCTAGATTAAGCCTTTCAAATTCTTAGATTAGGTCATTTTGTTCTGTTGGCAAAAATGTGAACTTTACATGATTTTTCCTTCTCAAGGCATCAGCAATAGCATTTAATTTTCCTGGGTAGTAATTTATTCCTAGATCATAATACTTTATTAGCTCTAACCATTGTCTTTGCCTCATATTCAACTCCTTCTATATGAATAGGTACTTGAGGCTTTTGTGATCAGTGTATATCTTGCACCTTTGTCTATATAAGTAATGCCTCCATAACTTCAAAATAAAGGCTACTACAACCAATTCCAAGTCATGCGTCAGATAATTCTACTCGTGTGGCTACAATTTTCTTGATGCATAGGCAATTACCTTTCCTTTCTACATCAACACTCATCTGAGTCTATTTTTGGATGCATCACTGTATATTGTATACGGCTCATCAGTGTCTAGTAATACCAAAATCGGTGTTGATACCAACCTCTGCTTTAGCTCTTGGAATGCTCGTTCCTTAGCCTAAGTTCATTTAAATTTCTCATGCTTTTGTGTTAACTAGGTAAGTGATTTAGCTATTGTCGAAAAGTCCTTGACAAATTTCTTGTAATATCCTACTAATCCTAGAAAACTACGTACTTCTGTTACTATTTAAGCCTTTTCCATTCCACTATGGCCTTTCTTTTCTCTGGATCTATTGATATGTCTTGCCCCAAAATTATCTATTCGAGGAACGATATCTCCTTCTACAAAGAATAGCACTTAAACAATTTGACGTATGGCTTGTGTTTCCTTAATGTCTAAAATATAGTCCTTAAAATGTTCCTCATGCTACTCTGGAGTAGCTAAATAAACTAAACTTTCATCAATGAAGACAATCATATATGTGTTTAGTAGTGATAAAAAAATCCTATTCATCAGATCCATGAAGGCAGGTAAGGCATTTTTTAACCCAAATGGCAGCACCAGGCACTTATAATGCCCATAAAGAGTCTTGAAAGTTGTCTTAGGAACATCTTCTAACTTAATTTGCAAGTGATGACACCTGAAACGCAAGTTAATATGGGAGAACACACTAGCTCCTTTCACCTGATCAAATAAGTCAGCGATCTAGGGCAATGGGTACTTATTCTTTATAGTGACCTTATTTAACTCCTGGTAATCAATGCAAAGTCTCATCGAGCCATCATTTTTTTTTTCACAAAGAGTACAAGTGCTCCCTATGTTGAAACACTTGGGCAAATGAAACCCTGATCCAACAATTCCTGTAATTGCTCCTTTAACTCAAGCTTAATTGGGGCCATCCTGTGTAGTGCCTTTAAAATAGGTTCCGTTCTTAGCATCAGATTAATTTTGAAGTTAATTTTCCTCTTAGATGGTAATCTTGGTAGCTCTTCAGGAAATACATTACGAAATTCATTAGCTACCGAAATATCTTCCAAATTGGGCTTTTCTAATTCAACTTTTACTACATTCATCAAGCTTTCATTCTTTAAAAATTCTTCATAATTTGTAATTACTTCATAGGAGCTTAACTCCAAAGATCTTATAAAAGTAGATTCTCCGATGAATTTTGCTCTTCGTCCATCAAAGTCATTAAATGTTACTTTCTTCTTTTGACATTCTATTGTAGCTCTTGCCATTGCCCAATTCATTCCCAATATGGTGTCATACTTGTTCATGTCTAGTATGATTAGATCGCCACTAGTCTTGTATCTTTGTATGTCCATTAGGCAACATCCGATCATCTCCTTAGTAATCACGATGCTTCTAGTAAGTGTACATACTCTAAAGCTTGAATCCACAGTAGCTATTGATACTCTTGTCAGTTTGGCTACTTTGGAAATGACAAAGGGGTGAGTTGCTCCTGTGTCTAAAAGTGTGAAAGTTAGTTGACTAGCAATTGTGATATGTCCTTAGTTCAAAAGGGTAAGTTTACAGTTTAGGTATAATTTTCGCTCATATGTTCACTAGGGGTTAGATTTTCTTTCCTAAAGTTTTTATAACTTTGTTTTTGTATTCTTAATGTTTAGCCTAATAAATAAATAGGAATATAACTTAGTTTCAAGTGCTTACCTACAACTAGCTCTGTATCAACCAAGTCTTCAGCATCTAATGCTGTAAACTCTGCTTCTTCATAAGTTTCGCCATCCCAAGCTCGCTTAAGATTGTACATTTGTGAGGTACCAGCTGTAGGGTTACTGTGATCCCTATTATTGCCTTAGCCATTACCATTCCTACCTAGTGCTGGCCTCTCATTAATCTAAAGTGGCTTAGCAGTTGGTGCAATAGCTTGTCGTCTCTTCGGGCAGTTTACAGATAAATGCCTAACTTGCTTACAGTAGAGGCAAGTTGCTGCGTTCTTCTTAGGGAAATTTGTGACTACGTATGTGCCTTCTCCACAAGAATAACACTTATTTCTCAACATTAGGTAATCCTTAAGGGAATGCTTGCCCTTGCACTTCCATCACATGACATAGGGGTTATTTTCTAGCCTTACCCTTGTCGGAAATGAACTTTGAGAGCGTGTAAACCTCTTATTCTTCCCACTATATCTGGTTCCCTTAAATGGCTTTTTCCCAAAAACATTCACTTTATTTCTGAAGGTATCAGCCTCCTACTTCTTAGCATTCTCCAGTACTTGCACTTTTTCCACCTTCTCATTAAAAGTTCATACCTCAAATTTAGCAAGCTTCCTCTTCATCTCAAGATCTAGTCCCATAGTAATCACTTGCTTTTTCAACATGTCACTCATCTCATATTCAAGGGGTGTAAATTGTAATAATATGCTAAACTTAGCCTCATACTGGTCAATGCTTCTCTCCCTTGCCTAGATGGTAAACAACTCCTCACTATATTTGACATGCAAACTCTTTAGGAAGTATTGCTACAAGAATTCCCATCTGAATGTCTCCCAATTTATTGGAGGTGGCATGGTTCTACTTTTAGAGTCCTACCAAGTCCTAACTCTTAGCCTCAATAGATAAGTGCTAAAATTTATTCACTAGTGCAGTGGCACTTCAAAAGCCTCAAATGATCTACTAATCTGAGATATCCAGTCTTCAGCTTGTTCAAAGCATCCAGTATTGCCCTCATAATATCTATTGCACTTGATAAAGTCTAGCAGCATAATCTCATGCCCAACCTCTTGCATCTCTATTAGGGTGACATCCTTTTGCATCACCTCCATTGGGACTATCTCCTCCTACACCTCATCTACCGAAACCATATCCTCCTCCAAGGCTATCTTCTCCCCCCCCTATCCCCTGGAGAGGTGGGAACATCAAGTAATTTTCCAGGTGATCCCATAATACAAATGGTACCACTATCATGTCCTCCTTCTCTAACCTCCAATGGTTGTCTTACCTTTCTCTAGCAAACGCCACATCTTGCCTTACAAGAGTCCATTCGACAAAATCAAGGAACTCTAGCCTATCGTAGTTTGCCACTACAAAGGCCATCTCACCGCTCGATCCACCTTAGTCTAACTCCCAAGCTCTCCTCCCTAAAACATATATCATCTCTATCTCATAATAGATACCTCTCTCGAATCACCTCATTTGTACATAAACAGAAGTCCAGAACTATCCCAATCTAACTTTCCACCACATCAAGGTAAGTAGTAGAGAATGAGGTCTACCAAGTAGAGCTAAATCCTTATAAAGTAACCTCAATTTGTGCCTATAGTTTACTAAAGTCTCCCCCTCCTAGAATCGAAAGGTCATCCATCGGTCTAAGGCCTCAGCTAGGGTAATCTATTATGTGAATATAGTACTTTCAAGATAAGTGTGTTAATTTAATTAGGAAACATAGTATCTTTGTCTTATCTGAGTTTTACCTACACTTTGCCTTTCCATGGGTTGGTTTCCTTAAGGTTGCTAAGTTCAAATTTTAAATTCCATTCACACTCTAATACCACTTAAAAACTGTCATGCTCCATGGGCCTTTAGGACGTATAGTTTTTGTCGTATGTTACATAGAAACCCAAGAATAGCCCCTCTGTTATCTAAGAGTTTCTCTTACAATGTATAAGGCGTACTCACATCTAAAATTCTCAAATTAAGGTTTAATATTTTTTAAGAAATACAAAGATATGTATACTATAATTCAAAGTAATAAAATATTATAATGCTTAAAGGTGCATATTATAGTTTCAAAGATCAAAGTTCGTAATACATTTCAGTCCAAGCTAAGTATTTAGAAATTAAAATAAGAACTTATACATAAATATACAAAAGTGATCTCTCCACTTAGATCCTTCACGGTTCCCTTGCATCCCGCACTAACATCTAGCATCTGTCTACTAGGCTTTAGCTAAATAGGTGCCTACAACAAGGGAAATTTGTGGGGGTATAAGTTATAAAGCTTAGTGAGCAAGATCCTCTTACTGAGCTGATAAACAAATATCAAGCAAGTTGTTAATTCAAACATATGTTATGCATGAGCAATCATATGAATGCAACAATACATACGATTTATCGGACATCGCATACAATGCGAATTTAACACCCTCCATTGCTTGGGTTACGAAATCATGAACTACACGTTAGCTCTAAGCTCTAGTGACCTTAGGTTGTCTTTTGAGATAAGTCATAAAGTAGATGTATGTTTTTATAATATATGTCAATAGACTTGAAAATACATACATACATACATATATATATATATATATATTAAGCTTGTATGAAGTGTAGATTGTGAAAGGCTCGCAAGCTCAATCACCTCTAAGCGATGAATCCTTGGACTGGTATTCCTACGTCTCAATCAAAGGGTGACATTTCTCAATTTTAGTTAGTTCCCAAAGGTTAAGACAATGCATGCCTATGGAGTACACCTTTGTAAGGCCTTTCTATACCATTGCATGATGCCAATGGCCTTCTTACATGTAGGATTTTATGATGCATGATTCTTTTTATTTATGGCTAAATAATCTTAAGTCAAGTTATTTAGCGTCTACCATAAATAAATACAAACACTTGCAATTTCTATAGTCTAAATGCAGGGGGAAGAAGAAATCAATTAGTTAGGTTTAATTAAGATCAATTGGCATTCAAACATAGCATTCAAGCACATGCAATGCCCTAAGTTACGCCTACATACAAATCCAATTCATATATCAGATATTTATAAACATATGGGTCAAACACAAGCAAGGAACAATAATAATTGGATTTTTACTCACCTAGCCATATGGTCTTCAATTGTAATAACCAGGTGGTAGATTGCCCTCGAATGACATGTTACTTGATAAGATAAAATATCTTTATAAGTTTAGGTCAAAACTAACCTGTATTAGTTTTTGCTACTTTTGGTGGTTTTCTGAGTTTTGAAGGTTTTAGTATGTTCTTCATAACTTTCTTGTTTTAAGCCCATTTTTCTCGTATTTATAGTCGTTTTGAATTTTATTTCTATTTCTGAAGTCATTTTAGTAGTTTAAACTTCATAAGATTGTGCTAGGGCACAAACAGATTCGGTGCGCTTAGTTTATGTTTGGTATAGGGTTCCTTTTTGCCTATATTGATCTAATAACCTAAAGGAATTAGTTCTAACCACTTAGAATATGTTTGAGACTTCCAAATGGCATGTTAGCTTCTTATTCCTTTCAGGAAATTTCATAATCTAGCCCAAGAGTTTTGTGGGGCCTTTCAAGGCTTTGAGTTTGAAGTTTGTCCTTCCTAATTGTGTTGGTTTTATGTTTTTCTTTGAGATTTTTATTCCCATATTTTTCTTAATAATATTTTAGCTTTCTTAGGTTTGGAAATTTAGAAATTTCTAGATTTAATTAGGTTTGACCACGTTTTGAAAGCCTTTAGACTAATCTTGCCATTTCTTCCAATTTCTTACTACAAAAGGGCCCCTTTTTGTCTTCCAAATTTTCCACAATTTAAAAGGCATGAAATATATAAAAAATGTACAACTTAGGCTTACAGAAGAACAAAGAATCTCTAATTCCTAATCGCCATTCATTTTTCTAAAACTCCACTCATACATGTCATATTTCAAGAGGGATCCTTACGGTTTTACAGCATATTTTTTGTTGGTATTTCCAACTTATTTCCTAAGCTATATGTACTCCAAATACATACATGCAAAGTTACAAAATAAAAAAAATCCTATTCTAATATGTGGAATCAAAATATTACAAGAAGGAAAATAATATCAACAAGAAGGTAAGAAGGTTCTACACATTGGTGCTATTGGAGTGCCTAGATCTTCCTTCTTCTACTTCCTCTTAAGGTGGTCTTATAATCTGATTTTCCTTTGATCCTTAGCTCCTCAAGTCGCCTCTTGAGTGGTGTAGATAATATCATAAATAAGGCTTGATTGAGTGTTGTTTGGACTGTGATCAATGGGTGAAGTTTGGAAGTGTGTAGTAGGGGAAACAAGTTGCGGTTTGGGATTCCTCCTTTAGATCCAATTTTTGAGTGTGTGTTTGGGAGTTTTTTTAGAGTGTTTTTCTTGTACTAATTCTTTATAAAGAAGGGGTTTCACTTGGAGAATAGGTGGTGATAAAATCAAAAGGGGATGGCTTAGAAAAAGGGGGGTTAGAAAGTACAGTGTAGAGTGGTTGTCTGATCTGATTTTTAGAAGGTTTACTTGAGAGTTTTTAGCTAATGTTTAAGAGATTTTCTATGGTAACTTTTTCTAGAAGAAAGAGAGGTTTCACATGTGGAAATGAGGAAAGAGAAATCAGAAGGTTGGTAGCTTGCTTGAGGGAATTGTCCATTAGTCCTTAGCTTGGTTAATTAGGTAGAAGTTTTGTCCATTGGGTAAAGAGTCTAGTCCTGGGGGCACGTGTTTATAAATTGAGGGGGGCTTTCATCAAATTTGTCCCTTCTTTTTTCTACCCAGTTAGCCTCCAATTACAGTTCCATTTGGTTAAGCCAATCTAATTAGTTTCCTAGTTTGTTTCTTAGTAGATTGGGGCTTGTTTTAGGCTAATAAATTTCTTTGTTTTCTTCAGGTTAAATGAGCTTTAAATAGGGATTTGGTTTAGCTTCAAATTTGGGCTTAAGATCAGGTCATTTGGTGGTTCAATTGGTGCCTTATTTTCCTTTCCTTTCACACCACTTGCAAGGATGGTTTAGGTTCATGTTTTTCTAACTTGCATTTTTCCCAATTTGATTGTTTAGTAAAGTTAGATTTGATTAAAGTTTTGGGTCTTCTTATACTAATTATAAGGTAGTTCGTCATCATTTAATTTTTGGTTTTGTTCGCATCGAATCTCGAGTTTTTCCAAGGTCAATGTTGGTTTTTCTCAATTTTAAAGGAAATCCTAACATCAATGAAAGGTTATGAGATTTTGAGAATTGAATTTAGGCTTTTTGGACATCCAATTTCAAGCTTAGTTTTCTAAGGCAATGTTCCATAATCAAGGTTTGGTTAGGTTTCAAGTTTCTTAGGTTTGGATGCACTAGTTGGTTTATGTATCACAAAGTAAATCCAATTTTGCAATTGAGGGTTCATATTCGTTCCCTAATGTATTTCTTGATATTTTTTGAGGTTTATAGGTTATGCCCAATTTGTAATCAAAATTGTGTAAAACATAACATTCTAATAGATATGGCCTAGACATGATCGTGTCTAAATCAATTAGATTAGAATGATACATGACTAATGAAGACAATTGTGTCTAAATCTCTATGATGCTTTAAGTTTAATAGGTTCTAGACATTGGCATGTCTAGATTGTGTCTAGCTTCAAAACTTCATAACTTCTTCAATTTAGCTCCAAATTGAGTAAAACTAGATTCATTTACTTTCTTTTTAATTCCACTATCCATTAAAGCCTTAAAATCAATATATTACGCAATTAAATTTAAATTCTTTAAAAACATGCCAAAATCAAGAGATAAACATGTTAAATCTCACTTAATATGTATGTATATATATATATATATTTATCTAATTGAGTACTTATCAATATTGCATTATGTCTTTTACATATTGATAGGCAAATACTTATATATGTATACATGTATATGTTATGTTATTTTACGCTATTACAATTTTATATATTTCTTATAAATTTTATTCTATAGATACATTTTTATTATTAGACTCTTATAGTCATCTATAAATATTGTATATAGCTATTTTATAATCTAATATCATATGTTATTTATTCTGTCAAATCATAAGGATCTATCTCTTCTTTTGCCATTTTTCTATTCATGTTGGACATACAATGAGTTGATTATCACATTTATTATTATTATTATTATTATTTCTTTCATGTCCTTATAGTTATTTATTGTATTTAAATGTATATATGATCGTTGTCTTGTTATGATAATATATTACTAGATCCTTATTGTTGTTATCATCATTATTTTTGTTACTATTTTATTATTTTTAAATTTAGTTTTATTTTTATAATTAGATATATGAAAATATAGTATATCGTGTTAAATTTTATAATAGTTGTTTAGAAAAATTTGTACATATATTTATATAAGGGAGGCGAATTTGGACATGACATAACATCACTAAAGACTTGACTAAATAAGACGCAACACGACACTATGTGACGTGAGATGAGACAACATGACACTACATAACACAACATAGCATTTACACGGAAAAAAAAAAAAAACATGAATTCATCATTCCCTTCTTATATTTATAGAAGTCAATGTTATTGAAATAAGATCTTTACTTCTCTCTCTGTCTGTCTCTCTCTCTCTCTCTTTTAACTTTCATATCTTAAATAATTATATGTTCCATTTCCTTTCTTTTATATGTATTATAACTATAATTTCATATTGTATAGATAATCATTTTACCAATTATTTATTTCTTACTATTATTGTTATCATTAATTATTTCAATTATTTATTTTCATACATTCATATATATATATATATATATATTGTTATTATTGTTGTTGTTATTATTACTCTGATTATTTTCATTAGTTGTTATGGTATGCTGCTTTTCTTTTTCTTTTTTTCTTATTTTGCTTTCATTATGATAGTGTAGTAAAATAGTTATTTTATTTTTGGAGATACAAAATAAGTATTTTGTCTATGGCCATTTGTATTGTTATTTGTTATTATTATTTATTATCATCATTTTGTAGGGTAGCATTTCATTAAGGAAGGTGATCAAAATGGATTTTCATTCGTTTATAGAAAATTTGAATTCTATTTTGACTCTGTATTGACTTTGCTAATATATTGGATATTTTATTTAACCTGAAGTTGCTATGGTTATTTTTTTTTTTTTTTGGGTGGGGGGGTAGGAATTCATGAATGCGTATTGTTACAAGATTATTTATATTTTTTTTCTATTGACATTATTTCTTATACTACCTTTTTTATTTTTTTTTCTTGGTCGTCTGCATTTAATTGTGCCTTTATGACTATACATTTTTATTATAATCTTACCATCTATAATTTATAGCTATTGAATTTATTTAATGATAATTGAATTACCTTATATAAGTATCCCCTATAGGCTAAGAATTAATATCTTCTCTTAATTTAATTTATGATTAGCTGTAAAATAAAAATTTCATCATTAGTTGCTATAATTATGTATAGTTATTCTTTTATTATTAATGATTCATCTCAATATAAGGATATAGTGAGACAATTATTTTACTTTTAAAATTAATTTTATAATAATTATTAATAAGTTTACGAGTACCATTAATATTATCTATTACCTTTATAGCTATGGGATGTGGTCAAGATGGTTTTTTTTTTTTTTTGACCATGTTTTAGTTATAAGCTTATCACCCATAGCTAACTTATAGCTATGGGATTCATTTAATGATAACTAAATTACCTTATATAATATACTCTATAGGGTAAGAATTAATATATATACTATATGAGATAAGGATGAATATCTTTTATTAATTAATTCTATAATTAGATATATATATATATATACGTCAATCTTTTATTTGCTACGCTTTCCATAAGGGAAGAGAGCAAAACAAATGCATGAATACAAATAACAAATTAAAGGATAATATAGAAAGAAATAAGAGATTATATACATATTGAAAAGTAAAATATTGCATTTTAAAGTTAACATATATAAGAATAAAATAAAAATATTTACTATTTCATAATAGTACCAAGCCCATAATTCTACCACTCTCTTCACATCTCACTATCCTATAGATTTAATGCTTAAGTTTTCTTAACCTAGCTTTATTGATTATAAATAGTACTCTTATAGATTATAAGCTTAAGTTCAAGTGATTCTCAACCTAAGTTTCTAAATCATAAACTTAAACTCTAATTGATCATATATCTAAGTTCTATGGATCACAAGCTTATACTCTATTGCTTATAAACCTAGTAGACCTACATTCCATTGATCATAAACCTAAGCTTTGATACTACTTGAACTATAATGCCCTAAAACTTGGGATGTCACAACCCAACACGTGTTATTACTAAATAATGACACGGTAAGGCTCTTAACCTGTTTAAAATCATAATGTCTATATATCTCTATAGTATAAAATAAATTATTAAATTCTAAAATATCACAAATACATATCTCCTCTTTAAAATTTATCAATACACATAATTCTAAAATCTTCTAGGTAATATAAAATCAATTTTAACTTAATCAAAAGTATCATATAACAACCTAATTTATTACATGTCTTCATACTTTAGCGTTAAAACCGCTCCCAAAATCTAATATACCTGAAAAAAATTCCTCAAATTAGGTGAGCTAATACCCAGTACTTAAATACCACATAGACATATGCGTGCCATATAAACAACAATATCTATATGCATAAATGCAATAGCCATATACATCAAGTCATCAATTTATTTATCTTCAATTAATCAACATACCACATAGGAGTACTCATGACCCAATACACATACAGTATTTACATATATATAACGCTAAATGGGAATTACCACTGCGAGTCCCGTTTAACCTTAATCTACCTCAAATCATTTCAATACATGGCTTTACTAGGAATAACGTAGCATACTGATAATCGAGGTGCCTCCTAGGGATCTACTACTATGGGCCCCTAAGCTGGGCCGAGTATAAGCATCATACACAATTAAGTTCATATAACCTTTAAAATCATTAAACTACATATAATTTATTAAATAACTACCTAGCAAACACAACCAGCAAAATAGGGTAAACACGTACTTGGAAGAGTGTTCTAACTATCATCTGTTAAGTTTTTTAGAAAAGGATGTAAACTTGTCCAAGTATAAGGAACTAAACTTAGTTCTATTCTACAATTAATCTAAGTTTATTAATTGATTAGGTATATTCTAATTGTATAATTCCCTTCCTTAAGGTCGTGTATGAGGTCATTTAGAGTAGCACAGGTTAAAGTACGGTCATAATAGCGGTTGTGTATCTTTCTATATAAAAAGTGATTTTGGCACACTCAAGTATAAGGCCGTGTACCTTTCTATGCAAAATGCTAATTCAACACACCTAAGCACATGGTCGTGTATCCGGCCATGTACTTTTCTATGGATTTTATAATTTTGACACGCTTAAGTACACGGGTGTATCCTTTATCCATATACCTTTCTGCACACACTCATGTTTCTACACAAGCAGGCACATGGGCATGTATTTAACTATGTACAACACTGTTCATCACGAACTTGTATTCCCTTTGTCTAATTTGTTCTAAGCTTAATTAATTAATTAATCTACTGATTCTAATGCATTATTTGGGTCTTGTGCACTTACTTGTTTCAAATTATGATTGGAACTCTCAATTAGTTTGATTTTACATCCTTTCCATCTCATCTCGTACCTTAACAATGTTTCAACAAATCGATTTATAAATTCACTAATCTATCACCATAATGAATAATCTGGATGATTATAGCCCTTACTTGATAAATTTGGATCGGTCTTGCTATTCTCCTTTAGGTCGCTTGTGTCTCTAGAGGTATATCTTAGGTTATAATTGAGCAAATGAGGGAAAAGGCGGAGAAACACTAGGTTAGAAAGGTTTATGTATTTAAATTAGGAAAAGACCAAATTGTGCCCATAACTTTTAGGTAGTTACTTTTCTTAACCTAGTCTTATTCCATATTAATTATTTAATAACATATATATACTTGAATTTACATAGAGCATTCAACCTCTTTAGGCTTTCCTAAGAACATTTATGGGTAACTCATTGACAAGACTCAAGATCCAAACATCTAAAGAAGCCCTACAAGCATGATTTGTAAAATAAGAAATAAACTGGCATAGGAATTTAAATTCAAACGGATGAGGAACCAATTCATGCAACAAGTAAAAGAAGAATCCAAGATAGACAGAACATAAAGGCAGTAAACATGAGCATTTCATATTCAAAATTAAGATCATTGAGGTCTATTAAAATATACATTTTGAAAGTTGACATATCGACTTGAAAAATAACAAACGGAAATGTGTAAAAATTTCTCTCAACACTTAAGGAAAGGTATTATCAAAGCTTTAATGATCTCATTCACCTTAGTTGTAGTAATCTTCTTAGAGGGGTACAGCTTGGAAGGTAGAGGCAAATCTTCTGGAGGGCTTAAGCTTAGAGGAGGTAGAGGAGTGGGTTCCTTATACCACTTCTGACTTGATGCTTAACCTTAGTCCTATTCTTGCTCACCCTATGGGAGTTGCTCTTAAGGAGGATCCTCAACTCCGCCATCACCTTTTCAACGTCATCAACTACCAACTCTTTGATGCTTTCTTCAAGTTCGTCATAGAAAGAAAGACAACTAAAGTCGTACTCTAGATGTATCTTGAGGACTTTTAATCGAGCCGTCTAAATACAATCAATAAATTTGTGTTCTTAGAGGTCTATCCACTCTTTGCTATTCATAATTTTATCAAAGACCTCCCTCTCCACTATGGCTCAATCTATTTGATTAGTTTCATGAGCCTCCAAGTCCAATAGGTGGGCCTAGTTACAATTATTTTCAAGCCGATGTTGTTCAATCTCCTCTTAAAGGCCCCCCGTTCGACCTCAGCTTGCCTATCTTCCCTCTCTTTATGAGCCCTACATGCTTCCTTGAGTTGGGCAGTTAGTTTTTTATTTTCCTCATTCATGCTCTTATTATATTGTTGATAAGTGTTAGAAGACCCTTATATCTAGTGCTTATTAGTTATAATTTTATATGGATTTCATGTAATTTTTGAAGAAAAGGGTACTTATATGATTAAATTTTAATTTTAGGCATCAATGGAGACAAAAGAAAGGTTTAAGGATGACATGAACAAAGGCGAGGTGAAATTTGGCGAAAAATAAAGAAAATTGATTTTCAGTTCAACACAACCTTCAGCACAACCCATGCAGACACCAATACTGGATGAAAAAAATGACCACTAGCTAATTCTTTTCAGCCTTGCCTTATGCACGACCATGCTGGAGGCCGTACTGAACTGGGCAGTGAAAAATAATGTGTTTCAAAGTCAACACGGCCTTGAGCACGGTCGTGCTAACGCTCATGCTGAACCTTGTTTTCATAGAACTATGAATAGACGCCTTGTTTTATTTTTAAAAATATTTTTTTTCCTTCTAGCTTCGTTCTAAAAACCTTAGGGGATCTTTATTATGAACTTCAAGAGGAGAATTATCCGAGCATCATTGGAGATCACAAAACAAGCAAGGGATTATTCTTTTTACCATGAATCAATTCTATTTCTTTAGATTCTCTTTTTTTATTGAAAACTCCATGGAGGAGTAATTCTTTATATCTTTCATCTTAGGAAATCCTAACTCATGTGCTGAACCATTGATTGATTAATGAATTATTTATATCTTTGCATCTATTCATGTGTTTCCATTGTTCTTGTGATTGATGTATGCGCGCAAATTGATTGCATGTCTGATTTTTATTAGATTGAAAGAGGTTTCGTCTAGTAAATTAGATCTTCATGAATAGAGAGATTACATGTTTTACCTAGAGGTAAGAAAACATTGATTTTTTTGCAATTTATTGGAATTTGTGAACTTAATGACATCTTGCATAACGATAGTTAGGAAGAGGTCTCCATTATCTTATGTATGATTAAGAATTGATTGACTCAAGGAAGTAATTGATTTTACTTGAGAATTCCTACAGTGTAAAGTGTAAATTGATTCGTTAATTGATATCTTATTTTAAGAATTTAAGGGTTAGGGTGGAACAAGATGAGGGGTATATTTTGTGATTGAATACATTTTTTTTAAGGTAATATCATTTAATTCTAGGGTTACTAGGTTTTGTTAGATGTTAATTTAATTCGTAACTTCCACATCATAAATTAGACTAGATAGTAGAGAAATGTAATATTAGTGCTTGTTTTCTAGTACTATAGTCGATAGGTAAACTGTCTAGCTCGATAGTAGATTTTATTAGTTATAAATTTAAAACTTAAAACGATCAGTTAGATTCGAGCGCATCAAGTTTTTGGCGTCGTTGCCAGGGATTTGGCAAGGCAATATTAGGAAAAACCATAGTATCTACTACTTTAGTCATTCTTTTTGTTTGTTTTATCTATTTTTCTTCTCTCTATCTTTTGAAAAGTTCTAATTCACACTTGGTTACCTTTTACAGTGTATGATAAGAAATCTTCCCTTTGACATTCTTGATCTAGATCCTGAGATTGAGAGAACATTCCACTGACTTCAGAGGAACGCAATTGCCGAATCTTCTAAGCAGTTAGTCAGTGAGGAGGGAGAACGTGATATAGCAGTGACAATGGAGATTAAAGAAGAAGAGCTAACAGAGTCATCTACAAAGAGTGAGGTAAATGTACAAGAAGTAATGGCTAAGGATCCACCAAAGACAAACATTAAGTATACAAAGCCTACACTAGACGACACAAGTCCAACCATTGTTAAGCCTCCCATTGGGGCTAATAATTTCGAGATCAAGGGTGTGGTGATTCAACTTCTACACCAATACTATCAGTTCGATGGACTACCTGATGAAGACCCCTATGCTCACATTCAGACATTCTTGGAGATTTGTGAAACTTTCAAGAACAATAGGGTAATGGATGAAGTAGTGTGTACAAGATTATGCCCGTTTTCATTAAGAGAGAAAGCTAAGACTTGGCTTTAGTCATTGGGTCTTAGGGCTTTAACTACATGGGATGACATGATAAAGGAGTTTTTGGACAATTATTTTCCACCATGCAAGACCGCCAAGCTCCAGAATGACATCTCTTCTTTCACTCAACAAGATTATGAAACAATATATGATGCTTAGCAGAGATGGACAGAATTGTTGAGAAAGTGTCCACATCACCAATTGCCTACATGGATGCAAGTTTAGACATTTTTTAATGGGTTAAATCCGGCTACACATCACTTGATAGATGTCGTACCTAGCGGTACTTTGAATACTAAGACTCTAGAGGACTCATTGAGGCTATTCACTAATATGGCAAGAAACAATTACCAGTGGGGTTGTGGCAAGAGTAAGCAGAAAGTGATAAGAATGTATAAAGTAAATTTCATGATTACTTTGGTAGCAAAGATGGAAGCTTTGAGCCACAAGTTGCAACTCTCAAGAATCCCCAAAGACCACAACAACAACATCAAGTTTATCCTGAAGAGGGTGTGAATCTTTTTTAGCAATATAAGTAGGTAGATTACCTTAGGAATTCAAATAGACAATAGTATAACCAATATGATAACACCTACCATATGAAGATGAGAAACCATCCGAATTTGTCTTATGGAAACTAGGAATATCGAAGAGCTAATCTACCACCACTGGGGTATTCGAAGCAACAGCCACCGCTTTATCAGTCGTTACCACTTCCTTCAACGTAGCCACCTTAATAAGAAAAAAAGAGTAACTTGGAGGAAATTTTAAGTCAATTTGTCCAAAGCTCTGATGCAAGACATCATAATCAAGAGGCCTCGATTCACAATCTTGAGAAGCAAATTGGCTAACTAGCTAAGATGATGTCTGAGAGACAACCTGGCTCTCTTCCCATCAACATAAAAAACAATCCAAGGGAACAGGTAAAAGGCATCACATTGAGAAGCGGGAAAAAGTTACCATCTAAACAATGGCATGAAAAGAAGTAAGAGGATAATCAACCTATTGAAAAGGAGAAGAGAACTCCTAAGGAAACACATTCTCAGAAGAGATCAAAACCGGCTGCCAAAGAATATATGCCAAAAATCCCTTACCCAGCTCACCTCAACCAGAGCAAAGACAAGGAGTAGTTTGGTAAATTCCTTGATCTATTTAAACAACTGCACATTAACATTCCATTTGTAGAGGCATTTTCACAAAAGCCCAAATATGCTAAGTTCCTAAATGAGCTTCTATCTAACAAGCAAAAGTTGGAGGATGTGTCTACTATAGAAGTTGATGCAAATTACTCATCTATCATTCAAAATAAACTTCCTCCAAAGTTAAGGGATCCAAGCAGTTTCACAATTCCGAGTGTTGTGGGTGATACCTCAATTGATAAGGCCCTAGTTGATCTTGGGGCCAGCATTAATTTAATGCCATATTCCTTTTTCAAAAAGTTAGGACTTTTTGACCTAACACCGACTAGGATGAGTTTGCAGTTTGCCGACCGCTCTGTGAAGATTCCTAAGGGGATAATCGAGGATGTCTTGGTAAAGGTAGGTAATTTCATCTACCTCGTCAACTTTGTAGTTCTAGAAATGGATGAGGATGGGGATACCCCTTTGATACTTAGGAGACCATTCTTAGCCACTACTAAGGCAATGGTAGATGTGGAAGGAGGTAAACTTACTTTGAAAATCAGTGATGAAGAGTTTGTAATCCCAATGGCTGCTACTATGAAACACACCATGTGCATTGATGACTCTTGTTACTCTATTGATGTTGTTGATATGTCAATAGATGAGCATATGAAAGAAGTTCTGAGTAAAGATGAGTTAGAGTTGAGCTTGACATTGGAAGACAAGAAGGATATAAATAACCTAGAGGTTACACTACTAATTGAGCAGCTTAATGCTTCAGAAGATGTTACACCTCAGCATGGGTTTGAAAAGTTGAGAACAGAAAATGAGACAAGACTTAAAACTTCTATAGAAGAGCCACTAGGGTTAGAATTGAAATAATTACAAGAGCATCTGGAATATGCTTTCCTTATAGAAGACTCCAGCCTGCCAATTATTATAGCCTCATATTTATCTCAAGAGCAAAAAGACTAATTACTTACGGTCTTAAGAGCCCACAAGAGAGCCATTGCTTGGAAAATATCTGATATAAAAGGTATCAACCCTTCCTTCAATGCTCACAAAATTGTATTAAAAGAAGGATTCAAGCTTGTAGTGCAACTATAGAGACAACTAAATCCTAATATGAAGGAGGTGGTTAAGAAGGAGGTGATCAAACTTCTTGATGCTGGATTTATTTACACCATATTTGATAGCAGCTAGGTTAGTCTAATGCAAATAGTGCTAAGACAGGGAGGAATTGGATCTCCAACTGCAAGAGACTTAGTTGAAGAAAGTGAAGAGCGTCGACCCAACGACGTTAAACAAGTGCACTTCTTAGGAGGCAACCCATGTCTAACTTAGGTACGTAGCGTTTCTTTTATTTTCTTTTTGTTGTCACTATCCTAAGTCTATTACTTTTAGAAATTTGCAGATCTTAAGGGAAGTTTCTAAGCTTATTTGAAGAGAGCGAGAGTAATCTCTAAGTGTGGGGAAACGCCAATGACAAGTAAGGAAGTTTGAATTTTAATCACTAAGTGCACCTGGTAAGTCTTTCGCTATGTTCATTTACACTTTTAGAGGTGCACGACGATCACAGTTGTTGTCTATTGGCTTGGGCAAGTCTTATTTTTCCTTCACACAATCAGTACTCAAAGCTATGCACAATCTAAAGAGATTCTGTGGAATTTTCATAGTCAACACAGCCATGAGCATAGCTGTACTAAAGCCAGGGCTCCACATATCACATGTTCTATGGAACTTTTGAAATCAACACGACCTTGAGCATGGCCTTACTGCAGTCAGGGCAAACTTGCCCTGTAAAACACCTTTTCCTGTGCTCCTTTTAAGGGTCTGCATAGCCCCGAGCATGGTTGTGTTGAAAGAAAAAAAAAACCACACATATATACAATTTCTCTATCTCCTCCCTTGCTCTCTAAACCGTCCTCTAAATCTGTTGCGTGACTTCACTAGTTATCTAGACTAAGATAGTCTAACTTTTCTTTTTACCCTTAATTTCTTTATATATATTTTTTTAAGATGATGTAGCACAAACCTTGGGTTCCCAACTCCAATGATGACACGCCATTACTGATTTGCTTCATACCCAGCCTTAAACTCTACATCCAATCGTCTACATATAAAACTGGGGAAGTTCTTAATATCCTTTTTCTTTCGGTTTTTTTTCCTTTTCCCCTTTGTATGCTTGATTTAGGACGACATTGGAGAACAATGTCTTCAATAAGTGTGGGGAAAGAGTATAGGGAACAAAAAAAATTGAAAAATTTTACTTGTGTTATCTATGTACTATCTTATTAAATTTTTTCCCATTTATAAGTTTGCAATTGATTTTAAATGTTGATTTTTAATCATTAAAAGGGCGAGATCTTTGAAATTGTGCTCATAAAAGTTAGTGATTTTGTGTCCCTTACTCACCTATTGTTGGACTTAGTATACTTAGTTGGAATTTCAGGATGAAATCTAAGTGGGGTAATCTTACTTGCTATTTAATTATTGATTCTTGAGTTGTGAAATAGATAGAAGTCCTTAGTTCAAAATTAAATGGTTGCATTTTTAAGCTTATTGGTTAATATATTTACTTTTAAAAAACTTTGAGAGCTCTTCTAACTTTTTGTGAAAGGTACATATGAAATCTATCACTTGGTGATTCCTCTTAAGTAATCTCTTTGAAAATTAATTAATTAATGTGGTAATTGATGTAATAATGAGAAAAGCTTAGTTAGTATGGGCAGCCTTTAGTCCTTTAGAAAAGCAAACTCTGACTCCGCTCCTAACTAGTCACTCAATTAAAGAAGTAATAAGCCACTACTCCAATGACTTAGGTTCTTCAAGTTAAGAGTATCTTTATGAATCCCTAAGGTTAGGATAATGGAGGTTCGATGGGGTCCCTTTAAAACCTGGTCACCTAAGGTCATCTGGCTTAGGAATAGTCGATCGATGATATTATAATAATAAGATAGGATACAAAAAGGGCAAAGTTCAGTAGATCTTGTAACTTGAATAATTAAGTTCGTAGGGAAGACTTCAATTGAGGGGATAATGTCTATTAACTTAGGTGACAAGCCTGAGATTATCGGCTGAACATTCGTTACATAGGTTGTAAGATCTTAAATAACTTAAATTTATATATATATATATATATATATATAGAAAGAGGAAACTTGGAAATTTTGGAGAGGTTTAACAACAAAGAGGAAGAAAATCTAGGGGAAAGATGGATGCCATATACTTTCACTTGAGGTTTTTGTGCTTAGAAGAGGTAGTTGAGCAATTTATATATTCTCTAGTAACTGGTGAGATATGACCAGGTCACTTTTGCTTTGTTTGACTTTTTTAGTAACTTGGGAAGCGTTTCTTAAATGGTAAGGGTAATAGTTTAACTTACTTGGATTAATCTGTAAACTCCAATTTTTTTTATGCAAGGTATGCATACAATCATGGTAGGTTCGAGTAGTAGGCACTAATGAATCACTAAGATTAAATTAAATAGAGGATGCTACTTATGATTGAAAGTCTAACCAAGAGTACAATTGATAAGAGGAATTATATTTTGTCCTTGTTGTGTTTACTTAAGGACAAGTAGACGGTTAAGTGTGAGGAGATTTGATAAGTATTAGAAGACCTTTAATTCTAGTGTTTATTAGTTATAATTTTATATGGATTTCATGTAATTTGTGAAGAAAAGGGTACTTATATGATTAAATTTTAATTTTAGGAATCAATGGAGATAAAAGAAAGGTTTAGGGATGATATGAGCAAAGGTGAGGTGAAATTTGGCAAAAAAATGAAGAAAATTGATTTTCAGTTCAACACAACCCATGCAGACACCAATGCTAGATGAAAAAAATGACCAGTAGCTAATTCTTTTTAGCTTTGCCTTGAGCATGGCCATGCTAAACTGGGCAATGAAAAATAATGTGTTTCAACGTCAGCACGATCGTGCTGATGCCTATACTGAACCATGTTTTTACAGAACTATAAATAGATATCTTGTTTTATTTTTAAAAATATTTTTTTCCTATTGGCTTCATTCTAAAAACCCTATGGGAGCTTTATTACGAACTTCAAGAGGAGAATTGTCTGAGCATCATTAGAGATCACAAAACAAACAAGGGATTATTCTTTTTACCATGAATCAATTCTATTTTTCTAAATTCTCTGTTTTTATTGAAAACTCCATGGAGGAGTAATTCTTTATATCTTTCATCTTGTGAAACCCTAACTCATGTGCTGAACCATTAATTGATTAATGAATTATTTATATTTTTGCATCTATTCATGTGTTTCCATTGTTCTTGTGATTGATTTATGTGCATAAATTGATTACATATTTGATTTTTATTATATTGAAAGAGGTTTCATCTAGTAAATTAGATCATCATGAATAGAGAGATTACATGTTTTACCTAGAGGTAGGAAAACATTGATTTTCTGCAATTTATTTGAATTTGTGAACTTAATGAGATCTTGAATAACGATAGTGAGGGAGAGGTCTCCATTATCTTATGTATGATTAAGAATTGATTAACTCGAGGGAGTAATTGATTTTACTTGAGAATTTCTACAGTGTAAAGTGTAAATTGATTCATTAATCGATATCTTATTTTGATAAATTAAGGGTTAGGGTGGAACAAGATGAGGGGTATATTTTGTGATTGAATACATTTTTTTTAAGACAATATCATTCAATTCTAGGGTTACTAGGTTTTGTTAGTTGTTAATTTAATTCATAATTTCCACATCATAAATTAGACTAGATAGTAGAGAAATGTAATACTAGTGCTTGTTTTCTAGACTCCAGAGGACGACACTTGTTAAATCTATACTATAGTCGATAGGTACACTGTCTAGCTTGATAGTAGATTTTATTGATTATAAATTTAAAACTTAAAACGATCGGTTAGATTCGAGCGCATCAATCGCTCAACCTCCTCCGTTTTTAAGGAAAGCTCAGTGTTAATCTTCACCTCGAGCTCTCAAGATCCTTAACTCTACTTCTATCTTCATATTTAAATCTTGAAGTTTTGCAGCTTAATGTAAGGATTCCTCTTAAACCATGCGAGCTTCGACCTTCGCATCCTTCATTTTCTATGATATCACACAATTGTCGTTTGATAACTTGAGACACCCACCATACAACCTTTAGTGCTTAGAGATAAGGAGCTCGAGCTCAGATCTTATGTGCCCTACTTGTTTAAGCTTAGCACCCCACAACTCAAAGGTCTTTCTAAAGTAGCAACATCCTTTAGCAAGATACAACCCTTTAGTAGCTTCTTGCTTTGTCTTGTATCCCCAAGACTCGTATCGAAGCTATATACCTCCCATTGTGGTCGGAAAATGTGATCACTTGGGGGAGAAGATGGAAGACTGAGTATGGATGACTCTTACTACTCCCATTACTTTAGAGCAAGAAAGGGGGCCCCATACATGGCGAGTTACTAACTCCACATTATCTAACTCAGCATCAAGCTGGATTATGACATCTCGAGTAGCTGGTGAAGGCCTCTCCCTAAAAGCTTCAGCATACGGCCTTTCGCTAGGCTAATGAGACAACCTTTCCCTAAACTTCCCCTTTACCTTCTCTTTAGCTGTTAAGTTCTTGACAAGTTGAAGAAGTGGCACCTGTCTTTCTTTGCCCTTAATTGTAAGGACTTTGCACTGCCTTTGCATAAGTGCACTTTGGGGCTCAATTGTGCTCGGAAGGGCCTTCTTTTCCTTCTTAATGGCTTGGGTCAACTTCTTACATGCGAGCATCTTAGCTATGGCGTATTCTTTAAGTTGCATATCTAATAAAAGAAAGTGTAGTGAGCATAATGAAAACGAGTAATTAAATAAGGAAATCAAGATATCGTGTTAAGCTAAAAGCTTGCAAGAAGACTCATTCCCCTTGAAGACTTAGCTGAATGTGACTCTCCATAGTAACTCATCTTGATACAGCTAAAGCAATGGGCATACCTCCTTTCCCTTCTATAGCAAAATTGCTTATCAATTTCCCATCATAGAGGTGTTCATCAATGAACTCCAATGCATTCCATGGACCATGCGACCTCTTACAAAGCTCAGCTAATATCTAATCTACTACAACCCTATTGCTTGGTCCAAGTGAATGTATAGCTGAAGAAAGAATCGACTCAATCTATTGTGTTCAAAAGTCTAAGTCGACCTCACACACCATGATAAGGAACTTGTTCTTCCAATCGTGTATAGATGACTCTAATCTAACTAGCAATTTCCTACTAGGACAATTGGTAAGGTAATATTAACCTTCATTCAATTTTTTTCAACCCATAGAAGTACCAAAGCAACTGTGGCATAACTTAGACAAGGTAGTTCTCACATAATGCTTCGAATGCAATTAAGAGCTTGCACACGTTCGATATGAGTTAGGTTAGTGACACTTGATGGTAGGCGAAAAGTTCCTTTTAGAATTCGTTAAATGGAGCTTGTAACCTAAACTTCATAGAGGTAGAACCAACTACCAACCATAAGTGCAACATAGTCATCAATTTGTGGCATCTCAATCTTCCAACCATAACCTCACAATTGGAAGTACTTCCTCACCTACATTAACTCTTTGTATGACATGAGGCTATGAATGCCATTAAAAGTATTTCCCTTCTTGACCAATGAAAAAGTGGTTGTGTTGGCCATCTCTCCTCACCATTATCAAGGTATATGTCTCTTTAGATTTATGTAATCATTACCACGACATCAATTTTCCTATTGAGGTTTCCATTGCAGTCTTCATCTATGTTAGAGCCACATCGAAGAACCTCTTTCACTGTCACTTGTGGAGAGGGGGGTAGGTGTAGGTGGAATACCTCTCCCCTCTCGATTGGTTTGGGTACATAAGGAAGAAAAAGATGCCACACTTACTTAGTGAATCAAAGTTGTGATTGAATCAGAAGTAATATGATTTATAAGATTTGCAAAAATTTTTAAAAATGAGTGAGTTTAAAATGACAAAAGTATGGAAATGGTCGAGATCATAGATATATATATATATATATAGGAAGGTATAGAGAATGAAGTGACAGCCAGTGAAAGGATGTGATACGGTGTCCTCAAATATGATCTTGACACTTAGCCTACAATTCAAATCAACGGTCGTGATTACATTTATGTGCATTTCTTGCCCATATTTCAATCAACAAGGCATTGACAATTGTACAATGCATTTAATGTGCATGCATTTATGCATTAAAAGACAAATGAAATCAATACTTACTCAGGAAGGACCATGACTCCTTAAATTTTAAACCAATAGGTCAGGCTCTTTAACAGTGCCATTCCTCGAAGCAACACTGACCACCTTAGGTCAGCATGATAGACTTTTATGACCATTAACGCCCTATAATGGGCAATCACCCCCAAAGATGACTGTTTAACTCTCTTTGGCACTTAGCCTAACTACCACAACCCTCAACACAAGTCTACCTAGGTTAGGTCTCCTGCATGCTCAAGAATTCAACAATTTAGCATAAGGAGATCCTAGTTGAGTCACCTACTTGTTTGGCTACCTAATAATGCCTTTATCACCAAGAGGTCAAGGCTCATGACACAAAGCTTGACATAGGCAATGCCTTGGAGTGCTTCGTCTTGTCTTCAAGACCTTGGGAGCCCATGTAACTATCAACTCTCTTTACTCACCTATTGCCAAAGAGAGTAAGGGGAAACAAGTGTTGATAAAGCATTTTGGGCTTAACCTCTTAAGGCTCATTTCGGCCTACCTTAACCCTCTTCTAAGCTCCTCTTACCTATCTCGACCTCTTTAACACAAAATTACGCAATCTAGCTTTAAGTTTAAAGTTCCCAACCTCCTCTAAATCAAATCTACACACTTATCCCCATAATGGATAAGCATAAGAGAATGATATAGATAAGGAAATGGGTTGGTCAAATATACACTTTACCATATTAAGAGAGAATCTCGAGAATTAATATACTTTTCAAGTTAAAATCATCTATATACCCATAAATAGGGGATAAAGTTAACAGGGTAAGGGACTTTTGGATCTAAAAACTCTCAACTCTCATATATTCCCTTCATGTTTTGCTTGTGCTAACTTAAGTATTAAAGTGACAACACTAGAATAAACTCTAGCACCCCCATGGCTTAATTTGTTTCTATTTTGTAGGTGATTCAACCACCTTTTAGAAACCCAACACAACAAGTATAACATTAAAGCCACAAGTACTTATATTATCATGTTTCATTTGAATTTGAAGGTATTGATGATTCGCTTTACGATCTCGAGTATTACTATGACTTGTAGCAGCTATAGCCAAGTGAATATCCTCTATGATTATCACTTTGCATGTGATTGTAGATAATGGCACCTAAATATGATAAATAAATGGATTTGTGTAGGGATATGGGTTGTTTGTGTATGAATCGTGTTTGATTTGTTGTGTGAATCTATCATAAATATTATAACGATAATTGGTTGCCGGTTGTTAGGGGATATTGATTAATCATCTTAATTATAATGAATTTAAGCATATTGAAATAAGCATGCATTGTAATGTTTGCATTGAAATCTTTGCTATCACTATCACATGGTAAATGGAATGAATAACTTAAGTCAGGGTCCTATTCTTTCATCTGCAAGCTAAGTGACTTAGAGGAGAGTCAGACTTGTGATGGAATTCGAATCTATTTCCTTATTTAAGGCATATGAGAATTTAGGGTTGTAATAGTTAAGGAGAACACTTCATTTCATTCTCTTAAGGCATGAGTAACTAGAGATCCTTTTCCTATGGTGTTATTTTAATTAAAAATCAGGATTTTCCTAATCATTAGTGATATTTTTTAGTAGCCAAATATCTTACACTAAGAGAAAATTGCAAACTATTAGATAGCCTAGACACTAATAAAACCACTTTATCCTTAACCCTAAGTCATAAGAGGGGGTTATATCCTAGACTTCACGTGGTTTCTAGTGACCACGTGTGATGTATGCATTTCATATGATTATTCATGCATTCATTTGATTAATAACTTGTTTAATATTGCACGAAAGGATGATATGAGATGATAACTTACTAAGCTAGATGAAGCTTACACCCTATAGTATTCCTATTTTGTAAGGACCCTTTTGACTTTACCTAAGTATGCTTCTGCTTACAGTAAGCTTTTGTGATTGTGTAGTTAGGATGTGGGAGGAGTAAGAAGAAGGAAATGCCTAGAAATTAATATTCATATTATATTATGTTTGTATTTATGTGAAATTTATAATTATGTGATGTTTAATTATAATTGCTCTTTCACTACATGAAACTGCTTGCCCTTTTGGTGTAATACTAAAGTAATGATGCATGATGTACTATTTTGAAGTTTCTAAATAATGAAGGAAGTTATTCCTAAACTTTGATATAGTCCATCATGAGCTATTACAATGGGGGTAACCCTTTAGGGCGTGAAATTATATTATTGCTAATTTACCATTCCCATTATCCTAGTTTCTTATAGTATGTGATGTATTGTGTTCTTTTAACAATTTATGCATTATCTATGTTTCTATAAAATTAATAAAACTTATTTTATTATTTGAATTAGGTGGGAAAATACATCCACATTATTTTCTATGATATGTACCAAGCCCACATACAAAAAATAATTTAGAGGGAGTGTGGGTTTAAAAATTCTATTATTACAACACATCCCTTCTTTGGCTTGGATAGCAACCCAAAGTTAGGCTCCCATTCACTTCTGTAGGGGTTAAAGAAAATTGAACAATCAATAAGAGTTCTTCAAAAATAAAATATCTTGAGTCAGACCAGTGATTTTCCAGTAGGCTACCTATTTCATCTAGATAGACAATGTCAAAGCCACTTCTATTAAAGTTTGCATTAGATGAACCATCACAGTTGACTTTCATCTACTACATCCAAGGGTGGGAGTCAGCTTCATATTAATTGTTGTTGAGGAATGAGAACTACTAAGTGACCAAGCTTCAGCTGCAATTTGCAAACAACAAAATTACTATTGCTCAAACCATGTTGCTACACCTATTGTTCTCTAGTGATTGAGCTTAAGCTGCACTTTATCAACCAAAAAATTTGCTACTACTTAGACCATGTTACTGCACCTATTGTTCTCTAGTGACTGAGGCTACAGCATAATCCTTAAGCAATTTAGCCATCAGCTTATGAGGATTCAAACTTGCCTTGTTCAAAGACATTTGTTTCTACAAATCCATATTTTCCAGGAGAAATCAAATCTACACTATGAATAAAAAATCATGCTTCTTTGAATCTTGCTTCTTCAAATCTTACTCCTTTAAGAAAGCTACAATGTTTATATGTCTATGGAGGGACTGAAAGTAGTGGATTCACTTCGTCACCGTAAGTCTACTTCCACCATTGGTGACTCCTGCCTCTGCCATTGTGGACTGGATTATATATGGGGGATGTCATTTAATTATTTGTTGATTTTGTGTTTTTGGACACCTAGGCTGTATGCTTTTGAACCCTGAATGCCCGACGGTAGGGAACTACCATTGGAGCGCCGAAGGCTAGTGCTTTTTTCTTTTATGGAATGGCGATGGTGCTACGATCGACGATTGAAATTTGTGTTTTCGTGCCTCCAAAAAATCAAATTCCAAGTAATTGGGAAGCATAGTAGCATAGCATGGGTGGAATCACCTGTGTTTGACATGTAAATGGAAGCAGTCAAGAAGTTAGAAGCCGAGCCCACTTCAAAACAAATGGAGGTAGCCAACATTCTAGAAGAAGAATCCACCACAAAACCTCGAGTCATCTATCGTTGTAAAAAATGCTGGAGAATTGTTGCAGTAGAAGAGCAGGTAGTTCCTCATTGACCGTGACCCCAAGGATTGGGAAAAGGATCCAACTGAATGCTCTTCAATGTTTCTGGAGCCGATGAAATGGATGGAAGCGGTTCAAGAAGGCTATGTAGAAGAGAAACTGCAGTGCATGGGATGCAAAGCTCGTTTGGGTTCATTTAACTGGGCAGGAGTGCAATGTAATTGTGGTGCTTGGGTTAATCCTGCATTTTAATTTTTAAAAAAAGTCATATTGATGAATGTTTTATGTGAATTCATCTTCTACCCAAATAGCAGATTTTATAGCATTGCATAATGGTTTATGCATATACAAGTTGAGAACATACTTCAAAAGGCTTTCTATTTTCTGTGTCGCAAAATTCTATTCATCTAGAGAGAAACAATTGGAGCCATTGCTGATCCGCCTGGGTGAAACCAATGTTTGGTAAAAATGACTAATATCATGGATATGTTCTGGCTTGCTTTTTTTTTAAAAAAAAAAAAAATGTTTTTGTGTCTATCGACATTTTTCGACTTCAAGAACTCCCTAAGCACTCTTGTTTCCCACAAAATCGTCGATGCAAGAAGATTTAAGTGTGATTTGAATGTAAGAAGCTTCAATTTGTAAGCCATTCGGCGACGGAAGAACAAAAGGAGCTTTATGGGCAATTTGTAAGCCATTATGTATCAAAATTCAACCTTCTTCAAGAAAGATGTAAAACTTTATGTCTACAAACATTTTTCAACTCTTGAGAACTTCCAGAGACCTCTTTTGTCTGACGAAATTGCCTGTGCAAGAAGATTTAGATGTTATTTAAAATGTGGAAGCTTCAATTTACAGGAAGCTATGGATTGACTTTATGAACATTTTTTGACTCCAAGAACTTCCAGAGAACTCTTGTTTCTCATGAAATCAATAATGCTAGAAAATTTAGATGTTATTTGAAGTGTGAGAAGCTTAATCAAGAGCAATAGTTGAAAAAAAAAAAAAAAAGAAAGAAAAAAAGAGGCACAGTGTGTTAAAGGTGAATCCAACCCATAATCTCAAGCATGGATATAGATTGGACAAGACTTACCATTTAGGCTACTAGTACACAAGGTTATAGTAGCAACAAGTTCATTTTTAAGCATATCCAAGCACATTAGATGCATTCAAAAAATCAAAGAATACTCACCATCATGCATTTATTGAAGTTCTTTTTTATTTGAAGCTTGAGGAGAAAGAACAATCTGTAACTAAATATCAATTCTAAGGAAAACAGTCAATAGGCAAGAGAGCTTGTTCAAGAATAGTGAATTTGTCACACACGCAAGAGAGCCGTTAGGATCGTTCCTCCTCTAATGCCTCTTACTGATTACATGTCATTAAATCAAAGTGCAAGATCACACGAGACCTCTGTAACTAGCATCACCCCCATACATCTGCAACTGCAATTCGTATTAAAATAAAAAATCCATGGGAAAAAGTTAATTAAGTCCAACAGAATAGATTACTTAATCAAGAACTTTCTAGATACACGTTAATCTTTCAATAAACCAAACCAATAAATTTGAATGAGAACCCACTAATCTATTTAGCCAACTATTCGTGACGTTTTCGTCAGATCTTGCTTTTTATTAATTATGATTAATAAATTATTGAAACATGGTTATAAGCAGTGGAATATTTTTCCCCCCAGGATATGATTGCTAGAAGTTCTTTGCCCATCAACTTCTTGAGGTAAATACGACAGCCGAATGCCGAATCTCATTCATATTTCTTTCCATTTTTTACGGCCATGCTAACAAGTGCTATGGAATATCTTTTCATCGTTTTCCATAAGCACGGGTATGTGTATGTATTTACATGCACGTAACATAAGTAAATTTCGGTTAGTACAAGAAGTTGAATAACAGTTATTTTAGGCCTGTTTGATTTGGACAACCAGAGTCAACGATACTCTGGATTCACTATGTTATAAATAAATTCAGCTTTTTTCTATGATTACTTTTGGATCCAGAGAAAACCGGAGTGTGCTCAAACTTAATCCACCTTTTCTTTCTGTTCAGGATGCATTGACTGGTCTTGATTTGTCAGGAAGAAGTTCCGACCCTTGGAGATGCGATTCCAATCGGTAATAAAAATAAATTATGAGCCCGATTTAGTAAGGAATTTTATTTTTTTTTAAATGCGTAAAATTTTATTCTTCTTCTGTAATAAAACTATCACTTCATTCACCTGCAACCCATTCTCTAAAACATTGGCTATGGTATTGAGAGAAAAAAAAAAACCCTTACATACTACACTAACTAAAAAATTTATGCTACATATTTAGTGACACAAAAATCAATTTTAAAAATAACTCCACGAGTATCTAAACGATTAACAAGCTTCATCTCTTTCCCTCACCCTCGCTCCTTCTCTCTATGTAATATAAAGTAAATGTCTCGTAAAAATTCATATCTAATACGATAACCATCAAACATGGTACTAAACAATTTCACTATCCAATTCACCTTATATTATACTTCAAATGCCCTTACACCGTTCTACTTTACCAACCAAAAGCACACTAAGCCTAAACAGCTTTATATTTGTAGTCATGAATTTCCCCTAAAGACGGGAGACAATATTTGCATGATGACAATTGGAAAGTACCCAACTTCCGCCCACGTCAAAGAGGTAAGGTTGAACACAATCAAATTGTTTCTGCGACAAAATTACCAATCGCATCTAACGTCTTAAAAATAACCTTTTTTTCTTTTCAGCCGTGAAACATCGATAAACGTTTATATACGGATGAAGAAAAAAAAAAGTCAAAGCAAACAGCATCACAAGCAATACAACGCAAAGAACATTGAACAACATTGAGATTAAGATTAGCAAGATACAATTATAGTCTAACACCAGATGACTACAGAACTTGAGAGTCGAAAAACATTGAAAGAATAGAGCACATTTCACATTCAATACTCTGATGAGTGAGACGTATGGGATTTTTTTTTTTTTTTTTTTTTGTCCCTCCAAATTGAAATTCACACTAAATCGGACATTATCAACCAAGTTTTACAGGTAAAAAGGCAAAGGCTGGTTACAGCCTAAGCTCCATCGGATGAGAGAATGAATATAATGAATTTTAAAGAAGAATAGCCAATGTAAAATGCAGGAAGGCCAATTCACATGGAATACCGCATCTCATTTCACACACTGAATCGGCATGAACCGAATCCTGTTCCCCTGAAGGGCAGGTAGAGAGTGTTTAGCCATAACCTCATTCCATGTCATGTTCATTCACTTAGGTTGCAACTCCGGAGATAGGGATGGTCATACTTGATGTACTTGGTCCAGTATGACCGATACTTAGTCATGGCCAACTCTAGCCAAGGTTTCATGTTTCCATTGTAATGTATCACAGCCGCATTCTCAATCTCTGTTCTATCAACACTTGGATTGTAACCTAGCCCAAGCACATGCCATGACTTACTGAGTGGATGTGTGAGTCCATAGAAAGTAATCAAGCCTGGTGGCAATGTTCCAAGCTTCCAAAGTACCCTATCCTCATTCTGTCAATATAAAAGAAAAGGAAAATTATTGACCATCATATTCCTGGTTTTTCTAACACAAGATCATCTCAAAGTAAAACAGAACAGAATCCAGTCAAGTGCAAGAACAAGAAACTTCTAATTAAAATTACTAATGAGCAATCTGTCAATCCTAAGAAACTAGTCTGTACTTTGCATTTCAAATTTGTTCTTTTGTTCCTTATAGTAAAGTTGGCATGTCAAAGCAAGAACAACAAGTCTGGAGCATCATGTGCTTGAGATAAAACCTATCTGTGCTAAATGTTTAATGACAGATTGAATTAAAAAAAAAAAAATAGATGGGACTTAAAAGATGCAAACAAATATAAATCTGAAAGAAGACTCACCATGTTCTGCCACTTGTGATATATGCCAGTGATATCCTTCTTCTTCCACTCTTTAAGATCAAACAAGTTCATACCATAGGCCCATCCACATGCTTGAGGATCAAAATTTCTCGCAATGTGAGGGTTTGAAAAGTTGAGGTACTTGTCAAAACGATGAAAGCTTTCACCACAAGTTTCAACTGCACCATTTACTTTTCCATGGAGATCCACAGACCATAAACCAGTCAGGTCCTTCTGGACCACAATATCATCATC
Organism: Laguncularia racemosa; assembly: GCA_037954665.1. Classification (NCBI taxonomy): domain Eukaryota; kingdom Viridiplantae; phylum Streptophyta; class Magnoliopsida; order Myrtales; family Combretaceae; genus Laguncularia; species Laguncularia racemosa. The sequence continues at coordinate 3,575,664 of JBBMOL010000035.1, forward strand.
AAGAAAAAGAATCTTGTCCAACTTAGGATAGACCTGGGGAAGGTAGAACCTCAGATGATTAAGCATTGAAAGATACTTTGGATTCCGGTACTTCAGATTGGAAGATCCAGATGAAAGAGTGGTTGGATGATCTGCCTTGAAATAATATTCTTTCATTGCAGCCGACTCCAGTTGTCTCAAAACTGGGCAATAGGATGAGTTAAGCCACTTGAACTCATCAACATTCTCAACATGAATTGTAGCTTTCCCTGGAGGATTCAATAAGAACCACATATTCATTGCTGCAAAATTGAGCTTATCTGTAACAAGGTGAAATACATGTTTTGATGGATCCTGCACCAATTCAAGCATTACAGAGATTTTTAAGTCACCAATAAAACAGAACTTGACTATTTATTTATTCCTATAGCATACAGGCAGCACATGCCCATGAGAAAGCATGCAATTACATGGTCCCACTACAGAAATATGCTTGATAAAGTCTCACTGATCTTGCGGATATTTTTGGCAAAATTCTGAGTTTTTTTTCTTTTTTGTTTCAATTGATGGTTCAGCAAAGAGAAAAAAAGTCATGATCAGTTGCAAGATATAAAATCAGCCTAATCATGTACCAATTAATCATAATCTACTTGCAAGGGCCATTCATTGGTGACAAGTCATGCCCCTTCTTCCTGACATGAATCACTCTGGAAGAAATGCATCTTATGAAGGGATCAACAGAGACTAACTACAGTAATCCCAGTGCTTTTGTGCTTTTAGGAATGCAGGAAAGATTTTGTCAGATAACAGCCCTCTCTTTTGTTTTACATTTTTAATGTTGGTTTTCCTATCAAATCATAATATTGTTCATCTGCAGATGAACAGTTACTTGAAAAATGAGGTTCCATCTGTTATGAAAGGACAACAATTTACAATAAGTCCTTGTCTCCTTTCAGAAAAGGTAAAACTGGATAGCTGCGGTCCCCTAACTGCATATATTGTTTATCCTTATTTAGCCAACAGGTTATGAAAAACACTAGCTAGGAATACACACAGACAAGACCAATCAGAACTACCATCACCTTTGCATTCGTGACTGCTGAGTTCACAACAACTGATGCAGCCAATACATTGTCAGAAAAGAGTGCATAGTGATAAAGATCTCGATTTTCCAAATTCTCACTTCTAGGGAATTTTCTTTTCTCTTGGGGCAGGAGATAGTAATCAATGGTCAACCGCATAGACAAGCAGTGGATTGCATTTGGAATTGTTTTGGCTGCCAACTGACTCAGGAATGTACTCTGCCTTTTTAATCCCCTCACTTGCTCATCTGCAGTTTGAAGCATAGCTCTAAGTATTCCAGTGACTAATTTGCAGTCATACAACTGCTCCTTAGCCTTCGCCAGAACTTGACCCATAGATTTCATTTTCTCAGTTGCACTACACACACATATATAGCTATAAGAACCTTTACAGGGAAACAAGAATAAATCTCAAAGAACAGTCAGCATCAACAACATTTAAACAGTGATTGATACCCATGAGATAAGTCAGCATCAGCAGTGGCATCTCCCAGGGCACGCTGGCTCTCTTTAAGCCGAGTTTGCAACTCATGATAGAGTTCAGTCTTGTTCTTTATCTTTGCAATTCTTATATACACCCTTGTCATTATCATTTGGTCCCGCATCAACCTAACAGTCAAATCAGGATTCTCATTCTCATTCTCTCTCCTCCATATACTGTACTTCCCCAAGACTGCACCATCAACGGACTTGGAGTGCTCAATGGCAGCATTTTCAAGCTTTATTGATGCTTCATCATCCTGCTGCAGTAAATCGGCTGCACGTTTTTGACGTTTTTTCTCTCTTAGTTGCTGCACAAGTACCCAGAGAAGTTAAAATAGCATAAAGGATTTCAGCATATAAGATATTAAAGCATAGGATTCACAAAGACCAAAGGCAAACACAATAATGAATCTACAGAAAATGAAAAGAAACTTAAAACCTTACCCGACGGGCCAGTATCGCAGGTGAAAGTACAGATTGCGACTGCTCGTCTTCATAATGACGGAAAAAAGAAGATAAATTAACACAAAACCGTATGAGAAAATACATATGCAATAAGTAATCAAAGGAGACATAAAACCTGAAGAATGCTCCTCTGTATCCTTGACCAGTTCATGTTTAACATCCACAGTTGATCGGTTTGGCTATAAGAAAAAATTGAATCACAAAAGAGCAGAGTTAATCAAAACAATACTGCTAGAACTTACTATCAACAGAAACATGCAGTAAATACTTGTTGAGCAGACTAACAGCTAGACTAACCTCAGGAAGGGTTCCAACTAATTTCCATGAAGCAGATAGATTACTTTTTCTGAAAGCATCAAGATTTAATGGGTCCAAATCATCCGTGCTGGATGTTATGACATCCATTACCTGATATAAGGTATAAATAGTAATCAGAGCACTGTATTTATCCAAAAAAAGCTAATCAAAGATGAGTATAAATGAAATCCCAATATCTAAAACTGACCTCTTTTGATAAAAGAGATTTAAGATGCTGTAATGCCATCCTCTCTCTCCAATCAATGTTCTACAATCCATCAGTTTTACAATAAATCAAAACATATAAAAAAAGCATTAGAATAACATCAAACCAAGAGAAAATTAAGCCACTACCTTGTTTGAACCATTTGGATCATTATTTCCATCTGCACAGGATATGAACAGGAGAACATGAGCATGTGATATAATAATGAATATAAACAGCAAAAGACATGCAAGTAACTCATTAGCAAAATTAAGAAAAATCAATTCATGGTTTCTTGAGAGCAGATATCATATCTATTACAGGTAGCTCATGCCACATACATGCATGAAATGATTAGGAAAAACCCAATATATAGCTTGAAATAGCTGATTAAGAAAATGAAGTAAAAACTATTAACATAGACGAGCCTAATCAAGCAATTTTACTCCATTGCCGAGGGTTAATGACCTCTTTAGTACTTGAAAATTTAGTCCTTATCTTCTGCAACCATCCAATTATATGGTCCAAATGACAATTCGCCAAAGTTCTGTGCATCCATAGCTATGCAGACCTAACAATAATGAAATCCAGCTGTATTTATTTTCCCATGCCTACTCTATTTTATAATAGCGCTGTATGAAATTTCCCAATGCAGTGTAACATCTTATTTGCTCTCTTGCCAGATAAAAATATTTCACCATCACACAGAGTTATTCATCTTCTATGCATTTCCAATGACCCACTCAGCCGTTCATCGCAAAAATCAATGCACAAACTTTCTCCATGTTGATTAAACTTAAAACTGGCGATTTGGGCCGTTTCCATTTTTCAGCAAAAAGCGGTGTCTCAATGGAAAAGTTCCAATTTGCATATTCAGCACTTTCTGGAAGAAGCAGAAGAGAATATTTGGGCCACTTGTAGATTTTGGATGCTCTAGAAATTTTGTCCTCTTAGTCATACATCAAGAGTTCCAACCCAGCCCCAAATTAGGGGAAAAAGAACTAACATTAGGAAAAAAAACAAAAACGTTATCATAAATGATCTGCATATATTCATTTTAACAAGAGCATATTCCAGATTTCTGAATATCAAGGCCCATGAAATGCCAGCCTTAGGCTTAGTGTATGCATGTGTATTTCTGTCCTTGCAAAAGTAAAGCAGGAGAAACAAACTACATTGAATTCATTAGCTAATAAATCAAGGGCCAAGAGCAAACCATTATCATGCAACAACCCAACCCAAAGATAATGAATAGCAAAGCTAACAAATAACCAATGGCCCTTTTCAACCACTCAACGCAAAAGTTCCTAACTAGTGTTAATTTGATATTCATTACCTTGGACCTTGTAAACCAAGCACACATAACCATGAAGTGTTCTAAACAGCGATCATTTGAATAGATAGGAATCCTGGCTTTTGCTAGTTACCACTACGATGACAAATTACAGAATGCTACCACATCAAAATGCATCCATACCCTAAACAAGGAGGGAACACAATCAATTGTATGAAACTACAATTGCCATTATCAATGCTATTCTTATGAAAACAGATCATCAACAAGTTTATTTGTAGGTGTGTATATTTTGTGTCCTTGCAAAAGTAAAGTGGGAGAAACAAACCACATCGAATTCCTTAGCTAGTAAATGAAGGGCCAAGAGCAAACCATTATCACGCAACAATGATGATGAATAGCCAAGCGATTAAGTAACAAATGGTCGTTTTCAACCATTTGGCTTAAAAGCTCCGAATTAGTATTAATTTGATATTCATTATCTTGAACCTTATATATCACTACTACTACTCCCACAATTGATGTGGGATGTTCACTTGGGATATTACCTATCACATCTTTACAACCAAGTATACATAACCAAAGAAAACTTCCAAACAATGGTCATTTGAATAGACAAGAATCCCCATTTTTGGCCCAATCCAACAATAACACATAGTCAAGCCAATAAGTAACGAATGATCTCTTTCAACAATTAAACCCAAAAGTTCCTAACTAGTGTTAATATTATAAACACTACTACTCTCACAACTGATGTGGGAATTTCTTCACTTGTGATATCAGGCATCATGTCTTTACAACCAAGAACACATAATTGAAGAAGTGTTCTAAACAGTGGTCATTTGAATCAACAGGAATCCCCATTTTTGCCAATTGCCACTGCCACTATGATGACAAATTACAAAATGCTACCACATCAAAATGCATTCATACCCCAAATAAAGAGGATAAAACAATCAGTTGTATGAAACTACATTAGCCACTATCATCGCTATTCTTATGTCAGCAGATCATCAACAAGTTCATATGTATGCATGTGTATTTCTGTCTTCACAAAAGTAAAAGCAGAAGAAGCCACATTGAATTCCTTCGCTAATAAACCAAGGGCAAAGAGCAAACCACTATCATGCAATTACCTAAACCAACAATAACCAACAGTCAAGCCAATAGGTAACTAAGAGTCCTTTTTTATCAATTTAGCCCAAAAATTCTTAACTAGTGTCAATATTATAAACCAATACTACTCTCCCACAATTGATGTGAGACTTTCTTCATGTATCATGTATCATGAATCATGAATAGGCAAGAATCCCCATTTTGCCAATTGCCACTATGATGACAAATTTTTTGGTAAGTCACTATGATGACAAATTACAATGCAACGACATCACAATGCATCAATACCCCAACAAGGAGGGTAAAACAATCACTTTTATGGAACTACGGTTGCTGCTATTGGTTATTCTTATGCCAATAGATCATCATGAGAAACAACTAGACCTACACAAACTTTACCAGCAAGTGAAGTCGTTTTTTTATCTCCAAAACCAATCAAAATAAGCAAAGGAACAAACAGAAGATGCAAGTCTATCAGTTGCACATACAACGACTGGAAGTCAATAGAGATGGCACTTTGTGAGAAGTTTAAGTATTTCATGTCAAAATATGAAATCGCATAAGAGTAAACTTTCACATGAATCATTACTGGTATCAGATTTACCATGCCACCTTCAGTTTTGAGTCTTCATTTAGTCAACACACGTTTCAGTAGTAGACAGAAGAAATAGAAATTGCAAATTCCCTTATCAAGATACTAGCCATCGTTCTTTAACTAATTCTGGGAGATGCAATTTTGAAGAATCAATTTAATTTAGCTTGGCTACAAACAAAACAACAGCTTGAACAATCAATTGGTTTACTCACAGATTTCAGCGACTTCCATGAGTCAATATAAGCAAAAAACTAAAAATTATAAAATGTTTTGAACTACATCACCACTAAAGGACATGACAGAAAAATTCGAAAGAAAACTACACATCGCATTTGCGCACTGAGATCTATAAAATCTAGGTCATACAAACAGAATTAAAACCAAAATCCAACAAAATACTAACCGTGAGTTAATGTGGTGGTGTGAAGACCTCGAGCGAAGAAGAAGAGTAATGGAAAAAGGACGCAGAAGAAGACGACAACTAGAAGAGGCAATCGAGATCCAGAAGAGGCATTTCTGTTACGATTCGTGAAGGAGCCCGATTGACCACGCTTCAACGCCATTGAACGTGGGTATCTTCACATTAGCTTTTACTACATTTGGATCTGAAACCGAGATTGAACATATAGAGTTAGAGAGAGAGAAAGAGAATTCTTTCGAAATTGAAGTGAAATTCGTGCCAATGTTGAATCAGAGTAAAATACAGGAGGGAGAGAGAGAGAGAGAGATTACCGATCGAATCATGAGGAGTTTTGCGATTTCGATTCCGTTCCGTGAAGACGAAGGAAAAATGCGCAGGAAAAGTATGAGAGAGAGAAAGAAGAAGATGGGATCCCTCCTTACTTTTTTGGCTATGGCCTTTTCTTATTTTAAATATTTCCCCTTTTTCTTGTAATGTGCTGGAAAATTTTGTTTTCATGCATGGCGGTGGCGAGAGTGATGGTTCTGTTTGTTATCCGTTTTTAATTAAAAGATGAAGCTACATAACGCTGTCGTTTAGGACTTTAACTCGACCCCTGTCGGCAATGGCCATTGAAATTGAAAACAGAGTTCCCTTCCCTTCCCTTCCCTTCCCTTACAGTCCTAGCCCACACACCCCACTAATGGCTTTTTTTAAAAAAAAAAAAAAATAGTAAAACTATTGGACGTGTACCCATCTATCCGTGTGTAAAAATATAAAATAATTATTAAACTTGACCAATATTGTGGAAATTTTGAAATAAGTATAAATTAGTTACATATAAAATTAATTATTAAATAAATTACATTTAAAATTCATTTTAAAAACAATAAAACACAGATACAATCACAACATTCAGTCTTCATAATCATTCTATATGTAAATTAGAAATTTCATTTAACAATACATAAAACTAGTAAACGAATACGTTATACAGCATTTTACAAATTAACTCTGATCTGCCTCCAATATTGGTAAAAATAACTTAACGCAAGGCAATAAGTTTATAATTGCCGTGATCAAATTAGATTATAAAAATTGAAATAACAATACACATTGCTCCAAATGAAATAAACTATACTAGAAATTAAGGAAGGAATTTTGCCCAAGTAATTGATTCCAATTTAAAATGAGCAATTAAAGTAAGCAACAAAGATCCCAAAAAATAATAATAATAAAGAAAGAAAAGAAAAGGTTATTTATGCAATAATTACATGTAATACCACACATCAAATAAAGATAACATACCACTCTTGATCCAGAATTTTTATAATAGCAAATCTGGACAACTTGACAAGGTTGCACAAATGAAAGATACCCTAAATTTGATTCTCAGAAATGTTGAATCTACATGTTCTAAGTTTTGTTTCCCTCTTCTAAACCAATGGCAAATGTCTATAATAAATGCTAATAGATGATATCGGAAAGAAAGGAAAATACATAATAGCGCATGAAATCATTATAGAATTTATTCAAATATCAAAATTTACTTGAAACAAAAAAAAAAAAAAGAAAACCATCTCCTATATTGTAAATAAAATAAAATGCATTATGGCATCATTTTGTTATTAAATAAAGTCATTTTAAAACCAAATGCAATTGAACTAACTCCATCTACCCAAGCTTTGTCTCCTATTTATCTATACCATGAAAAAGAACTTTCCATAATTAGAAGAAAAAAAGAGAAGTTCTTGTACAGGTATATAAAATCAAGAGAGCATGAGCAAATGCCTTCAAGAAATAGAAATGGAATGGGGAAAAATAGAAAAACTTGTAAAGCTAGTGGTTTTTTTTTCCTAATCATAATTATTCAACTTGGAGGAAGGAAATTTGAATCTTTTCCATCTAAGGTAGATATTAGGATTCATGCCAACCAGATTACAAAGTCTTCTCTAAAGTAAATGGTTAATAGATGTTGAAAGAATGATCTCAAAATATAAGAACCAAAAATTAAAAAATAAATAAATAATAGATACATGGCACTAAATGGAGCAGGAATGTAACACAAATCTAAAGTTAATTCCACAAGAATATGTGCTTTGTGGGGAATAAGAAAAGCAAGAGCTTTGCAGCAGTAATCAAACAAACAAAAGAGAAGAGCTTCCTATTCAACTTCAATAACAATTACCAAAACATTCCACTAGAGAATTCTGCATCAGAATTCCATGTAAGAAATTTACATACTAAGATCGTACGCACATAAAGCAAGAAAATTGAAGCTAAAAAAGAGTAGTAAATTCTTTTTTAATCATCACTTAAGAAGCAAATATTAAAGAGGACTAAATGGCTTTAAGACTATAGAGGAGGCTAATCCACTAACTCAGGTACATGGTGGTTAATGCACATCACATCCCTTAGAACTCTGTTATCCTGTATAGTCGCACTTCAATCATTATGTTCATCAACAACATTCCCTTCTATCCCTCCTTCTTCATCAACACCACTTTGGTAAGGCTCAACAAGCAAAGTGAAAGTTTGCTCTAGCATATAAAGCATTCGAACTAAACTCTTACTCCATTGCAAAAGCTATAGGATAAATGATAGGATAAATATGAATTAGATACTAATGCTAAGGAGTAAGGACCAATTTATTATGTGTGATAGGAATTAAAATCCATCAAGACCTATCATCAGGGCAAGAGCCAAAGGATTTCAAATCTTGACGATGAGGGCCCATTTTGAGCAAATCGACCTTGGAATTATTTATAAATTAACCTCTTTTCTATTATTTTTGTATTGTGTTTTTCAACAGGCACACTTATTTGGTTTCATTGGGCGATGGACAAACTCACTAAGACTCAGCTTGTGGATTATCTATGGACCGACCTAAAAAACTGAAGATGAGCTGAACCGACAAATTCCATTGCAGAGCTAACTTGTTGAAGATTTTTTTTTTGTGTTTGTAATTTATTTTTGAACTATTTATTTTGTAAGTTTTGTGGAAATTTTATTTGATTATAATTTGTGTTTTAGGACTGGCCACGCTATAGTGGCATAGTTGTAATTTTCTAGTCATTTTAACCCTATAGGGAGCAAGTATAAATACTTGCTGATTAGGGTTTTTAGGGCACCTTTTGTCAAAACTAGTGCGTCATATCTGGTAAGGAATTAGTTAATTTATGTTGTTCTTGTTACACGCAATTTAGGGTTCCTTATTCAATTTGTGGGTCATGCCATTTGTTAATTGTAACTTGGAATCAATTGTGTTGTTATTGGATTGGTCCTTATCTAATTTAGTACACGCTATTTTGGAGAATTGTTCATCAATTGTTGCGCCATATTTGTGAAGTTATATAGTTGATTCAACAATTGGAATGTGTACATTGTGCTTTGGATTTTTAGGCACATCATAATTTGGTATCAAAGTATCATCATACTTGCAATTAAGATTGATCACAACATTGTTTAAGAATTGCTTCATAAATATTGAGGAATTGTGCAATCGTTAAACTAGTTTGATTGATATTATTTGTTTGTCTTTCAAATTAGTTTTGCATATGCTTAATCTTGGTTTTAGGCACATCATAATTTGGTATCAAAGCTTAAGTTTAGAGAAGGGAGTAGTGTTGGTTGATTTCTTAATCTTCATGTTCAATTAAGTTTCTTCAATTTGTGATCCGAAATTGTGTGTTGTGAATTGAGGTTACGTAATTGTCTTGATTGAGAAGAAGTGAATTCGTTGTTTGTTGAAGTAGAAGTGGAGGTCTTGTTATAGCTCCTTTGTTGTTAAATTCACCGTGAAGGGAAGGAGTAGAAGTGTATTTTTGAATTCAAATTTCAGAACTTGGAAATTACCTCATTTGTGAATGGAGTGGAAGTGTAATCCATTACATATTGATTTCGGAAATAAGAGTATAGTTGTACAATTTTTCATATTTGAATTGTGTGGATTATATGGAAGCTATTTGATTAAAAAAAAAACATACATTAAGTGATAGAAGTTATTGTGTGTTCATTTGAATTTGAAAGTGGCTTCTTACCATTTTGTGGAAAGGTTGCAATAAGTAAGATCATTTAAATTTTTTTTGCTGCCTTGTTTATTAAGTTGCCGTTTGGAAAATTATGTTGAGGTGGAGGAGTGCAATGTGTGGAAGTGTGTGTATGTGTGTGCTGCACCATGAGTAGAAGGTGTGTATGTGGCATTGCATTTGTGTGCTAAGTAAAGGATATGTGTGTGGCATTGTGTTTATATGTGTTAAGTGAAGGGGATTGCAAGTGGTGTATGAATTTGTGGTGAGTGTTTGCACCATGATCAAGGGAAGTGAATGGTGATGTGATTTGTTGTGTGTGTGTAAGTATGAGTGACGGTGTGAATTGTTGTATGTGTGAAGTAGTGTTAAGTGATCTTGAAGTGGAAGTGAAGAGTAGTAAATTGTAATTTTCAGATTTGAATTTCAGAATTGAAGTGTGAGTTAAGAAGTAATTTGAAAATTCAAAACACACATTAAGTGATTGTTTAATTGTTTGTCATTTGAATTTGAAATAACTTCTTACCATTTGTGGAACCTTGCACTTATTAAACTCCTTTTGAATGTGAAACTTGAGCTGCCTTTTTGTATTGAAGTTGCAATTTGATGTTTGTGTGGAAGTGGGGAAAGTGCACCGTGGCTTGAAGTAGTGTGTATGTAGTGTTTTATTTTTTGTAAATTTAGTAAAGGGTGTTAAAATTTGGTGTTGGTTGTTGCATGTGCTGTCAAGCTACTTGTTGTTGGTAGTGTGAGCATTGTTCAACCGTGAGCAAAGGGGAAGTTGTGTGGCGGAGTTGTGTATGTGTTTAATTGCTGCCAATTGTGTATTTAAGTGGTGAGAAGTCAAGGCAAGAAAAAAAAAAGTTGAGTAGTAGAATTTGAAATTCAAACAAGTCATTAAAGTGTGAAAGTAATTGAACTAATTACTTAAACACTTGTAGTTGAATTTAATTATATCTACTTGAAAGTAGTTGAGTGTACTTCATTTATGGCTTAGTTATGTACTTGAACCGTAGAAGTGTAAGGATAATTATTATGTTGTTAGGTTTGAACACAATTATGTCTAGTGAAGTGTTTCATTATGCTAATGTATTGCATTAGACATTGACTACATTTACTATTAAGGATGATAAACAAAGGGAAAACTTGGTCCATACTTCTTATAGGGTACGCAGAAATTTATGTGTCCTTATAGTTGATGGCGATAGTTGTACCAATGTGGTAGCAACATCGTTAGTATCGAAACTAAAACTTACCATTACTACACATCCTGAACCATATAAATTGCATTGGCTTAGTGATTAGGGGAGTTTGCATGTGACCCAAAGAGCTAGGGTACCTTTTAGTGTAGGGGATAAATACTGTGATGAAATCGAGTGTGATATTCTACCTATGTGTGCATCTCATATATTGCTTGACGGGCCTTAGTTATATGACATGAGGGTCTTACATGATGGCTTTAGGAATACTTATGTATTCCAGAAGGAGGGAAAACGTATTATTATGAATCCGATGTTGCCATCAAAGGTCTAAAAGGTTCAGCAACAGATCCATAGACCATCAAAGATTCTTGAGAATCGCAACCACATGAACTAACCTTCAGAGGGCCTCATTGTACAGAAGCAAACATGCTAACCTTTAGAGGTTCCTAAGGCTCCTAGTTACATGAGCCAACATACAGAGGACAACATTTGTCAGACACAAATGTACCAACCATCAGAGGATCCTGAGGGTAAGAGTGATATTAGTAGATCACCAGAGGGCTAAACTGTTCAGAGACATTTGTATGCGGTTGAGCCAACCATTAGAGGGCCATGAAGGTCAATGACATATAGATGAGTTAGAAAAGCAGGAAACAAAATCAGTGGAACGGGTTGAAATAGGGGAGACCTCAGTGGATAATGGGTCATTATTTGTGTAGCAGATGAGATACATCCTAGAAATGGAGGAGAGAAAACAAACACCCCCTGTAGTATTTCAGATATTGGGATTCTGTAGTGATACTTTTTCAGGTGGCTTGCTAGGAGAAAACAAAGTCTCTATTGCATTTGATTTGTTAAATTTGAGGACAAATCTTTTTTAGGCCCGAGGAGATGATAGGAATCAAAATCTGTCAAGACCTATCATTAGGGCAAGAGCCAAAAGATTTCAGATCTTGGCGATGAGGGCCCATTTTAAGCAAATCGACCCCGAAATTATTTATAAATTAACATCTTTTCTATTATTCTTGTATTGTGTTTTCTAACAGGCACACTTATTTGTTTTCATAGGGTGATGGACAAACTTACTAAGACTCAGCTTGTAGGTTATCCATTGACCAACCTAAAAAACCGAAGATGAGCTAAACCGACGAATTCCATTACAGAGCTAGCTTGTTGAAGATTATTTTTTTGTGTTTGTAATTTATTTTGTAAGTTTTGTGAGACATTTTATTTGGTAATAATTTGTGTTTTAGAACCGACCACCCTATAGTGGCATAGTTGTAATTTTCTAGTCATTTTAATCCTAAAGGGAGCAAGTATAAATACTTGCTAATTAGGGTTTTTGGGGCACCTTTTGATAATTTGAGATATATACTTTTGTGCCGTAAGAGACACCCACTTACAAGCATTTTGCTCTTATCAATTTCAAGTGTGAAATTGTGGCAAGTGGACTTGGATTTGTTGTGAGTAATATCAACAAATTGCAAGTTGATCCTAATTCCAAACTAGCATGTCATATCTGGTAAGGAATTAGTTAATTTATGTTGTTCTTGTTACACGCAATTTAGGGTTCCTTATTCAATTTGTGGGTCATGCCATTTGTTAATTGTAACTTAGAATTAATTATGTTGTTATTGGATTAGTCTTTATCTAATTTGGTACAAGCTATTTTGGAAAATTGTTTATCAATTGTTGTGCCATATTTGTGAAGTTATATAGTTGATTCAACAATTGGAATGTGTACATTGTGCTTTGAATTTTTAGGAACATCATAATTTGGTATTAGAGCATCATCATACTTGGAATTAAGATTGATCACGCCATTGTTTAAGAATTGGTTCATAAATATTGAGGAATTGTGCAATTGTTGAACTAGTTTGATTGACATTATTTGTTTGTCTTTCAAATTAGTTTTACATGTACATAATCTTGGTTTTAGGCACATCAATGTGATGTAGAATGCACGACATTATATGCATCAAACATATTTTGGAAGATAACAATGTTCTAAAAAGGGTTGATATAAAACATAGAATGGCCAACCTAATTATATTTTACAAGATGCTTTGATTTGTACGGAGCTTTATTTTTTATTTCACCCTAACCTAAGCAAAATGACAATCATGGAAAAAAAAGAGAGCATAAAAATAGTTTTATAATGTCAGTAGCGAAGATTAATAAGGAAATATGGGATGGATATATCTATTGTTGCCAAAACAATGGATACATTAGTAATGAAAGTGTCTGTTTCATAATGCATGAAAAATGATAAATGTTTTTGATAACTTACATAGAAAAAAATCCAAATTGAAGTCAAATTGAGCCTAAGCATGACTATTATGTCAATAGCCAACACTTCTTTCTTCTCCTCCTCCTTTGCTAACACCACCTTCTTTTCCATCATATTGCCATTAATTTAAGATAACAAAAATAAACAAAAACTCAAGTTCATGAAATTTGATATTTTCTAAAAATTAATAAATTTTAAATACTACCCATAAAATCTAGTTGATCGAATTGTAATAAACATTAGAAAAAGAAGGGAACTTTTCATAAAAGACACCATGAACAAATGGAAGGAAAAAAAAAGTTTCAATAGTAGCTTGTTCAATCTTTCTTAAAGACCACATATAAGGCAACATCGTAGATCATCTCTCTCTTCTTAACCGAACACCACTTAAAATTCTAATAAGGATCTAAAATACTAATTTACCTCGCACATTTCTATACATCTTTTACATTAGCAAGTCTTATAACTCCAATCATAGAAAGCAATAAACTTTCCATAGCCTATCTCTCTTCAAAGTAAGTAATTTCTTCAAAATTAATGCCTTTATGCTGGAATTAGTTGAGTTATACCATAAAGACTCAAGTAATTTGATGTTTTGGGTATTCTTAAGGGTTGAAGATATTATGAGTAGTGTGAATTCACTTTCTTCATAATAATAGGATTTACACTCAAAAGAAGATATAATGCTCATTTTCTAATTTTTGCAGTTTAAAGATGTAAAGATCTGAAAACATTACATAAATATATTAGGCTAAGTCCATTAATTATTTGGTTTAACTCATTCGGTTAGGTGATGGAACCTAATGAGTTTGATCTAATTATTAAGATGACTAAGGAAGAATTAGCTTAGTGGGCTCAAAACAGGGATTGTTAAGCCGATTGTCCGTATTTAACCTTTCTGAGATGGGATCATGCACTTATGAGGAAGGCTACTAGCCTTGGACTTATAGTAAGCTCATTAAGATAGCCTTAAAATGAGCAAACTCCATCTCGTTTATTGAATACTGAGGTGATCTAATAGATATTATCAGGCCTAAAAGTCTATAAATACTCAACCATTCTTCCTCATTAGAAGAATTTTTTCGGATTTTAGAGATTAGAAAAATGGTGTTCCATGGAGAATTCTTTGCTCTCAAAGATTAAATAAAATTTCAAGTGAAGAATAGTCTTTATTACTTAAGAACTGCAAGGTTGATGCTTGAGGTCCTCTTAACTTCCTTATCTATCACTTGTGCATTTGAGACTCTTGAGATTACCTATTCCTCCTCTTTAACACTCTCTCCCTAGTCATCTCATCACATGTCATCTCCACATCACTTCTTTGAAGTTACATGTAGTGTAACACCTGCATGATACTTACGTGACTGCTCCTACCAAAACCTTTCATCTATATTTTGGCGACTCCACTAAGATTAGAGCTAAGTGATAGAAGAGTAATGGCACCTTCTAAGAAGAGAGGACCATCTAATAATACTTCTTAAGAACAAGATCTTAACACTAAACTAATGGAGTATAACTCGCCTCAACTACCATATAATATCAATCAAGGTAATTCATAGCCTGAGGCTTTGATAGATCCTACACAAATGATGCAGGTTATGTAGGAGAACACGGAGGCTTTGAATCAACTCATGATTATGCTTGCTTCGCTTGTCACAGGGTTGGCTGCCACTACTGCCACACAACAAGGTGTGGCTCCGCCAAATGCCATCATTACTGTGTAGCAAGGCGCTGTCCTTGCAACTCCATCACATGGAGTTCCTCTAATGAGGATCAACTAGCATCAAAGAGGAATGAACCAAAGTCTCAAGATCCATTACATGGTATTGGAGGCCCAATGACCCGAGTGAGAGTTAAGCGGATGAGCGAAGCTTTACAAGGACTAGTCATAGACCTACAAGCAAAGGAACTAAGTTACACTAAAGAAGAACAAACCTTTATCAACTTGATTCATATTTCCATAGAGGGATACGAGGATATAGAAGTCTTAGAATAAATTATTTTGAAAAAGGAAAATTGATCCGAAAGGGAGAATTACTTTCGGTTTTATTTGTTATGACTTTTTTTATTTGTTTGATTTGTGTTTAGTATATTTAGTTGTAAGATTTCGATCTTCTAGAAGATAAGTGGCTAGTTTTGCTATGTTTGGAAACTTAGGTTATTCTTTTGTCATGTGATAACAATATATATCATGGCAATAGGTGGAAACAAAAAAAAAAAAAACACAATTATCATATTATTGAAAACATATATTTTCATGGAAAAGCTCTCTCTTGTTCTTTGAGAAGGAACTCTACGATTTCTTCAACATAAACACTTGAGGAAATCATTGATAGCTTAGGTTTCAATCAATAGGTACAGTTAGGGTCTAGTTATAAATTACAACTTGTTCAAGATGATTCATAGGAATTCCGATTTCAATTTTGATCGTTGGGTTCCAAGTTTGACATACCTAGACTTTGCGCATCATTTCGTATCAGAGCTTCAGCTTCTTAAATCAACTAACATCTATCCTTTGTTAATTGTTTGTTCGTTCATTCCATAGTTCTTGTTCAAACCCTAGAAATTTGTATAAAAAAAATTGCAAATTTGGTCATAGAAAGTCTATTGGTGACCAACAACAACAATTTGTTATCTTAACAAATTGAAATCCAATCTTTAATTCTTGTTATTTGTTCTTAGAAAGTTGTATAAAAAAAAAAAAAAGAAAGTTCGAAGTTGGTCTTGAAACATTCAATTGCTGAGTTACAAGATAAAAAAAAAAAAATCCTTGCTTTGAAATCACATAATCAACTGATACAATATACTTTCCAATTCTTACCTTCAACATTATCTTGCCTTTTCCATATTGTAATTGAATTACATTGCATTCCATCACATGCTCGGTGCAATATTCTACTTTCCTATTTTGAGTTGTAGATATCTCTTGGCTTGTGTTTCCAATTTTGTAGTGAGTCTTTTCATATCAATTAATTCGTGATTGCATCCTTGCTTGCTGTGACTTGGAACTAAAGTTAGTCAATAGATTTGCTTTAGTGGTTTGCGTTGAGGAGATTTTTTTTCAATCTAAGTTCATATCAAAGAATTATATGAGCGAGTTGTGAGAACATTGTTACCGTGAGCTAAATGCGAGTGAATTGTGAGGACATTACTACTGAGAGCAACACAAGAGTGAATTGTGAGAAATATATTATATTTTTGTTACTAATCTCTTTTCTTGACTGTAGAGATATGTCAGGATAAAGTCCAATTAGAGGTGAGAATGGAGGAGGGGAAAGTAGGGTGATGTTTGACTTGTTGATGAGGGAGATGAAGTGAATATTGAGTGGTGAACTTGAACAAATCTATGAGAGGATGGATAAGATGGAACGGAGTAAGGAATTCTCTAGCAGTACTATTGTCAAGCGAGGCGTGAGTAGACCTTTGAGGAGAGGAGTTAGGATAGAAGAGGGTGAGGAAACGGATTCAGGAGAGTATAATTATATGAGGGAGAGAGGGAACACCCAGAGGCGAGACAGTAATTTAGGAAGTATTAAAATGAAGATATCCTCATTTTAGGGGAAAAATGATCCAGAGTTGTACTTGGAGTGGGAGAGAAAGGTGGATCATGTATTTGAGTGCTACAATTATACTGAAGAGAAAAAGGTTAAATTGGTTGCAGTTGAATTTTCAGATTATGCTAGTGTTTGGTGGGACTAGCTAGTACATAATAGACGTAGGTATGGAGAGAGACCTGTTAGTACTTAGGATGAGATGAAGACCATTATGTAAAAGCTGTTTATCCCTAGTCATTATCATAGGGATTCGCTCAGAAAGTTTCAAGGGTTGACACAGGGGTCCAAGAGTGTGGAGGACTATTATAAAGAAATGAAAATAGCCATGATTAAAGCTAGAGTGGAGGAGGATGATGAGGCTACAATGGCTAGGTTCATTAATGGGTTGAACAAGGAGATTGTTGACGTGGTGGATTTGCATCATTATTTGGATATGGAAGAGTTATTGCATAGGGCGATTAAAGTGGAGAGACAATTGAAGTATAAGAGCAATCCAAAGTCTAGGGCGACGTCCAACTCTTTATAGAAGTCCAATTGGAAGAAGAATCTTATAGATTCGAAGTCTAAAGAGGACGTGAAAGCTAAGAATCCAGTTACTGCTTTTAAAGGTAAAACTGACACTAAACCATCTTCGAGAACTCGTGATATTAAATGTTTCAAGTGTCAGGGATTTAGACATATTGCATCTCGGTGTCCAAATCAAAGGGCTACGATCATTCACGATAATGGAGATGTGGAGAGTATCAGTTCTAAGGAGGATGATACATCACCTTCAGAGGAGTATGATGATGTTGACTTGGAGGGACCCATGAGTGGCGAACTATATGTTATAAGACGAGTCCTTAGTGCTCAACCGTAGGATGATGGTGAAAGGGTTCAACGTGAACACATCTTTCATACCCGGTGTTACGTGCTGAACAAGGTATGTAGCTTGATCATTGATAGTGACAGCTGCACTAATGTTGCTAGCACCTTGTTGGTTGATAAGATGCGGTTGAAGGTTGTGAAACATCCTAATCCATATTGGTTACAATGGTTGAATGAGTGTGGGGAAGTGAAGGTGACTAGGCAGGTTCCTATTACTTTTTCCATAGGGAGTTATCGTGATGAGGTGATGTGTGATGTAGTTCTCATGCAGGCTAGCCACTTATTATAGGGTTGACCATGACAGTTTGATAGGAAGGTGATGTACGATAGGTACAAGAACCAATATTCTTTTGTTCTAAACAAAAGGAAAGTGGTTCTAACTTCATAGAAACCATGGGAAGCTTGCGAAGATCAAGTGAGGATAGTAAAAGAATTCAGAGAGAAACACGTGAGTGTGTGAGAGAAGGGTGAGAAGAAAGAAAAGAGTGAGAGACAAACATTGTTGAGCCATGAGGGAAAAGAGTTTGAAACATTAAGAGGAGAGAAAATTGCCAGAAAAAGTGAGGTTAAGAGTGCAATGTTGGTGAGAAAAAAACTACTTGTACTTATGTACAAGGATGTTTATTTCACTAATTCTAACATTAACTCTTCGTTACCTAGTATGGTGATGTCTCTTTTGCAGGAATATAAAGACTTGTTTCCTGGAGAAGTACTGTAGGGCTTACCTCCACTACGGGATATTGAGCATTAGATTGATTTCTTGCTAGGTGCATCTATTCCTAACCGACTAGCTTATAGAACTAATCCTGAAGAGGCAAAGGATATTCAGAGGTAGGTTGATGATTTGATGGAGAAAGGATTTGTAAGGGAAAGCCTCAGTCCATGTTCAGTTCCTGTCATCTTGGTTCCTAAGAAGGATAGGACATGGCAAATGTGTGTCGACTGCCTAGCAATCAACAAGATAACAGTTAAGTACAGACATCCTAAACCTAGATTAGATGATCTGCTTGATGAATTGCATGGTGCTTGTTTATTTTCCAAAATTGATTTAAAGAATAGCTATTACCAAATTCGTATGAAAGAGGGGAATGAATGGAAAACTGCTTTTAAAACTAAACATGGGTTATATGAATGGATGGTAATGCCTTTTGGGTTAACAAACGCACCTAGCACTTTTATGAGGCTAATGAATCATGTTCTGCATCATTTTATTGGAAAATTTGTTGTTGTCTACTTTGATGACATTCTAATTTACAGCAGGACATTAGATGATCATGTTCAGCATCTGCAGTATGTATTTAATGTTTTGAGGGAAAACCAGTTGTATGCTAATTTAAAGAAATGCATTTTTTGTATGGAAACTGTGGTTTTTCTTGGCTTTATTGTAGGTGAAAATGGGATAGTCGTAGATAAGGAGAAGGTGAAGGCGATCTAAGAGTGGCCAACACCAAAGAATGCAAATGAGGTTAGGAGCTTCCAAGGTTTAGCAAGTTTTTATAAGAGATTTGTGAGGGACTTAAGTTCCATAGCTACTCCTCTCAATGACCTTGTTAAGAAGAATGCCGACTTCAAGTGGACTGAAGTGCATGAGCAGGTGTTCTAAACTCTGAAAGGTATTGGTGGTTTATTGATGCAGGATTCCAAGCCAATCGCATACTTTAGTAAGAAACTTAATGGTGCTGCTTTAAATTACCTAGTGTATGATAAGGAATTGTATGCCTTAGCAAAGACCCTCTAAACGTGGCAACACTACTTATGGCCTAAGGAGTTCATCATTCATTCAGATCATGAGAGCTTAAAGTACCTGAAAACTTAAGGTAAGTTGAGCAAGAGGCACGCCAAGTGGTTGGAGTTCATCAAAACCTTTCCATACGTGATTAAATACAAGCAAAGGAAGGAAAATGTAGTGGCCGATGCACTATCTCGAAGGTACTCTCTTTTGACTTCTTTACATACTAAACAGCTTGGGTTTGAATGCATGAAAGAATTGTATGAGAATGATGCTGATTTCAGTTAAATTTGGGCCGCTTGTTCTAAATCTAGATATGTGGACTTTTATAGGCATGGTGGGTATTTATTTAAGAAAGATAGGTTATGTGTGCCAAAAAGTTCCATATGTGAACTGCTGGTGAGGGAGACATATGATAGCGGTTTAATGGGACACTTCGGTGTTAGAAAAACTTTAAACATTTTGCATGAACATTTTTATTGGCCGAAGATGAAACATAATGTACAAAATGTGTGTGATAAGTGCATTGTATGTAGAAAGGCTAAGTCTAGAGTAATGCCCCATTGGGAATAGCTTCCATTGCCTGTGCCTAATTAACCTTGGATTGACATCTCTATGGACTTTATATTAGGGCTACCACGATCTCAAAGTGGCAAATATAGCATTTTGTTATTGTTGATAGGTTTAATAAGATGACTCATTTTATTGCCTATTCTAAAACTAATGATGCACGACATATTGCTAACTTGTTCTTTAGAGAGATTGTATGGTTGCATGGTTTGCTTAAATCTATTGTGAGTGATAGGGATGTAAAATTTTGACCCATTTTTGGCGAACCTTGTGGAATAGGCTAGGCACCAAGTTATTTTTTTCCACTATTGCACATCCTCAAACTAATGGTCAGAGGGAAGTAGTCGATAGGACACTCTCAACATTGTTGCCTGTTGTGATTCCTAAGAATTTAAAACAATGGGAAACATGTTTGCCTCATGTAGAATTTGTATATAATAGGATGGTATATTCCACTACATCATATTCTCCATTTAAGATTGTATATGAATTTAATCCCTTAACCCCATTAGATATTTTGTCTTTACCCACTAACGAGTTTGTTAATCTTGACGGAAAGAGAATGGCATAATTTGTTAGGGAATTGCATGCTCAGGTTCAGACCAATATAGAGAAGAAAAACGAGCATTATGCTTGTCAGGCCAATAAGGGACGTGTCGAGACTGTTTTTCATCTAGGAGACTAGGTTTGGGTGCATTTGAGAAAGGAAAGATTTGTAGAGTAGCAGAAATCTAAATTACATCATAGGGAAGATGGACCTTTCTAAGTAGTGGAGTGCATCAATGACAACGCTTACAAGATTGACTTGCCAAGTCACTATGGTAATGTAAGCGCAACTTTTAATGTTTCTGATCTTACTCTTTATGATGTAGGTGATTCGAGGATGAATCTTTTCGAGGAAGGAGGGAATGATGAGGATCAACTAGCATCAAAGAGGGATGAACCAAAGTCTTAAGATCTATTATATGGTATTGGAGGCCCAATGATCCGAGCGAGAGCTAAGCGGATGAGCGAAGCTTTGCAAGGATTAGTCATGGACCTACAAGCAAAGGAACTAAGTTACACTAAAGGAGAACCAACCTTTATCAACTTGATTCACATTTCCATAAAGGGATGCAAGAATATAGAAGTCTTAGAATAAATTATTTTGAAAAAGGAAAATTGAACCGAAAAGGGAGAAGCACTCTTGGTTTTATTTGTTATGACTTGCTTTATTTGTTTGGTTTGTGTTTAATATATTTAGTTGTAAGATTTCGGCCTTCTAGAAGATAAGAGGCTGGTTTTGCTATGTTTGGAAACTTAGGTTGTTCTTTTGTCATGTGATAACAATATATATCACGGCAATAGGTAGAAACAAAAAAAAAAACACAATTATCATATTATTGAAAACATATCTTTTCATGGAAAAGCTCTCTCTTGTTCTTTGAGAAAGAACTCCACGGTTTCTTCAACATAAACACTTAGGGAAATCATTGATAGCTTAGGTTTCAATCAACAGGTGTGGTTGGGGTCTAGTTAAGAATTACAACTTGCTCAAGACGATTCGTGGGAATTTCGATTGCTAGGTTCTAAGTTTGACATACCTAGGGTTTGCGCATCATCCTCTAGCTAATCCTCCCATTGATGAAGAGAACATTCATCAGGAACAAGCCCCTCCACTAGATGCTCCCCTTTCTAATGCTCTCAGTAGATTTAGCTGTCAGCTTACCTCTACACCCGCTTCTATAGTATTTACTCCAATGACCTCCTTTGTAACGAAGGAGGACTTAGACATATACTTAAAAGAAATACAAGCAAAGTAGACTATGGGAGTGGTAGTGTTAAGACTCCCTTATCATTAACATAATACTGAAAAACCCTACCTTAAAGATTATGTTAGTATTAAGTTCATCTTGTTCAATGGCAAGAAATGGAGTACCAAAGAACATTTACTCAAGTTTATTGAGACCTTAGAAGTATACAGGCTAAATGACAACCTAAAGCTTAAAGAATTCTCTAAGTTGCTAATCGAAAAGGCATATACTTAGTATGTCAATCTCCCTGTAAGGTCAGTCGATTTATGGTGGTCTATGTGCAAGCTATTCTTAGAGAAATTCTTCTCCACTTAGGAACGAGTCACGATAACAGATATAGAAAGAACATGATAAAGCTCGAAGGAAGACTTGATGAATTATGTAGAGCGCTTTAGAGAGCACAACTTGGACATCCAAGATGTATGTGATGAGAGAGAGTTAGTGAAGATTTGCATCTAAGAGATATTCACTAAGTATGCGATCCACTTAGAAAATCTCAACCTAAGTCCCTTCTCTGCACTTGTCGAGACCATGAGAAGAACTAATAACTTCGTTGTAAGGCAATGAGGAGAAAATGGAAGGTTTGGGAAACGAGAAACATTTGCTAGCTTAGCCTAAGTTGAGACTTCTAAAGACAACAAGAAGCTAAGAAATGATAAATCACGAGGCTTTACATCAGCTCCTTCTTTCCTATGTCCAATAGGAAAGGTACATGCTTTACTTGACCAATGGCTACGAGATGGGAATATTAAGCTCTTAAGGGTGAATCGTTTATCAACACAAAACAAGAAGAATGATCCCAAGTTTTGCAGATATCATAAGACTATAGGTTACCCTACAAAGGAATGTTGGAACTTAAAGAAGATTTTTAATGACGAGGTCCATAATGGAGAACTTGTCATAGAAGATAACGATGTTTGTAATAATCTACTTTTTGCACACAATAATCAACAGGGTACTACAAATGCTCTTAGCTACAATCCTAGCACCGAAGAAGGAAATATGTCACAAACTGAGACACATAACGAGCAAGTGGCTCCAATTGGGTATGATGAGGGCACATGCTTGCTAGAGGTTGCCACCCTAATGAAGATAGCTAATTTCAGAAATTTTTTTGACTTACTAGGGTCTAATGAGGATGTACAGCTTGTTGCAGTAACTGCATTTACCTAAATCGCTGAGAGACAGTATGGGGAACGTAGTCTAGTGCAACCTATATGAAGAATGGCTAATGTGCATGAGAATGGGATACTTTTTATAGACAAACATATATGCTAAGAATTCCAATCACAACTGTCCTTATGTGGAAAGTATGCTTAATGGGCATCTTATTAAGAGGACATTCATAGATAATGGCTTCTTTATAAATATAATGCTAATGTCTACTTTCAAGGCTACAAGGATACATAACTAATGCCTAGTGAGACAACCTACTACTGTGAATAGTTTCATTGATGCATCTACAGACATAATAGGGTATGTCGATGTAGACTTTAAAGTTAGCCTTATATGGGGCTCTACATAGTTCCATGTGATTAATGCACCCAGTCTTACCATCTATTAGTTGGAAGGAAGTGGCTGCATGATCACTATCTTATACCTTCAACATGGCACCAGTGCATTAAGGGCCATTGGAAAAGGAAAGACATATTCATTATCGCTATGAATAATTTGTTTGAGCACAACGAGTCATACTTCATTGAGGCCGCATTCTTTGATGAATATGCTAAAGAGGGAGAGACTACTATTGTAAAACCCTCTGGCACACCACTATCTACTTGGGAGGAGACTCAAGAGAAGCCTAAGCAAAAGAAGAATGTGAGGCTCTCGTAGGGGTAAGAAAAAGAAAAAAAAGTAACAAAGTAAAAAGTTTCACTAACGAAGATGAGTAAAAGGTGTACTATTTATGATGGTCCATCCAAAGTATTGCTGGTATCAGGGAATAGTAAACCACCCCACTAAGGATTGTCAAGGCTTAAAAATGATATTCCATGAGAAACTTCAAGATGGGGAGCTTGTCATTTAAGATAGCGATGTTTAAAGCAAAACACTCCCATTGATAGTAATTAGTGATTTATTAAGTAATAAAGTCAAGATTAAAAACATTACTTTTGAAAATAAAGAGTAGATTTTTCCACAAATAATAAAAGTTTCAATTTTTTAATCTTTGCATTATAGTCTTATAAACTCATGCTTTAAGCTTAGGTAATGCCTTAGCATCTTGACTTCCATGCTTTAAGCCTAAGCAAAGCCTTAACATCTTAGCTTCTATACCTTAAGCCCAGGCAATACCCTAGCATCACGGCTCCCACACCTTGCATCACGACTCTCACACCTTAAGCCTAGGAGATGCCTTGGCACTCGACTCTTATGCTAATGCTTCCAATTATGAGTAAAACTTGCTCATTCCCTTAAAACTAGTCATGAAGCTACTTCTCAACTTGAACAACACTTAGCCAATTTACTTTTATACCCCAATGAATCATCATGTCCATTTTAGAATCTACACAAGATTCATGATTCATTAAAACAAAGTATGTAAGGGGTGATGTAAATGTTGTTGTTGATTGATAAGAGCTTTGACTCCTAGGTGCATGATGGAAAGTCAGGCATGTACACTATAGACTGGTAAGAGCTTTAACTCCTAAGCACATGATGGGAAGTCAAACATGTACAGTGTAGATTGGTAAGAGCATTGCCTCCTAAGCGCATCATAAGCCATTGTAGCTAAGTAAGAAAAGTAATCTACTTATGTTTAATCATAAATTTTTTGTCATGGAGTATTTTTAATCTCTTAGTAACTTATACTAAATAGTTAAGTAGTGGGAAATACCCCCTTGATTAGTAAAAGAGAGTTCATGACTTTAAGCAATGAATGCCATTACTACTGTTTAAATGCGATTGAATACATTCTCAAAATAGATCTCTTATACATCATCGCTGGTAAGAGAGAACTTTATTCTAATGCGCGAGATGACTTTAGAGGCTTCTTAGATCTTAAGAGTCTAAGCAATCTCTTATATCCAAGACACCCCTCTAAGTGGGTCTTTAGATCATAAGAGTCTAAATAGTCTTATAATGCTATACGCTTAATGGCCCATAGGTGGCTATGCCAACTTCAATTATAGTTTCTTTACATCGTTGTTGCTAAATGAAGGCATCGCCTCTTAAGGGCACAATGACCTACACATATTTAAATAATTTAGGCTACCAAGAGGCCCTCTGGTGATGCTATTATATGGGGTGGCACAATAAAATCATGTAAGGAAAAGTTTCACCTAATGCAGTAATAGCTTCTAGAGTTGCTACCCCGTCTTAATGAGAAATGTTAGCAACTAAGGGAGGAGAAATATTTTAGGTGCAGCACACAAAGAAGCAGTGCATCAACATAAGCATCAGTTTCACTTCTCGACCGGTACCTCGATATCAAAGTAGCTTCATCGAATCATTCAAATCTTCAATGCTATCACCATCGTCAACCTAAAAAGCTTCTAGGATGCTTGACTAATATAAAAACTAGTCAAGGGATGCAATCCCCAATTGACACATAGAAGTAAAGGATAATTGTCTCGATCTTCTTCAAAAGAGCCATGTACTTTGATTTCAAAGCCAACATGCTCTACTAAGAGTTCCACTTGAAAGGTGACTACTTAAGAGTATAGTTTAGGTGACAAATAGAGGCAGCTCTCTTCTTTCATTCCTAAAGTGCAACAATGAATCACCTTCAATGGTAACCCTCTAGTTTGCTTGAGGCTTGCTATACTTAAGGCTTAATCCACTTAAGGTTGGTCAGGCCTAAGATCTACTAAGGTCTATTGCACATCAAGTCTACTATGCTCAAGTCCTTCTATGCATAACATATGCCATGATCAAGGCTCGCTATGCTCGAGACTTACTAGGGTCTGCTGCGTGTAAGGCTCACTTTGTTGGAGGCCTACTATACTTGACCTTGTGACATTCTTGCTCTAATAAGATTAACAAGCCGACTTCTATCACCTACAATGATGGAAAGAAATATAAGAGCTAGCAATATAAGATATATTTATATGAATATTTAAGTACACAAAATGGGAATACGTACTCTTGTCTTTAGCTTAGACCAAGAACTTGGGAATATCTCTCCTTAGATCCTTAGAGAAACATGGGAACCACACTTCTATCGCACTCGCACGTAGGAACCACGATTGAGCGGATGTAGTGGTGATACAAAAGATCCTAAGCCATAGCTACACTTTCATCTCACTCTTGTGCGGGTATTTTTTATCAAGTGGAAGTGGTAATGGCACGAAGGATTCTAGCCTTCTTTAAGAGAGAAATGTGTTGTGACCTTGTGGTGGATAGGAATGCTCCTGTTGAGAACTTTCTACCAAGAAAAGGAATGAATTTCTTATCACACTCATGATCAAAGGAAGAAGAGGGACGAAGTCCTTATCGCTTGTCAAATTTGATAAAGTTGTTGATTACAATTGGAGTAAACTTAGAGGAACGAAGTTTCTATTTGCTCTCTAAGAAAACTTTCGATCAAGGTTGCAATGAGAATGTCCATTGTCATTAACTTGGACACGCTTTGTTCCTATGTCGAGTTATCAACAATTCAAGCCCTTATATCACTTGAAATTGCAAAGGAAAAAAATATCATTCTGATCAAGCATGTTCATTGATAAAGATTGAATCGAATTCTTGACTTGCAGATAGATAATAGGCATAGAGCCATGAATGGAATAGAGCAATAAAATGGCCCTATCTTACATTGGCAAACAAGACATTCAGAGCATTAGAAACAATGTGAAGAACCAGAATTTCATGGTAGAAAATTGGAAACATATGGAGAAATCATTTGGAGACAAGCTTGTAATGGAAAGTTGGCAGATGCAAATGAGCAATGCAAAGCCAGCAAGGGGAAAACTAATACAAGAAAGCAAGGAAGGAAATCTAATACTAGATAGAGCAAAGTTTTAGCCCTTTCATGAGGTTATCTATAGTAAGATGGTTGCTCTATGTTCTTGATTCATTTGAAGAACTTCCTTTCTAAGGTAATCTATGGTGAGTTTGTTAGCTTACACTATTAAGCATAAAATGACGGGATTTGAGGTTTAATTGATTCATGCATGCCGATGGTGGTTGATCTATCCAAAAGTGATGTGCCTCTGCTGAGTTCCGGGACGTGATTATCGGTTAATTTTGTGGTTTCAATTTTACACAATCTCATGCTGGAGATAAAGGGACCCTCATTCCTTTTATAACTTTTAAAAATTATAAAGAATCTTGGAGTCTGTAGAGATTGCCACAAGGTGATCGAGTATATATCTAAGGAACATCAATGCAAAATTGCGAGAGGAAGAAAAATGGTAAAACAAATTGAAGCCAAGCTCTATTGTTCGCCCGAAGAGTTGCTATCCCTGTCTTATTGTTTGAACTTCACGTTGTGGAATGATAGATATATATATATATATATATATATACATATATACTATTGTCACCGATTATTCTGATTGCTTGCCTCCTACTATTCTTGCTTCAATGTCTCTTGGTGACTCCGATTGTCGACAAACCAAGGCACAATGGCATATGTCTTGTCAAGCCACTGTCTCACCTGTAAAGGGTCAACAAGGGAGGAAACATGAGAATTAAAGTAAAAAATTTAACAGGGAAGGAATGGTTAGAGTACAAACATCTCTGCCGATGTATGACAGGTACCGGTGTTAGTCGGACGTCCGCTTCAGCTAAAGTAGTACCTCGTCGAAGGTGAGAATAACTCCTAAGTTGATGATCACACACCGCGTCTAATTGTCTTTTGAGGCAATCTTTCAGCAGATGTATCTTTTAGCATAGAAAGAACAGCTTTTTATTGGTCCATAATAAGAACACCATTTTCTTTGCTTGAAGAGCCAAAAATTTTCTTCATAGCCCCTGCAAGCAGAAGAGCATCTACTTCTATCCCAGCTATACGGATGACCGAGCAACAAAGTACTCCACCATCACCTCCGAGCTAATTTTGACTAACTCAATTCATTAATAGGAAGTGGATTCAGTTTCATTCTTTTGGCCAGTTTGCATTTGCGGTTGGATTATCTTCATGTTGGTGTTGTTTATAAGTTATGGCATGATGTTTCAAAATGGTAGATGGAGCAGCGGATCTGATCTCAAACTTGTAATATTCCTTTTCTATCGGTTCTAACCATGGGTGGAAGTGAAAAGAGCGTAGCCTATACGACATCATCAACAACAAAAACTTGAATTTTCAAGTTTACCTTTTAAACGTGAGATGTGTTGGTTCTTTCCCACAGGTGCTTATTCTATAATGGCAACACGTGCTGTATCCAGTTAAATCCAATTATTATACTAAACATGAAAGAAGTTGAATTAGAAGCATCTAAAGAAGAGTCCTATCATCCAATTCATGCTGTTAAAGTTGTTTTTATCACATGACCCTTCTCTATATCCTAATGATTACCAGGGGCCCTAGTCATATATGAAGGTATGTGTAAGTTGACAATTTTTAAAGCTAGAGGACAAGAACATGGACAACACTTGAGTTACCTATTCAATACTAGTCAATGGGTGTATCTAGACCTTAATATGATTTGCTTTTAACAATGGCGTAGGATATTATTGTATGCAAGAAAAATGAAATTACAATGAACAAAAAAAAAAAAAAAAGGGGGTGGGGAGGGGAGGGAAAGAAGCAAAAGCGAAGCCATCGTCACCAATTCATAGTCAAGCTAAGCAAACTTGGATTGGGAAAGTGTATAACATGAAGATATATATATCTGATGTGAAGAGATTTACTTATAAAGTTTAATGATTTTATTATTGGTATTAAATGGAATTAAATAATAATAATAATATTTGAATTCATATGGTGGTAATATGTGATAAGATTTGGCCAAGATTAGAGAAGATTTGAGATTGATTCTATTTTGATATTGATGCATCTTTGTCTAAAGAACTTTGAAGGGTTATAATTTTTTGCTTATATGGAGTTATGAGACTTATAATATATATATATAAAAAAACTAATTTGAGTTTACTATAACTGTCGTTTGCCCCATTTTTGAAGGCTAAATGTGCATGTTTTCATGACTTACTAGGCTAATAAAGTTCTTTTTTTCTACCTAAGATGTTCTTTCTTTGTTTTTTTCTTTTTTATGGAAGACATAAATAAGATCATTATGTATGTATTTGAGGCATTTAACAACATATGAAGAGCATGGAGAAACCTATTGAAAATCTAATCTAAACAATTATATTGCAAGAAATATCATGATCTCAAGCAATTCTACACTTTGTTCTTCCCAAGTGCTATTGTATTGCGATCTCAAACAATATCTATTTTTTATTGACTAAAGGTGACACACGCAATTAAATAGTGTTGCAAGCTTATGCATTGAGAGAAAAAAATCTAAATTATATGCAACGTTGGTGTCGGACTTTTGTAATATCAATTGTGTAAACGTGTATATGGTAGCGGTGCAACTATTCCACAAGCACACATGTGCCAAGCATTTTCTAGCCATTAGAAAGGCTTATTTGATGTCTAAACCTCATTGATTTTGTTCAAAGGACTTTAGTTAGGGGGCAAAAATGTAGAAGACTGAAAATATTATATAAATATATTAGGCTAAGCTCATTAATTATTTGGTTTGACTCATTGGGCTACATGATAGAGCCTAGTGAGTCCAATCTAATTATTGGGATGACTAAAAGAGACTTGGCTTAGTAGGCTTAGAATAGGGATCGTTGGACCAATTGTTTGCATCTAACCTTTCTTAGGCAGACTTATACACTTATGAGGAAGGCTACTAACCTTTGGGCCTATAGCAAACTCATTAGGATAACTCTAGAATGAGTAGACTCTATCTCATCTATTGATTACTAAGATGATCTGATAGATATTATTAGGCCTAAGAGTCTATAAATACTTAGTCATTCCTCTTCATTAAAAGGATTTTTCTGAATTTTAGAGATCAAAGAAATAGTGTTCCACTAAGAATTCTTTGTTCTCAAAGATTAAATAAGAGTTCAGCCGAAGAACGGTCTCAATTGCTTGAGAATTGCAAGGTTGATGCTTGAGGTCTCCTTAGCTCCTATGTTTGTCACTTATGCATTTGAAACTCTTGAGATTACTTGTTCCTCCTCCCTGCCACTCTCTCCTTAGTTATCCCATTACATGTCATCTCCACATCACTTCTTTGAAGTTACATGCAGTGAGGTACTCATGTGATACTTACATGATTACTTCTACCAGAACCCTCCATCTACAGAAGACTATGGGGAATTTGTAACTTGGGGGAATAGTTGAAGAGCGTGTGCACAAAAAACTAACAAATAAATTGGAACCATGAAAACCTAAAAGCTGAAGCAAATTCACCAAAATGGCTCTAAAATTATATGATTTTACCTTTAAATGTTCTAAGGATGAGAAAAAAATGTTTTTAACTCAAGGATAATTGATGGAATATAGGTGGTAGAGTAAACAATATTTATTCTACGACACCAAAGCCCCTCCAGCCACTCAAATATTATAAATAGTTGGTGTTATGTTTGCTTTTATATAATGTGTAAAAATCGAGAAATAAAGACATATATATTGAAACCATATATATATATATATATATATTTTAATTTGTTGTTGTATAAGGTTTATAGAAATAGTTTTTCAAAGATCTATATTATAAATACTTGAATAAAAAAATAAGGCATTAAATGTACATGAAACAAACGTAGAAAGTAGATATACAATTTTTTTTTTTTAATTCAAATTCATTAAGAGTATCTTTATTGGTGAGTACCTTAGAGAGTTATTTAAGTTGTTATGTGAACATCTTAAAAATATAACCTTTCTATTTTATCCCTAAGATTTTTAAAGGTGTTCCTCTACAATTTTTGTTTTCCTAAAAAACTTCTATGGTTTAATAGAAGACTTTTATTTTGAGGGAAAAAGTCTTAAACACCGATGCGTGAAACCCTAGGTATGTTAAACCTAGAACCCTAACGATGCTAGTTGGTTTCAATTACCCCGATGATTGTCTTGAATAAGCGATGCGTAACTAAACCCCAATTAAACTCGTTGACTGTAACCTAAGTTATCAATAGATATTCCTAGTAATTCAGTTAAGAATTCTATGGAAAATTTCTTTTGCAAAAGAACAAAAAGAGGGTATTTTGTATCTCACGAAATGTGTTTGTTTTCATTCAATAATAAGATGTTCTTCATGGCCGGCCCTTACACGACTTATATAGAGTCATACAAGAACATGGAAAACCTAAGTTGCCTAATCTATTTGTTTCCTTATCCTCATATAACAGAGTAGGCAACTAAATAATATAAATTACAAACCAAAATAAATACTAAAAAATATAACAACAAACTCGCAAATTCCCTTTCTTATTTCAGTTCAATATATAATATTTCTTATTCTAGAACTTCAAATCCTTGCTTTTCTTCCATGGAAACATGAATTACATTAATAGGTGTTGGTTCTCCTTTCAAGTAATTTGATTCCTTGGCTTGTAGGTCTATAACCAGTCCTTGTAGAGCATCATTCATCCTCTTTGCTCTAGCTCGGGTCATTGGTCCTCTAATTCTATGTAATGGATCATGGGAATTTGGCTCCTTCTTTTTTTTTTTTTATGTTAGCTGATCCTCATCATTCACTCCTTCCTCAAAAAGATTCATCCTCGAATCACCTGCATTATAAAAAGTAAGATCGGAAACATTACAATTGCTCTTACATTACCATAGTGACTCAACAAATCAATCTTGTGGATGTTGTCATTGATGCGCTCCAAGACTTAGAAAGGTCCCTCTCCTCTAGGATGTAATTTAGGCTTTTGTTGTAGTGCAATTTTTTTTTTCTCAAATGTGCCCAAACCTTTTCTCCTGGATGAAACACGATTTTAATACGTTCCTTTGGTATTGGCCACTCCCGGATCACATCCAATCTCTTCTCATCCATGGCTATGCCATCTGTACTTGTCACAAAGCCAAAAGAAATCACCATACTAGGCAACAAAAGGTTAGTGTCAGTATAAGTAAAATAAACATCCTTGTAAATAAGTACAAGTAGTTGTTTTCTTGCCAACATTGCACAATTAACCTCACTTTTTCTGGTAATTTTCTCTCCTCTCAGTGTTTTAGACTCTCTTCCCTCATGGCTCACTAGTGTTCATCTCTCACTCTTTTCTTTTTTTTTTCTCCCTTCTCTCGCATACTCTTATGTTTCGCTCTAACTTCTTTGGCAATTTTCACTTGATCCTTGTAAGCTTCCTATGGTTTTTGTGGAGTTAGAACCACCTTTCTTTTGTTTAGAACAAAAGAATATTGGTTCTTGTACCCATTGTACATAACCTTCTTGTTAAATTGCCATAGTCGCCCTAACAATATGTGGCTTGCCTGCATAGGTACCACTTCACACATAACCTCGTCCTTGTAGCTCCTTATAGAGTAGGCTATAAGTACCTACTTGGTCACCTTAACCTCCCCACAATCACTCAACCACTGCAATCAATATGGTCTAGGATGCTTCACTGCTTTCAACTGCATCTTTTGTATTAGCAAAGTGTATGAAAAATATGTTCACACTGGATCCCCTCACCATCCTCCTAGGGCTGTACATTAAGCACTCTCCTCGTGACATATAGCTCGCCACTTATGGGTCCCTCTAAGTCAACATCATCATACTCCTACGATGGTGACTTCTCCTCCTCCTCAGAGCTCACACTCTCTACATCCCCACTATCACTAATAATCATAGCCCTCTGATTTGGACATTGGGATGCAATGTGCCCAAATCCCTGACACTTAAAACACTTAATATCTCTCGTCCTGGAAGAGGGTTTAGTGTCAGTCTTTCCCTTAGGTGCAGCAATTGGATTCTTAGCCCTCACGTCTTCTTTAGGCTTTGAATCGGTGGAGTTTTTCTTCCACATGGACTTTTATAGAGCTTTGGAAGTCGAGCCAATCCTCTGCTCACTCCTGTATTTTAACTACCACTCTACTTTAATAGCTTTATGCAGTAACTCTTCCATATCTAAGTAATGGTGAAGATCTACTACATCAACTATTTCCCTATTCAACCCGTTGATGAATTTAGCCATAGTGGCCTCATCCTCCTCCTCAACTCTAGCCCTAATCAAGGCCATCTCCAACTCTTTGTAGTAATCCTCTACACTTTTATTTCCTTGAGTCAACCCCTAGACTTTCCTAAGTAAGTCTCTATTGTAGTGACTAGGAATGAAATGCTTCTGCATAATAGTTTCATCTCTTCCCAAGTGCTAACAGGTCATTGTCCATACCTGTGCCTATTACGCACCAATTGATCCCACCATACACTGGCATAATCTAAAAACTCTACTGTAGCCAGTTTTATCTTTTTTCTCCTCAGTGTAGTTGTGACATTCAAACACATGATCCATTTTTCTCTTCCACTCTAAATATAACTCTAGATCATTCTTTCCCTGAAAGGTTGGGATTTTCATCTTAATACTCCCTAAATTACTATCACACCTTTGGATACTTCCCCTATCCCTCACATGTTGGTAATCTCCAAAATTAGATTCCTCACATTCATCTATCCTAATGCCTCTCCTATTTTGTCTACCTACTCCTCGCTTGACAGTGGTACTGCTAGACGGTTTCCTACTCCTTTCCATCCTATCCATTGTTTCATGGATCTACTCTAGTTCACCCGTTAGGATCTTCTTCATCTCCTACATCAATTCCTCAAACATCACTCAACTTTCTCCTCCATTAGTGTTTTGTCCCGACATAATTCTAGAATTTGTAGCAAGTTACGATCACAATTACAAGAAATATATAAGTATGTTCCTCATATCCACTCATGTATTGCTCACAAATGATATGCTCACAATTTCACTGGCGTATAGCTCTCATAAAATATGATCTCACAACCCACTTTTTGTAATTCTTTTGCTAGGAACTCAAATTGAAACTCCTAAACTCAAATTACTAAGTTAACACTAATGATTACTACTCAACCTAAGTCACGTGAATGAAGGAATACTAAGCACATAATCTAATTGATATGAAAAAAATTCACCACTGAATAGATATGTAATCAAAGATTACTTCTACACAAAAGGAAATAAATCACTATGGAACCGGTTGTTCAAGGGATGTGTACAATTCGGATTCCAAACATAGACAATCAAGGATATGTTACGGTATGAATTGGAAACAATTGATGTGGAAAGTAAATTGAATCAATAAGCTATCTTGTGATTTTAGCAATTGCAATTCTTTCATGGCCTAATTCTATTTTTTTTTAATGTCGATTCTTGATTCTTTTTTTTTTTTTTGCAACCGAATTGATTTTCTTTTTTTTTTTTATAGGGGAACTATGAATTGAACACAATTGATTGTTCAATTGAGAACCCTGGATGTTGTCGGCCTTAATGGATTGTGAATACCGAACAAGAATGAATTTTTTTTTATACGATTTCTATCTATAAATATGGAAAAGACAACAGACAAGTATAGAAAAGAACAATAGAATTTTTTTTATACGAATTTCTAACTATGAATATGGAAAAGACAACAAACGAGTATGGAAAAGAACAACAGACGAATATGGAAAAGACAACAAACGAGTATGGAAAAGAATAATAGACGAATATGGAAAAGAACAACAGACGAATTAAAGAAAATGATAGAATTTACTTGATTCAAAAAGCCGTAGCTCTAATACCAAATAATGCTTGAAACCCTAGGTATGCTAAACTTAGAACCCCGACGATGCTAGTTGGTTTCAATTACCCTGAGGATCGTCTTGAATAAGTGATGCGTAACTAGACCCCAATCAAACTTATTAACTGTAACCTAAGTTATCAATAGGTATTCCTAGTAATTCAGTTAAGAATTCTATGGAAAATTTCTTTTGCAAAAGAACAAAAAGAGGGTATTTCGTATCTCACGAAATGTGTTTGTTTTCATTCAATAATAAGATGTTCTTCATGGCCGGCTCTTGCACGACTTATATAGAGTCATGCAAGAATATGGAAAATCTAAGTTGCCTAATCTATTTGTTTCCTTATCCTCATGTAACTGAGTAGGCAACTAAATAATATAAATTACAAACAAAAAAAAATACTAAAAAATATAACAACAAACTTGCAAATTCCCTTTCCTATTTCGGTTCAATATATAATATTTCTTATTCTAGAAATTCAAATCCTTGCTTTTCTTCCATGGAAACATGAATTACATTAATAGGTGTTGGTTCTCCTTTTATGTAATTTGATTCCTTGGCTTGTAGGTCCATAGCCAGTCCTTGTAGAGCATCATTCATCCTCTTTGCTCTAGCTTGGGTCACTAGTCCTCTAATTCCATGTAATGAGTCATGGGAATTTAGCTCTTTCCTTTTTTATGCTAGTTGATCCTCATCAAGCACCTTTTTTGGTTTCCTTTTATTTATTTATTTATTTATTTTTCCTTGAAAGAGAAAATCAATATTAAATAATTAAATTGTTAAATACATCATCAGTTATTACTACACATTAGAGATTAAAATAGCATCTAGTTAAGATGGGGGTCCAATAACTCGGTTTAAAGGGCACATCCTCATCTTAGCTTGATTGGCTACCTAATCTATAGCTTCATTTGCTTAATAACTAATCAAGCTAAAATAGGTTCTCTTGAAACTAGGCAATTAATGCTCTAAATCATGGATAATGACATAAAGAGTACAAGGTGATGTTGTAGGAAACTTTAAAGCATTATAGACAATAGTAGAGTCCATCTCAAAAATAACCTCTTCCTACCCTAACAACTTAATATATTCAACACCTTTAAAACTGCCATAGTTTCGACAACTTCTAGTGATCTAGCAATACAAACCTTATACGCTCCACTATTAACAAAACCTTGAAATTTTTTAGCAATAAAAGTTATTGTAGCTTCTCCCATACTATGGTCATAGGTGCCATCAAAGTTCGCTTTAATGCACAAACCTCTTGGGGTTTCCCTTTAAGATGGATCCCTTGTGGAAGAAAGCCCGTACTAAAATACCATCCAAGCCTTGCACATTGTAGGTTTGATCCAAGGACTGCATTTCAACAGCATGGTGTGGCTCTTGATGAAGAATTGGTAGCTACTCTTTCTTGACATCGTGGCTGCAAAAGATTGTTTATTAGTGGCATATATTGTTGTTCATGGTTGTCTTCAAAGCTAGTAGCTTTAAAGAGGACAATTGGAGGATGTTTCTAATTGCTATTGCTATTAATGGCTTCAAGCTAGTGTTGTAGAATGTTGCTAAGAATAGTTGGTAGCACATAACTATTGCTAAACTAGTTCCATGTAGAACTTTGGGATTTTGCATTGTTATTGTTGTAATGACCTTACTAGCTTTGTTGCTAGTTAGCACTAGATGAGGCTGAATTCTACACTAATGTGGGGCCATTATGTACAATCCATAAAAAAACCGAATACGTATAACATTGGAATAGTTACAAGATCGTACTAAAAGCCTTAAACATACCTTGTATAAATTTATATTAAAAGAAATAATCACACGGAAAGCAAATCCCGGAAAATTCTTGAATAAACAAAAAAATAAATTAAAATCATAAACTTAGGATTGTCGAATAAAACTTTCGAGTAAATATTCATGCTTGGAATAATTTAATTAGCTTACTCATAAAATTTCGTATTAAAACACTAATATTTCTAAATTTACATAAATTACCACGTGAGACGAACAAACCCAGAAATTAAAAAATTTACCTTATATATATAGAGGAGCTCATAATCCAATCTCCAGAAAGTTCATTCCTTAGTCTCATTAAATTGTCTATCAAAAACGTAAAGGCACGAGAGAGCGAGGGATAGAAAATGAATAGATGGAGAAGGAAAAAGGGAAAGCACAAAGAAAAACATTTATAGATTACGCATGCGTCGTCCAAATCATAATTCGAGACTACCTACGCAATCCTTAAGATGAGACATATGAAACTAGACTAGCCTTGCATGGGAAAAAATTTTTATTTTCAGAATTTAAATACAATTTTGATATGTGTGTATATATATATATAAAATTTAACTTATAAAATAGCTAAAATACCCAGAAATACACTAGATAGGATAATATTAATCATGAGTAATATGTAATAGTGTGGTTTTTTTTTGTGTTTTTAGGAGAAGATAATTATTCCACGTATCTACCTAACGATTACTACAAGTAATCAAGAAAAAATGAGATCCAGGTGAGTAGAAACTCTATGATATATTGGTTGTTGGTAACATGGTGTGCTATTATTTGTATATATATATATATATTTATTGTTGTCAATATCATGTGAAATACTGTGTCTAAATTCCGAGCGTGGATGAATTCGTGATGGTCATGTTGTTTTGTGTCTGTGTGTTGTCGTCGCATGCATGGAAGTGGAGTGTGAAAGTGGAGTGAGGCTACGTATTGCGAGATGGAATTCGGTGATGATTGCGGGGAAATTCCGACGACGAGGAATCCGACGAAGAAGTTGACGGTGATGCGAAGAAGGTGACCAGCTATACCATTTATATATAACTATATATAATAATAATATAATATAAATAGAGAAAAAAAACAGAGAATGTGAATGAAATTGGTGAGGAGAATTGCAACGTAGAAGGGAGGAAAAGGGGCAAGCGACACGAGGGGCCCCTAATCTATAGTTATATATATATATATATATATAATATAATATAATATAAAAAAAGGAAGAAGAAGACGAATTTTGGTGAGGGAGCAACGTGGAGGAAAGGAATTCACGTGCCACGTAGAGTAATTTCATGTTTATATATTTTGTCTCTTTATTATTTGGAAATGCTAAATCCTACTCGGGTAATTAAAAGTGAGTATGCTTGTATATTGTAAGGCAAATCTTTAAATAACAAAAGGGGTTATTCTTGGGTTTTTGTACGGTGTACGGTAGGCTGTTATGTCTAAGGTATCCCTTAGGGTGTGACACTTCTAGGTAATATCAAAGCATGAATGAATAAGCTAAAGCTTGAACTTAGAAACCCTAAGAGAAACCAACCTGAAGTGAGGAGAAGTGTGGGTAGAACTAGGATAAGGTGTATGTAATTATGTTTAATTACTTATATGATGCATTTATTTTAAATGAAACCTTAAGAGAAACTAACATGAAGTGAGAAAAAGTGTGGATAGAATCAGGATAAGGTGTATGTAATTATGTTTAATTACTTATTTGATGCACATATTCTAAATGTACTTCATTCACATTATAGGTTAGCCTAGCCAAGGCATGGGATAGATGGATCTCCTTTTGGGATTAGGGAGAGGGAGACCTTTATGGTGTATTAGCATAGGTTGAGGCTGATTTGTGAGGACATGGCACTTCTAGGGACGCCATGAACACTATTGCCGGTTATGATATGGTGGAGAGTTGGACTTAGATAGTTTTGGACTCCCATTTATCTACAAACATGATAAATTGAAGAAGGTCTGTATATAGACATTGAGATGATCTATATGATGGAAAAATGGGCATGAGAAATGGGGTAGATCGAAGATAGTGATGAGGTGGCATTTGTGGTGGCTGATTCAGGTAAACCCAGCTTTCTTAACTTCACTAAGTGGACTTGAGTCAAGCTAAGGCTGGTATATGCGAGGGATAAGAGGAGTGATCATCTAAGGCTGGTGACTGAGGAGGTAGCTAAGGATGCCTATAAGTTGTGGGATTCTATGGAAAATTGGTTGATATTCCCACCACTTCCATGTATAAGGGAAGAGGAGTTTGTACTTGAGGAGGTATAGATAGAGGTAGTCCTAAGGGAGATTTAGGAGAGGTACATGAGCTGATGCTAGTAGAGTAATAGGATAGGACTTTTGATATTTTCTCAGGCTGGTTTGAGGACAATATTGAAGTTATTGTAGTCCTGATGGATTGGGAGTCCATATAGGAGGAGGAAGATGTAGCAAGAGTTGATGCAATGGCTTTATCACTAGATTTTTGGGATACTCTAGTAATACCATGGTTAGTGAGGAGCTAACATATGTAGACCCTACTCTAATTAGTCCAAACCTGACACCATGTGGACCTATTGTGTTAGCAAGAGGAGAAGACATGATAAATTTCGATGAGCTCATAGTCAAGCCAGACCCTATAGATTTTCTCACCTTTAGTGAGGATAACATGGATGATTCCAAGGATTGGCAGTGGACCGAGCAGGACACCTTCTAGTGTTGGATCGATTGGTGCCTATTCACTTGAGTGGGAGATGGAGAGAGGTGATGACTCACCAGGAGCCAGCTTAGCTATTAGGCATATTGTTACATGTACTTGTCAGTTGAAGGGAACGACCTCATGTTGTAGAGGATGGATTTAGGTGTATGACTAATCTACATAGATGTAACTTGAGGATTTCAGTAGCTATTTTATATTATGATCATAGACACTCTAAATTTTGTTATAGGGATCATAGATGATCATTTTTGTATTTATGATTCTAGCATTGTATTGGCATATGTACACATTAATGTATTTGGACTCTACGGGTAGAGACACACTCACTAAAAGTGACCACCTTTAGGTTATAACATCATGCTACTATATTAATGAAAAATTGGATGTATTCTTACATTAATGAAATCGTATATATTCTCGTCTTATTTTATGTTTTATTGTAATATTGAAATGAAATTAGAAATATAGGGGAAAAAGCATCTTTACATGTGAAATGGACAAATATGTAAGGAATTCAAATTAACATAATAGACATTTGTATTGAGAGCTAACCTAAGGAAAAATTGTAGACATTGAGGATTACATGAACAGCTGTTACTAGAAGATAATGATATAAATGATGAACATGGGTAAAATCAACCTCGAGACAAAACATATGAAATTCTAGTTGCCATAGAAAGGTAGAATGAGAAATTCATGCTATCTTTGGAGAGGCAACCAACACTCGTTCCGACCTTACCACCACCATTGGCTATGGAAGAAGCACCGCTGCTCTCCTCACCACCAACGGTGTTAGTTGAGGTGGGTTAAGCTGCACCCTTAGAACCTCGACACCAAAGGAGCATGTTGCCAGACTTTATTCGTTATAACAAGTATTTTGATGGGAACATAAGATGCCTTAATGAAGTTAAAGATTGGATATCCCAGATTGAGAGGTCATTTGAGGCTACCCTAAATCAGATGGTGAATTATGGAACTTATTTTTTGAGATTGAGGGCCCGAACCTAGTGGCATTCTAAGAGTAGGACTATACAACCCCTGATTAATTAGGATGCTTTCAAATGTGAATTTTTGGAGAACTATTTTCTAGAGAACTTACGTACTAAATATAGCGAGGATTTATTTAATATTTAGGCAGGAGGTAGAGGTATAGACTAGTACGAGGCTGAGTTTAGCCGATTGTTGTAGTTTGCCCCTCCAGAGTACCAACTGAGTGATCGATTGAAGATGCAGGTATTTGCTAAAGGGTTTAATCTTGAGATGAGGAGGAAATTAGCTGACATTGAGGTTCATACTTTTAGTGAAAAGGTGAAGAAGGCAAAAGTGCTAGAGAATGCCAAGAAATAGGAAGTGGAGACTTTAAGAAGCAAGTTGAATGTTTTTGGAAAAAGGCCACACAATGGATTGAGATATAGTGGAAAGAACAAGAAATTTACACGGCCCCATAATTCCTTTTAAACAAGGGTAAGGCCAAGGCCAAGGAATACTCCACCTATACTATGCTGGAAATGTAAGGGTAAGCATTACCTTAAGGATTGCCCACTATTGAGAAATAGATGTTATTATTCACATCGTGTCACTGAATTCCCAAAGAAGAGTACAACCACTTGTTTCTACTATAAGCAAGTTGGCCACTTGTTAGTTAATTTCCTAAGGTGACAATAGGTAGCTACACTAGCTGCTAAACCCTTATAAATTATGGGGAGGCTAGTAGCTAACAGGAATGGAAATGGTTAGGGTAACAATGGTAATCGTGCTAACCCTACCACTAGTCCCGCTCGAGTGTACAACCTTAAAGGAGCTTGGGATTGCAAGTTTTATAGAGAAAAAGAGTTTGTTTCTTTTAATGCTAATGGTATTAAAGAAACCGAGTTAGTTGTAGGTAAGTACTAAACTCGATTCTTACTTTTTATTTAACTCAAGAGCAAAACGTTAAAAGATAAGTGAACTAATTGAAATGGCCTTAGTAATGAAATTTGATACCCAATTAGATATGTAAATAGAATACATACCTAAGCTTAAGTCTTATCCTTTTGGACTCAAGAAACATTATGAACTCCAATCAACTTGTATTCACTCTTTTTGACATGGGAGCAACTCATAGTAGTTGAATGAGTAGGACTACCTATAACTACAATGGACTCAAGATTCAGTATAAAGACAACTACGAGGAGTGTCGTAGTCACCAAGGAGATAATCAAGAAATGCCCGGTGGAAATCTAAAAGCATAAGACCAACACGGATCATATCATGCTAGACATGAATAAGTATGATGCCATATTGGGAACGAACTGGATATCAGCTACTAAGGTTATAGTAGATTGTTAAGGAAAGAAAGTGGCATTTGAAGATTTTGATGGGTCGAAGGTAGAATTCATAGGAGAATCCACTCTTTTAAGATTTCCAGAATTAAGCTCATATGAGATTATTATGAGTAATGAGAAAATCCCTTAGATTGAGAGCCTAATGAGTATTGTAGAAGTAGAGACCAAAAAGCTTAACTTGGAACATATTCAAGTAGTCAATAAATTCCCCAATGTATTTTCAAAAGAATAATTAAGACTACCACCTAAGAGGGAAATATATTTTGAGATTAACTTGATGCTAAAGAACAATCCTATTTCTAAAGCACCCTATAAAATGGCCTTGATAGAGCTTAAAGGGTTGAAAAAGCAGTTACAAGAGTTATTGGACCAAGGTTTTATCTACCCAAGTGTCTCACGTTGGGGAGCACCTATGCTATTCATGAAAAAGAAAGATTGATGTATGAGACTTGGCATTAATTATCGAGACTTAAACAAGGTCACTATAAAGAACAAGTGCCCATTACCTTAAATCAATGACTTATTCAACCAATTGTAAGGAGCTAGTGTATTTTTGCAAATTGATTTACACTTTAGATATCATGAACTTCAGATTAACCAAAAGATATTCCTAAGACAACTTTCAAAACTCAATACAACATTATGAGTTCTTGGTAATGCTATTTCGGTTGATAAATGTACCCTCTGCTATCATGGACTTGATGATAGGATCTTTCGATTCCTTTTAGAAAAGTGTGTGATCATCTTCATTGATGACATTTTGGTTTATTCGACTAGACCCAAACAACATGAAGAACACTTAAGGATTTTACTTTAGACTTTGAGGAAACACAAACTATACAACAAACTGTCTAAGTGTAACTTTTGGTTAGAAGAGATATCATTTACATCATTTTTGGGCAAGGTATATCGGTAGACCTAAAGAAAATTAAGGCCATAGTAGATTGGAAACAACCCGAGACAGTGATTGAGGTGCAAAGTTTTCTATGTTTAGTAGGGTATTATAGGAAATTTGTTAAGGAATTTTCAAAGATAGCTAAACCACTCACCTAATTGACGTAGAAAAATGAAAGGTTCGAATGGATTGATACAAGGGAACAAAGGCAACAATCTTGGTGTTACTTAACACTAATAAGCCATTCCTAGAGTACAATGATGCTTCGAGAAACAAACATGGTTGTGTGTTGATGCAAAAAGGAAGGTAATCACTTACACATCGAGACAATTACAACCGCATGAACATAATTACTCGATACCTGACTTGGAACTGGCTATGATAGTCTTTGCCTTAAAATATTGGAGACATTACTTATACGATCAGAGATGTGAGATATATATTGATTACAAAAGCCTCAAGTACTTATTTACGCAAAAAGAGCAAAATATGAGACAAAGATGATCATTGGAGCTAATCAAAGATTATGATCTAGGACTAAATTATTGCTTAGGAAAAGTAAATGCAGTTGTAGATGCTTTGAGTAGGAAGAATCACGCTAAAGTTACATTCCTATTGACTGAACAAAAGGAACTAATCCAAGAATTTGAAAGACTCAATCTTAAGTTTGCATGGCACAATGCAGATTTAGAGTTGTCGAATTTGACCATTGAACCCATGGTGATGGAAAGGATTAAAGAGGCTTAACAGAAAGACTTTACGTTGATGTAGGTAAGGTAAGGAATATACACTAACAAGTATGCAGACTTTGAAATCTAAGATGATGAGATTGTTCGAGTGAAACGAAGACTATGTGTACCTAATGATAAAGAACTCAAAAGAGAGATTATGGTAGAGGCACACCATTTAAGCTACACCGTCCACCTAGGAGGAACCAAGATGTATTAAGATCTTAAGGAAGGTTTTTGGTGGAACGAAATGAAATAAGACATGCTAGAATTTGTAATGAAATGTGATGCATGTTAAAGGGTGAAAGCAGAACACCAAAGGCTAAGAGGGCCTATTCTAAAGTGGAAATGGGATTAAATTATGATGGAATTCATCAAAGACCACATTAGTTTATGATTCTATTTGGGTTGTGGTAGATAGAATCATTAAATCCGTGTGCTTCCTTCTTATTAATATGACATACTCATTGGAAACGTTAGCTAAGATCTATGTCTAAGAAATAGTACAGCTTCATAGAGTACCTACAAGCATTGTATCGGACAGAGACCCTAGATTTGTGTCAAGGTTTTGGGGAAATCTACAAAAAGCCTTAGGGAATAAGTCACAATTTAGTACAACTTATCATCCCCAAATTGATGGTCAAATAGAGAGGACCATTCAGACTTTGGAAGACATGCTTCGAGATTATGTAATAAAGTTCAAAGGGAGTTAGGATACTCACTTACCATTAGTGGAATTTGCATACAACAATATTTACCACTCCATAATTAAGATGCCTCCATATAAAGCCTTATGTGGCCGGAAATGTCGATTTCCATTATTTTGGGATGATGTGGAAAAACTTGCAACAAGGCCTGATCTTATATAAGAAGCCGTAGATAAAGTGGCCATCATTAAGAATAAAATGAAAGAGACCTAAGATTGATAGAAGAGTTGGGTAGATTAGAAATGATGGACTTTAGAATTTGAGGTAGGGGATCGTATATATTTGAAGGTAAGCTGAATTAAGAGTATATATAGGGCTAGAGCATAAGGGAAATTAAATCCTCATTATATTGGACCATTTGAAATATTGGAAAGGATTGGGAATTTGGCTTACTTCTTGGCATTACCTTTAAACCTATCTAGAATCCATAATGCATTTCACATGTCGCTCTTATGCAAAAATATTCCAAACCTTGATTAGGTTACTAAATTAGAACTAGTGGTTTCAAAGGAATACTAGATGTATGAAGAACATTCGATTCAGATCTTGGACTGAAAGGCTCAAAAGTTGAGAAACAAGGAGATCAAATATGTTAAGGACTATTAGCGGAATCATGAAAAGGAAGAAGGCACTTGGGAAACAGAAGATCGGGTGAAGAGAAGATATTTGCACTTATTTGCAAATTCAGGTACTTTTTAAAATTTGAGGACAAAACTTAGTTTAAGGGGGTGAGGATGTAAACCCCAAAAATTTTTAGGATCAAGAGCTAGGTTTAGTGGGAGTATT
Source organism: Laguncularia racemosa (assembly GCA_037954665.1). NCBI lineage: Eukaryota > Viridiplantae > Streptophyta > Magnoliopsida > Myrtales > Combretaceae > Laguncularia > Laguncularia racemosa. Next base: position 3,620,261 of record JBBMOL010000035.1, read on the forward strand.
AGGAAATATATCAAAAAACAAACACAAAGGTGCAACTCTAAAATTAGGATTTGCTCTAGGATCATCTATATGACTAGTGTACCTGAACCTTAGACTGTCAAAACCCGAGACAAATCCTAATTTGAAAACAATACACTAAGAGTCATAAACCCTAACTAAGGTTTACCCAAGACCCAAATTCAAAACTCTAATATCCTAAATCGATTAACAAACCTTAAGGCCACATTAAGGATTATCAAAGTCAACCCCAAGCTCGGAAAACCTAAATTTCCAATTCAATCAGAAATGAAACATTAAAAGTGATTATCTATGCTAAGAATGATATAAATGATCACATAATTTAATGAGAATTAGTCCTACTAATTAATCAAATCAAACGTTGCAATTGGTAGAAAACAAGTCCCCCTAAATGGTGTGAAACATGAAGGGTAAATTGGCCAATTCACAAAAAATGATCCAATTTTGCCTCTAGAAATTTCCTTAACTAAGCCTTAATAAATAACATTTGTCAACTAATGGAAAAAATAATTGAAGGCCTTAAACCCTCCTATTAACCACATCCAAAGGTAAGGGAGATGACAACACACTTGATATAAGGGCTTATAATCCACTAAGTACTCCTAGGTGTGTAAGTTTAAGGCATAGAAAAGACCTTAATTTTGATGGAAAAGACTATTACAAAAAATGTCAAGTGATTTCACCTAAAACATTTCCTTAATTAACATCCAAGTCTATCGAGGAACCTACCCTATTATCTAATGTGTTAACCTATCACTTAAGTAACTAAAGGCTCCTCATTTAGCCCTCATCTACATGTGAAGCTTAAGCCCTTATCCTCTGATTTTTTTTTTTTTTACCAAAAAAACACCACAAAACACTCTCTAAAAAGAACCTAACAACCACCACAAAATTGCCACTTCCAACCACCCTTAACTCTACCACTTCCAAAAAGAAAACACTATACCACAACCACTACAATTCACCTAAACCTAACAACCTTCCATGCCACTTGGGAGGACATTTGAGAAGCCCAAATATCATAGGAAACCAAGTAAAAACATCAATCTAGAAGGGAGCAAGGAAGTTGAAGTAAGCGTATGCACAAGGAGGCCAACAAGAGTAGGCAACAAGTAGAACTTACTTCTTCTTTTTCTTATTTTATAATTTTGTGTTAGCAAATTAGAATAGCTAGGAAACTCTCTAATTTTGTAATCTTAGCAATGTCTTTTAGCCATATTGCTCAATGATTTGAAGGATAGGTTGTAATTTCTAGCTAGGATAGATGATAATGTATTGCAACTTCCATGTAAGCAAGCTTGTAGTACAAATTTCAATGAAAATGGAAAGGATAGCACCATGATCTTATTTCCCTATTCTAGTCACCACATTAAGGAGTATAAGTGATATTTATCTTTGATATATTGAGCAAATGCTAACATTTAGGAGCTTTAGGTGATGATTAACATACGTTGGAGATGGTTGAAGATGGAAAAATGGATGATTTAATTTTCAATGAGGAGACTGATAGCAAGAGAGAGTTCTGCTCATGATTTCTAGAATTTTTAGAATAATCTTAGTAGAATAACATTAGGAAAAGTTGGAAAATTAAACCCTTTGATTTAGGATAAAAAAAAATGCAGATAAAGGATGAGTAAAATCGAAAACCTAGAGATCAACATTGAACCTTTGATGAAAAAACTAAATGTAAATACTTAGAAATCATATAGCCATATAATATTATTAAAATATAATGTAAGGACGAACTTGTAATTATTATAATGGTACGAGGGTAATTCTATCTTTTCATGGTTAGAATATATAAGCCACATATTAACCTAGTAAACCCTTTTCACCAATTGTGTAGTAGTAGACAAAAAAGGACACTCTCTAGAACTCTAAGGCTACCTAGCGAAGAACTCGATTTCATTAGGTAAGGGGTTTCAATAATCAAGTTATTGCATTGATGATGGAATCATGAATTAAACAAATTGTTATAACAGGATCGATAGAATTCAGATCAAGGAAAGGGATAAAACGAGCATGGTGGGTTAGCAGGCTAGCTCGCTCAACTCGTAATTTTTTATAGGTTGAGCTAAAAAAATTTGGCTTGCATTAATTGCGGGCTTTTTGGTACACCTTAAGTAGCCCATAGGCCAACACAGGTAACCTGATGTGGGGTGGGTTAGCATCTGTGGCCCACCCAATTTAAAAAAAAAATGATGGATATGCTAAATAGAGAGGTAGAGGACAGGATAAACAAAACAATGACAAGACAACAACATAGTTACACTTATACTTACTGATGTGCCTAAACACACTTAAAAGCACATCCAAAAGACTTAAGAATAACTATCTCAAGTCAAGGCAAAATCGGATAAAAAAATGGCACTTTTCAAATGAACCCTAATGATGAAAGGATGAAATTCAAACAACCAATGATATAATCAAAATACTTCAATGAAAATGCCTTCTAACAACACTCTAATTTCATGTAATCCACGCAAATGAAGCCTCAATTTGACAAAGAAAAACCGTAACAAAACAATCCCTTTTCCAAAATTGAAGAACACGTTAACAAGGGAAATCCTCAAGAAGAATCGGATCAATATGATAATTCCTTCAAATAAGCATAAGAATTCGTGAATACAACAAGTAATTCTGACCAAGAACTATCTCAAATCATCCCTAGATATGACACACTAGAGAAGAAAAGAAATCACAACAAAATGAAATTGATATAACTCACAATTTCAAGATGTTGCACTCGCCACAATTTCAACTTCTTGGGATTGAAATTGATAAGAGAATTTGGAATTAGGAAAACCCTAAGCCCTCTCACGAAATTTGAAGTGTTTTTTCTGCAAAATAAGCCTCCTCAAACCCTCTCTTAAGCAAGTATTTATACTTGCTACCCCTAGGGTTAAAAAGTGCTCAAAATTACAAGTTTGCCACTTTTAAGGTGGCTAGCCCTAAATGAAAATTACAAGGAAATAAAAGTGTCCCAAAACCAAATACAACCAAAAATAGTTCATAAAAGTGTAAATATATAAAAGAAATGGTCTTCAAGATGCCGGTCTTCTATAGGATCCATCGGCCCAACTCATCTCCGGTTCAGGTCGGTCCATGGATAACCCACAATTTGAGTCTGAGGGAGTTTGTCCATTGCCCTATAGAATATGATAAGTGTGCCTATTGGAAAACACAATACAAGAATAATAGAAAAGAGGTTAATATATAAATAATTCCGGGGTCGATCTGCTCAAATGGGCCCTTAACGCCAAGATTTGAAATCCTTCAATTCTTGCCCTAATGATAGGTCTTGTTGGATTTTTATTCCTATCATCTCCTCGGGCCTCAAAAAGATTTGTCCTCAAATCTAGTTGATCAAATGCAGTAGAGACTTTGTTTCCTCCTAGCAAGTCACCTGAAGAAATATCTTTGCAAAATCCCAATATCTGAAATACTACAGGTGGTGATTGTCTTCTCTCCTCCATTTCCGGGATGTATCTCTTCTGCAACACAAATAATGACCCATTATCCACTAAAGTTACCCCTGTATCAACCTGTTCCATTGAAACTGTTTCCTCTTTTTCTAACTCATCTATATGCTGCTGATCCTCATGGTCTTCTAATGGTTGGCCCAACTGCTTATTACCCGCTAAAACCTCTGAAGGTGAACATAACTGTCTCTGAACAGTCTGGCTCTCTGGTGGTCTGCTCGTCTGACTATGATCATCAGGATCCTCTGAAGGTTGGCACATTGGTGTCTGAAAAATTTTATGCTTTAAGGGTTGGCTCGTGTCACTAGAGCCTTCAAGAACCTTTGAAGGTTGGCATACTTGCGTCTGCATAATTTGGTCCTCCCAGTCTAGGTAGTCATCTGTGGAACCCCTACCATCAAATGAAGGCATCTGTAGCTTCACACACTCTGGTCCTTGAGGTGGTCTAAATTCCCTGTCCGGATATGGATTAAGCCTAAAATTATCATCTTTATCTTCCCTAAGAGCATGATAATCTCCCTTTACTCTAGGTGGTGCCATAAGGTTTACCACCGGTGGTGGTGGCAATGTCATCCTATCAATCCTTGTTGCTAATGTAGCAACAAATGTGGAAAGGTCCCGAAGTTGTTCATCTAGAGTTCTTCCATTTGTATTTCGACAACTTGGTCTGCTACCCACTTGGCTATTGGCCTCATTGCCAATGTACCCATTTACACTATCATATGACATGTTTGTGGATGCGATTTATCTAAAATACAAATGTAATCTCAAATAATTTGTAGCACACTCCCTTCACTTCACCACGTCACAGTAACAAGTTTGGATAACAACACACACACTTGTACACCCACGGTGCAACAAGTCACCAATGCAATAAATACTTTTTATCACTTCAAGTATATTAGAATAAGTGAAGCACAAATAAATACTTCTAAGTAGTTAAGAAATTAAATTCAACTCACAAGTGTTGAAGTAATAAGTTTAATTACTTTCACACTTTAATGTTTGTTTTTGAATTCAAATTCTACTACTTCAATTTTCCTTTATTGCCACGGTTTCACACCTACAATTGATCTTGATGTGCAGCACCTTTAATCCACATAAATCCACAAATTTACACCACCACACACACCTTCAATCATGGTGCACTCACTCCACCAATAACTCCACGGCAACAACACAAACAACAACAACAATTAAGATGTATCACTTCCACGGCAACAACAAGGTGAATATTGATTACAAGTAGTCTTCAACTTCCATGGCAAATAATGAAGACAAAAGATTAATAAGTAGCTTTGCCAAAATGAATTCCGAATCCCACTATAGGCAGCAACTTTCAATTTGAAATTCAAATAACTTCACTTATTGCAAGCCTTCCTCAATTGGTAACAATGAATTCAAATTCAAATAGTAATCATTAACTCCCACAACTTAATTACATATGATTTGAATTCAAATAATTCCTTACTAACCAAACTTAATGCAATCTGCAAATTTTACTTCACAAATTCAGAATTACACAATGGAATTCAAACAACAAACTTCACAACTCCTCACACCACAAGCTACTTCACGGCAACAATTGGTAAGTTTCACAATTTCAAAAAAAAAATTTGCTAAAGTAACTTCACTTTGTACTTCTGCTCTTCCACGTGAATTAGTGTCCACAAAGTGATATAATAACCTTCCCAAATCAACTCCAACAACCAGCAAATCAATTCCCAATCCAAAACAATTTTGCAATATCAAACAACAACAACAACACAATTTCGGTTTTCACTTGATCAACCCTATTTGATGATCACTTCCACGAAATTGAATACAACCAATTCCCTTCTCTCAACAAGAGCTCTGACACCAAAAAGATGATGTGCCTAAACACACTTAAAGGCACATCCAAAAGACTTAAGAATAACTATCTCAAGTCAAGGCAAAATCGGATAAAAAAATGGCACTTTTCAAATGAACCTTAATGATGAAAGGATGAAATTCAAACAACCAATGATATAATCAGAATACTTCAATGAAAATGCCTTCTAAAAACACTCTAATTTCATGTAATCCACGCAAATGAAGCCTCAATTTGACAAAGAAAAACCGTAACAAAACAATCCCTTTTCCAAAATTGAAGAACACGTTAACAAGGGAAATCCTCAAGAAGAATCAGATCAATATGATAATTCCTTCAAATAAGCATAAGAATTCGTGAATACAACAAGTAATTCTGACCAAGAACTATCTCAAATCATCCCTAGATATGACACACTAGAGAAGAAAAGAAATCACAACAAAATGAAATTGATATAACTCACAATTTCAAGATGTTGCACTCGCCACAATTTCAACTTCTTGGGTTTGAAATTGATAAGAGAATTTGGAATTAGGAAAACCCTAAGCCCTCTCACGAAATTTGAAGTGTTTTTTCTGCAAAATAAGCCTCCTCAAACCCTCTCTTAAGCAAGTATTTATACTTGCTACCCCTAGGGTTAAAAAGTGCTCAAAATTACAAGTTTGCCACTTTTAAGGTGGCTAGCCCTAAATGAAAATTACAAGGAAATAAAAGTGTCCCAAAACCAAATACAACCAAAAATAGTTCATAAAAGTGTAAATATATAAAAGAAATGGTCTTCAAGATGCCGGTCTTCTATAGGATCCATCGGCCCAACTCATCGCCGGTTCAGGTCGGTCCATGGATAACCCACAATTTGAGTCCGAGGGAGTTTGTCCATTGCCCTATATAATATGATAAGTGTGCCTGTTGGAAAACACAATACAAGAATAATAGAAAAGAGGTTAATATATAAATAATTCTGGGGTCGATCTGCTCAAAATGGGCCCTTAACGCCAAGATTTGAAATCCTTCAATTCTTGCCCCAATGATAGGTCTTGTTGGATTTTTATTCCTATCACTTACATAGACCTCTTTAGTTCTTCATGCATCATGCTTGTCATCGTTTAGTGACTACTCACTATGGTCGATGTCATCATCATCGTCATCTCATCACTTACTCGTTCGACTTTGATAAACCCTTTGTAAAACCCTAGAAAAGTAAGTCGTTTTTTATGATAAAAATAATTAGGATAATTATTTAAGTTCCCAATAAAGTAGAATATGGTACCTTAATTTTTTTCAAATAATTACGATTCTTATCTATATTTTACAATTAGGCATCAAATATTATTAGCTACATAAAGTTAGTCTTCAAACTTTATGTAACAAGAATTTCATTAGTCAATCTAAGATTTCTTTAAATATCTATATATAATTTTTTTTTTCTTTTAAGAGATGTAAACAATTAACTTGTCTAAGGAGCATTTCTAACTAAATTCTCAAGAAAAGTACCTCAAAGTTAACTTCTTAAAGAAAGCTATTTCACTATCTTCTCAAAGAAGTCATCTTGATAAACTTGATGACAAGTTTGTCAAAGAAAACCAAAACTTCTACTAGTTAATACCAATTCCTTTCACTTCTATTTAATCTTAAACCGAGCTATTAGATGATGGCAAGATCCTTTTTCTAACTAGAATATCTTATGGAAAAGGAAAACAAGTATGAATACTTGATAGATTTAGTCTAGAAATCAAAATTAAAGATCAAAAAATTCTAGCCCAAATGTCATCTATAATTCTTAAGAATTTTCGCAGGTAGCAGTTTTAGAAGTTCTATTAGATAAGGAAATAAACTTAAGATTTAGCTCCAAATGAACCCGAATAAGGTCCAGGAGCTAGAGAAGACTTGATATTTTATAAGTTGACCTAAGTTAACTTAGTCAAATTAAAAGTCAACTTGAGTCAACTGACTCTACTCAACTTACTAACTTAAGTCTTTCATTCGACATCCACAAGAAGACTTAAGTAGACCTAGAACATTATAGCTAAGACCCAAGTTGACTTAGAGAAGACTTGCTAAATAAAACACCAAGAATTCACATGATACCCTTTTCCGATAGAATTTATAGATTTAACTCAATAAAAGTTCAGTTGAAAACTGTCAACTATACTAATTTCCACTAAACTCCTTACCAGATAATTCAATCTTATTCTCGATATTTCACCTAGTAGACTAAACTTAAATTTTGTCAGATTTCATTTATAGGATCAGTACTTTGCCCCATTTAACTTAAGTTAACTTTCAATAAGCAATAAGACGACTCAAGAAAACTTGCATTGAATTGAGTCTAATCTTTTCTAAACCTATCCTATTTTATCCTAATCATAAGGATTGATATCCTAGAACATAGATAAGCAAAAATAAACACAAATTAATAACCAACCTGATTACAAAACAAAATCAAAATCGAAAGTTCCTAAACTTCAACTTAGAAACATCTAATTGATTAAGCTTAAAGCCACCCCCTAATCCTAATCTATTTTAACTAATTCTTTTCATAATTCATTGTTACATCTGAATTACTTAATAACGCAAAATATAAGGAATTGCACCAAAAAACAAACTGGTTCCATTCCCTTTAGATGGCATCATTTCTATGTGAAGTTTTAAATATGCAAGCTTTGAAAAATCAACACCTTATCTTATCTTATCTTATCTTATGGAAAATGACATTTTAATCATACCCTATCTTGACTTACCTTCTTGGACAAATTTCCACAAGGTAATTAATGAAAAAAACCTAAGAAGCTAACCGGTTCTACTCCTTCTTCAAGACACCACCCACAAGGATAACTTCTACGTTATGCTTTAAAAATTCAACCCTTATCTTATCTTATCTTATCATGACTAAACTTACTCTACCAGATCTTATCTCAATCCTACCCTATTTTATCTTATCTAACCTAAGAAAAGGGCATGAAATAATTTGGAAATAGGCATATGAAGACCAGATCCAAATTAGATGCACTAAACATGTGATTTTTTCAATTTTTGCAAGGGTTTACTTACCTTAATCTATCTTATCTTATACTTATTAAATCTCACCTAAAATTTACCCTATTATACCTTAAACACATTGTGATTACTTAGTAAAAGAGCATGGGAAAATTCAAAACGATGAGCCCCAAAAAATATATTAGAAACTCCTTTCTTCATGTGAGCACCACCATGTAAATCCATCTAGCTTATTACCATTCAATTCATCCCGTCCTATCTTAATTTAATTTAATCTAAACTACCCTAAATTAACTTGATTAAAATGGGATAAGAAACTAGAAATATCATGGAAAAATTAAAATTTTAGAGTCTTATAAACAAAATAACAATTACATATAAATCTCATCTCCAAAAATACCTTGTTACTTAACCTTGCTTCATCCTATGTTTCAAGCCATCTTACCTAATCTTAACCTAATCAAAATTAGCCCAAAATTTGTCACAACTAATCTAAGGAAGTTAACTAAAAATAAATAAAAAATTGTCCTAAGAAACCACTTGGAAGCTACCAAAATCTGCCACCCTTCATTGACCATGTCAACGCCATGTGATTTGTCCATATCAACCTTATCTTATCTTGTGCAATCACTCTCCTAACTTATCGTATGAGCTATTAGGATAATTATAACCCTAAAACCTGCCTAATTTTGTCTCCTTAGGTACAGAAAATTAGAATCTAAAATTAATTACAAAGCAACAAAACTTAACTACTATAAAAATGGGATGTGAGGAGGCTAACCTACCTAAGTAAAACTCCCCATCTCCCACACCACTTTGAGCCCCCTATTCTCTAATTTTCCCTCATCCAAAACTCGACCAAACACACCTAATATTTCTCTAAGAAGTTAGAAATTTTCATTCATAATTAGTTCCATTTACATCTCTAAAATCGATAAGAGGTTTGGAACCACTAACTTTATGCGTTAAGGTAAGAACTTCCAAGGAGATTGAGCCATCTTTAGACTTTCTTAAGGAAGTTACTAACCTAACTTATATTCTATATTTTAGGGCCTCTATTTAGGTATCGAAGGAGTTTTCATCAGATTAAGGTAATCCAATTAACCCATGACATTTATCATAGCATACACATCATATACTTACATTAACATCACCTATATGTAATAGTTGTGGATTCCAACCACAATTCCACATCAAGCAAACTTTGTCTTTGTAAGATTATCTTATTTCTTTTCATTTAGATTTTTTTTAAACATTTGGACATATTTCGAACTCCTAACGAATACAAAAGTACAAAGAAAAGATGTTTAGACCTTATCTTCACGCATTAAGGACTTATGATCAATTATGACTATCTATGACCTATTGAACATCCATGACCATGTTTTCGGACATTCATAGACGTATTCTTGGACATTTATGAACATATTCTTGGACATGTTTATGGACATACTCATGGACATATACCTTAGACATATATTTGCCTTATCATGACATCATTTGAGAACAGGACTTACCATGACGAGGACCTAAGCACGAAGCTTGACAATAGACTAATTCCTAAACAAAGGACCAGGAACTTGGACTTGAGACCATGGATTTGTACTATTAAGAATCAAAATAATTAAAAGATACCCTAAAAGATTTTAATAAGATTTAGGGTTTAGATTAGGATACTAAAGTAATATATTTTACTAGTAGTTATTCTTATATGTATTTCTTTTATGTCTAATTATTTGGGTTTTTTTAGAAGATCCTTAGTCTCTACCCAAGGATTATTACAATCCTTAAGTTAAGCCTAAGTGTAGGAGTTCAAATGATCTACTATCTACTTGCTACTTGCTAACTGCGTGATGTTTTGTTGATTGCTATTGATTTTTTGGAATGACTGATTACCTTTCATGCTCTCATATGTGTGGTCACCTTATTAACCAGTAAACTTAAATTCTTAGCCAAAATAATCGGATCACTCGTCACATGTCTATAATTTAACAAGTACATAAAAAGGAATGAAGAGTCTTCAACCTTTACAAAAAGATTTTGAAACATGTCAATGCCTTTTGAAGCATTTCAAGTCTTTTTAAAGTGTTTTTGTAAAGGTTATATCAAAATCCCAATATGTGCTCTTAGAGGCCACTGTTTATAAAACCTTAGTGTTGTCGACAGTAATTTTATCAAAATTGATTTTGTTGGAGGTAAAGCGGTTAGAAGAACTCTTATTTAGGCTTGTGAGGCATTGTTAACAATTTGATTGCAGTTTGATACCCTGATGAGGGATCACCTATTATAGCCATGGAGGCATTATTATTTAATTGATGGTGAATGGCTCGGCGTGGAATTCACCAAGACTGGCCCTTGGGGCATTTTTGTTCTTAGCAACAGGTAAGCATTGAGTTTGTTTAGGGGATTGTGCCCTTAAACAACCTCCTAGGTAAGGTGAGGTGCTCCCTATGGGTAAGTACGGAAGTTAATCGAAGTACAGATAACACAAATCCATACCTTTCATGGTTCCAAACTCCTATGAATATGTTGCTTGCATTCATCACGCATGCATTCATTTCATATCTAAGTAGATTTTATGATGTGGAAATTAATATTTGATAACATGCTTGAATAGTAGTAATGATGGGTAAACTCATAGAATCATAGTTTGCTCACCCCCTAATAGTTTATCTTGCAAGGTATGCTAAAGCTAGGAATTGGGCTAAGATTAAAGTGATGAGTGTTCTAGACTTGAGCCTAATAGATATATGGAGAATTAGAAGATAGTTAAAAGTCTAGGATGAGTGAATAGATATATGGATACCGATTCTCTGCGATTTTGGTGAATTGGTTTCCATAGTTATATTCATAATAATTAATTATATGTACTATCAGTTATGGTGAGGAATGATTATTAAATTAGAGTCTTGCAACCTCTAACTTGTAAGGCAGTTTTCATATTACGTGTGCACATGTGATATGGTAACTCTTAAGTAATTTTAGTAGGCCCCCTATAGGGTTGTTAAACCCTCTTCCCTATCCTCTCCACTCCTTTGCCCTTCTCCCTCCTCTACTTCGATTCGACACTCTCAGCCTCCCACTTGCCACTCCGGCTTCCCTCCTACACCAATCCAACGCTCGCATTCATGACTTGCCACTCTAATGTCCAGTCTCCTACTCCGATCAGACCCTCATTGTTATCTAGTTACCCCCTTGCTCTCTTTAATCCACAATTCTTCCCTTATTAGATAGACCATCATCATCATTTTCATCATTCACTCATCATTGTCATCATCATCATCGTCGTTGTCACTCACCCGTTGTCATCGTCGTCATCATCGTCACTCACTCATCGTTGTTGTCATTACTAGGGTTTGGGGTTTGGAGTTGGATAGATGGAAGAAAATAAAAAGCAGATAAAAAGAGAGGGGAGATTGGGGCTAAATTAGGTTGTGGCAGGCTAGCTTGCCTAACCCACATTGGCCCATGGGGCAATTTGGGCTAGCTTTTTCAGCCTGCATAAGGTGAAGGCTAATGCAAGCCAGCCCGCTTTAACTTATAGGCCAATGCGGGTTAGTGTGGGCTGGCCCATTTAGCTTACATTTCCAACTATATTAACTACATGATCGTATACCTAGACGTACCAAAATGGCAAAATACACAAAAAGATATACAACCATAATACACAACTGTACATCTAATCCAATTGTTCCAAAGTACATGGCCAATGCATGGTCGTCTATCTAGAGACATTGTTCTAATTGATTTAATTTTTACCTATTCAAAATTTCATGCAACTTAAACACTTAGTATAACTCTAGAAATTCTAATAGAGTAAGAGAAGTAATCCTATAACGGTAAAGTGAATAGAATTGAGAAACTTAGATTATTCCTAGACTAGTACTAGGAGTAAACTCTTGACATTTTTACAGATTTCAATCTAGCCAATAGTCTTGGATAAGTTGTGCTTAAGACTATGTTTCTAGGTATGTGCTACCTTTGTTGTTTGTGTAATTGTTAGGATAGTTATAAACTAGAATGAATTATAATGGATTAGATTAAGTTGGTTGTTGGTTATGCTTGGCTCGGCCTAGGGGCCTATAATGGCAGATCCCTAAGAGGCACCCTAATGACCTTTGTGTAATGTTGTCCTTAGTGGAGTTGTGCTTTGAAATGATCTGTGTTGTTTTAAGGACTCATGGTTGTTGGGGCCTATAGTGGTAGTTCCCAACACCGTACTATGTATTAAGCATCTATATATGGTTTGGCGAGGTCTTGAGTACCTCATTATTGTTATGTGGACCAAATAGAATAATAACTTGTTGTGTGATGTTAATGTCTGCATTGATGCATGTGACTTAATTTATTCTTATTCATGTGTATGTATTTATGGGTTATATATACTTAGCATTAGCTCATCCATTGGGGATATTTTTTTTAGTTGTAAGCATAGATGAAAATGCTACTTATGATGAGGACCTAGGGTCAAATGTGTAGGAAGGGGATGATGTAGATTTCTTTTATTACTATAGTAATTAAGTGAGGAATTACCAATTGAAGCCTTTAAAACTTTAGTGGGACTTATTTTAATATTTGAGAATTTGAGTATATAGAACAAATGATATCTAGAGTAGTTCGAATTGATGTATTCTAGAGCTCTTTGAAGAAATATACAAATTGTGAATGAGACTTAATTGAGTCATTAAATATATTCTAAAATGTTCATTTGGATTGTGATTAGCAGGTATTGTAGATTTTATGGTATAGAGTGGTTAAGAGCATTAACGTGTCTTTACTCTATAAGGACATATGGTAAACTGTAGCATCTCGGGTTTCAAGGCATTACGCCTTAAATGGTATCGGAGCTTAGGTCTGATAATCTTTAGAAACTAGGTAATAATTAATAGGTATAGGTTTCAAATAGTAGAAAATAGGTTGATATCTTTAGATAGATTAAGCAATGGATTTGTAGGATGGTGAGATAAGATGACAATGGGTGAAGATATGGGATGATTACTGTTTTTTAATGATTTATTTTATTGTAATTATTATTTTTGTTTACAATTCTTTTAGTTTCTAAGTTATTCATATATAGGTATGCAATTATGTGTAGAGGTATATATGTATATACTAACACATAATAACACTAACGTTTAATCTAACACTAACTTTTGAGTCTATTTAGTTGTCTCTTCTCAAATAGAATGCCTCCAAGAAGAATTACTAGATTAAGCTTATCAAAGGGTGCTAGGCGTAGCAAACCAAATGAGGGGAAACTTTAAGGTTAGCAACCATAAAGGGGATATGGTCAAGTAGCAAATGAAACAACTCAACTTCTGCAAACTGTAAACAACTTCGTGGGGTTGTTGACACAATAACAGCAAGCCTAAAATGTCCCACAAAATAGAGTTGCAAAAGAACTAATAAGCTTTGATAGGTTCTTTAGGGTGGCAAAAGAGTTCAGCCCTAAAGTGGATGGCCCAATTAAAGTAGAAGATTGGATGTAGGAAATTGAAAAGACATTTGCTACCTTTTGGGTACCTGAAGACAGGAAAGTAAACTATGCTGCATTTATGTTGAAGGGGACTACAACAAAATGGTAAGCATAAATTCCGAGGCTGGTAGAGGCATGTGTAAATTGGATGGGGCTCAGGGAACTATTCTACTAGAGGTATTTCCCTAGCAGTTCAAGAGATAGAATGGAGAATGAGTATTACAACTATAAATAGGGGAGGAAAATAGTAGAAGAATATGAGGCAGTCCATGCTAATGTTAGATCTAGGGCAAGAAGATTATTGAGGGGAATGGAGCTAAGTTTCCAACATGAGGTTAGAGCCTTTCAATGAACTACATATGCTGAAGTGGTTGACAAGGCAATGTATTTGGAATAAAGCAAAAGAATGACAAAGGAGCAACGCCCCAAGGCAAGGGTAGCCTTAGGTAAGAGACCTGCCTTTAATGTGATGGTGTAGGATAAGGGCAAGAGGCCCTAAATGTTTCAAAATAAACCTTAGGTTATTGCAGCCTCTCCTTTATAGATCAGACTAGTGGCTTTGGCACTCCTTTCAAAAACCTTGTAATTAAATGCACTAGGTGTTATAGGCCTTATGAACTAAGGGAATGCAAATGGCCAGAGGGTACTTGTTTCTCCTATGGAAAGATATGACATATTAGTCGGCATTGTAATGAAAGGCCAGTTCCACTAGTATTCTATCATGTGTGTAAGCAGAGGGGACATAAGGCAGCAAATTGTCCTCAAGGGTAGGTAGGAAATCAGATAGCCCCAACTCAACAAGTAGTAAGAATTCCAATAAGGGTACCAGTTGGTAAGCTACAAATAAGGGGCCCCAGACAATGGGTTCCCACTAAAGTGTTTACACTCTAGCAATAGCAACACCAAGACCTCCTAAATATGGACACCATTGCAGGTTTGGTTCAAGTATACACTTACAATGCTTATGCATTATTTGATACTAGTGCTTCTATTTCTTGTGTGTTTAAATCATTTATACATGATTGTGCATTGAATATTAAATGTATGGATGGCCAATTGGCTGTTAGTGCTCCCTTGGGAGTTAGAGGAATGTTAGATAGAATCTGTAGAAGAGTAAGAATAGAAATACAAGGTAGGGTAGTGCTAGTAGATCTGTTGATTATGGAGATGGTAGAATTTGATATTATCTTGGGAGTTAATTGGTTGTTAGAATACCACTCCACCATTGATTGCTATAACATGGTGGTGCACTTCAACACACTTACGGAAGATTCTTTTGAGTTTAAGTTGGAAGCATAGAGACCAACGGGATTATCCACTTATGAGTTGTGGGGGAAAGAACTATGACTACTAAAGCTAGTGAAGAAATGAAGCTAGAGATGGTGTTAGTAGTGAGAGAATTTCTAAATGTGTTTCTAGAAGACCTTCCCGGTTTACTCCTAACCAGTGAGATAGAGTTTAGCATCAATTTAGTATAGGGTACTTGCCAATATCAAAACTAGTGTAGAGGATGTCATTGGTTGAATTAGAAGAAATAAGGAAATAGTTATAGGATCTTTAAGACAAAGGTTTCATAAGACCTAGTATATCTCCTTAGGGTGTGCCGGTTCTTTTTGTCAAGATTAAGGATAGAATTATGAGAATGTGCATCGATTACAGAGAATTGCATCAAGTCACCATCAAGAACAAATATCCTCTTCCTAGGATAGATGACCTGTTTGACCGGCTATAAGGAGCTTAGGTATTTTCTAAAATTGACCTAAGATCAAGATACTACCAACTGAGGATTAAGGAAGGGAATGTCTAGAAGATAGCCTTCAGGACCCAATATAGGCATTTTGAATTTTTTATGATGCCTTTCAGGTTAACCAATGTACTTGCAGCATTTATAGACTTGATGAATAGAGTGTTTAGGGACTTCCTAGATAAATTTGTAATTGTCTTCATAGATGATATCTTAATATACTCCAGAAGTAATGAGGAACATGAAGAACGTTTGAGGTCGGTGTTGGACAAGTTGCAAGCAGAGAGATTATATGCCAAATTTAAGAAATGTGAATTCTGACTAGAGTAGATAATTTTCTTGGATCATGTGGTTAATAAGGATAAAATCTCTATGGACCTAGAAAAGGTGAGAGGTATAATGGATTAACCTAGACTGAAAATAGTAACAGATATCAAAAGCTTCTTGGGTTTAGCAAGTTACTATAGAAGATTTATAGAGGGATTCTCAATGATATGATAGGAATCAAAATCTTACAAGACCTATCATTAGGGAAAGAACTAAAGGATTTCAAATCTTGGCGATGAGGGTTCTCTTTGAACAAACCAATCCCGGAATTATTTGTATACTAACCTCTTTTCTATTACTTATGTGTTGTGTATTCTAGTAAGCACATTTATCGGGTTTTACAAGGTAATGGACAAACTCACTAAGACTCAACTTGTGAGTTATTCATGGATCGACCTAAATCGAAGATGAGCTGGACTGACGAATTCCATTGAAGAGCTGCCTCTTTGAAGATTATTATCTTTTGTACTTGTAATTTATTTTGTAAGCTTTTCAGGCATTTTATTTGGTTGTAATTGTAGGTTTAGGACTGGCCACCCTTTAATGGCGTAGATGTAATTATTTAGCCATTTTAACTCTAAGGGGAGGGTTTATGTAGTAAGTTGAGAGAAAACAAATTGCTGCCTAATTTCATGAGAATTAGGGTTCATACTCCAAATTTTCATAAGACTCTTATCAATTCTTCAAGGATTGTGGCGAGTAGCAACTTAAGGATTTGTGAGTAATATCAATTCCTTAGTTGATTCTATTTCATGCTAGTGTGTCATATCTAGTTGTGATTTGGGTTGTGTCCTATTTTGTTCTTGATTATCACGTTAATTTTAGGGTCATTTCTATCATTGGATTGCTTGCAATTTAGTGGAATTAGATCTTACACTGTATTGTTGATTGTAATTATTCAATTGCTAATGGAATTTGCTAGTTTGCGTGGAAGTCTTTACATAAGGGATTTACGCCATTTTCAATATTCTTGGTGATTGGATTTCCATTTGATCTTGTGTTGTGTGCTTGATCCTATTGAGCACATCATCATTTGGTGTTAAGGTTATTTGATTTACAAATTGGATTCAAAAGGGATTAGGGTTCACGCCACTTGTGGAGGTGTTGATCGGATTTGCTTCAATTGTTGTGTGTATATGCTTTTGTCAATTAAGCACATCATCTTTTTGGTATCAGAGCTTACTTGTTCATACAAATTAGGGTTCATAAGTTACTTGGCATTACGCTATTTTTAGGGATTTATTGAAGTGGTTCTTCAATTGGTTTCACGTGCTTGAATTTGATCATTTAGGCATATCATCTTTTGGTATCAGATCATAAGTTAAGAGAAGGGAATTAGTGTTGGTTGAATTTGTTTCATGGTCAATTAGGCTTCTTCAATTTGTGATCCGAAATTGTGTATGTTGCGAATTGAATTGCTTAATTATCTTGTTGAGAAGTTGAGATTTGCTGCTTGTTGAAGTGGAATTGGAGGATTTGTTGTTGCTTCTTGTTGTTGAGGATTTCCATGGAGGGAAAGGAGTAGAAGTGTATTTCTTGATTCAAAATGCAGAACTTAGAAATTACCTCATTTGTGAAGAAAGTGGAAGTGTATTCCTTGCTTGTGTGTTTTCGGAAATAGGGAGTATACTTGTACATTTTCAGAATTGAATTGTGTGGAGTATATGGAAGCTATTTGATTTTCAAAACACACATTAAGTGGTAGAAGTTATTGTGTGGTCATTTGAATTTGAAAGTTGCTTCTTACCAATTGTGGAAAGGTTGCAATAAGTGAAACAATTTGAATTTGAATTGAGTTGCCTTTTTATATAAGTTGTGGTTTGCAATTGTATTTGAAGTGGAAGAATTTGCAACATGGTATCCTTGAGCTTGCCATGAGGAAGAGTAATGTTTCTTTGTGATCATTTGTGATCTCTTGGAAAAAGTAGAAATTTGAAAACAAAGAAGAGTGAATGGAGTGTTGATGAATTCAAAGTTGTGGTTGTCCTTTACCATTTCCAGATTTGAAGTGTGTGGAGAAAAGGAAATTATTTCAAATTCAAACACCATCTTTAAGTTGAAGAAGTTATTGTGTGATAATTGAGTGAATGACTATTTGAATTTGAATTTGCTTCTTACCATTTGCAGAAGAGGTTGCATTTAAAGTGGAATTTGAATTTGTTGCTGCCTTTGTTTGTAAGTGGTAGTGTGAGGTGAGTTGTTGTGAGTGGCGAATTGGAGTTGTATTGTGAAGGAGTGTTGCAACATGAAGTGTGTGTGCGTTAAGGTGAAGGTGTTGTACGTGAAGTAAAGTTGTTGTGAAGTTAGTGCACCATAAGTAAATTGTTGATTATGTGTGTATGTATGGCGGTGTGAATGTGTAGTAAGGGAAGTGTCACTTTTGAATTTGTGGAATTGTATGTGGTGTAAGGTGCTACACATTAACACTAATTGTGAGTGTGAACCGTGACCAAGAAAGGGAAGTGAGTAGTAGAATTTGAATTTAAAAACAAACATTTAAGTGTGAAAATAATTGAACTCATTACTTAAACACTTATTAGTTGAATTTAATTTCTTAACTACTTGGAAGTATTTATTTGTGCTTCAATTATTTTACTTGACTTTACTTAAAGTGACAATAAGTATTTATTATATTGGTTGTATGTTGTATCGTAGGTATATGAGGGTGTGTTGTTGTGGTACGTACAGTGAATTGTGTTGTTAACTTGTTAAAGTTAGTTAACAACCATGTCAAATGATGTGTATACTTTTACTAATTTAATACATTAAGTATTAACTTCTTCTCCAACCATTGATGATGGACAAAGAGAAAATTTGTTCCATATTTCTTGTAGGGTACAAGGAAACTTGTGTGTCATTATTGTTGATGGTGGTATGGTAATGGCGACATTTGTTTATAGTTTTCATAATTTGTTATGTATGATGACATGATTTCATGTGTAAGATTCTAAAACCCTATTTCGATGGTTTAATTTTCCATATAGAATTTCTCCTGTGCTATTTTTTTCTTGAAATAAAGTATCACAGTTATGAAGCGAAGTTTTTGCTTTTTCTTTTTTTTTTCCCCAATAGATGTTGTAATCATATCCCATATTGGTAGTTTACAAGAAAAGTGTAATTACCAATAAATAATCAATATGTAAAAATCTTTCATTTTATCTAACATCAATTGCACAATTAATTTTTAAAATTTTTGTTTTGAAACTTATAGTTTCCTACAAATTTTTAACAAAACTTTAGATTAATTTTTTGGACCGTCACCCATAATAAAATGTGCACTAGCTTGATGAAAATGATTTGCTACATCAAAGTTGACCAACTTAATTCAAAGTAGCTCCTCTAATTAATTGACTAATACATACACACACTCTTTAGTTAATTAATGGAAATGACTGAACTAATAAGCCCTTATAATGCGGGAAGTAATTATTTATCTCTGACTTTAATTTAAGTGATGTATGAGAGAATAACATTTATGATCTTTGAGCAATAGTTAGCATATATCATTTTATCATTTAAAAGAAAAATATTCATAGATACATTGTGTATATATATTATTTCATGTCTCAAATTTTTAAGAACTTTAAATTCGATATATCAAAATCATTTTGCTTTTAACATAAATACATACATACACACAGATATATTTCATAGTTTATTTTTTTATTAAATTATATTTCACTATAGGGATCTTTTTTATTGTTCACTCATTATGTGAGCTTTTATGTAGTTTCTCATTAAACCCAACAACCACACACTCTTATTAAACTTCTTTCTTATTCCTTCATCGTTATTTAGCTTCATTTGTCGCTTTCTTTGCACCTATTAATCTTCTTTCTCATTTCTTCATTTTTGTTTATCTTCTTCATCATTTCTCAAAAATAAAGAAATAAAAAAGAAGATTAATATGAGTAGGTGGTTATTAGGTTTAATAAGAAATGAAAGGAGCTAATGTGGTTTTGATTTTCAGTAGTAATACAATGTAAATGTGAGGGAAGAGTAGGCAATTTTTGATATCTTAATAAATCCAATGTCTCAATTTGCCATAACTTGACATTACACGTATAAAAAAACTCTCTAGGTGGACCTCAAGTTAAAATAATAAAAGTTTGTTAGATGAGCATTTAACAAAGGCACTAAATTAAACCTATATTGAAAGTATGACCATTCAATTGAAAGAAATGAAAGTTAAAACACTAAATTATTGAAAATCAGAAGTACGAGCACTTGGATTGTCTTTTTCCTAACATCTTAGTTAGCAACATCATCTACACATGCATGCCACATAAAATGACTCAATGTTTGTTAGAAAATGGACATAATAGAGACACTAAATTGAACTAAAATTAAAAGTATGAACACTAAATCAAAAAAGAAAAAAGAAAGTTGAAACTAAATTACCTAAAATCAAAAGTATGGGCACTCATCAAACAATTATTAATCATCACTAAAAAAATGGCACATGATAGACACATGTCCATCTAACAAAACCCTAAATCATGCATACCTTACTTGCAAACACTATATTAGACAAGACAATACACTTTCTTCACTCTCAAACCCTAAATCAAGGAGTTTTTGAGTGTAGATTTAGGGTTTCCATATAAGCCCAAACCCATAAGAAAGCTAACCCATTTGCTTTTTTGTTTGAATCTTATATCCTTTTGAAATATTACTCGTGTGAGAGTTAGTGGCATTTGAAATTTTATTTCCAAGCTACTAGATGATTCCAATCTTACAATTGTTAATTCCTATAGAGATTTATTTATGTCACACACTAAAGCATTAGGGTGTCTAAATTTGGTATGCTTGAGGGTTGAGGCTCTTAGAGGTAGAGAGTGTAAGGTTGTTGTAGTTGTTGGAAAGTAAGAAAGAACTACTAGAATTGAGTTTATTGTTTAAGCACCAATTTATCCTATTTAAACGAGGGTAACATGTAACTAGCATCTAGGGGAACCCATGCGAATGTGGACAAATTATTATTGGCCACAGAAAGAATTTTACCCCATCTGAATGATAGATCTAAAGCATGCAATTGATAAGCTAACCACCAGACTATCTTAAAGATGGTGTTTAAATGGGAGCTCGAGGATTTTGATCTTTAAAAGCTTTCAGTTATCATCCAAATAACCAATACTGGGTATTAAGATAACATTGCTTCTCTTACACTTGAGCTTTTGTATTTTTCTTATTGTTTTGGACCATTGTTCCCTTATTACACTCTAAGCTATACCAAAGGGCTTATTATCATATCGTAATCAAAACATTACACCTTTTGACCAATATTGTGGAGTTCTTTCTCAATTTTATGTTCTTATTAATCTTTGGATTGCGATGCATACCCAAAATTTCTTGATTTGTGAGTCAAATCAATTGAGTTATTCTTAGGTTATTTCTTAGTCCTCATGGTAAAATCTCTTAATGGGAATTATTCATATCCATTAAATCTTAATATTAAAAAGCACAAGAAAAATATCAATACCTAAGTAATCTATGATTGTGCGTGGTTTTTGTGTCCACAAGCACACATCATAATTATTTGATATTAAAGCGTGGTGTTTAGTTTGAGGTAGTAAAGTGAGTGTAGCGTATATGATGGTTGAGTGTGAGTGTGTGATGTGCTCAAAACCAAGCCCAAGCACTTGCAAATGAATCAAAGAAACAAACCCCAACTCATACACATAAACTGGTTTAATTGGACTAGAAATTACGTGAACCCTATTGGAATTTTGATGAAATCCAAAGGTCTAAAGATGCAATCAACAATCCAACAAGGTTAAACTTCACCAAATAACAACAAATACAAGTGAAATCCACGTGAATTATACCAAGAAGAACATATCTAATGCCATGATTTTATCTTCTACCAACAAACACCATTCACGTCACAAATGATTCAAATATTGATGATGATATCAAATACTAAAACAATCAGTCTCATAACATGATATTTGATCACAATTGCAATAAAAAATCTGACCAAGAACATCCAAATCAACCCTAGATATGACTCACTAGTGATGAAAAGGAAACAAAACAAAGGAGGAATTGATATTACTCACAATTGCCCTTTGTTGCACTCGCCACAATTTCAACTCTTGGAAATTGAAATTGATAAGAGAAATTGGATCTAGGGAAACCCTAAGCCCTCTCACGAAAATGTGAAGTGTATTCTGAAATTTTTTTTGGCCTCCTCAAACCCTATTATAAGCAAGTATTTATACTTGCTATCCCTAGGGTTAGAAAATGGTCAAAAATTACAAGTATGCCACTTTTTAAGTAGCTGGTCCTAAATGGAATTACAATAAAAATGAAAGTGTCTCAAAAAAAAAACACAACATAAAATAGTCCATAGAACAATTACAAAGTACAAAAATATCATAAGTCTTCATGAGCCAATGCTTTAGAATGGAAACAATCGCAACGGGTCTTTGATTGTAAATCTGAAAATATCCCGTGTCCATCAACTAGTGTAGGACATATTAGCATCCCATGGAGAATTATTATTGTACTTGTAAGATTATTTCTCAAATATTTATTAGAATAAGAGATATAAAGTAAAAATACAAGCGATTTGGACCATCAGCCAAATCTAGTTCTAAAGGTATAGGTGGTGCTAAAAAATTTCTCATCATCTCCTCGGGCTTCTGAAAGATTTGCCCTCAAATCTAGAGGATCAGTTTTGGAACTAAACCCTGATGTCTCTGTTGACCTGCTCTTCCGGCTATCAAATTTAGTCGAAGTAGTTCTGATTTGTTCCTGAAACTAATGTACCTCAGATGGAGTCATTAGTGACAGAACTATACGAGACTCGCCTATACTGAACAGTAGGTGTTTCTAAACCCATCATGTAACACCTGCCGATCAAACAACTAAGGTTGACCCAACAACAAATGGAATGCATGCATAAGGATTACATCATATAGGATCTCATCATGATATTTCTGCCCAACACTCACGGGGACCTTCGCCCTTAGTGCAACATACATACTGCCTCGATTATCCAGCCAATGCAAGTTATAAGGGTTAGGATGTGAAATAGTAGACAAATTACATTTGTCTACCAGTGTAGCAAATATAACATTCGTGCAACTACCACTATCGATGATGAGTACATAAAGGTTACCTCTAATTTTGCAAGAGGTGTGAAATATGTTTTCCCTCTAAATGTCTCTAGTATCAGGAGATATAGTTAGAACCCTGCGTAACACATTAATGGGTAGATATTGTTCATCTGTACGCTCCTCATGTGTCTCTGTAGTCTGGTCTTTATAATACTCCTACAGTGCCGTTGGTAAATCTGTAGGTTCAGTCTGTTCATTGTCATCCTCAACATCTTCCCCAGTGCCCTCCATAACAGTCATCACCCTCTTATTTGGACATTGTGCTGCCATATGCCCAAATCCTATGCATTTAAAGCACTTGATCTGGCGTGCCTTTCCACTAGTAGATCCGGGAACAGTTTGCCTCACATATGGCGTTATTACCTCTTTACCTTTCCTAGTAATTAAATTTTCTCTAGTAGTATTTGGGGTAGTTTTGTCCACTGCTCTCACTGCCTTTGTACCCCCTGATCGACTGTCAGCTGCTATAGGTCTAGTAATAGCATTGGGCCTACTGCTCGGAGCCCTAAACAAGTTGGATCTCCTTTGCCTCTCCATTTTCAAAGCTAACTGAATAGCCACATCAAGTGTACTATAGCGCTGCAGCTCAACAACACACGCTATTTCATATTTCAAGCCTGAGACAAAGCATGCTATAGTTTGTTCTGGAGGTTCAATGGACCCACATCTAATCATAAGGGTTTCAAATTCCTGCACATAATCATCCACTGTTGCCTCCCTACCTCAAGGTCTGCAGTCGCACAAACAGTTCCTGTTTGTAGTGCTCAGGAATAAATCTTTTTCTCAACACCTTTTTCATATCCCTCCATGTCTGAATCTCAGCCTCTCTATCCCTACGCCTGCTGATAATCGAATTCTTCCACCATAATGCAGTGTATCCTATAAACTCAATAGCAGCCAATCAGACCCTAGTATTATTATCGATCTCATAACATTCAAAGAGACCCTCAACCTTGTCCTCCCAATCCAAATAATCATCAGTTGATCCCTTGCCATCATAAGAAGGCATCTACAGTTTCGCATACTCTAAGCCCCGGGGTGGCCTGAAATCCCTATTCTGGTATGGATTAACCCCAAAATTGTCATCCCTTTCTTCCCTGTATGGAAGATGCTCCTTACCCATTCTTCTATTCAGATTTCCATCTCCCACTATTCTGTCTCTCTGAGGATTTTGTGGAGTTACCTGAGGTAGTGCCTGATGGTTTACCACTGGTGGTTGTGGTAATATCATTCTGTCAATCCTAGTTGCTAGAGTAGTAACTATGGTAGTAAGATCCTGGAGCTGTTCTTCCAAAGTCCTCCTACCTACAACATTATGACCCTGACCTCCACCAACCTGACTATTGGCTTCATCGCTAATTCCCCCATTCACGCTATCATTCGACATAGTTATAGACTCGGTATATTGAACCTCAAAGACAATTTGAAGCAAAGGAGCACACCTCACAACCACACTGCTTTTAACGCCACACAATAGCCAGTGCAAAAGGAAAACACACAACTCCACTTAACTTCACTCAAGGCACATGTATGCTATTACAATCCACGTGTGATACGAACCACGCCTACGTGTGACGAAACCCAATACCAATACGTTCGGAATTGCTACCCAAGATGCCAAACAATCGAGTGGAAACCGCGACCCGTTGCTTATAAGTGAGGCAAGAACCTTGGTATATTATGTGGATGCCACAATCGAGATGAAAGACCGATTGATAAGTCGGGATGAACGCCACAGAAGAAAATCCGACAAGTTCAAGGGAAGTTCTTTAAAGAACCAAGAGAGGAATTCTCTCAAAAGTGTTATTCAAACTTGTATGTTGTATATTTCTATTCTCAACCCTAGGAGCTTTATAGTAGGGTTTACAATTCGTAATAATAAAAGCCCAAAACGACATAGCATCATTAAGTTGCGGAAAAATAACAAAACAGGGAATTAAAGGCCGGCGGCGTTGGAGCCGGCGTAGAAGCCAGCGTAGAGTGTATACACGGCCGTGCCTTTCTAGACGTGTATGTTTCTGTAGATATTCTTGACACCATACATGGCCGTGCCTTTGAACCGTGTACACAACCATGTATGTTTTTGTGGAGCCTCCAGACTCACTACACGGCCGTGCCTTGTAAACACACGCCCCCTTCAACCCGTATCTGTTATGACTTGTACAAGAGCAAGGGCATTCTCATGATTGTTCCAATCCTTTCCGGCTTCATGGTTGCTCTAATTCTTTCCGGCTTCGTGGACATCCTTTATCAACCCGTTAAATGCTTCCTTGAATCGTTTCGCTCGAGTTCTTGTGATCGGTCTAGGTGGCACTTCAAGAGGATCCACATTCCATCTTCTGGCTTGGCTCCCATCATGGCTCTCATCATTCCCCTCCTCTTGAAAAGGATTTGTCCTCAAATCATCACCTACATCAAAAGGACTCAGATCAGTAACATTAAACGTAGCACTTACTTGATACTCACCTGGCAAATCTATCTTGTATGCATTATCATTGATGCGCTCAAGAATTTGAAATGGTCCATCGCCTCTAGGAAGTAATTTAGATCGACGCTGCATAGGAAACCGCTCTTTGCGCATGTGAACCCAAACCCAGTCTCCAGGTTCAAAGACAGCTTGTTGACTACCCTTATTGGCTTGTTTCACATACTGCTATGTTCTTCGCTCAATGTTTAGTCTTGCCTTCTCATGGATCTGTTTAACAAATTCTGCTTTCTTCTTGCCATCTAGATTAACATACTCAGAAATAGGCAGAGGTGATAAATCCAAAGGAGTTAGTGGATTAAAACCATACACAATTTCAAATGGAGTAAACGTAGTAGCAGAATGCATTGTGCGATTATAGGAAAATTCAACATGCGGTAAGCAATCCTCCCAACTTTTAATGTTCTTTTTAATGACTGCCCTTAACAAAGTAGATAAAGTTTGATTTACTACCTCAGTTTGACCATCAGTCTGTGGATGACAAGTAGTAGAGAACAATAACTTAGTTCCTAACTTAGCCCACAGGGTCTTTCAGAAGTAGCTCAAGAACTTAGCATCACTATCCGATAGGATTGTTCTAGGCATACCATGAAATCTCACAACTTCCCTAAAGAACAAATTAGCAATATTGCAAGCATCATCTGTTTTGTGGCAAGGAATGAAATGTTCCATCTTAGAAAATCTATCCATAACTACAAAAATAGAATTTTGACCATGCATAGACCTGGGTAATCCTAACACAAAATCCATGGAAATATCTACCCAAGGCTCATGAGGAATGGGAAGTGGGGTATAAAGCCCATGAGGTTGGACTCTAGATTTTGCTTGCTTACATGTGACACATCGCTCACAAAGCCTCTCAACATCTCGTTTCATGTGAGGCCAATGGAAGTGTTCCTGCAATACCCCTAAGGTTTTAGCTACTCCAAAATGCCCCATTAAACCTCCTCCATGAGACTCCCTCACTAATAATTCTCTTAAAGAACAATTTGGAATGCATAGTTTACTCTCCCTAAACAAGAATCCTTCATGTTTATAAAATTTACCATGACCACTCTTCTCACAATGCACATACTCTTAACAAAAATCTCGATCAGCAGCATACAATTCCTTAATGTGCTCAAAACTAAGTAGTCTAGAACTAAGAGTAGAGATAAGAGCATACCTCCTAGAAAGTGCATCAGCAACGACATTCTCTTTACCTTGCTTGTAGTGGATGACATAAGGAAATGTTTCGATGAACTCCACCCAACGAGCATGCCTTTTGTTTAGCTTATGTTGTCCCTTCAAGTACTTCAAGGATTCATGATTAGTGTGGATCACGAACTCTTTTGGCTAAAGATAGTGTTGCCAAGTCTCCAGTGCTCGAATCAATGCATATAACTCCTTGTCATAAGTAGGGTAGTTCAAGGTTACCCCACTTAGCTTCTCGCTAAAGAATGCAATTGGTCTTCACTCTTGCATGAGCACTGCTCCAATACCTAATCTTGAAGCATCACACTCAATTTCAAATGTTTTAGAGAAATTAGGTAAAGCAAGTAATGGCGCCTGAGTCAGCTTATTTTTAAGCTTCCGAAAGGCCTTCTCTTGTTGCTCTCCCCATCTGAACCCCACGTTCTTCTTGATTACCTCAGTAAGTGGTGCAGCAATGGTACTGAAATCCTTCACAAACCTCCTGTAAAAGCTCACTAGTCCATGGAAACTCCGCACATTACTTACATTGGTTAGACTAGGCCATTCTTGGATCGCACAAATCTTTTCTTCATCAACCTATATTCCCTGTGCACTAACAACAAAACTAAGAAACACAAGTTTGTCTACGCAAAAAGTGCACTTTTTGAGGTTAGCATATAATTGCTCCTTTCGAAGCACTTCTAAAACATCCCTCAAGTGAGATATATGGTCTTCCAAACTCTTGCTGTAAATGAGGATATTATCAAAATAGACAACCACAAATTTGCCAATAAAAGTCCTTAAAACATGGTTCATAAGTCTCATAAAAGTACTAGGTGCGTTAGTTAAACCGAAAGGCATTACTAACCACTCATACAATCCATATTTTGTCTTAAATGCAGTTTTCTATTCATCACCTTCTTTCATTCTAATTTGGTGATATCCGCTTTTCAGATCAATTTTGGAAAAGACACTAGACCTACACAACTCATCTAACATGTCATCTAAGCGAGGAATGAGATGACGATACTTTACCGTGATGTTGTTGATGGTGCGGCAGTCAACACACATTCTCCATGACCCATCCTTCTTAGGCACCAAAATCACAGGCATTGCACATGGACTCATGCTTTCTCTCACGTACCCCTTCTCTATTAATTCATTGACCTGCCTTTGGAGTTCCTTTGTCTCCTCTGGATTGCTCCTATAAGTTGGTTTGTTTGGAATAGATGCTCCGGGTACAAGGTCAATCTGGTGCTCAATACCACGAATAGGTGGTAATCCCTTTGGAATCTCCTCAGGGAAGACATCTTCAAAGTCCTTGACAATAGACACAACCACACTAGGCAAAGAGTTAAAAAGTTCGTTAGTATTCAAACAAGTTTCCTTAAAAACCAGCAACAACATAGGTTTCTTCATCACTAACGCTCTCCTCACTACACTCGCTCTTGCCACACAACTCTCCTTTTGCAAGGTTGCACTCTCCTTTTCACTCACCACCAAAGTTGGTCCCCCTTCAACTTGGTCTCTCACGCTCTTTCCAGCCTTCCTCTCTTTTTCCTTTTGATATCGACTTTTGTGTTCCTTTTCTTTCTCGTTGTCTTTTGCTCTCTCACTCTCCCTATGTTTTTCACTCACCTTATATTTTGCAAAAGACTGTTGTAGCTGCAACTGATCCTCATACACCTGTTTAGGTGTTAAGGGTTTAAGATTAAAGCTTTTCTCCTGGTGAACAAGCGCATACTTATTAGAAAAGCCATCATGAACAACCTTTCTATCAAACTGCCATGGCCTCCTCAACAACACATGACACACCTGCATCGGCACTACATCGCATAACACCTCATCCTCATACCTACCGATGCGAAAAGCAATCAAGGCTTGCTTACCTACCTTAGTCTCGCCACTATCATTCAGCCACTGCAATTTATATGGACTAGGGTATTTAGTAGTCTTGAGTTTCAGCCTCTCGACAATAAAAGTACTTACTACATTAGTGCAACTCCCTCCATCAATGATCAAACTGAAAATATGATCACCTAGATAATATCTAGTATGAAAGATATTCTCTCGTTGCACCTCCTCTTCTTCCTTCACCTGCACATTCAAAGCTCGCTTCACTACTGCCACTAACTTCCCTACTGCAGGCTCCTCGTCATCACTAGCGTCCTCTAATGGAGGCATATCATTTTCTTCACTATCCCCCTTAGTCTCATACTCACCATCATCACGCAGAATCATAATACGCCTATTCGGACATTGACTAGCAATATGACCTCTGCCTTGGCATTTAAAACATCGAATGTCACGATTTCTAGGAGTAGAAGAATCAGGTTTACCTTGGTTACCAGGAGTAGAACCCGCTTGCCTCTGCTCGCCTTTTAGTTTGGTGGGTAAAGGCTTTTCTTCCTTCTTCCATTGGTTAGTCTTCCAAGTGGATGAACCGGCACCCTGTTGAAACCGTGCAATGCTACTACCTTTCCTCTTGTGTTAGTTCTCAACCTTTATAGCCATATGAACTATATCTTCCAATTCTACATAATGCTGCAATTCTACGACATTGTGAATTTCTCTATTCAATCCAGCAAGAAACCTAGCCATGGTAGCCTCTTTATCCTCCTCTACGTTCGCCCTAATCATAGTAACCTCCATCTCCTTGAAATACTCATCCACACTTTGGCTTCCCTGCTTAAGAGTTTGCAATTTGTTGTGTAATTCACAATAGTAATACGCAGGCACAAACCGCTTCTTCATCACCCTCTTCATCTCTTCCCAAGACTCAATAGGTGGTTTGCCATTCTTTCTTCTATTCAACATCAGTTGATCCCACCACACTATGGCATAATCTGAGAATTCAATGGCAGCAAGCTTCACTTTCTTTCTCCCACTATAATTGTGACAATCAAACACCATCTATACCTTCTTCTCCCGCTCTAAGTACGCCTCGGGATCATTTTTCCCTTGAAAAGGAGGAATCTTCATCTTTATACTACTCAATTGATTATCCTCTCTATTCCTATCTCCTCTATCTTCCCAATCCCTAGTTCCTCTATTCCTACCACTATAACCTCTATAACTCCCGACAGAAGGTTCATCAAATTCATCATCATACATTTCATCTCCACCCCTTTGTACTCTCCTAGAACAACTCTCCCTCTTACGCCCTTGGAAGACGTTTTTAGATTGCTCTAGTTTTTGCTCCACCGTCTCATGAATTTGTTCCATCCCCTCCTAAAACATCCTCCTCATCTCACTTCTCAACACCTCAATCACTAACCTAACATAAAACCTTCTCCTCTCACCTTCGGGAGAATGTTGCCTCAACATAGTTCCTACATAAAAAGGTTAGTACTAACACAAATATATTTTATTAAGACTTACGATACACTCCCTTACGTGTTTCGCTCAAAGGATGATATCACACAGTCACTCGTGTATTCTCACAAGCAATGATGATATCAATTCACCAATTCCTCTTCTCAATTCTCTTGGAACTTACCCAAACTACACCAATCCCTTCCGTAGAATTCAAAACAACTCTAGGGGCTCGAAATTTTCCTCTTTTTCTTTCCTTTTTTCTTGCCTTTGTTTTTTTGCTCTTGATCACGTTCCTTCTTTTTTTTTTTGTCGTGATTTTTTTTTTGTTCTTTTTGTTTGTAACAACAATGAATAGGGGGCACTACACTTTTAGTAGACAATTAACACTATGAACTTGATATGAACGATTGGAGTTAAGGTTTTGATGTTACCTTCCTCAAACCAAACTAATGTTTTAACAAACCTAGGCTCTAATACCAAACTGATACGAACCACGCCCACGTGTGACGAAACCCAATACCAATACGTTTAGAATTACTACCCAAGATGCCAAACAATCGAGTGGAAACCGTGACCTGTTGCCTATAAGTGAGGCAAGAATCTTGGTATATTATGTGGATGCCACAATCGGGATGAAAGACCGATTGATAAGTCGGGATGAATGCCACGGAAGAAAATCCGATAAGTTCAAGGGAAGTTCTTTAAAGAACCAAGAGAGGAATTCTCTTAAAAGTGTTATTCAAACTTGTATGTTGTATATTTCTGTTCTCAACCCTAGAAGCTTTATAGTAGGGTTTACAATTCGTAATAATAAAAGCCCAAAATGACATAACATCATTAAGTTGCGGAAAAATAACAAAACGGGGAATTAAAGACCGGCGGCGTTGGAGCCGATGTAGTAGCCGACGTAGAGTGTATACACGGCCGTGCCTTTGAACTGTGCATACGACCGTGTATGTTTCTGTGGAGCCTCTAGAATCACTACACGGCCGTACCTTGTAAAGACACGCTCCCTTCAACCCGTATCCGTTATGACTTGTACAAAAGCAAAGGCATTCTCATGGTTGTTCCAATCCTTTCCGGCTTCATGGTTGCTCCAATTCTTTCCGGCTTCGTGGACATCCTTTATCAACCCGTTGTGTGCTTCCTTGAATCGTTTTGCTCGAGTTCTTGTGATCGGTCCAAGTGGCACTTCAAGAGGATCCACATTCCATCTTCTGGCTTGGCTCCCATCATGGCTCTCATCAACAAATTAACACATCACGGTGCAACACTTCTATAATCCACAAGACACTCACTTCACAAAACAATTCCTTGCCAAAATTACTCACACCGCCACTAATACAATACACACACAATGCACTTAATTCAAACAAACCATAAGATGTTGTAATCCTTCACTACACACAACATTAATAATCACAGTTGAGCTCTTCAATTCCACGACAACAACAACAAAATGGAACCAAATAAGGATACTTCTCCAAATGGCATGTAATTGATTCTAACTAGTTAATGTGCATTCAAAGTAATTAACACACAATAACTCTATAACTAATGTTTGATTTGAATTCAAAAATAGTTTCCTAATTCTCCATGCCACTTGAAGAAATCTACCAAGGAAATGACTCTTCCAATTCCAAAATGTCAAGTAATCAACATACACTCATTAAACAAGCTTCAACTATTTGAATCCCTAAATGATGGAATTCAATTCAAGAACCTCCTCTTCTTCCTCAAGCAAATAACTCACGGCAAGGATGAAGACAACAACTTAATTTTTTTTTTTTTTATGAATTTCAATTCAAATCAAGAGCTTCCCCTATCTTCTTCAACAAATCACTCACGATAAGGATAAGGTAACAAAATTCAATTTTTCCGAAAATCCACTTCCCTCAACTAATTACAATGATCATTTCCCTTTAATCAATCATGGTCACTCAAGAGGAATAAAGCAATTACAAACACTCCACATCTACATCAACAAGCAACAATCATAACACCTTAACAACATAATCAATTACTCCAATTTCCACTCCTACAGTTCGGTTCAAAATGGTAAGACAACAACCTTTAATTTCCAAACTTCAATTGACAAATCCCTTCTCACAAACCTCAAGCTCTAATACTAAAAGATGATGTGCTCAAAACCAAGCCCAAGCACTTGCAAATGAATCAAAGAAACAAACCCCAACTCACACACATAAATCGGTTAAATTGGACTAGAAATTACGTGAACCCTATTGGAATTTTGATGAAATCCAAAGGTTCAAAGATGCAATCAACAATCCAACAAGGTTAAACTTCACCAAATAACAACAAATACAAGTGAAATCCATGTGAATTATACCAAGAAGAACAGATCTAATGCCATGATTTTATCTTCTACCAACAAACACCATTCACGTCACAAATGATTCAAATATTGATGATGATATCAAATACTAAAACAATCAATCTCATAACATGATATTTGATCACAATTGCAATAAAAAATCTGACCAAGAACATCCAAATCAACCCTAGATATGACTCACTAGTGATGAAAAGGAAACAAAACAAAGAAGGAATTGATATTACTCACAATTGCCCTTTATTGCACTCACCACAATTTCAACTCTTGGAAATTGAAATTGATAAGAGAAATTGGATCTAGGGAAACCTTAAGCCCTCTCATGAAAATTTGAAGTGTATTCTGAAAATTTTTTGGCCTCCTCAAACCCTACTATAAGCAAGTATTTATACTTACTATCCCTGGGGTTAGAAAATGGTTAAAAATTACAAGTATGCCACTTTTTAGGTAGCCGGTCCTAAATGGAAATTACAATAAAAATGAAAGTGTCCCAAAAAAAAAATACAACATAAAATAGTCCATAGAACAATTACAAAGTACAAAAATATCATAAGTCTTCATGAGCCAATGCTTTGGAATGGAAACAATCGCAGCGGGTCTTTGATTGTAAATCTGAAAATATCCTGTGTCCATTAACTAGTGTAGGACATATTGGCATCCCATGGAGAATTATTATTGTACTTGTAAGATTATTTCTCAAATATTTATTAGAATAAAATATATAAAGTAAAAATATAAGCAATTTGGACCATCAGCCAAATCCAGTTCTAAAGGTATAGGTGGTGTCAGAAAATTTCTCATCAGTGTGGTTATCATTATGATTATGTTGTTTGCTGATTGAGTGTACTATAATGTGATATCACTTCTTGTTGATTGGTTGGAGATTAGATTGAGCTAGAATTTCATTAGAGAAGCTAAGGTTAACTAAAGTACATTATGTGTTAGATGAAATTCTTGAGTCAGTTTTGTTGTGTAGATTCAATCTCATGAGTTGGAAATGTTAGGAGAGGGTATACAGTGGAGGAATAGGCAAAGGATGTTGGAGAGATGACAATAGTAAGAGAAAATGAATAATGCTTCTAATCTTACTTTGCAACAAATAGTGCAAACCCTAATGGATGTGGTACCAAACATGTTGGTGATTCAAAATGCATAATAGGTGGTAATAAGAGAAGGTAGAGTTGAGGCACATAAAGGAAGTGATGTTGAGGTATGAATTAGGTGAGAAGTAGATAGGTTAATGGAGGAAGGAGATGACAATTTTTATGGAGAAGTAGGAGGAGATAGAGCTAAGCAAATGAGGGTAGATGAAGATCCCACTTTTTAGTGGTAGTAGTTCCTTGAACAACTATTTGGATTTGGTATATAAGGTAGAAAAAGTTTTTAAGAGCTACGAGTATGATGATTGAACCAAGGTGAGATTGGCAACCTTGGAGCTCAATGCAGTGTTGGGGTGGAAAAACTTGAGAATTGAACACATGGGGGGTGGTGAAAGAGAGGTGAACACTTGGAAAGAAATGAAAAGACTATTACATAAACACTTTGCATTACACCATTACAGGTGGGAGATGATTCTAAAGTTGCAAACTTTGAGCTAAGGCAAGATAAGTGTAGATAATTACATTAAAAGACATTGAGATGCCTATGATTAGGTGTGGAATAGAGAAGCTAGAGGAATAACAATAGCTAGGTTTATTGCCAAAGTGAAGCACAAAGGATGTAGCTTATTCTTGTGATTGTGAGAGTAAGAAGGCTTGTGCAAGGTAAGAGATTCTTCCATTCGTTGCTGGGCTTTTAATACTTGTTAGATTCTTAGTGGTTGAATTGGCTGAGAAGATTGAGACATCAGGCGGAACCTCTATACATTAGTACTTATTCCTTTCTCTCACTCTTTCCCCATTTTTATTTTGCTAGATATTCAATCATGCTTAAACTTGCAATTCCAATTATAATGATACTAAAGGGGACTTAGTAGAAATACCTTAAAGTTGTCATACCACATATATGTTTGCAATACAAAAATTACCTTATAAGTTAGAGTTTAAAAGACTCTAAATAAATTCACATTTAATCATAATAAATATAATTGATTTAATATATATAAATAACTATAGAAATTAATATTCCACAATTTGTTAGAACCATAGAAAATCAGTATCCCCTACCAAACCATAAAAGAATGCATAAGGTTTAAAATTTTATTGTAAACCCTAGAAAATTCCAAATCAAGTAGTATGAAGAGAAATCTCAAAGAAATATGTCAAAAAGTAGATAAGAAAACCCAACTACAAAATTGGATTTGCTTTACAATATGCGAACCAACTCGCATGCCCAAATCTAAGAAATTCAAAACCTAGCCAAACCCCAATGATAGGACTTTGCCTTGGGAACACTAAACTTGAATTTGGATGTTCAAAAAGCCTAAATTCAATTCCCAAATTCTTAGAAACAACTGTTAACGTTAGGAATTCCTTTAGAACAAAGAACAACTAATGTTGAGCTTGGAAAAAAAAAAACCTAAGATTTGATTCGAATGAAACTAAAATGATGACAAACTACCCCATAATTAGCCTAAAGAAGCCCAAAATTTTAATCAAAACCAACTCTACAAAACAATCAAATGGGGTGAAACAAAAATTGGAAAATACGACCCCTAACAATTCTTAGAAGTGGCATGTTAAAGACAAGGAATATGGCCACATTTGAACAATCAAATGCTCTATCCAAAGCATAAATTTGACTTGAAATTTCCTCCATCCAAGCCTTAACTAAAACCTAATGAACCATAAGAAAACAAGGGAAAATTGCAACGTAAAGTAAGCCCCGATTTGCCCTTGCTCCATGTGAACTACCAACTGGATAACTAGGGGATTAAATGAAGATGTAACTAACATTAATCTAACCAAATGATATAGCAACTAGAAACTAACTAAATAAGAGCCTAGGGGAGACAAACTTGATGCCTAATCACCCTACCTGGCAAATATGCTCCCAAAGATGTGACCCTTTATCCAATGGATAATACTATTGACCAATAACACATGCTACAGACTAAAGAAATATTACCTCCCAAATCAGCTGCCAAATCTTTCAATTTTACACCCTCAAAGACCCCCCATGTGGCCCCTTTATCTAGAGAAAGATCCCCTCAAACATCCCCAGCCAAAGCTCCATAAACACCCTCAAACACTCAAGAAAAAAATCGCACTAGGATTTCCTCTAAAACAGCAACTTTCCAACCACTTTCTCTAAGCTTTTCCTTCTAATTTTTTCACCCTTAGACTTTCACATAAAATCCTCAGCATTATCAAGAATTAATAAAAGAAAGCCACTCCCAAGAACCACCTAAAAAACCCCAAATCAAAGCTCAAAAATCACATCATTGGGGAGAGACCTAAACTGCCCCCTATTCTTCCCAACTACACCTTCACTACATCCACCCACGAATCACACACTAAACGACCTCCACTTAAGGTCATTTTTTGGTATTATTTACAAAACTTAAGAGGCTATTGGGAGAGCTGAAGGCCCCAGCAAAATCAAAGCCTAAAGCCACTTCAAGAAGTGGGAAAAGAAAGGAGAACTCCAGTTGCCTACGTAAGATCTTTGCACCATAGGTGATGTAGTTCTATTTTCTTTTCTTTTCCTTGTAATACTTCTATTCTATAGCTTAGAATGACATTATGTTGCCTTGCTTTTATAATTTCCCATGTATATTAAAGTATTTTTAGCTTAGGAAAAGAAATAGAAATGCAATCCCTCTTCTTTGGGCGTAAACCATGGAACACCATTCCTCTTTTTGGCTTGTATGTTGGGATTTTTAGAAAAACCAATAAGAATCAAAATGTGAGATTTTTGATGCTTCTAGATGCCTAAGCTAAGGGGCTAACCAAGTGTATTTTTAATCCACTTCAAGATTTTTAGATCATAAGAAATTCGTAAGGAAAGGAAGGGCCCTTTTTATAGGGAGAAATTTGGAGAAAAGGATGAAACATATCCAAAAATCTCAAACCATGAATAAGGACCAATTAAACCTAGGAATCTCTTCATTTCTAGAACCTAAAGGTGCCAAAATATCAATAGAAAAAGTTTGGAATTAAAAATCTTAAGGGAAAACATAAAACTAACACAAACTAAATAGAAAAAGTGAAATCGAAGCCTTGGGAAAAACTAAATGAAATTCTTGGACCAACTTCAAGAATTTCTAGAAAATAACAATGGATCCACATGCCATTTTAAGTTCCAAATACACTCTAAGTGATTAAATTAAAATTTCTTAGATTTCTAGTTCAATTTAGATGGAAATGGAACTCAAACAAAATCTAAACCAGGCATACCCAATCTGCTTAGTTTAGAACGCAACCTTTTAAAGTCCAAATGATCAAAATGACTTTGGAAATGGAAACACTCAAAACAACTATAAATATGCGAAAAAGGTATTTAAAACAAAAAAGTTACAAAGAAAATACTAAAACCGATAAAACCAATAAAACTAACCAAACTAGTATAGGTTAGTTTTAACCCCAACTCATACAAATATTTTATCTTGTCAGGTGACGCGATATTTGAGGATGATCTACCACTTGACTGCTATGATTAGGGACTACATGGCCGGATGAGTGACAATCCGATGATTATTGATCCTTACTTGTGCTTGTAGTTAACGCACCCCATGTATCTATAAATATCTGATATGTGAATTGGATTTGTATGTAGGGGTCAATTGGGTTCCTGTGTGTGCTTAAATGTTATGATTAAGTGCCAATCTACATTAATTATGCCCAGCTAAATAATAATTGCTTTCCCCTGCATTTAGATTGTAGAAATTGTGATTGTCCGTATAAATTGTTGTAAACGTCAAATAAATGAACTTAAGACTATTTGACCTTAAATATAACGAATCATGCATCATGAAATCCTGTATGTAAGAAGGTCGTCAACATCACGCGGTAGTATGGAAAGGTCCCATGGAGGACGCGCTCTGTAAGCAACCCTTGTCTTGACCTTTGGGAACTAAATGGAACCCGAGAAATGCCGCCCTAGTTTAGAGATGCATCACTTAGGGATGATTGACTTTCAAGTCTTGCACAATCTATACCCCATGAAGGGCTTAATATGATATATATATATATACATATATATATATATATATATACATATATATATATATATATATATATATATATATATATATATGTGTATTTTCAAGTTTATGGAAGTATACTTCAAAAGTATATATATGCTTTATGGATTATCTCAAAAGATAACTTAGGGTCACTGGAACCTGGAGCCAATGTATAGTTCGTGATTTCCCAACCCTTGGCAACAGAAGGCATAAATCCATGTTATATGCAGTATCTGGTAAACCGTGTATATTGTTGCATTCATGTGATTGCTCATGTATGGCATATGTGTGAATTAAATGACTTGCTTGTTATTTTCTTGTTGGTTCAGTAAGAAGATTTAGCTCACTAAGCTTTACAACTTACATCCCCATAGACTTCCTTTATTATAGGCACCCATCTGGTTAGAGCCTAGCCACTAGATGTCAAAGGTTAGTATAGGATGCTAGGGAGCCATGAAGGAGTGGAGTAGAGAGATCACTGTTATAGATGTATTTAGTCTAAGTTGTCATCTTAATTTCATATATGTAGCCTGGACAAATATGTAATAGAATTATTAATCCTTGAATCTACTATTATGTACCTATGGACTTTATAAAATGCTGTTACTTTGAATTATTATGTATATATCTTTGTATTTCTTGAAAAATGTTAAACCTTGAGTTGGGAATTTTGGATGTGAGTACGCCTTATACGCTGTAGGGTTAACTCTTGGATAACAGAAGGGCTATCCTTGGGTTTCCATGCGGTGTACAGTAGAAATTGTACGTCTTAAGGGCCAATGGGGTGTGACATTTATATCACAATCTAAGTTCAAGCCAAGCAAATTCTAATCCTATACCATCCTTCAAGACCTAAATTGGGAACATTCACCGATCTAATCCTTACCCATTCCCAATTTTGAAGTAACCTACAAGAAAGACTACATAATGCTGTAGTCCAAAAGTAGCCAATAACTAAGCCACCAAATGCTAATGGACCTTTTTCAACCACTTGATTGAAAAGTTTCTAACTAATCTTAATATGTTATTCACTACTAGACCTTATATACTATTACACAACATCTCCCAAAGTTTAAATGGGACTTCCATTCACATGGGATATCATAATCTTCCCTCTTTAAATACATGGGGTATCATAATCTCCCCCTCTCCCCTCTCCCTTAGACATGCAATGTTTTCATTGCATGACCTTACAATTGGGCCTAAATCATCCTCCCTTTTCATTCATCTCAGAATTAGACACCTATGGATAAGGAGTGGACTCTAATAACATTTGTAATGTCTCAAGTTA
Source organism: Laguncularia racemosa (assembly GCA_037954665.1). NCBI lineage: Eukaryota > Viridiplantae > Streptophyta > Magnoliopsida > Myrtales > Combretaceae > Laguncularia > Laguncularia racemosa. The sequence continues at coordinate 3,659,026 of JBBMOL010000035.1, forward strand.
AAAGTAACCGATAATCAAGCCAACAAATAGGTCTTTTACAACCATTTAGTCCAAAAGCTTTTAACTAGTGGGACTACCATTCATCTGAAGTATCACAAATTCCCCCTCTTAAACACATAGGGTATCATAGACTATTTGGGTTGGGGGGGGGGAGGGTAAGGGAGTAAAACTATTGATGTGCCTAAAATAAGGGTTAAGCACATGTAATTGGAACAAATTATAAACCTCAATGCACTTGTTCAATCTCGGCTCAAAACTCCAATAATTTGCATGAAACCTAATGGAGAGCAATGAAATCTGAATGCTCTAATTTGCAAAGTAACAATTCCACAAGGATAAAATCCTTCAAACAACACTAAATACAAATGAGTGCCATGTGAATTACACACAAAATAGGAAGAAATAATTCAAAGATCCACTTTCCCAACAAAGTGATCTTCGATTCTAATGAAGCTAAATTGAAGGTTAAAACTTAAGGGCTAAAACCAATCAATTGCAACAACATGAAATTGATTACAAATGTAATCTAATTCAGTCAATAACAAATCCAATTCAACCCTAGATACAACTCACTAGTGATGAAAAGGAAATTGCAAAAAGGAAAATTTGATATTACTCACAAATTAGCCTTGAAGCCACTCGCCATAACCTCAAATTGGGATTTGAAATTGATAAGAGCAATTTGTGGAATTAGGCAACCCTAACCCTCAACACGTGAAGTGTGTCTATTATGAAAATTTTGCAAAACTACTGATGTGCCTAAAATAGGGGTTAAGCACATGTAATTGGAACAAATTATAAACCTCAATGCACTTGTTCAATCTCCGCTTAAAACTCCAATAATTTGCATGGACCCTAATGGAGAGCAATGAAATTTGAATGCTCTAATTTGCAAAGTAACAATTCCACAAGAATAAAATCCTTCAAACAACACTAAATACAAATGAGTGCCACATGAATTACACACAAAATAGGAAGAAATAATTCAAAGATCCACTTTCCCAACAAAGTGATCTTCGATTCTAATGAAGCTAAATTGAAGGTTACAACTTAAGGGCTAAAACCAATCAATTGCAACAACATGAAATTGATTACAAATGTAATCTAATTCAGTCAATAACAAATCCAATTCAACCCTAGATACAACTCACTAGTGATGAAAAGGAAATTGCAAAAAGGAAAATTTGATATTACTCACAAATTAGCCTTGAAGCCACTTGCCATAACCTCAAATTGGGATTTGAAATTGATAAGAGCAATTTGTGGAATTAGGCAACCCTAACCCTCAACACGTGAAGTGTGTCTATTATGAAAATTTTGCAAAAATTTCCCAAAACCCTACTTAAGCAAGTATTTATACTTGCTTCCGTTAGGGTTAAAAAGTCCATAAAATTACAACTATGTCACTTTTAGGATGTTTAGTTCTAAAACTCAATTACCACCAAATAAAAAGTATCCTAAAAGCTTACACATAAATATTCTAAAGAAATAATTACAAATATAAAATAATAAAGATCCTCAAAGAGTCAATGCATCGAGGCAATGTTGATCATAGTGGGCTAGTGGATGAGAATCTGATGATGTCCCTAAGCGATCAACAAATGGGAGTCATTTAGCATCCCGTAAAGAAATATCATTGTACCTGTAAGATTATTATTCAAATATTTATTAGATAAAAAGAAGCAAAGGGTGAATATGAATGATTTGGATCATCATCTAAATCAAGTTCTATTGCCATCTAGGTTGCTGGAAAAATTCCCATCATCTCTTCGGGCTTCTAAAAGATTTACCCTCAAATCTAGAGGGTCATTCTAAGACTGAACCCAGACATCTCTGTTGACCTGTTCTCCTGGTTACTAGATGAAATTGAGGTAGTCCTGATCTGCTCCTGAAATTTGTGTACCTCAAATGGAGACATTGGTAATAATACTATTCAAGAACCTCCCATATTGAACATGTAGGTGTTTCTGAAACCATCATGTAACACCTTTCGATCTAACATCCAGGGCCCACCCAATAGCAAGTGGAATGCGCACATGGGGATCACATCACATAAAATCTCATCGTGATACTTCTGCCCAACACTTATATGCACCTTTGCCCTTAACATAACATGCATACTAGTGTGGACTAGTAGATAATTGTAATTTCTCTACTAGTGCAGCAGATATAACATTCGTGCAACTATCACTATCTATGATGAGTACACAAAGGTTACCTCTAATCCTATAAGAAGTGTGGAATATGTTCTCCCTCTGTTTGTCCATAGCATTAGGAGATAAAGTTAGAGTCCTGCGCAACACATTAATTGGTAAATACTGTTCACCTGTACCCTCCTCATGTGTTTCTGCAGTCTGATCATCATAGTACTCCTACATTGATATAGACAGATTTGTGGGCTCAACCTATTCCTTCTCATCCTCAACATCCTCTCCAACACCCTCCATAACAGTCATAACCCTCTTATTAGGACACCGTGCTACCATATGCCTAAGTCCCATGCATTTAAAGCATTTGATTTGGCGTACTATTGCACTAGTAGATCCTGGAATAGTCTGCCTCACGTCTGGTGCTATTACCTCTTTACCCTTGCCAAAGGGTATGTTTTCCTTATCAGTGTTAGGGGTAGCTCTATCTACTGCCCTCATGGTCTCACCTACCACCTTTGGTCCTCCTGATCGACCATCAACTCCTACGGGCTTGGTAATAGTACTAGGACTGCTACTCGGAACCTTGAATAAATTGGATCGCCTTTGCCTCTCCACTTTCCAGTCTAACTGAATAGCCTCATCAAGTGTATTGTATCACTACAGCTCGAAAGCACACGCTATCTCATATTTCAGCCCCGAGACGAAACGTGCTAGGGTTTCTTCTGGAGGCTCAATTGACCCACATCTAATCATGAGGGTTTCAAACTCCTGCACATAATCATCAACTATTTTGCCTCCCTACCTTAAGGTCTGAAGAGGCATGAACAGTTCCTGCCTATAGTGCTCAAGAATAAATCTTTTCCTCAGAACCCTCTTCATATCACTCCATGTCTATATCTCAGCCTCCCCATCCTTACGCCTACTGATAATCAGATTTTTCCACCATAAAGTAACATACCCTGTAAACTCAACAACAACCAATCGGACTCGGGTATTGTCATTAATCTCATAGCATTCAAAGAGACCCTTAACCTTATCCTCCCAATCCAGATAATCATCAGCCGAACCCCTGCCATTAAAAGAAGGCATCTGCATCTTCACATATTCCAATCCCCTTGGTGGCCTGAAATCCCTATTTGGATAAGGACTAGCCCTAAAGTTGTCGTCCCTCTCTTCCTTGTAGGGGTGATGATCTCCCTCCACCGTTCTACCCATATTTCCTTCTCCCACTATTCCTTCTCTCTGGAGGTTCTGTGGAGCTACCCTAGGTGGTGCTTAAGGGTTTACCATCGGTGGTTGCGGTAATGTCATCCTATCAATCCTGGTTTCCAAAGTAGCAACAATGGTAGTACAATCTTGGAGCTGTTCTTCCAAAGTCCTCCTACCTGCAGTGTTATGACCCTAAATTCCACCAACCTGGCTATTGGCCTCATTGCCAATTCCCCCATTCACAGTGTCATTGGACATGTCGTGATTTGAAGAAGTAATCCCACAAATTACAGCAAACTCCTTCAACAACTCCAACCCACATGTTTAACAACCACAATAAAACAATAACTCACATTGCAAAAGCTTTAAGGCATAAGGAAATAATTTAGTACTCTAAGTAAAGTTCAATAAATGAAGTACACACAACTACTTTCAAGTAGATAGAATCAAATTCAACTACAAGTGTTGACGTAATTAGTTCAATTACTTTCACACTTTAATGACTTGTTTGCATTTCAAATTCTACAACTCAACTTTCCTTTTCTTACTTTGGTTTCACACTTAATTACTTCACAATGGGCAGCTTAACTTTCAAATTCAAAATGAGTTCAATAAGTGCAAGATTCCACAAATGGTAAGGAGCTATTTCAAATTCAAATGAACACACAATTAATCAATTACTTAATGTGTGTTTTGGAAATTTAAATTGCCTCCTTAACTCACAATTCAATTCTGAAATTCAAATTTGAAAATTACAACTTGCTACTCCTTACTTTCGAAAACACACAACACGAATCACACTTCTCCAATTAATCACAAAGGATTAACACTTCTTCACGGTCTACTTCCAATACACCACACATTCACAGTCAATTCTCAAGGAAAATAAGAATGTTACAAGTCTCCAAGTATACAACAACTAACAACAAGAATATCACTTCAACAACACAATTGAAATAACTCAATTCCACTTCACAGTTCGGATTAAGGTGCTAATTCAACAACCCCTAATTTCTGAATTCCAATTGCAAAATCCCTTCTCTTAAACCTCAAGCTCTGATACCAAAAAGATGATATGCCTAAAACCAAGTTTAAGCACATGCAAAACCAATTTGAAAGACAATCAAATAATGTCAGCTAAACTAGCTTCCAAATGGTGTTAAATCTCAATACTTGTAACCAAATTTTCAACTAAGACGTGATCAATATAGATATCCAAAAGTGATTGCTTTGATACCAAAAGATGATGTGCCTAAAAAGGGGGTTTAAGCACATGCAATTGAACCAAATTACAATCCTTAAAGGATGAGATCAAATCCGGTCCAAAAGGGTAACAAATATTGCATGACCCTAATTGTGTAAGTTGATCTGAAATGCTAAACTTCAAGGAAATAAAATCACAATGATGAAATCCTCAATTGAATCTCTAAATCAACTTTAAATTCCAAGAGAAAGTCCAATCATCAACAATCAAAACAAAGTCATGATCTTCCTCACATTCAAGGCCATTCTGCGGTTCAAAATATAGCAAAATTGATGGTTGAAACAAATGCTAAAACCAATCAATCTTTATCATTACAAAGAGGTTACAAATGAAATCAAATTTAGATCAAGAACAATCCTAATCAACCTTAGATATGACTCACTAGTGATGAAAAGGAAAAATACAACAAAGGGAATTGATATTACTCACAATTCTTTTTGATGACACTCACCACGATTTCAATTTTTTGATTGAAATTGATAAGAGCAATTGGATTTAGGATCAACCCTAACCCTCACACACGAAGTGTATATTCTGAAATTTTCAAAAGCTCTCCCAAAACCCTACTTAAGCAAGTATTTATACTTGCTCCCTTTAGGGTTAAAGTGACCACAAAATTACAACTATGCCACTTTAGGGTGGCCGGTCCCGAAAACACAATTACAATCAAATAAAAGTGTCCCAAAAGCTTACACATAAATTGTCCAAAGAAATAATTACAAGTACAAAATAAAAAATCCCTACAGAGCCAATGCATCGAAGGGATGTTGATCACAACAAGCCATTGAGTGAGAATCTACTGATGTCCCTAACTGATCAACATGAGATTCATTTGGCATCCCGTGAAGAAATATCATTGTACCTGTAAGATTATTATTCAAATATTTATTAGATAAGGAAAACAAGTGTAAATATGAGTGATTTGGATCATCATCCAAATCAAGTTCCATATCCATCTAGGTCACCGGAAAGATTCTCATCACATACAACACACCATTCATCGCCACAAATTCCCCTTATGCCCATGGTTCACAATGCTTCACACCACTACCAACAATGTTCATGACAACAAATACAATAACCAACACCAAATATATACAACTTTTACTAAATTAACAAAGATACAACACCAAATGCACTCCTCAAGCCACAGCACAATTTCACTTCCACAAACTATAACTAAAACCGCAACTTCTATACAAGATAAAGCAGCTCACTTTCAAATTCAAAAGGAGTTCAATAAGTGCACAAGTCCACAAATGGTAAGAAGTTATTTCAAATTCAAATGACACACAATTAACTATGACTTAATGTGTGTTTTGAAATTTCAAATTGACTTCTTAATGTACACTTCAATTCTTATTTCAAATTTGAAAATTACAAGTGTTACTCCTCCACTTTTTTCCAAAAATGTACACTACACAATTCCACTTCACAATTGAAACACTACTCTTCCCCTTTCACTGTTTGCTTTCCATGCACTACACATTCACAACCACAATCAAGGATTCCATGAGTGTTCAATTCTACAAGTGATCATCCACTAATCAACAAGACAACAAAATTCAACAATCACAACAACAAGATGCAAGTTCACGCCAACAAATTTGTTCAAATCAAAGTGCTACACAACAAACCCCTAACTTCCGAATTCAATTTGCAACCAATCCCTTCTCATAACCTCAAGCTTTGATACCAAAAGATGATGTGCCTAAAATAGGGGTTAAGCACATGTAATTGGAACAAATTATAAACCTCAATACACTTGTTTAATCTTAGCTCAAAACTCCAATAATTTGCGTGAACCCTAATGGAGAGCAATGAAATCCGAATGCTCTAATTTGCAAAGTAAAAATTCCACAAGGATAAAATCCTTCAAACAACACTAAATACAAATGAGTGCCACGTGAATTACACACAAAACAGCAAGAACTAATTCAAAGATCCACTTTCCCAACAAAGTGATCCTCGGATCTAATGAAACTAAATTGAAGGTGAAAACTTAAGGGCTAAAACCAATCAATTGTAACAACATGAAATTGATTACAAATGTAATCTAATTCGGTCAATAACAAATTCAATTCAACCCTAGATACAACTCATTAGTGATGAAAAGGAAATTGCAACAAGGAAAATTTGATATTACTTACAAATTAGCCTTGAAGCCACTCGCCATAACCTCAAATTGGGATTTGAAATTGATAAGAGCAATTTGTGGAATTAGGCAACCCTAACCCTCAACACATGAAGTGTGTCTATTATGAAAATTTTGCAAAAATTTCCCAAAACCCTACTTAAGCGAGTATTTATACTTACTCCCTTTATGGTTAAAAAGTCCACAAAATTACAATTATGCCACTTTTAGGGTGATCGGTCCTAAAACTCAATTACCACCAAATAAAAATTGTCCCAAAGCTTACACATAAATATTCTAAAGAAATAATTACAAATACAAAATAATAAAGATCCTCAAAGAGCCAATGCATCGAGGCGATGTTGATCATAGCGGGCCAGTGGATGAGAATTTGATGATGTCCCTAAGCGATCAACAAATGAGAGTTATTTGGCATTCCGTAAAGAAATATCATTGTACCTGTAAGATTATTATTCAAATATTTATTAAATAGAAAGAAATAAAGGATAAATATGAATGATTTGGATCATCATCAAAATCAAGTTCTGTAGCCATCTAGGTTGTCGAAAAAATTCCCATCAACTACAGTCCAATGAATTCATTTCTTACCATTACCATTTAAATAAGTTATCAAATATTCATTAGCATATCATGAAAACCTATCTACGAATAATTTGAATGCAAGTATGAATACAAGTAACACATGCATGGAGTCTAGAACCATGAAAGTTGTAAAATTGCATTATCTATACTTTGATTATCCCACCGTACTTAACTGCACGGGACACCTCATCTTATTTGTATGAAACTATGTGCAAGGTTAGCTTTACATATTGAATGCTTAACGGCCAAAAGATAAAAAATAAAAAGATAGTATAAATCATTAGTGTCGCTTCAAGCAGGCCACTCAATTCTCAATTCTCAGCAAATGATGATCTCACTATGTAGGGCGCGCACCAACTAACATCCACATTGAATTTACAAATGGCGGCTCATGATTGCTCACGCTGATATTAAGTAAAATTTTCCTATTATAAAAACATTAAAAATTATATTTTAGTATACTTGAATGCTCCCTTTCACATCCCTAATAGGTCATAGACATACAACAGATATGCAGGTTGTCTCCACAAGAATTTAAATTTACTAATTATTAAAGTGACCATTCAAATGATTGCACAAAAAGCAAACAGTCATTCCATGAGACAGTGCATAACAACCAGTAGAGCAATACGTAAACGTCAAACAGCAAGCAGATTTGAGTTGGGCTCATTATAATTCCTCACTTGAGCATCCCGACGTTGGGCTTATCTTAAGTAAAAGTCCTTGATGACTTCATTTGAGTTGAAGAATTTCCCCCAATAAGTACAATATATGTAAATTAGACTCATAAATTAAGATTACTTATACTTCTTGCGAGCTAAATGATTTAAATGTTATTTAGATGTCTTCTATACCGATCAAAAACTATGATTACATATATGTATTATAATTATATCAATGAGTATAAATTTGCCTACCATTTAAGATTAGGGACACATGTATAAATATATACACAGATGTTTCAAATGTTTTCGTAAACATTTACTATTACAATTAAATATGCATATTTATATTTCAAAATAATTTTGCAAAGGGGTAAAATCATACGTATATAAACTCTCATGTTTATAAATCAAAATTTTATGAAGGCGCAAAAAAAAAAAGAAAAAGAAAATGCAATTATTCATGCCTATATTTCTAGAACCTTTGCTAATTTACCCAAGATAAAAAGGCATACAATGTACAAATTTTTGCAATTATACATATATTTTTAAGTGAATGTACTTATGTATTTATTCACTGTAATATTATTGATAATGTGTTGTTGTTATTATTATTATTATTATCATGATTATGATTATTCGTATACTATATAAATAAAAGTATTAGGCTAAGACATATTTTTGAGTGGTATCAGACCTGGGTTTAAAGCCCACAGTATGCTTGGTATTACATAAGAATAATTTTACTTTTTTTTTTAGAAAAAAAAAAGACAGTTAATGGAGAACCATCAACGTCCAAAGTGAACAATAATTATGCCTAAAACACAAAAACTTTGCCCAGCCTAAGATCATAATCATTTACTTATATGCATATCAGGAATTTAACAAGCTAACAATGTGGGACAAGCTCTTTTAACAGCCTAGACACGCCCAAGCTCATAGAACAATCACACACGCACGAGTCACGACCCACTTGGCTACTTGATTTCAAGCAAGTGATAACTTGTAAATTGAAAGTTGCAGCCATGATATGGTTTTGTTCCATGAAATCTATTTAAGCATACAAAGATTTGCGAAGAACTCGCCTCAAGAATGATGGCTAATTGACATGCTTAACCAAAAAAAAGAAACACGGCAACATAATAATGACAGCAACCGCAGTAGCTTATTTTCATGTGATTTTCGTGCTTTTGACTTGCTTATTTCACTATTTAATTGTCACTTCAATCACACTATAGCATGGTCCACGATTTAACATCTACATCTTAGTAAAATCTTTAAATCTCATCATTATTCATCCACAAAATCAGTTCACTAAATATGTAATCAAATAAGTAAATATTTGTACGGGTATATAGATAATGCTATTAAGAAAACTTGAAAAAAAATTGAATATATATATATATATATATATATATATAGCTTTTGTATGTATATAATGTAAATACTCATATATATATATATGTTTATGTAAATATAAACATTTAATATGGATTAAAATTAACCTAAGGTTAAGGGGACAAATAACTTGAAGAGTAGAGGGCATTTTGGCCATTTAACAAGGAAATATAAAATGCCGACACCTATTATTGTAACTCTTTTCTCCCCATTTGCACTATAGAACCCTAAGTACCATTCTAGAAAAACTCTCCAGAGACCATAGAGCAACCTAAAAGGGAAATCGTAGAAGTCAAATCCGTTATGCCAGGTAAGAATCTTGATCATTAGAGCATATTGTGGGGAGTATGGATTCATGGCCTTGAGATCATTGGTTAACATGTGATTATAATTTGGAGTGAGGAGCGAGATGAAACGTGCATAGGAACAAATGATCTAAGAAGCTAAATCACAATCCAAAATGAGTAAGTACAAAGTCCCCTTGCAATGTGATAGGAATAGCACAATTTTGGATCAATTAGACATAATTCTTTAAAAATTAGGTCAAGCTAGAATTTATGAATTGGAAGAAGGGGATTTCATGATGAACCTAAATGGCTAGGTACACACCTGTGTACCTGCATGTGATGAAATACGAGTGTATACAAAAAAGTACACAACTACTAACATGCCCGTGTACTTGGGTGTATCAAAATACAAAAATGCACATAAAGGTATATGGCCTCTAGCACGGCCGTGTATTGCCTTGTGTACCTCTACACGACCTCCTACATGGCCGTGTTGAGTCGAAACACTTCCCATTCCATTTTATTTCATTGAAATGCAATCCTAAGAATATGTAATTGGGAATGTGTATAGGTTTAGAGGATCTGTGAGATTGCAAGTGTGAGGAGATCAATTGTTGGATATTAAGATATGTGTATACCATGTTTGTTGCTTGTGTTTGTTAAGCTAGAAATTGTGTGTAGATTAAACGTTATTGTAAAAGAACATGATTGATTGTGCATGTGAATGTGATTGGCTAGGTTCGAGAAATCAAGTGTGGGTCGATGTTCTTGAGGTGGCACTCCGATGATTGGTATGTGACATTGTCCTTAATAGAGTCATTTACCAAAATGATCCGGGTAAAATGTGGAATGATGTTTATGTGTGAATGTGGAAGGTTGTTGCATGAGATGTGAAAGGACTCATGGATAGTGAGGAGTATCCACTATTGTATACATATTATTATTATGTATGGAATAGACTCATGAACAAACGAGAGTACTCTTTGTCGTATATATATTTATTTATATTTGTTTATGGAAGGATTCGGTGGATATGTGTAAGGTTGTATGTTAATATCACGATGAGAATTGCATGTTGGATTACATGATGTGAAAGATAAATAACTTGTGTATAAATATTATGTTGCATTATGTATGTGTTGTTGCTTCTATCATGGCATGCGTATGTATGTGTATGTATAAATTGTGCTGGGTATTAACTTACCGCTTGTAGGACCCTTTTTAGTTGTAGGCACTAAAGGAGAAATTGTAGAGTATGATGAAACTATTGTAGAGATGAATCAAAATAATAAGGAGAACGTATAATATGTCTACTATAATGATTAGTAGCCAGAATAAGGAAAGACACATATTGGATGACTTGTTAAGTTGATTTGAGATTTCTGTTGTATTTAAGTGTTATACACTTTTGTTGTAATAATTTGAGGAGATTGGTTATAATTTATTTCTGAAGATAGAAACTTTTTCTAACCTCTTATATGTAGCAAATGATTTTATTTATCATTATGAGGATATAAATGTAAAAGTTGGAGACTTATGGTGATTGAGCCTTTACGTGTCTTCACATAATGAGGACACATGGTAGGTTGTACTCATCTCAAATTCTGAAGCGTTATATATAATTAATTAATAACATATACCTATTATAAACATATTTATGTTGTACATTTATATGTATCAAAATATATAATTATATAAGCTTTCGAAATGATGTAAAGTTGAATACAAACTATATTTTATGGATTTTATATGAAACATTATGCAATATTATATACATATGTATATATATATATATAACATATGTTATTTCCATTGATCATAAATTATATTATTAGTTATGTTTGTTGGAATGACCATAATACATAAAAGTCTAGATTTTATTTCTATATTTCAGTCTATAGGACTTCATTATTCTTGGAATCAATTTTGGTTAGGCATTTACGTTACCTTTGTTACATTAGCTATCACTATGCATATCCATGTACTATACTCCCATGATTAGCGGTATGGAGTTACTTTCATGTATTAACTAAGATTACAACTATAATGGTTAGATGCTATATATATATATTTTAATAATTATTACTGCATCTTGTAATAGTATTGTTTCCATTAACATATTATTTCATACATTTATCGCGTAAGCTTATCATATGTTAAGGCCCAACTACCCAATTAAGCTTGACACTTAACAACTGTATATAAACCTCCAAAAACCCTATTTACCCTTTTCTAGTCTATATCGCCTCTCTTTTCATACTTTTATTCTCTCTGTTGAAATTAGGGTTTATATTTCTTGTTACTAATTATTTATCTTTTCTATGTTATGGTAAGGAAAATGGATTGGACTACTTTAAGTGAGTCCCAACTCTTGAATCAAGAACTTTGGAAAGTATGGATGATTCTATTCCCTTTCTTTCTCATATTTATATGAAAATCTTGTACAACTTGATGTGCCTAAACACACTTGAAAGCACATTCAAAAGACTTAAGAAAAACTATCTCAAGTCAAGGCAAAATCGGATAAAAAAATAAGGGCAATTTCACGTGAACCAAGTGAAGAAATGATGAAATCCAAATGTCCAATGATATAATTAGAATACCACACTGATAATACCTTCTAAAAACACCCTAATCTTATCTAATCCACGCAATAATCCACAATTTGACAAAGAAAAAACCGTAACAAAATAATCCCTTTTCAAATAGTGAAGAACACACTTCCAAGGGAAATCTTCAATGATGAACTGAATATAATTGATAAATACATCAAATAAGTATAAGGATTCGTGAAAAATAAGATGCATATCTGACCAAGAAATATCTCAATTCAACCCTAGATATGACACACTAGAGAAGAAAAGAAATCACAATAAAATAAAATTGATATAACTCACAATTTCAAGATGTTGCACTCGCCACAATTTCAACTCTTGGGATTGAAATTGATAAGAGTTTGGAACCAAGGTATGAACCCTAATTCTCACGTGAAAGGAGGTGTATAATCTGCAAAATGATAAGCTCCTCAAATCCTCTCTTAAGCAAGTATTTATACTTGCTACTCCTAGGGTTAAAAAATGCTCAAAATTACAAGTTTGCCACTTTTAAGGTGGCTAGCCCTAAATGAAAATTACAAGGAAATAAAAGTGTCCCAAAACCAAAATACAACCAAAATAGTTCAATAAACATTTACAAGATACAAAATAACATAAATCTTCATGATCCAATGCCTCATAATAGAGAACAATCGCAACGGGTCTTTGATTGTTATCCAGAAAAATGTTCTATGTCCAACTGAAGTTGTAGGACATTTTGGCATCCCATGGAGAAATATAATTGTACCTGTAAGATTATTCTCAAATTTTATTAGAAATAAAGACATAAGGTAAAATATGAGCAATTTGGTTAATCATCCAAATTGGGTTCTGAAGAGGTTGACAGTGCCAGAAATTTTCCCATCATCACCTCGGGCTTCTGAAAGATTTGCCCTCAAATCTAGAGGATCAATTGTGGAATTGAACCCTAGGATCTCTGTTGTCTTGCTCTCCCGGCTAACCATGGTAGTGGATGGATGCCTGACCTGTTTCTGAAAACCCTGGACCTTAGATGGAGTCATCGGTAATAGGACTATGCGTGTCTCACCCATGCTGAACATGTAAGTATTTTCAAACCCATCATGTATCACCCGTCGATCATACAACCAGGGCCAACCCAACAGCAAATGGAATGCATGCATAGGAACTATATCACAAAGGATCTCATCATGATAGTTCTGCCCGACACTCACAGGAACCTTTGCCCTAAGGGTAACATGCATATTACCTCTATTATTCAGCCAATGCAAATGATAAGGACTAGGATGTGGTATAGTAGACAGTTGTAATTTGTCTACTAGTGCAGCAGATATAACATTCGTGCAACTACCATTATCGATGATGAGTACACAAAGGTTACCTCTGATTCTTCAAGAGGTATGAAATATGTTCTCCCTCTGAATATCACTGATATCAGGAGATGTGGACAAAATCCTGCGTAACACATTAAGGGGTAGATATTTCCCTCCAGTATGCTCCTCAGGCGCATTTGCATTTTGATCATCATAATATTCCTGCAATGCTGTTGGTAGATCTGTAGGCTCAATCTATTCATGGTCATCCTCAGTATCCTCTCTAATGTCTTCCATAACATTCATCACCCTCTTATTTGGACACTGTGCAGCCATATGCCCAAATCCCATGCATTTAAAACATTTTATCTGGCGCGCTTTCCCACTAGTAGATCTGGGAACAGTCTGCCTCGTTTCTGGTGCCATGACCTCTTTACCCTTCACAGTGGGTAAGTTTTCTCTTATAATGGTTGGGGTAGTTGTGTCCATTGCCTTGACTCCCTCACCTACCGCCTTTGTTCCCCCTGATCGACTGTCGGTTGAGATGGGTCTATTAACAGTGTTGGGCCTACTGCTTGGAGCCCTAAAGAAGTTGGACCTCCTCTGTCTCTCTACCTTTAAGGCCAACTGAATAGCCTCATCAAGTGTAGTATAGCGCTGCAGCTCAACAATATACGCTATATCATATTTTAGACCTGAGACAAATCGTGCTATAGTTTGTTCCAGAGGCTCAACAGACCCACACCTAATCATAAGGGTCTCAAATTCCTGCACATAATCATCCACTGTTTTGCCCCCCTGCCTTAAGGTTTGCAGTCGCATAAATAGCTCCTGTTTGTAGTGCTCAGGAATGAACCTTTTCCTTAGCAACTTCTTCATATCCCTCCAGGTTTGAACCTCAGCCTCCCCATCCTGACGCCTGTTGATGATCAGATTCTTCCACCAAAGTGCAGCATACCCTACAAATTCAACAGTAGCCAATCTGACCCTAGTACTGTCGTCGATCTCATAACATTCGAAGAGACCTTCGACCTTATCTTCCCAATCTAAGTATTCATCTGCTGATCCCTTACCATCATAGGATGGCATCTGTAGTTTCACATACTCCAAACCCCGAGGTGGCCTGAAATCCCTATTCTGATTTAGGTTGACCCCAAAATTGTCATCCCTTTCTTCCCTGTTTGGAATATGCTCCTCACCCATCCTTCTATTTAAATTTCCATCTCCCACTACTCTGTTTTGATGAGGGTTTTGTGGAGCTACTCGAGGTGGTGCTGGTTGGTTTACCACTGGTGATTGTGGCAAAGTCATCCTATCAACTCTAGTTGCCAGTGTAGCAACTATAGTAGTAAGCTCCTGAAGTTGTTCCTCTAAAGTTCTCCTACCTGCCACATTACGACCATGACCTCCACCAACCTGTCTATTGGCTTCTTCACCCAATCCCCCATTCACACTGTCATTAGACATATTTGTAGATTCTTGTATGTTGTTCCTCAAAACGATATGATTCAAGGGTACACACTTCCACTACTATACTTCCTTAAACTCCACACAATAGCTACTACAAAAGACAAACAAACAAACCCACTTAATGTTATAATTTTATAATTACAACTCAAGTGTAATACTCTTCTCCACAATAAGCCACAAGTACACGGTGCAGCAAATTTAATTTCCACAAGTTCACTCCACAGCAACACACAAGCAACAACAACAATTAAGATGTATCACTTCCACGGCAACAACAAGGTGAATATTGATTACAAGTAGTCTTCAACTTCCACGACAAATAATGAAGACAAAAGATTAATAAGTAGCTTTCCCAAAATGAATTCCGAATCCCACTATAGGCAGCAGCTTTCAATTTGAAATTCAAATAACTTCACTTATTGCAAACCTTCCTCAATTGGTAACAATGAATTCAAATTCAAATAGCAATCATTAACTCCCACAACTTAATTGCATATGATTTGAATTCAAATAATTCCTTACTAATCAAACTTAATGTAATATGCAAATTATACTCCACCAATTCAGAATTACACAATGGAATTCAAAGACAACAAACAACACAACTCCTCACGCCACAAGCTATTTCACGGCAAGAATTGGTAAGTTTTGCAAGTTCAAAAAAATTGCTAAAGTAAACTTCACTTTGTATTTCTGCTCTTCCACGTAAATTATTGACCACAAAGTGATATAATAACCTTCCCAAAACAACTCCAAAAATCAGCAAATCAAATCCCAATCCAAAGTAATTTCACAATCTCAAACAACAACAACAACACAATTGCAGTTTTCACTTGATCAACCCTAATTGATGATCACTTTCACGAAATCAAATACAACCAATTCCCTTCTCTCAAAAAGAGCTCTGATACCAAAAAGATGATGTGCCTAAACACACTTGAAAGCACATTCAAAAGACTTAAGAAAAACTATCTCAAGTCAAGGCAAAACCGGATAAAAAAATAAGGGCAATTTCACGTGAACCAAGTGAAGAAATGATGAAATCCAAATGTCCAATGATATAATTAGAATACCACACTGATAATACCTTCTAAAAACACCCTAATCTTATCTAATCCACGCAATAATCCACAATTTGACAAAGAAAAAACCGTAACAAAATAATCCCTTTTCAAATAGTGAAGAACACACTTCCAAGGGAAATCTTCAATGATGAACTGAATATAATTGATAAATACATCAAATAAGTATAAGGATTCGTGAAAAATAAGATTCATATCTGACCAAGAAATATCTCAATTCAACCCTAGATATGACACACTAGAGAAGAAAAGAAATCACAACAAAATGAAATTGATATAACTCACAATTTCAAGATGTTGCACTCGCCACAATTTCAACTTTTGGGATTGAAATTGATAAGAGTTTGGAACCAAGGTATGAACCCTAATTCTCACATGAAAGGAGGTGTATAATCTGCAAAATGATAAGCTCCTCAAACCCTCTCTTAAGCAAGTATTTATACTTGCTACTCCTAGGGTTAAAAAGTGCTCAAAATTACAAGTTTGCTACTTTTAAGGTAGCTAGCCCTAAATGAAAATTACAAGGAAATAAAAGTGTCCCAAAACCAAAATACAACCAAAATAGTTCAATAAACATTTACAAGATACAAAATAACATAAATCTTCATGATCCAATGCCTCAGAATAGAGAACAATCGCAGCGGGTCTTTGATTGTTATCTAGAAAAATGTTCTGTGTCCAACTGAAGTTGTAGGACATTTTGGCATCCCATAGAGAAATATAATTGTACCTGTAAGATTATTCTCAAATTTTATTAGAAATAAAGACATAAGGTAAAATATGAGCAATTTGGTTAATCATCTAAATTGGGTTCTGAAGAGGTTGACAGTGCTAGAAAATTTCCCATCACAACTGTTCTCTACCTGTATTTCTATCATTACTGTTAATAGTTCTTCTATGCTATACTAGAAGTTGTTATATTGTTCTAGTTTGGCTATACTATGCTAAAACTCATTATACCGAGTTATCCTGTAGGTCTCATGATGTCTTATTGCTAAAATATATTCTCATGTTACTATGTAATTTTCATGCCATTTTAGGGTCTTCTTATGTCAACCTACTCTCATTATAACAATTCCCCCATCAGAAGAAAAAACAACCTTGTCTACAAGGTTGAAATTAGGATACTGCTGGAGGAAAGAGTCCCAATGCTCTCAAGAAGTGTTCTCTGGTTGTGATCCCCACCATTGGATTGAAACTTGTTAGACGAAACAACCTAATTAGATAATAACCTTAGTACCCACAATAGAGAGGAGCTTAAGAATAGGATAATTCCTTACAGTGCCAATAGGCAAGTCTAAAGTAGGAACTTGACACCCATAAGCCTTTTTGAGCATTGAGACATAGAAAACGTTATGAATTTTACTTAAAGGAGGCAACTCCACTTCATAATCACATGCCTTAATCTTCCTTAAAACTTTATAAGGCTTACAAAACTGTTGGGACAATTTATGAAAACTAGTCTAAGATAAAGAAATTTGTCGATAAGGGCATAGTTTCACAAAGACCAAGTCCCTTGGTTGAAATTCTATATCAGTATGATGCTTGTCCGCTAATGTCTTCATCTTATATCAGGTGATCCTTCAACAGGCGTAATGCCTCGTCCTTATCCTTTAAGTCTTTATCCACTGCCTCCATTGGTGAGGAGCTCTAAACATAGGAAATGATGGTCGGAGGTGATCGGCCATAGACTAGTTCAAATGGAGTAGTATTTGCCTAGCATGAAAAAAAGCATTATAGGCAAATTCTACCTAAGGAAGGAATTTCACTCAATCCCTTAGTTTGTCCATCATATAGCTATGTAAATATTGTTGAATGGTTCAATTTAACACCTCTATCTACCCATCTGATTGAGGATGATAAGCACTACTATAGTGCAAATGAGTCCCACTAAGTCTAAAAAGTTCCTTCCAAAATTGGCTGACAAAAATAACATCCTTATTTGAAACAATAATGTGAGGAAATCCATGTAATTTTACCACCATGTGTAAAAGCAAAGAAGCAACTTTAGTAGTAGTAAAATGAGTGTCTAATACCCTTAGATGATGATATTTGGATAATCAATCCACCACAATCAGAATAACTATATACCCTTGAGATAGTGGTAAACTAGTGATGAAATCCATGGAAACATCTTCCTAAATTCTGTCTAGACTAAGTAATAGAGCAAGGAACCTAGCAGGGGCTCAAGTCAAATACTTGAGTTGCTAACATTCCACATAAGTTTGAATAAACACCTCAACTTGTGTACACATGCCTTCCCAAAAAAATTCAACTGCAATCCTTTTATAGGTTTTCAGTACACTAAAGTGACCTACCAAAGGAGTGCCAAGAAACTCCTTAAGAATAGACAAAATAAGAGAAGACTGAGGGACCAAAAATAACCGAGTGTAGAAATACAAAAGTTCATTTTTCCAACAAAATGGCCACTTTAAAGGATGCCTCACAGTTAAATTGGAAATAATAGCCTGGAACTCAGGTAAATGTAAGTATTCATGTTTCAATGAATCTACAAGGGGAATAGAGAAAGATGAAAAAGCCAGACACTGAAAAGTACCCTCGTGTTGTTGAGAAAGAGCATTAGCAACAATGTTGTCAGTCCCTTTTTTATAAATAGTAGTGTAGTTATAACCCAAAGGTTAGCTAAGTATTTCTTTTGCTTAGGTGTTTGTACGACCTAAGTTAACAACTCCTTAATACCTCAATGATCCATACGAATAAGTAAATGTGAGCTCAAAAGAAATTGCCTCCACTTCTAAACTGCTTCCATAATAACATGTAATTCTCAAACATAAGTGGAAGCTCAACATACGTGAGGAGGAAACTTCTTACTAAAGAAGGCAATAGGATAAGTCCCCTATAACAGCACTACTCCTAAACCCGGTCCTAAAGCATCAGTCTCGATAAAAAATTGCTTAGAGAAATTAGTATAAACAAGAATTAGAGCTGAAAGTAAGGCCGTTTTAAGTCTCTTAAAAGCATCCATAGCCACATCGAACTAAAGAAACCTATCCTTCTTTAAGAGATTAGTGAGAGGTATAGCAGTAGAAGCGTACCCCTTAATAAATGGCGATAGTAACCTGATAAACCCAAAATCACCCTCAATTGCTTCAATGTTGATGGGATAGGCTAAGTCGAAACAACAACAACATTGAATGGATCTAGTCTCACCCCACTTATAGAGACAACATGTCCTTAATAGTCATTAGAAGATTGTGTAAAAGAACACTTGGACTCCTTCAAAAAGAAAGTGTTAACATGAAGAACTTGTAACACTTGTGTAAGATGCTCAACATGAGAAAACATGGAATTACTATAAACTAGATTATTATAAAAAAAAGAAATAAAAAATAACAAACTGTCATAGGAAAGGATTAAAAATCCTTTTTATGATGGCCTGAATTGTGGTCGAGGCTTTGCTTAAGCCGAAAAGCATGGCAAAAAATTCATACTGAACCTTGCGTTTTTGAAAAGCAGTCTTCAAAATATCTTTCGAATGCATACAAATAAGATGATATCTGGAACGCAAATCCAATTTAGAGAAAAAACTTGCTCCAAAGAGCTCATCCAATAGCCCATAAATAGTGGGAATAGGGAATTCATCCTTCATGGTAATTTGATTGAGTGCCCTATAATCAATACAAAAATGCTAGCTCTCATCCTTTTTCTTAACAATTAAAACCAGAGAAGAAAAAAGACTCATGCTATGCTAGATAATTCCCTAACTCAACATGTCCCTAACTTACTACTCGATCTATTTTTTTTTTTTTTTTAAATAAGTGTAACGATAAGATTGAAGTTAATAGGAGAAGTGCCTAGTGCAAGGTGGTTGAAATGCGAAATATCACGGTGCGATGGTAATGATGATGGAGATTCAAGAACCAGATGGAATCTGCCTAATGCCTCAAATATAAGAGGATTTATGGCAGTTTCCTAGATGCAAGAACTGGGGATCACTTCCTAAACCACCAAGTAATAAAAAGATGCAATCGCATCTATCCTAACTAGCTTTCGCAATTGATGATGAGAAATTTGGTTGGACAAACACGATAAATCACCCTGTAATATAACCTCAATCCCATTGCACAAGAACTTCATTAGGAGAGTAGAGTAATCAATAGTAATAGGCCCCAAACTCTATAACCATTAGACTTTTAGTACCATCTTGCACCATGAATTGGTAGGACATAGAAAGTATCCTAAAAAGCCACCCCTTAAATCATCAGTGATATGTCAAAACAATGCTTTTCACATGAAAGCTTACTTCCATTCCTAATCACCACTTGAAAACTAGGAGAAGGAGAAATAGGTAAACCCAAAAGTTTAACTAATCTCTCCTGGACAAAATTATAGGTACTACCTGAGTCAACCAAAACAAACACCTCATGATGATTAATAACCTTGCAAAAATGAATGGTGCATAGCAGAGAAGCACCAAACAGGGCATGTAACAAATGGCAACCAAATCATCATCCAAAGAGTTAAAAGAATCTAAAGGAAGAACAACACCAACCCTTGAATCATCATCTAAAACCTCATGGTCCTCACAAAGCAAAGACAAGAATTTGGCTTTGTATTTGTGATTGCAATGAAATTTTTCATCACAATTAAAACATAAGCCCTTCTCTCAATGAATTTGCATTTCCTAAGCTGTAAGCTTGTGGATCAAAATCTAGGAAGAAGGAAAAGAATGAGAAGATGAAGAAGAAGAAGAGAAATGATGTGCTTTGATTCCTAAATACAAGAACACAATACAAATGAAAAATCGATTACATAATTAGTACTCAAAATGGCGTGATGAACTTGATTCTAAATACGCAAATACCAAATGGATGTAAGAACAAACAAGTATGTGATCTTCAATGGAAGAACACACAATTGAACTAAGATTCAATTTCAAATTGAAATAATCAAATCAGAAAAATACAATCCTAATTCGCGTGAATGAACAAGTAACCACAAATTGTACCTAGATATTACTCAGTAAACACAATTTGTTAAACAATAAAAGTAAGATTGATATGACTCACAATCTACTCTTGTTGATTCTTGCCACAATTTCACAAAGAAATTGATAAGGGGTCTTTGATTGTAAAGGATGAACCCTCACGGCTAAAGTGTATGTTTTTCTCAAAAATATCAAAAAGCCCCCTAAAAACCCTAGTTAGCAAGTATTTATACTTGCTCCAATTAGGGTAAAAATGTACTAAAAATTATAAGGATGCCATTAAGTAGCCGGTTCCCATAAGCAACTGTTACATATACAAATGATCTTCAAGTGGCCGGTTCTTCACTTCAATTGAACAATTTGTTGGACCGGTTTTTCTTTGGTTTATGTAGGTCCATGAATAACCCACAAGCTGAGCTTTAGCGAGTTTATCTATCGCCTTGTAAAAACCGACAAGTATACCTACTAGAATGCACAACAAATATGTAATAGAAAAGAAGTTATTATATAAATATTTTTAGGGTCGAATTGTTCAAAGAGGACCCTCATCACCAAATTTTGTAACCCTTTGGCTCTTACCTTAGTGATAAGTCTTGTAGGATTTTGATTCCTATTATCTCCTCGGGACTTAGGAAGATTTGTCCTTAAATCTGATAGGTCAAATGCAGTAGAGACTGTATCCTCCTAACAAGTTATGTGTAAAAATATCACTGTAGTTGATACGAACCATGCCAACCCGTGACGAAACCCAATACCAATACGCTCGAAAATTCGTTACCTAAGACGCCCAAACACCTAAAGTGGAAACCGCGACCCGTTGTCTATAAGTGAGACAAGAACCTTGGTATAATGTGATGACACCACAATCGGGATGAAAGACCGATTGATAAGTCGGGTTGAACGCCACGGAAATAAAATCCGATAAGTTCTAGTTAGTTCTTGAAGAACCAAGAGAGCTGCCTCTCAAAAGTGTTTAATGTTCAGAGATGTAAATTCTTAAGTTGTTCTAAACCCTAGGAGCTTTTATACTAGGGTTACAATTCGTGAAAAACAAGTCCAAAACGACGTAGCTTAGATAAGTTGCATAAAAACACGAAACAAAACATGCTGGCCGGCAGGGGATACACGGCCGTGTACTTTGGCCGTGTATGATTCTGTGACAATTCTTGTCTCCTTACGCGGCCGTGCCTTTTAGCCGTGTGTCTGGCCGTGTATGATTCTGTGCAATCTTGATATTCCTACACGGTCATGCCTTGAACATACACGCCCTCTTCAACCCGTGTCCGGTGTGACTTGTATAAAAGCAAGGGTCTTCCCATAGTTGTTCCAATCCGTTCCAACTTCATGATTGCTCCAATCCTTTCCGACTTCATGGAAAACCTTTATCAACCCATTAAGTGCTTCCTTGAATCTTTTCACTTGATTTCTTGTGATCGGTCCAGGTGGCACTTCAAGAGGATCCACATTTCTTCTTCCAGCTTGGCTCTCATCATGGATCTCATCATTACCCTCCTCTTGAAAAGGATTTGTCCTCAAATCATTGCCTGCATCAAATGGACTCAGATCAGTAACATAAAATGTGACACTTACTGGATACTCACCTGGTAAAGTTTTCTTGTAGGCATTATCATTGATTTTCTCAAGCATCGGAAATGGACCATCTCCCTTAGGGTTCAACTTGGATCTCCTCTGCAATGGAAAACTCTCCTTGCGAAAATGCACCCAAACCCAATCTCCGGGCTGAAAAATCTTGGGTCTCCTGTCCTTGTTCACCCTTGAAGCGACCCTGGCATTTTGTTTTACAATCCTAATCTTTACCTGTGCATGTAGCTTTCTCACGAAATCTGCCTTAGGATCAGCATCAAAACTCACAGACTTGTTAAGTGGCAATGACAATAAATAATTAGGATTCAGTGGGTTAAAACTAAACACAATCTCAAATGGTGAACAATGAATAATGCTATTTAAAGCCCTATTATATGCAAAGTCCACGAATGGTAGACAATCCTTCCAAGTCCTAATGTTCTTCTCTATGATTGCCCCTAACAATTGAATTAAAGTCCTATTAACCACATCAATTTGCCCATCAATTTGTGGGTGATAGATAGTTGAAAACATCCATTTAGTTCCCAACTTTTCCTACAATACTCTCCAAAAATGACTTAAAATTTTCTCATCTCGATCACTAATAATGCTTCTAGGTATACCATGCGGACGCACTACCTTTCTAAAGAACAAATCAACAATGTGTATAGCATCATCAGTTTTATGACAAGGAATGAAGTGAACCATTTTAAAAATCCTATCCACAACCACAAAATTAGAATCTCGATCATGCCTAGGCCTAGATAATCCTAACACAAAATCTATCGAAATATTTATCCATGGCTCACGAGGAATGACACTATACTCATATAACTAATCTAAGAAGTCATCTAAACAAGGAATGGGATGACGATACTTTACCGTAAGGTTGCTGATGGCGCGGTAGTCAACACACATTCTCCATGTCCCATCCTTCTTAGGCACCAAAATCACAAGCACTGCACATGGACTCATGCCTTCTCTCATGTATCCCTTCTCCATTAACTCATCTACCTACCTTTGGAGTTCCTTCGAAAAGACATTTTCAAAATCCTGCACAAGAGACAACTACACTAAGCAAAGAGTTAGATAAGTCGTTAGTAGTCAAACATGTTTCCTTAAAAACCAGCAACAACATAGGTTGCTTCCTCACTAACGCTCTCCTCACTACACTCGCTCTTGCCACACAACTCTCCTTTTGCAAGGCTGCCCTCTCCTTTTCACTCACCACCAAAGTTGATTCCCCTTCAACTTAGCCTCTCACACTCTTTCCAGCCTTCCTCTCCTTTTCCTTTTGATCTTGACTCTTATATTCCTTTTTCTTCTCATTGTCTTTTGCTCTCTCACTCTCACTCTGCTTTTCACTTACCTTATGTTTTGCAAAAGACTATTGTAGCTGCAACTGGTCCTCATACACTTGTTTAGGTGTTAACGGTTTAAGATTAAAGCTTTTCCCTTGGTGAACAAGCGTATACTTGTTAGAAAAGCCATCATGAACAGCCTTCCTATCAAATTGCCATGGCCTCCCCAACAATACATGATATGCTTGCATTGGCACTACATCGTATAACACCTCATCCTCATATCTACCAATGCAAAAACCAATCAAGGCTTGCTTACTCACCTTAGTCTCACCACTATCATTCAACCACTGCAATTTATATGGACTAGGGTATCTAACAGTTTTGAGCCCCAGCCTCTCAACAATAAAATTGCTCACTACATTAGAGCAACTTCCCCCATCAATAATCAAACTACAAATGTGATCTCCTAGATAACATTTAGTATGAAATATATTCTCTCTTTTCCTATCTCCTTTATCTTCCCAATCCTTAGTTCCTCTATTCCGACCACTATATCCTCTATAACTCCCAACAGAAGGCTCATCAAAGTCATCATCCGTCATTTCATCTCCACCCCTCGATACTCTCCTAGAACGACTCTCCCTCTTACGCCCTTGGAATACGTTTGTGGATTGCTCTAGTCTTTGCTCTACCGTCTCATGAATTTGTTCCATTCCCTCTTAGAACATCCTCTTCATTTCTCCCCTCAACGCCTCAATTACTAACCTAGCATCAAACCTTCCCCTCTCACCTTTAGGAGAATGTTGTCTCAACATAATCCCTGCAGAAAAGATTAGTATTAACACAAATATATATATAATTAAACCTCACGATACACTCCCTTACGTGTTTCGCTCAAATGATGATATCACACAGTCACTCGTGTATTCTCACAAATAATGATAATATCAACTCGCCAATTTCCTCTTCTCAATTCTCTTGGAACTAACCCGAACTACACCAATTTCCTTTCGTAGAATTCAAAACAACTCTAGGGTTCGTAAATTTTCCTCTATTTTTTTATCCGAATTTTTTTTTTGTCTTCGTTGTTGCTCTTGATCACGTTTTTCTTTTCTTTTCTTTTCCCTTCTTTTTTTTGTCGTGATTTTTACCTTTTTTTTTTTTTTAACAATCGCCTAATCGATATTACACTATCAAAAGACAATCAATACTACGAAATTGAATATGATAATTGATATGAACGATTGGAGTTAAGGTTTTTGATATTGCCTTCCTCAACCGAACTTGATGTTTTGACAAACCTAAGCTCTAATACCAAACTGATACGAACCACGCCAACCCGTGACGAAACCCAATACCAATACGTTCGGAAATTCGTTACCTAAGACGCCCAAACACCTAAAGTGGAAACCGCGAGCCGTTGTCTATAAGCGAGACAAGAACCTTGGTCTAATGTGAAGACACCACAATCGGGATGAAAGACCGATTGATAAGTCGGGTTGAACGCCACGGAAATAAAATCCGATAAGTTCTAGTTAGTTCTTGAAGAACCAAGAGAGGTGCCTCTCAAAAGTGTTTAATGTTCAAAGATGTAAATTCTTAAGTTGTTCTAAACCCTAGGAGCTTTTATACTAAGGTTACAATTCGTGAAAAACAAGTCCAAAACGACGTAGCTTAGATAAGTTGCGTAAAAACACGAAACAGAACATGCTGGCCGGCAGGGGATACACGGCCGTGTACTTTAGCCGTGTATGATTCTGTACCGATTCTTGTCTCCTTACACGGCCATGCCTTTTAACCGTGTGTCTGGCCGTGTATGATTCTGTGCAATCTTGATATTCCTACACGGCCGTGCTTTGAACATACACGCCCTCTTCAACCCGTGTCCGGTGTGACTTGTATAAAAGCAAGGGTTTTCCCATGATTGTTCCAATTCGTTCCAACTTCATGATTACTCCAATCCTTTCCGGCTTCATGGAAAACCTTTATCAACCCGTTAAGTGCTTCCTTGAATCGTTTTGCTTGATTTCTTGTGATCGGTCCAGGCGGCACTTCAAGAGGATTCACATTTCTTCTTCCGGCTTGGCTCTCATCATAGATCTCATCAGTAGTCTCCCAGTACCTGAGATACCACAGGAGGTAGTTGCTCTAACCCCTCTATCTCTAGGATATATCTCATTTGCAACACATATAATGGTCTATCATCCGCTATGGCCTCCCCTAACTCAAACTATCCCACCAATAATGTCTTCTTCTTCCTTGTTTCACTTATATGTCTTTGAACCTCTTGGCTCTCTAATGTTTTACTCATCTGCCCTTGAAGCTTTTGGACCTCTGATGGTTGACTGATAGAGCCATTTTATACTCAATCTTAATAGTATGAATTGTGTTAATTTATTATTGATTTTATAGAAATCATAAGGAAATGGTACTTATTTTTATTATGGTGATAAATCAGGTTAAATGGAGTCAAGAGTGCTAATTCAAGTAAATTAGAGAAGTCATCTACAATTTGGATCAAAGGCAAGGATTTACACCGCCGGAGGAAAGTACATGGGCGTGTAGTTGAAGTACACGGCCGTGTACTTAGTTTTGAAGCCACAGGAAAATACACGGTTGAAGTACACGACCGTGTATCTGTCTTAAAGAATCCATGGGAAAATACACGGTTTAAGTACACGACCGTGTATCTGTCTAGAAGGAGGCACGGTTTGTAATACGGCCATGGTGCAAGCCATGCTATACACTGCACAAGAAGGTGGAAATGTGGACTATCAACAGAGAGAGACACGGCTCGTGATTTGGCCGTGGTGGAAGCCGTGGTTGAAGACGTGGTGGAAGTTGAAATGGAAGATGTGCCAAGGATGAGAAATCGTGGAACATCAACCAGAGGATGACACGGCTTGAGATCTGGCCGTGGTATAAGTCGTGGCACACACTGATCACGGATGAAGAATTGTAGATTACCCACAGAGGAAGGCACGGCTTGACCCACAATCGTGGTGTTGGGCGTGCCAGGCGGACGATTATTTTCTTCTCGAGATTTACTTGAAAAAGGAAAGATATTTTCGTATCTTGCTAGCAAAAGATCACCTGCCATCCCTTTAACAATATAAATAGAACTAACCCTAGAGGGTTAGAAGATCTTGGATCATCTTGGAGACAAGAAGGAAAGAAGGAGGCAGAGCAGGCAGCCGGGAATAGAGGCTTGTTATGTTTTCACTTTTAATTTTCGTTTTTATGATGAACATGTATAGCTAAGTAGTTTTTCTAGCCAAAGGGTCATAGAAGTTTGATTCTCCATGAATTGTGAGATCTAATTGAGTTGTTTTTAATCTATATTTTGTTTTTGGATATTCATATATCTTCTGAACGTTTTTTCATTATTATCTTTGTTGATTGGTATGAATTAGAGCTCTTCTACTCAATTAGCAAGTTAATATATTGTCATCTAACACGTCAAATCCGTAATTGTTTGATAGTTCTAGTCTCGGTGACACGATAACATGTTTGATTATAAAATAGATGATCGAATTCATGTTATGGAGATGTATGATCTTGTTTAAATAGGTTATCTTATAATCTACTGGCATGAATTGGTAGTCTTTCTAGTTTATAATGCTATTGATGGATTAAATCCTAAGAGCTTGTCTAGGGTTGTCTAATCGATAAGAGAAATAATCAAAGAGCTTGTTTTGGTTATCGAAGAAGTATGGAGAGATAGGTTGTTAGAGCTTGTTAATAACCATAACCAATTTATCTAGAAACAAGGATAGAAGACATTTGCATCGATGATCAATTCCTAGAATTAAACTATCTTGATTCCTTTGGCTAGGCTTTTATCAATATTCGATTTTATTATCTTATTTCAATATTATTTTGATTCACAAATAACCCCCCCCATTTTTCTTTTCCTCTTTATTCGCTTTGAATAGAAATATATTTAACCAATCCCTATAGATACGACCCTACTCACTACTATACGCAAATCATATCATTGTCTAGGAGTAGGTTTTTATTTTTGTTGGATTCGACACCCATCAAATTTTGGTGCCGCTGCCGGGGATTGGTGTCAAATTTATTTCTATTCTTGTATGACTCGTTCTTCTCAGATAGGTGAACTCACTTATAATCCAGAGATCGAGAAGACTCTTAAGAGGCTGCGAAGAGAAGCTAGATCATCCCCTAGACTGAACTTAGCATTGAATTTGCCTGACTCATCCCTTGATTATGAAAAAGAAGACGATATGGCAAATCCCGAGAGAACATTAAGGGAATTGGCTGCACCGGATGTGAATCAACAACCACTTTGTATTCATTATCCCGAATTAGTTGTTGAATTCGAGTTGAAATCTGGGTTAATACATCTGCTACCCACCTTTCATGGTCTTGAGAATGAAGATCCTCATAAACATTTGAAAGAGTTTCATATAGTGTGTTCTAGTATGAGGCCGCAAGGAACAACCAATGATCAAATCAAGTTACGTGCTTTTCCATTTTCTGTAAGTACTAAAGCTAAAGATTGGTTGTTTTATTTGCCTCCAGGTTCTATAACCACTTGGACAGATATGGTGAGACTCTTCTTGATGGGAATCAAAATCCGACAAGACCTATCATTAGGACAAAAATTGAAGGATTTCAAATCTTGGCAATGAGGGCCCATTTCAAGCAGATCAACCTCGGAATAAATTATTATCTAACCTCTTTTATCTTATTCATGAATTGTATATTCCAACAGGTATGCTTATTTGGTTTCACAAGGCGATGGATAAACTCACTAAGACTCAGCTTGTGGGTTATCTATGGACCGACCTGAACCGGCGATGAGTTGAACCGACGGATTCCATCATGAAGCTAGCCTGCCGAAGATTATTTTCTTTACTTGTAATTTATGTTTGAACCATTTATTTTGTAAGCTTTATGGGACATTTTATTTGCTTGTATTTTACCTTTAGGACCGGCCACCTTATAGTGGCATAGTTGTGATTTTTTAGTCATTCTAACCCTAAAGGGTGCAAGTATAAATACTTGCAAATTAGGGTTTTTGAGGAGCTTTTTGATATTTGAGAAAAAACACCCCTTTTGCCGTGAGAGAGAGTGCCTCTTTCAAGCAATTGCTCTTATCAATTTCAATCCCAAGAAGTTGAAATTGTGGCGAGTGCAACATCTTGAAATTGTGAGTTATATCAATTTTATTTTGTTGTGATTTCTTTTCTTCTCTAGTGTGTCATATCTAGGGTTGATTTGAGATAGTTCTTGGTTAGATTTACATCTTATTGTACACGAATTCTTGTGATTATTTGAAGTACTTATCATTTGATTTGGATCATCATTGAAAATTTTCCTTGAAAACGTGATTTTCACCATTTGGAAAAAGGATTGTTTTGTTACGGTTTCTCCTTGTCAAATTGAGGCTTCAATTGCGTGGATTATATGACATTAGAGTGTTATTAGAAGGCATTTTCTTTGGGGTAATCTGATTATATTATTGGTTGATTGAATTTCATCATTTCAACATTAGGGTTCATTTGAAAAGTGCCATTTTTGGATCCGATTTTGCCTAGACTTGAGATAGTTGATCTTAAGTCTTTTGGATGTTCTTTTAAATGTGTTTAGGCACATCACTTCTTGGACAAATTCTTCCCCGCATCCAGAGCCACTGGTATAAGAAGAGAAATTTGTGGTATCAAACAGAGGGACACCGAGACTCTTCATGAGTATTGGGAGAGGTTCAAGCAACTTTGTGCAAGTTGTCCACAACACGGGATATCTAAACAACTTCTCATTCAATACTTCTATGAAGGATTGCTTCCGATGGAGAGGAAGATGATGGATGCTGCAAGTGGAGGCGCCATAGTAAACAAAACCCTGGTCAAGCTAGGGAATTGATGATGTGCTCAAATCCAAGATTAAGCACATATAAAAATCAATTTCAAAGACAATCCAACAATGTCAATCAAACTAGTCTCAATCACATGAACAATGCCGTCAATTTCCAATGAATTTAACCAATTCTTCAATTATGATGTGTTTGAATCTTAAATCCAAATATGATATAGCTCTGATACCAAAAAGATGATGTGCCTAATCACACTTTAAAGCACATTCAAAAGACTTAAGAAAAGATATCTCAAGTTTAGGCAAAATCGGATCCCAAAAATGGCACTTTTCTAGTGCACCCTAATGTTGAAATGATGAAATTCAACCTACTAATGATATAATCTGAAAACCACAATGGAAATGGCTTCTAATAACACTTCTAATATCATATAATCCACGAAAATCAAGCCTCAATTTGACAAAGAAAACCGTGAAGGAAGATCCCTTTTTTCAAATGGTGAAATTCACACTAGCAAAGAAATCCTTAATGATGAATTGAATCAACTTGATAATTCTTTCAAATATTCAAATGAATTCGTGTACAATAAGATGTAAATCTGACCAAGAACTATCTCTAATCAACCCTAGATACAACACACTAGAGAAGAAAAGATATCACAACAAGTAGGAATTGATATGACTCACAAATTCCAATTGTTGCACTCGCCACAATCTCAAGTCTTGGAATTGAAATTGATAAGAGTTGGAACCAAGGTATGAACCCTAATTCACACGTGAAAAGAGAGTGTATGTTCTGCAAAAATAAGCCCCCCTAAACCCTCTCTTAAGCAAGTATTTATACTTGCTACTTCTAGGGTTAAAAAGTGTTCAAAATTACAAGTTTGCCACTTTTAAGGTGGCTAGCCCTAAATGAAAATTACATGGAAATAAAAGTGTCCCAAAACCAAAATACAACCAAAATAGTTCATAAAAGAATAAATATATAAAAGAAATGGTCTTCAAGATGCCGGTCTTCTATAGGATCCATCGGCCCAGCTTATCGCCGGTTCAAGTCGGTCCATGGATAACCCATAAGCTGAGTCTGAGGGAGTTTGTCCATTGCCCTATAGAATATGATAAGTGTGCCTGTTGGAATACACAATACAACAATAATAGAAAAGAGGTTAATATATAAATAATTCCGGGGTCAATCTGCTCAAAATGGGCCCTCAACGCCAAGATTTGAAATCCTTCAGTTCTTGCCCTAATGATAGGTCTTGTTGGATTTTTATTCCTATCATTTCCTCGGGCCTCAAAAAGATTTGTCCTCAAATCTAGTAGATCAAATGCAGTAGAGACTTTGTTTCCTCCTAGTAAGTCACCTGAATAAATATCTCTGCAGAATCCCAATATCTGAAATACTACAGGTGGTGATTGTCTTCTCTCTTCCATTTCCAGGATGTATCTCTTCTGCAACACAAATAATGACCAATTATCCACTAAAGTTACCCCTGTACCAACCTGTTCCACTGAAACTGTTTCCTCTTTTTCTAACTCATCTGTATGTTGCTGATCCTCATGGTCTTCTAATGGTTGGACCAACTGCTCATTACCCTCTAAAACCTCTGATGGTGAACATAACTGTCTCTGAACAGTTTGGCTCTCTGGTGGTCTGCTCGTCTGACTATGATCATCAGGATCCTCTGAAGGTTGGCACATCGGTGTCGGCATCTGCACAGTTTGGTCCTCTGATGGTTTGATCATGTGGCTATGATCCTCAAGATTTTGTGATGGTTGTTTTATCTGTTTTTGCATCTCCTGGACCTCTGATGGTGACATAGGGTTCAATACTATACGTTTACTATCCTTTTTAAACATATAAGTATTTCTATACCCATCATGTAATACCATCCTGTCATACAACCATGGTCTACCAAGTAATATATGGGATGCACAAAGAGGAAGAATATCACATTCAAGCTCATCATAGTACTTGTCTCCTATACTGAAGGGTACCCTAGCCCTTTGGGTTACACAGAGACCATCTTGATCATTCAACCAATGTAATGTATAAGGTTTGGGATGTGGGATAGTTTCAAGTTTCAACTTCGATACTAATGATGCAGCTACAACATTAGTACAACTACCGCCATCAATAATAATTGCGCACAAGTTTCCTTGTACCCTACAAGAAGTATGGAACAAGTTTTCTCTTTGTCCCTCATCAATGGTTGGAAATGGAGTCAAGTCCCGATGCAATATGTTAGTAGACAAATACAACTCACTTGACATTTTTGCTTACTAATTTCAACAACCTCAATACACTTCACCACACCAGGGCAACACACCTTTACACGCCCCTACACACCTACGGTGCTCACAATCAACCAATACAAGAAATGCTTATTGTTACTTCAAGTAAAGTCAAGTGAAATAATTGAAGCACAATGAAATAATTCTTGGTACTTCAAGTAAAGTTAAATAAATGAAGTACACACACAATTACTTTTAAGTAGATAGAATTAAATTCAACTACTAGTGTTTAAGTAATTAGTTCAATTACTTTCACACTTTAATGACTTGTTTGAATTTTAAATTCCACTACTCAACCTTCCTTTTCTTGCCTTGATTTCACACTTCAAATAACCACAATGTGCAGCACCTTACACTACACAAAACTCCACAAATTTACACCACCACACATACCTCAATCACGGTGCACTCACTTCACCAATAACTCCCACGGCAACAACAACAAATTGCACACCACCTCCACGACAAAATAAGAAATGGAAACAACAACAAATATACTCTAATTCCACGGCAATAATAACAAATATACTTCACTCCCCACAAGTTCTAACCGCAATTCATAACAATATAGGCAGCAACTTCAATTTGAAATTCAAACAAATTCACTTATTGCAAGCCTTCTTCAATTGGTAAGTAATGAATTCAAATTCAAATAGCAATCATTAACTCCCACAACTTAATTGCATGTGTTTGAATTCAAATAATTCCTTACTAACCAAACTTAATGTAATCTGCAAATTTAACTTCACAAATTCAGAATTACTCAATGGAATTCAAACAAAAAACTTCACAACTCCACACGCCACAAGCTACTTCACGGCAACAATTGGTAAGTTTCACAATTTCAAATCAATTTGCTAAAGTAACTTCACTTTGTACTTCTGATCTTCCACGTGAATTAGTGTCCACAAAGTGATATAATAACCTTTCCAAATCAACTCCAACAATCAGCAAATCAAATCCCAATCCAAAACAATTTCGCAATCTCAAACTACAACAATAACAACAACTACACAATTGCGTTTTTTTTTTTTTCACTTGATCAACCCTAATTGTTGATCACTTCCACAAAATTGAATACAACCAATTCCCTTCTCTCAACAAGAGCTTTGATACCAAAAAGATGATGTGCCTAATCACACTTTAAAGCACATTCAAAAGACTTAAGAAAAGATATCTCAAGTCTAGGCAAAATCGGATCCCAAAAATGGCACTTTTCTAGTGAACCCTAATGTTGAAATGATGAAATTCAACCTACTAATGATATAATCTGAATACCACAATGGAAATGGCTTCTAATAACACTTCTAATATCATATAATCCACGAAAATCAAGCCTCAATTTGACAAAGAAAACCGTGAAGGAAGATCCCTTTTTTCAAATGGTGAAATTCACACTAGCAAAGAAATCCTTAATGATGAATTGAATCAACTTGATAATTCTTTCAAATAATCAAATGAATTCGTGTACAATAAGATGTAAATCTGACCAAGAACTATCTCTAATCAACCCTAGATACAACACACTAGAGAAGAAAAGATATCACAACAAGTAGGAATTGATATGACTCACAAATTCCAATTGTTGCACTCGCCACAATCTCAAGTCTTGGAATTGAAATTGATAAGAGTTGGAACCAAGGTATGAACCCTAATTCACACGTGAAAAGAGAGTGTATGTTCTGCAAAAATAAGCCCCCCTAAACCCTCTCTTAAGCAAGTATTTATACTTGCTACTTCTAGGGTTAAAAAGTGTTCAAAATTACAAGTTTGCCACTTTTAAGGTGGCTAGCCCTAAATGAAAATTACATGGAAATAAAAGTGTCCCAAAACCAAAATACAACCAAAATAGTTCATAAAAGAATAAATATATAAAAGAAATGGTCTTCAAGATGCCGGTCTTCTATAGGATCCATCGGCCCAGCTTATCGCCGGTTTAAGTCGGTCCATGGATAACCCATAAGCTGAGTCTGAGGAAGTTTGTCCATTGCCCTATAGAATATGATAAGTGTGCCTGTTGGAATACACAATACAACAATAATAGAAAAGAGGTTAATATATAAATAATTCCGGGGTCAATCTGCTCAAAATGGGCCCTCAACGCC
The DNA here is from genome assembly GCA_037954665.1 of Laguncularia racemosa. Lineage (NCBI taxonomy): Eukaryota > Viridiplantae > Streptophyta > Magnoliopsida > Myrtales > Combretaceae > Laguncularia > Laguncularia racemosa. The sequence continues at coordinate 3,693,245 of JBBMOL010000035.1, forward strand.
AAGATTTGAAATCCTTCAGTTCTTGCCCTAATGATAGGTCTTGTTGGATTTTTATTCCTATCAATTGATCTCCATTATGGCTGCTAATTCGCAAAAATTTGGGTATAGGCATGATACATCTTCAAGGAAGGTAAATGAGGTAAGTGTGTCTAACCTTGAACATCAAATTTCTAACCTAACCTCCCTTGTGCAGCAGCTAGCTCTTGGAAATACTCAGCAAGTGAAGGCTTGTGGAATTTATGCTGCTCCTAATCACCCTACCGACATGTGCCCCACATTGCAAGATGACAATCATGAACACGCCAATGCTGTAGGAGGATTCTCGGGACAGCCACAAAGGAAATATGATCCCTACTCGAATACTTACAATCCTGGATGGAGGGATCATCCTAACTTCCGGTACGGCAATAACCCACAACCTTTCCAACAATTCCAACCTAAGCCATCAAACCAAATACCCCAAGCTCCTTCCACTTTAGGTATGTCTCTTGAGGAAATTGTTAAATCTCTTGCTGTTAATACAAAACAATTTCAGGATGAGACAAAGCAGAGCATCCATAACTTGGAAAATCAAGTAAGCCAACTTGCTTCTGCTGTAAACAGGTTAGAAACTCAAGGTAAGTTACCTTCTCAAACTATTACAAATCCAAAGCAAAGCATTAATGCAATTACCTTGAGAAGTGGAACAGAATTGCAGGGATCAAACAAGAAAGGACACCCATCTAATCTTGAGGAAGAGACTAAGAAAGAGATTTCGACTCCGAGCCAGCAGGACAACCAGATTAGAAGGTCTCTAGTTGAGCCACCAAAGGTCATGTTGACACTAGCTCCTTTCCCTTCCAGATTAGGGAAATCCAAGGATGAAGCGGAAGAAAAAGAGATTCTGAAAACTTTTCGAAAAGTTGAGGTAAATATTCCTTTGCTTGATGCCATTAAGCAAATACCTCGCTATGCTAAATTTCTCAAAGAATTGTGCACTAACAAAAGGAAGCTGAAAGGTAATGAAAAGATTAGTGTGAGTGAGAACGTTTCAGCTATTATTCAGAAGAAGCTTCCTCCTAAATGCAAGGATCCAGGTATGTTTACTATTCCTTGCAAAATAGGTAATCTTGGAATCGCTAAAGCCATGTGTGATCTAGGAGCTTCGATCAATGTCATGCCTTTGTCTATTTATCAACGTTTGAATGTTGGCCCCTTGAAGGAAACAGGTGTTATTGTTCAACTTGCTGACAGGTCCAATGTTTATCCTGAGGGAGTTCTAGAGGATGTTTTAGTTCAAGTTAATGGGTTGGTTTTTCCTGCTGATTTTTATGTGCTTGACATGGAAGATAATGATTCCCATAATTCATCACTGATATTATTAGGGCGACCATTCCTTAAGACATCCAAGACGAAAATTGATGTAAATGATGGTACCCTCACTATGGAATTTGATGGTGAAATGATTAAATTTGACATTTATGATGCCATGAAACATCCTAGCAATATCTCTCCTGTTTTTGTTGCGAATGTTATTGACCCATCACCACAGGCACCAAAGCTGGAACCAAAACCCTTACCCGAACATCTAGCCAAGAATGTCTAGCCAAAGACGTTAAAGAAAGGCGCTTCATGGGAGGTAACCCATGTCAAAAAAAAAATTATTTTAGTTTTGATTTTAGTTTTGTTTTGATAATTTCTTGTGGATTAGCTGCAGCAAGGATACATATCATCAGATGACACTCTCTAGTGCTTAAGGGGAGAACTCCAATACCAGGGAAGTACCAATATTTCCTTTCTCTTATTCTCTAATGTTCCTTAAGTTGTTAATTTCTCTTTAATTGTGCTAAATTAGGAATAGTGAAGACACTGTTCAAGCCAAGTGTGGGGGAGAGGATAATAAAATATAGAGAATAGAGAACTGACTTATACCTTGAATGTTTGTCCTTAAGCAATTTTAAGCCAACAAATTTTTTCAAAATTATCATGAAATCTGGAGATTGTACTAAATGTTGTCATAAGCATCTACAAAATATGAAATTGACTTATTCAAATGCTTTACTCACCTACTGTTGTGATTAGAATACTTGGTTAAAATTAAGTAGTGAAATCTTTAAGAAACAAATTTACCTTGTATTTAGCTTTAGAATTAGAAGTCTAAGAGTAAGTCGAGTCCCTAAGTGAAAAATAAACAAGTTTACTTCTAGGTTATATTAGCAACTGTATACTCTTTGAAGCTATGAAAAAAAAAAAATTCAAGCATAGCCATTACTCCAATAATTCAAATAATTGAGTTAAGAGTATTCAAACTTGAATGTTAGAGTGAGGAAGAGTCCATAGGGGTATCTCAAAACCCGGTCACTTGAGTGACGAGCTCGGGATGTGCCGACTCAATGAACTCACTATAACGATAAGGGCGAAAAAGGAAAAAGTTCATGAAAAGAAGCGGGCAAAAACCCGTCAAAATAGATGCTTGATCAAATCAAAAGAACAATGAATATAAACATTCATTGAATTAAACAAGACTTATAATAAAAAGGGAGAAAATCTATGGAAAGAGTTGATACTATATGCTTTTACTTTATGTTGCAAGGATTATATACTTGATAATATCCAATGAAGTTTAATTGGGTGTTTTTCCTTAATGGATTAAGTATTTACTTTTGGAATAGAAATTCTTTTGCTAAACATGAGGATTAAACTTTGTTTTGTTTAGATTAGCTATTAAATTTTGTCCATGGTAATTTGATCACATGAAACCAGTTTGGTTGAAGTAGTAGACATTAAAATTACAAGTCATGAATTACAAATGAATAGATGCTTGGAATGATGAAAAGAAAGTTCGTACAATCTATGACGGATTTCTCAATTGATTTGATTCAATTGCTTGAGGACAAGCAAGAGTTTAAGTGTGGGGGAATTTGATAGAGCCATTTTATACTCAATCTTAATAGTATGAATTATGTTAATTTATTATTGATTTTATAGAAATCATAAGGAAATGGTACTTAATTTTATTATGGTGATAAATCAGGTTAAATGGAGTCAAGAGTGCTAATTTAAGTAAATTAGAGAAGTCATCTACAATTTGGATCAAAGGCAAGGATTTACACCGCCGGAGGAAAGTACATGGGCGTGTAGTTGAAGTACACGACCGTGTACTTAGTTTTGAAGCCATAGGAAAATACACGGTTGAAGTACATGACCGTGTATCTGTCTTGAAGAATCCACGGGAAAATACACAGTTGAAGTACACGACCGTGTATCTATCTAGAAGGAGGCACAGTTTGTAATACGACCATGGTGCAAGCCGTGCTATACACTGCACAAGAAGGTGGAAATGTGGACTATCAACAGAGAGAGACACGGCTCGTGATTTGGCCGTGGTGGAAGCTGTGGTTGAAGACGTGGTGGAAGTTGAAATGGAAGATGTGCCAAGGATGAGAAATTGTGGAACATCAACCAGAGGATGACACGGCTTGAGATCTGGCCGTGGTATAAGCTGTGGCACACACTGATCACGGATGAAGAATTGTAGATTACCCACAGAGGAAGGCACGACTTAACCCATGGCCGTGGTGTTGGGCGTGCTAGGCGGATGATTATTTTCTTCTCGAGATTTACTTGAAAAAGGAAAGATATTTTCATATCTTGCTAGCAAAAGATCACCTGCCATCCCTTTAACAATATAAATAGATCTAACCCTAGAGGGTTAGAAGATCTTGGATCATCTTAGAGACAAGAAGGAAAGAAGGAGGCAGAGCAAGCAGTCGGGAACAAAGGCTTGTTATGTTTTCACTTTTAATTTTCGTTTTTATGATGAACATGTGTAGCTAAGTAGTTTTTCTAGACAAAGGGTCATAGAAGTTTGATTCTCCACGAATTGTGAGATCTAATTTAGTTGTTTTTAATCTATTCTTTGTTTTTGGATATTCATATATCTTCTGAACGTTTTGTTATTATTATCTTTGTTGATTGGTATGAATTAGAGCTCTTCTACTCAATTAGCAAGTTAATATATTGTCATCTAGCACGTCAAATCCGTAATTGTTTGATAGTTCTAGTCTCGGTGACACGATAATGTTTGATTATAAAATAGATGATCGAATTCATGTTATGGAGATGTATGATCTTGTTTAAATAGGTTATCTTATAATCTACTGGCATGAATTGGTAGTCTCTCTAGTTTATAATGCTATTGATGGATTAAATCCTAAGAGCTTGTCTAGGGTTGTCTAATCGATAAGAGAAATAATCAAAGAGCTTGTTTTAGTTATCGAAGAAGTACGGAGAGATAGGTTGTTAGAGCTTGTTAATAACCATAACCAGTTTATCTAGAAACAAGGATAGAAGACATTTGCATCGATGATCAATTCCTAGAATTAAACTATCTTGATTCCTTTGGCTAGGCTTTTATCAATATTCGATTTTATTATCTTATGTCAATATTATTTTGATTCACAAACAACCCCCCCCCCCCCCCCATTTTTCTTTTCCTCTTTATTCGCTTTGAATAGAAATATATTTAACCAATCCCTGTAGATACGACCCTACTCACTACTATACGCAAATCATATCATTATCTAGGAGTAGGTTTTTATTTTTGTTGGAATCGACACCGATCATTGACACATCTGCTTCTGAACCGCTTGGTCCTCTAAAGGTTGACTCATCTGACTATAAACCTCAGGGACCTCTGATGGTTGACTTATCTGTCTTTGCACCTCTTGGACCTCTAATGGTGACATAGGGTTTAATACTATATGTTTACCCTCCTACTGGAACATATAAGTATTTCTATAGCCATCATGTAAAACCCTCTTGTCATACAACCATAGCCTAGCAAGCAATATATGGGATACACACATGGGAAGAATGTCACATTTTATTTCATCATGATATTTATCCCCTATACTGAAAGGTACCCTAGCCCTCTAGGTCACATGGGGACTACCCTACTCACTCAGTCAATATAATTTGTAGGGTTCTGGATATTGGGTAGTTAAAAGTTATAATTTCGATACTAATGAGACAACCACAACATTAGTACAACTACCACCATCAATAATAATGACACACAAATTACCTTGCACCCTACAAAAAAGTGTGAAACAAGTTTTCTCTTTGCTCATCATCAATAGTTGTAAAAGAAGTCAAGGCCCGGTACAGTACATTAGTAGACAAATGTAAATCACTTGACATTGTAGCTTACTAACTTCAACAAACTAACAATACACTTTACCACACACACCACAACAACATACACTTTCACACCCACAGTGCAACAAACAACCAATGCAACACACTCTCCCATACTTCAATTATGACAACAATAAGTTGAAGCAATAATTAAACACTCTTCCAAATAGTAGGTTAATGAATTCAACTAAGCAAGTGTTCAAGCATCAATACATAATAACTCCTACACTTTAATGCTTGCTTTTGAAATTCAAAATTTACCCACTATAAATCCCTTTTTAATCATGGCACATACACACACTTCCACTTCCACTTCCACATGCAATGCCCTTTTCACCACAAGTAACACCCTTCACAGCACAACACACTCTACCACATACACACTTCCTCAATCATGGTGCAAGTTTCAAACACAACTCCACTTACACTTCACGTGCAGCACTTCCTCAATCCACAAAACACTCACTTCACTACACAATCATGGCTTAACAAATTCAAATACTACTCTTAATGCAACTTCTCCAAAAATGGTAAGAAGTGATTCAAAATTCAAATAACATTCAATTAATACTACACAATAACTTCTTCAAACTTAATGAATGTGTTTGAATTTCAAATAATTTCCCTAATCTCCAGACAAGGAAAATTTGAAAATTGCAAATGACACTCAATTTCCGAAAACACAAACAAGTAATTCACTTTTCTTTATCTCAATGATTGTAACTTCAATTCTGAACAAGCATAAAGGAAACACACCTCCTTCCCTCACAACAAGTTCAAGAAGACAAAGGCTATTACAAGTACTCTACATCAACTTTAACAACACAATTATAATGCAATAAAAGCCACAATCAACTACTAGAATCTCACTTCAACAATTTGGATCATGAAGTCAATTCAAGAACCCTAAATGTCAAATGAAGTTCAAGGAATTCCCCTTCTCAAAACTTATGCTCTGGTACCAAAATTATGATGTGCTTTGATTCCCAAATACAAGCACACAATACAAATGAAGAATTGATTACACAATTAGTACTCAAAATGGCGTGATGAACTTGATTCCAAATACGCAAATACCAAATGGATGTAAGAACAAACAAGTATGTGATCTTCAATGGAAGAACACACAATTGAACTAGGATTCAATTTCAAATTGAAATATTCAAATCAGAAAAATACAACCCTAATTCGCATGAATGAATAAGTAACCACAAATTGTACCTAGATATTACTCACTAAACATAATTTGTTAAACAACAAAAGTAAGATTAATATGACTCACAATCTACTCTTGTTGATTATTGCCACAATTTCATAAAGAAATTGATAAGCGATCTTTGATTGTAAAGGATGAACCCTCAAGGCCAAAGTGTATGTTTTTCTCAAAAATATCAAAAAGCCCCCTAAAAACCCTAGTTAGCAAGTATTTATACTTGCTCCAATTAGGGTAAAAATGCACTAAAAATTACAAGGATGCCACTAAGTGGCCAGTTCCCATAAGCAACTATTACATATACAAATGGTCTTTAAGTGGCCAGTTCTTCACTTAAATTGAACAATTTGTTAGACCGGTTCTTCTTTAGTTTATGTAAGTCCATGAATAACCCACAACCTGAGCTTTAGTGAGTTTATCCACTGTTATGTAAAAACCGACAAGTATACCTATTGGAATGCACAACAATATAAGTAATAGAAAAGAAGTTATTATACAAATATTTTTGGAATCGGATTATTCAAAGAGGACCCTCATCGCCAAATTTCGTAACCCTTTGGCTCTTGCCCTAGTGATAAGTCCTATAGGATTTTGATTCCTATCAAGAAATGAGGAGTTGGTTTAAAAAATTGCAAAGTAGAAGTTTTGCTAGGAATAGTGGAAGGGGAAAGAGTAGAATGGAGCAAAAATTGCTCCTAAAATTTGGCTTCATACTATTTTGCCAACTATATGGCATGCATGAGAGAAGTAGGCTTAGCAATTTGCAAATTACGACGAATGCGAGTCTTCAATCCAAAAACAAAGCAGCTCGTAAGAAAAGATTTAAGAACCTTAACAATGTGATTAAAAAGTGATTCAAACTTAGTTTGATAGTTTAAAACTAATGAAGTTACACCAACTTAGAGAGCAATCCTTGAATGTCCTCATACTTCAATAAACAAAAACGAATCTCTAAAGCCTTAATAAAAGCTAACCCAAAAGAGAGTTGGTTGTTGTGAAACATCTTCTTGTACAACTATAACACTTGTCCCTTTAAAGCAAAAGAAGCAATTGTCAATCGCTAACAATCTAGAATCTTAAGGAATTCAAAGAACTTCTGAAACTGGAAAATCTACCTAAGAGGATTTTAGCCTGAAAACTTTTGAATCTCCAGTTTAATTCCCTTCAAGTGAGTATCATTAACAAAAAGAAAAGAATCCATGGATAAAGAAGGAATACCAAGAGCAACAGACCCCAATGATAAAGTAAAAGGAGATGGTAGATGATGTAACAGTTTAAGATTATCAACATAAGTAGCCAAAGATTGTAACTAAGAAGTAATGGCTGTCAAAGAATGTTCCATACCCTGAGCACTCTATTACATTGTCACAAACATGCTTTTGATAGCGGCCATATCCATGGACTGAGAAGAGTATCATAACTCTAGCACCATGGAAGAAAACAAGAGCATCAAATTGTTAAGGCTTAACTACCTAATTAAGCCCGACCCTCTATGGAATCCTCTAGAAACCTTATTTACCCTTCTTCGGTCTGTACTGCCTCTCTTTTCATACTCTTATTCTCTCTATTGGAATTAAGGTTTGTATTTCTTGCTACCAACTATTTATCTTTTCTGTGATATGGTAAGGAAAATGAATCGAAATACTTCAAGTGAGTCTGATATGTCAAAATACAAAGAGAAATCAAAACAAACACAAGCTTCAAAAGACAAATTCGTAACAAGCTAAACCAAACAAGCCAACACCATGCAAATACACCAATTCCCTTACCAAATATGATGCACTAGTAGAGGATGGTCCTATTGTTGAAATATACTCTTCATGTTACTATGTAATCTTCATGCCACTTTAGGGTTTTCTTATGTCGACCTACTCTCATTGTAACAGCATACCATAATTTTAATTGTTATTGTTGGGCTTTTGAATTTCTAGATTTTCTATTCCCACTTTATTGAGAATAATCATACCATATTATCATTTATAATATTAGCATTATATATTTTGTATTTGTACGTCATTGAATAGTATTATGATGGATTTTCTAAATTTTCACTATTGTTACAAATGTCTACATAAAATTTCATTGATTAGTGTTAACAAAGGTAACATAACTTCTTCATTTTGTGTGTGTAATAATCAAATTTGGAAAATCATTTAAAATGCTCAATGTGTGCTAAAAATGAAACAATTTTTGTGGAAAGCTTGTATGAATTGCTTGGCAACTCATTCAAATTTGTTTAAAAGAGACCTTGCATGTTTGATATTTGTGCTTTTTGTAGCAACCTTAAGACAGTTGAGCATGATCTTGCTTTATAGCTAGACTATTCTAATTTGGTATGAAATTGAGGGTTTTCAAAAGGATTTTCTATTTGCAAATAGATTAAGCGTGTCTATTAAAAGTTTCAAATAAAATATCATTTTCTAGATTGGAATCGAGAGAAACTGATACGAACCACGCCAACGTGTGACGAAACCTAATACCAATACGTTCAGAATTGCTACCCAAGATGCCAAACAATCGAATGGAAACCGCGACCTGTTGCCTATAAGTGAGGCAAGAACCTTGGTATATTATGTAGACGCCACAATCGGGATGAAAGACTGATTGATAAGTCGGGATGAACGCCACGAAAGAAAATTTGATAAGTTCTAGAGTAGTTCTTTAAAGAACCAAGAGAGGAATTCTCTTAAAAGTGTTTTCAAACTTGTATGTTGTATATTCTATGTTCTAAACCCTAGGAGCTTTATATTAGGGTTTACAATTCGTAACAATAAAGGCCCAAAACGACATAACATCATTAAGTTACGGAAAAATAACAAAACAGAGACTTAAAGGTCGGCGGCGTAAGAGTGAAGGCCGGCGGCGTTGGAGTAAAGGCTGGCGGCGTTGGAGCCGGTGTAAAGCATATACACGGCCGTGCCTTCTAGACGTGTATGTTTCTATGGATATTCTTGACACCATATACAGCCGTGCCTTTGAACCATGTATACGACCGTGTATGATTTTGTGTAACCTCCAGACTCCTACACGGCCGTGCCTTGTAAAGACACACCCTCTTCAACCCGTATCCGTTATGACTTATACAAGAGCAAGGGCATTCTCATGGTTGTTCTAATCCATTCCGGCTTCATGATTGCTCCAATCCTTTCCGTCTTCGTGGACATCCTTTATCAACCCGTTAAGTGCTTCCTTGAATCATTTTGCTCGAGTTCTTGTGATCGGTCTAGGTGGCACTTCAAGAGGAACCACATTCCATCTTATGGCTTGGCTCCCATCATGGCTCTCATCATTCCCCTCCTCTTGAAAAGGATTTGTCCTCAAATCATCACCTGCATCAAAAGGACTCAGATCAGTAACATTAAACGTAGCACTTACTTGATATTCACCTGGTAAATCTATCTTGTATGCATTATCATTGATGCGCTCAAGAATTTGAAATGGTCCATCGCCTCTAGGAAGTAGTTTAGATCGACGCTGCATAGGAAACTGCTCTTTGCGCATGTGAACCCAAACCCAGTCTCCAGGTTCAAAGACAGCTTGTCGACGACTCTTGTTGGCTTGTTTCACATACTGCTCTGTTCTTCGCTCAATGTTTAGCCTTGCCTTCTCATGGATCTATTTAACAAATTCTGCTTTCTTCTTGCCATCTAGATTAACATACTCAGAAATAGGCAGAGGTGATAAATCTAAAGGAGTTAGTAGATTAAAACCATACACAATTTCAAAAGGAGTAAACTTAGTAGCAGAATGCATTGTACAATTATAGGCAAATTCAACATGCGGCAAACAATCCTCCCAACTTTTAATGTTCTTTTTAATGACAGCCCTCAACAAAGTAGATAAGGTTCGATTTACTACCTCAGTTTGACCATCAGTCTGTGGATGACAAGTAGTAGAGAACAATAACTTAGTTCCTAACTTAACCCACAAGGTCTTCTAGAAGTAGCTCAATAACTTAGCATCTCTATCCGATACGATTGTTCTAGGCATACCATGTAATCTCACAACTTCCCTAAAGAACAAATTAGCAATATTGCAAGCATCATCTGTTTTGTGACAAGGAATGAAATGTGCCATCTTAGAGAATCTATCCACGACTACAAAAATAGAATCTAGACCATGTCTAGACCTGGTGATATGCTCAGAATGTATATATAAAATGGGAGCGTAAATTGCAGCAAGTGCACTGGTCGTATCAAGTAATAGAGTGGTGAAAAGTAAGGTTGTCGATCCCTTGAGGAACCAATAGAGTACTAGACCTATGGCAATTCTTATCAATATCAAGGTGATTAAAAAGGGGTTTTGAAATGTCTAAGCTAAAAATTTAACTTAAAGCAAACAAGGAGAATTTTATGAAGAATCTATCAATTATGAACGAGGGAAATTAGAATTCACCCTAGATTCATTAATCAAACTGCTACCATGTTATATCAACTAGTGGTTATAAGGTTATTCAAATGAGTTTAGAAAATCCTTTTTAGGGATGTTAACCTTAAATCAATTAGTAGGCTTCCGCGTCTCCAATTAACCAAGGAATCAAAATTATGTTCATACACCTCCCGATGCTACAAACAACTAATGCCCTAAATTAATTAACCCTAATCCCTTAGTGATTAATTAACAAGAAACATTGCATTGCACCTTCCATAAACTCTAATTAAACTAATTATCGCAACTCCCGTATTGATAATCAATCTAATTAAGAATTCCTAACAAATCTTAATCAACTCCCGTATCAAAAGGATTTCTAACAATTATAATCAAAGACCAATGATAATTGAAATCAAAGAAATTGCAATCATGAATAATCCTAATAATTCCTAATCATATAACATGGCTACAATTATCCTTTTAACATTCTAGGGTTTCATCCAATTTCCCAAGGAAAAGACTTAGCAATTCATGGAGATAAAGACATGATTATGATTCAAGGAGATTCGTGCAAAAGAAATCATATTCAATAGTTGGATCAAATACTTGAATTGCATATAAGAAATAAAGTTCAAAAATCACCGATTTAACAATACAAATAAGACCTTAATTGCAAGGAACTCCACAAATCCTTCACAAAGGATGATAATCTCCACCAAGATCACAAAGTTTTCTCTAAGATTTGATCTCCACAATTCTCCCTTAAAACTAGGTTAAAACTACTTTAAGAACAAGAAAAATTGACAAAAGTTCTTTCACAAATCGACCTAGGACCTAAATATATGCAAGGGGAGGCGAGAAGATGCAATTAAAACAAGACCGGCCCAAGGCCAGCAGCCTTCATTTAAGCCGGCCATAAAGGCCGGAAGTATTGCATGGAAGGCTGGCCATAAAGGCCGGCGGCTTTGATTTTTCCTTTGCCATCCTTCAACCTTTTCATGCTTCAATTTGTATGCAATCTCTCCAAATTGATTAAGCTTTGAACTCAAAGTTCTCCAACATCTGAAATGTAAAAATAAACATGATTAAGTACCATTTCCTTGTGATTTCTCTAAAATCAATAATGAATACTTGCAAATTGCTTAATGAATTATGAGTAAAATATGCCTTTATCACCTGGGTAATCCTAACACAAAATCCATGAAAATATCTACCCAAGGCTCATGAGGAATGGGAAGTGGGGTATAAAGCCCATGAGTTTGGACTCTAGATTTTGCTTGCTTACACGTGACACATCGCTCATAAATCCTCTCAACATCTCGTTTCATGTGAGGCTAATAGAAGTGTTCCTGCAATACCCCTAAGATTTTAGCTACTCCAAAATGTCCCATTAAACCTCCTCCATGAGACTCCCTCACTAGTAATTCTCTTAAAGAACAAATTGGAATGCATAGTTTACTCTCCCTAAATAAGAATCCTTCATGTTTATAAAATTTACCATGACCACTCTTCTCACAATGCACATACTCCTCACAAAAATCTCGATCAGTAGCATACAATTCCTTAATGTGCTCAAAACCAAGCAGTCTAGAACTAAGAGTAGAGATAAGAGCATACCTTCTAGAAAGTGCATCAGCAACGACATTCTCTTTACCTTGCTTGTAGTGGATGACATAGGGAAATGTTTCGATGAACTCCACCCAACAAGCATGCCTTTTGTTTAGCTTATGTTGTCCCTTCAAGTACTTCAAGGATTCATGGTCAGTGTGGATCACAAACTCTTTTGGCCAAAGATAGTGTTGCCAAGTCTCCAGTGCTCGAACCAATGCATATAACTCCTTGTCATAAGTAGAGTAGTTCAAGGTTGCCCCACTTAACTTCCCGCTAAAGAATGCAATTGGTCTTCTCTCTTGCATGAGCACTTCTCCAATACCTAATCCTGAAGCATCACACTCAATTTCAAACGTTTTAGAGAAATTAGGTAAAGCAAGTAATGGCGCCTGAGTCAACTTATTTTTAAGCGTCCGAAAGGCCTTCTCTTGTTGCTCTCCCCATCTAAACCCCACGTTCTTCTTAATTACCTCAGTAAGTGGTGCTGCGATGGTGCTAAAATCCTTCACAAATCTCCTGTAAAAGCCCGCTAGTCCATGGAAACTCCGCACATTACTTACATTAGTTGGACTAGGCCATTCTTGGATCGCACGAATCTTTTCTTCATCAACCTGTATTCCCTATGCACTAACAACAAAACCAAGAAACACAAGTTTGTCTGTGCAAAAAGTGCACTACTTGAGGTTAGCATATAATTGCTCCCTTCGAAGTACTTCTAAAACATTCCTCAAGTGAGATATATGGTCTTCCAAACTCTTGCTGTAAATGAGGATATCATCAAAATAGATAACCACAAATTTGCTAATAAAAGTCCTCAAAACATGGTTCATAAGTCTCATAAGAGTACTAGGTGCGTTAGTTAAACTGAAAGGCATTACTAACCACTCATACAATCCATATTTTGTCTTAAATGCGGTTTTCCATTCATCACCTTCTTTCATTCTGATTTGGTGATATCCGCTTTTCAGATCAATTTTGGAAAAGACACTAGACCTATGTAACTCATCTAACATGTCATCTACGCGAGGAATGAGATGACGATACTTTACCGTGATGTTGTTGATGGTGCGGCAGTCAACACACATTCTCCATGACCCATCCTTCTTAGGTACCAAAATCACAGGCACTGTACATGTACTCATGCTTTCTCTCACGTACCCCTTCTCCATTAATTCATTGACCTGCCTTTGGAGTTCCTTTGTCTCCTTTAGATTGCTCCGATAAGCTGGTTTGTTTCGAATCAATGCTCCGAGTATAAGGTCAATCCGGTGCTCAATACCACGAATAGGTGGTAATCCCTTTGGAATCTCCTCAGAGAAGACATCTTCAAAGTCCTGCACAATAGACACAACCACACTAGGCAAAGAGTTAAATAGTTCGTTAGTATTCAAACAAGTTTCCTTAAAAACCAGCAACAACATAGGTTGCTTCATCACTAACGCTCTCCTCACTACACTCGCTCTTGCCACAAAACTCTCCTTTTGTAAGGCTGCACTCTCCTTTTCACTCACCACTGAAGTTGTTCCCCCTTCAACTTGGTCTTTCACACTCTTTCCAGCCTTCCTCTCTTTTTCCTTTTGATATTGACTTTTGTGTTCCTTTTCTTTCTCGTTGTCTTTCGCTCTCTCACTCTCCCCCTGTTTTTCACTCACCTTATATTTTGCAAAAGACTGTTGTAGCTGCAACCGATCCTCATACACCTGTTTAGGTGTTAAGGGTTTAAGATTAAAGCTTTTCCCCTGGTGAACAAGCATATATTTGTTAGAAAAGCCATCGTGAACAACCTTCCTATCAAACTGCCATGGCCTTCCCAACAACACATGACACGCCTGCATCGGCACTACATCGCATAGCACCTCATCCTCATACCTACCGATGCGAAAAGCAATCAAGGCTTGCTTACTCACCTTAGTCTCGCCACTATCATTCAGCCACTGCAATTTATATGGACTAGGGTGTTTAGTAGTCTTGAGTCCCAACCTCTCGACAATAAAATTACTCACCACATTAGTGCAACTTCCTCCATCAATGATCAAACTGCAAATATGATCACCTAGATAACATCTAATATGAAAGATATTCTCTCGTTGCACCTCCTCTTCTTCCTTCACCTGCACATTCAAAGCTCGCTTCACTACTGCCACTAACTTCCCTACTGCAGGCTCCTCGTCATCACTAGCATCATCTAATGGAGGCATATCATCCTCTTCACTAGCCCCCTCAGTCTCATACTCACCATCATCACGCAGAATCATAACACGCCTATTCGAACATTGACTAGTAATATGGCCTCTACCTTGGCATTTAAAACATCTAATGTCACAATTTCTAGGAGTAGAAGAATCAAGTTTACCTTGGTTACCAGGAGTAGAACCCGCTTGCCTCTACTCTCCTTTTGGTTTGGTGGGTAAAGGCTTTTCTTCCTTCTTCCATTGGTTAGTCTTCCAGGCGGATGAACCAGCACCCTATTGAAACCGTGCAGTACTACTACCTTTCCTCCTATGTTGGTTCTCAACCTTTATAGCCATATAAACCATATCTTCCAATTCTACATAATGCTGCAATTCCATGACATTTTGAATTTCTCTATTCAATCCAGTAAGAAACCTAGCCATGGTAGCCTCTCTATCCTCCTCTACATTCGCCCTAATCATAGTAACTTCCATCTCCTTGAAATACTCATCCACACTTCGGCTTCCCTGCCTAAGAGTTTGCAATTTGTTGTGTAATTCACAATAGTAATACGCAGGCACAAACCACTTCTTCATCACCCTCTTCATCTCTTCCCACGACTCAATAGGTGGTTCGCCATTCCTTCTTCTATTCAACATCAATTGATCCTACCACACTATGGCATAATTCGAAAATTCAATGGCAGCAAGTTTCACTTTCTTTCTCCCACTATAGTTGTGACAATCAAACACCATCTCTACCTTCTTCTCCCACTCTAAGTATGCCTCGGGATCATTCTTCCCTTGGAAAGGGGGAATCTTCATCTTTATACTACTCAATTGATTATCCTCTCTATTCCTATCTCCTCTATCTTCCCAATCCCTAGTTCCTCTATTCCTACCACTATATCCTCTATAACTCCCGACAGAAGGTTCATCAAATTCATCATCCGACATTTCTTCTCCACTCCTTTGTACTCTCCTAGAACAACTCTCCCTCTTACGCCCTTGGAAGATGTTTTTAGATTGCTCTAGTTTTTGCTCCACCATCTCATGAATTTGTTCCATCCCCTCCTGAAACATCCTCTTCATCTCACCCCTCAACACCTCAATCACTAAACTAGCATCAAACCTTCCCCTCTCACTTTCAAGAGAATATTGCCTCGACATAGTTCCTGCAGAAAAAAGGTTAGCATGAATACAAATATATATATGATTAAGCCTCATGATACACTCCTTTACGTGTTTCGCTCTAAGGATGATATTGCACAGTCACTCGTGTATTCTCATAAGCAATAATGATATCAATTCACCAATTCCTCTTCTTAATTCTCTCGGAACTAACCCAAACTACACCAATTCCTTCCGTAGAATTCAAAACAACTCTAGGGGCTCGAAATTTTCCTCTTTTTTTTTTTTCCTTTTGTTGCCTTTGTTTTTGCTCTTGATCACGTTCCTTTTTTTTTTTTGGTCGTGAATTTTTTTTTTGTAACAAAATTGAATAGGAAGCACTACACTTTTCAATAGACAATTAACACTATGAACGTGATATGAACAATTGATATGAATGATTGGAGTTAGGGTTTTGATGTTACCTTCCTCAAACCGAACTAATGGTTTAACAAACCTAGGCTCTGATACCAAATTGATACGAACTACACCAACGTATGACGAAACCCAATACCAATACGTTCGGAATTACTACCCAAGATGCCAAACAATCAAGTGGAAACCGCGACCCGTTGCCTATAAGTGAGGCAAGAACCTTGGTATATTATGTAGACGCCACAATCGGGATGAAAGACCGGTTGATAAGTCGGGATGAATGCCACGGAAGAAAATCTGATAAGTTCTAGAGTAGTTCTTTAAAGAACCAAGAGAGGAATTCTCTCAAAAGTGTTTTCAAACTTGTATGTTGTATATTCTATGTTCTAAACCCTAGGAGCTTTATATTAGGGTTTACAATTCGTAACAATAAAGGCCAAAAACGACATAACATCATTAAGTTGCGGAAAAATAACAAAACAAATACTTAAAGGCCGGCGGCGTAGGAGTGAAGGCCGGCGGTGTTGGAGCCGGCGTAAAGCATATACACGGCCGTACCTTCTAGACGTGTATGTTTCTGTGGATATTCTTGACACCATACATGGCTGTGCCTTTGAACTGTGTATACAACCGTGTATGATTCTATGTAACCTCCAGACTCCTACACGGTCATGCCTTGTAAAGACACGCCCTCTTCAACCCGTATCCGTTATGACTTATACAAGAGTAAGGGCATTCTCATGGTTGTTCCAATCCATTCCGGCTTCATGATTGCTCCAATCCTTTCCGGCTTCATGATTGCTCCAATCCTTTCCGGCTTCATGGACATCCTTTATCAACCCGTTAAGTGCTTCCTTGAATCGTTTTGCTCGAGTTCTTGTGATCGGTCCAGGTGGCACTTCAAGAGGATTCACATTCCATCTTCTGGCTTGGCTCCCATCATGGCTCTCATCAGAAACTTTTGTGCATGTAATAGTTACTATTTGGCATATTTGGAAAGGATACAATGAATGTGTTTTTTTAATGCACGGATCCCAACCTAATTCATGTTAGAAGAAGAATAAAGGTTTCTTTATGTGATTTTTTTTTTCCATGAATTTCAAGGGCCCGCAAGAGTTACATGAACAATAAGTGAACATGTTGTACAAAAGACAAGGTTTGAATTCTCTTAAGATCAATTGTGATGCGATTGTGTGTCTTAGAACAAAATATGTAGTAATAAAAATTGTTGTACAAGATTATAAGGCCAATTTAGTTTTTACAAAAGTTGCTCCATCTAGGCATTTAGATATTGAAGAAGCTAAAATAAAGGCAATCCTCGAAGCTTTGAATTGGGAAAGGATTAAAGTGGAGTTTAATTGTATCATACTCATTTCAAGTATTGGGGATAGAAATAAAGTTTTTTGGTGAATCAAAACCATCATTTTAGATATTCTTTCCTTAAAATCTTCTTTTTCTTCTTATTCTTTTAATGTTATAAATAAGACAACAAATGCTTATGCCCACTAGGTTGCTATCTAAGGGAAAAAGGAGAGGAGCATTGTTTACCAAGATTACAATGTCCTATCTCCTTTATTAACACTTTTCTTCATTGATGATGGATCTAGACCTCCTAATTTGTAATTTAGTTCTCATTTTCTATTAATAAAGTTACATGTTGGCTAAAAAAAAAAAATTATGATTACAAATCTTAAATATCATTAATGTTGAGATCATTTTATTATTACATTACTCAATGTTTTTACTATTGTGTGTTGTTATTATTAAAGAATTTTAAGTTTTAAAATGGTGTACATTCTACTTCATTGGGGTTCTAATTAGTTATCTTAAATAACATTAATATAAAAAATTTTCATAAACATACTTGATGAATTTCTAGAGTTTCACATTCTCCCCCCTCAAAGAAATTTTATCCTTGAAAATTGTTTCATACATGTATCCTTTCATCATCACTTATATATTCAAATTTATAATATTCTCCAAATAAATAAGTTCTTATCACAATATAACTTCAAGAATATTCCATTTAATATACCATGTCTTTATGACTCTCAAAATACTCTATGCAATTGTATAATAATTCAACTTAAACTATAAACTTTCTTAGCAGATTACTTAATTCCTCTCTAAATTGCTTACTTCTAGTAGCACATGGAAATGTTGTGCCCTTATTTTCCATGTTTATAACATATCATGATGTTCCTTCCTTGAAATATTGTTTCTCTTTATGTCTAGGTTTCATATTCTCCCTCTCTTTAAAGAAGTTTTGTCCTTAAAAACTTTTTCATGTATGTATCCTTTTATCATCACTTATATATACAAATGTATAATTTCTTCCAAGAAACAACTTCCAATTGCAATATAAATTCAAACATTTTCCATTTAATGTATCATGTCTTTATGAGTCTCTCAAAATGCCATATGCAACTATACAATAGCTCAACTTAACTATAAAGTTTCCTAGTAGATTACTTAATTACTCTCTAAATTACTTACTTCTGGTAGCACATGGAAATGTCATGCCCAATGCTCCTCCTCTTGAAACATCATTTACCCTTTAGTTGTGAACAATTAATGAGATAATGCTCCTCATCACAGTTCTAACAATTCACTTGGAAGGTTTTTATCATCATTGATCAATCTATATAAAATTCTAGACTAAGAACTTAAGAGGGGGAGCCACGATTAGGGTTGTGAATCAAGTTTAATTGCAATTTATCTTAAGTCAACAAATTTTAGCACAAATTAGCAAATAAATGAAATAAATAAATAATAATTAAGTAAATAAATTGTTAGAAATAAAAAGAGATAGGAAAGAGAAGACTCAAGCTCATATTTAACTTAGAGTTTGGACTATGCCCTACTCTCTACAATCACATAGTTGCTTCTAATTGAGGACTTCACACCAATTTCATTTATCACTCCAAATCACTAGCTCGAGGGCCAATTACACCAAGTTTCTTTATACTCAATTATCATAAAGTGTAGTACTTTACAAATTTGCAAATAAAAGCTCTAAACTACTATACTATGATTGTCTCAAAGGATTACAAATTATGAGTAATAGACAAATGTAATAATGGAAGTAGATATAAGTTAACATATTGTAAGTTCAACTTTAAAAAATCTTCTACAAAGTACTCTTAAACCAATATTTATTGGCCTCAAAACAAAATTTTCCATTGCCACCTTCTCCTTCTTCATTAAATGCTTCAAACAAACCTACAATGACTATTGATAGGAATCAAAATTCTACAAAACCTATCACCAGGGCAAGAGTCAAAGGGTTACAAAATTTAGCTATGAGGGTCCTCTTTAAACAATCCTACCCAAAGGACATTTGTTTAGTAACTTCTTTTCTATTACATATTTGTTATGCATTCCAGCGGGTACACTTGTCGGTTTTTACAGGACGGTGGATAAACTTGCTAAAGCTTAGTTTGTGGGTTATTCATGGACCTACATAAACCAAAGAAGAATCGGTCCACAATGTGTTTACTTGAATTGAAGAACCGGCCACTTGAAGACCATTTTTGTATTTGTAATTTGTTCTTTGGAAAATCGGCCACTTTAGTGGCATCTTGTAATTTTGTGGTATTTTTATCCTAATTGGAGCAAGTATAAATACTTACTTATTAAGGTTTTTGAGGAGGTTTTTGACAATTGAGAAAATCATACTCTTTATGCCGTGAGGGTTTGTCCTTTGCATACAAAGATCTCTTATCAATTTCTTAATAAAATTGTAGCGAGAATCAACTAAGGTGGATTGTAAGTCATATCAATTTTACTCTTGTTGTTTTACAAATTGTGTTTAGTGAGTAATATCTAAGTACAATTTGTTGGTTACTTGTTCTTATCATGTGAATTAGGGTTCTTTATTTTCATATTTGATCATTTCAAATTAGGATTGAATTCTAGTTCATTTCCATGTTGTTCCATTGAAGTTTATACATTTGTTTGTTCCTTACATCAATTTAGTGTTCAAATTAGTGAATTGGACTTCAATTGTGAAGTAATTTGAACACGCCATTTGTTGTTGGAGTTGGTGGTTCACGCCACTTAATTAATGTGTTTGCTATCCAATTAGTTAGGCACATCAACTATTTTTATCAAAAAGTCTAGACTAATAATAAAAGCTTTGAACTCTCTTGATTCGCAAAAGCTTGATCATTTTATTCAAGAAAAGGTTTGAACTCTATGAAAGTTTTAGACTCTTTTCTTCAACATGAGCTATTCAAGCTATGAATTGGTCTGGACTCTTTTACAAGGCTCCAAATCATTCCATGCACTCACACAAAGCTCTAGACCATTTATGCATGCTTAGCTTTTTTTGTTGGAACCAAGTGATTTTCATTTCTTAAGCACTATCATCATTTTAGTTTTATTCTTTGTAAACTTAACTTCTTGTTTAAGATTAAACACCAAGAAAAAACATAACTTAAAATTCATAATTGAACTTTAGCTTTTTATGAAAAAGTTACAAGACAACTTTTGATGAATAAACTGAATATTTTCTAGTACAAGTTCATTATAAAAAAAAAGCTTAATTAAACTTTTGTTTTTTAGTTTTGTATCATCAAAATTTACTAAGACCCTTACAGTTTAGTAATCTCCCCTTTTTAATGAGAACAAAACTTTACAAGAAGAACTCCCCTCCACCCCCCAATAATCATGTATTCAATATAGAGAATAATCTTCTAAAATTTCATCCAAAGAAAACACAACTTAAATTGAGGAAGGAATTAAGATTTCAAAAACCACTTCTTAACAAGTTAGGCCAAGTTAGAGTTTTTTTGCTAACACTAGTTGATGACTCAATTCTTCTCCCCCTTTCACCTCATCAAAATGACAAGTGTAGTGTTAGGCGGTTAAGGGAAAGAAGTGAGGCGAAAAACCAATGGAATCCTAGCTTAAGCCAAAAATATAACCCCCTACAAGAAAACATATGCAATAGTAAGAACTACCCAATATATCACAACTATAAATTGCATTACCATTACCTAACAAAATGACATAGCAATAAGACACCACTAGTAAACTAGATCAATACAAACTAATAAAGTCACCAAAGATGATAAACTATGTAACAATCCTCATAAACAATGACAATGCATAAAAGATAGTTCAAAGTAGCATAGTATAGTAAAAGAGGCCATGAGCCATGTCCAAATTACTAAAAGAGAGTTAAAGAGAAAAGGCAATAAGGAAGGCTACAGGTTAAGTTCAAGTACTAGTATAGCCAACAACATAATAGCAATACAAATAGCTATATAACTAAAAGGCCCATTAGCAAAGAACAAATCTTAAGAATCAAAGGGTAAAGGTGGGGTAGAGGTGGATCAGGAAAGCTAGGTGGAGGGAAGTCATAAAGAGAGGGATAAGGTCAGCCCTATGCTCAATAGTATCCATATACATCTTGAGATAGTTGACAAATCATCCCTCTTCTATAGGAATGTCACTCCTCAAGTTGATTCAATCTAGCCATCTACCTTTCCTTAAGGGCCCTTATTAGTCCATTTACTCTTGATGAGAGCATTGTAGGAAGTTCATCTACTACTCATGCAAAGATCTCAAATAAGCTATTTGCCCCTCATGTAATGACTACATGAAAGACATTTGATTCATGAAGCTTTCCAAGGTGAACTATGAAGGATGAGGTAGCAAGTCACTAGGTGAAATGATATCAATGGCATTCGATGTACCCTAATTGGTATATGTTGCAAGTGATATCATTGCTAAGGTGCTTCCCATCCTAATTAGCCTCAACATCATCATCAATATCTTCTTCATTTTGAGTAGAAGGCTCTTATTGAGTACCAACTTCCCATTTTTAAACTTATATTAGGTCGCCATCATCATTGCGAATCTTTTTTTAAACCAACTTTTCCCAAATTTCCTCTAACGAAAGGCTGACTCTATTTCATAATAATGGCATCATCATTAAATTGATAACCAAGTTGCTCTAATAGATGCACACCTTATCAAAGGCAAATGATAGAGACAATAGGTGGCACCTTTCTTGAATAATTCCAACATCCATCCTCTATAATCTATTTTAATGTTTTTTGTGAGATTGCCTAAAACCCATAATTCCTTTGTAGTGAAGCAGCTACTACCTAGGCAGGGGTTGTAATTGTGTACACTCTAAATTTTGAGTACTCTTGTGAAAACCAAAATAGAATCAACCACCAAAGTTGTTGCCTCATCAAGCCAACGAGAAGTGAATTCATGTTCCTAACCAAAGAAATTCTTGTATATCATGCTTATCAGCCCATCAACAATGACCTTGCTCAATCTCTAAGATATCATAAACAACTTTATGAATCACATGTCACCCAAACACATTAGATTAAAAAAAACCACCCATTGGCTTTTGGAACTTTTTATACTTAAATCCAACATGATATTTCCTAGTAGTAGGATGATAATCATTAGTTAAATTACTAAAGAATAGTCTAATAGATAAATAAAAAACTTGATTAGGAAGGCTATTCATCCCTTCACACCCATTTTTGTGTAAGGCTATATGAGTCTAGAAACCAATTTCATGTAATAGATGCTTATTGAAGTCCCTACCATAGTTAATATTTTTTGTTGCAAAAAGATTATGATACCTTATAGCATGATCTATAGAAAGAAAGTGGTTATCAAGAAGTGCAAGTTAAGGCATAGGTGGTGGTGGTGGAGGAGGAGGAGTGTGATGAAAATGAAGCCTTTGGGTTGATGTAGATGCTTCACCAACTTCTAAAGGTTGTTGGTTCAAGCACACAGTAGGCATTTTTGTCCTTGCCATGATGATAACTGATTAAGGTTTATGGATGCTAGGGTTTGAAAGTTGAAGGTGAAAATGGTGATGAAAAATGCAAAAATTACACAAGAAAGAGTTGGATTGAAGTAGCTTGTTAAATTTGGGTAAAGGTTTAGAGTAACTTTGGCGAAAAAAGGTTCGATGGATGATGGGGGGTTTAAAGTGTTTGTAAGCAAGTGTAACAGTAGAAGAGTGAAGAGGAATGAGGAGAAGAATGAAGAGAGTTAGGGAATTGTATGGATTTTAATCTATCGAAATTCAATAAAGGTCCCAAGCATATAGAAAAAAGTTCCAAACTAATAGTAAAAGATATTGAACTTTTATGTTGTAGATGGACTATTTATTGTAGGATTAGGACAAGAGAAAATTCAGCTAATGTGTTTTGAGAACAATTTACCCTAAGATGCTTTAGACAAGTTTGTAAGATCATTTTATATTTCAAAAAGCAATTTACACAATGAATTAGCCAAAGCATCATAAAAACACTTATAAGTTTCTTTAAAAGCTATTTTAGCTCAAGTGAAGTGCAAGAAGAGTTAAACTTGCATCAAAGCATGATATTGACAAATTGACACACTGAGCAAGCTTTAAAAGCTTAAATACACAATGTTGCAACACTAACAACACATAAAATGGTTGTTTAAAAAGTCATTACTTCAATTGCTTTAAGAAACATAATATAAGCTTAAAAGAGCCTTGAAAATGCATATGTGCACCAAATTAAAACTATTGCAAATTTACATTCCAAACAAGTTTCAATACTTAAATAACCCTTAGAGAAGCATGGATAAGTCATAGAATTCAAAAAAATACAAAGTTATGAGACAAGTTCATTAAGTCCTTGAGTAGATCAATTGGTGTCAATGACATCAAATGTGCACACAAAACATATCCAAGCTAAATTAATTACTTAACCACCTTTCAGTAGGATCATTAAACATGAAAAAATATGGATTGGGCATGGATTTCAAGAAATCACAAATATGTGCACATGGGAACTAAAATAGTATAAAGGAGCCAAAAAACAACCAAGTGACCACAAAGTATGTCAAATCATTGAATTATACTACAAAATTATTTAACTAAGTTTCTTAGGTGTAATATCATGTTGTAAAATGGTTTATATATTGAAAAACTTAATTTTTGCAAAAATCACTACCTTAGTCCATTGAATCTTAGCATTCATCTTGCATGATCATTCCCAAATCCCTTCTTAGAGTGCAAAAGCGATCCTTATTCAAGGGTTTTGTAAAATTTGACTACTAGTGCCAATAAACTCTAAGCTTACATCATTGTTTTGAGCATGTTAACATATAAAGTGATGTGTTATCTCAATATGCTTAGTCCTTAAATATTGGATTGAATTTTTGGTTAAATTGATAGCACTTGTATTATCACATCAAATTGGAACTTTTTCAAAGTTTAAATCATATTCATGAAAAGTTTCTTTCATCGATAGGATTTGAGCACAACAACTACCAGTAGCTACATATTTAACTTCAACTATTGATAGTGCTACCAAATTTCACTTCTTTAAATGCTAAGACACTAATGAGTTTCCAAAAAAGTGATATGTACCACTTTTGCTTTTCCAATCGACTTTACCTAGCAAAGTTAATATTGGAGTATCCCATTAGATCAAAAGGAGTAAACTTGAGATACCACAAGTTAAAATCAATAGTTCTCACAAGATATTTGAAATTTTGTTTCATCACACTCGAGTGAGATTCTTCAAGGCAAGCTTGAAATCATGTGCATAGACACACAACAAACATGTTATCAAGACTAGAAGAAATTAAAAAAAGAAAGCTACCTATCATACCTTTATACAACTTTTCACACATCAGTTTACCATGTTCATCTTTATGTAGTTTAAGTGTAGTGCTCATAGGAATAAACCTAACTTTGCAATTATCCATTTTAAACCTTTTTAGGAGCTCTCTAGTGTACTTAGTTTAATTGATAAAGGTTCCATTTTCAGTTTGTTTAACTTGGAAACCTAAGAAATAATTAAGTTTCCCTATCATACTTATTTTAAATTCCTTTTTTCATGCGTTCTATGAACTCATTTATTAAGCTAATGCTAGTAGCACTAAACATAATGTAATGCCTTGGAACTCGGGACGATATAGCCTACTGTGTGTCCTTATACGTTAAGGCTCTTAACCACTATATACCACTAAATCTGCATTTCTTGTAAATCACAATCAAGGTAACATTTGGTAATATAACAAATGACTCAATTAAATGCCATATACAATCTGCAAACTCCTTCAATAGCTCTAATACATTAATTCAAAACACTATAGATATCATCTATTCTAAATACTCTAATCCTCAAATATCAAAATAAGTCCAATCACGGTTTCAAAGGCTTTAGTTAATAATTCCTTACTTAATCACCACAATAATAAAAGAAATCTATGTCATCCCCTTCCTACACCTTTGACCTTAGGTCCTCGTCATAAGTATCATTTTCATCTATGCCTACAACTAAAAAATGAAAAAAATCCTTAAAGGGTGAGTTAATGCCTAATATGTATAACCTACAAACACATATGGATGAACAAGCATAAATTAAGTCACATAGATTAATACAGACATAGAAATCATACAACAGGTTATTATTTCATTTAGTCTGCATCATAA
Organism: Laguncularia racemosa; assembly: GCA_037954665.1. Classification (NCBI taxonomy): domain Eukaryota; kingdom Viridiplantae; phylum Streptophyta; class Magnoliopsida; order Myrtales; family Combretaceae; genus Laguncularia; species Laguncularia racemosa. The sequence goes on from JBBMOL010000035.1 coordinate 3,718,791, forward strand.
TAATAGGGTACTCATGATTTTGCCAAATCTTATATATATACTTAATATATAGTACAATGTTGAGAACTACCACTATGGGCCCCAACACCCATGAGTCCTTAAACTGCCTAAATTATTTCTAAGCACAACTTCACTAAGGACAATGTCACATAAGGATCATTGAGGTGCCTCCTAGAGATCTGCCACTAAGGGCCCCTAGGTCAAGCCAAGCATAATCAACAAGCAACTTAATCCAATCCATTAAATATTATTCTAGTTTGCAACCATCCTAATAATTATAAGAAACAACTAAAGTTAAATGTATTTGGATACGTAGTCTTAAGCACGATTAGTCTTGGACTAACAGCTAAACTATCATCTATAAAAAATGTCAAGAGTTTACTCATAGTACTAGTTTAGGAATAATCTAAATTTCTCAATTCTATTCACTTAACTATTATAGGATTACTTCTCTTACTCTACTGAAATTTCTAGGGTTATACTAAGTGTTTAGGTTGCATGAAATTTTGAATAAGTAGAAATTAAATCAAATAGAATGATGTCTCTAAGTACATGGTCATGCATTGGGCCATGTACTTTGGCATGGTTGGATACACGGCCGTATATTGTGGCCATGTATCTTTTTGTGTAATTTGGCATTTTAACATGCCCAAGTACATAGTCGTGTAGTTGGCCATGTACTTTTCTATGTATTTCCATAATTTGATATGCTCAAGTACACAAGCGTGTCCTTTGTCCATGTATCTTTCTGTACACAATGCATATTTCTACACGAATAAGTATATGTGCGTATACTTGACCGTGTACTACTTTTCCACATGAAATGCTTTTCCTCTCCTCCAATTCGTTCTTTAGTCTGATTTCTATGATCCTCAGTCTAATTAGATCCTAAATTTTTATAAATCTTAATACATTATGCGAATTGATGTACTTACTTGTCTCAATCCATGATTCAAACCCTCAATTGCTTAACTTTATGCTCATTTTCCCCCTTTCTTGATTCAAATTCAATAAATCATGTAATAAAAGTTTGTTTAACCCTCAATTCTATCATTAGAAATAATAACTTCATCATTAGAATCCATTACCTGATGAAACTGGATTGATCTTTGTGCGTATTTGCTAGGTCGCCTTTAAGGTTCCAAAGAGTGTTCCTTTGTTTATTATTGTTCAAATGGTGAAAAGAGATGCACTAGGTTAAATAGGACTTATATACCCTAGCCATGAAATGACCAAATTACCCCCATGTCTTTATTATAATTACATGTTTGACCTTAGCTTTATATTTTAATAATATTAGATAATTATATATTTTTGGGTGTTTACACGTAATGTTATCTACATAGATTTGAACAATCAATTTGACTTGCTATTCTTGATAACCAATGATGTAATTGTTTTCTTTTAGAAAAGTCATTGTTTATTAAGAAGTAACTTAGCCTTTCAAACTAAGCTCTTAGAGCTTGTTTGAGTTCATAGAGTGCTTTATTAAGTTTAAAAACATGTTTGAGGAATTCATTATGTTCAAGCTTGGAAATCGCTCATTATGCACTTCTTCTCTAATGAAGAGATTTAAGAATGCATTTTTGACATCCATTTGAAAAAGCTTAAGGTCCTCAAAAGTGACAAATGTCAAGAGCATTCTTATGGCTTCTAGCTTAGCAATCAAGGTAAAGGTCTCATCAAAATCAACTTTTTCTTCTTGATTGTAACCTTTAACAACCAAGCATGCCTTATTCCTAGTTACCATTTTAGTTTCTTTAAACTTACTTCTGTAAACCCATTTAGTTCCAATTACTAGTCTATTATTAGATCTAGGCACTAGATCTCATATCTCATTCTTGGTAAATTAATTTAGCTCTTCTTGCATAACTCATATCCAAAACTCATCTTTTAGAGCTTCATCAAAAGTTTTAGGTTCAATTTGAGATAGAAACAATAGATTACTCATATTTCTAAGATAAGCTCTCATAGGTGCCTTGTTAGATGGTTCTTAGTATAATTCTTAGTAGATTGCCATTCTCTAGGGAGGTTTAGATTACTAGATTAAGTTACTTTATCATCATCCCCAAAGCTTCCTTTTTTAGAGTATAAGAATGATCATTATCAAGGTTAAACTTATCTAATTGAGCACATAAACCATCAACATCATTATTTACATCTTTATATGGGAAAGCATCATTATACACGTATAGATTCCTCCACTAAATTTCTTTTAGTAAACACCCTATATTGTTTGTTAGTTAAAGAATAACCAAGAAAAATAACTTCATCAGATTTAGAATCGTAACTTACGTAATTGCTCCTTACTATTGCTCAAGATGTAGCACTTGGTTCCAAAGGGGTGTAAATAAGAAATGTTTGGTCTTTTGCCTTTCCAAATATCATAGGGGGTTTTCTTTAAAAGTAGCCTTATGAAAACATGGTTTGAGATATAACTTGTAGTATTAACGGCTTTGGCCTAAAAATATTTTGATAAATCATTTTCATAAAGTATAGTCTGAGCCATTTCAATTAAAGTCCTATTTTTTTCTTTCGACAACTCCATTTTGTTATGGAGTTCTAGGTGCCAAGAAGGTATGTTCTATGCCATTCTATTCACAAAACTCTTCCATTTCAAAATTTTCAAACTCTTCCCCATTATCACTTCTAATAGTGGCAATTGTAAGACTTTTTTTTTTCATTTTAAACCATCTCGCAATATTTAAAGAACACATGATTTGTTTCATCCTTATTTGTAAGAAAGAAGGTCCATGCATATCTTTTGGAATCATCGACAATGACTAAGGTCTATTTTTTACTACCTAAACTCATAGTTTGAGTTGGTCTAAATAAGTTCATATGTAATAATTGAAGTGGCCTAGAAGTATAGATAGCATTTTTTGATTTAAAAGAGGTTTTTTCTTTCTTCTTTTATTGACATGTTAGGCAAGCCTTATCTTTTCTAAAATTGATTTTTTTGTTGATAAGGTTTTTTTTTAGTAAGATAATTTCTATGCTAGCATGTCCTAATTTTCTATACTACAACCAATTATCATTATTTTGAGTAGATCAATAAGTTTTACTAGGGTTTGAAAAATTGTCGAAGTTTATTTTATAGATATTCCCTTATCTATACCCCTCAAAATAAGTTTGGTCATTATCAATTCTTTCAATAGAGTACCTAGAAGCTAGGAATGTGACCTTATGTCTCATATCACATAATTGGCTAATGCTAAGTAAATTATGTATCAAGTTGTCAACAAGTAACAAATTTTTAATTGTTAAATCATTATTACTAGGAATGTTGTCTTCACCAAGAATTATAGCTTTTCTATTGTCTCCAAAGTTAATACCTCCTTCTTCCTTTAAGGTTAATATAGAGAACTAAGATGCATCTCCTATCATGTGCCTTAAGAATTCACTATTCAAGTACCGTTTGTTAATCTACCTTGAAGATTCCTACAAAAGTAGGAAATAATTTCTTTGTTTTGGGAGTTAATGGTAATGTTATATACTTGTCCCTTTTGGACCCAAACCATCTTGCCTCCATGATGCAAACTTCCCTTATTCTTTATTACACAATTATGTGCAATATGGACATGCCTACCACAATAGTTACAAATCCTATGTGTTGCTTTTATAAAATAGCTCTTATAGGACTTATATTTATTGTTTCCACTATAGTAAATTCCATCTCTATCTAGCCCAAGCCTTTATTGGCCTAAGACTATGTTTAAATTCTTTTCTCCTTTGGTGAGCATGGCTATAGTTTGCTTTATATCATCTAAGTTAGATTTAAGATTGCATTTTCCATTTCAACTTCTACTTTATTTACCAACATATCATTGTCTTTATCCTTTATGCATTCATTTTCTAAAGCTTTATTAATTTTACTTAATTCTTCATTCTCCTTAGTTATTTTTTCATTCTTTTATCTCAACTTATCATTTTGCAATTTCAAAAACTCTATTTCTTCCTTCAATTTTTCATTTACATCCTTCAACTCATTCAACTCACTTTTTAATATATTAGGTACACTATTAACCTCTTTCATTACATCCAAGAAGTTGCTCCCCAGATAATGTGGAGAGATCATTACATCCTCAATTGCAATTCTTTTAGGTTTCCAATCCTTCGGCAAAGACCTAAGAATTTTAGAATTGATTTCAACATTAATAAGTGTCTTACCAAGCACACTCAAAAGATTAACAATGTCAAAGAACCTATTATGCATCACATCAATAGTCTCATTAGATTTCATTTTGAAAATTTCAAACTTTGCACGTAGAAGACTTATTTTTGTGTCTTTAACTAGGATGTTCCCTCATATGTACATTGTAATTCATCCCATATTTCTTTAACATTTTTACATGTACAAGTTCTATTGAAATTATTCTCATATGTGGCATAAGATAAGATGTTCATGGTAATTTCATTTGAATCAATATTTTTTCAATCATCGTTAATATAATTCTTTTCCTTTTTATTTTGTATCTTATATAGTCCTTTTTCAATAACATTCTATAAAAATGTATTTTGAGCTTTCAAGAACTTTTTCAATAACATTCTATGACAATCTATTTTGAGCTTTCAAGAACTTTCTCTTCTTACACTTCTAATATAGTTAGTTATCACAGGTTAAAAGAGGGAGTCTATTAATAGCTTAACCTTCCAAAAATCCTAGTCAACTAGAAGCCATGATCTTTAAGCTAAGATGTAGTTAAGCAAGCAATAAAACCTAGAGATTAGCTCTAATACCAAATGAAATTCTAAACTAATAACTTAAGAGGGGGGTGATTTGAGTTTAATTGCAATTTATTTTAAGTCAACAATTTTTAACACAAATTAACAAATAAATGAAATGAATGAACAATAACTAAGTAAATAAATTGCTAGAAGAAGATATGGAAGAGAAGAATCAAGCTTAGATTTAATGTGAAGTTCGAATTGCATCCTACCATCCATGATCATACAATTGCCTCCAATCAAGGACTTCACACCACTTTTATTGATCACACCAAACCAATAACTCAAGGGCCAAGTACACTAAGTTTCTTTATACTCAATTAGCACAAAGTGTAGTACCTTACTAATTTGCAAGTAAAAGCTCTAGCTACTACACTATGATTCTCTCAAAGGATTGCAAATTGTGAGTAAGAGAAAAAGGTATTAATAGAAGTAGATACAAGTTAATGGATTGCAAGTTTTGATTCAAAAAATCTACCACAAAGTGCTCTTAAACAATCATTTATAAGCCTCCAAGCAAATGTTTTAGTTGGCACCTTCTCCCTCTTCATTTAGTGCTTTAAACAGACTTGTAACGGCTATTTTCAGGAGGGGGGGGGGGGGGGGGGGGGGGGGGGGGGGGGGGAGTTCTAAACCAATAATAAAAGCTTCGAACTCTTTTGACTCACAAAAGCTTGATCATTTTGTTTAAGAAAAGGCTCAGACTCTTTACGAAAGCTTCAAACCCTTTTCTTGAACATGAGTTATTCAAGCTATGAGTTGGTACAGACTCTTTTACAAGGCTCCCAACCTTTTATGCATGTCATTTCTTAAGCCTAATCATCATTCTAGTTTGATTCCTTGTAAACTAAACTTGTTTTTAAGATTAAACCCCAAGCAAAAGAATAACCTATAATACCTTATGAAAATGTTGCAAGACAACTTTTAATGAATAAAGTGAATATTTGCCAATATTGGTACTTTGCTAAAAAAAGCATAATTAAAGTTCTAATTCTCAGTTTTGTCTCATCAAAATTAGTCAAGAGAACCTTATGGCTCAACACTATTGGAGATCTTGATCTTTTACCTTTATTTTCCCTATAAGTAGTTTATATAGGCTCTTTACATAGCCCTATAGCCCATTGACTTTCCTTACCTTGCTATTCTATGAATCTTCTCTTAGCATACTCTAATATTCTTGTCTTTTCTACAATTTTGGCATTAGTTTAAAATTGAAACTCCTCCAATCTATTTTTACTCCTTAGGCTTAACTTGTTCTTGAATATGTATATGAAAAGCTTCATTATCTCTCTAATCAATAGGAGCAAATGGCATTAACCTTCAAAACTCACATTCAAATTCACTAATACTTTTATTCTCTCTTTGTATGTTTAATAAATCTACCCTCAATTTATTTTAAAGACTTTTAAGAATGTATTTGTTTAGAAACTCCTTTTTAAATCTATCTTAAGTGATAGGCTAGGGCATTGTTTTCTTCATAGAGTCCCCCCATACTTTTACATCCTTTTGTAATATACAAGTTTTGTATACTACCCTCAAGTGTTCTTAAGTTTCATAAGCTTCAAATGATCACTTAATTTAAGCCAACCAATCCTTTGTTTTGACCGAATCACCAATATTAGAAGAAGATGGAGCAAGTTTTTACATAAAAAAAGAGACCATTTGATGTGCTCAAAATCAAGTTCAAGCACAATCAAATGACTCAAGAAAACAACTCACAAGTCAATCACAAAACCGATCCAATTTTGATGACAAATCACATGAAAATCCTTTTGAAATTAGGATGGAAAATGTAGATCAAATGATGTAATTGCAATCCCTATTTGTAATCTTCACCAAGTGACAACAAAAAGAGATTAGATTCACGTGAAATCAGATCAAAATTGAAGGATCAAAACCGTGATTTCAACTCTTCCTTCAATTCCAATGCACACCAACAATAAAAGGATATTGATTTCAAGTACTAAAAGAACAATCAATCTCAAAAAGATAATTGTTCATGGATTATAATCACAAATATGTCCAAGAAACTTCAAATCCACCCTAGATATGACTCACTAGAGAAGAAGTGAAGAACAACAAAGAAGGAAATCGATATGACTCACAATTTCTCCTTATTGCACTCGCCACAATTCCAATTCTTGGGTTGAAATTGATAAGAGGTTTTGAACTAGGATGAACCCTAATTCCCACACGTGAAGTGCTATGTTTAATCTGCAAAAATGGCCTCCTCAAACCCTATTCTAAGCAAGTATTTATACTTGCTACTCCTAGGGTTAGAAAATGGTCAAAATTACAAGTTTGCCACTTCTAAGGTGGCTAGTCCTAAATGAAAATTACAAGGAAATGAAAGTGTCCCAAAACCAAATACAACCAAAAATAGTTCATAAAACAATTACAAAGTACAAAATATCATAAGTCTTCATGAATCAATGCCTCGGAATGGAAAACAATCACAGCGGGTCTTTGATTGTCACTCTAAAAATGTTCTGTGTCCATCAACTGTTGTAGGACATATTGGCATCCCATGGAGAATTATTATTGTACCTGTAGGATTATTTCTCAAATATTTATTAGAATAAAAGACATAAAGTAAAATATGAGTGATTTGGATCATCATCCAAATCGAGTTCTGAAAATGTCGATGGTGCCAGAAATTTTCCTATCATCTCCTCAGGCTTCTGAAAGATTTTTCTTCAAATCTAAAGGGTCTTTTCCTGGACTGAAACCCCATGTTTGGAATGGCTTGTTGGCTGAAAATCTGGAAGAACTATATGTGCTTCTAACTAGTTCTTGGAAAGGTCGAATCATAGACGGAGATAAAGGAGTTAATAAAATCTGAATACCATCCTTCTGAAACATGTAAGTGTTTCTGAACCCATCATGTAACACCTTTCTATCAAATAGCCATGGTCGACCCAGTAGTAAATGAAAGGCGTACATAGGAAGTACATCACAGATAATCTCATCACTATACCGATCTCCTATACTGATTGGTACCATTGCTCACTGTGTAACATGCAAACTACCTCGGTTGTCCAACCAATGCACTTTATACGGGTTAAGATGAGAGCTAGTGGTTAATTGTAAGTTTTCTACCAATGCAGTAGATATGACATTAGTACAACTACCACTATCAATGAAAAGCATACATAGGTTACCTTGAATCTGACAAGGTGTGTGGAATAGATTCTCCCTCTGTATGTCCCTAGTATCTGGAGAAATAGTTATATCCCGATGTAACACATTAATAGGTAAGTATTTTCCTCCCTTTTTATCCCTATGTGTTTCAGCATGTTCATCATCATAATACTCCTGTAAGGCTAAGGATAAATTTGTAGGCTCGACAATCTCTTCCTCATCGTCTTCCTCGTTGCCCTCCATGACCGTCATCACCCTTTTATTGGGACACTGCGTAGTTATATGTCTAAATCCCATGCAATTGAAACATTTAATCTGGCGCATCTTCCCACTGGTTGACCCTTGTACCATCTGCCCTAAATTAGATCTAACTACCTCTTTGTCTTTCCCAGAAACATTTTTCTCCTTTTCTGTAGTAGGGATAATTTCGTCTACAACCCTGAAATGCCCATCTGCTCCCTTTGCCCCATCCAACTAATTAGCAACCCCCATGGGCTTTAAATTAGTGCTGAGCCTACTCCTAGTAACCTGGAATGAATAGGATTGTCTCTGTCTTTCCACTTTTAAGGCTAACTGTATAGCCTCATCAAGTGTACTATATCTCTGAAGCTTGATAAATCTATTTTAACTCTTATAATTGGAGATGATTAAGTCAATTTTTGAGATAATTGGGCGTGAAAATATAAGATTATGATGCTTAATTGATTTATATTTCATGTTCAGGTGTGGAAAAGGATGATTTGATGAAAAGTATTTAAATTCAAGACGAATTGGAGATAAAAGCAAGTAAAAAGGGAATGCTTTGAAGTTAAAGGAAGTCACACGGTTTTACAAACGGCCGTGTGAAGGAATCAGGAGACTACACGGTTCGGATACATGCCCGTGTATCCGACCGTGTATCAGCGTGGAAGAAGAGTTTTCAGGATAGACCAGTACACGGTTGGAATACACACCCGTGTAACCAAACCGTGCAGAACACATTGAGGAGGACACACCGTTGAGTTACACACCCGTGTATGAAGAACAAAGAAGACAGAGGAATACACGGCTATTACAAACGGCCGTGTGGGATATACACGCCCAGAGTTCACTGATTTAGAGAGATACACGGTTTATCTACACGCCCGTATAGTATGACCGTGTGTCTATCGAAGGAAAGATATCTTCAAATCGATTTTAAATCTTTCGTCCATATTTGAAGGATATCTCTAACACGCCAGAGAGGAAGCTACCCTAGGTATAAATAGTCGTCTTTGAAGAGAGAGAAAGTAGTTTTAGGAAGGCAGAAAACACATCCTGGAATTTTCTAGAACAACAGCAGTCAAAGGAATTTTCGAGCTTTAATTCTAGAAGGGTTTCACACATGGATTTGATTATTTCGTTTTGTTATTCCTTGAGAACCATGTGTAGCTAATTATTTCATACCCGGATCTTACGAAAGTCTGATTACTATGTAACATTGGGTTTATTGCAAAATTAATGACGATTGAGCATCTCTGATTTCATCCATGTTGTTTATTATATATTGTTGATTTGATGTTTGGCTAGCATTAGATTACATTGATTTCTGATAAGTTGATTGAAAAATCTCTTGTTTCAATAGATCATACATTGGATGAAAAGGCTTGTATGCAATTTAGGAATAGAAAGCATAAGTTTTCCGTATTAGATTGGATATAATGATTTAATCTAATTGAGGGTTGTGGTATAGTCATGCAATTCTGATTGTTGTTAATAAAAGAGGGATCTTTGTTAATACGATTAGAATTAGGGGTTAGTGATTTTGGAAGAAACATTGACTTAGTGTTAGACGCCCCGCGGATTAGAGATAATCAGTATTCATTAATTAGTTTTCTAAGGATTGAAGTTGCATAGTAATTAGATGAGTAGTAAGATTAGGGTATGCGTTGGAACATTGGATTTGATAATTTAACTCATTGTTTGATATTCATTGATTTCAGTTCTATTAGATAATTTAGTTTAATTTAGGTAATTTGGTTAAATCAATTCACTCGAAATTGTGCGGTTAGATAGTCGATTTGAGGTTAGTATTAGTACTTGTAGATCCCTAAGGGAACGATATCCATGCTTAAACTCTATACTACTGTAATCGATAGGTGCACTTGCCTAATTGATCGCAAGGAAGAGATGGAGTAAAAAGGATTTTAATTTGTGTGATTGTGATTTCATCAACAAGTTTTTGGCGCCGTTGCCGGGGATCGGCGATATTAAGAACACTAAACACTGACTAATCTGACCATTTCTTCTCTTATCATTTGTTATCCTTGGTTTTACTTTCTTATAAAGGGAACTAATTAAATTGGTTTTCTTTGCAGTTTATGACAAGGAGCTCTTCTTCTAAACTCCTTGAATTCGACCCAGAGATTGATCGAACAGTCAGAAGGAAATTAAAGAGTGCTGAACCTGCTGTGAGTGAAGAGGAATTGCTGTTGAGTGAGAGTGAGAATTCAGTAGATAAGAACAGTCAATCAGTGAATAGCAGTGAATCTCATATTGAAGCAATGGCGGACGAACGTAGGACCATGGTTCAGTACGCTAGGCCTACTTTGGGTAGTACCGGATCGTGTATAGTGATGCCTGCAATAGAGGACAACAACTTTGAAGTCAAGGCCTCTACAATGAATATGATCCACAATTAATGCCAATTTGATGGATTACCTGACGAGGACCCCCATGCTCATATTCAGATGTTCCTAGACATCTGTGTCACCGTTAAACAGAACGGGGTGTCCAATGAGGCACTAAAGCTGCGTCTGTTTCCTTTCACTTTGAGAGGAAAAGCGAGGCAATGGTTCATTTCTTTGGATCGGGACTCCATCACGACTTGGACCCAGCTGGCGGAAACATTTTTGGACTATTACTTTCCGCCTTCTAAAACTGCCAGGTTGAGGAATGATATCAATCGTTCCTTCAGTTGGAAAATGAGCCACTCCATGAAACTTGGTTGCGATTTAAGGACTTGCTTAGGCGGTGCCCACACCACCAAATGCCTAACTGGTTGCAAGCCTCAACTTTCTATAATGGGCTTGATTATCCGATGCGACAAACCATCGATGCTGTTGCTGGTGGCACACTTGATGTAAAGACTCCTGAAGAGACTTTAGAATTGTTTGAGAACATGGCTAAGAACAACCATCAATGGAGAAACGCTAGAGCAAGACCGAGAGTGGTAGGTGTTTATGAAGTGGAAATGATGACCACCATTACGGCAAAGGTCGATGCTCTAGCTAGAAAGGTCGATGGGATGGCGATATCTGCACCACCCCTATATTATCCAACTGATTCATCAATCGATTTCATGGCTCAAGGGACTACAAAGCAGATTGATTATGTAGGTAACCCTACAAGGCCTCAGAACAACCCTTACAGCAACACTTATAATACGGGTTGGCGCAATCACCCCAATTTTTCATGGAGTAATCCACAATTCCCTCGGGGCAATGCACCTGCACCGGGATTCCAAAGGCCTCCTCCACCACCTCTTCCAGAAAAGAAGTCCAATCTAGAGGACATGATCTCCAAGTTCATCCAAACATCCGAGCAACGCCAACAATCCATAGAGGCAGCAATAAGGAATCATGAGGCGTCCATTCATAACTTGGAAACTCAGGTGGGTCAGATAGCAAAATTGCTTTCAAAAAGACCACAAGGATCCTTGCCTGGAAACACCGAACCCAATCCTCAGGAACAGGTAAAGGCAGTGACTCTAAGGAGCGGTAAGGAATTGCAATCTGACACTATTGGAGTGCAAGGGATTGCGCCTGAAAAAGGGGTTGAGAAGAAAGAAGAAGGGGGTGCTGAGAAGGAACACGGGCTGAGGAGATCAAAGAGAAAGAGTGTGTTCAAGGGAAAGTTAAAGCATCCACTGTTCAGCCATACAAGCCTCCAATTCCATATCTGGGACGTCTGAAAAAGGATAAAGATCAAGAGCACTTCGGTAAGTTTCTAAACTTGTTTAAACAATTACATATCAACATACCGTTTGTGGAAGCTCTTGTGCAGATGCCCAGGTACGCAAAATTCCTAAAGGATTTGCTCTCGAATAAGAAACGGTTGGAAGATATCTCTACCGCAGTTGTTGGAGCTGAGTGTTCGGCGATTTTACAAAACAAGTTGCCCAAGAAGCTTAAGGATCCAGGTAGTTTCACTATTCCATGCTTAATAGGTGAACTACCGATGGAGAGAGCTTTGGCGGATCTCGGGGCGAGCATAAACCTGATGCCATACTCATTGTTCAAGCAACTGAACTTGGGAGAGCCAAAGCAAACGAGGATGAGTCTGCAACTGGCAGATCGCTCGATCAAGTTCCCTAGAGGAATCATTGAGGACGTCCTGGTTAAGGTAGAAAACTTTATCTTCCCTGTTGATTTTGTAATCCTTGATATGAATGCAGATGTGGAGGTCCCGCTGATCTTAGGACGACCATTGTTTGCCACTGCAAGAGCTGGGATTGATGTGGCGGATGGAAGATTAGTTTTGCCAGGTCGGTAATGAGTGTTATGCAAGAGTTGATGTGTAGAGATCCTCTTGAATTGAGTTTGATAGTGGATGATGATGAAGTGAGTGAAAATGTGGAGATTCAAAATGTGAAAGCTCATCTGAGAGCTTGTGAGGAAGTAGTTTGTAGAAAGGGATTTGAGAAGATTGGGGTCAGTGAGGAAGTAAGATTGAAACCGTCGGTTGAGGAACCCCCAGAACTTGAGTTGAAGCAACTCCCTGAGTACCTTGAATATGCCTTTTTGGAGGCCAATTCTAAACTCCCTATCATTATTTCAGCTGGTCTGATAAGGGAGCAAAGGGATAGCTTACTAAGGGTCTTGAAGGAGCACAAGAGTGCTCTTGCTTGGAAGATATCTGATATAAAGGGTATTAGTCCTTCGTTTTACACCCATAAGATCTTGTTGGAGGAGGATTTCAAACCTGTGGTGCAACCTCAAAGAAGGTTAAACCCTAACATAAAAGAAGTGGTCAAGAAGGAGGTGATTAAGCTCTTGGATGCAAGGTTAATCTACCCTATTTCCGACAGTTCTTGGGTAAGCCCTGTACAAGTGGTACCCAAGAAAGGGGGAATGACTGTGGTCCCCAATGAAAGGAACGAATTGATACCCATGAGAACTGTTACGGGATGGCGAGTGTGCATTGATTATAGACGGCTGAATGAGGCAACTCGCAAAGATCACTTCCCCCTCCCTTTTGTGGATCAAATGCTAGAGCGGTTAGCAAGTCATCTATACTACTGTTTTTTAGATGGTATGTCGAGATATTTTCAGATCCAAATCGCTCCTGAGGACCAAGAAAAGACTACCTTTACCTGTCCCTACGGTACTTTCGCATATAGGCGCATGCCTTTTGGGTTATGCAACGCACCGGCTACGTTTTAGCAGTGTATGCCAGCCATCTTTGAGGATTTGGTAGAGGACATTATGGAAGTCTTTATGGACGATTTCTCCGTCTTTGGTGATTCCTTTGATTCTTGTCTCAATAATTTGGAGAGAGTGTTGATTCGATGTGAAGAGACAAATCTGGTTTTGAATTGGGAGAAATGTCACTTCATGGTGAAGGAGGGTATTGTTCTAGGCCATAAAATTTCTCATAGAGGAATTGAAGTGGATAGTGCTAAGGTGGACACAATTGCAAAACTTCCACCACCTTCTTCAGTAAGAGCCATTCGGAGTTTCCTTGGGCATGCTGGCTTTTATAGAAGGTTCATTAAGGACTTCTCTAAAATAGCCCGTCCATTGACACGGTTATTAGAAAAGGACATACCTTATGAATTCACCAATGAATGCCTTCAAGCGTTCAATAAGCTTAAGGAATTGTTGACCAAAGCACCTATCATGGTGGCTCCTGATTGGGATCTTCCTTTCGAATTAATGTGTGATGCAAGTGATTTTGCTGTTGGAGCGGTTTTGGGACAAAGGAGGGATAAGCACTTTCAGCCTATTTATTATGCTAGTAAGACCCTCACAGGTGCTCAAGAGAACTACACCATGACCGAAAAGGAACTTCTTGCTGTAATTTTTGCTTTTGACAAGTTTCGGTCTTATTTAATTTTCTCTAAGGTAATTGTTTACACTGACCATTCAGCTCTCAGGTTTTTATTATCTAAGATAGATGCCAAACCGCGACTCATTCGGTGGATATTGCTTCTCTAAGAATTCGATTTGGAGATTCGGGATAAAAAGGGAGCGGAGAATCTAGCTGCTGATCATCTTTCTCGATTAGAGAACCCGCATTTGGAGAAATTGGATGAAGATGAGATTGATGATGCTTTTCCAGAGGAAGGACTTTATTAGATTAACGAGGTAAGTGACACTTCTGATCCTTGGTTTGCTGATTTTGCTAACTATCTTGTTTGCAAAGTACTCCCTAGTGACAAAACGCCTCAACAAAAGAAGCGGTTCTTTGCTTAGTTAAAGCACTATTTTTGGGAGGAACCATTCTTGTTTCGTTTTTGTGCAGATCAAGTGATTAGACGATGTGTAACCGAGCAAGAAGGGCAAGAGATTTTGAAGCACTGTCACACCGGGCAAACTGGCGGTCATTATAGTGTGAATCGGACAGCCCACAAGGTTTTGGCATCCAGATTTTATTGGCTAAGTATATTCAAAGACTCCTTCAGTTTTGTGAAGACATGTGACAGGTGCCAACATGTGGATAGTATATCAAAACGTGATGAGATGCCCCAGAACTTCATTTTGGAGTGTGAGATCTTCGACGTATGGGGGATCGATTTCGTGGGCCCTTTCCCAAATTCTTTCGGGAATAAGTATATACTTGTGGCAGTGGATTATGTGTCCAAATGGGTAGAAGCCCAAGATTTGTCCACCAATGATGCCAGAGTAGTGGTGAAATTCTTAAAGAAACTTTTTTCTAGGTTTGGAGCACCACGGGCTTTAATTAGTGATAGGGGAACACATTTCTGTAATGTGCAATTGGAGAAAGTGCTGAAGCGGTATGGAGTCACCCATAGATTAGCAACCCCCTATCATCCTCAGACGAGTGGTCAAGTGGAAGTTTCAAACCGTGAACTCAAAAGAATTCTAGAAAAGACAGTAGAGCGCCACCGAAGGGACTGGTCGGAAAAATTAGACGATGCATTGTGGGCCTACAGGACTGCATTCAAAACTCCTTTGGGTACCACTCCATACCGACTAGTGTTTGGGAAAGCTTGCCACCTGCCAGTGGAGTTGGAACATCGAGCCTTTTGGGCTATGCGTACTCTCAACATGGATCTAGAGGCTGCTGGAAAAAAGAGGAAGTTTCAGTTGAACGAACTCGATGAATGGCGCGCGGTGGCCTATGATAACATGCACATTTATAAAGAGAAGGTGAAGAGGTATCATGACCAGCAAATTCATCATCCGAAACAATTCCGTGAGGGAGATTACGTTCTCTTGTTCAACTTGCAGCTGAAACTTTTTCCGGGCAAGTTGAGATCGAGATGGTCTAGACCATTCAAAGTACACAAAGTCTTTCCCCATGGAGCTGTGGAATTGGAACACACGGATGGGCACACTTTTAAGGCAAATGCACAGCGCCTGAAGCTGTATTTTAGGACTCAAGGGGAGAAAGAGGGCCAAGAGGAGTTTAAACTCCACCCTCTGGTGACTTAATCAAAAGGAGCTTCATTTCGTTGAGCAAACGACGTTAAACAAAATCGCTTGATGGGAGCCAACCCATGCAATTAGGTAAGTTTCATTTTTGTTTTGAGTTATCACCGTATTTGTTTTTCTTTTTCCAAGGTTTTGCAGAGGAGTATTTATGAAGAAGCTTTTTGAGGAGATGGACCTCAAGAAATAATCAAGAGAAGGAAAATTTTAACCTTCAGGAGACACACGGATGACATACACGGGCGTGTATCACGCCCGTGTAGAGAGAAAGGTAAACCACAGAGTAATACACGGTCAAGTCACACGGGCGTGTGACTGACCGTGTGTACAAGGAAATTTTGAACAAGGAAGACACGGCTAAAGGAAACGGCAGTTTATCAAATCCGTGTATGGGGACCGTGTATGTTCGAGATGATTCGAGGATTTTGCACTTGAATGGAGTTTCCCCTGTGAATGACTTGCCACTTATAGATTTCAGGGGAGTTTCGGTTTTCTTTCTCCTTTTATTTTCCTTGTTTCTATTTTCTTTCCTTAGTGTACTTTGTGGGCAGACATTGGGGACAATGTCCGATTTTAAGTGTGGGAAAGGGAATAGAAAGAACAGAAAGATATCACAAGAGCAATGAACTTATGGACTTTTAAATGCTCAATTTCCCTTGTTTAAGTAACATTTGGAAGCTTAATGATGATGAGAAATAGTTGCTTAGGAAACATGAAATTCCACTTGTATAGGCAGTTATTTCATGGGAAATTTTTCGAATTTTGAATTATTCTCTTATTTTGTATTCTCTTTACCTTTTTAGAGTTATAGTATGGTATCCATGTGAGGGAGACTTACTTGTTATTTAGGCTTTCATTTCAGATTTAGGATTTGATTTTGCGATCTTGAATGAAGGAACAAGTGATACTTATAGCTTGGTGACTTTCCCCTACACAAATAATGGAATAGAACACAAATTGAGAGTAATTTGATGAAAAAAAAAATGATGAACAATAACAAATAGTTCAGAAGTGGATCTCATTGACTCGAGTAATTAAGTCCGAGGGGTGCCCTTTTGGGGGAATAACATCTATTGACTTGGGTGATGAACTCGGGATCATTGGCTGAAAGCTCGCTACAAGGGTTATGAGTAAAATCCGAGAAAACTGAACTAAATGAGGCTTTAAATTAGAATATTTGGATTCGAGTGGTAGAGGTTCGAAGGGGTATTTTAAAACCTAGTAGCCTAAGATCGTCTAGTTTGGGACTTACTGGCCAAGGAAACCGCTCTTATTCACTAAAAGAAAGGAATTGATTAGTTAATTCAACCCGAACAAGTAAATCCGAGGGACGCCCTCTATGCTTAAGGGGATAACGTCTGTTAACTTGGGTGACGAGCCCGGGATTATCGATTAAAAGTTCGTTACATGGGTTAATTGACTAAGAAATGGTACTAAAAGGTTGAACTCCCAATCCAAAAAGGGGAAAAAGATCCAGGAAATAAGTAGATGTATATGCCTGAGTTCTATGATTGTAAGTCTGATCTTAACTTTGAGATTTTTGGTTAAATGATAAAGGGTAAAAGTTTCACTTACTTGGATTAATACTGGAAATCTACTATTGGTATTTTGAATACAAGTGCTTAATAAGGTTGAGTGATAAGAAAGGCGAATTGTGGAAAATGGTGGCTATCCTGGTATAAAGTGAGGTTAATGATTGAATTTCTTCCTGAGTTTTAAGAATTCTGAGAATTGAGACTTCCATATGTATAATTTGCTTGAGGACAAGCAAATGCTTAAGTGTGGGGAAATTTGATAAATCTATTTTAACTCTTAAAATTGGAGATGATTAAGTCAATTTTTGAGATAATTGGGTGTGAAAATATAAGATTATGATGCTTAATTGATTTATATTTCATGTTCAGGTGTGGAAAAGGATGATTTGATGAAAAGTATTTAAATTCAAGACGAATTGGAGATAAAAGCAAGTAAAAAGGGAATGCTTTGAAGTTAAAGGAAGTCACACGGTTTTACAAACGGCCGTGTGAAGGAATCAAGAGACTACACGGTTCGGATACACGCCCGTGTATCCAACCGTGTATCAACGTGGAAGAAGAGTTTTCAGGACAAACCAGTACACGGTTGGAATACACACCCGTGTAACCCAACCGTGCAGAACACATTGAGGAGGACACACAGTTGAGTTACACACCCGTGTAATCAACCGTGTATGAAGAACAAAGAAGACAGAGGAATACACGTCTATTACAAACGGCCGTGTGGGATATACACGCCCGGAGTTCACTGATTTAGAGAGATACACGGTTTATCTACACGCCTGTGTAGTATGACCGTGTGTCTATCAAAGGAAAGATATCTTTAAATCGATTTTAAATCTTTTGTCCATATTTGAAGGATATCTCCTACACGCCAGAGAGGAAGCTACCCTAGGTATAAACAGTCGTCTTTGAAGAGAGAGAAAGTAGTTTTAGGAAGGCAGAAAACACATCCTGGAATTTTTTAGAACAACAGCAGTCAAAGGAATTTTCGAGCTTTAATTCTAGAAGGGTTTCACACATGGATTTGATTATTTCGTTTTGTTATTCCTTGAGAACCATGTGTAGCTAATTATTTCATACCCGGATCTTACAAAAGTCTGATTACTATGTAACATTGGGTTTATTGCAAAATTAATGACGATTGAGCATCTCTGATTTCATCCATGTTATTTATTATATATTGTTGATTTGATGTTTGGCCAGCATTAGATTACATTGATTTCTGATAAGTTGATTGAAAAATCTCTTATTTGAATAGATCATACATTGGATGAAAAGGCTTGTATGCAATCTTGGGATAGAAAGCATAAGTTTTCCGTATTAGATTGGATATAATGATTTAATCTAATTGAGGGTTGTGGTATAGTCATGCAATTCTGATTGTTGTTAATAAAAGCGGTATCTTTGTTAATACGGTTAGAATTAAGAGTTAGTGATTTTGGAAGAAACATTGACTTAGTGTTGGATGCCCCGCAGATCAGAGATAATCAGTATTCATTAATTAGTTTTCTAAGGAATGAAGTTGCATAGTAATTAGATGAGTAGTAAGATTAGGGTATGCGTTGGAACATTAGATTTGATAATTTAACTCATTGTTTGATATTCATTGATTTCAGTTCTATTAGGTAATTTAGTTTAATTTAGGTAATTTGGTTAAATCAATTCACTCGAAATTGTGTGGTTAGATAGTCGGTTTGAGGTTAGTATTAGTACTTGTAGATCCCTGAGGGAACGATATCCGTGCTTAAACTCTATACTACTGTAATCGATAGGTTCACTTGCCTAATTGATCGCAAGGAAGAGTCGGAGTAAAATGGATTTTAATTTGTGTGATTGCGATTTCATCAACAAAGCTCAACTACACAAGCTATCTCATACTTCAACCCAGATACAAAACGTGCTAGGGTTTGTTTAGGAGGTTCAACTGATCCACATCTGATCACTAGTGTCTCAAACTCCTGTATGTAGTCATCCACTGTTTTACCCCCCCTGTCTCAGTGTCTGGAGACGCATAAATAACTCATGCCTGTAGTGTTCCGATACAAACCTCTTCCTCAAAACGCGTTTCATGTCTCTCCAAGTGTGTATTTCGGTCTCTCCATCCCTTCGCCTACTGATCACCATATTTTTCCACAACAAAGCGGCATACCTTGTGAACTCTACAGCTGCAAGATGTACCCTAGAGTCATCATCAATCTCATAACACTCGAAAAGACCCTCAACTTGGTCTTCCCAGTCTAGGTAATCATCGGCGGAACCCCTACCATCAAATGAAGGCATCTATAGCTTCACATACTCTAATCCTTGAGGTGGTCTAAATTCTCTGCCTGGATATGGATTAACCTCAAAATTATCATCTCTGTCTTCCCTAAGAGTATGATAATCTCCTTCTACTCTTCTCCTCAAATTTCCTCTAACTGCCCCTTCTCTCTGGACATTTTGAGGAGATACTCTAGGTGGTGCTTGAAGGTTTACCACAGGTGGTCGTGGCAATGTCATCCTATCAATTCTTGTTGCTAATGTAGTAACAATTGTGGTAAGGTCCTGAAGTTGTTCATCTAGAGTTCTTCCACTTGTATTTTGACGACCTGGTCTGCCACCCACTTAGCTATTGGCCTCATTGCCAATGCCCCCATTCACACTATCATTTGACATGTTTGTGGATGCGATTTATTTGAAGTACAAATATAATCTCAAATAATTGTAGCACACTCCCTTCACTTCACCACATCACAATGACACGTTTGGATAACAACATACACACTTGTACACCCACGATGCAACAAGTCACCCATGCAATAAATACTTCTTATCACTTCAAGTACAGTAGAATAATTGAAGCACAAATAAATACTTCCAAGTAGTTAAGATATTGAATTCAACTAAGCAAGTGTTTAAGTAATAATACTCAATAACTTTCACACTTAAACGCCTATATTTGAATTTCAAACTTCACTACTTAACTTCCTTTATTAGCCAGGGTTCACACTCACACTTGATCTTAATGTGCAGCACCTTACTCCACACAACTCCACAAATTCACACCGCCACTCACACCACTACATACACACAACACTTCACGGTGCAACAAATTTTTCTAAGTTCCATAAGTCACTCCTTCACAAGCAACTCCCACAGCAACAACACAAGTGGCAACAACAACAAATACACTTCCACTTCCACAGCAAGGATAATAAGATATACTCCACTTTCCACAAATGTAATCCGCAACTTAACAATAGGCAACAACTCAAATTTGAATTTCAACCTCTTCACTAATTGCAAGCCTTCCTCAATTGGTAAGAAATGAATTTCAAATTCAAATAACACTCATTAACTCCCACAACTTAATGGATGTGTTTGAATTCAAATAGATTCAACACAATGCAAATCTGTAAAATACTTCCCCAATTCCGAATTTGCACAATGGACTCACAACAACAAAATGCCATAAGCTCCTTCAAGCAACAAGCTAATCACGGCATGGATAGGCAAGTTTTCAAGTTCAAAAAATGTTGAATTAGCAACACTTCTATTCTCCTACCCTTCTACGAAAATAATCAACCACAAGAAGCTACAACAATCCCTCCAATCTAACTCTAACAAGCAACAAATCAAAACAATTTTCACAAGTCAAGGTCACTACACACAAGTTCGATTCAATAATGAAGAACCCTAATTGAAGATGATATTCACGAAATTAACCAACACTTAATCCCTTCTCTCAACTTGTGCTCTAATACCAAAAGATGATGTGCTCAAAATCAAGTTCAAGCACAATCAAATGAGTCAAGAAAACAACTCACAAATCAATCACAAAACCGGTCTAATGTTGATGACAAATCGCATGAAAATCCCTTTGAAATTAGGATGGAAAATGTAGATCAAATGATGTAATTGCAATCCTTATTTGTAATCTTCATCAAGTGACAACAAAAAGAGATTAGATTCACATGAAATCAGATCAAAATTGAAGGATCAAAACCGTGATTTCAGCTCTTCCTTCAATTCCAATGCACGCCAACAATAAAAGGATATTTATTTCAAGTACTAAAAGAATAATCAATCTCAAAAAGACAATTGTTCATGAATTATAATCACAAATATGTCCAAGAAACTTCAAATCCACCCTAGATATGACTCACTAGAGAACAAGTGAAGAACAACAAAGAAGGAAATCGATATGACTCACAATTTCTCCTTGTTACACTCGCCTCCAATTGTTGAATTGAAATTGATAAGAGGTTTTGAACTAGGATGAACCCTAATTCCCACACGTGAGGTGCTATGTTTAATATGAAAAAATGGCCTCCTCAAACCCTATTCTAAGCAAGTATTTATACTTGCTACTCCTAGGGTTAGAAAATGGTCAAAATTAAAAGTTTGCCACTTTTAAGGTGGCTAGTCTTAAAGGAAAATTACAAGGAAATGAAAGTGTCCCAAAACCAAATACAACCAAAAATAGTTCATAAAACAATTACAAAGTACAAAATATCATAAGTCTTCATGAACCAATGCCTCGGAATGGAAAACAATCGCGGTGGGTCTTTAATTGTCACTCTGAAAATGTTCTGTGTCCATCAACTGTTGTAGGACATATTGGCATCCCATGGAGAATTATTATTGTACCTGTAAGATTATTTCTCAAATATTTATTAGAATAAAAGACATAAAGTAAAATATGAGTGATTTGGATCATCATCCAAATCGAGTTCTGAAAATGTCGATGGTGCCAGAAATTTTCCCATCACCATTAGATCTAATCAATCTAGGTCATCCTTTAAAAGAGATAACTTGTATATAAGGAGGAATCCCCTTCATTCATTATCCATGAAATACTAAGTGAATAAATTGAATTCCCAAAACTTCTTTCTAAATATTCTCTCTCTCTCTCTCTCTCTAAAACCGTAAAGACTTTTGCCAAGAAGGTCAACTTAACTTTTGTTTAAGTCCTAGATAGTCTAAGTGTCACATGTGAGAGCTAATCCATACACTTTGCATAAGATAAATAGTATTAAAGCCATAGCTTGACACACTATGGTAGGAGACATAAGTGGAAATGCTATTTAGCAAGGTGGTTTATCAATGATCTCTTAGGTTATAGGTGGGCTAACCAAATAAGATGTGTCCTACAAAAGTGCTAGGTTAGTTAAGCTAACATCACGATATATAACAAGATAACGAAGGATCATGTGCAAAATTTAGGGTTAGTTTTATCAGATATAATGGAGAACAACTATAAATGATGCTATAAAAACATTCATTAGCCCAAAGGAGGTGGAACTCTTAGGTTATGTGGTAGGTTAAGGAACTATCAAGGTAGAGAAGGTAAAGGTCCAAGCAACCTAAGAATTCAAAAGTCCTATAAAGCCCACCAAGTTGAGATGCTTCATCAAATTAGCTAAATATTATTTTAGGTTAATTCACAGGACTCAAAAATTGCAACCTCCTTAACAAATTTTCTCAAGAAAGATGTTTAGTGGAATTGGAGGAAAATATGCCAAGAGGCTTTTAACTAGTTGAAAAAGGTGATTATGGAGAAAACAATCTTAGCTTTATCCAATTTCTCTAAACCTTATAAAGCACATCCTAATATAAGTGATTTTACTATTGGTAGTGTTCTTATGCAAGAGGGACATATTATAGCCTATGAGTGCCAAAAGCTAAATGATACAAAGTAAAGATACATGGTCCATGAAAAGAGGGAGACATAATTTCCAAAGAAGCCGGTTCATAGTGAATACAGACAACATTGCCAGTAGTTTTTTTCTAACTCAAAAGAAGTTGTCTCTTAGGCAAGCCAAATGGTAAATTTTCCTCATTGAACTATACGTTGGAGTACAAGCATGGAAATGTTAGTGTCGTAATAGATGCACTTAGCCAAAGTTAGAACTAGGTCCGTCACTTGTCATTTATTAAGAAATATAGTAGAAAAAATTTAATTTTGATAGAAAGTGTAAAGGGAGGGAACACTTGCAACTTTTAAGTTAAGAATGGACTACATATAAGAGGGTCCTAATTGAATGTTCCATTGCATGGGCTTAAGTGGAATTGTCCTAAAGAATATCATGATTCATGATGGCAAGAGATCTAGGGGTCTATGGAATTTATTATTTCTCTCCGAAATTCTAAAGAGTATAAGATAATTATGGTGATCATATATCAATTTTCATAATTTGCAACCTTTGCTCAAACCTTGAAGGATTGTCTAGCTAAAGAAGCAATGCAAATGTTCATGAAACATATAACAAAAGTACTAAAAAGTGCTAACATTGATCAATTGTGATATAGATGGACAATTTACTAGGAGTTTTTGGACAAAGTTGTTCAAGTTAACTAATTTGGGACTAAATTCTCTATTGGTTTACCCTTACATATAGATGGGTAGATTAAAAGGACTCATGCCTTACAAAAGATATGTTTGACACACTATGTGCCAACCAAAAGAATCAAGCTAAATTGTTGAGCATATGTTAGTTCTCACTTTACATATGCTAAAGTGAGTCAATGGGTAAGAGGAGTTCCAATTAACAACTCCAAATGCCATTGCCACTAGGTATAGACACAATAGCCTAGTAAAGTTCAACTTTGTCAAGAAATGGCAAGAAGACATAGACTTGAGTTATGTCTACCTTCACAAGGCTACTAAAAGAACGAAGAAATCTACCAACCAAAAGTGATGAGAGTTTAGGTATCAAGTAGGAGACCTTGTCTTGATCTAATTACATCTATAATAATGGATAGGGGGGACACTACATAAGGAGATGATGAGGAGGTATGCAGAGACATGCGAAAGATTAAAGAAAGTGTAAAGTTATATAAGCTATAATTACTGCAATAGTTGAAGGGCCATTTAGTATCCCATATCAATATGTTGAAGCCTTATCATGAATATCACAAAGACCCTAAGAAAATGAAGCCCATAAAGGTCTCTATTAGGGTTTAAAGTTCCTCTAACTAAGAGGCTACAAAATTTTGAAAGATTGTAAAATGATAGAATCAAGTGATATTAAATACTTTAGAAGAGAGGTGGCCAAATATATCAATGAAGGTATCACCAAATTAGGTAAAGAAAAATGTTATAGGCATCCCATATAGATTGGGACTTGTGAGACTTCCCAAGGCTTACTACATGTGAAGCCCATCAGTTAAGCATAAAAGCTTATATAACTTGAAATGTTCCAAAATGTTTTGGCTTAATGTATCAAAAGAGTTGGTGGGTGGGAAGTAACATTTATATACATAAGAGAGCCTACTAGATTGAATCAACCTTGGTCATTACTTAGAGATGGCAACTAGTAGAGTCGAATTTTGAATTTTTCCCTAATTTAACCTATATTAAGCTCGAGCCACTTAATATAAGCTACTCAACAGTAAAATTAAGAAAAAAAATTATTTTATTTCCCAATTTTGAAAGTCCTAAAAGATCAAAGTTTTGAAAACACCAATTAAGAATTTATTTTATGGAAATCATTTTTTCTAGGTGACAAACATTTCATAAAAATATTTTTCTATGTTTTCTCTTTCTCAAAACATTGTTTAAGTGAGAAAATCATATCATGAATAACAAATCATTCCTTTTATTTTTTATTTTTAATTAACTACTTGATAACCTAATCAACCCTGAGCAATAGTTACACCATAACACCTAGAACCTACACAATGGTTCCCTCCTAATAAATTAAGCCATTAACTACAAATCTAAAACGTAAGAAAAGCCTATTTTCAACCAAAAAAACAAGTCTTTTAAAAAATGCTATTTTAAAATGAAGCCACCAAATACCTAAAAATGCTAAAGATGTAACATGCAGATAGGTCAATGATAAATCTATTTTAACTCTTATAATTGGAGATGATTAAGTCAATTTTTGAGATAATTGGGCGTGAAAAAATATAAGATTATGATGCTTAATTGATTTATATTTCATGTTCAGGTGTGGAAAAGGATGATTTGATGAAAAGTATTTAAATTCAAGACGAATTGGAGATAAAAGCAAGTAAAAGGGGAATGCTTTGAAGTTAAAGGAAGTCACACAGTTTTACAAACGGACGACTACACGGTTCGGATACACGCCCATGTATCCGACCGTGTATCAGCGTGGAAGAAGCGTTTTCAGGACAAACCAGTACATGGTTGGAATACACACCCATGTAATCAACCGTGTATGAAGAACAAAGAAGACAGAGGAATACACGGCTATTACAAACGGTCGTGTAGGATATATACGCCCAGAGTTCACTGATTTAGAGAGATACACGGTTTATCTACACACTCGTGTAGTATGACCGTGTGTCTATCAAAGGAAAGATATCTTTAAATCTTTCGTCCAGATTTGAAGGATATCTTCTACACGCCAGAGAGGAAGCTACCCTAGGTATAAATAGTTGTCTTTGAAGAGAGAGAAAGTTTGGAAGGAAGGTAAAAAACACATCCTGGAATTTTAGAGAACAACAACAGTCAAAGGAATTTTCGAGCTTTAATTCTAGAAGTGTTTCACACATGGATTTGATTATTTCGTTTTGTTATTCCTTGAGAACCATGTGTAGCTAATTATTTCATACCCAGATCTTACGAAAGTCTGATTACTATGTAACATTGGGTTTATTGCAAAATTAATGATGATTGAGCATCTCTGATTTCATCCATGTTGTTTATTATAAATTGTTGATTTGATGTTTGGCCAGCATTAGATTACATTGATTTCTGATAAGTTGATTGGAAAATCTCTCGTTTGAATAGATCATACATTGGATGAAAAGGCTTGTATGCAATCTAGGGATAGAAAGCATAAGTTTTCCGTATTAGATTGGATATAATGTTTAATCTAATTGAGGGTTGTGGTATAGTCATGCAATTCTGATTATTGTTAATAAAAGAGGGATCTTTGTTAATACGGTTAGAATTAGGAGTTAGTGATTTTGGAAGAAACATTGACTTAGTGTTAGATGCCCCGCGGATCAAAGATAATCAGTATTCATTAATTAGTTTTCTAAGGATTGAAGTTGCATAGTAATTAGATGAGTAGTAAGAGTAGGGTATGCGTTAGAACATTGGATTTGATAATTTAACTCATTGTTTGATATTCATTGATTTCAGTTCTGTTAGATAATTTAGTTTAATTTAGGTAATTTGGTTAAACCAATTCACTCGAAATTGTGCGGTTAGATAGCCGGTTTGAGGTTAGTATTAGTACTTGTAGATCCCTAAGGGAACAATATCCGTGCTTAAACTCTATACTACTGTAATCGATAGGTGCACTTGCCTAATTGATCGCAAGGAAGAGTTGGAGTAAAAAGGATTTTCATTTGTGTGATTGCGATTTCATCAACAAGTTTTTGGCGCCGTTGCCGGGGATCGGCGATATTAAGAACACTAAACGCTGACTAATCTGACCATTTCTTCTCTTATCATTTGTTATCCTTGGTTTTACTTTCTTATAAAGGGAACTAATTAAATTGGTTTTCTTTGCAGTTTATGACAAGGAGCTCTTCTTCTAAACTCCTTGAATTCGACCCAAAGATTGATCGGACAGTCAGAAGGAAATTAAAGAGTGCTGAACCTGCTATAAGTGAAGAGGAATTGCTGTTGAGTGAGAGTGAGAATTCAGTAGATAAGAACAGTCAATCAGTGAACAGCAGCGAATCTCATATTGAAGCAATGGTGGACGAAGGTAGGACCATGGTTCAGTACGCTAGGCCTACTTTGGGTAGTACCGGATCGTGTATAGTGATGCCTGCAATAGAGGCCAACAACTTTGAAGTCAAGGCCTCTATAATGAATATGATCCACAATCAATGCCAATTTGATGGATTACCTGACGAGGACCCCCATGCTCATATTCAGATGTTCCTAGACATCTGTGTTACCGTTAAACAGAACGGGGTATCCGATGAGGCACTAAAGTTGCGTCTGTTTCCTTTCACTTTGAGAGGAAAAGCGAGGCAGTGGTTCAGTTCTTTGGACCGGGACTCCATCAGGACTTGGACCCAGCTGGCGGAAACATTTTTGGACTATTACTTTCCGCCTTCTAAAACTGCCAGGTTGAGGAATGATATCACATCGTTCCTTTAGTTGGAAAATGAGCCACTCCATGAAGCTTGGTTGCGATTTAAGGACTTGCTTAGGCGGTGCCCACACCACCAAATGCCTAACTGGTTGCAAGCCTCAACTTTCTATAATGGGCTTGATTATCCGACGCGACAAACCATCGATGCTGCTGCTGGTGGCACACTTGATGTAAAGACTCCTGAAGAGACTTTAGAATTGTTTGAGAACATGACCAAGAACAACCATCAATGGAGAAACGCCAGAGCAAGACCGAGAGTGGCAGGTGTTCATGAAGTGGAAATGATGACCACCATTGCGGCAAAGGTTGATGCTCTAGCTAGAAAGGTCGATGGGATGGCGATATCTGCACCACCCCTATATTATCCAACCGATTCATCAACCGATTTCATGGCTCGAGGGACTACAGAGCAGATTGATTATGTAGGTCACCCTACAAGGCCTCAGAATAACCCTTATAGCAACACCTATAATCCGGGTTGGCGCAATCACCCCAATTTTTCATGGAGTAATCCACAATTCCCTCGGGGCAATGCATCTGCATCGGGATTCCAAAGGCCTCCTCCACCACCTCTTCCAGAAAAGAAGTCCAATCTAGAGGACATGATCTCCAAGTTCATCCAAACATTCGAGCAACACCAACAATCCACAGAGGCAACTCTAAGGAATCATGAGGCGTCCATTCATAACTTGGAAACTCGGGTGGGTCAGATAGCAAAATTGCTTTCAGAAAGACCGCAAGGATCTTTGCCTGGAAACACCGAACCCAATCTTCGGGAACAGGTAAAGGAAGTGACTCTAAGGAGCGGTAAGGAATTGCAATCTGACACTATTGGAGTGCAAGGGGTTGCGCTTGAAAAAGGGGTTGAGAAGAAAGAAGAAGGGGGTGCTGAGAAGGAACACGGGGCTGAGGAGATCAAAGAGAAAGTGTGTGTCCAAGGGAAAGTTAAAGCATCCACTGTTCAACCATACAAGCCTCCAATTCCATATCCGGAACGTCTGAAAAAGGATAAGGATCAAGAGCACTTCGGTAAGTTTCTAAACTTGTTTAAACAATTACATATCAACATACCGTTTGTGGAAGCTCTTGCGCAGATGCCCAGGTACGCGAAATTCCTAAAGGATTTGCTCTCGAATAAGAAACGGTTGGAAGATATCTCTACTGTAGTTGTTGGAGCTGAGTGTTCGGCGATTTTGCAAAACAAGTTGCCCAAGAAGCTCAAGAATCCGGGTAGTTTCACTATTCCATGCTTAATAGGTGAACTACCGATAGAGAGAGCTTTAGCGGATCTCGGGGCGAGCATAAACCTGATGCCATACTCATTGTTCAAGCAACTGAACTTGGGAGAGCCAAAGCAAACGAGGATGAGTCTGCAACTGGCAGATCGCTCGATCAAGTTCCCTAGAGGAATCATTGAGGATGTCCTAGTTAACGTAGAAAACTTTATCTTTCCTGTTGATTTTGTAATCCTTGATATGAATGCAGATGTGGAGGTCCCGCTGATCTTAAGATGACCATTTTTAGCCACTGCCAGAGCTGTGATTGATGTGGCGGATGGAAGATTAGTTTTGAGAATCCCAGCAGCACTGAAACAAACCTTAAACACCGACGATACATGTTATGCTATAGATTGTGTTGACAGGTCGGTAATGAGTGTTATGCAAGAGTTGACGTGTAGAGATCCTCTTGAATTGAGTTTGATAGCGGATGATGATGAAGTGAGTGAAAATGTGGAGATTCAAAATGTGAAAGCTCATCTGAGAGCTTGTGAGGAAGTAGTTTGTAGAAAGGGGTTTGAGAAGATTGGGGTCAGTGAGGAAGGAAGATTGAAACCGTCGGTTGAGGAACCCCCAGAACTTGAGTTGAAGCAACTCCCTGAGTACCTTGAATATGCCTTTTTGGAGGCCGATTCTAAACTCCCTGTCATTATTTCAGCCGGTCTGACAAGGGAGCAAAGGGATAGCTTACTAAGGGTCTTGAAGGAGCACAAGAGTGCTCTTGCTTGGAAGATATCTAATATAAAGCGTATTAGTCCTTCGTTTTGCACCCATAAGATCCTGTTGGAGGAGGATTTCAAACCTGTGGTGCAACCTCAAAGAAGGTTAAACCCTAACATGAAAGAAGTGGTTAAGAAGGAGGTGATTAAGCTCTTGGATGCAGGGTTAATCTACCCTATTTCCAACAGTTCTTGGGTAAGCCCTGTACAAGTGGTACCCAAGAAAGGGGGAATGACTGTGGTCCCCAATGAAAGGAACGAATTGATACCCATGAGAACTGTTACGGGATGGCGAGTGTGCATTGATTATAGACGGCTGAATGAGGCAACTCGCAAGGATCACTTCCCCCTCCCTTTTGTGGATCAAATGCTAAAGCGGTTAGCAGGACATCTATACTACTGTTTTTTAGACGGTATGTCGGGATATTTTCAGATCTAAATCGCTCCTGAGGACCAAGAAAAGACTACCTTTACCTGTCCCTACGGTACTTTCGCATATAGGTGCATGCCTTTTGGGTTATGCAATGCATCGTCTACGTTTCAGCGGTGTATGCTAGCCATCTTTGAGGATTTGGTAGAGGACATTATGGAAGTCTTTATGGACGATTTCTCCGTCTTTAGTGATTCCTTTGATTCTTGTCTCAATAATTTGGAGAGAGTGTTGATTCGATGTGAAGAGACAAATCTGGTTTTGAATTGGGAGAAATGTCACTTCATGGTGAAGGAGGGTATTGTTCTAGGCCATAAAATTTCTCATAGAGGAATCGAAGTGGATAGTGCTAAGGTGGACACAATTGCAAAACTTCTACCACCTTCTTCAGTAAGAGCCATTCGGAGTTTCCTTGGGCATGCTGGCTTTTATAGAAGGTTCATTAAGGACTTCTCTAAAATAGCCCGTCCGTTGACACGGTTATTAGAAAAGGACATACCTTATGAATTCACCAATGAATGCCTTTAAGCGTTCAATAAGCTTCAGGTGACTTAATCAGAAGGAGCTTCATTTCGTCTAGCAAACAACGTTAAACAAAAGCGCTTGATGGGAGGCAACCCATGCAATTAGGTAAGTTTCATTTTTGTTTTGAGTTATCACCATATTTGTTTTTCTTTTTCCAAGGTTTTGTAGAGGAGTATTTGTGAAGAAGCTTTTTGAGGAGATGGACTTCAAGAAATAATCAAAAGAAGGAAAATTTTAACCTTCAGGATACACACGGATGACATACACGAGTGTGTATCACGCCCATGTAGAGAGAAAGGTAAACCACAGAGTAATACACGGTCAATTCACACGGGCATGTGACTGACCATGTATACAAGGAAATTTTGAACAAGGAAGACACGGCTAAGGGAAACGGCCGTTTATCAAATCCGTGTATGGGGAGCAAGCCACAGAGGAACACACGGTCAGGACACACGGGCGTGTGTCCGACCGTGTATGAGAGGTAAGTTTTCTAACTAGAAGTCAGAGGGGTACGCGGTTGTATAACACGGCCGTGTGTTATACCCGTGCTTTCGTAGAAAAAAAAAGAAAAAAAGAGAGAGCTTAGGCCTATACACGGGCGCATTACACGCCCATGTATGGTGACTGTGTGTGTTCGGGTATATATACCCTTTTTGATAACCGTACCCCTCATTTTCAGTACACTCTCATCTTCATATTTTTTTCTCTCTATACATCATTCACTTCCCATTCCCTTGTTGGTTTCCCTCTCCCATTGCTTTGACAATGTAAGATCTCTCTCATTCTTCTTCCTTTCTCTTGCTTCCCTCTCTATTTTCTCACTCAAGATCAGATTTCCATGTGAATGTGGCGTGTTATGACATGTGGAGGATAATGAAACCTTAGGGCTTTTGTTTATCTGAGTATGGATGATGTTTTTCATGCGATTTATGAAGTTTTTCCATTCTCCATTGCTCGATCTCTGTTTGGATTAGAAAATCTAGGGTTTCGAACTGTTCATGTGTGATCCTTTGTGATTGGAATGTATTTTGGATTGCATGCTGAAGGGATTTTTGCTTTAAGCACCATTAGTGCATGTGATTGATGATTCTCTCGTAATTTCTTGCAATACACGGCCATTTATGAGTTATTTTTCAAATTTTGGCGGGGATTTTCTGATATACACGGCTACAATACACTCCCGTGCCCAAGAACCGTGTATGATGCTGTGAACCTTAATTTTGATGGTTTTGCGTGCTTCCGTGATGCTAATGGTGGAGTTCCATGTTTGCGATGTGGTTATTTGATGTATTACCTACAGGCTTTGTTTGTTTTAGACTCTTCTATTCTTGGTATGATCAAGTTCTGCTTATTTCCCTTTTCAGATGCCACGCGTCAAGACTGTTGCTCAAAAGAAGAAAAGAAGCCGATCCGAAATGGGTAGTTCAAGCCAATTTGGAGCTCTTCGATACCCTGTAAATATTCGAAAGAAGGATAAAGAACTTTTTACCCTATATAAGTCGAAAAAGGTCATCAAACCGAATGTGGTGTTGGACTGGGACGTTTTGAGAAGATTTGGGTTGGTTCAACAATTTGAGAGGCTCTTAGCTGACCGAGCCTGGTTTCACCTGTTCATGATTGAAGAAGACTTATACGAGGAGTTCATTCTTACTTTCTTAGCCACCTTCAAGATTTCAGGTACAATGAATGCTGGTGTAAGAAACGAAGTTGAGTTTCTGGCCCAGGGTGAGTACCATAAGATGTCCATGACTAAGTTTATAGAGGCTATGGGCATCTATGATGAGGGTTTTCTTCAAACCCTTGAGTTTCGCGCCCTTTCGATTTCGTGGGGCGGAGCGAGTTCTATCTCTTTATGGACTTGGTATGGTATTGGTGCCCACAGTGCCTCTCACACCAAGGCCTCTCAACTGAAAGATAGAGTACATCATATCCTACATTACATTATGGCTCGCTCTACCACTGGTAGGATCGATTCAGAGGGCGTTGTTAACACCAGAGACTTATTTCAGTTGTGGGCCATGCATACTGGAACCCGCGTCAATGTGGGTGTTTTTGCCGCTTTTTGCCTTCAACGCTAGGCAGAGAAAGGATCGAAAGGGGTTTTCCTAGGTGCTCTAATTATTAGAATTTTGAAAAATCTGGGTCTATTCCCACATCGAGCACCTAGTGGTTTCATTGGGCGATCTCTGAAGCTTAAGGCCAGGATATTAAGTGATTGGAATTTCCAACCAATTGACACTGGCGCTGAAGAGGAGATAGGGGAAGAGGAAGAAGAGGAACCACAACTGGAGGCTGAACCGTCCGTCAATGTACAGATGCTAGAACTGGTTTCTCAACTATCGCGTGATGTGGGAGAAATAAAGAAAAACCAGAAAATGATGAAGCAGAAGATCACTAAGGTGGAAAAACGGGAGAAGAGACTGAAGAAGTTTTTAATCGATTGCTTCACCAAGCTTGGTGAGAAGTTAGACATTCAGTTCTCTTCCTGTGCCAGCTCAAGCGAAGAAGACGTGATCCCTCCCGAACCGATCAGCCGACAGAGGCATACTGAGGGAGGATCGTCTTCTGCTCCACCTGCTCCATCAGAGGAAAGCCCCCACAGACTAGGCAAGGAGCGAATGGTTGCTAAGGAAAACTCCGACGATGAAGACTATGTGTCTGAGACGGATGATGACTGATTTTTCCTAACTATTTGCTAACTTGTCTATCTAACCCTGAATTGTTTCTGTTGACTATTTGCTGTGACTTTGATTATCTGTGATAAACTTGGATGATATTGACTTGTGCTTATTTGTTTTGGTGATAATCATTTCTTTTAGTTTCTCTTTTAGTGTGTTTTCTTTTTAGGATTTTATCTATACCCATTTAAACTTTCGCTGGTGCTGATTGAATGTTGAAAGCTGATGATCTCAGAAGGATGATTCGACGATTTTGCACTTGAATGGAGTTTCCCCTGTGAATGACTTGCCACTTATAGATTTCAGGGGAGTTTCGGTTTTCTTTCTCCTTTTATTTTTCTTGTTTCTATTTTCTTTCCTTAGTGTACTTTGTGGGCAGACATTGGGGACAATGTCTGATTTTAAGTGTGGGAAAGGGAATAAAAAGAACAGAAAGATATCACAAGAGCAATGAACTTATGGACTTTTAAATGCTCAATTTCCCTTGTTTAAGTAACATTTGGAAGCTTAATGATGATGAGAAATAGTTGCTCATGAAACATGAAATTCCACTTGTATAGGCAGTTATTTCATGGGAAATTTTTCGAATTTTGCATTATTCTCTTATTTTGTATTCTGTTTACCTTTTTAGAGTTATAGTATGGTATCCATGTGAGGGAGACTTACTTGTTATTTAGGCTTTCATTTCAGATTTAGGATTTGATTTTGCGATCTTGAATGAAGGAACAAGTGATACTTATAGCTTGGTGACTTTCCCCTACAAAAATAATGGAATAGAACACAAATTGGGAGTAATTTGATGAAAAAAAAAATGATGAACAATAACAAATAGTTCAAAAGTAGATCTCATTGACTCGAGTAATTAAGTCCGAGGGGTGCCCTTTTGGGGGAATAACATCTATTGACTTGAGTGATGAACTCGGGATCATTGGCTGAAAGCTCGCTACAAGGGTTATGAGTAAAATCCGAGAAAACTGAACTAAATGAGGCTTTAAATTAGAATATTTGGATTCGAGTGGTAGAGGTTCGAAGGGGTATCTTAAAACCTAGTAGCCTAAGATCGTCTGGTCTGGGACTTACTGGCTAAGGAAACCGCTCTTATTCACTAAAAGAAAGGAATTGATTAGTTAATTCGACCCAAACAAGTAAATCCAACGGATGCCCTCTATGCTTGAGGGGATAACGTCTGTTAACTTGGGTGACGAGCCCGGGATTATCGATTAAAAGTTCGTTACATGGGTTAATTGACTAAGAAGAGGTACTAAAAGGTTGAACTCCCAATCCAAAAAAGGGAAAAAGATCCAGGAAATAAGTGGATGTATATGCCTGAGTTCTATGATTGTAAGTCTGATCTTAACTTTGAGATTTTTGGTTAAATGATAAAGGGTAAAAGTTTCACTTACTTGGATTAATACTGGAAATCTACTATTGGTATTTTGAATACAAGTGCTTAATAAGATTGAGTGATAAGAAAGGCGAATTGTGAAAATGGTGGCTATCCTGGTATAAAGTGGGGTTAATGATTGAATTTCTTCCTGAGATTTAAGAATTCTGAGAATTGAGACTTCCATATGTGCAATTTGCTTGAGGACAAGCAAATGCTTAAGTGTGGGGAAATTTGATAAATCTATTTTAACTCTTATAATTGGAGATGATTAAGTCAATTTTTGAGATAATTGGGCGTGAAAATATAAGATTATGATGCTTAATTGATTTATATTTCATGTTCAGGTGTGGAAAAGGATGATTTGATGAAAAGTATTTAAATTCAAGACGAATTGGAGATAAAAGCAAGTAAAAAGTGAATGCTTTGAAGTTAAAGGAAGTCACACGGTTTTACAAACGACCGTGTGAAGGAATCAGGAGACTATACGGTTCGGATATACGCCCGTGTATCCGACTGTGTATCAGCGTGGAAGAAGAGTTTTCAGGACAGACCAGTACACGGTTGGAATACACACTCGTGTAATCAACCGTATATGAAGAACAAAGAAGACAGAGGAATACACGGCTATTACAAACGGTCGTGTGGGATATACAAGCCCAGAGTTCACTGATTTAGAGAGATACACGATTTATCTACACGCCCGTGTAGTATGACCGTGTGTCTATCGAAGGAAAGATATCTTTAAATCTTTCGTCCATATTTGAAAGATATCTTCTACACGCTAGAGAGGAAGCTACCTTAGGTATAAATAGTCGTCTTTGAAGAGAGAGAAGTTTGGAAGGAAGGCAAAAAACACATCCTGGAATTTTGGAGAACAACAACAGTCAAAGGAATTTTCGAGCTTTAATTCTAGAAGTGTTTCACATATGGATTTGATTATTTCGTTTTGTTATTCCTTAAGAACCATGTGTAGCTAATTATTTCATACCCGGATCTTACGAAAGTCTGATTACTATGTAACATTGGGTTTATTGCAAAATTAATGACGATTGAGCATCTCTGATTTCATCGATGTTGTTTATTATATATTGTTGATTTGATGTTTGGCCAGCATTAGATTACATTGATTTCTGATAAGTTGATTGGAAAATCTCTCGTTTGAATAGATCATACATTGGATGAAAAGGCTTGTATGCAATCTAGGGATAGAAAGCATAAGTTTTCCGTATTAGATTGGATATAATGTTTAATCTAATTGAGGGTTGTGGTATAGTCATGCAATTCTAATTATTGTTAATAAAAGAGGGATCTTTGTTAATACGGTTAGAATTAGGAGTTAGTGATTTTGGAAGAAACATTGACTTAGTGTTAGATGCCCCACGGATCAGAGATAATCAGTATTCATTAATTAGTTTTCTAAGGATTGAAGTTGCATAGTAATTAGATGAGTAGTAAGAGTAGGGTATGCGTTGGAACATTGGATTTGATAATTTAACTCATTGTTTGATATTCATTGATTTCAGTTCTGTTAGATAATTTAGTTTAATTTAGGTAATTTGGTTAAATCAATTCACTCGAAATTGTGCGATTAGATAGTCGGTTTGAGGTTTGTTTTAGTACTTGTAGATCCCTGAGGGAACAATATCCATGCTTAAACTCTATACTACTGTAATCGATAGGTGCACTTGCCTAATTGATCGCAAGGAAGAGTCGGAGTAAAAAGGATTTTAATTTGTGTGATTGCGATTTCATCAACAGTCAACCATATAATTAATTATTCAATTGAACAAGTTAAAATGTATGTTATTTATTTATTTATTTTAGGCCAAAATGCTATTTAACTTACTAAACATGAAAATATGAATAGTTAGCAAAACAAATAAATTTATATTCGTTTACCATATTAATCATATTAACCAATTAATTAACATAATAACATTTGACATACGATGATCATGCAAAAATAATAATAATTGACCATGCAAGTAAGTTACACTAACTATAGAATGCAAATACTAACTAACAATATGCAAAACCATATGATCAGGCAACAAACCAAAGCTAAGCAAATAGGTTGAGTCACAGGTTGATGATCAAGTTAGATTGAGAGAGAGCTCCACAGGTCTAGGAATAAAGGCAACAAGAGAATGAAGACCAAAAGTTTCCACCACTTCATTGCACACTTCTTGTGGCTATTGAGGCATGTGAGTGTGTCAAACTAAGTCCCCTGACGGCGGTGACTCCAACTGCGATGGTGGTCGCAAAGACTCACGATGGTAGATTTCCATTTTCTGATCTACAGATTTTTTGAAGAACTAAAAAGAGAGGTGTGGTTTTTATGATTGTATGGCTCACCTATGATCGAATGCTACCTAGCTATGGCTTAGATTTTGTGTGTAGAATGAGAAATTTTAGAGAGAAGAAGGTAGGTCATCCATGGAACTTAGAGAGAGAAAGTTTAAACTGGTTTAATATGATTTTGAGTGAATTTTGATTTAATTGTTCGACTTCCCACACTCCATTATTTATAAAAATGAGTTATGGATTAAGTTTAGGGTTGTGAATAGGATCAAATCAAAGCTTAGCCAGTACTGAGATAGTGTTCGTATCTTTATGATTTGATTAAATCTTTTATTAGTTTTTCTTTATGTATTTCATCAAGATATTCTTAATCCATAATAGGTTTTAGATAAATTTCCACAAAAAACTATTAAAAACAATGAGATTCACTAAAGATTTGAATAAATTTCGCATTCACCAAATTCCTTGTTGTTCGCTATCTAATCCTTACCAATCACCGACCATTTAGTCAAAGAAGAAAGAGGTCATGTGATTTGGACCAAAAATATAATGTGTTCTCACACACACAGATAAGGGCTCGACTAACTAGGCTAAGCTATTTTCTCATTTATTGTTGCAAACAAATTCTACTAAAATAAAAATTAACACTTAGGTTGATTTTATTTAAGTGCATGGGACCTATATTTGACTCAAAGGACTTAACTCATATTTTCCTATTTCTATTTATTAACCTAAAAAAAGCTATTTTTTATTCTTTTCATTTATTTTACTTTTTTTATTTTTATGTATTTTATTTATTTGTTTGTTTTAATGTAAGCCTAGTATATTTTTATGAAAAACTAACTAAATTGGGGCAAAAATGAGGAGTCTACAACTACCCCTTTTGTAGTGAAGTTTAGGGAAAACTTTACTACAAAAACAAAAAAGACACCATTTTTACCTAGAAATTCTCAAACAAGTCACCTAACTTTTAAGGGAAAATTTTATCAAACTTAATATCCAAGGCACCATCTTGCCATGATGGATTTTTTGAAAATTTTTACCAACTTCAATATCTAAGTCACCATCTTATATGGATGAATTTTTATGGGACAAACTCCTAAATTTAGATTTTCCAATTCCAAGTCACCATCTTATAAGGATGGATTTACAAGGCAAACCCCTAAATTTATATTTTCTAATTTCAAGTCACCATCTTATAAGGATGGATTTTATAAAGAAAACTTCTTTAAATTTATATTTTTAAATTTTCAAGTCACCATCTTATAAGGATGGATTTTATAAGGCAAACCCCTTAGGGAAACAAAGTCAATTTCAATCATACTAAAAATGATCATTAAAAGACAAAACTGGATAGTGCTTTAATAAGCATATGACTCATCAAAACAAAACAAGAAAGCGCTCTTTACTACCAAGTGATCTAGTAAAGGATATGATAGTGCTCTTTATGAGCAAACAATCTAATAAAGAATAAGAAAATGCTCTTTATGAGCAAGTGACCTTAGGAACATAATAATACAGGACAGCAAATCGAATGAGTAAGCAATTCAATCAAAGACAAAATTGCAATCTAAAGTTTAAACAAGATAGGATAGCGCTCTTTACAAGCAAGCGATCTAACTAACAATAAGACAACATTTTTATGAGCAAGTGATTCAACTTAAGATAGCACTCTTATAAGAAAGTAGTCCAAAGACTATGGATAGTGCTCCAATGAGCAAACGATCTAATGAATGACAAGATGGTACTCTAACAAGCATGCAATCCAACATAGGATAACATGATAGGAATCAAATCACAACCATTACAACTTTCTTCGATGCAAGAATCAAATCATAAGAGCCGAAGGTAGATAGCGTTAGGCTGGCCATAAAGGTCAGCGGCTTAGCTTTAGACTAGCCTTCAAGGCTAGCAGCGTAGAAGGTAAGCCGACCATCAAGGCCACCGATGGCCTTGTCTCCATAAGTCAGCAGCTTTCATTCTTCAAAAGCCAACGGCCTTCATTCCCAAAGCTAACGGCTTATATACTTAAGCCCATTTAGTTTGTGGCTTTTTAAGTCTTGTTTTCCTTTTCCTATAAATAGGTTTATCAATCCTATAGATTATGGCAAGTGATGGTATTGGATTATTGTGTGTTATATCAACAAATCCATACTAGGACTACTCTCTTACTAGAGCGTCATATCTAGTAAAGGTTTAAGTTTATTTTATGTTCTTGTTCATTATTTAATTGTGGAAATCGATTATCCTTGATTGTCGCCATGGATTTAGAAATACATGATTCTATTATAGAAAATAGGCACATCATCTTTTGGTATCAGAGCTCAGATTAAGAAGAGGGATTATGACCGTTGAACTTCCTTTGACAAAATTAGGGTTTTTGATATTATGCATGGTGTTGTGCTTAGTTGAGGTCAAAGTTGGGTTATACGCAGTTTGTCAAATTGGTTGTGTTGTTGTTGTGAGTGATTGAATTAAGGCTTGTTCTTGGTATTGATAGCAGAATGAAATTAGGGTTTTATGTTGTGGTTATTGTTATGGGTTATGTAATTCTATTGCTATTGATTAAGTGAATTAGAACTAGTTGTTGTTGTTTATGTATCCAGGTTGTATTATCATTGTGCTAAGGCTTTAAATTGGAGATTGAGTAGAGGTTATTCATACTAGGTTTTGAGTTGGGAATTGAACAGAGGTTGTAATTAGGATTGTGCCAATTAGGGATTATTGCAGTGTAATTGTGACTTGTGAATTCTATGTTGCGATTGCAATTTCTTTGAAGAATGTCAAATAACAATATTAATGGGGGAATTAAGAATGAGGCCAATGGTTAGGTTGGAGGAGGAGTACAGGGTCGTCGTGCTACAAGTGGTCAAAAAACTTTAGAAGAACAATTGCTGGACCTAACCACTATGGTTACTAACTTAGGCACTAGGGTCAATCAAATGATATTGCCCCAATAGCCAATGGCAAATCCATAGGCACCCCCACCTCAGTTAGCCCTTAATGTTGTGGGTAGAGAAGGAGCTTTAGGAGGAAACAGGGTTAAACAAGTTCGAAGAGAGTATCATGCTTACAGAGAGGAAAAGGATGACAACTTTAGGGATAAACTTTATCCTAACTGTGAGTTCAGGCCACCTAGGGGTCTAAAACATGTAAAATTGCATATGCCTTCATTTGCTGAAAGGGGGTCTGCAAAAGATTACCTTAACTAAGAGAATAAGGTAGAAGGACTCTTCGAGTGCTATGAGATCAATGACCATACTTGAGTTCATCTGGCAGCAGTCGAGTTTACAGGTTATGCCACCTTGTGGTGGAAAAACCTTGTGGCCAATAGGAGGAGAGATGGTGATGCTAAGGTTCGTACTTAGCAGGAGATGAAAATAGTTCTGAGGAAAAGGTTTGTTCCAAAGCATTATAAGTATGAACTATTCATGCGCCTTTAAACCTTAAGATAGGGATGTAAAACTATGGATAAATATGTCCAAGAATTTGAGGCGCTCATGATTCATTGTGGAACCATTGAACATCCTGAGTAGACTATGGCACGATTTGTGTCTAGTTAGTAATATGAGATTGCCTATATAGTGGAACTGCAACGGTATGACACACTTGATGAGGCCATCTAGTTGGCTTTAAAAGTTAAGAAACAGAGGCATTCTAATTTGTACAGAGCATTGAGTAATAGGTATGGTTCCACTAATCAGCCAATAGGAATCAGATTCCTACAAAACCAATCACCAAAGCCTGAGCTAAGGGCTTGCAAAACCTAGCTATGAGAATCCTCCATAAACAACTAAACCCTGAGGATGTTAACTTGATATCTACTTTTGTATCATATAATTGTTGTACATTTCGACAAGTACACTTTTCAGTTCCACAAGATGCCAAATAACCTACACTATTGATCAAATTGGGAAGATCATTACACTCACATCTAATGGCCCAAGATGAACTCAACTGACTTGAAGAACCGGCTCTTTAAAGACCATCTTTGTATTTTTTATTGTATTTTTGAACCGATCACTTTGTAATCATTTTTTGGACATTTTGATTTGCTTATATTTTAGTTGAATTAAAACCGGCCACATTAGTGGCATAGGGTGTAAATCTTTAGACATTTTAACCCTAATTGGAGCAAGCATAAACACTTGCTAAGTAGGGTTTATAAGGAGCTTTTTTTTTAACATTATTTTTCAAACTTGAAACCGTGAGGGACACCTCCTTTTCACGAACTCTTATTATTTCTTGATTGAAGTGTGGCGAGTGGGATTTGATCCTTGTGTGTAATATCAACAACGTCAAATCTATCATAATTCCCAACTAGTGAGTAATATCTAGTGAGGAATTAGTTTATCCTTCTTGTTATCTCATTCACGTAATTTTTTAGGGTTATAATTCAATTTTGATTTCATACACTTTTGATTGTATATTGTGTAATTAAATTCTCAATTACAATTGTGTACTTGTAATTACATCTTTGAGCAACTTGTTTTACAAATTCAGATTCATAAGGGATTAGGGTTCATGCCATTTGTGAACTTCGTTCTTGATTGATATTGCTTTAGTTTGTTGTGTGTATGTGCTTTGGTCATTTAAGCACATCATCTCTTTTGGTATTAGAGCATTGGTTGTGAGAAGGGATTTTGTGTCATTGTGAATTCAGAAAATTAAGGTTCTTAAGTTTAGCACTTGATCCAAATTGTAGAAGTTGGAAATTGAATTATTTGATTGTGTTGTTAAGGTGTTATACTTGTTACTTGTTGCTGTAGACGTGGAGTACTTGCAATATTCCTTATCTCCTTGAGTTAGCCGTGAGTGATTAAAGGGAAGTGATCATTGCGATCATTTGAGGGAAGTGAAATTTGAAGCTTAGAAGAGTGTGATTTTGAATTGTGTAGAGGATTTCGGAAATTGAGTAGTGTGTTTGCAATTTTCATATTGCATTGTGTGGAAAAAAGGAAATCATTTGAATTCAAACATCCATTAACTTGAAGTAGTTATTAAGTAGCATTAAGGAGTGTTGTTTAAATTTAAATTGTCTTACCTTTATAGAAAAGGTTGTATTTAGTGGAGTTATTTGAATTGCTGTTTGCTGCCTTTGTATGTGGATTGCGGTGTGAGTTATAACATGAAGTGTTGTGGAAAGGAAGTGTTATATTTTGAAGTGTTGTGTTATTGTTTGAAGGGTTGCATCATGTGTGTATGTAGTGTAAGTGGCGGTGTAGATTGTTGTATGTATAGTGGTGATTGTAGTGGTTGCACCGTATGTGTAGTAGTGTGTGTGGTTTTGAAGGATTGTATGTGGTGTAAGGTGCTGCACATTAACACTAAGTGTGAGTGTGAAACCGTGACCAAGAAATGGAAGTGAGTAGTGAAATTTGAATTCAAAAACAAGCATTTAAGTGTGAAGGTTAATGAGACTCATTACTTAAACACTTGCTAGTTGAATTTAATATTTTAACTACTTGGAAGTATTTATTTGTGCTTCAATCATTTTACTATACTTGAAGTGACAAGAAGTATTTATTGTATTGGTTGCTTGATTGAACCATGGAGTATAGGGTTACATTGGATTGAAAAGTAGTGAACAATCATGTCATTTGAAATGTTTTTGTCAACTAATGTATTACGCCGGACGTTGACTTCTTTTATAACTAAGGATGATGAACAAAGGGAAAATTTGTTCCATACTTCTTGTAGGGTACAAGGTAACCTGTGTGTCATTATTGTTGTTGGTGGCAGTTGTACAAATGTTGTAGCAGCATCATTAGTATCGAAACTGAAGCTTGTCACTACCCCACATCTTAAGCCCTATAAATTACATTAGTTAAGTGATCAGGGAAGTTTACATGTGACCCAAAGAGCTAAGGTACCTTTCAATATAGGGGATAAATACTATGATGAGATTAAATGTGACATTCTTCCTATGTGTGTACCCCATATATTACTTAGCCGGCCATGGTTATATGACTGGAGGGTCTTACATGATGGGTTCTGGAATACATATGTATTCTAGAAAGAGGGTAAACGCATCATTCTGAATCCAATGTCACCTTCAGAGGTCCAAGAGTTTCAGCAACAAATCAGTAGGCCATTAGAGATAAAAGCAGGTCCCATACAGGCCAATAAATATGGAGAGAAGAAGGTATTATTGATGGGACAAGGTGAGTTGGAGAAAACTATGTCAGAGGAGGTTCCAGTACACTTGCTACAGTTAAGATATGCCATAGGGATGGGGGCACATCAGCACTTACCCTTTGCAGTATCTC
The DNA here is from genome assembly GCA_037954665.1 of Laguncularia racemosa. Lineage (NCBI taxonomy): Eukaryota > Viridiplantae > Streptophyta > Magnoliopsida > Myrtales > Combretaceae > Laguncularia > Laguncularia racemosa. Next base: position 3,761,488 of record JBBMOL010000035.1, read on the forward strand.
AGGTATTAAATGAGTACAGTGATCTTTTTACTAATGATTTGCCAACAGGTTTACCTCCTTTGAGAGGAATAGAGCATGCCATCGATCTCTTGCCATGGTCAGTTTTACCAAATTGACCAGCATATCGCATGAATCTCGAGGAGGCCAAAGAATTGAAAAGTTAGGTGGATGAGCTAGTCAAACGGGGATTTGTTAGAGAGAGTCTCAATCCTTGTGTTGTTCTAGCCCTTCTTGTTCCTAAGAAGGATGGTACTTAGAGAATGTGCATTAATAGTAGGGCCATCAACAAAATTACCATCAAATACAGGTATCATATTCTTAGACTTGATGGTATGTTAGATGAGTTGTATGGTGCACAGGTATTCTCTAAGGTAGATCTTAAATGCGGATATCACCAAATTTGGATGAGAGAGGGAAACGAATGGAAAACCACTTTTAAGACACGCCATGAACTGTATGAATGGATGGTTATGCCATTTGGCTTAAGTAATGCTCCTAGTACATTTATGAGATTGATGAATCATGTAATGAAGGAGTTTCTAGGTAAATTTATTGTTGTTTATTTTGATGATATTCTGATATACAACAAAAGCTTAGAAAATCATCTAAAGCATCTTCAAGCGGTGTTTTCGCTTTTAAGGGCACGACGGTTATTTGCAAATCTCCAAAAATGTTCCTTTTACCAAACTGAGGTAACATTTTTGGGTTTTATTATATCTAGTTCAGGCGTCAAGGTTGATGAGGAGAAAGTGAGGGCAATTAGAGAATGGCCAACACCAACCTCAGTCATAAAGGTAAGGAGTTTCCATGGATTAGCATCCTTTTATAAGTGCTTTGTCCATAATTTTAGTAGCATTGTCAGTCCACTAATAGAACTAAAAATGTTCCTTTCATTTGGGGTGAGAAGGCCCAAAAGAGTTTTGAAGAGGTAAAGGAAAAACTTACTTATGCTCCAGTATTGGCTTTACCTAATTTTGAAAAGGTTTTTAAGTTAGAATGTGATGCTTCTAGGATAGGGATTGGTGCTATACTGATGCAGGAAAAGAGGCCTATAGTCAACTTTAGTGCAAAGTTGAGTGGTGCAACTTTAAACTATTCCATCTATGATAAGGAATTTTATTCCTTAGTAAAAGCTTTGATGACATAGCAGCATTATCTTCTTCTAAGAGAATTCATCATCTATACAGATCATGAGTCACTGAAGCACTTCAAGGGTTAGCAAAACCTGTCTAAACGCCAAGCCAAGTGGGTGGAGTTTCTGGAAAGTTTTGCATATATGATAAAGTACAAGAAGGGTAATCAAAATATGGTTGCTGTCGCTTTGTCACGTAGGTATGTACTTATCACTTCTCTTCAATCAAAACTACTGGGTTTTAAATTATTGAAGGAACAATATATGCATGATGATGAATTTAGAGCAGTTATTGAGAAATGTTCTGAGGGTAAGATGTATGAGGGGTATTGCATGATTGAGGGGTTTTTATATAAAGCTGGGAAATTGTGTATACCTTATGGGTTTGTGAGGGAGTTATTAGTGAGGGAAGCACATGCAAGAGGATTGTCTGCTCATTTTGGTGAAAAGAGAACCTTAGCTATGTTGAAAGAGAATTTTTATTGGAGGTGTATGATAAAAGATGTTCATAGGGTGTTAGAAAGTTGTGGAATTTACAAGAGGGCTAAAGGAAAGAAAGGCATATAGGGTAAATATATGCCTTTACCTATACCTTCCAAACCGTAGACTGATATCAATATGGATTTTGTGTTGGGTTTGCCTAGGACATAAAGGGGAAAGGATTCTATCATGGTGGTTGTTGACAAATTCAGCAAAATGTCTCATTTTGTCCCCTATCACAAAACAGATAATGCCTTTTTATTGCTAACCTTTTTGTGTAGAAAATTTTTAAATTGCATGGTGTTCCACATAGTATAATGTCTAACAGAGACATTAAATTTCTTAGTTTCTTTTGAAAGACACTATGGAGAAGACTTGGTACTAAACTTATGTATAGTACCTCATGCCATCCATAGATCAACGACCAGATTGAGGTTGTTAACCGTACTCTTGGAAACTTACTAAGAGCAACGGTTGGCAAGAATTTTACTTATTGGGACTTGTGTCTTCCTATTGTTGAGTTTGCTTACAATAAGTCTACTCATAGTTCAACCAATAAGTCTCCCTTTGAAGTTGTGTATAGCTATAATCCTACTATTCCATTAGATCTTATAGCAGGACCAGCAACAAAGGAAGAGAACCTTAATAGAGTGGAGCAAGCCAAGGAGATCCAGCAGCTTCATGAGAAAACAGCTGAACGCCTTCAAAAGACTCAGGAGAAATAGAAACTTCAGGGAAATAGGCACAAGAAAACCAGAATTTATAATCCAAGTGACTTAGTCTGGATTAACCTTAGCAGGGATAGGTTCCCACATAAGAAGTCACAGAAGCTATCTCCTAGATTAGACAAACCATTCCAAGTTATCAGGCGCATCAACAATAACTCCTATAGGATAGAGTTACCAGGAGAGTATAGTGTATTGGCAACCTTTAATGTTGCAGATCTGTCACCATATTTACCAGATGACGTTCATGAAGACCTATCAAATTTGAGGGCAAATCTTCCTGAGGCCCGAGAAGATGATAGGAATCAGATTCCCACAGAACCAATCACCAAGGCCCAAGCTAAGGGCTTACAAAACCTAGCTATGAGAATCCTCCATGAACAACTAAACCCTGAGGATGTTAACTTGATATTTACTTTTATATCATATAATTTTTGTACATTACGATAGGTACACTTATCGGTTCTATAGGATGCCAAATAACTTACACTATTAATCAAATTGGGAACATCATCGGACTGACATCCAATAGCTCACGATGAACTCAATTGACTTGAAGAATCGGCTCTTTGATGGAATATCTTTTTATTTGTTATTTTATTTTTGAACCGGTCACTTTGTAATCATTTTTAGGACATTTTGATTTTCTTGTATTTTGGTTGAATTAGAACCGGCCACATTAGTGGCATAGGGTATAAATCTTTGGACATTTTAACCCTAGTTGGAGCAAGTATAAATACTTGCTAAGTAAGGTTTATAAGGAGCTTTTTTTTTTAACATTATTTTTCAAACTTGAAACCGTGAGGGACATCCTTTTCATAAACTCTTATCATTTCTTGATTGAAGTGTGGCGAATGGGATTTGATCCTTGTTGTGTGTAATATCAACAACGTCAAATCTATCATAATTCCCAACTAGTGAGTAATATCTAGTGAGGAATTAGTTTATCCTTCTTGTTATCTCATTCACGCACTTTTTTAGGGTTATAATTCAATTTTGATATCATACACTTTTGATTGTGCATTGTGTAATTAAATTCTCAATTACAATTATGTATTTGTAATTGCATCCTTGAGCAACTTGTTTTACAAATTCAAATTCATAAGGGATTAGGGTTCATGCCATTTGTGAACTTGGTTCTTGATTGATATTGCTGTAGTTTGTTGTGTGTATGTGCTTTGGTCATTTAAGCACATCATCAGCTATATGGGTAATAAGAATCAAAATCCGACAAGACCTATCATTAGGGCAAAGACCAAAGGATTTCAAATATTGGTGATGAGGGCCCATTTTGAGCAAATCAACCTTGGAATTATTCGTTTACTAACCTCGTTTATCTTATTCATGCATTGTATATTCCAATAGGTACACTTATCATGCTTTACAGGGTGATGGACAAACTCACTAAGACTCAGCTTGTGGGTTATCCATGAACCGACCTAAACCGGCGATGAGCTAGGCCGACAAATCCTATGGAAGAGCTAGCATCTTGAAGACTAATTTTTATATATTTGTATTTACTTGGACTATTTATGTTGTAATCATTTTAGGACACTTTCATTTTCATTGTAATTATCATTTAGGACTAGTCACCCTAAAAGTGGCATAGTTGTAATTTTGTGTACTTTCTAACCCTAAAGGGAGCAAGTATAAATACTTGCTTAAAGTAGGATTTGAGGAGGCCATTTTTCGAATTTGAGTATACACTTTTAGGTGAGGATTAGGGTTCTCCTAATTGTCATTAGACTCTTATCAATTTCAATCCCAAGAGTTAAAATTGTGGCGAGTGCAACACTTGAAATTGTGAGTACTATCAATCTCTTGTTGTTGTGTTTCATTTCATCTCTAGTGAGTCATATCTAGGGTTGGATTGAAAGCTTCTTGGTATCATTTGATTACATTTGTAATCAGGTTGTTATTTCCTAATTAATTGGTATTGAGCATTTGTTGTTTACTATCAATTTTACTCAATTTAAACCGTGATTTGCATTTGGTGAAAAGGGTTCTTCGAGTTGAAAATTTGTTGAATTTGTATATTATTCACGTGGATTTACATGTGAATTAGGTTATGTTGGAAAAAATTATCCTTGTGGAATTGTAATTGCATCATTGAATATTCGGATCTCATTGCATCTTCACTAGGGTTCACGCAAATTTTACCCTTTTGAACCGGTTTTGATTTTGAGAGTTGAAGTTGTTCCTTTGGTTCATTTGCATGTGCTTAGACCTTGGTTTTAGGCACATCATCTTTTGGTATCAGAGCATCATCATACTTGGATTCATTCTTGATCATGTCCTTGTTGTGGGAATTGGTCCATAAATATTGAAGAATTATGCAATTGTTGAATTAGTTTGATTGACATTGTCTAATTATCTTTCAAATTAGTTTTGCATGTGCTTAATCTTGGTTTTAGGCACATCATCTTTTGGTATCAGAGCTTGAGGTTTAAGAGTAGGGATTTTCAATTTGAATTTCAAAAATTTAGGGTTCATGTTCTTACATCTTCATTCTGAAATTGGAAGTAGAATTAATTTGTTGTTTTGATTACTTGAAGTGGCATGATTGTCTTGCTTAGGAAGTTGAACTTGCTACTTGTTGGAGTGATTTTTGAGTACTTGTTGAAGCCTCTTTGTTGTGGACTTCACCGTGAAGGAAGAGGAAAGATAGTGCATTTTTTAATGCAATTTCGGAAGTGTTATTATGTAGGAAGAGAATTGTGATTCTTACATTGTTTGTTTTCGGAAAATTAGGGGAGAAACAATTTGCAATTTCCATATTTGAGTAGTGTGGGGAAAGGGAAGTTATTTGAATTTCAAAACAAGCATTAAGATTGAAGGAGTTAATGTGTGTTTGTTTGAATTTGAAAATTACTTCTTACCAAATGTGGAAGGGTTGCAATTAGTGAAGTGGTTTGATTTTCAAATTTAAATTACTGCCTTTTGTGTAAGTTGCGGTTTGGAATTGTGTTTGAAGTGAAGAATTTGCAACGTGTTGTCCTTGAATTTTCCTTAAGGAAGAGTAGTGAATTGATGAAGTTTGTGTTGCATGTGGTGAGAAGAAGGTGTTGCACCGTGAGTGTTGTTGTTGTTATTGTTTGAATTTATTACATCGTGTGTGTATTGTGTAAGTGACAGTGTGAGAGTCTTGTACTTAAGGTGTTGTAAAGTGGTGTGAATTTGTGAAAGTTGTGTGGAGTAAGGTGCTACACGTTGAGACTAAAGTGTGAGAGTATAGTACATGGATAGCAAACTGTGAGGGAAGAGTGGTGTTTTAATTGTGAAGTAGAATTGTGTAGCGTGTGCATTTTTGGAAATTGGAGGAATCATAATTATTATTTTCATATTTGAAATTAGAATTAAAAGTTTACATTAAGAGGTCAATTTGAAATCTCAAATACACATTAAGTCATAGTTAATTGTGTATCATTTGAATTTGAAAAAAAAAAGCCTCTTACCATTTGTGGAGTTGTGCACTTATTGAACTTCTTTTTGAATTTGAAAGTGAGCTGCCTTATCTTGTGTTGAAGTTATGGTTTTGGTTATATTTTGTGGAAGTGAATTATGCCATGGCTTGAGGAGTGTATTTGGAGTTATATTCTTGTTAATTTAGTAGAGGTTATGTACATTTGGTATTGGTTATTGTATGTGTTGTCAAGGACATTGTTAGTAGTGGCGTGAAGCATCTTGAACCGTGAGCAAAGGAGTTTTGTGATAGTGGAGTTGTGCATTTGTGCTTGTGTTAAGGTGCTGCAATTTGTGATTTATTATAGTGTGAAACCTTAACAAGAAATGAAGGTTTTGAGTAGTAGAATTTAAAATTCAAACAAGTCATTAAAGTGTGAAAGTAATTGAACTAGTTACTTAAACACTTGTAGTTGAATTTAATTCTATCTACTTGAAAGTAGTTTAGTGTACTTCACTTGTAGCTTGGTTGTGTACTTGAACGTGGAAGTGTGAGGATAATTATTATGTTGTTGGGTTTGAACACAATCATGTCTAGTGAGGTGTTTCATTATACTAATGTATTGTGATAGTTGCCACAAAACTCCAAATTCTAGAAAGATTTTAAGCTCTTTTAAGTTGATAATTAATCAAAAATCATCCAAAATTGATACTTAATCAAGGAATATGTTGCTTTCAGGTGTAATGAAGATCATTGAAAGAAATTGAGAAGAAAACAACAAAGAGAAAGGAAGAAGAGCATCTCCCCTGCCTACCACGCCCCCATATCAGGGGTGTATGAATCAGACCACCACCACGCCCCATATCAAGGGCGTATGGAAGAGAAATCAGGACAGAAGCTACCACGCCCCTTCCCACGAGGAGTGGTAAGGGGCGTATGGGACTAAAAGTGGAAGACAAAGCCACCACGCCCCTGATATGGGGGTGTGCCAGCTTCGAAAAGAATGACTCGAGACCACCACGCCCCTTGCCACGAGGCGTGGTGAGGGGTGTATGGAGTCTCGACCTATTTTCTCTGACTTTTTATTTTCTCTCTCCTCCAACCCTAGCAAAGATATATATATATATATGGATACATATGAGAAAAGGAGGGAACGACAGAGCTAGGGTTTAGACTTCATTTTCTCTTCATTTTCATATCTTTTTTCCTTAGTTTTCTACTCAATAATCCAAGGAGATTCAAGCAAGGCATTCAAGATTCACTCTATCCGGGTTGTAATCATGAACTCTAGTTTCTCTTCACGTATCTGTTCTATCATTTTTAGATCTATGGAAGAGTAAACCGTAGACCAAGATCTCATTTGAACTATTTTGTCATATGATGAAGATATGATTTAATTGAAGTTTTATTGATGTTCTTTTGTTCCATTACATGTGCTTCATATTTACCTTAGATTCATATATTCGGAATATGAGTTTATGCTTAATATCATTTCAGTTGATTGAGAAATCACTTTTATGATCAGACCTATGTTTTGGATGAGATTTGCTTGTGATTCTAGAGATAGAATATCGAAAATCTTCTGTTGAACATATTCAATTAGGGTTCATATGCTTCATGCGATTCTAGATTGCTATTGATTGAGGAGAGATCCTAATTGATAAATCTAGGATTAGATAAGTTAATATACTTGAGAAAGTAATTATCTTGCGTCTTGGAACTTAACAGCTTAAGAACTCAGAAACATTAATCCTTAGCTTCTAATGATTCATGTGACAATATAGGTATATAATGAGATCTAGGTTACTTTGTTATCGAATGAAATCATGTGTTGTTGAAGTAGTTTTAGTTAAAATTTTAGATTGTTGACTACTTTTAGTCTTTAATACACTTCATCTTAATTTGACGGTTAGATAATAGGGAAAGAGCTAGTACTAGTAATTAGTAATCTTCTCTCTGTGGGACGACCCTATACTTAACACTATATTACGTCCACAATAGGTACACTTTCCTATTGCAATGTAGTTAGAATTAGGAACAGGCATTATAAATATTAAAACTACGGTTGGCAATGATCATGTTTTTGGCACCGTTGCTGGGGAGGAGGCACCGCTAATATTAGGAACACTTATTACTTATTAATCTAGCCACTTGTTTTACTTCTGTTGCTTTTCCTTCTTTGTTTACTTTGAATTTGGGTACTACTGATTGTTTGATTTTTGCTCTTGTAGTGCATGACTAGGAGCCGATCCAAGGGCCTTGTTGATTTTGATCCAGAGCCTGAGAAAATCCTTGCTCAATTGCGCAAAAGAGACAAGCACCCATCCACATCTTCATCAACAATGGTTAAGGAAGAGTTGGTGATAGAAGAAATGGTTGATCCACAAAATGGCCCTCCTCATGAGCTAAATCCAGTAGTTGAGCCTAGGAGAACCAATGCTGAGTTTGCCAGGCCAAAGTTGGATGGTGTTAGTTCTAGCATTGTTCGACCTAAGGTAGAGGCAAACAATTTTGAGATTAAACCAGCTGTTATTCAAATGGTTCAACAATATGCCCAATTTGATGGTCTTGAGGATGAAGATCCAAATTCTCATATTCAATCTTTCTTGGAGATATTCGACACTTTCAAATTTAATGGAGTGAGTGAAGATGCGGTTTGTCTTAGACTCTTCCCATTTTCTTTAAGAGGAAGAGCTAAGCAATGGTTAAATTCTTTGCCAAAAAGCTCCATCACCACCTAGGAAGAGTTGGTTACAAGGTTTATGGACAACTTCTTTCCACCTGCAAAGACCGCCAAGCTTAGAGTTGACATCCAGTCTTCTCATCAACAAGAGTTGGAAACACTTTATGAGACTTGGGAATGTTTCAAGGAATCATTAAGGAGATGCCCTCATCATGGTATTCTAAAGTGGATGCAAGTTCAGATTTTCTACAACAGTCTCAATTATCAAACTAGACAGAAGGTAAATGCTGCTGCTGGAGGCACGATTAATCATCAAACTCCTGAAGAAAGCTTAGCTCTCTTCGAGAATCTGGCCGTGAATAATTTTGAATGGTCACACTCTAGGAGTAGAGATAAAAGACTAGCAGGAATTATTGATGTAGACGTGGCCATTACAATTATGTCAAAAGTAGAGGCGTTGTCTAGAAAGATTGATGGATTGTCACTTTCAAAGCAGCAAGTATCCGCAGTTGAACCCTCCTTTGGTGATGAATTAGGTGTTGAACAAGTAGACTATTTGGGAAATCAAATCCGGCCTCAGAATAATCCTTATAGTAACATATATAATCCAGGCTAGAGAAATCACCTAAATTTTTCATGGAGTAACAACAACAATTTTCAGAAAGGCAATCCCAATCCTCCCCCTGGTTATCAAAGACCACCTAGTCAGAGTTCTAAACCACAATCATCAGTTGCGGACATCTTGGTAAAGTTGGTAAAAGATTCTGAAGACATACAAAAATCATTGGACATGATTTTAAAGAATCAAGACACTACTCCCAGAAACCATGGCGCCTCAATCCACAATCTTGAGACTCAGGTTGGACAAATTGCTAAGTTACTTTCAAAGAGACCTCAGGGTTCATTACTAGGAAATACAGAGACAAATCCTCGCGAGCATGTGAAAGCAATAACCCTGAGAAGTGGTAAAGAACTCCAATATGAGAATCAAGCAGGAAGAGGTGAGACATCTGACTCAAAGGAGGAACAACTGATTGAAAATGATGAAGGAGAGCAGCCAAAGAAGTTAGTTAAGAAGAAGTCATCATCATCCAAGCTGATTTTAAAATATAAATCTCCCATTGCATACCCTGCAAGAATGAAGAAAGATAAGGTGGATGAACAATATGGTAGATTTTTGGAAGTTTTTAAACAATTGCATATTAACCTTCCATTGCTTGAGGCATTAACTCAAATGCCTCGATATGCAAAGTTTCTAAAAGAATTACTATCGAATAAGAGAAAATTGGAAGAGTTTTCTTCAGTAACTTTAGGAGGAGAATGTTCGACAATTATTCAGAATAAACTTCCAAAGAAGCTTAGGGACCCTAGGAGCTTCACCATTCCGTGTTTGATTGGTAACCTAACTGAGGAGAAGGCCTTAACTGATCTTGGGGCTAGTATTAATCTCATGCCATATCAACTCTTCAAGAAGCTGGGACTTGGGGAACCAAAGCCAACCCGAATGAGCTTGCAATTAGCGGATAGATCAGTTAAGTTTCCAAGAGGAGTGGTTGAGGATGTGCTAGTAAAAGTTCAAGACTTCATTTTCCCAGCAGATTTCATCATCCTAGTTATCGATACGAACCACACCAACCCATGACGAAACCCAATACCAATACGTTTGGAAATTCGTTACCTACGATGCCAAACACCTAAAGTGGAAACCACGACCCGTTGTCTATAAGCGAGACAAAAACCTTGGTATAATGTGAAGACGCCATAATCGGGATGAAAGACCGATTGATAAGTCGGGATGAACGCCACGGAAATCAATCCAATAAGTTCAAATTAGTTCTTGAAGAACCAAGAGAGGTGCCTCTCAAAAGTGTTTAATGTTCAAAGATGTAAATTCTATATTATGTCTATTCTAAATCCTAGGAGCTTTTATACTAGGGTTACAATTCGTGAAAATACAAGCCCAAAACGACGTAGCTTAGATAAGTTGTGTAAAAAACACAAGACAAAACAATAAAGGCCGGCGGTGTAGCCATGAAGGCCGGCGGCGTTGGATTGAAGGTCGGCGGCCTTGAAGAGATACACGTCATATACTTCTAGACGTATATCTTTCTGTGGATTTGCTTGACTCCATACACGGTCGTGCCTTTTAGCCGTGTGTCTAGCCGTGTATGATTCTGTGCAATCTTGGAATTCCTACACGGCCGTGCCTTGAAAGTGCACGCCCTCTTCAACCCGTGTCCGGTGTGACTTGTACAAGAGCAAGGGTCTTCCCATGGTTGTTCCAATCCGTTCCAACTTCATGATTGCTCCAATCCTTTCCGGCTTCATGGACATCCTTTATCAACCCGTTAAGTACTTCCTTGAGTCGTTTCGCTCAACTTCTTGTGATCGGTCCAGGCGGTACTTCAAGAGGATCCACATTCCTTCTTCCGGCTTGACTCTCATCATGGATCTCATCATTCCCCTCCTCTTGAAAAGGATTTGTCCTCAAATCGTCACTTACATCAAAAGGACTCAAATCAGTAACATTAAATGTGGCACTTACTTGATACTCACCAGGAAAAGCTATCTTGTATGCATTGTCGTTGATGCGCTCAAGAACTTAAAATGGTCCATCGCCTCTAGGAAGTAGTTTAGATCGACGCTGCACGGGAAACCGCTCTTTGCACATGTGAACCCAAACCTAATCTCCAGGTTCAAAAACAGCTTGTCGACGACCTTTGTTGGCTTGTTTCACATACTGCTCTATTCGTCGCTCAATGTTCAGCCTTGCCTTCTTGTGGATCTGTTTAACAAATTCGGCCTTCTTCGTGCCATCTAAATTAACATACTCAGAAATAGGCAAAGGTGATAAATCCAAAGGAGTTAGTGGATTAAAACCATACACAATTTCAAAAGGAGAAAATTTAGTAGCAGAATGCACTGTACGGTTATAAGCAAATTCAACATGCGGCAAACAATCCTCCCAACTCTTAATATTCTTTTTAATTACAGCCCACAATAAAGTAGATAAAGTTCGATTCACTACCTCAGTTTGACCGTCAGTCTATGGATGACAAGTAGTAGAAAACAATAACTTAGTTCCTAACTTAGCCCACAAGGTCTTCCAAAAGTAGCTTAAGAACTTAGCATCCCTATCTGATACAATTGTTCTAGGCATACTATGGAATCGCACAACTTCCCTAAAGAATAAATTAGCAATATTACAAGCATCATTCGTTTTGTGACAAGGAATGAAATGTGCCATTTTAGAGAATCTATCAACAACAACAAAAATAGAATCCCGACCATGTCTAGACCTGGGTAATCCTAACACAAAGTCCATAGAAATATCTACCCATGGCTCATGAGGAATAGGAAGCGGGGTGTAAAGCCCTTGAGGTTAGACTCTAGATTTCGCTTGCCTACACGTGACACATCGCTCACAAATCCTCTCAACATCTCGTTTCATGTGAGGCCAATAGAAGTGTTCCTGCAATACCCCTAATGTTTTAGCTACGCCAAAGTGTCCCATTAACCCTCCTCCATGAGACTCCCTCACTAGTAATTCTCTTAAGGAACAAATTGGAATGCACAGTTTACTCTCCCTAAACAAGAATCCTTCATGTTTATAAAATTTTCCATGCCCACTCTTCTCACAATACACATAATCCTCACAAAAATCTCGATCAGCAGCATATAACTCCGTAATGTGCTCAAAACCAAGCAGTCTAGAACTGAGAGTAGAGATAAGAGTATACCTTCTAGATAGTGCATCAGCAACGACATTCTCTATACCTTGCTTGTAGTGGATAACATATGGAAATGTTTCGATGAACTCCACCCAATGAGCATGCCTTTTATTCAGCTTGTGTTGCCCCTTCAAGTACTTTAAGGATTCATGATCAGTGTGGATCACGAACTCTTTCGGCCAAAGGTAATGTTGCCACATCTCCAGGGCTCGAACCTATGCATATAGCTCCTTGTCGTAAGTAGGGTAATTCATGGTTGCCCCACTTAGCTTCTCGCTAAAGAATGCAATCAGTCTTCTCTCCTGCATAAGCACAGCTCCAATACCTAATCCTGAAGCATCACACTCAATTTCAAACGTTTTAGCAAAGTTAGGTAAAGCATGTAACGGCGCCTGAGTCAGCTTATGTTTAAGCGTCTGAAAGGCCTTCTCTTGTTGCTCTTCCCATCTGAACCCCACGTTCTTCTTAATTACCTCAGTAAGTGGTGCTGCAATGGTGCTGAAATCCTTCACAAATCTCCTGTAAAAGCTCGCTAGTCCATGGAAACTCCGCACATGACTTACATTGGTTGGACTAGGCCATTCTTGGATCGCACGAACCTTTTCTTCATCAACCTGTATTCCCTGTGCACTAACAACAAAACCAAGAAACACAAGTTTGTATGTGCAAAAAGTGCACTTCTTGAGGTTAGCATATAACTGTTCCTTTCGAAGCACTTCTAAAACATCTCTCAAGTGAGACATATGATCTTCCAAACTCTTGCTGTAAATAAGAATATCATCAAAATAGACAACCACAAATTTTCCAGTAAAAGTCCTCAAAACATGGTTCATAAGTCTCATAAAAGTACTAGGTGCATTAGTTAAACCGAAAGGCATTACTAACCACTCATACAATCCATATTTTGTCTTAAATGCAGTTTTCCATTCATCACCTTCTTTCATTCTAATTTGGTGATATCCACTTTTCAAATCAATTTTGGAAAAGACACTAGACCCATTTAACTCATCTAACATGTCATCTAAGCGAGGGATGGGATGACGATACTTTACCGTAATGTTGTTGATGGTGCGGCAGTTAACACACATTCTCCATGTCCCATCCTTCGTAGGCACCAAAATCACAGGCACTGCACATGGACTCATGCTCTCTCTCACGTACCCCTTCTCCATTAGTTCATCGACCTGCCTTTGGAGTTCCTTTGTCTCCTCCGGATTGCTCCTATAAGTTGGTTTGTTTGGAATCGATGCTCCGGGTACAAGGTCAATCTGGTGCTCAATACCACGAATAGGTGGTAATCCCTTTGGAATCTCTTTAGGGAAGACATCTTCAAAGTCTTGCACAAGAGACACAACCACACTAGGCAAAGAGTTAGATAGTTCGTTAGTAGTCAAACATGCTTCTTTAAAAACCAGCAACAACATAGGTTGCTTCATCACTAACGCTCTCCTCACTACACTCGCTCTTGCCACACAACTCTCCTTTTGCAAGGCTGCCCTCTCCTTTTCACTCACCACCAAAGTTGATCCCCCTTCAACTTGGCCTCTCACACTCTTTCCAGCCTTCCTCTCCTTTTCCTTTTGATCTTGACTTTTATATTCCTTTTTCTTCTCATTGTCTTTTGCTCTCTCACTCTCACTCTGCTTTTCACTCACCTTATGTTTTGCAAAATACTGTTGTAGCTGCAACTGGTCCTCATACACTTGTTTAGGTGTTAACGGTTTAAGATTAAAGCTTTTCCCTTGGTGAACAAGCGTATACTTGTTAGAAAAGCCATCATGAACAACCTTCCTATCAAATTGCCACGGCCTCCCCAACAACACATGACATACTTGCATTGGCACTACATCACATAACACCTCATCCTCATACCTACCAATGCGGAAACCAATCAAGGCTTGCTTACTCACCTTAGTCTCTCCACTATCATTCAACCATTGCAATTTATATGGACTAGGGTGTCTAACAGTTTTAAGCCCCAGCCTCTCAACAATAAAATTACTCACTACATTGATGCAACTCCCTCCATCAATGATCAAGCTACAAATATGATCTCCTAGATAACATCTAGTATGAAATATATTCTCCTTGAAATACTCATCTACACTTCGGCTTCCCCGCCTCAGAGTTTGCAACTTGTTGTGTAATTCACGATAGTAATACGCAAGCACAAACCACTTCTTCATCACTCTTTTCATCTCTTCCCAAGACTCAATAGGTGGCTCGCCACTCCTTCTCCTATTCAACATTAGTTAATCCCACCACCCTATAGCATAATCCGAAAACTCAATGGCAGCAAGTTTTACTTTCTTTCTCCCACTATAGTTGTGACAATCAAACACCATCTCTACCTTTTTCTCCCACTCTAAATACGCCTCGGGATCATTCTTCCCTTGGAAAGGAGGAATCTTCATCTTTATGCTACTTAATTGATCATCCTCTCTATTCCTATCTCCTCTATCTTCCCAATCTCTAGTTCCTCTATTCCGACCACTATAACCTCTATAACTCCCAACAGAAGGCTCATAAAAATCATCATCCAACATTTTATCTCCACCCCTCGGTACTCTCCTAGAATGACTCTCCCTCTTACGCCCTTGGAATACGTTTGTAGATTGCTCTAGTCTTTGCTCTACCGTCTCATGAATTTGTTCCATTCCTTCTTGGAACATCCTCTTCATTTCTCCCCTCAAAGCCTCAATTACTAACCTAGCATCAAACCTTCCCCTCTCACCTTCAGGAGAATGTTGTCTCAACATAGTTCCTGTAGAAAAGATTAGTACTAATACAAATATATATATATAATTAAACCTCACGATATACTCCCTTACGTGTTTCGCTCAAATGATGATATCACACAGTCACTCGTGTATTCTCACAAATAATGATGATATCAACTCGCCAATTTCCTCTTCTCAATTCTCTTGAAACTAACCCGAACTACACCAATTTCCTTTCGTAGAATTCAAAACAACTCTAGGGTTCGTAAATTTTCCTCTATTTTTCTATCCGATTTTTTTTTTTTTGTCTTGGTTGTTGCTCTTGATCACGTTTTTCTTTTCTTTTCTTTTCTCTTCTTTTTTTTTGTCGTGATTTTTACTCTTTTTTTTTTTTAACAATCGCCTAGTCGATATTGCACTATCAAAAGACAATCAATACTACGAAATTGAATACGATAATTGATATGAACGATTAGAGTTAGGGTTTTTGATATTACCTTCCTCAACCGAACTTGATGTTTTGACAAACCTAAGCTCTGATACCAAACTGATACGAACCACGCCAACCCATGACGAAACCCAATACCAATACGTTTGGAAATTCGTTACCTATGATGCCAAACACCTAAAGTGGAAACCGCGACCCATTGTCTATAAGCGAGACAAGAACCTTGGTATAATGTGAAGACGCCACAATCGGGATGAAAGACCGATTGATAAGTCGGGATGAACGCCACGAAAATCAATCCGATAAGTTCAAATTAGTTCTTGAAGAACCAAGAGAGGTGCCTCTCAAAAGTGTTTAATGTTCAAAGATGTAAATTCTATGTTATGTCTATTCTAAATCCTAGGAGCTTTTATACTAGGGTTACAATTCGTGAAAATACAAGCCCAAAACGACGTAGCTTAGATAAGTTGCGTAAAAAACATAAGACAGAACAATAAAGGCCGGCGGTGTAGCCATGAAGGCCGACGGCGTTGGATTGAAGGCCGGCGGCCTTGAGCCGGCCTTGAAGAGATACACGGTCGTATACTTCTAGACGTGTATCTTTCTGTGGATTTGCTTGACTCCATACACGGCCGTGCCTTTTAGCCGTATGTCTAGCCGTGTATGATTCTGTGTAATCTTGGAATTCCTACACGGCCATGCCTTGAAAGTACACGCCATCTTCAACCCGTGCCCGGTGTGACTTGTACAAAAGCAAGGGTCTTCCCATGGTTGTTCCAATCCGTTCCAACTTCATGATTGCTCCAATCCTTTCCGGCTTCATGGACATCCTTTATCAACCCGTTAAGAGCTTCCTTGAGTCGTTTCGCTCAACTTCTTGTGATCGGTCTAGGCGGCACTTCAAGAGGATCCACATTCCTTCTTCCGGCTTGACTCTCATCATGGATCTCATCAGTTATGGAAGCGGATGTGGAGATCCCATTGATTCTTGGGAGACCATTTCTGGCTACTGCAAGAGCTATCATAGATGTGGGAGACGGGAAATTGGTGCTGCGAGTGGGAAATGAGGAAGTCATAGTGAAGATGCCGGATGTTCTTAAGCATAGTTTGCAACATGATGATACTTGTTTTGCAGTGGATTATCTTAATCTACCTATTTCAGAGTCGATGTAAGAACTTTTATGTAATGATGCTTTAGCAATTTGTTTGACGAATGGGGATCAAGGAGAATCTGTGGGTGCATCAGTTAAAGAGATGACTGTCAGTCTTTATGGAAGACCTGAGTTGAAGAAGGAGGGAAGTTTTGAAGAGTTAAATCGCTCTACTATTCAGAAAGCCAAGCCCTCCACTGAAGAACCCCCTGTCTTGGAGTTAAAGCAGTTGCCTGACTATCTCCAATATGCCTTCCTTGAGCAAGACTCTAAACTGCCCATGATTATAGCCTCAGACTTGAGTTTGACCCGGAAGGATAAATTGTTAAATGTTCTTGGTCAACATAAGAAGGCTATTGCATGGAAGATGGCTGACATAAAGGGGATTAATCCATCATTTTATACTCACAAAATTCTCTTAGAAGATGGTGCTAAATCTGTGATTCAACCTCAACGCAGACTCAATCCAAATATGAGAGATGTGGTGAAGAAGGAAGTGATTAAACTACTTGATGCTGGAATGATTTATCCTATTTTTAATAGCACATGGGTGAGTCCAGTTCAAGTAGTTCCAAAGAAAGGAGGCATGACCGTCATACCCAATGAGAAAAATGAGCTCATTCCCATGAGAACGGTCACAGGATGGAGAGTTTGTATTGATTATCACAAACTCAATGATGCGACCAGAAAGGATCACTTCCCTCTCCCATTCATAGATCAAATGCTGGAACGATTGGTAGGACATTCTTATTATTGCTTCCTAGATGGAATGTTGGGTTATTTCCAGATTCCCATTACACCTGAAGATCAGGAGAAAACGACATTCACATGTCCATTTGGCACGTTTGCATATAGGAGAATTCTTTTCGGCTTATGTAATGCCCCTGCCACCTTCTAGAGGTGTATGCTTGCAATATTTGAAGATATGGTGGGAGAAAATATGGAAGTTTATATGGATCATTTCTCGGTATATGGTGACTCCCTTGATGATTGTCTATATCACTTAGAATTGGTTTTGAAAAGATGTGAAGTTACTAATTTGGTGCTTAATTAGGAGAAATGTCATTTTATGACACAAGAGGGTATTGTCTTGGGTCATAAAATCTCCAAAAAAGGTATTGAGGTGGATGAGGCTAAAATTGAAGCAATTTCTAAACTACCTCCACCTTCATCAGTGAAAGCAATCCAAAGCTTTCTTGGTCATGCGGGATTTTATCGTGGGTTTATAAAAGATTTTTCAAAAATCGCGCGACCAATGACTAAGCTTTTAGAGAAGGATGCGCCTTTCAATTTTTCCGAAGAGTGCCTCAATGTATTCAATACTCTCAAGGAGAAGCTCACCAACGCTCCAATTATGGTTACACCGGATTGGAATCTTCCTTTTGAAATTATGTGCGATGCAAGTGATATGGCTGTAGGTGCTGTCTTGGGGCAACGTGAGGATAAATATTTCCAACCCATTTACTATGCAAGTAAGACTCTTACCCCTACGCAAGAGAATTATACCACAATTGAGAAAGAGTTACTTGTAGTTGTCTTTGCTTTTGACAAATTCCGGCCCTATCATATTATCAAAGGTTATAGTCTATACTGATCATTCCGCTCTGAAGTTTTTGCTGACCAAGTAAGATGTAAAGCCACATCTGATTAGGTAGATTTTACTCCTTTAGGAGTTTAACCTAAAGATAAGAGATAAAAAAGGTGCCGAGATCCTAACGGCCGATCACTTATCACGTTTGGAGAATCCATTCCTAGAGAAGTTGAATGAAAGAGAAATCAATGATGAATTCCCTGAGGAACGATTGTTCTCTATAAGTGAAATTGAAGATGGGAATGATATGCCTTGGTTTACTGATATTGCAAATTATATAGTGGCCAAGATTTTTCCTAAGGATATGGGATATCATCAAAGGAAGAAGCTTATCAGAGATTCAAGGCATTATATTTGGGAGGATCCTTATTTGTTTAAGATTTGTGTCAATTAGATAATTAGAAGGTGTATATCACAGAAGGAAGGATGGGAAATACTTTTTCATTGTCACACCGGACCAGCTGGTGGTCACCATAGTTCGAACCAAAGGACTCATAAGGTCTTGGAATCTAGTTTTCACTGGCCCTCACTGTTTATGGATGCCCAAGACTATTTAACCCAGTATGATAGATGTCAAAGAACTGGAAACCTCTCAAGAAGAAATGAGATGCCTCGGCAGTATATCTTGGAGTGTGAAGTTTTTTATGTCTGGGGTATCGATTTCATGAGACCATTTCCATCTTCTTTTGGGAATAAATATGTGCTTGTAGCGGTTAACTATGTGAGTAAATGAGTAAAAGCACAAGCTCTACCAACGAATGATGCAAGGGTTATAAAGAAATTTCTCAAAAAGCTCTTTTGCAGGTTTGGTGCCCCAAGAGCGCTTATTAGCGAAAGAGGCACACATTTCTATAATACACAAATTGAGAAAGTGCTTAAAAGATATGGGGTAACTCATAGACTTGCAACTCCCTATCACCCCCAATTAAGAGGGCAAGCCGAAGTATCAAACCGAGAATTGAAGAGAAGTTTGGAAAAATCGATTTCTCATCATCATCGGGACTGGTCTGATAAGCTTGATGAAACATTGTAGGCGTATTAAACCACCTACAAAACTCCATTAGGAACTACTCCTTATCGACTAGTCTATGGTAAAGCTTGTCATCTTCCCGTTGAGATAGAGCATAAGGCATATTAGGCCATCAAAATAGTAAATTTAGATCTTGAAGGGGGCTGGAAAACATAGATTGTTGCAACTCAATGAATTGGATGAGATAAGACTCGCAGCATATGAGCACTCAACAATCTATAAGGAAAGAGCCAAGAAGTATCATGATTCCTACAATCAACAGCCCAAACAATTCAAGGAAGGTGATATTGTCTTGCTCTTCAACTCTAGACACAAGTTATTCCCAGGCAAACTAAGATCAAAATGGTCTGGGCTGTTCCGAGTAAGAAACGTATTTCCCTGTGGCACAATTGAGATAGAACATCCTGAGAGCGGAATCTTTAAGGTCAATGGGCAAAGATTGAAACTATACCTTAGAGACAACAAGTGCTTCGAAGAGAGGGAGGAGATTAATCTCCTCTTGGCATCCGCTTAATCCTATCATACATCTTTTTGGTCTAGGTAAAGATGTTAAACAAAGCGACTTTTGAGAGGCACTTTGTGCCCAATTTTCTTATTTGTTTTTTTTGTTGTTTTTTGTTTTTCTTTTGTTATCCTTCAATTTTATGTTAGTTTTATGATTAAGCATAAGTTCCTACCTTTTGTGGTTGTTTGTAGGTTATGGGAATTGAAAAGGAGGTGATTGGAAAGCTTCATGGAGTAAGAACGTCGAAGAACCATGCCCCTGCCATCGAGCGTATGAAGGCAAAAGAGGCGACAAAGTGGCAAAATTCCAACTGATATGCTACCACGCCCCTGCCATGGGAGCGTGGTAGCCCAGAACTATCCACAAAGTCTACCACGCCCATTGCCACGGGGCGTGGTGGAGGGCGTATCAAGTAAAATTTTCCAGGTAAGCCACCACACCCCTTGCCACGGGGGCATGGTGAACCTAGAATTGTCCACAGTATCCACCACGCCCCCTGCCACGGGGCATGGTGAGGCTCGTATCACACTGCCACGGGGCATGGTGAAGGGCATGGCAACACAAAAGCCGGTACTATTTAAGCCACGCAGCTCCTATTCACTTCATTCTTTTCGGAAATTTCTCTCTCCACTGTCACTCTCTCTCATTTTCACACACACTCACAACCCTTTGCACAACATCCATTACTCTAACTCATCATAAGGATTAAATCGGTAAGTTTTTCCACTCCTTTTCTTCTCTTTCTTAATTTGAATGCTGATTCCTTGTTGTTTCTATTTTTCCATTGTTCATAGAAAATGCTAGGGTTAGTCGAAATTAGGTTAAAATGGATTTTATTTGTGCATTGTTATTTTTATGTATTCCTATTCATGATTTATACTTCAAATAGTTAATTGTTCATTGAATTTCATCTCCAATTTCTATCATGAGTGTTTATCACAACAAAACCTAGGGTCCGAAATGCATAAATGTGCAATCTGATGAAGGGGCTTTTGTTTTATAATGATTCCTTCGATGATCTTGAATGGATGGATTCACCTAGGCATTACTTACTTGGTCAATTCCTATCTTTACTTCGATTAACCTAGGGTTTGACTATGAATGTGGAATCCATTACAACTACTAGCCATAGTTAATCCTCTTTAAGGGTACATTACATGTAGTATAGTAATTGAACCAAGAGCTCTAATGTACATTCTATGAATGTTGATTCCAATGCCCGATTACACTTTCATGTTCAAGTTCAAGTTCAACCATGCTTTTAAGGTCATTACATCATGGTAGTTATATGGGGATAATATCATCTTGGGTAGGATTTTCATCTAGTACCAATATCTTTTCACTAAAGTTTTATATCCTATCTTAGTCATTCATGCTTATCTACTGTTCAATTGCAGATGGCACCAAAGAAACAACAACAGAAGCAGAAGAAAAGGGCCAGAACTGAAGGTCCAGGTAGTAGCAGTGGTGGGAGAATTCCCAAAGGACTTAGCGGGGATGAAGTGAAGAGATACAAATCTCTAGAGGCCATGAAGCGCATTACACCAAATGCCCGCTTGAATTGGGGAGTGATCCAGGATTATGGATTAACTCAAAAATTTGAGAGGCTATTAACCGATCCTGCCTGGGCCAATCTTCTCTCAATTGATGAAAAGGTATATAGGGGAGTTACTTTGGAATTCTTGGCCACCTTCCGGATAAGTAAGCCGGATCGCCTATTTGGTTTGGACAATGAGGTTTCCTTATCAGCATTCGAGAAACATCATTCGATGAGTATGACCAAATTTTGTGAATACACTGGTTTGTACTCTCCAGAATACATTCAAACGGATGAATTCAAGACCCTCTCGACTAGATGGTCGGTGCGTACACTGTCATACAATCAATTTTGGTCATCAATCGCTAGGAAAAGTCCTTATGATCCTTCACTGTCAAGGGGATCACATCTTAAGCGGATAAGCCACAGGATTTTACATTCTCTATTGGTCCACTTATTGAACAATAAGATAAACAGTGTTGGAGTGGTCAGCCAATTGGATTTATATCCAATGTAGTGATAAGGGGTGAGAGGGTAAATGTAGCAATGGAGTTAGCCTTTGCAATACACCAGCAAGCTCAACTATCCAAGAAAGGCTGCTTCGGTGGTGCATATATTACCCAAATTTTGAAAAACAGGAATGAATTCCCTGAAGAAGCTCTTACAGATGAAATAGGAGAATCCTATCCCATGACCAATGTAGCCCCCCAACAATGGGATATTCCAAAGATAGAAGAAGGAGGTGACTCTTCTGGAGATGATGCGAAAGATGAAAATACTAAGTGATTAGAAGAGCTCACTAAGGAAGTTAAGAAGTTGAAACTGAAAAACAAAAGTCTCAAACGCTATATCGGCTCTATAGCCGAAACGTTGCAAAGAAACTAAACGTGAAGCTTCTAGATTGCATCACTTCTTCTTCTTCATCATCTAGCGATGATGGAGAGGCCCCAAGGGAGGTAGCCTAGGAGGCAATCTAGGAGGAAGTCCAAAGGGGAGAGACATCCAAGGCAATCCAGGAGGAAGAGGATGATGATGAGAGAGAACGAGAGATTGACACTTATGCTTCAGAAGGGGCTATGGGGTCAGAAGCAGAAGAAGAATTTGATGACGATGAAGAGGATGACTGATCCTCTCCTTTCTAGATCTTCTGTTTTTGAACTTTGTTACCTTTGGATTATTTTTATGATGATAGGGGAGAGAATTCAGTTTGTATTAACTTAATTTAAAGACTCATGCTTTACTTTTTCTTATTTTTCCTTCTTTTTAATTTCTGTTGTACAGATTCTTGTATTGCAGCAACTATCAAATTCACACAATTCTTGAATACTGGAGCTACTACGCAACATATGGTTTTGATCAAGCACTTGATGAACAACAACATCAAATTCAAGGGAGCACTAGTTCTTTTTATTACCTTTTATGTCTTAATTTTTCTCTATTTAATGCTCTTTCCTTGTCTGATTTTATTATAAGTATAGACATTGAGGACAATGTCTAACTTAATTGTGGGGGAGGGGTATTAAATATTATGAACAAAGGGAAAAAGGAGAACTAGGTGTGTACATGCGATTATCGATATAGAGTTAGCGATTATCCAATTTTCTATCAAAATTCCTCCTACATTTTCTATGTTGCTAGAATTTTAGCTGCTTTTGAGGAGTGTTTTAGCATTCAATGATTGAACCCCTCAAAAAGAATGTCGTGCAATTCACTCCTGTTTTTGCACTAAATTTTTTTCATACTTAATAAAAATTATAGAATAAAAATCTTTGTGAAGCGAGTTTACTTGTCATTTAAAGGCAAAATTCAAATTTAGGAATTGAACCAATGTCCTTAGCAAAATGTTAATTGGCTTGATTTCTAAGTTACTAGGAAGTATATTGTTTCATCAAAAGTCTTGAGAGCTAATCAATCCATTATAAAAGGGCAAATGAAGTAATTCTCTTGGTGATCTTTCTTAAGAGACTTTTTTAAGAAAAGTTTAATTCAAAATAAGATATCTTAATCTCAAAAGAGCGAAATCTAACCCTGTTACTAGCTAAACAAATTAGTTAGAGTAATGGAGGTTCGATGGGGTCCCTTTAAAACCTGGTCACCTAAGGTTTTACGGCCTGGGATTGGTCGACCGAGGAAATTACTCCAAAAAGAAAATGAAAATGAAAGAGTTCTTGAAACTCGGGTGATTAAGTCCATAGGGACGCCTTCAATTGAAGGGATAACGTCTAATAACTTGGGTGGCGAGTCCGGGATTATCGGCTGAAAGCTTGCTACATGGGTTTCGGGATCTTAAATAAATAAATGAAAATTTTAGGAAGGTCTATTAAAGGAAGAGAAATCCAAGAGAATCTCGGATGCAAAATACTTTTATGATAGAGTAGTTCGCTTAAAGAGATAGATTAGGAGGCTATGTACTCTGAAGTAGCTAATTGAAGTGAGCTAAGTCTCTTTTTGTTTCTATTTGACCTTGAGATTAATTCTTGATTTTAAAGCTGTTATTAGAAGAAAGAGGTAGAAGCTTACTTTACTTTGATTAAAGTATCTCTAGTTCAACATTGCAGGACAAGGAGAGAAGTACATTCATTCAATTGAGGAGTTCTATTGGAAGTTAAACATGTTCATTGATGAATGTTGATATTCTAGCTTACTGTGTTTTGAAATCTGAAGTCCCCATTTTGAATATTAGGATCTTTAAAATTGCTTTGCTTGGGGACAAGCAAAGATTCAAGTGTGGGGGAATTTGATAATCGCCATAAAACTCCAAATTCTATAAAGATTTTAAGCTCTTTTAAGTTGATAATTAATCAAAAACCATCTGAAATTGATGCTTAATCAAGGAATATGTTGCTTTCAGGTGTAATGAAGATCATTGAAAGAAATTGAGAAGAAAACAACAAAGCGAAAGGAAGAAGAGCATCTCCCCTGCCTACCACGCCCCCATATCAGGGGCGTAAGAATCAGACCACCACCACACCCCATATCAGGGGCGTATGGAAGAGAAATCAGGACAGAAGCTACCACGCCCCTTGCCACAGGGCATGGTAAGGGGCGTATGGGACTAAAAGTGGAAGACAAAGCCACCACGTCCCTGATATGGGGGCATGCTAGCTTCGAAAAGAATGACCCGAGACCACTACGCCCCTTGCCACGGGCGTGGTGAGGGGTGTATAGAGTTACGACCTATTTCTCTGACTTTTTATTTTCTCTCTCCTCCAACACTAGCAGAGATATATATATGTGGATACATATGAGAAAAGGAGGGAACGACAGAGTTAGGGTTTAGACTTCATTTTCATATCTTTTTTCCTTAGTTTTCTACTCAACAATCCAAGGAGATTCAAGCAAGGCATTCAAGATTCACTCTATCCAGGTTGTAATCATGAACTCTAATTTCTCTTCATGTATCTGTTCT
Source organism: Laguncularia racemosa (assembly GCA_037954665.1). Taxonomy (NCBI): domain Eukaryota; kingdom Viridiplantae; phylum Streptophyta; class Magnoliopsida; order Myrtales; family Combretaceae; genus Laguncularia; species Laguncularia racemosa. The sequence continues at coordinate 3,786,033 of JBBMOL010000035.1, forward strand.
ATCATTTTTAGATCTATGGAAGAGTAAATTGATGGGTGTCGAATCCAACAAAAATAAAACCTACTCCTAGACAATTATATGATTTGCATATAGTGGTGAGTAGGGTCGAATCCACAGGGATTGGTAAAGATATTTCTATTCAAAGAGAACAATAAGAAAAAGGAAAATGGGGGGTTTTGTTTATGAATCAAATAAAGTAAAACAAGGTAAGAAAATCAGATATTGGTAAAAGCCTAGCCAAAGGAATCAAGATGGTTTAATTCTAGGAATTGATCATCGATGCAAATGTTCTCTATTCTTGTTCTAGATAAATTGGTTATGGTTATTAACAAGCTCTAACAACCTATCTCTCCTTACTTCCTCGATAACCTCGGACAAGCGCTTTGAATTATTTCTCTTATTGATTAAACAACCCTTAGACAAGCGCATAGGATTTAATCTATCAATAGCATTAAGATCTAGAGAGACCACCAATTCATGCCAGTAGATTATAAGATAACCTATTTAAACATGATCACACACCTCCATAACATGAATTCGATCATCTCTTTTATAACCAAACATGTTATTGCGTCACTAAGACTAGAACAATCAAACAATTACGGATTTGACGTGCTAGTTGACAATATATTAACTTGCTAATTGAGTAGAAGAGCTCTATTCATACCAATCAATAAAGATAATAATGACAAAACGATCAGAAGATATATGAATACCCGAAAACAAAGAATAGAATAAATACAAGTCAATTAGACCTCACAATTCGTGGAGAATTAAACATCTATGACCCTTTGGCTAGAAAAGTAGCTTAGCTACACATGTTCATAAATAAAACGAAAATAAAAGATAGAAACATAATGAACCCGGTTGCTTGCTCTGCCTCCAAGATGATCCAAGGTTCTTCAAGATCCAAAGATTCAAAAGTTCAAAAGTTGTTCTAACCCTCTAGGGTTGGCTCTATTTATACTATTAGATGGATAGCATGTGATCTTTTGCTAGCAAGATACGAAAATATCTTTCCTTTTTCAAGTAGATTTCGAGAAGTGAAGATACATCTGCCTGGCACGCCCCACCACACGGCCATGGGTTAAGCCGTGCCATCCTCTGTGCATATTCTTCAAGTCTTCAACAGCGCCCAGTGTGAACCACGGTTACACACACGGCCAGATTTCAAGTCGTGCCTTCGTCTGTGCATAATCTTCAAGTCTTCATCCGTGTCCAGTGTGTAGCACAGTTACACCCACGGCTAGATTTCAAGCCGTGTCTTCATCTGGTTGATGTTCCACACTTTCTTTTCCTTGGCACATCTATCTTCCACCACGGCTTCAAGCACGGTTTCTCCCACGGGTTCCACCACGGCCGTGCCTTAAGCCGTGTCTCTCTCTGTTCAAAGTCCTCATTTTCGCCTTCTTGTCCAGTGTGTAACACGGTTTGAAACTTGGCCGTGCCTCAAACCGTGCTTCCTCCGGTGGTGTAATTTCTTGTCTTGATCCAAGTTGCAGATGACTTCTCTAAAATACTTGAATTAGCATCCTTGACTCCATTTAACCTGATTTATCACGATGATAGAATTAAAGTACCATTTCCTTATGATTTCTATAAAATCAATAATAATTTAACACAATTTATACTATAAAGATTGAGTATAAAATGGCTCTATCAAATTCCCCCACACTTAAACTCTTGCTTGTCCTCAAGAAATTGCATCAAATCAATTGAGAAATCTATCATAGATTATACAAACTTTCTTTCCATCATTCCAAGCATCTATTCATTTGTAATTCATGACTTATAGTTTTAATGTCTACTACTTCAACCAAACTGGTTTCCTGTGATCAAATTACTATGGGCAAAATTCAATAGCTAATCTAAACAAAACAAACTTTAATCCTCATGTTTAGCAAGAGAATTTTTATTCCAAAAGTAAATACTTAATCCACTAAGGAAAAACACCAAATTAAACTTCATTGGACATTAGCAAACATATAATCCGTGCAACATAAAGTAAAAGCATATAGTATAAGCTCTTTGCTAGATATTCTTCCTTTTATACGTCTTTGTTTTATTCAATGAATGTTCACATTCATGTTCTTTTGATTTATTCAAGCATCTATTTTGATGGGTTTTTGCCCGCTTCTTTTCATGAACTTTTGCCTTTTTCGCCCTTATCGTTATAGTGAGTTCATTAAGTTGGCAACATCCCGAGCTCATCACTCAAGTGACCGGGTTTTGAGATACCCCTACGGACTCTTCCTCACTCTAACATTCAAGTTTGAATACTCTTAACTCAATTAGTTGAATCATTGGAGTAATGGCTATGCTTGATTCTCTTTTTTTTTTTTTTTTCACTAAGTGTTATGATTGCTTTACAAACAACTTCAAAGAGTATACAGTAGCTAATATAACCTAGAAGTAAACTTGTTTATTTTTCACTTCGGGACTCGACTTACTCTTAGACTTCCAATTCTAAAGCTAAATACAAAGTAAATTTGTTTCTTAAAGATTTCACTACTTAATTTTAACCATGTATTCTAATCACAGCAGTGGGTGAGTAAAACATTTGAACAAGTCAATTTCACATTTTGTAGACGCTTATTACAACATTTAGTACAATCTCTAGATTTCATGATAATTTTGAAAAAATTTTGCTTAAAATTGCTTAAGGACAAACATTCAGAGTATAAGTTAGTTCTCTATTCTCTATATTTAATTATCCTCTCCCCCACACTTAGCTTGAACAGTGTCCTCACTGTTCCTAATTTAGCACAATTGAAAAGGAATTAACAACTCAAGGAGCATTAGAGAATAAGAGAAAGGAAATATTGGTACTTCCCTGGTATTGGAGTGCTCCCTTTAAGCTCTGGAAAGTGTCATCTCATGATATGTATCCTTGCTGTAGCCGATCCAAAGAATTCAAAACTATACTAAAATCAAAACAAACTAAACTAAAACAAAACAAAACTAAAACAAACCAAAACTAATGTAAAAAAAAACTTTTTTTTTTTTTGACATGGGTTGCCTCCCATGAAGCGCCTTTCTTTAACGTCTTTGGCTAGACGTTCCTGGTTAAATATTCATATAAGGATTTGGATTCCAGCCTTGGTGCCTGTGGTAATGGGTTAATAACATCCGCAACAATAACAGAGGAGATATCGCTAGGGTGTTTCATGGCATCATAAATATGAAATTTAATCACTTCACCATCAAACTCCATAGTGAGGGTGCCATCATTTACATCGATTTTCGTTTTAGAAGTCTTAAGGAATGGTCGCCCTAATAATATCAGTGATGAAGTGTGAGAATCACTATCGTCCATGTCAAGCACATAAAAATCAGCAGGAAAAACCAACCCATTGACTTGAACTAAAACATCCTCTAGAACTCCCTTAGGATAAACATTGGACCTATTAGCAAGTTGAACAATAATACCCATTTCCTTGAAAGGACCAACATTTAAACGTTGATAAACAGACAATGGCATGACATTGATAGAAGCTCCTAGATCACACATGGCTTTAGCGATTCCAAGATTACCTATTTTGCAAGGGATAGTAAACATACCTGGATCCTCGCATTTAGGAGGGAGCTTCTTTTGAATAATGGCGGAAACATTTTCACTCACACTAATCTTTTCATTTCCTTTCAGCTTCCTTTTGTTAGTGCATAAGTCCTTGAGTAATCTAGCATAGCGCGGTATTTGCTTAATTGCATCAAGTAAAGGAATATTTACCTCGACTTTGCGAAAAGTTTCCAGAATCTCTTTTTCTTCCGCTTCCTTCTTGGATTTCGCTAATCTGGAGGGGAAAGGAGGTGGTATCATTGTGACCTTCGATGGCTCAACCAGAGACTTGCTAATCTGGTCACCCTGCTGGCTCGGAGTCGAAGTCTCTTTCTTGGTCTCTTCCTCAAGATTAGACGGATGTCCTTTCTTATTTGATCCCTGCAATTCTGTTCCACTTCTCAAGGTAATGGCATTAACGCTTTGCTTCGGGTTTGGAATAGTTTGAGAAGGTAACTTACCTTGAGTTTCTAACCTATTGACAGCTGAAGCAAGTTGGCTTACCTAATGCTCTAAGTTTTGAATGCTTTGCTTTGTTTCCTCCTGAAATTGTTTGGTATTCACAGCTAGAGACTTAACAATATCCTCAAGGGGCATACCTGAAGTGGAAGGAGCTTGGGGTACGTGGTGTGATGGCTTTGGCTGGAATTGTTGGACATGTTGAGGGTTATTGCCATATCGGAAGTTAGGATGATCCCTCCATCCGGGATTGTAAGTGTTTGAATAGGGATCATATTTCCTTTGTGGCTGTCCTGGGAATCCGCCTACAGCATTGGCGTGTTCATGGTTGTCATCTTGCAATGTGGGACACATGTCGGTCGGATGACTAGGAGCAGCACAAATTCCACAAGCTTTCACCTGTTAGGTATTTCCAAGAGCTAGCTGCTGCACAAGGGAGGTAAGATTAGAAATTTGATGTTCAAGGTTAGACACACTTACCTCATTTACCTTCCTTGAAGACGTATCGTGCCTATACCCAAATTGTTGTGAATTAGCAGCCATAATGGAGATCAATTCCCTAGCTTGACCAGGGGTTTTGTTTACTATGGCGCCTCCACTTGCAGCATCCATCATCTTTCTTTCCATCGGAAGTAGGCCTTCGTAGAGATATTGGATGAGGAGTTGTTCGGATATCCCATGTTGTGGGCAGCTTGCACACAGTTGCTTGAACCTTTCCTAATACTCATGAAGAGTCTCAGTGTCCCTTTGTTTTATACCACAAATTTCTCTTCTTATACCAGCGGCTCTGGATGCGGGGAAGAATTTGTCCAAGAAGAGTCTCACCATATCAGTCCATGTGGTTATAGAACCTGGAGGCAAATAAAACAACCAATCTTTAGCTTTAGTACTTAAAGAAAATGGAAAAGCACGTAGCTTGATTTGATCGTCAGTTATTCCTTGCGGCCTCATACTAGAACACACTATATGGAACTCTTTCAAATGCTTATGAGGATCTTCATTCTCAAGACCATGAAATGTAGGTAGTAGATGTATCAACCCAGATTTCAATTCGAATTCCACGGCTAGTTCAGGGTAGTGAATACAAAGTGGTTGTTGATTCACATCTGGTGCAGCCAACTCCCTTAAGGTTCTCTCGAGATTTGCCATATCGTCCTCTTTTCCAGAATCAGACAAGTCCGATACTAAGTGCGGTCTAGTGGATGATCTAGCTTCTTGTCGTAGTCTCTTTAGAGTCTTCTCAATCTCCGGATTATAAATCAGTTCACCTGTCTGAGAAGAACGAGTCATACAAGAATAGAAATAAATTTGACACCAATCCCCGGCAACGGCGCCAAAATTTGATGGTTGTCGAATCCAACAAAAATAAAACCTACTCCTAAACAATTATATGATTTGCATATAGTGGTGAGTAGGGTCGAATCCACAGGGATTGGTAAAGATATTTCTATTCAAAGAGAACAATAAGAAAAAGGAAAATGGGGGGTTTTGTTTGTGAATCAAATAAAGTAAAACAAGGTAAGAAAATCAGATATTGGTAAAAGCCTAGCCAAAGGAATCAAGATGGTTTAATTCTAGGAATTGATCATCGATGCAAATGTTCTCTATTCTTGTTCTAGATAAATTGGTTATGGTTATTAACAAGCTCTAACAACCTATCTCTCCTTACTTCCACGATAACCTCGGACAAGCGCTTTGAATTATTTCTCTTATTGATTAAACAACCCTTAGACAAGCGCATAGGATTTAATCTATCAATAGCATTAAGATCTAGAGAGACCACCAATTCATGCCAGTAGATTATAAGATAACCTATTTAAACATGATCACACACCTCCATAACATGAATTCGATCATCTCTTTTATAACCAAACATGTTATTGCGTCACTAAGACTAGAACAATCAAACAATTACGGATTTGACGTGCTAGTTGACAATATATTAACTTGCTAATTGAGTAGAAGAGCTCTATTCATACCAATCAACAAAGATAATAATGACAAAACGATCAGAAGATATATGAATACCCGAAAACAAAGAATAGAATAAATACAAGTCAATTAGACCTCACAATTCGTGGAGAATTAAACATCTATGACCCTTTGGCTAGAAACGTAGCTTAGCTACACATGTTCATAAATAAAACGAAAATAAAAGATAGAAACATAATGAACCCGGTTGCTTGCTCTGCCTCCAAGATGATCCAAGGTTCTTCAAGATCCAAAGATTCAAACGTTCAAAAGTTGTTCTAACCCTCTAGGGTTGGCTCTATTTATACTATTAGATGGATAGCGTGTGATCTTTTGCTAGCAAGATACGAAAATATCTTTCCTTTTTCAAGTAGATTTCGAGAAGTGAAGATATGTCTGCCTAGCACGCCCCACCACACGGCCGTGGGTTAAGCCGTGCCATCCTCTGTGCATATTCTTCAAGTCTTCAACAGCGCCTAGTGTGAACCACGGTTACACACACGACCAGATTTCAAGTCGTTCCTTCGTCTGTGCATAATCTCCAAGTCTTCATCCGTGTCCAGTGTGTAGCACGGTTACACCCACGGCTAGATTTCAAGCCGTGTCTTCATCTGGTTGATGTTCCACACTTTCTTTTCCTTGGCACATCTATCTTCCACCACGGCTTCAAGCACGGTTTCTCCCACGGGTTCCACCACGGCCGTGCCTTAAGCCGTGTCTCTCTCTGTTCAAAGTCCTCATTTTCGTCTTCTTGTCCAGTGTGTAACACGGTTTGAAACTTGGCCGTGCCTCAAACCGTGCTTCCTCCGGTGGTTTAATTTCTTGTCTTGATCCAAGTTGTAGATGACTTCTCTAAAATACTTGAATTAGCATCCTTGACTCCATTTAACCTGATTTATCACGATGATAGAATTAAAGTACAATTTCCTTATGATTTCTATAAAATCAATAATAATTTAACACAATTTATACTATAAAGATTGAGTATAAAATGGCTCTATCATAAATCATAGACCAAGATCTCATTTGAACTATTTTGTCATATGATGAAGATTTGATTTAATTGAAGTTTTATTGATGTTCTTTTGTTCCATTACATGTGCTTCATATTTATCTTAGATTCATATATCCAGAATATGAGTTTATGCTTAATATCATTTGAGTTGATTGAGAAATCGCTTTTATGATCAGACCTATGTTTTGGATGAGATTTTCTCGTGTTTCTAGAGATAGAATATCGAAAATCTTCTGTTGAACATATTCAATTAGGGTTCATATGCTTCATGCGGTTCTAGATTGCTATTGATTGAGGAGAGATCCTAATTGATAAATCTAGGATTAGATATGTTAATATACTTGAGAAAGTAATTTTCTTGCCTCTTGGAACTTAACAGCTTAAGAACTCAGAAACATTAATCATTAGCTTCTAATGATTCATGTGACAATATAGGTATATAATGAGATCTAAGTTGCTTTGTTATCGAATTAAATCTTGTGTTGTTGTAGTTTTAGTTAAAATTTTATATTGTTGACTACTTTTAGTCTTTAATACACTTCATCTTAATTTGACGGTTAAATAATAGGGAAAGAGCTAGTACTAGTAATTAGTAATCTTCTTTCTATGGGACGACCCTATACTTAACACTATATTACGTCTACGATAGGTACACTTGCCTATTGCAATGTAGTTAAAATTAGGAACAAGCATTATAAATATTAAAACTACGGTTGGCAACGATCATATTACACCGAACATTGACTACATTTGCTACTAAAGATGAAGAACAAAGGGAAAACTTGTTCCATACCTCTTATAGGGTACAAGGAAATTTATGTGTCCTTATAGTTAATGGTGGCAGTTGTACTAATGTGGTAGCAGCATCGTTAGTATTGAAACTAAAACTTACTACTACTTCACATCCTAAACCATATAAATTGCATTGGTTAACTGATCAGGATGGTCTTTATGTGACCTAAAGGGCTAGGGTACCCTTTAGTATAAGAGATAAGTATTGTGATGAACTTGAATGTGATATTATTCGTATGTGTACATCCCACACATTGCTTGGCAAGCTTTGGTTATATGATAGGAGGGTCTTACATGATGGCTTCAAGAATACTTATGTATTCCAGAAGGAGGGAAAACAAATTATTCTAAATCCAATGTTGCCTTCAAAGGTTCAAAGCGTTCAACAACAAATCAGTAGACCGTTAGTGGGCCATGAGCAGTTAAACCAACCCTTAGAGCACAAAATTTTTCAGACACAGATGTGTCAACCTTTAGAAGATCCTGATGATCATAGTCAAATGAGCAGATCACTAGAGGACGAAACTTTTTAAGGGCAGTTGTGTTCACCTTCGGAGATATTAGAAGCTTATGAGTGGTTGAGTACACCATTAGAGGATTCTGAAGGTCAGAGTCAGATGAGCCCATCATCAGAGAGCCAGACTGTTCAGAGACAGTTGTCTCCACCATAAGAGGTTTCAGAGGGCAATGAGTAGTTGGGCCAACCATTAGAAGACCATGAGGATTAGCGACATACAAAAGAGTTAGAAAAGGAGAAAACGGTTTCAGTGGAACAGGTTGATACAGGGGCAACTTTAGTGGATACTGGAGCATTATTTGTGTTGCATGTGAGATACACCTTAGAAATGGAGGAGAGAAAGCAATCATCTCTTATGGTATTTCAGATATTAAGATTTTGCAAAGATACTTCTTTAGATTGATTGCTAGGAGAAAATAGAGTCTCTACTACATTTGATCTACCAAATTTGAGGACCAATCTTTTTTAGGCCTGAGGAGATGATAGGAATCAAAATCCGATAAGACCTATCATTAGGGCAAAAACCAAAGGATTTCGATTATTAGCGATGAGGGCCCATTTTGAGCAAATCGACCTTGGAATTATTCATTTACTAACCTCGTTTATCTTATTCATGCATTGTATATTCCAACAGGTACACTTATCATGCTTTATAGGGCGATGGACAAACTCACTAAGACTCAGCTTGTGGGTTATCTATGGACCGACCTAAACCGACGATGAGCGAGGCCGATGAATCCTATGGAAGATCTAGCATCTTGAAGACTAATTTTTATATATTTGTTATTTAGTTGGACTATTTATGTTGTAATCATTTTAGGACACTTTCATTTTGATTGTAATTCTCATTTAGGACCAGCCACCCTAAAAGTGGCATAGTTGTAATTTTGTGTACTTTCTAACCCTAAAGGGAGCAAGTATAAATACTTGCTTAAAGTAGGATTTGAGGAGGCCATTTTTCGAATTTGAGTATACACTTTTGCATGAGGATTAGGGTTCTCCTAATTGTCATTAGACTCTTATCAATTTCAATCCCAAGAGTTGAAATTGTGGCGAGTGCAACACTTGAAATTGTGAGTACTATCAATCTCTTGTTGTTGTGTTTCATTTCATCTCTCATGAGTCATATCTAGGGTTGGATTGAAAGCTTCTTGGTATCATTTGATTACATTTGTAATCAAGTTGTTATTTCCTAATTAATTGGTATTGAGCATTTGTTGTTTACTATCAATTGTACTCACTTTGAACCGTGATTTGCATTTGGTGGAAAGGGTTCTTCGAGTTGAACATTTATTGAATTTGTATATTATTCACGTAGATTTACATGTGAATTGGGTTATGTTGGAAAAAATTATCCTTGTGGAATTGTAATTGCATCATTGAATATTCGGATCTCATTGCATCTTCACTAGGGTTCACGCAAATTTTACCCTTTTGAACCGGTTTTGATTTTGAGAGTTGAAGTTGTTCCTTTGGTTCATTTGCATGTGCTTAGACCTTGGTTTTAGGCACATTATCTTTTGGTATCAGAGCATCATCATACTTGGATTCATTCTTGATCATGTCCTTGTTATGGGAATTGATTCATAAATATTGAGGAATTATGCAATTGTTGAATTAGTTTGATTGACATTGTCTAATTGTCTTTCAAATTAGTTTTGCATGTGCTTAATCTTGGCTTTAGGCACATCAATGGGTCAAATAGTCAACAGGTTGAAAAAGGGGGAATTAATAAGGCTATGGAATCGAATGCAACTATTACTGATAGGGAGAAAGAAATTTCTAGAAAAGGAAAAGTGATCGTTGGGGTGAGATAAGAGAAATAGTGCCAGGGTCATCATGTGGGGAAGACTCGGCAAATCCAATGCTTCAAATGTATGTGCTTTGGACACATGGCTACTCAATGTGCCAACAAAAGGGTAAAGACTGCTATGGAGGGAAAAAGTAAGGATGGCAAGGAAGAGGTACTTGAGCCAGTGGATTTATCAGCAGTGCTAAAGGAGTATTATGATGATCCAAATGCTAAGGTACATGAAGACAAGGGAAATGATCAATACTTGGCTATTAATGTGTTGCATAGGGTAATGACTACATCTCCAGATATTGAGGACGTATAGAGGGAAAACCTATTCCATATTCCCTACAAGGTTTAAGGTAATCTTTGTGCCCTTTTGATTGATGGTGGCAGTTGCACTAATGTAGTAGCTGCTACACTAGTAAATAAATTACAACTAGTCACTACCCCACATCCTAAGCCCTATAAATTACACTGGTTGAGTGAAGGAGACAATCTGCATGTCACTCGGAGGGCTAAGGTTCCAATCAGCATGGAGAAAAGTACTAAGATGAAGTTGATCGTGATGTTCTTCCTATGTGTGCATCACACATACAACTGCGTAGACCTCGGTTATTTGACAAGAGAGTACTGCATGATGAGTTTAGTAATACTTATATGTTTCAAAAGGATTGTGAACAGATTGTTTTGAATCCTATGTCGCCAATTAAGGTGCACGAAGCTCAAAAATAGATCAATAAAACTACTGAAAGGAAGTCCTTATTAGTGAGGTGGAAAGAACTGGGAGACAACCTGAATAGAGTGAAACAGTCATAGGAAATTCGAAAGTCTTTAGGGCAACCATGACTTCAGGACGACAAACATTTGCAAACTAAAATTTTTAGTCTAGGGGTTTCTCAGAAATTTGCATCAAAAATAGAGAAACCATCATATTTTAAGACAAATCTTCCACAAGTCCGAAGAGATGATGGGAATCAAATCACAACAATTATAACTTTCTTCGACGCAAGAATCAAATCACAAGAGCTAGAGGTAGACACCTTTAGGCTGGCCATAAAGGTCGGTGGCTTAACTTTAGACCGGCCCTCAAGTTTAGCGGCATAGAAGGTAGGCCGGCCATCAAGGCCACCGGCTTTGCCATCTAGGCCGACAACATACACTCTAAGGCCGATAGCTTTGCCTCCATAAGCCAGCAACTTTCATTCTTTAAAAGTTGGTGACCTTCATTCCTAAAGTCGGCAGCTTATATACTTAAGCTGGTTTAGTTTGTAGCTTTTCGAGTCTTCTTTTCCTTTTCCTATAAATAGGTTTGCATTGTAAGAATTTGGGACCTTTTCACATTTTGCGAAATTACATACAGTGAAGATTATTCTTCAAATACTTTTATCAATCCTATGGATTATGGCGAGTGACGGTTTTAGATTGTTATGTTTCATATCAACAAATCCATACTAGGACTACTCTCTTGTCGATGTGTCATATCTAGTAAGGGCTTAAGTTTATTTTGTGTTCTTGTTCATTATTTTATTATGGAAATTGATTACCCTTGATTGTTGCCTTGGATTTGGAAATACGTGATTCTATTATAGAAAACAGGTACGTGATGAGATCCATGATGAGAGCCAAGCCGGAAGAAGAAATGTGGATCCTCTTGAAGTGCCGCCTAGACCGATCACAAGAAATCGAGCAAAACGATTCGAGGAAGCACTTAACGGGTTGATAAAGGTTGTCCATGAAGCCGGAAAGGATTGGAGCAATCATGAAGTTGGAACGGATTGGAACAACCATGGGAAGACCCTTGCTTTTGTACAAGTCACACCGAACACGGGATGAAGAGGGCGTGTATTTTCAAGGCACGGCCGTGTAAGAATGTCAAAGTTACATAGAATCATACACGATCATATACACGGCCAAAGGCACGGCCGTGTATGGAGTCAAGCAATTCCATAGAAAGATACACGACCAGAAGTACACGGTCGTGTATATTGCCAGAATTTGCACAGAAAAGTACACGGCCAAAGTACACGGTCGTGTATCTCCCCGACGCCGGCCTTTTTGTGTTGTTTTGTTATTTTATGCACTTATTGAAGTGACATCGTTTTGGACTTGTATTTTTTACGAATTGTAACCCTAGTATAAAGCTCCTAGGGTTTATAATAGAGATAGAATATACATCTTAGAACATTAAAACATATTTGAGAGGCTCCTCTCCTGGTTCTTCAAGAACTAACTAGAACTTATCGGATTTTATTTCCGTGGCGTTCAACCCGACTTATCAATCGGCCTTTCATCCCGATTGTGGCATCTTCACATTATACCAAGGTTCTTGTCTCGCTTATAGACAACGGGTCGCGGTTTCCACTTTAGGTGTTTGGCATCGTAGGTAACGAATTTCCAAACATATTGGTATTAGGTTTCATCACGGGTTAGCGTGATTCGTATCAGTTTGGTATCAGAGCTTAGGTTTGTCAAAACATCAAGTTCGGTTGAGGAAGGTAACATCAAAACCCTAATTCCAATCGTTCATATCCATTGTTAGCATTCAATTTCGTAATATTAATTGTCTTTTGATAGTGTATTATCAACTAGTCGATTGTTACAAAAAAAAAGTAAAAATCACGATAAGAAAACAAAAAAAAAAAAAGAAGAGAAAAGAAAAGAAAGACAAGAGAAACGTGATCAAAAGCAAAAAAAAAAAAAAAAAAAAAAAAAAAATCGGATAGAAAAATAGAGGAAAATTTACGAACCCTAGAGTTGTTTTGAATTCTACGGAAGGGGATTGGTGTAGTTCGGGTTAGTTCCAAGAGAATTGAGAAGAGGAAGTTGGCGAGTTGATATCATCATTGTTTGTGAGAATACACGAGTGACTATGTGATATCATCATTTGAGCGAAACACGTAAGGGAGTGTATCGTGAGGTTTAATTTTATATATATTTATGTTAGTACTAATCTTTTCTACAGGGACAATGTCGAGACAACATTCTCCTGAAGGTGAGAGGGGAAGGTTTGATGCTTGGTTAGTAATTGAGGCGTTGAGGGGTGAGATGAAAAGGATGTTCCAAGAGGGAATGGAACAAATTCATGAGACGGTAGAATAAAGACTAGAGCAAATCTACAAATGTATTCCAAGGGCGTAAGAGGGAGAGTCGTTCTAGGAGAGTACCGAGGGGTGGAGATGAAATGTCGGATGATGACTTTGATGAGCCTTCTGTCGGGAGTTATAGAGGATATAGTGGTCGGAATAGAGGAACTAGGGATTGGGAAGACAGAGGAGATAGGAATAGAGAGGATGATCAATTAAGTAGCATAAAGATGAAGATTCCTCCTTTCCAAGGGAAGAATGATCTCGAGGCATACTTAGAGTGGGAGAAAAAGGTGGAGATGGTGTTTGATTGTCACAACTATAGTGGGAGAAAGAAAGTAAAACTTGCTGCCATTGAGTTTTCGGATTATGCTATAGTGTGGTGGGATCAATTAATGTTGAATAGAAGAAGGAATGGCGAGCCACCTATTGAGTCTTGGGAAGAGATGAAAAGAGTGATGAAGAAGCGGTTTGTGCCTACGTATTACTATCGTGAATTGCACAACAAGTTGCAAACTCTGAGGTAAGGAAGCCGAAGTGTAGATGAGTATTTCAAGGAGATGGAAATCACTCTGATTAGGGAGAATGTAGAGGAGGATAGAGAGGCTACAATGGCTAGGTTTCTTGCTGGGTTGAATAGAGAAATCCAAAATGTGGTTGAATTGCAGCATTATGTAGAATTGGAGGATATGGTTCACATGGCTATAAAGGTTGAAAACCAGCATAAGAGGAAAGGTAGTAGTAATGCACAGTTTCCACAGGGTAATGGTTCATCCACTTGGAAGACCAACCAATGGAAGAAAGAAGAAAAGCCTTTACCCACCAAACCAAAAGGGGAGCTGAGGCAAGCGGGTTCTACTCTTGGTAACCAAGGTAACCCTGATTCTTCTACTTCTAGAAATCGTGACATTAGATGCTTTAAATGCCAAGGTAGAGGCCATATTGCTAGTCAATGTCCAAATAGGCGTATGATGATTTTGCGTGATGATGGTGAGTATGAGACAGAGGGGGATAGTGAAGAAGATGATATGCCTCCATTAGAGGATGCTAGTGATGATGAGGAGCCGGCAATAGGGAGGTTGGTGGCAGTAGTGAAGCGAGCGTTGAATGTGCAGGTGAAGGAAGAAGAGGAGGTGCAAAGAGAGAATATATTTCATACTAGATGTTATCTAGGAGATCATATTTGCAGCTTGATCATTGATGGAGGAAGTTGCACCAATGTAGTGAGTAATTTTATTGTTGAGAGGCTAGGGCTCAAAACTGTTAGACACCCTAGTCCATATAAATTGCAGTGGTTGAATGATAATGGAGAGACTAAGGTGAGTAAGCAAGCATTGATTGGTTTCCGCATTGGTAGGTATGAGGATGAGGTGTTATGTAATGTAGTGCCAATGCAAGCATGTCATGTGTTGTTGGGGAGGCTGTGGCAATTTGATAGGAAGGTTGTTCATGATGGCTTTTCTAACAAGTATACGCTTGTTCACCAGGGGAAAAGCTTTAATCTTAAACCGTTAACACCTAAGCAAACGTATGAGGACCAGTGTAGTGAGGAGAGCGTTAGTGATGAAGCAACCTATGTTGTTGCTGGTTTTTAATGAAACATGTTTGACTACTAACAAACTATCTAACTCTTTGCCTAGTGTGGTTTTATCTCTTGTACAGGACTTTGAAGATGTCTTTCCTGAGGAGATTCCAAAGGGATTACCACCTATTCGTGGTATTGAGCACCAGATTGACCTTGTACCCGGAGCATCGATTCCAAACAAGCCAGCTTATAGGAGCAATCCGGAGGAGACAAAGGAACTCCAAAGGCAGGTCGATGAATTAATGGAGAAGGGGTACGTGAGAGAAAGCATGAGTCCATGTGCAGTGCCTGTGATTTTGGTGCATAATAAGGGTAGGACATGGAGAATGTATGTTGACTGTCGCGCCATCAACAACATCACGGTAAAGTATCGTCATCCCATTCCTCACTTAAATGATATGTTAGACGAGTTACATGGGTCTAGTGTCTTTTCTAAAATTGATCTGAAATGTGGATATCACCAAATTAGAATGAAAGAAGATGATGAATGGAAAACTGCATTCAAAACAAAATATGGATTGTATGAGTGGTTAGTAATGCCTTTCGATTTAACTAATGCACCTAGTACTTTTATGAGACTTATGAACCATGTTTTGAGGACTTTTATTGGAAATTTTGTGGTCGTCTATTTTGATGATATCCTCATTTACAGCAAGAGTTTGGAAGATCATATATCTCACTTGAGGGATGTTTTAGAAGTGCTTCGAAAGGAACAATTATATGCTAACCTCAAGAAGTGCACTTTTTGCACAGACAAACTTGTGTTTCTTGGTTTTGTTGTTAGTACACAGGGAATACAGGTTGATGAAGAAAAGGTTCGTGCGATCCAAGAATGGCCTAGTCCAACTAATGTAAGTAATGTGCGGAGTTTCCATGGACTAGCGAGCTTTTACAGGAGATTTGTGAAGGATTTTAGCACCATTGCAACACCATTTACTGAGGTAATTAAGAAGAACGTGGGGTTCAAATGGGGAGAGCAACAAGAGAAGGCCTTTCAGACGCTTAAAAATAAGCTGACTCAGGCGCCATTACTTGCTTTACCTAACTTTGCTAAAACGTTTGAAATTGAGTGTTGATCTACGCAAAAAGAGATATAAAATGAGCGTGAATAAATATCGGCAAGTGTACCGGATCGGATCAAGTAATATAGTGAGAGAAGAGTGTCGAACCACGAAGATTGATTAAGTAATAGACCTTTATCAATTTCTACTGTTATTTAGGCAATGATGTTTGATAAGAATTGAATGAATTATGCTAAATGCTCAAAAAGAGGATTATGTTTGAAAAATGATAAATTGATGGTGGGAAATAGAATCCACCCTAATTCTACTAATCATATTGCCTTCATGTTATAATAACTCATAGCTATATGGATTTTCACAAGAAATTAACAAAACCTTAATCCTTTATCAAGTTTTAAAGTAATGTTACCCCAATTTAATTTAATAGCTCCCGCTAATTAAAATCAAACGAGGATTCTAATTCACAATCATAAATTTCCCAATTATATGATTGCCTAATATCTTTAAAATAATTTCTCCTAATCCTTTAGTGAAAAATTTAATAAAAATATTGCATGAAACACTTAGGTCAATTTCTAATAAGATTCAATAACGATGCTTCCACATGAATTATTAAATCTTACTTAGGAATTCCTGATAAAACCTAAATTTCTCTTTCGAGTCATTTACATTTCTATGCATTGATTTCAATTACAAAATATAATTCATAGCAGGACTTCTTATATGAAAATTCCGCATATCTATATGTCCTATAACATGAATACAATGATCATTTTAGTTTGAATTATGGTTTCATCATGTTTCCCCCAAGGATGATTTAGAACATTATAGTATGAATTGCATAAAAACAATTGAAATAAATAGGTGCAATGGAATCCATATTGAACAACAAGAATAAACTAATAAATGGCATAAAAGAAAATAAAGTAAATGAAACAATAGCTATAATCTTCAAGAACTTCAATCTTCCAAAATGATTCCTCGAATTCTTCAATTGAAAGAAAACTTCAGCAAAATAACTTTCTTTCTTCAAACTAAAATTTGGAATAACATAAAATGTAAAGGAATTAAAGAAAATATAAAATCCTAAAGTTCCTAAGGGAATTCTAATGATTTCAAAGAAAGACAAAGGATGCTAAACAAAGAATCAAAACAAAAGGATTCTAAAACAAAAGGGGATGCCAAACAAAAGATGCTAAACAAAAGGGGATGCTTCCAAGGTTCACACAAGGGGCCTATTTATAGATCCAAAGAGGAGGAGGATAAGCTTGATCTGATGAGGAGTTGAGTCAGCAAATTAATTAAGATACGATTTTGGAGAGATTTTCGCAATGGATATCCGAGGAGTAATGAAGGCCGGTTCAAGGCCGGCGGCCTTGAATGTAGGCCGGCTTTAAGGCCGGCGGCTTTAATGTTTTTTTGAGGCCGGTTTAATATAGACTGGCTCAAGGCCGACCTAAGGCCGACAGCCTTCCGTGTAATCCTCCGCTCGCTTCTTCAATTTTGTGAAAAACTCCTCCAATTAACTTGTAATTTACTTTTGGGTCCTCAAAACCTGAATTTTCACAATAAACACCATTAAATATCATTTCTTTATATTTTCTTTATAATATTGAAATAAATTTAATATAAGTCCAAAAGAAAATATAAGTATAATGTGATCTTATCAAGTGTGATGCCTCAGGATTAGGTATTGGAGCAGTGCTTATGCAGGAGCGAAGACCGATTGCATTCTTTAGCGAGAAGCTAAGTGGGGCAACCTTGAACTACCCTACTTACGACAAGGAGTTATATGCATTGGTTCGAGCCCTGGAGACGTGGCAACACTACCTGTGGCCAAAAGAGTTCGTGATCCACACTAATCATGAATCTTTGAAGTACTTGAGGGGGCAACATACGTTGAACAAGAGGCATGCTCGTTAGGTGGAGTTCATCGAAACATTTCCATATGTCATCCACTACAAGCAAGGTAAAGAGAATGTCATGGCTAATGCACTTTCTTGAAGGTATACTCTTATTTCTACTCTTAGTTCTAGACTGCTTGGTTTTGAGCACATTAAGGAATTATATGCTGCTGATCGAGATTTTTGTGAGGAGTATGTGCATTGTGAGAAGAGTAGACATGGTAAATTTTATAAACATGAAGGATTCTTGTTTGGGGAGAGTAAACTGTGCATTCCAATTTGTTCTTTAAGAGAATTACTCGTGAGGGAGTCTCATGGAGGAGGTTTAATGGGACACTTTGGAGTAGTTAAAACCTTAGGAGTATTGCAGGAACACTTCTATTGGCCTCACATGAAACGAGATGTTGAGAGGATTTGTGAGCGAAGTGTCACGTGTAAGTAAGCGAAATCTAGGGTCCAACCTCAAGGGCTTTACACCCCACTGCCTATTCCTCATGAGCCGTAGGTAGATATTTCTATGGATTTTGTATTAGGTTTACCTAGGTCTAGACATGGTCGAGATTCTATTTTTGTAGTTGTTGATAGATTCTCTAAAATGGCACATTTCATTCCTTGTCACAAAACGGATGATGCTTGTAATATTGCTAATTTATTCTTTAGGGAAGTTGTGCGATTGCATGGTATACTTAGAACAATTGTATCAGATAGGGATGCTAAGTTCTTGAGCTACTTTTGGAAGACCTTATGGGCTAAGTTAGGAACTAAGTTATTGTTTTCTACTACTTGTCATCCACAGACTGATGGTCAAACTGAGGTAGTAAATCAAACTTTATCTACCTTGTTGAGGGCTGTAATTAAAAAGAATATTAAAAGTTGGGAGGATTTTTTGCCGCATGTTGAATTTTCTTATAACCGTACAGTGCATTCTGCTACTAAATTTGCTCCTTTTGAGATTGTGTATGGTTTTAATCCACTAACTCCTTTGGATTTATCACCTTTGCCTGTTTCTGAGTATTATAATTTAGATGGCAAGAAGAAGGCCGAATTTGTTAAACAGATCCATGAGAAGGCAAGGCTAAACATTGAGCGAAGAACAGAGCAGTATGTGAAACAAGCCAACAAGGGTCGTCGACTAGTTGTCTTTGAACCTGGAGATTGGGTTTGGGTTCACATGCGCAAAGAGCGGTTTCCCGTGCAGCGTTGATCTAAACAACTTCCTAGAGGCGATGGACCATTTCAAGTTCTTGAGCGCATCAACGATAATGCATACAAGATAGATTTGCCTGGTGAGTATCAAGTAAGTGTCACATTTAATGTTACTGATCTGAGTCCCTTTGATGCAGGCAATGATTTGAGGACAAATCCTTTTCAAGAGGAGGGGAATGATGAGATCCATGATGAGAGCCAAGCCGGAAGAAGAAATGTGGATCCTCTTGAAGTGCCGCCTGAACCGATCACAAGAAATCGAGCAAAACGATTCGAGGAAGCACTTAACGAGTTGATAAAGGTTGTCCATGAAGCCGGAAAGGATTGGAGCAATCATGAAGTTGGAACGGATTGGAACAACCATAGGAAGACCCTTGCTTTTGTACAAGTCACACCAGATACGGGATGAAGAGGGCGTGTATTTTCAAGGCACGGCCGTGTAAGAATCTCAAAGTTACACAGAATCATACACGGTCATATACATGGCCAAAGGCACGACCTTGTATGGAGTCAAGCAATTCCATAGAAAGATACACGACCAGAAGTACACGGTCGTGTATATTGCCAGAATTTGCACAGAAAAGTACACGGCCAAAGTACACGGTCGTGTACACGGCCGTGTATCTCCCCGACGCCGACCTTTTTGTGTTGTTTTGTTATTTTACGAACTTATTAAAGTGATGTCGTTTTGGACTTGTATTTTTACGAATTGTAACCCTAGTATAAAGCTCCTAGGGTTTAGAATAGAGATAGAATATACATCTTAGAACATTAAAACATCTTTGGGAGGCTCCTCTCTTGGTTCTTCAAGAACTAACTAGAACTTATCGGATTTTATTTCTGTAGCGTTCAACCCAACTTATCAATCGGTCTTTCATCCCGATTGTGGCGTCTTCACATTATACCAAGGTTCTTGTCTCGCTTATAGACAACGGGTCGCGGTTTCCACTTTAGGTGTTTGGCATCGTAGGTAACGAATTTCCGAACGTATTGTTATTGGGTTTCGTCACGGGTTGGCATGGTTCGTATCAGTACGTCATAGCACTTTATCAAGCAAGTGATCCAATTAAAGATAGGATAGTGCTCTTTTGAGCAAGCAATCCAAAGACTAAAATACAACAAGATAGTGCTCCAATGAGCAAATGATCCAATGAATGACAAGATAGTGCTCTAATGAGCAACCAATCCTACATAGGATAGCACTTTGACAAGCAAGTGATCCAACTAAGAATAAAATAGCATTCTTATGAGCAGGCGATCCCAGTTTTAATGAATCTAGAAAGTTAAACAAGCTAATATTCCCAAGTAGCACTAAAGTTGAAATTCTCAAGGAAGTTATCAATTTAGCACTTGTCTTTTGAATATTAAGATATTCATTAAAAATACTTTCATTTGGGTAAAACATTAAATTACTAACAATTAAGGGATTCTCATAGGCTTTGAAGATTATAAATAAGTAGCAAATTTTCCCCCACTACCCAATAATCACTCATTGTTTCTAGACTTGGGTCATGGTTCTAAAACTGGCCTAAATTCATGGTCTTATTCTCAAAAGTTGAAGCAAAAAGGTTTACATGCCTAATGTTTATGGCTTTGATTTCAAATGTGGAGACATTTAATCTTTCATGCCTTCAGAAGCATTTGAGCATTCTTTTGTATCCACAACTTCAAATGTTTCTTGGAGTTTTTTAATCCAATGTTAGAAAGGTAGGTGGTGAAGCTGTTAGGAGAACACCCGAGTTTGCTGGACCTCGAATAAAGAGCTATACCTCTTCGCTGCCAGATTAAGGATTCCAATCTCAAATTTCCAAAGGGATTTCTTCAACTACCACTAGCTTTACCCCCAGCATCTTCATTCTAAATGCCAACATGGTGTTGGTAGCATTCAAGTCGCTATGTGAGGATTAAAATATCAAGCTAACACCTCCTCTTCTATAGTGCTTCTAAGTAGAAAAAGTGAGTGTGTCTTAAGGATGGTATTAACTAGTGACTCGATATAAAAACTAAAGGCTTTTCAAGGGCATGCCCAGCACATGGAAGGGATGGAAGAACAAGTACATATCCATTTGGTGTAAGGAGGTCTTAACTTCTAAACCTAGTAAGTTGAGCTAATCGGGAGGACTAATGTGAAGATGGGTCTACATGACAAGACCAGTTGTGATAAGATTATAGAGCATCGGGTAAAGAGTTTGCTCGACAAAAACTTAATCATAAAGGCCTAGCGGTGCTTGCCCATTCTAGAGCAAGCTGAAGGTGGCCGAAAAAATGAAGGCACTCACCAATGTCACTAACTATGCCAAAGAGTTATTGGGGGAAGCTGGATATTTATTCACTACTTGTGTAGGGCAAGATATTTTGCTATATTACTGACTTGTTTCTTTATCCTTAGTAGGTGGAGAGATGATACAAACCACGCCCATGTGTGACGAAACCCTATACCAATACATTTAGAATTGCAACCCAAGATACCAAATCGAAGTGGAAACCGTAACCCGTTGCCTATAGATGAGGTAAGAACCTTGATATATTCTGTTGACGCCACAATCAGGATGAAAGACCGATTAATAAGTCGGATTTGAAAGCCACGGAAGAGATCCGATAAGTTCAAGAGAAGTTCTTTGGAGAACCAAGAGAGGAATACTCTCAAATTATGTTTATCAATGTTGTATGTAAGTTTTACGTTCTGTTTTCCAACCCTAGCAGCTATTAATAGGCTTTACAGCTCGTAAGGAAAAAGCCCAAAACGACATAACATAATAAAGTCGCGGAAAAATAACAAACAGGCAATGTATGCCGGTTGCGTAGTAGGCGACGTAGTAGCCAGCGTAGGATGTACGCCGGGTATATACGCCGGCCATGAAGTGGCTGGCGTAGTCCCTCTATCGCGCTCTAATTGCAACGCCGGATCAAAGCCGGCAGCGTTTAAGCCAGCGTTGTCAAGGCCGGCAGCTTTGATCTCCTTGAATGACTTGTACAAATGCAAGTTCATTCTCATGGTTGCTCCAATCCTTTCCGGCTTCTTGGACATCCTTTATCAACCCGTTAAGTGCTTCCTTGAATCGTTTCGCTCAAGTTCTTGTGATCGGTCCAGGTGGCACTTCAAGAGGGTCCACATTCCACCTTCTAGCTTGGCTCCCATCATGGCTCTCATCATTCCCCTCCTCTTGAAAAGGATTTGTCCTCAAAACATTGCTTACATCAAAAGGACTCAGATCAGTAACGTTAAAAGTAGCACTTACTTGATACTCACCTGGCAAATCTAACTTGTAGGCATTATCGTTGATGCACTCAAGAATTTGAAATGGTCTATTGCCTCTAGGAAGTAATTTAGATCGATGCTGCACAAGAAACCGCTCTTTGCGCATGTGAACCCAAACCTAGTCTCTAGGTTCAAAGACAGCTTGTCAAGGACCCTTATTGGCTTGTTTCACATACTGTTCTGTCCTTCACTCAATGTTGAGCCTTGCCTTCTCATGGAGCTGTTTAACAAATTCCGCTTTCTTCTGACCATCTAGATTAACATACTCAGAATTAGGAAGAGGTGATAAATCCAAAGGAGTTAGTGGATTAAAACCATACACAATTTCAAAAAGTGTAAACTTAGTAGCAGAATGCATTGTGTGATTATAAGCAAATTCAACATGAGGCAAACAATCCTCCCAACTTTTAATGTTCTTTTTAATGACAACCCTCAACAAAGTAGATAAAGTTCGATTTACTACCTCAGTTTGACCATTAGTCTGTGGATGACAAGTAGTAGAGAACAATGACTTAGTTCCTAACTTAGCCCACAGGGTCTTCCAGAAGTAGCTCAGCAACTTAGCATCCCGATCCAATACGATTGTTCTAGGCATACCATGCAATCTCACAACTTCCCTAAAGAACAAATTAGCAATATGGCAAGCATCGTCTGTTTTGTGGCAAGGAATGAAAAGTGTCATCTTAGAAAACCTATCCACGACTACAAAAATAGAGTCTCTACCATACCTAGACCTGGGTAATCCTAACACAAAATCCATAGAAATGTCCACCTAAGGCTCATGAGGAATTTGAAGTGGGGTATAAAGTCCATGAGGTTGGACCCTAGATTTTGCTTGCTTACAAGTAACACATCACTCACAAATACTCTCAACATCTCGTTTCATGTGAGGTCAATAAAAGTGTTCCTACAAAACCCCTAAGGTTTTAGCTACTCCAAAATGCCCCATTAATCCTCCTCCATGAGACTCCCTCACTAATAACTCTCTTAAAGAACAATTGGGAATGCAAAGTTTATTCTCCCTAAACAAGAATCCCTCATGCTTATAAAATTTACCATAACCACTCTTCTCACAGCGAACATACTCTTCACAAAATTCTCGGTCAGCAGCATACAATTCTTTAATATGCTCAAAACCAAGCAGTCTAAAACTAAGAGTAGAGATAAGAGCATACCTTCTAGAAAGTGCGTCAGCAACAACATTTTCTTTACCTTGCTTGTAGTGGATGACATAGGGAAATGTTTCGATAAACTCCACCCAACGAGCATGCCTTTTGTTCAGCTTATGTTGTCCCTTCAAATACTTCAAGGATTCATGATCAGTGTGGATCACAAACTCTTTTGGCCAAAGATAGTGTTGCTAAGTCTCCAAAGTTCGAACCAATGCATATAACTCCTTGTCATAAGTAGGGTAGTTCAAGGTTGCCCCATTTAGCTTCTCACTAAAGAATGCAATTAGTCTCCTCTCTTGCATGAGAACTGCTCCAATACCTATTCCTGAAGCATCACACTCAATCTCAAAAGTTTTAGAGAAATCAGGTAAAGCAAGTAGTGGCGCATGAGTTAACTTATTTTTAAGTGTCTAAAAGGCCTTCTCTTGTTGCTCTCCCCAACTGAACCCCACATTCTTCTTGATTACTTCAGTAAGTGGTGCTGCAATGGTGCTGAAATCCTTCACAAACCTCCTATAAAAGCTCGCTAGTCCATGGAAACTCCGAACTTTACTTACATTAGTTGGACTAGGCCATTCTTGGATCGCATGAATCTTCTCTTCATCAACCTATATTCCCTGTGCACTAACAATAAAACCAAGAAACACAAGTTTATCTGTGCAAAACGTGCACTTTTGGAGGTTAGCATATAACTGCTCCTTTCAAAGCACTTCCAAAACAACCCTCAAGTGAATTATATGGTCTTTCAAACTCTTGTTGTAAATGAGGATATCATCAAAATAGACGACCACAAATTTGCCAATAAAAGTCCTTAAAACATGATTCATAAGTCTCATGAAAGTACTAGGTGTGTTAGTTAAATCGAAAGGCATTACTAACCACTCATATAAACCATATTTTGTCTTAAATGCTGTTTTCCATTCATTACCTTCTTTCATTCTAATTTGGTGATACCCGCTTTTCAAATCAATTTTGGAAAAGACACTAAACCCATGTAACTCATCTAACATGTCATCTAAGCGAGGAATGGGATGAGGATACTTTACTGTCTTGATCCAAGTTGTAGATGACTTCTCTAAAATACTTGAATTAGCATCCTTGACTCCATTTAACCTGATTTATCACGATGATAGAATTAAAGTACCATTTCCTTATGATTTCTATAAAATCAATAATAATTTAACACAATTTATACTATAAAGATTGAGTATAAAATGGCTCTATCAAATTCCCCCACACTTAAACTCTTGCTTGTCCTCAAGCAATTGCATCAAATCAATTGAGAAATCTATCATAGATTATACAAACTTTCTTTTCAACATTCCAAGCATCTATTCATTTGTAATTCATGACTTGTAGTTTTAATGTCTACTACTTCAACCAAACCGGTTTCTTGTGATCAAATTACTATGGGCAAAATTCAATAGCTAATCTAAACAAAACAAACTTTAATCCTCATGTTTAGCAAAAGAATTTTTATTCCAAAAGTAAATACTTAATCCACTAAGGAAAAACACCCAATTAAACTTCATTGGACATTAGCAAACATATAATCCTTGCAACATAAAGTAAAAGCATATAGTATAAGCTCTTTGCTAGATATTCTTCCTTTTATACATCTTTGTTTTATTCAATGAATGTTCACATTCATGTTTTTTTGATTTATTCAAGCATCTATTTTGACGGGTTTTTGCCCGCTTCTTTTCATGAACTTTTGCCTTTTTCGCCCTTATCGTTATAGTGAGTTCATTGAGTTGGCAACATCCCGAGCTCATCACTCGAGTGATCGGGTTTTGAGATACCCCTACGGACTCTTCCTCACTCTAACATTCAAGTTTGAATACTCTTAACTCAATTAGTTGAATCATTGGAGTAATGGCTATGCTTGATTCTCTTTTTTTTTTTTTTTCACTAAGTGTTATGATTGCTTTACAAACAACTTCAAAGAGTATACAGTAGCTAATATAACCTAGAAGTAAACTTGTTTATTTTTCACTTAGGGACTCGACTTACTCTTAGACTTCCAATTCTAAAGCTAAATACAAAGTAAATTTGTTTCTTAAAGATTTCACTACTTAATTTTAACCACGTATTCTAATCACAGCAGTGGGTGAGTAAAACATTTGAACAAGTCAGTTTCACATTTTGTAGATGCTTATTACAACATTTAGTACAATCTCTAGATTTCATGATAATTTTGAAAAAATTTGGCTTAAAATTGCTTAAGGACAAACATTCAGAGTATAAGTTAGTTCTCTATTCTCTATATTTTATTATCCTCTCCCCCACACTTAGCTTGAACAGTGTCCTCACTGTTCCTAATTCAGTACAATTGAAGAGGAATTAACAACACAAAGGACATTAGAGAATAAGAAAGAGGAAATATTGGTACTTCCCTAGTATTGGAGTGCTTCCTTTAAGCTCTGGAAAGTGTCATCTAATGATATGTATCCTTGCTGCAGCCGATCCAAAGAGTTCAAAACTACACTAAAATCAAAACAAACTAAACTAAAACAAAACAAAACTAAAACAAACCAAAACTAATGCAAAACAAAACTTTTTTTCTTTTTTCTTTTTTTTTTACATGGGTTGCCTCCCATGAAGCGCCTTTCTTTAACGTCTTTGGCTAGACGTTCCTGGCTAAATATTCGGATAAGGATTTGGATTCCAACCTTGGTGCCTGTGGTAATGGGTTAATAACATCCGCAACAAAAACAGGAGAGATATCGTTAGGGTGTTTCATGGCATCATAAATGTTAAATCTAATCACTTCACCATCAAATTCCATAGTGAGGGTGCCATCATTTACATCGATTTTCGTTTTAGAAGTCTTAAGGAATGGTCGCCCTAATAATATCATTGATGAAGTATGAGAATCACTATCGTCCATGTCAAGCACATAAAAATCAGTAGGAAAAACCAACCCATTGACTTGAACTAAAACATCCTCTAGAACTCCCTCAGGATAAACATTGGACCTATCAGCAAGTTGAACAATAATGCCCGTTTCCTTTAAAGGACCAACATTTAAACGTTGATAAACAGACAATGGCATGACATTGATAGAAGCTCCTAGATCACACATGGCTTTAGCGATTCCAAGATTACCTATTTTGCAAGGAATAGTAAACATACCTGGATCCTCGCATTTAGGAGGGAGCTTCTTCTGAATAATGGCGGAAACATTTTCACTCACACTAATCTTTTCATTTCCTTTCAGCTTCCTTTTGTTAGTGCATAAGTCCTTGAGTAATCTAGCATAGCGCGGTATTTGCTTAATTGCATCAAGTAAAGGAATATTTACCTCGACTTTGCGAAAAGTTTCCAGAATCTCTTTTTCTTCTGCTTCCTTCTTGGATTTCGCTAATCTGGAGGGGAAAGGAGGTGGTATCAATGTGACCTTCGATGGCTCAACTAGAGACTTGCTAATCTGGTCACCCTGCTGGCTCGGAGTCGAAGTCTCTTTCTTGGTCTCTTCCTCAAGATTAGACGGATGTCCTTTCTTATTTGATCCCTGCAATTCTGTTCCACTTCTCAAGGTAATGGCATTAACGCTTTGCTTCGGGTTTGGAATAGTTTGAGAAGGTAACTTACCTTGAATTTCTAACCTATTGACAGCTGAAGCAAGTTGGCTTACCTGATGCTCCAAGTTTTGAATGCTTTGCTTTGTTTCCTCCTGAAATTGTTTGGTATTCACAGCTAGAGACTTAACAATATCCTCAAGGGGCATACCTGAAGTGGAAGGAGCTTGGGGTACGTGGTGTGATGGCTTTGGCTGGAATTGTTGGACATGTTGAGGGTTATTGCCATATCGGAAGTTAGGATGATCCCTCCATCCAGGATTGTAAGTATTCGAGTAGGGGTCATATTTCCTTTGTGGTTGTCCTGGAAATCCGCCTACAGTGTTGGCGTGTTCATGGTTGTCATCTTGCAATGTGGGGCACATGTCGGTCGGATGATTAGGAGCAGCACAAATTCCACAAGCTTTCACCTATTGGGTATTTCCAAGAGCTAGCTGCTGCACAAGGGAGGTAAGATTAGAAATTTGATGTTCAAGGTTAGACACACTTACCTCATTTACCTTCCTTGAAGACGTATCGTGCCTATACCCAAATTGTTGTGAATTAGCAGCCATAATGGAGATCAATTCCCTAGCTTGACCAGGGGTTTTGTTTACTATGGCGCCTCTACTTGCAGCATCCATCATCTTTCTTTCCATCGGAAGTAGGCCTTCGTAGAGATATTGGATGAGGAGTTGTTCGGATATCCCATGTTGTGGGCAGCTTGCACACAGTTGCTTGAACCTTTCCCAATACTTATGAAGAGTCTCGGTATCCCTTTGTTTTATACCACAAATTTCTCTTCTTATACCAGCGGCTCTGGATGCGGGGAAGAATTTGTCCAAGAAGAGTCTCACCATATCAGTCCAAGTGGTGATAGAACCTGGAGGCAAATAAAACAACCAATCTTTAGCTTTAGTACTTAAAGAAAATGGAAAAGCACGTAGCTTGATTTGATCGTCGGTTATTCCTTGCGGCCTCATACTAGAACGCACTATATGGAATTCTTTCAAATGCTTGTGAGGATCTTCATTTTCAAGACCATGAAATGTAGGTAGTAGATGTATCAACCCAGATTTCAATTCGAATTCTACGGCTAGTTCGGGGTAGTGAATACAAAGTGGTTGTTGATTCACATCCGGCGCAGCCAACTCCCTTAAGGTTCTCTCGAGATTTGCCATGTCTTCCTCTTTTTCAGAATCAAAGGATGAATCTGACAAGTCCGATACTAAGTTTAGTCCGGGGGATGATCTAGCTTCTTGTCGCAACCTCTTTAGAGTCTTCTCAATCTCCGGATTATAAGTTAGTTCACCTGTCTGAGAAGAACGAGTCATACAAGAATAGAAATAAATTTGACACCAATCCCCGGCAACGGCGCCAAAATTTACCGTGATGTTGTTGATAGCTCGACAATCAACACACATTCTCCATGACCCATCCTTCTTAGGCACCAAAATCACAGGCATTGTACATGGGCTCATGCTTTCTCTCACGTATCCCTTCTCCATCAAGTCATTAGCCTGCCTTTGAATTTCCTTTGTCTCCTCTGGATTACTCCTATAAGCTGGCTTGTTTGGAATAGATGCTCCGGGTACAAGGTCAATTTGTTGCTCAATACCACAAATAGGTGGTAACCCTTTTGGAATCTCCTCAGGGAAGACATCTTCAAAGTCCTGCACAATAGACACAACCACACTAGGCAAAGAGTTAAGAAGTTTGTTAGTATTCAAACAAGTTTTTTTAAAAACCAGCAATAACATGGGTTGCTTCATCACTAACGCTCCCCTCACTACACTCGCTCTTGCCACACAACTCTCCTTTTGCAAGGCTGCACTCTCCTTTTCACTCAACAACCAAGTTGTTCCCCCCTCAACTTAGCCTCTCACACTCTTTCCAGCCTTCCTCTCTTTTTCCTTTTGATATTGACTTTTGTGTTCCTTTTCTTTTTCTATGTCTTTTGCTCTCTCAATCTCCCTCTGTTTTTCACACACCTTATATTTTGCAAAATATTGTTGTAGCTACAACTGATCCTCATACACCTGTTTAGGTGTTAAGGGTTTAAGATTATAGCTTTTGCCATGGTGAACAACTGTATACTTGTTAGAAAAGCCATCATGAACAACCTTCCTGTCAAACTGCCATGGCCTCCCCAACAACACATGACAAGCCTGCATCGGCACTACATCGCATAACACCTCATCCTCATACCTACTAATGCGAAAAGCAATTAAGGCTTGCTTACTCACCTTAGTCTCACCACTATCATTCAGCCACTGCAATTTATATGGGTTAGGGTGTTTAGTGGTCTTGAGCCCCAACCTCTCAACAATGAAAGTGCTCACTACATTAGTGCAACTCCCCCCATCAATGATCAAACCGCAAATATGGTCACCTAGATAACATCTAGTATGAAAGATATTCTCTCGTTGCACCTCCTCTTCTTCCTTCACCTGCACATTCAAAGCTCGATTCACTACTGCTACTAACTTCCCTACTGTAGGCTCCTCGTCATCACTAGCATCCTTCAATGGAGGCATATCATCATCTTCATTATCCCCCTCAGTCTCATACTCACCATCGTCACACAGAATCATAACACGTCTATTCAGACATTGACTAGTAATATGGCCTCTGCCTTGGCATTTAAAACATTTAATGTCACGATTTCTAAGAGTAGAAGAATTAGGTTTACCTTGATGACTAGGAGTAGACCCCCTTGCTTCTACTCTCCTTTTAGCTTGGTGGGTAAAGACTTTTCTTCCTTCCTCCAATGGTTAGTCTTCCAAGTAGATAAACCAGCACCCTGTTGAAACCGTGCAGTACTACTACCTTTCCTCCTGTGTTAGTTCTCAACCTTTATAGCCATGTGGACCATATCTTCCAGTTTTACATAATGTTGTAATTCTACCACATTTTGAATCTCTCTATTTAACCCAGCAAAAAACCTCGCCATGGTAGCCTCTCTATCCCTCTCAACATTTGCTCGAATCATAGTAACCTCCATCTCCTTGAAATACTCATCCACACTTCAGCTTCCCTGCTTAAGAGTTTGCAATTTGTTGTGCAATTCACGATAGTAATAAGCAAGAACAAACCGCTTCTTCATCACCCTCTTCATCTCTTCCCAAGACTCAATGGGTGGTTCACCATTCCTTCTCCTATTCAACATCAGTTGATCCCACCACACTATGGCATAATCTGAAAACTCAATGGCAGCAAGCTTCACTTTCTTTCTCCCACTATAATTATGACAATCAAACACCATCTCTACCTTCTTCTCCCATTCTAAATATGCCTCGGGATCATTCTTCCCTTGGAAAGGAGGAATCTTCATCTTTATACTACTCAATTGATTATCCTCTCTATTCCTATCTCCTCTATCTTCCTAATCCCTAGTTCCTCTATTCCTACCACCATAACCTCTATAACTCGCAATAGAAGGTTCATCAAACTCATTATCAGAATTTTCATCTCCACCCCTTTGTCCTCTCTTAGAACAACTCTCCCTCTTACGCCCTTAAAAGACGTTTTTAGATTGCTCTAGTTTCTGCTCCACTGTTTCATGAATTTGTTCCATTCCCTCCTGAAACATTCTCTTCATCTCACTCCTCAACGCCTCAATCACTAACCCAGCATCAAACCACCCCCTCTCACCTTCAAGAGAATTTTGCCTCGACATAGTTCCTGTAATAAAAGATTAATACTAACACATATATAGAATTAAACCTCACGATTCGCTCCCTCACGTGTTTCACTCAAGAAGGATATCCCACAATCACTCGTGTATTCTCACAAACAGATATGATATCAACTCACCAATCCCTCTCCTCAATTCTCTTGGAACTAATCCAAACTACACCAAATTCTTCTGTAGAATTCAAGAACAAACTCTCTGGGCTTGAATTTTTCCTTTTTCTTTCTTTTTTTTTTGTTTTTGTTTTCGTTTTTTTTTTTTTATAACAAGATTGATAGAATGAAACTACACTACTCAAGAGACAATTAACACTATGGACTTGAGTATGAAGCGATGGTAATACGAAACTTAATTTGAACAATTGATATGAACGATTGGAGTTAGGTTTTGATGTTACCTTTCTCAAACCAAACTGATGTTTAACAAACCTAGGCTCTAATACCAAACTGATATGAACCACGCCCACGTGTGATAAAACCCTATACCAATACGTTTGGAATTGCAACCCAAGATGCCGAATAATCGAAGTGGAAACCGCAACCCGTTGCCTATAGATGAGGCAAGAACCTTGGTATATTCTGTTGACGCCACAATCAGGATGAAAGACCGATTGATAAGTCGGATTTGAACGCCACGGAAGAGATCCGATAAGTTCAAGAGAAGTTCTTTGGAGAACCAAGAGAGGAATACTCTCAAATTATGTTTATCAATGTTGTATGTAAGTTCTATGTTCTGTTTTCCAACCCTAGTAGCTATTAATAGGCTTTACAGCTCGTAAAGAAAAAGCCCAAAACGACATAACATAATAAAGTCGCAGAAAAATAACAAGCAGGCAATGTACGCCGGCTGCGTAGTAGGCGGCGTAGTAGCCGGCGTAGGATGTACGCCGAGTATATACGCTGGCGGCGTAGTGGCCGGCGTAGTCCCTCTGTCGCGCTCTAATTGCAACACCGGTTCAAAGCCGGTAGCGTTTAAGCCAACGTTGTCAAGGCCGGCAGCTTTGATCTCCTATGCTTTGATCTCCTTGAATGACTTGTACAAATGCAAGTTCATTCTCATGGTTGCTCCAATCCTTTCCGGCTTCTTGGACATCCTTTATCAACCCGTTAAGTGCTTCCTTGAATCGTTTCACTCGAGTTCTTGTGATCGGTCCAGGTGGCACTTCAAGAGGGTCCACATTCCACCTTCTAGCTTGGCTCCCATCATGGCTCTCATCAAGAGATAGCACCAACTAAAGTCGACCTGGAAGCACTGCTTAAGGCTTAAGCCAAGTGTAACCGAGGTAAGATGGAGGCTAAGAAGGACAATATCCACCTTCTCAAAAGAGGTTATTTTAGGCTACAGTAGCTATTAAGGATGAGTCCATAGATAACCTAATGGATATGTAGGGTGCTAACAAGGTAAGTCAGGATCTAGTGCTCAAAGAGCAAGCGAAGATAGTAGAGGTCTTGGCAGAGCCTAAAGTGTTAGCACAATTAGCTAGGGAGGAGACCAATTGGGGGGGGTGGGGGGGAATGCCCTAGGGAGGTCAATAGCAATTAGAAGCTATAGAGGAGAAGGAGCATGCAGCCATTTATGTCCCAGACTAGAGCTTCTCGATAGACAATTCCTTGATGGCAAACCCTAGTAGGTGCATAGACTTCTTATTGTAGTCATTGCTACTAAAGGACCAAAAGCTAGTAATAGAATGAGGGAAGAACAAATCCCTAGCCGCCTTAGAGAGAAGGCTATATAATTATGTAGTGGAGACAAGCACCTATCTCATTTCTATTCACCTTGTTGTCTTTATGCCACAGGATATACACCTTTCATTCTTATAGACAAGGATGTTGCAAAAGAGCCTTCATCTAGTACAAGGAAAGAAGAACAAGAAGCTTACTTAGAAATGTTTAGATCAAGCCACAAAGTTAGTCTCAACATGGATCATAAATGTGAAGGCCGAGGCATAGACATCTCGTGTCGAGGTTAGGGTAGCTCACTCTATAATAGAATAGGCTTGAACACTAGTTGAAGAGTAGAGGTTGGAGGTGTAGAGGATCAGAGAGAAGCTGGTGGAGATGGAGGAAAACCTATACATCATCAAGATGGAGAAGAGTCGATTAAGGGCTGAGGAGGAGGGTCATCATGCAAAGATGGCTGAGCTCAAGGGGCAACTCATCTAAAGGCCCTTCTTTAAGTTGTTAAAGAGATGAAGGAAGATTGTAACCTATTCTAGTCCATCTAAGGGAAAGCAATGGAGGACTTTCACTATAGTAGCATTTAGTTGGAGCCCCAAACCAATTTCCTGGTCACAGACATGAGGAAGGCCAAGAAGTATATGTTAGGGTAATATCCCAACCTAGACCTTTCGATCCTTTACCCTTATCTCATGGCTCCTACCAAAAGGGATGAAACCAATGAAGACAATCAAGAGAATCTTGAGGCTATGTAGGGAGAGTAGGCAGTTAATCTGTCGACTAGGCAAGACCCTTAAAGCTTCACCCCTATCTCGTTAAGCTCCTGATTTATATGTTCTTTGCATTTTTCTAATTTTAGGTTGGTATGCCAACTCTTAAGTGATGCAAAGACTTGTAAATTGAAATGAAATTCCTAAGCCTTTGCTTTACTTTATGTCTCCGCTTCATTTTCTTATTTTTTATCTTTGTGTAAATCTTAACTATATATTAGGGATCTGTAGACTAAGGTAAGCTTAATCGTATGCCTTTAAGACTTAGTGTATTCTACTAGACTTAATTACATTGAATATTCAAGCTTTAGCCTAGTCCTTAGTGCTCGAATAAGTCTTTCAAAGCTTTATAGGCATTTAAGGGATTTTTAGACCTTAAAAGGTCAAGTCCCTTAGAAGTCAAACTCATAGACCTAAAGAAGTCGAGTCCTTCAAGATTCATACTTGTGGACCTTAAAAGGCCAAGTCCTTTAAGTGTTAGACTTATGGACCTAAAGAGGTCAAGTCCTTTAAGGTTCAAAGTTGTGGGCTATAAGAGGTTATGTCCTTTAGGAGCCGAACTTATGGACCTAAAAGGTTCAAGTTCTTCTCAATTCTCAATTTTACGCTTAATGAAAAATTGATACTAAAACTCGAGACATGTAATTTAAAAGATATAGGCTTCATTGATTTTCTTGACTTTAAATAGTGTGTACATCATTCAAAATAGGCTTTGAGGTTGTTTGCATTCCAAGTTCTTGGGAATGGTCATGCATCAAGTGTTTCAAGGCAATAAGCTCCATCTCCTATGACTTCTTTGATTCTGACAAGGTCTTCCCAATTTGATGCTAGTTTCCCTTGACCTTCTCTTGACTCAGTGGCCTTAAGCTTTTTGCATACTAGGTCCCTAGGGTAAAAGGCTCTACGCATTACTTTCTTGTTATAGTACCAAGCTGCCCTCTGATGCGAAATCCAACGAATTGAGTTTTGAGACCCAACAACAAACAATTAATATCTTAAACCACCTAAACTTCCAATTTTGGATAAAAAAAAAATTACTGACCCATTGTCTATGGAGGCAAGAACCAGTAATATATATATATAAGAAGAAGAAGAAAAAAAAAAGAAATTATTGACCCGTTGCCTATAAGAGACAAGAACCAATGATATAAACCAAGCTTGAACCCACAAGATCAAAACCCCAACTGCTTGTTCAAAAAGAACAGATATGAGAAATGACTCTTCAATTGAAAAATTCGTCCATGCTCCTCAACACAACTTTTGATGCCCTATTTATAAAGTTCCATGGCTAATTAATGAAAAAAAAAACCATCCACATTCCCATTAACAACCCACTACCAAAGAAAATTAAACGTGCTCTTAACTACACTAATAACTATTTTGTGATGTAAGCAATGACCTCAATTATCTTCTAGAATCCCTAATTACTGCCTTGGTTGATTTGGGCTCCATTTTCTTAGGCTTATATGAAATTAATGAATTTGGGTTCGGCCCAGCTCAATACCTCCAAATTCATTCCAAACTTGACTTCATTTTCAAAAATGATCTTCACAAAACCTTACATAGCTTGCTTGATCTGTTTTGCTCGCACCCTTGTGATTGGCCCTTCGGGTATTTGTAGTTTCTCAATTCCACTTAGATTGCATTTGTCCTCTTCAATACCCGAACCTTGAGATGGTCCCCCATCATCCTCCCTCCCTTCAAAAGGATTCGTCCTCAAATCTGAACCTATATCAAAGTGAGTAAGATCAAACACATTAAATGTGGCACTAACATTATACTCACCTGGCAAATCCAACTTGTATGCATTGTCATTGATTTTGGCCACCACTTGAAATGGTCCATCTCCTCTTGGATCTAATTTAGTCCGCCTTCGAGTTGGAAACCTTTCTTTCCTCATATGCACCCATACCCAATCTCCAGGTTCAGAAGTTACTTTCTTTCTACCTTTGTTAGCTTGGGTAGCATTCTTCTCATTCTGCTTCATGATGTGATGTCTTGCTTCTTCATGAATCTTTTTCACCATCTCAGCCTTCTTTTTGCCATCTAGACTAGTAACCTCATTCATAGGCAAAGGAATTAAATCCAGTGGGGTCAAAGGATTGAAACCATATACAATCTTAAAAGGAGAAAAACCAGTAGAAGAATACACAACTCGATTATACGCAAACTCAATGAATGGAATGCATTCATCCCAAGATTTCAAATTCTTCTTTATCACAACACGCAAAAGAGTAGTCAATGTCCTATTCATGACTTCAGTTTGTCCATCGATTTGTGAGTGACATGTAGTAGAAAATAACAACTTTGTTCCCATTTCCCCCATAAAACACACTAGAAATGATTGAGGAATTTAACATCTCTATCACTTACTATGCTTCTAGGCACTCCATGCAAACATGCGACTTCTCTAAAGAACAATTTAGCAACATGCGTAGCATCATTAGTCTTGTGACATGGAATAAAATGTGCCATTTTCGAAAAACTATCCACAATCATGAAAATGGAATCTCTACCTCTCTTAGACCTAGGTAAACCCAAAACAAAATCTATCGAAACATTAGTCCAAGGTTCATTAGGTACTGGTAAAGGCATGTATAGACCATGTGGTTTAACTCTAGACTTGGCTTTCTTACATGTGATGCATCTAGAGCAAACACTTTCCACATCTCTTTTCATATGAGGCTAAAAGAAATGTTCTTTCAGCACATCTAATGTCTTAGCAATACCAAAATGACCCATAAGACCTCCACCATGCAACTCAAGCACAAGCAACACTCGCATTGAACACCTAGGAATGCATAGCTTATTCTCCCTAAAATGGAATCAATCGTGCCTATAGAATTTATCAAATGCACCCTTTTCACAAGCATGATACACAACATGAAAATCAGAATCTTGTATATACAATTCCCTTATGTGTTCAAATCCAAGCAATTTAGCTCTAAGAATAGTGATAAGAGCATACCTGCGAGATAAGGCATCTACTACCACATTTTCCTTACCTTGCTTGTATTGGATCACATATGGAAACATCTCTATAAACTCGACCCATCTTGCATGTCTTTTGTTCAACTTACCTTGGGCCTTCAAATGCTTCAAAGATTCATGATCTGTGTGAATAACAAATTCTTTCAACCACAAGTAGTGCCGCCACGTCTCCAATGCATGCACCAATGCATAGAGTTCCTTGTCATACATCGAGTACTTCAAAGAAGCTTCATTTAGCTTCTTACTAAAGCAAGCAATAGGACACTTCTCCTGCATCAAAACGGCTCCTATACCAATCCCGGAGGCATCACATTCGATCTCAAAAGTTTTGGAAAAATCAGGCAGAACTAACAATAGAGCATAACATAACTTTTCTTTTATCACATTAAAGGCGTTTTCTTATACTACTTCCCATTTAAACCCAACATCCTTTTTTATTGCTTCAGTCAATGGGGTAGCCAATGTACTAAAATTATGCACAAAATGTCTATAAAAACTAGCTAACCCAAGAAAACTTCTTACCTCTGTCAGTGATTTAGGAGATGGCCAATCCTTGATGGCTTGTACCTTTTCTTCATCCACTTGTATTCCACCTACTATAACAAGAAAACCTAAGAACACCACTCGATCTATATAAAAACTACACTTTTTCAAATTGGCATATAATTTTTCTTGTCTTAGCACATCAACAACAGCCCTAAGATGTTCCATATGCTCATCAAAGCTCTTACTATAAACTAGAATATCATCAAAGTATACAACAACAAATTTTCCAATGAATGCGCGCAAAACATGGTTCATTAGTCTCATGAATGTACTAGGTGCATTAGTTAACCCAAATGGCATCACTAACCACTCATACAAACCATGTTTTGTTTTGAAAGTTGTTTTCCATTCATCACCCTCTTTCATTCTAATTTGATGATAGCCACTCTTTAGATCTATTTTCGAAAATATCACAAATCCATGCAATTCATCAAGCATATCATCTAAACAAGGTATAGGGTGTCGGTACTTCATTATGATTTTGTTAATGGCTCGACAATCTACACACATGCGCCATGTCCCATCTTTCTTGGGCACCAACAGTATTGGAACTGCGCATAGGCTCATGCTTTCTCAAATATGTCCCTTGGCCATTAACGCTTCCACTTGCTGTTGTAGCTCCCTTGTCTCCACAGGATTCACCCTATAAGCTAGTTGATTTGGAATCACCACTCTAGGAACAAAGTCAATCTGATGCTCAATCCCTCGTTTTGGTGGTAGACCATTAGGTACTTCATCGGGAAAGACGTCCTCATAATCCTATAAAAGAGAAAACACACAACTAGGCAAAGAAGTGTCAAGGTTAGAATTCGCAAGCATAGCCTCCTTATATACAAACAGAATCATTGGTCTTCTAACCTTAAGTGCACTCTTGATCTCTCATTCTTTTGCAAAGAAACTCATTCTTTTCTCTTTTCCCTCACCTACAACCGAGCACTCTTGCTTTTCTCTCCTAGAGATTTTACCTTCTCTCTTCTCACCACTCATATTTCTTTCAATTTCATTTTCCCTCTTCTTTTGTTTCTCGGCTTCTACCTCACTTTCCTCACAAATGGCTTTTTTAAACCGTAGTTGATCCTCATACACCTGGCTTGGCATCATTGGCATCAATGTAACTTTCCTTCCATCCTTCACAAATGCGTACTAATTTTTGTACCCATCATGAATGGCTCTCCTGTCAAATTGCCAAGGCCTTCTAAGTAAAAGATGACCAGCATGCATAGGTACAACATCAAAAAGAACCTTATCCATATATTTCCCGATTGAAAACATCACGTGGACCTACTTGTTCACCTTCACTTCTCCACATTCATTCAGCCATTACAACTTGTACAGCTTAGGATGTTTTAGAGTTGACAAACCTAATTTATCAACAAGTATGTTACTTGCTACATTAACACAGCTACCTTCGTCTATGATCAAACTACACACCCTGTTTTGTACATGGCATCGAGTCTGAAAAATATTGTCTCACTGCACATTATCATTCTCTTCTTGTTTAACTCGCACATTCAGGGAATGCATAATGACCAATGACCTGCCTTCTACAGCATATTTACAATCACTAGCATCTTCTAACTATGGCATAATATCACTAGCACAATCAGAGCCATCATCGTTAGTTTCAATCTCCCCACCTTCACGTATGATCATCACTCCTTGATTTGGACATGGAGATGCTATATGCCCAATCCCCAAACACTTAAAACATTTAATATCCCGATTTCTTAGAGTTTGAGATGATGAGTTACCTCTCTCCTTAGTAGCCTGTGGATGCTTCTTCAAGTTCCCACCATCATAGGCTTTGAACCCAGGTTTCTCTTCCCTTTTCCCCCCTGTCCACTTTCCATGGGAGTGGGAATTCAAGTAGTTATGGTTCCCAGCTCGAGTGACTTTCACTTCTTTAAGTTGTTGCTCAACTTTCATGGCCATATGCACCATGTCCTCTAACTCCACATAGTGCTATAATTCCACGACATTGGCGATGTCACGATTTAGTCCACACAGGAATCTAGCCATAGTAGCCTCATGGTCTTCCTCAACATTAGCTCGGATTAAGACTACTTCCATCTCCTTATAATAGTCTTCAACACTCTTCGACCCTTGTTTGAGGCTTTGTAGCTTAAGCTGTTGATCTCAATAATAATGTGATGGGATAAATCGTCTTCTCATGGAAGCCTTCATCTCCTCCCAATTGGAATTGGTCGTTCACCGTTCCTCCGTCAAGATAAGATCAATTGATCCCACCAAACAATGGCATAATCTGTAAATTCCACTACTGCAAGCTTCACTTTCTTCTCCTCAGAGTAATTGTGGCAATCAAAAACCAGCTCAACCTTTCTCTCCCATTCAAGGTAGATGTCGATATCATTCCTCCCTTAAAAAGGAGGGATTATCATTTTGATACTCCCAATATTTCTATCAACTCCATCTCTAACTCTGTTATTGACACCGTCATTCCAGCATCGATCGTGTCTTTCATCCTCTTCTTCAGCAAATTCGTCTCGAGGCATGACTGGTCGACGTACTTGTCTCCATACAGGAGGGATTCCCATAAGAGATCTTGTTTGCAATTCATTGATCCGCTCATCTTGTCTATCCATTCGGTCACGAATTTCTCCGAACACCACATGCACGCGCTCGAACTGTTGCTGCATAGCTCTCAATAGAAAGGATTGATTGGGTCATCCCCTTGATTCTCGTGTTCTAACATGATGATGATCCTAAAAGAAATTCAGTTAAGAAGTCATCACACACTCCCTCACATGTTTCCACTCAAAAAGTCTATCTACACTCGTGTTGCACACAGATTAATGGCTTTTACCCTTGATTACGCTCGCCCACTCTCACCTTTTACCACTCTTGTTTTCCCAAACCAAGTTCTTTAAGAACACAATAATTGAAAAACCAAAGTATTCACTTGTAAAACTCAAACATCAATTCATATAATTAGCCCTAAAAGGGGCCAAGAAGATAGTGATTAAGAAAACACAAAGACGGCAAGAAGAAACAACACCGTTGAAGTAATGCTTAATAGAAGAATAAATTTATTGTGGAGTATAATATGTAAGGAATCAACTCGGGCATTGATGATGATAGAAGATAACACAAGAGAATTTTTCTTTCTTTTCTTTTTTTCTTTTTTTTTAATTTTGTTTGCTGATTTATTTTTCCAAAATGACACATAATAGAAATAGTAGAACAATATTATTGAAGAAATAAATGAAATTTCAATAAAGAATATGAAGGATAAAGGATAATAACCTGATTGAGAATCAAATTGGCTCTGATACCAAAAATGATGCGAAATCCAATGAATTGAGTTTTGAGACCTAACAACAAACAATCAATATCTTGAACCGCCCAAACTTCCAATTTTGGAGACAAGAACCAGTAATATATATATAATAAGAAGAAGAAGAAAAAAAGAAATTATTGACCCATTGCCTATATGAGACAAGAACTAATAATATAAACCGAGCTTAAACCCACAAGATCAAAACCCCGACTGCTTGTTCAAAAAGAACAAATATGAGAAATGACTCTTCAATTGAAAAATTCATCCATGCTCCTCAACACAACTTTTGATGCCCTATTTATAGAGTTTCGTGGCTAATTAATAATAAAAAAAAA
The DNA here is from genome assembly GCA_037954665.1 of Laguncularia racemosa. Taxonomy (NCBI): domain Eukaryota; kingdom Viridiplantae; phylum Streptophyta; class Magnoliopsida; order Myrtales; family Combretaceae; genus Laguncularia; species Laguncularia racemosa. The sequence continues at coordinate 3,826,242 of JBBMOL010000035.1, forward strand.
ACCATCCACATTCCCATTAACAACCCACTACCAAAGAAAATTAAATGTGCTCTTAACTACACTAATAACTATTTTGTGATGTAAGCAATGACCTCAATTATCTTCTAGAATCCCTAATTACTGCCTTAGCTGATTTAGGCTCCATTTTCTTGAGCTTGTATGATATTAATGAATTTAGGTTCAGCCCAACTCAATGCCTCCAAATTCATTCCAAACTTGACTTCATTTTCAAAAATGATCTTCACAAAGCCTTGCATAGCTTGCTTGATCTGTTTTGCTCCCACCCTTGTGATTGGCCCTTCGGGTATTTGTAGTTCCTCAATTTCACTTAGATTGCATTTTTCCTCTTCAATACCCGAACCTTAAGATGCTCCCCCATCACCCTCTATTTGTAAGCTGCCACATACGTAATCATAAGGTCTCAAACTTCTTCCACAAAGTTTTAGATTATCACAAAGGCTAACTTTATTATCTTCCATATTTAAGCCCTACGATCTCGTCATGGTGATTTTGAGCTCTATAGGCAATACAACCTTAGTTCTAAAGGCCAAGTTGAATGGAACCTTTCCATTTGAAGTCCTAAAAGTCATCTTATACCCCTAAAGGATGTAGGGAAGCTCATTTGCTCACTTGCTCTTGGTGTTAAACATCCTCTTCCTTAAGTTGTTCAAGATTGCCATGTTTACTACCTTGATTTAGCCATCGAATCTAGGTGCATAATTGAGGTGTAGTGGATCCTTACGCCTCAATCTTAATAGAACTCTCTAAACTTTTCATTATCGAACTGAGTCCAGTTATTGGCTATGAAAGCTTAAGGGACTCCAAATCTACACATGATGGATCTTCAAACAAAACCCTCCACACTCTTCTCTACGATATGCACTTCTGCTTCGACTTCTATCTATTTAGTGAAGTAGTCCATGGTTACAATGATATATTAACATTATCCCATAGCCTTAAGGAAAGGGCCCAATATGTTTATCCCCCATTGTGAAAAGGGCCTTAGACTCGTGATGGGCAAGATGTCAAGGCTCGGTGGTTAGTCAATTAGTGCATGTTTTTAGCACTAAAGGCACCATTGGACTACTGCATTGGTGTCTTCCTTCATGGTCAACCAATAATAGTCGAGGCGAAGTACTTTAACTACTAGCATATAGCTTTTAATGTGGTTACTATACCCTTATGTGCAATTCTTCAAGGATCTACCAGGCTTCATTAGGTAGGAGGCACTTCAAGTAAGGCAGGCTAAAAGAGCGCCAATACAATTGATTGTTGATGAATGTGTATGGAGCCAAACTATACATGACTTTTGTTGCCTCCTTGTCTTTTAGGGCAATACCGTCTCAAATATACAAAACGATGGAGTCTATCCAATAGAGCTTGGCTAGTGGAGGTCAAATTTCCATTACCTATTGACAAGACTTGTTGATGATCTTGTCAAGTAAGAACTTTATTAATACCTTCTTGTCCAAGCCAAATAAGCATGTCAATGCTAGCTTTAAGAGGTTGTCTACTTTTACGTTCTTGCTTTAAGGAATCTTGTGGACTATTCATAAAGGAAAGTCCTTTTCTGAGTGTCTTTACTACCTTTAAATATTTAAACATCCCTTCATCCTTCACCACATACTCCCCTCTAACCTGTTAGACAATAAGGTAAGAGTTTGAGAAACTTTAGAGACTTTCAAAGCATTGCGATCAACAATAAAGTTTGTTGAAACTTAGGATTTGATGGTTTCTAACGGTCAAGACTATAAGCCATAAGCACTCAGTTTGACAACATACCTAACCATTTGACTCATGGTGTCTAGCTTGTGGAGCATTTAGTGTAGTGGTTAGTTGATAAAGACAACAACTTAGTGTACTTCAAAGCAAGGTTGGAATCGTTAAGCGAAAACCACTATAGTCAGTGTAAACTTCTCGATTAGAGAGTATCTAATCTCAAGCCCATGCAACATATGGATCACATAGTGAATGGGGCGATGATCCCTTCCTTTAACTCAGATGAGTACTGAAGATAGGGTTCAATCATTAATGGAGAGGTATAAGCACAGTAGCTCTCCTAGAATTGGCTTTAATAGGACAGGTGGAGATGTTAGGAATGATTTGAGCTTATTGAAGCCATCTTGGCACTGTTCAATCCATTAGAAGTTTAAAGGGTTCTTTAAGATCTTGAAGAACTTTGAACACTTTTCAGTAGCTTCAAACATAAACTTGTTAAGCAAAACAACTCTTTCTATAAGCCTTTGGATTTCCTTGACAGTCCTAGGGAGCTATATGCTAAATATGGCTCATATTTTCTTAAGGTTAGCCTTGATACATTGCCTAGTGACCATATACTCAAGGAACTTGTTGACATGACTCCAAAAACACATTTTTGTAGGTTAAGCTTCATATTGTTTTGCCATAATGTGTTGAAAGTTTCTTGCAAGTCCTCGAGATGGTCTTTAAGCTCGACACTTTTGACTATCATATCGTCTACATAAATCTCCACATTCTGACCTTTATGCTCCTTGAACATTGTCGTCACCAACCTTTAATGCATTGCCCTAACATTCTTAAAGCCAAAGGGCATGACTTTGTAGCAGTATATACCAAAGTTAGTGTTGAAGGAAGTGTGTACCTAGTCGAGCTCATGCATCCATATCTGATTGTAGCTTGATAAAGTGTCTATAAAGCTCAAGAGTATATAGTCCGAGGTGATGGGAATCAAACCTATGGTTCCAACAATGGGGAAACCAAATTGGATACATGAGGCCAAATATCCACATGTTATCTTATTTATCTAATAATAATTTATCTTTGCTTTGTAGCAGCTAAATTTATCGATTTTTACAGGATGGCGAATAAAATTCAATAAGGATCAATTAGAGGTCATTCATGGACTTACACCAACCGGTCCACACGTGTTCCATTGAATTGAAGAACCAGCTATTTTGAAGGCTTATTTGTAATTGTATTTTGTTGTTTAAGAACTGACCAATTGTTAGTTTAGTTTGTAATTTGGTTTTGTTGTTTTTACCCTAATTTGAGCAAGTATAAATACTTGCTAAGTAGGTTTTAGAAGGGACTTTTTAAACATTTAGAAATCTGCCTTCTTTTGCCGTGAGGGGAGTTCCATCTTCTTGCAATACACTCTTATCAATTTCAATTGAAATTGTGGCAAGTTGGCTTAAGGAGTATTGAGAGTCATATCAATTCCTCTTAAGTTGCTTCCAATTATATCTAGTGCGTCATATCTAGTTGTAATTGGTTGTGTTACTTTGTTCTTGTTCACGTGAATTAGGGTTCCAAAATTCAAATTTGATTCAATTCTAATTTAAGTGGAATTCGGTTCATTTTAGTGTTATCCTTTACATATTATGCAATTGCAATCGATCTTCATCATAATTTGGCATTAGATCAATTTTACTCACGCAATTTAGGGTTAACGTGATAATTGGTATTACGCCATTTTTGTGGACTTAGTTGGGTTAATTCTTCAATTAGCTTTATGTTCTTGCATTTGGATCCAAGGCACATCATACTTTTTGGTATCAGAGCACATCATAATTTTTTGTATCAGAGCACATCGTATTTTTTAGTATCAGAGAAAGGTTTAGAGAAGGGAAATTTTCGTGATTCACAATTAGGATTCAGGGTTCTTGATCCTTCAGTCCAAAATTGAATTGTGCGAAGAGAAATTTAAAGTCTTGTGTTGAATTGTTCCTTAAATTGCTTGCATGATCTCTAATTGAAGTATTGTGAAGTGCAGAAATCAACTTGCATCCTTTACCGTGAGTGGATTGTGAGTGGAAGAAGGGGAAGTTCTTTGAATTTGAATTCCATCATTTGAAGTAGTGTTGATTGTTGCCTTATTATTTCCTTGCAAATTTTCAAAATTGGGAGTGCAATTTTCATATTTGCTCTTCTTGCCAAGGAGGATTTAGAAACAATTTGAATTCAAAAGCAAACATTAAGTTGAGGGAGTTATTGTGTATTGTTAATCTTAATACACTTTAACTATTTTTGAATTGTTTACTCACCATTTGGAGAAGCCTTCATTAATTGTTCCATTGTTGTTGTTGCCATGAATTAGGAAGTGTAAAAGTGGTGTAGAAGTGTGTGTATTGTAGTTGAAGAAGTGTTACACCGTGGAAGTGAGTGTATGTACCGTGGTGTAGTGTTGTGATTGTTGTTGTTGGCATGAAAGTGTGGTTGTTGTGAAGTGGTGATTGTGAGTGATAAAAAAAAAAAACAGAAAAAGAAAATTTTAAAACCATGTCGAATGATAGTGTAAATGGGGGAATTGGTAATGAGGCTAATAGCTAAGTTGGTGACAGTCCAGGTCATCGAACTGTGGGTAGAAGAACTTTGGAGGAGTAGTTACAAGGCCTCACCACCATTGTTGCTAAATTAGCAACAAGGATAGATTGGATGACGATGCCACAACCACCAGTGGCAAATCCTCAAGCACCACTACCTAGGGTAGTTCCTCAGAATGTTCATAGAGAAGGAGCAGTGAGAGGTAATATGGGTAGAAGTAATGTGCTCAAAATCAAGCCTAAGCACATTCAAATGAATCAAAGAAACAAACTCCAAATCTCAAACATAAACCGGTTCAATTGGAATGGAATTTGCGTGAACCCTATTGAAATTTTGATGAAATCTGAAGGTCAAAAGATGCAATTAACAATCCATCTATGTAATCTTCACCAAATAACAACAATTACAAGTGAAATCCACGTGAATTATATCAAGAAGAATAGATCAAAAACCGTGATTTCAACTTCTTCCTACAATTCCCATTCACATCACAAATGATGATGATGATAACAAGTACTAAAACAATCAATCTTATAACAAGATAATTGATCACAAATGCAATCAAAAATCTAACCAAGAACTTCCAAATCAACCCTAGATATGACTCACTAGTGATGAAATGGAAACACAACAAAGAAGGAATTGATATTACACACAATTGCCCTTTGTTGCACTCATCACAATTTCAACTCTTGGAAATTGAAATTGATAAGAGAAATTGGATCTAGGGAAACCCTAAGCCCTCTCATGAAAATGTGAAGTGTATTCTGAAAAATGTTTGCCTCCTCAAACCCTACTATAAGCAAGTATTTATACTTGCTACTCCTAGGGTTAGAAAATGGACAAAAATTACAAGTTTGCCACTTTTAAGGTAGCCAGTTCTAATTGGAAATTACAATAAAATGAAAGTGTCCCAAAAGAAAAATACAACATAAAATAGTCCATAGAACAATTACAAAGTACAAAAATATCATAAGTCTTCAGGAGCCAATGCTTCGGAATTGAACAATCGCAACGGGTCTTTGATTGTAAATCTGAAAATGTCCCGTATCCATCAACTATTGTAGGACATATTGGCATCTCATGGAGAATTATTATTGTACCTGTAAGATTATTTCTCAAATATTTATTAGAATAAAAGATATAAAGTAAAATATGAGTGATTTGGATCATCATCCAAATCGAGTTCTGAAAGTGTCGATGGTGCCGGAAATTTTCCCATCAAGAAGGATAGAGGGAGATTATCAAGCTCTTAGGGAGGAAAGAGATGATAATTTTGGGAATAACCCTTACCCAGATAGGGATTTCAAACTACCTCAGGGATTGAAATATGTGAAATTGCAAATGCCTTCATTCGATGGCAGGGGTTCAGCAAATGATTACTTGGATTGGGAGGACAAGTTTGAGGGTCTATTCAAGTGTTATGAAATTGATGATAACACTAGGGTTTATCTTGCAGCTATGGAATTCATAGGTTATGCCTCCTTATGGTAGAAAAATCTGGTGATTAGCAGACGAAGGGATGGAGAGGCTGAAATACATACCTAGTAGGACATGAAATGGGTTTTAAGGAAAAGGTTCATACTTGAACATTACAAGCAGGAACTATTTATGCGTTTCCAAACACTAAGGCAGGGAGGCAAAAAAGTTGATGACTATGTATAGGAGTTTGAGATACTGATGATCAAATGTGGATCAGTCAAGCCTCCTAAGCAAACCCTAGCACGATTTGTGTCTAGGTTGAAATATGAGATTGCCTGCATTGTAGAGTTGCAGAGGTATAATACACTTGATGAGTCTATACAGTTAACCTTGAAAGCGAAGAGGTAAAAGCGATCCAACCCTTTTTGAGCCACTAGTAATAGGTATGGAAATACAACTAAACCTATTGGTAAAGCTGGGAATGTGGGTCAAATGGGCCAGCCCGCCCCGACTTGCACCGGCCCGTGGGTTAACGCGAGCCGACCCACAGTGGCCAGCAAAGGTTACGGGTAGAAAAATTCGGTTCGCCTCACCCCGCCCTGCAATTTTTTTTTTTTTTTTACAAATTTAGTATTCTAAATTCTTTAAGTTAAACTTATGAAAGCTAGTAATTTATTATTGATCTAGTCCAATGGAAATGTAATATATTACAAAATTCTTATTGAATAGAAATAGGAGATGTACATGTAGGCTTAAACCTATAATAGTTAACCATGTTATTTCAATTTATGCGTACTTACTCTTAAATCAAATTCTCATACGATAGAAAAGAAAACAACCTAAAACGATAATTAAGCAAATGTAGCAATTATCATAAAGTACTTTTTACTAATTATATAGGAAAATAAAGACAATAATAAAGGAGATAAAATCACATATACAAATCAATCATCAATCATCACTATCATCATCATTAACAACCAAATTAGAGTCTCCCTTTGATGAAGCAGTCCCACTCCCACCCCCACTTCCATTTTCTTCTTCTTGATCTACAATTTATGACATTATACATATAATTAAATTAGATAATAAATGCTTGAAACAATACGTTAAAAGAAAATATTACCAACATAACAAAAATAAATTACCTTCACATGCAAATCCTTGTAACCAATTACGTGTACAAATTAAAGCTTCTACATTGGCTGGGAGTATAGAACTACGATACTTATTAAGTACACAGGCGCCGATATTGAAAGCTAACTCTGACACTACAGTAGTAATTGGAATGCTAAGCACATTGGAGGCCATGATAGATAAATTAAGATATCTCTGGCTTTAACCCTTCCAATGTTGTAACACATCCAATTCTGAATAGAAGTCCATATCCATTACTAGCTCATCTAGATAAATATCTAAAGAAGATTTACCACAACTTTGTACTTCTACTTGATGGTATCGGAATTCCTACATTATTAAGGAAAAAATTAATTAAATACCGATATATAATACGACAAAAAATATCATTAAAAAGTAAACAAAATTATTAAACTTACCACTAAAGTAGCAAAATCAATCTTCAAGCCCTTCCCAACTCTATGTGTTGCTGCTCCTTTACTGCTACTACCTCCAGATGTGTCTTGTCCCTGAGAAGATGATTCAACCTGATGGCTTCTAGTTCTAGATATGTGATCTGTTTTGCTCTTCTCATATTCTCCATAGAGTTTATATAACTTGTTCTTTATGTGAGCCAACTTCTCTTCACAAGTGAGGGGATCAAGTTTATTAAAACAAAAGTTCAAAAAATCAAACTTCATTCAAGGATCAAAGATTGCTCCAAGTGCAAAGATAACACTATAATCACTCCAATACTTATCGAACTTCTGTTTCATTCTAATAGACATCTCCCTTATGGCATCATCTTCACTACTTAAATTTTCATTCAGCAAACATTCAATCCTCCATACTTGCAAAAAATAGTGGTTTGAAATTGGATATGATGATCCTGACATCAAATTGGTGATATTATGAAAAGGGCTCAAAAACTTGCATATCTTTTCTGCTCTTTCCCACCCATCAATGGTTGGAAAATATTTATAGTGACGGTCATTCAATTGAAAGCAAGAAAAAGCACATCAATACTTGAGTGTGCTATCAAGCATAAGATAAGTGGAATTCCATCTAGTAGTTACATCCAAGCGCAAACCAAGATTGGTATCAATGTTGCCAATCTGTTCAACACACTCCAAAAAGTGTTTCATTCTACTCTCAAAGCCTTCACATACTTGACACTCTCCTTTACTTTATGCAACGCTTCACTACTTACAGTCAATCCTTTTTTAATGATCAAATGAAGAATATGAGCACAACATTTAATACGAAAAAACTCACCATCACATAACAAACTATGTTGTAAGTTCAATTGCTCTTTCAAAAAATCTTTTATACAATCATTTGCAAATGGATTATCCAATGTAAGGGAGAATATCTTCCTATTTATGCCCCAATCTTTCAAAAATTCAAATACTTTTTTCGACAACTCAAACCTTGAGTGAGGATGGGGCATTTTACAAAAAGCAAGAATTTTATTATTCAGTTTCCAATTGTCATCCACATAATGTCCAGTCAAACAAATATATCCCTCACTGGTAGAAGCAGTCCATACATTAGAAGTCAAACATACTCTCCCTGGAATTTTTTGCAATATTTGTTGCAAATTCTTTTTTTTTTAGTCAAATATAAATTCCAAACATTTGATGTAGCTTATAGGAATCAAAATCCGACAAGACCTAGCATTAGGGCAAGAACTAAAGGAATTCAAATTTTGGCGATAAGGGCCCATTTTGAGCAGATCGACCCCGGAATTATTTATAAATTAACCTCTTTTCTATTATTCTTGTATTTTGTTTTCCAACAGGCACACTTATCATATTTTATAGGGCGATAGACAAACTCACTTAGACTCAGCTTGTGGGTTATCCATGGACCGACCTGAACCGGCGATGAGTTGGGCCGATGAATCCTATAGAAGACCAGCATCTTGAAGACCAATTTCTTTTATATTTTTTTCATTTGCATGGACTATTTATGTTGTAATCATTTTGGAACACTTTTATTTCCTTGTAATTTTCATTTAGGACTAGCCACCTTAAAAGTGGCAAACTTGTAATTTTGACCACTTTCTAACCCTAAGAGTAGCAAGTATAAATACTTGCTTAAGAGAGGGTTTGAGGAGGCCATTTTTTTCATATTAGAATCATACACCTTCACGTGTGGAATTAAGGTTCATCCTTAGTTCAAACCTCTTATCAATTTCAACCCAAGAATTGGAATTGTGGCGAGTGCGATGAAGGGGAATTGTGAGTCATATCGATTCCATCTTTGTTGTATGTTCATTTCTTCTCTAGTGAGTCATATCTAGGGTAGATTTGAATCTTTCTTGGACTTATTGGTGATTGTAATTAGTGGACAATCATCTTGTAAGGTTGATTGTTCATTGAGATTGAATTGCTCTTTAGTGATTGGCGTGAATTGGCATGGTCGGAAGGGTTTGAGTTCATGGTTTTTGAGCTAGTATTTTTCATCCATTTCACGTGTAATTATCTTGTTCTTATTGTTGATTAGTGAAATTGACCATTAGTGGAAGTTGATTGAATCTTTTGAACCATTGGATTGCATCAAAGTTCCATTAGGGTTACGCAATTTCCTAATCCATTGAACCGATTTGTATGAGACTTGAGAATTGTTTTTCTTGAGTCGTTTGATTGTGCTTGAAAGTGGTTTTGAGCACATCATCTTTTGGTATCAGAGCACAAGTTAAGAGAAGGGATTTATTGTTGTTTGATTTCATGAATTATCATCTTCAATTAGGGTTATTCAATTTTGAACCACAATTGTGTTGTTGTAGTTTATGAGTTGCGAAATTACCTTAATTGGAATTTTAATTTGCTATTTGTTGGAGTTGGATTGGGAAGGTTGTTGTATCATCTTGTGATTAATTATTTTCGTGGGAGGAAAGAAGAATAGAAGTGTTGTTAATTCAACAATTTTGTGAACTTGAAAGATTACCTTTGTTCTTGCCGTGACTAGCTTGAGGTTTAAGAGGAGGGATTTATAATTTGGAATTCCAAATTTAAGGATTGTTGAATTATTACATTGATCTGAATTGTGAAGTGGAGTTGTGTTTTATTCTTGTGTTGTTGAAGTGCTATCTCGTTGTTTAGTTGTTGTACACTTGGAGACTTGTAACATTCTTGGATTCCTTGAGAATTGACCGTGAATGTGAAATGTCTTTGAAGTGAAACGTGAAGAGAAAAGAGTATTGGTCCTTTGTGATCAAGTGGAGAAGTGAAAATTGTCTTGTGTCATTTCAGATTTAAGGAGTGGCAATTGAGATTTCAGATTTGAAATTTTCAGAATTAAAGTGTGAGTTAAGAAGTCAATTTGAATTTCAAAACACACATTAAGTCATTGTTAATTGTGTGTCATTTGAATTTAAAATAGCTTCTTACCATTTGTGGAATCTTGCACTTATTGAACTTCTTTTGAATTTGAAAGTTGAGTTACCTTTTGTTGTAAGTTGCGGCTTGAAACTTGAATAGAAGTGGGGAAGTTTAAGTGTGGAAGAGTGTGATCTTGAATTGTTGCAAGAAGATTCTAGAAATTGAGTAGTGTGTTTGCAATTTTTAGATTGCATTGTGTAAAAAAAAAAAGGAAATCATTTGAATTCAAACACCTTCTTTAAGTTTGAGGCAATTCATTGAGTAGCATTGAATAAGTTTTATTTGAATTTGAATTGTTCTTACCATTTATAGAGGAGATTGCATTTAGTAAAGTGATTTGAATTTGAATCTATTGCTACCTTTGAGTGTGAGTTGCAACGTGGTGAATTGGTGTTGTGGTGAAGTGAGTGCACCGTGATTGTGTGTATGTGTGGTGGTGTAAGAGTGTTTAAAAAAAAAAAAAAAGTTACAACGTATAGTAGTGTTGTAGTGAATTGGTTGCACCGTGTAGGAGCGAGGTGTGTGTGGTGGTGTAAATTTGTGGAGTTGTGTGTAGTGTAAGGTGCTGCACATTAAGACTCATTGTGGGTGTAAAACTTTAGCAGGAAAGGAAAGTTGAGTAGTGAAGTTTGAATTCAAAAATAAGCATTAAAGTGTGAAAGTAATTGAAACTCATTACTTAAACACTTGCTAGTTGAATTTAATTCTTAACTACCTAGAAATAATTGTGTGTACTTCATTAATTTAACTTTACTTAAGGTACCAAGAATTATTTCATTGTGCTTCAATTATTTCACTTGACTTTACTTAAAGTAATAATAAGCATTTCTTATATTGGTTGATTGTGAGCACCGTGGGTATGTAGGGGCGTATAAGGGTGTGTTGTCGTAGTGTGGTGAAGTGTATTGAGGTTATTGAAATTAGTAAGCAACAATGTCAAGTGAGTTGTATTTGTCTACTAACATATTGCATCGGGGCTTGACTTCCTTTCAAACCATTGATGAGGGACAAAGAGAAAACTTGTTCCATACTTCTTGTAGGGTACAAGGAAACTTGTGCGCAATTATTATTGATGGTGGTAGTTGTACTAATGTTGTAGCTACATCATTAGTATCAAAGTTGAAACTTGAAACTATCCCACATCCCAAACCCTATACATTACATTGGTTAAATGATTAGAATGGTCTTTGTGTAACCCAAAGGGCTAGGGTACCCTTCAGTATAGGGGACAAGTACTATGATGAGCTTGAACGTGATATTCCTCCTCTTTGTACATCCCATATATTACTTGGTAGACCATGGTTATATGATAGGATGGTATTACATGATGGGTATAGAAATACTTATATGTTCAAAAAAGATGGAAAACGTATAGTATTGAACCCTATGTCACCATCAGAGGTCCAGGAGATGCAAAGACAGATAAAACAACCATCACAGAATCTTGAGGATCATAGCCACATGATCAAACCTTCAGAGGACCAAACTGTGCAGACGCAGGTATGCTAACCTTCAAAGGTTCTTTAGGTCTCTAGTGACACGAGCCAACCCTTAGAGCATAAAATTTGTCAGACACCAATGTGCCAACCTTCAGAGGATCTTGATGATCATAGTCAGACGAATAGACCACCAGAGAGCCAGACTGTTCAGAGACAGTTATGTTCACCTTTAGAGGTTTCAGAGGGTAATGAGCAGTTGAGCCAACCATTAGAAGACCATGAGATCAGCAACATACAGATGAGTTAGAAAAGGAGGTGTTAAGGAAGAGTCACCGATCCAAGCTCAAGAGCCAAGTCAAGAAGAAGATCAAGTGGCTAAGGATGAAGTTCAAGGGGTTTCAAGTACGATTAGCTTGCCTCAAGGACCAATCACGAGATCAAGAGCTAAGAAGCTACAACAAACATTGAATTCTCATTTGCAAGGCTTGGTGAAGATCACAGGTGAAGGACTTCAAGGGATTCAAAGCTTTGGGGCAAAAGAAGGCCAAAAGAACTTCAATTTGATGAAAATAGCATCGGGTGAAGATACACCGGCTAAAGGCTGCCGGCCTTGGAGCCGGCCTTGCAAACGCCGATGTTTTAGTGCACTTTCAAGGAAGGCCGCCGGCCTTGAAAAGTAGGCTGCCGGCCTAAATGGCCGGCTTTCTTTTTATGCGCACTTTTCACTTGTTTTGCGATTTCCATGTAATGTTTTAGGGTTTTCTCCTTTATATTCCGAACCTCCTCATTGTAAAACTCAGTTTTAGAGATATTGAAAATACCAAAAAGCTTATTGCTTTGTTCTTTGTGTTCTTATTTGAATACATGCTCCTAGGAACAATCAAGGAAGATTGATCGACTTCTCTTGTGGATTGTTTCGAAATTAGGGCTTTCCATAGTTCTAATTCTTAGATCATTAACCTAAGTCAAACCTAAATTCTAATCTTCTTAGGGATTGATTTCTAAATTGGTGTCGTGGGTTTTCGTATTACTGCATTGGGGGTTCACACTAATCAAAAGGGTTCTCAAGGCGTGATTGCGAAGGTTTTCGTATCAAGAGGAAACGGTTTCAGTGGAACGGGTTGATTCAGGTGTGACTTTATTGGATAATGGAGCATTATTTGTGTTGCAGATGAGATGCATCCTAGAAATGGAGGAGAGAAAACAATCACCACCCGTGGTATTTCAGATTTTGGGATTCTACAATGATATTTCTTCAAGTGGCTTGCTAGGAGGAAACAAAGTCTCTACTGCATTTGATCTACCAGATTTGAGGACAAATCTTTTTGAAGCCCGAGGAGATGATAGGAATCAAAATCCAACAAGACCTATCATTAGGGCAAGAACTAAAGGAATTCGAATTTTGGCAATAAGGGCCCATTTTGAGCAGATCGACCCCGGAATTATTTATAAATTAACCTCTTTTCTATTATTCTTGTATTGTGTTTTCCAACAGGCACACTTATCATATTTTATAGGGCGATGGACAAACTCACTCAAACTCAGCTTGTGGGTTATCCATGGACCAACTTGAACCGGCGATGAGCTGGGCCGATGAATCCTATAGAAGACCGGCATCTTGAAGACCAATTTCTTTTATATTTTTTTCATTTGCATGGACTATTTATGTTGTAATCATTTTGGAACACTTTTATTTCCTTGTAATTTTCATTTAGGATTAGTCACCTTAAAAGTGGCAAACTTGTAATTTTGACCACTTTCTAACCCTAAGAGTAGCAAGTATAAATACTTGCTTAAGAGAGGGTTTGAGGAGGCCATTTTTTACATATTAGAATCATACACTTTCACGTGTGGAATTAGGGTTCATCCTTAGTTTAAACCTCTTATCAATTTCAACCCAAGATTTAGAATTGTGGCGAGTGCGATGAAGGGGAATTGTGAGTCATATCGATTCTATCTTTGTTGTATGTTCATTTCTTCTCTAGTGAGTCATATCTAAGGTAGATTTGAATCTTTCTTGGACTTATTGGTGATTGTAATTCGTGGATAATCATCTTGTAAGGTTGATTGTTCATTGAGATTGAATTGCTCTTTAGTGATTGGCGTGAATTGGCATGGTCGGAAGGGTTTGAGTTCATGGTTTTTGAGCTAGTCTTTTTCATCCATTTCATGTGTAATTATCTTGTTCTTATTGTTGATTAGTGAAATTGACCATTAGTGGAAGTTGATTGAATCTTTTGAACCATTGGATTGCATCAAAGTTCCATTAGGGTTATGCAATTTCCTAATCCATTGAACCGGTTTGTATGAGACTTGAGAATTGTTTTTCTTAAGTCATTTGATTGTGCTTGAAAGTGGTTTTGAGCACATCAGTAGCAGTTTTTCTACTAATTAGCTTATAATCATGATTATATAGCCTTAAGAACTGTATGATCCTCCTATACTCAACAAATGAAAATGGCAGATCATGTTCAATAATAGCCATAGCCATTACCTCACGAGCAAATTTAGGATCTAGTTTTCTTGATCTTAACTTGCTAGCATGATCAATTATCATATCACCAATATCATTATATCTAGGAATTTGACTCAAACGACACTTTTCTCTATGTCGATGTAAAGATGAAGTTCCATGTGAATGTGCTCCAAGAACATATTCCTTCCCACATGCTTTACACTTAGCCCTATTTTTACCATCCTTCCTAATACCAATTTTTGTAAATATTTCACAAACCTCAAAAGAAGAGCTACCTACTCAAGCCTTCTTACCTACATGTTCTTCAGATTGAGAAGATCCTAGTTATAGATTATCGTTACGCCCACCGACTTCAGACACATCATCTACATTAATAGGTTCCATTGCAGTCTCATTACTTAGAGGATCCATTCTATAAATATATTTCAACATTAATATATATACTGCAACATAAAAAAATTAAAAATTCCTTCTTATGATAATATAGAAAATGTTATTAGTAGTAGTACACTTATTTTACAAAATCTTTATATATATAAGATTATAATTTATAAAATATAAATATAGTCACCGCACCAGTGTTACCCCACCGGCCACAATCATGGCGTCACCACATCGACCATCGTCGATTCGCCACTATCACAGCGTCACTCACTGCCGACGCTACAGTCCCCAAACCGTAAACCTAACACGACAACACCAATAACTAGTCCCCAAACCGGTTATCTCCTTTAGGCTAACTATAAACTCAACACAGCACAGTCCCCAATCCCAATTCCCAAACAGCTAGCTGCCACACGCCAAGCCAACACCAGTCCCCAAACCATACCGTAAACCCCAATCCCCAAACAGACAAACATAACAGCAGTCCACTGGACCACCACCACACCACAGCAAGCTACGGCCTACAATCCACAATCCACAACCACAAGCAACGACAAAGAAAAAGAAGATAAATAAATAGGAAGGCGACTTACAATTACTAAGGACGGCCGGTTTAATCTGGTCTAGTCCGAGTCCAAGATGGAGGTGAGGCCAGAGGTGATGGAGTAGCAGAGACCGATCTCATCTGGTCTAGTCCGGGACGCCATCACTTAGTGAGGAGTCTGGCAAGTGAGAGTGATGACACAGTAGGGAGCACGGGAGCATAGCAGTGACAGCATGGGGGCTGAAGGAAGAGAAAAAGAAAGAGCTGCACGGGAGCACGGCACGAAGGCTGAAGGAAGAGTAGAGCTGCACGAGTAGTGGGGTGGGCAGGCATGGCACGAGGGAAGAGCGGAAGACTAAGAGAAAGAGCTGCCTTGCTAACTGCACAATCCGCAGTCGTCTACGTCCAATCGTCCTTGTCCCGTCGTTGATGTATGTCACTATCAGTCAGTCTTCACTCTTCAGGCCGTCAGTTACAGTCACTATCGCCTCATGTCACGTCTGCGATAATGATCTGCATTGCCCTTTTTTTTTTACAGGTCAACAGGCCAACCCGCGCCAATGGCAAGTTGCTTGCCCCATCCCGTGAGCTACGCGGGTGCGGGCTAAAAGTTTTTGCCCGCCCCACAATTCCTAGCTCTACCTATTGGAGCAGAAGACCAGATGGGTGGACAAAAGGGAATGTGAGAACATGCTAAGGCTATAGACAAAAACATCTCTAGCATTAATAAGGAGAAGAATGTTTCTGGGAAAGGTAAAGAGGTGGTTAGGTCTGATTTTAGGCAGACAGTACCAGGGTCAACTAGTAGGAAAATGCACCAGATTAAATGTTTCAAATGCATGGGTTTTGGATATATGGCTATATAGTGTCCTAATAAAAGGGTGATAACTATTATGGAGAGAAACAATGAAGATGATTAGGAAGAAGTTGTCGAGCCTACAGATTTATCCATAGCTCTATAGGAATATTATGATGATTAGGATGCTGAGACACATGAGGACAAAAAGGGTGAAAAATACTTACCTATTAATGTGTTACGTAGGGTTATGACCATATCTCCAAATGTCAGGGACATATAGAAGGAGAACCTATTCCACACACCTTGTCGAATTCAAGGTAACTTGTGTGTTCTTTTCATCGATGGTGGTAGTTGCACTAATGTCATATCTGCTACATTAGTAAATAACTTACAGCTAGCCACTAATTCACATCCACACCTTATAAATTGCATTGGTTGGACGACCGAGGTAGTTTACATGTTACGTAGAGAGCAAATGTGCCATTCGGTATAAGAGATAGATATAATGATGAGATTATCTATGATGTGCTTCCTATGTGCGCCTTTCATAGATTGCTGGGTAGGCCTTGGTTATTTGACAAGAAGGTGCTACATAACTGGTTCAGAAACACTTACATGTTTCAAAAAGATGGTACTCGAATTATCTTGACTCCCATGTCTCCGTCTAAAGTTCGCTCATTCCAAGAACAGATTAGAAACACCAATGGTTTCTCAGGACCTCAAGCCAACAAGCAAACGTAAACACTAAGTGTTAGTCTAAGAGAAGACCCCTTAGATTTGAGGGAAAATCTTTTAGAGGCCCGAGAAGATGATGGGAATCAAACCTATGGTTCCAACAGTGGGGAAGCCAAATTGGATACATGAGCCCAAATATCCACATGTTGTCTTATTTATCTAACAATAATTTATCTTTGCTTTGTAGCAAGTAAATTTATCGGTTTTTACAAAATGACGAATAAAATTCAATAAGGATCAATTGGGGGTGATTCATGGACTTACATCAACCAGTCCACATGTGTTCCATTGAAGTGAGGAACCGGCCATTTTGAGGGCTTATTTGTAATTGTATTTTTTTGTTTAAGAACCGGCCATTTGTTGGTTTAGTTTGTAATTTGGTTTTGTTTTTTTTTTTTTCCCTAATTGGAGCAAGTATAAATACTTGCTAAGTAGGTTTTAGAAAGGACTTTTTGAACATTTAGAAATCTACCTTCTTTTGCCATGAAGGGAGTTCCATCTTCACGCAATACACTCTTATCAATTTCAATTGAAATTGTGGTGAGTTGGCTTAAGGACTATTGTGAGTCATATCAATTCTTTTTAAGTTGCTTCCAATTATATCTAGTGTGTCATATCTAGTTGTAATTGGTTATGTTACTTTGTTTTTGTTCAAGTGAATTAGTGTTCCAAATTTCATATTTGATTCAATTCCAATTTGAGTGGAATTCGGTTCATTTTAGTGTTATCCTTTACATATTATGCAATTGCAATCGATCCTCATCATAATTTGGCATTAGATCAATTTCATTCATGCAACTTAAGGTTAACGTGATTATTGGTATCACGCCATTTTTGTGGACTTGGTTGGGTTAATTCTTCAATTAGCTTTGTGTTCTTGCATTTGGATCTAAGGCACATCATACTTTTTGGTATCAGAGCACATCATGACATAGAGTCAATCAATTAGTCAATGTACTGGAGTAGAAAGTAATCTTTTGGTTAGACATTATTAATGTTGATAGAGTCTATGCACATACACCACTTCCCATTAGTCTTCTTGACCAATACACAATGGGCCAACCAAGTTGGGTTTGACTCCTCACGCATAAAGTTAGCTTCTAAAAGCTTCTATACCTCCATCTTAGTGGCAACTTGTTGTTTTAAAGTAAAGTGTCTTTTCTTCTACTTTATAACCTACGCCTTAAGGTTTACATTAAGATAATAGGTAATGACTTTAGGGGAGAGGCTTGGCATGTTGGAGAGCGACCAGGCGAATACATCACAATTGCTTTTAAGGAAGTCAATAAGTTCTTCCTTAAGGTCATTGAGAAGAGACTTCCTAACTTGTGTCACTTAGTCCTCATTATTTTCAAGTCATCTGAACTCAATTTCCTCAACTGGCGCAACTCATGATCCAAGCTTCTCCTCTAGTTCAAGTCATCTGAACACAATTGACAATGTTTCCCCCATTACAAGACTTGTAAGCATGGTTGTCAAAATCGTGATTTTACTTAGAATTGAATGGTATAGAATTGGTAGAATCATATAAAATCGTATAAAATTGGTAGAATCGATAACTTATAAAATCGTATACCTAAATTCATAATTATATCAAAATTTTATACTTAAATGATTTTTCTTCCAATTTGATTATAAAAAACTTCATAAAATTGCAAACTTATAGAATCGTACAATTAACTCGTGATTTTAATAAAATTGCAAACTTATAGAATCGTATAATTAACTCGTGATTTTAACAACCATGCTTGTAAGTAGTAGGATCGAGTAAACTGCTGGAAGCCTTAGCACACACCGACCCCTATAAGGCCCCCGAATTTAGCCTTCAAGTAGGCCATGTTGATAGTCATTTTCACAATGTTTAAAGTGTGAATGTTTCCTTCAAGTAGGTCATGTTGATAGTCATCTTCATGGTGTTTAAAGTAGGTCATCCTAAGATGAAATTGTGCGAGGACCAATGGTTGTCAACTAAAAAGTTTATTGTGGTGCTAACCATGTCTACATGGGAAAGGTGATAATTCCCATGGTCTCCATTGGTTAGTTATTGAACTCGAAGAGAGGGTGATCATATGGCTTTAACTTGGTGGGCAGCTTGTTCTTTATCTAGTTCTAAGTGAAGCAATATAGGACATCCCTAAAGCTCCCAACGTTAACAAGGATTTGAGTGACATAGAAGACTACAATCCTATCTTTAATCACTAATGGGTCATTGTGGGGGTATTAAATCCATTCAAGGTCATCATTAAAGAAGGTGATCATCTGGATGCTAAGGACATCATAGTACTTCCTATGTCAAGCATAAGCCTTCATATGTGAGTTCGACTAGCCCCTAACTATAGGACCACCCACAATGGTATTGATTTAGCCATTCAATGTAGGATATTCCTCGGTGTTGTCATAGTTATCATGTTAGGAGTTGTTATTAGCCCGACGATGGTGTCATTGTGCAGGTCGATCATCGTCATTATGTTAATTGTGTCCATGCTTAGCTATGCACTCTTAAAGGTAGCCACATGTGATGGCATCCTCTAGTGTATGCTTTAAGTTAGTGCACTGATTTGTGGTGTGGCCTACATCATTGTGAAATTCACAAAAAGTATCCTGGTTCTTCCTATTAAGATTGCCTTTCATCTAAGTTGGCTAGTCTAAGATACCCTTGTTTCTTACTTCAAGGAGTATTTAGCCCTACGTCTTGATGAAAGGCTTATAGGCATCAAATTGGGGGATGGTATGCTTGTAGTCTCATTTGTAACCACCATTGTAATTAGATGAGCTTAATTTAGAACTAGGAGTAAGTCTTAGGCATTCCTTAGCCAAAGTGCAATCTTTATAGGTAGCTTCTTTCTTATTAGAGGAGTTAGGGCTTATTGAGTCCCTAGCTTTGAGATTGTCCTCCATGGTGATATATGTGGCAATTCTCTCAAAATGTCTCCATAGTGGTTAGCCTTTTCTTTGCAACCATAATGAAAAAGGCATGGTCATGGCAAATATCCTGTATAGCTACATTGAGGGCAATGCTCAAGTTAATATTAGGGATGTTAAGTTGAGCCATGGTGAAGCAATGGATATACTCGCATAATGACTCATTAGGCCTTTATTTGACAATGTTAAGGCTCATGGAGTCCTTAGCTAGCATTTTATTAGCGAGCAAATGCTAATGGAACTAGCATGCTAACTGGTCAAAAGAGGAGATGGAGGTTCGTTTTAGACAGTTGAACCATGTCCAAGCTACTTTTCTCAATGTGCTAGGGAATGCCTTGCACATAATGGCATCGTTGTAGTCTCAAAGGTCTATCTAAGACTGGAAGTAGGCAATGTGGTTCAATAAGTCGATGGTACCATTATAGAATTCTAAGGTTAGAATTCATATGTGTGAAAGTAGGGTCTCCTCTTAGATTTTTTGTGTAAATGAGGACTGACCTAGGAACGATGAGTCCCAAGGTTTTATCATGTTGGACTCCCAAATCTTAGTGAGTCATTTGATGACCTCGTTGAGGTCATCCATGTTGGCATTTTATAGGAAATGTTAGGAGTGAATGTCAAACTGTTCAACATGGGGATTTAGGGGCTTGACCCAACTGCACAAGATAGTAGAAGGGTTGACCCTCATGGGGGCTCTGCTATGTGGCACAATAGGTAAGCCACCAGTGTTATAGGTGTTGTTTCCTAGAGGTGGTGTTGGTAACTTGATGGAGTTTCTAGGTGTGTGCGCTGGCCTTAGTTCTCGATAAACATTTGTTAGGGCAAGAGTTCCATCCTAGCAAGGCAATTGTCATCACCCTATAACCTCGAATGTATTGGAGGCAGGGTGCTTAACTGATTCACCTAGTGGTGGAGCTATTGCAAATCAATGTTGGAAGAGGTTATGTGGTGTTGAAAAGGAGGGATAGGTTTGTTTAGATTTAGAGTGTGTCATTGTAAAGTGATTGGTAAAAGTTTTTAATGGTGGTTGTGAGTGTGACTTCGATATGCCACTTAAACGGTATGCATCAAAAGTCAATGGTGTAAATTTGCATAGCTAGATAATGGGCTTAGATTAACCTACAACAATAACACATAACTAAAACAGGTGCTAGACTTTATTTTAGTGTGGTCACTCCAATACTTAAATTATTCACAAGTAGGAGAGTATATGAATAAGAAAGTAAGCATTGTATGAGAGAGTAAAAGTTGGGACACTTTTGCATGATGCTTAACGTTGGCATTTATATGAAGACTGTTGTATCTTGATTAGCTAATAATCTGTTACCTAGGATGTGATCTTCTAATAAGGTAGGGTATAATTAGTATAATTGCTCTACCATGTAAGCATCTCCTTTCATTCACTGCATTGTGAGAGCTCATTGTGTAAACCTCCCCTTTAATCCATTGTGGGCATTGATGGCTCCAAGCATATGATTACTTGGACCAAGCCCAATGAACAAAGCCTGTGTTTTATAGGTTGTTGGATATGGTTATTGGCCCACATCTAAAATTGGCCATCAACAATTTCCAATGCTCCTCCTTCTATATACTCTCTCTCTCTCCTAAGAACTTTTAAGAGTGCT
Source organism: Laguncularia racemosa (assembly GCA_037954665.1). Taxonomy (NCBI): domain Eukaryota; kingdom Viridiplantae; phylum Streptophyta; class Magnoliopsida; order Myrtales; family Combretaceae; genus Laguncularia; species Laguncularia racemosa. The sequence continues at coordinate 3,847,392 of JBBMOL010000035.1, forward strand.
TTGCAAGGGATGTTGAGCTAACTCTTACTTAAATCCTAGAGTTTAAATGCAGCAAGTGAGAGCTAACCTATATATTCTATACACAAGGCATGCTCTAACTATATGTTCACTTGGGATATTTAGTTGTATTTAAACATTATAATAGCAAATTTTTATTACACAAAATAATAAATAGAAATCCATGTCTTTACCCTCATAAATTGTTATTCAATGGTTTATTTATTATCTTCTCATAAATACATCTATATTAGAAACACTATCTCTGTTAAATTCAGTATCTAATGTAATAAATTTTTATTATTATTAGGAATATAATAAATATTTTATTTTTATCATTAATCAATTTCCTATCCTTTTTTTAATACTAACTAAAAAATATAATAAGCATGTAATAATTATTATAACTTTATTATATTTCTATTAAATTATAATTTAATTTCTTTTTGAAGTGAACAGATTGTAAATGTTACTTTCTAATAAGGTTAGTATACGAAAAGTAATTTGGTTTAGGTTAAGATGTACTGTGCTCAACCGAACCAAACTTGAACCTACTATGAAATTGAAATTTGTAGTGGACAGTATGATGGGTCTCAAGTTTTAACTTCAATTAGTGATAAAGACATTTTTCTACTTCTATCCATGATAATTCGAGTTTTAATGTATTATAATCCATATTATCTTATTGGTCAAACGCGAAATGAGTTATATTCCTATTGTGAGTTATAAAGCACATGATAAACAATCCTTTAAGGCTCCCATCAGTAGTTGAACTTGTTTTCTCTCAGTCGGCTTCTGATTGGATTGGATTGCGTCCCTAGCGAGACTAGTTTTGGTTTAGCACTTTGCCTGGAACAGTAGGATTTTGTTCTCCGTATCAGTTACGTTAAACCTATGAAAGGGCTGGATCCAACTCGCAATCCGACCCGGACCTACCCTTGCCAACCCATCGACGTGACAGGTTGACCAAAAAAAACAGCCAAAAAGCAACCAAGCAATTATGGTTGGCAAAGTCTATATGTTTGTAGACAAGGGAGAAAAGCGAATGGAGACGGAAGAGACGAAGACAGTAACGTAAAAATCAAAAGACAGACAGCACGTTGCAGGCAGTAGGTTTGTAGCCCTTCAAAAATTCACATGTGCAAAATTTTTTAATATAATTTCAGTGGAGAATACGAAGACTTTTATAAATAGTAGCTCTACAGCTTTGATAAAGGTACGTAAAAAAAAAAATTGAATTTGAATTTAAACGTTGTAAGATAAAAAAAAAATGAATATTCAGAAAATTTTAAATGTTTACGAAGATGATATATATATATATATATAGATATATATATATTACCTATGTATTCATTATGCTCTCCCCGCTACGAAAACAAATAATTATTCTTGTTTTTATACTTTCATTTACTTAATTCTTCACTTACTTCTTTCCTATGCTTTCACATTTCTCATTTTGTTTATTTCACATCTAGTTCTTTTATCTAATTTTTTTTTTTTTGTTTTTTGCTATCTACATATTATTGTCTTCCATCAAGTGTATTTTTTTTTTCAATAATCACGTAATCAAATTACATTTTTTTCTTATCAATGTTTATCCTTATACTAAGAAAGAAAATAGTAAGTTTCTTTTGTAGTTCATCTTCCAGTAAGAAGAGAGTTTTAGAAAATATGATAAGAAAAAATCTGTTCAATATGAATCGGAATAATTTTTTGATGTGAAAGATTACAATCTCGATTACTTCACAAACAAGCATTTAGAGGATTTAATAATGTCTCCCTAGGATTTGAGTACAAGACTTTCAATAGATAAAGTGAACCGCTATCACGAGATGATAGGAAAGAGGAAGAGGATGCCTAAGAAGTATTGGAGGAAAAAGTATCAGACTACATATGTGGCAAAGCCAGTTCTAGTGGCAAATCACCCATATCACTTAGATCTGACATTTTTACTAAATGTTTTCGTAAAATTATAGGAAAAGATGGGAGTACTTGTGTGCATTGCAATTATTGTGAATCAAGTTACGTATGAAAAAAAGGGAGAGAGTTATGGGACATTAAACAGGCACATGCAATCAAAGTACCAAACAGAATTCAATATAAATAAGTTACAACAACAAATATCCCAACCTAATGACTTATAGTCATTAGGCCTACTTCAATATTTTGTTAAAAGACAAAAAATTGCCTTAACAGAATACTTAACCAAATATCACTTATCATGGAGCAACGCATCTTTTGTCCATCACTTGGAATACGAGCAAAAAGCATTAAATCCTAGCTCATAAAAGTACAAGCCGAAAACTATACAACAAACCACTATGAAACTCTATCACACCAGTAAAAGTGAATTAGCTGCTATATATTAATTTTCTTGATACATAAGTTTTTATTTGTGCAGACATATGAGTCAATCCATCACAAGATTATTCTTATATAGGAATTATATGTCATTTGATAGATGATACATGGCAAATACAAAAAAAAAAAAAAAAAACTAATAGCTCTTAAGATTTTTAACAAATGCCACTTAGCACAAATATTTTCCGAATAATTAGTATTATTTTAGGTAAATGCTCATTAACAAAAAGGATATTTTCAATTAATTTTGACAATGCATCTCAAATACTGTATCCATTGATGAACTTCAGACATTATGCCAACGTACACTAGATGGGACCTTTTTCAATATACGATATATATGCCATATTTTAAATCTTTGTATGAAGTCCGAAAAATTATATAAACAATTAAAGGAAAATAAATAGAATAATAAATATTATTTTATTCTAAATTTTTTATAATAATATGTTTTTAAATTTTAAACAATTAGAAAGAACGACTTTCGCAAAAAAGATAAGATGATGAATGTAATAAATTGAATTTTATGAAATATATTACCGAATAAATTAAGGAAGTGACGTACTTGAAAATATTTGAATATAGAAATATAAATGGATAAATGAAAATAATTTTAAATTTTAACTTTAGTTTGAGTAAATTAAATTAAAGAATAAATCATTCGAAACATAATTTTTAAACAATATTAGGTTAAATAAAGAAATTAATTTAAATTATAAATTTAGGAATTTCAAATTAAAATTTAGAGTAAATATTTATCTTTGAAATAATCAAATTAACCTAGACATAAAATTTTGTAATAAATTATTAAAAATATAATTTTTAAAGGTATTCTCGTATGCATACAAAATGTTAAAATAAGAGTATTTTTAAATAAAATATAATTATAATATAATATATAAAAATACATATAAACATATATATAACCGGAAAAAAAAAAAGTCCCATCCCTTTCTTTTCTTTTCTTACCTTTTTCTTTCCCCGACCGGCCCCTGCCCCCTCTCTTTCTCTTTCTTCCTTTTCCTTTCTTCCCTTTTCTTCTTCCTTCCTTTTCTTTTTCTCTCCTTCTTCCTCTCTCTTCTTCCTTTCTTCTTCTGCTGGGATCGACACCTTCGATCATTCCCTCTCTCACCGGTGAGCCTTTATTGTTCAAACTTCCTCACGTTGCCAATCAGCGAATCGCCCCGATCTGAGAAGGAACCCCAACAACAGCGACGGCAACCCTTGTGAACTGCACCGGCAACCATGACGACGACGACCCTCAACAGCAACAACAACGACGTGGCATCAAGGAACAATTCCGGCAACCACAATCTTCAACAGCAGCAATGACGGCCTCCAACAGCAACAGTGACGACAACAGAACAGCAACTGCAATGACAACAGCAACCCCAGCGGCAACAGCGATGGTGACAACTACGGTCGCAGCAACAACAACAACCCTCGACAGTAGTAGCGATGGCAACGATGAACGGCAGCAACGGCTTCGACCCCGACAACAACGGCCTCCAAAACAGCCGCAATGGTGTCCACGACCGCGACTTGGCGTCGTGTTGCCTCGTCTCCTTTCCCGACGACCGCAAGCGACAATGATGACGGCAACTTCGGCGGCAGCGGCAATCACAACAACCGACAACAACCCCGGTGGCAGCAGCGGCCGTAACGTCCGATGGCAACTTCGGTGGCAATAGCAACGGCAGCGGCGGCAACAGCCACGACGGTAGTAGTGGTTTCCAAGTGGAGTCCGTCTCGTCTCCTTCTTTGATGACGAAGGCGACAGCGGCAGCAATGTGCGGAGGAGGAAAAAAAAAATGAGGAAGGAAGAGAAGGAGCCAAGGTGCGTGGTGTGTGCAGGGCGGGGGGTGGGGGTGGGGGGTGGGTGGTTGAGAACAGCTATTGATGTGCTTAAAACCAAGTTCAAGCACATACAAAAGACTTAAGAAAAACCAAACTCAAGTCAAGGCAAACCGGTTCCAACCAAAGGGCAAATGACGTGAATCCTAATAAGATATGATGAAATCCAAACATCTAATGATATAATTATAATTCCACAATCATAATACCTTCTAACAATACCCTAATTTCATGTAATCAACGCAAATAAACTTCAATTTCAAAAGAAAATCGTAACAAAATAATCCCTTTCAAATAGTGAAGAACACGTTTTCTAAGGGAAATCTTCAATGATGATCCGAATAGAATTGATAAATATTTCAAATAAACACAAGAACTCGTGAACAATAAGATGTATTTCTGACCAAGAAATATCTCAATTCAACCTTAGATATGGCACACTAGAGAAGAAAAGAAATCACAACAAAATGAAATTGATATAACTCACAATTTCAAAATGTTGCACTCGCCACAATTTCAACTCTTGGGATTGAAATTGATAAGAATTTGAAACCAAGGTATGAACCCTAATTCACACGTGAATTGTAGTGTATATTCTGCAAAATAATTAGCTCCTCAAACCCTTTCTTAAGCATGTATTTATACTTGCTACTCCTAGGGTTAAAAAGTGCTCAAAATTACAAGTTTGTCACTTTTAAGGTAACTAACCCTAAATGAAACTTACAAAGAAATAAAAGTGTCCCAAAACCAAAATACAACCAAAATAGTTCAATAAACATTTATAAGATACAAAATAACATAAGTCTTCATGATCCAATGCCTCAGAATAGAAAACAATCGCAGCGGGTCTTTGATTGTTATCCTAAAAAATGTTTTGTGTCCAACTGAAGTTGTAGGACATTTTGGCATCTCATGGAGAAGTATAATTGTACCTGTAAGATTATTCCCAAATTTTATTAGATATAAAGACATAAAGTAAAATATGGGCAATTTGGTTAATCATCCAAATTGGGTTCTAAAGAGATTGACGGTGTCAGAAATTTTCTCATCAGCTATAGTAATGGCGACAGTCCAATAGCGGCGGCAAGCGCTTGTAGTGGGAAAGGGAAGAAAAGAAGAGGGAAAAGAGGAAGAAGGAAGGCCAACATAAAAGGGAAGAGAAAAGGAAGAAAAAGAAAGAGGAAAGAGGAGTCGAGTGTGTAGTGTGTGTATGTATGTATGTATGTGTATTGAAAGTATGTGCGGTGAAGGGTGGGAAGTGGGGTTATGTGAGAGTGTGGGTATACGCAAATGGAGGCTATGTACGTGTGTGCGTATGAGTGTGTGGTTATGTGCGACTGCGTGCGTGGATGAGAAAGATGCGTGTGTATGTATGGATGATGGTGTGGGATGTACGAGAGTGTATGTGTGTAGAGGAAGGTGTGTATGTGTATGTGTAAGAATGAGGATATGTATACGAATGTGTATGCATGAGGATACGTGTGGTGTATATGCGGAATGTGTGTGTGTGTGTGTGAATGAATGTGTGTATGAGTGTGTGTGTGGAGGTAGATGTGTATGTGTGTGTGCGTGAATGGGTATGCGAATGTGAAAAGGGAGGAGGAGGAGTCGAGAGTGTATGTGTGCATGTGTAGAATGACATGTGGTGCGTGGGAATGAAAGTGAGTAGTGTATGTAAGGATGTGTGTGTTGGTGATGATGTATGGTATGTGAAGGTGTGTGTATGTGTAGAGGAGGAGCCGGATGTGTAATGCTTTGGAGTATGTGCGTAGGTGCATGAAGTGATGTAGGGTGGTATGTGTATGTGGGTCTGTAGTATGTGTGTGATGTATGCGAAGTGTATGTGTATGAGATGATATACGGAGAGTGAACACGAATGTGTAGGTATGGAAAGTGAATATAGTGTGTATTGGTGATGTAAGGCATCTATGGAGTATGTGAGTAGGTGTATGAGATAATGTATGGTGTGGGTGTGTGAGTATGGATATGGGAAGTGTATAATGTGTGTAGAGTATGTGGGCAAGTATGTATTGGGGGTGTGAAGTGTGTATGTATATGGATAAGAAAATGTTGGTGCGTATGTGATGTGTGGGAAAGGTTGGTATATGTATGATGGAAGCGTGAGTGAGGATGAAAACCAATCGAAAGTATGAGGAACTCATAGGTAGAAATATCAACAAAGAAGAGAAGAAAGAAGATGATACAAACCTTTAAGGACTGCTAAATCCTACGGGTTATCCTACAAGTAGTTCATTGGAAGATATTAGAGACAATTGGATAAATGAAAGGTTTAAAGATGTTTCATGGACGAAAGAAGCGTCTACGATAGTATAAATAGTGAAGGGAATGATTCAAGCAATATCTAAGATGATGGCTTGGGAGATATTTGGAATGAAATGGATTTCACAATGGAATGCTCAAAGGATGTTGAGGAGGATCATTCTTGGCCAAATACCCTAATGCAAGATCTTCAGTTGTCCTTTCCAAGGATATCTTGCATATATGGAAGAAGGAATTCCAAATTTGGCAAGTCGAAGACATTCCATTGCTCGACTTCTACACAAGGAAAGCAGACAGTCGATTACAGCAACTTGAGGTGTTGGAAGCACAAATTCGAAAGAAGTTCAACATTCGAATCTTGTTCACCCAAAGTTCCATAAGGAGGAAACTTCACGCTTGTCATCCACCACAAAATGAGCAGAGTACACATATCGGGTGTTGATTGGGTTAAGGAAGCATCGTAGAAGGATACTGACTTCAAGAGGAATGCAAAGGAGTTACCCGATGGAATCGCTCGACTTCAGCTAGGACTACGACAACCCTAAACAAGTGAGTGGGAAACTTAATGATATGCTAGTATGTTGTGTTGTATGTGGAATACTATGCATGTGAAATTGATGTTTGTTGTGCTGCTACTTGATATGATTGTTGTTGAGTTAAGTTATGCAGTAGAGAATAACGAGTTAGGTAAGAAGTCATGAAGAAAATAGGGGAATGAATGGTCCGAGAGTTTAGATATCATTACCTTAATGATAGCACCTAGCGCCATATTGCTAGTGCTATAATCATAAGCCTAACTCATGTTTTACAAATCGTTTTCTTTCAAAACAAACAAGGACATAAAAACTTAGCTTTTCCTTCTACAGCTACTGAGTAGGTAAGCTTAGTAGGAATAAGGTGTATGGGTATCATTATGTATACCTGTCAGAGCCGGTTCCTAAATGTGTATACATATACTCAACAAACTTATTTCCATATGATATTTACAAAATACACTCATGAGCTCAATCATATAAATCATGAGTGCAACTTTAGTTTTTACAACACAACGACCATATTTTCTTACCCTCTTAAGTACGTAAGGGGAGATGTCTAGTAAATTGTCCTTAATTAATGAAAGGTCATAAACATATATATGTATAGATATGTATATATATATATTATACACAAGTGTCTTGAAGACATTAAAAGGAAAATGCGAGACGACCTTACTGGTTCTCGAAAATGTGAGAATAATAAAGCACTTGAGAAGTGCGATGGCATAGAGGTGTCAAGGATGATTAATGTAAATCAACCTCGAGTGGTTAGTTTGACATGTGAGATAAATGACACAGAGGTGTTAGAAATAATTATAAGCTAACCCGAGTGGTTCGGCATTTGAGAGAAAAGGCACAGAGGTGCTAGATCGGATGATCGTAAGTCAACCCAAGCGACTTGACATTTGAAAGAAATGGCATAGAGAGGTGCCAAGATAATTTAATCCATTATAAACTAGATAGGTCTATATCCACAGGGATTTGGGTTCAGTGTCAATTTTGTGTGATAACCCATGCATAATCCTTGCTTGTGATGAGTGAAATGGAATGTTTGATGTTTACATTTGTGGTATGATTGATTGTGATTGTAAATGTTGTTTTATCACTTTAAATAAATCAATTAAAGTATGAATTGGACGATATCAAAACTTGACATGCATTTTCACAAGACATTGCATGAGACTGAAGGTTATCACTGTCACAGGATGCATCGGAAGTGATCAAGAGGATCGCTGTTTCGTCAAGTGCGAATTAAGTGATTAGGGGATTATCGCGCCTTGATGGTTTTGAGTCTGGCCTATCCTTGAGGGTTTTGCTCTGTCTAGTGTAGAGAGGCACGGAAGCGTTCACTGTTGAGTTAATAAGATAACATAATTAACCAAGTGATAAGATAAATAAACTGAGTAATGACCCGGACACTGATGGTGGCCCAAGGTCAAGGGGGGGGGGGGGGGGGGGGGGGTAAACCCTAGACTTCACGTCGGTTACCGGAAGACCATGTGAGATGCTGCATTCATATGGCTGTTCATGCATAGTATACGTTTAATATCTTAATTTGAATTTTCTTGCGTATGTATATAACATATATCTAATGTTTGGTTTAAGTTTGTTTGTGTGTGTACGTAGCATTGAAAGTGTTATCATCTCATTCACTGAGCCATGGTGTGCTCACCCCCTCACAGACTTTTTGCAAGTAGCGATACGAAAGCTCGGGATGGGATAAGATGTGAAGTATTGAGAGTTTTGAAAGACCAAAACAACCAAGTAAGATTTGTGAAGGATAAATTTACTTAGATGAAATGTTAAAACCCCCATGTGAATAGAACTTCAATTGAGAAACCTAGGATTTATCTTATTTTACTGATTGGTAGGGGGTACCGATTCTCTGTGATCATGGTTGATCGTAGGGTACGGGATCCATAGTTGTATTTTATTATCTAATTATATGTACTATAACTTGTTGCAGATGCAATTATTTACTTAGAGTCTTACGATCTCTAACTCGTAAGATGATTATCATGTAACGAGTGTACACGTGCCATGATAATTTTAGTAGAGGCTTCTAGGCCCCATTTCGAGGCGTGACACTTTGTGTTTAAGATAATTTGAATTGTTTAAATTTTAAGATATCCCCTATAAGACAAGTAATTTTCTTTTTAATTAATCACCCATTTGTAAATAAGGAATGTAGGAAATTTTGTATTGATAATAGAATATAACCCAAAAAAATTAAAAAAAAAAAACATTAAGCATAGGTGAAATTCCACTTATCGACTTTTGCAAAATATAATTCCTTATAAAGATTTATTGTGTTCTTTCATTGTGATGAATGTCCCAAACATTCCATTGTATCCCAATGATTAGGATGTATACACGAGAATGCTAAATGTACTTAGAGTTTTCTACAAGTGTACTTTAACATTTTCTCAAGTATACCAAGTTAGTATTCACTTTTTTCTAATGAATGCCATAAACATATTATCAGTGTTGCTTGATGCCCAAAATAACCCATTTTTTCAACTAGCTGTTAATGAAATGACTGCAAATGGTTAATATATTATAAGCAAATTTCTACCATTTATCTTATTGCTTCTATTTTAAATCTACATTATAAGAAAAACATGTTTTTAGAATATCTTAATCTATATTATCAAATTGTTAACACGTTTTCCAATATACATGACACTTTTACCATTATTGTGGCACTAGAATTACAACAAACAACCTAGGTATTAGAAGACTTATTTTCCAACTTTTTTTTTACATATGGTGATCAAGTTCCCACTACTTCCTCATTATCCTTCACCTCACATGATGCCACGCATGGGCAAATCATCTCAACACAATGAGTAATGGCACAAAAGTTGAAGTGGCACCACAGCGATTCAAGTGAGTACATAGAACTTAACCACTATTTCAATACTAACTTTAAATTTAGTAATAGTATTATCATGGACTTCAATATCTTGAACTAGTGCAAGAGGCATAAGAAGATTTATCCGACTCTTTCTCAAATAGCTTACCAAGTTTTTGCTGCTCTTGCATTAACAGTAATTGTTGAACAAATGTTCAGCACTATAAACCTTATCTTAGCACAATGATGATCAAGCCTAACGCTTGTTAATGTTGAGGCACTGACTTATATAAAGGATTGGTTTAAAGCAAGAAGTAGAATAAAAGAGTTACGTGATATATGAAGAAGATGAATACTTCAACGATTTTAACCCATTAGATGAAAGCTCAACTATAGATCTCACGCAAAACGCAATAAGTTGAATAATATTCATTTTTATGTACAATTGTAGCACCTAAGCCAATCCCGATTCAGGGCTTCCTAACCCGTGAACTGCTAGGCCATTTCCCGGATCTAAGTGCAGCAGCCTCTAGAAGCTTAGCTAATAAAATTTCTATTTACGATTGACCATCAACACTACGCTCGTTTTTGAAACCGTTGGCTCGATTGAGCTGGTTTTGTCAGAAGCTTATTCGTCACTATTTAAAAAATGGTGTCTTGCTTTTCTTGCCTTTTCCAGTGACGAAGGGCAAGCGTCATTGCTAATTCACCAGAAGAATCTTGGAATTGGCTGGGCCGGGGCAGGGGTTTGTGGGTGGGTGGGTGGATGGCAGGGGGTGGTGCTGTGGGGTGGTGGCGTCCATGGTGGAAAGGAAAAGGATGAGAACCTTGAGGCGAGGGTTTACTGACAGCCTCTAGCATTCCCCTAGGGGCCTCTTCCATGCATGACATACAAGGTAATTTTGGTACAGGGCTCTAGCAGAAGTGGATGAGGAAAAGGATGGGTGGGTGGCAGGGGGTGGTGCTGTGGGGTGGTGGCGTCCATGGTGGAAAGGAAAAGGATGAGAACCTTGAGGCGAGGGTTTAATGACAGCCTCTAGCATTCCCCTAGGGGCCTCTTCCATGCATGACATACAAGGTAATTTTGGTACAGAGCTCTAGCAGAAGTGGATGAAGAGGGAAGATCCAAGGGATCCGTGGTACAGGAGAGTGTGAAGGACGACAAGAAATGAAGAAATTGAGGGGAGTTGTGGACCCCTAGGAAAACTGGAAAAGTGGTTTCTCGGTAAAGATGTCTTGACCAGCACCCATTCCCCACTCTAAATTAATCCTTCCGTCCAGGAAATTGTGTAGTGAACATAAAAAGTAAGAATCACAAAGGAAACAAAGGAAATATCAGAATTAATACATAATGGGAAGAAGTATAGCGTAATTTTCTTCATGAAGATGTTAGCTGATTTAGACTAATACATGACCTAGGACTTATCAAGGCCGACACAATACTATGGTAACATCGCTACATAAGCTTGTCAGCACTCAGCACCAGCCTATAGCAATATCAAACTGAATACAACAATCCATCCTCTACAGAATCGCAACATCCAAGTAATCTCCAATCTGGAAGGAAAAATACAAGGAAAACGTGAAACTCGGTTATATTCCAATTTCATTAACTGACACACGTACAAGCAAGATATATCACCTGAAAACTTAATTCAGCCAATGTCTTTCCATCATCCAGTCGCCTGCCATTTCCATAGGAAAAAGTCTTGCCCACCTACACACAAGTCAATCACATGTTTTAATCATGATTTTCTACTACATTTCCACTATTCCATCCTATCAATTGAAAATTAAAATTAGACAAAAATTACTAGCACAGCATCCTATCAGAGCTAGCATCTAAAGACTTTATATAAGGGTATCCAAATACGCATTGTAATAATGATTAATATAAAGTTTGGTAACAGGCACAAGAATATGATATCCTCTACATGAACTTTGAGTGCCATTTTTACATTGGAATTTACGCAGGTTGTTGGATGAAATAGAATTCAGCAATATAAAGTAAGGTAGAACTGAATCGATTGATAGGGGTGAGAACTAAACCAAACCACAAAACTATCTCCGCAAAAAATGTACATTTCTTCATGCAGTGAGATATGGATTATTTTATAGTTCAAGGTATGAAACAAAACCAAACGAAGCCACTATTAAGGACTTGAAAGAACAGTCAAATGAGAACAATAAAAATGTCCATCTGCATCTTCTCTTTCCCTTTTGGCAAAAAAAAAAAAGACGCCAGTGTAACAGAGAACTCTATGTCCTGCTCTCTCAGAAGATCAAATACCTAATCACATTTCCTATAAACCCTGAGCCTAAAGCCCTCTAACAAGCACAGCTCCTCCACAGGCACAACCATGTCTACACCTCCACCCCACTCATTCAACCCTTGGTGGGTGGGATGCTCTTCACCTTCAGGCCATCATCCACAGTTGGTCAGTCATGTGTTTCTGCACGACTTCTTTCCACCTCAAGAGCCATCTTATTTGCATCATATATACTTCTGAGTCAAAAGTTCTTGATGATATCCTTGCAATTAACTTTCTTCATTCAGTTTGACCATGCAAAGACCAGTTGAAACTCCTAGAAATGAAAACCATGCCACAAAGACTGGAATTTATGGACCAGAATCTGGTTAATTAAGGACCCATTATGATTCTTGACAAGGATCATTATTAATGCATGTGTATACAGAAGGTCATCCAACCCAGAATTTGTACATCATGCTTCTTAATCTTGCATAGCTATTGACAACAACTAAGGCCCCATTAAGTTTCATGATGAGGAACATCCATTCTCTTATCTATCCACATGTACATAAGACTCATACATCAAAGGCCAATCCATGCACACAACACCTTTACCTTGAAGGTCATCCAACCTGGCATTCTTACATCATGTTACCTAATCCTTCATAGCTAAAGACAATGACTCTCTTCCACTCTTGACCACAAGAATCAACTTCTCAAGAAATTAGCTCTCAGACATTCATAATTAACCCATTAATTGCAGTTCAAACTGTATACTATGTCACTGATTGTTGGTTCAAAAAGAACATTAAAATCTGCAAGTGTCATAATGAAGCCACACAACTTTCATTTATTAAGCCATAGAAGAGAAACTTGAGATTTTATTCTAAGGAACAAAGTAGATAATGCGGAAGGCAAGAATCTGCAATTTTTTGTGATGTTTGGTGAAAAACCAGTGCATCGGTTTAACATCTGTCCAGATCTTCATGCATTATGCTCAGAAGCCAGTCACAAAAAGATGATAATAAGACCGTGTGTGTGTGTGTGTGAAGGGGAAGACGGAGGCAGAGAGAAAGAGAGTATTACCTCTCTAACCACAAAACGACCATTTTTATCTGGATATACAAAAGCAAAAGACAATTTTGCATCCCTTCTCCTAGCTTCTGGGGCTACCTCCTTGACCTGAAACAGAAGTAGAGAGCAGCTTGCATTGGAATCAAGATTACAACCTACGGCTTATAAAACCAGATAGAGCCAAAACTTAAACTGACATTTGGCAACATCACATAGAAAAATGGAAAATTTTAGCCAAGGATGCAGGCTCCATGCCATCAGGAGACACTTTTCATGTACATTATTATACGTACTTTTTTGGTATCACAATGGTATGTAATTGCCAAATTCATCCAATGAAATGGAATGAGAATATTTTCATTTTAATTTAAACAAGCAAAATGAATAATGAGAAATGGCAAACAAACTCTTCACCTTCACATTTCCATGTGTTATTCATGTATGTGATGCTCCATGATAAATCAAGGCATTTACGGGTAATATACCATGCAGAATGTACAGCAAGCTCACAATTTTGATCTCCATCTGTAACAAAGCTCTCAACAACACCAACCAAAAAAGACTCAAGAGTTCTGTTACTATAAGCCTAGACACTACTGAATCCATCAATCTAGTCCTTAATCTTAAGATCATCTTAGAATCATGTATAACTTGCACAAAACACATTACAGCATATAATGATGAGAATGTGAAGTCAGATAAATGATGTTATGTAAGCCAGGATGACAGAAGGAAATAAATAGCCACCTAAGCAGTCATAAAATAACAGTATATTATCATTCATACACCCTTAGCAACTAAAAACACACTTGACAAATATACATATATACATATATTTGTATACATATATAAACATTTTTTTTTTGTATAAGTTAAATTTTATCAATATCCAAATGCTGTACAATCGTCAAGGACGGATAAAGTTACATCATAACGACGAAGACAAAAGTAGAAATAATAGTACTACTATAGCAAGGTTACAATAGTGTAGAGTAAACTCTAATTTGGTTCACGACTGAGCCCATGCCCTAAGTGTACGTTGTTGCGGACTCTTCAAATGCAATAGACTGTCGCAGCTAGGCCAACAATCCATCTTTAGAAGGTGGGAGAATTGGAGTCGACTGAGGCCATCAAGGATGTGGTAGCACCTTGCCAACTTTTAAAGGAGGAAGGGCAATGGAGATGGTCACACACCGTGCCCCAAATTAGGGAGGAATAGCTACAATTGAAGAACAAGTAGGAGTGGTCTTCCGAGCCCTGACGGCACAAGAAATAGGTTGCAGTAGAGGTGATGCCCCATGAAATCAACTTGTCTAGGGTAAAGAGTTTACCTAACTAAGCTAACCATAAGATAAACGAGTGTCTTGGTAATGAGTGTTCATTCCAGATCACCTTAAACCAGGGCACCGTAAAAGACAAAGGGTTAAGAAAAGCATATCCACTCTTTGTTGTGTACTCACCCGTGCTAGAATGGATCCATCAGAGGCGATCATTGCATGAGGCATTGGGGTGGAGAGATGTAGGAATCTGAATATTATTCCAAAACAATCCCTCAGTCTACACCATTCATTTCCTTCCATGAGGGAACAGAATTTGGTGGTGGGAGGGAAACCAGCATTACCCATCTCACGAGCACTAAATATCATATCCAACGGGCCTACTAGAAGCCATTAGTCTGCCCAAAGTAATATGACAAGGTCGTTGTTCGATTCCCAACGAAGCTAGTGCGGACTAGACTTCTAAGCTTTAACAGCTTCTTCCATGACCAAGAGCATAAAGAAGGAGCTTTGGTAAACCAGAAGCTTTTACCTTTCAATATTGTGAAGTGAACCCATTCTGGTCATAAGGTCCTTGGTCTTTCCTTACACAGATGCCAAATGTTTTTGATTTGTGGCCTTATTCCATAGGTGTAAGTTAGGTATACCTAGACCCCTATATTTCAGTGGTTTGCAAACTTCACTCCATCTAACTTTAGCCTTGGAATGCGTGTGAGGGCTTCCGCTCCAAAGAAAATTTCTAAGTTGTCCATCTTCCGAATGACATATTTGGGAAGTAAGAATACATTACTCTAGTAGACTTGTATAGAGATAAGGACTAAATTGAGTAATTGCAATCTTCCCGCATAGGAGTGATATTTAGATGTCCAAGATGTGATGCGAGCCAATATCCTCTCCAACAAGGCATCATAGTCTTCTTTTCTGAGTTTAGTGGATGATATTGGTACACCTAAGTATCTAACTGGCAACTTTCCTTCCTAGAATTAGGTATACCTGAGAATATCCTCCTTCACCCCCTCGGGAACATGAGAGAAGAATATGTTGCTTTTGCTATTATTCACCTCCAAGCCCGAAATTGAGTGGAACCACTGAAGCGTCTCTTTGATCAAGGAGACTAATTCAAGATTTCCTCTAAAAAATATGAGGAGATCATCTACAAAACATAGGTGGGTTAGTTTTTCAGACTTACATCTCCAATGAAGAGAGAATTGGGAATTCTCAGCCAATCTCCTTAAATGGGTAGATAATACCTCCATTCCCAATACAAAGAGGTAAGGAGAGATCGGATCTCCCTATCTCAACCCCCTATTGCTTGGGAAATAACCTACCAATTCCCCGTTAATGTTGATGGAGAACTTCGGTGTAGAAACACACTACTTTATGAGAGTACATAGATGGGGGGGGGGGGGGGGGGGGGAATTCATAGCTTTGAGGATCTCCATCAAGAAGTCCCATATGATCATATCATATGCCTTTTGCAAGTCCATTTTGAGGGTGCAACACTGAGCTCCAGTTTAGACGCAATAACCTGCCATCAACTCTTGGGTAAGCAAGATGTTGTCAGTAATTCTTCTTTCTAGGATGAAAACCGCTTATTCTCTACCAACCAATGATGGGAGGACCCTCTTTATTCGAGCTACAATGATTTTAGATATAGCCTTATAGATGACATTACAACATGCAATAGGGCAAAACTCACCTAGCCTAGATGGGTTAGCAACTTTAGGAACCAAAGAGATAATGGTTGTATTAATCTCCTTTAGTAGGTGGCTAGATGACAAGAATTCTTTAAAGGCTTCCAACAAGTCATTTCCAATAATTCCCCAAGGTTCCTTAAAGAATTTGGTAGAGTACCCGTCAAGCCCTAGGGCTTTCTTGTTGGCTTGCAAGAAGAACCCCCATTTGATCTCATCTTCAATGAAGGGAACATCCAACTCAAGCTGTTGTTGATGACTCAATTTCCAAGTTACCAAGTTACTCACATCCTCCGGGCAAAGGTTGGATGATGGGCTATCATTAAGCCGCTGGAAGTGTTCTACTGCTAATGCTTTGACTTCTACATCCCCAATCGCCTCACTACCATCGTCTTTGAATAAGCGATGGATGGAGCTACGGTTATGCAAGTTCCTCAAGGTTTTGTGGAAATAAGAAGTATTCTTGTCCCCCAATTTTAGTCAATGAGACCTTGATTTCTGTTTCTTAGAAACTTTCCTCAACTCCTTTAAGCAAATAGTATTTCCTTGTACGCTTTCTTTTCCTCCTCCATACTAGATGTATCTCCACTCCTAAGGATAGAGGCTTGTAGAAGGTGTAATCTGGTTTTGGCCATCTATACCTTGTCCGGAAGGTGGGAGTATTCATTTCTGTTCAATTGACTAAGTACTTGCTGGAGTAATCCGAGTTTTCTAACAATTTGAAACATCTTGGATCCTCTAATATCTGTCCTCCATGTGTTGGTCACTAAGTCTTTGAAGCTCGTGTTTGATCCAAAAGTTAAAGAACTTGAAGGGTGTTTTCCTACTACCCAAGTTAAAGTCCATGCAAGTGATTGCAAGGGAGTGATTAGAAAGGGTAGGGGATATGAACTTTGCTTGTGTTTTGGGGAGCATGCCTAGCCAATGTTGGTTCACCATGATCCTATCCAACTTTCGTAATATTGGGTTATGCTCTTGCCGGTTAGACCAAGTGAAAAAATCCCCAACATTGCTCAAGTCCTCCAATTCCGAATGTGTAATACAACTCTGTAGCTCCACCATCGCATCCGTAAGCTGCATTCTCCCACCCAATTTTTCCGAAGGAGATTTAGTTGAATTGAAGTCTCCAAAAACCAGCCACGGATCTTGGTTTAGTGACTGAGCTAAGTTCTCAAGGTTACTCCATAGGGTTCTTCTTTCTCTATCATTATTGGAAGCGTAGATAAAGGTTACAAAAAGAGTGGAATTGGATCTCAAATTTATGGCTTTGTAATGCATAAATTGAGTGTGTTCCATCTCTACACTGACATGCCAATCTCTAGGCTTCTAAGCCAACCACATACGTTTCCGAGCAACCTCATTTATTCTCACTTGCCAATGTGCACCCAAGGCATTCTTAATTGATATTTCATTCGTCAGGTTCACCTTAGTCTCTAGCAAACCTATAAAACTTATTTTTTTATCGTTGCAAATTCGTCTAACATCCGCCACCTTGATGGGGTCATTTAGCCCCCTAATATTCCAAGCTGCTATATGCATAGTTATTAAGGTACTGGGTAGCTAGGTGAAGTTTCTTCTCCTTTTCCACTGCTTCTTCTTGCGTCTACTAGAGGAGCTTGAACCTTTTGTATTCTTTTGAGTGCTGCACTATCCATGGTGTAGTTGGGGAATTAGTTTGCTGAGGGGAGTGTTTTCAAACTCCTCAAACCCATTAGCATCATCATCTAGCGTTGGCTGATCATGTAGGGTGGTGCCATGGTCTTGAACAAGTATTTCCTCTAGCTGTGTTTCCACTACAAAGGTAGCTATTGGTGAGTTATGTTCCTCAACTTCCATTTCTTTCCCAACCCTTGCCTACTCCTCCCGCTGCATAATATCAACAGCCTCATCATCTCAATTCCATCCGTGTCCTCAACCCCTTCTGCATGAGTATCTTCATGAATGAATTTGGAGGATGGTTTGGGAGAATTCTCTCTAGTTTCAGGTACCCATTTCGGCTTAGGCGAGGACTGTCTTGTCTCACTCCCTTCCCCTCTAGGCTGATGACAGGGCATTGTAGTGCCATTGTTGCCCACCTTTCCCTCTTCATTCACTTTCCCCTTCACCTTACCACCTCCTCTAACTGGAACCCACTGATCCTCGCTGTTCTTAGCCCTATGGCTGATCTAAAATAGAAAAATCCCTCTTTACTTCTCAAAACTTCCAGAATACCATAGTCTTTCCAAAGGCGAAGTGCTGTATCTTGGACTAACTTAAATGGCATCCTATGGCCGAGGAAGAACCCTATAAGAGTGGAGGACCAGTATTCAGCTCCAGTGACCTCCACTACTTCGGGTATCTTCACACGAGGGACTGCTCCTTTCTTGGCTGGAGGATGATACCGCAGCTGGAAGTGCGCCTCTCCTTCAGGGTCTTTGATACCGCAAGCATGGGCATACGTTTTCCTTCCATGTGCACTTCCGGTGGTGGTTTTAGTTGGGGAGGGTGGTTTTGTAGAGTGGTTTTGCTTTTCAAGGTCCTCCAGCAGACCATTTACTTCTTCCAAGGTTGAATTACTAAAGGAGGAAATTTGTTGGAAGGGTGCAAGTGTGATGTGGCACCAAAGCTTACTTTAGAGCTCTCTTTTGCCTGGCAACAGTGCACAAACAGCTTTTCCTTAGGGGCACAAGGATCCAAAATTCCTCTTTTAGGCAAGTCAACTTTGCTCTTTCCACTAGGGCTAAAAGGCATCCCTACATTTTCCTTATTTGGGTGCTTAGGACTTCCTACCTTTAGAACCATGCCTTGTGAATTAGCAACCGGTTCTCCTAGGAAAAGTGGGGGAAAATGGTCACCCAATGTGCTCCAACCACTAATGGGGATCCTACTGGGCGGCTCATGAGGGTGGCTACTGTTATCTTCCATCGCGTATAGCAACTCATGAGATAGGTGTGGTAGGGTGAGTGGTTAGTGTGTGTTTGTAGCCTAAAAGGAGTGGTCTTTTAAGAGGAAGGGTGGGGAGGTTTTAGAGAGAGGTGAGAGCATTTTCTCACTCTGGGAATCAGCAAGTTAAGAAAACTACATCTATATAAATATTCATATATAGTGAATTGCAAAATTGTTCAACATAGCCCTCAAACTAATTGAACTTGTGATTTCCCCAAATTCGTAGCAGAAAATTTACATTTTTGGTAACTCTATTGCATTGTCGTTAAAATGGAAAAATCAAAATAAATTAATTCCACATCCCTTGAAAAAATCAGTTTGGCATGATAAAATTTTCTAAATCAAGGCAAATGAAGCCCCCATTGAGCCTGAAAATTCAAATGGGGTGTCTACAAAGCCCTTTCCTCCTAATTATGAATTCTTTCTTGATGAGAAATAGATAATTCAAAGCAGGATTCATCTGATTTATATCCGGTGCCTCAGTACAATGATTTTCACCACGGTAGTCTCAACTGGCTCTAACCAGTCCAGCCCCAGCCAGACTTGGCTGGTCAGAGAACTGGAGTTTATCCAGCTGAATTGGCCAGTGGGTGGCCAGTCTTTAGGGCCCTATTGCACTATTTACACATCCAAATGAAACTGATGACCTGTGCTTTATTCCATCAGGAGCTCAGCCCAAAACTCTCAATGGCCTAATCCATGCATATAGATGCATTCTTCCCTTCAAGACCTTAGCCTAACCAAGCATGTCTCTGATCAAATTGATGTGGTACAAATCCTCAATGTGCAAAGATGCAATCTTCCCCTTTAGAATCAGCCTTCTCAGGCATGCTCCAGATCAGACTTAAGGTGGACAAATCCTTACACTGTTTGGATTGGAGGAAAGAGCGGAGAAGGGAAGGAAACAATTCCTTTCTCTTGTTTGGAAGAATAAGGGAAAGTGTAGGGAAGGAATTTTTTAGCTATATTTTTCCATGGGCCCCACAAAAAATCATTCTCTCAAGAATAGAGAGAATTTGGAATTAAAATTTATGAAGACTTAAATACCCTTTGACTGAAAAGATATTTTAAATTTTAAGGACATAAGTTTTAAAAAAATATCTAACTAACTTTTTCTTCCATACATTTCTTTCTATTTTCTTTCTTTCCAAACAAATATTTTCCCTCTATTTTCTTTCCTCCCTATTTCTTTCCTTCACCTTAAACATGGTGTTAACGGTTTTGCTTTTAATCAAACAATATAGTCATTGTGATAGTGCATTCATTTATTGAAACTATTTCCCTAATGAACCCAGTTGGAAACAAACTATTTCCCATAACAATTAAGTCTTAAGCAAATATTTAATTAAAAAAATCGCTGGGTTTGTATCTAAGTTATCGAAGTATCAAATTGAGAAAGGATAATGGTGATAGAAACAATGTGCAGTACGTCTTTGTTAGGCCCAGTCTGAGCCCATACTCATCGAGCCGGTCCACAAGTCAAAACAGACCATCAAACCAAATGTGTCATATTTGAGCGTGTACGAGACCCTAATTCATCAAAGTTATGCAAATGAGATATAAATGGATATTTTCTTTCCCTCTCCTCCTTTCTCTCTAATAGAGAGCAAAACAAGCATGAAATCCTAACTCTATTTCTGTCTTTATCCTTGATTTCAACTATTTCCATATCAACCAACTTTAAATTTGTGATAATGTTACACTTCCTACACTGCCCTCATTAGCAATCACATCCTACGCACACGTGTACCAAAGACATGGGACCAAGATCACCAGAACTAAGGATCAGGATGACCACCAGGAGGACATAGGCAATAGTGGAGGACGTGGAGGAAGTAACTCCAACAAGCAGGACGTAGGAAGCACATGAAGAGGCAGAATAGGGACTAGGAGTAGTGGGGTAGTGGGAAGATCCGAAATAGGCAAGATAGAAAGAAAGGGAAGGGAAATCATGTAAACGCTTGGCTATATATATGTATGGGAATTAATGAAATGATTATCGGAAAATTTAACAAGTAAACCCCTTGAGATCTTAGGTTCTCTCTTACGAAGCCTATTAACAACATCATTATAGGAAAGCTAGGACGTAAGGCCAGTTCCACAACTAAAGCTACCTCTAGCAAACCTAACTGCCCCCTCACTCGATAACAAGCCACGGCTGCTAACATATTGGTATCAGAGCAGGAGACGATGGCGGATTGGGACAAGGTTCACCAACGACTGGAAGCCTTGCTAGCAATGCATTAGGACGACCAAGTTCGCCTGGAAAAGATGGAGGCTCAGCAGGATCACTTCACCAACCGGCCGGAAAGCCTGACAAAGGAATCATCGCAGCCGAGAGAGCAAAGAATGGAGAAGGAAGGAATGAGCGAGAATCACGCTGAAAGTGGGCAATCCGACTAAGGAGGCACCATGCCTAGGCTGGTTCGGTGGGAATTTCCAAGGTACGATGGTAGTGGAGACCCTCTTGGGTGGTTCAACTGCTGCAAACAATTCTTCGAACACCAACCTATGGTAGAGGAGGAAAAAGTCAAGCTAGCTGCCTTCCACCTGGAAGGAGATAGACAGTTATGGTTTCTTAAGCTGAAACGGGAACACCCCTCCTTGGCATGGCTAAAATCCAAACATTTGTGCGACCTCCGATTTGGTCCTCCCATCCAGAGCAACAAGGTAGGCGAACTGTCCAAGCTTCGCCAATTGGGCAGGGTGGAGAATTACCAGCGCAAGTTTGAGCAACTGGCCCCCCAAGTGGTGGATCTGGCACCGAAGCATGAAGTGGCCATTTTCATTAGTGGCCTTAAGAAGGCAATAGCGGTTGAGGTGGAACTCCACCACCCCACCAGCTTGACCCAAGCCATGAGCCTCACAAGGCTATATGAAAAAAGGATTATCGAACCCAGAGACAAAGGGGAGGTCAGAAGGAGGCAAGCAACGCCTCTCGAGGTCCCTCTGAGACCCTCATTTGCCAAGAAGCTGACCAGAGCTAAGATGGAGGAAAGACAGAGCAAAGGGCTTTGCTTCAATTGTGATGAACCCTTTACCGTAGGTCACAGGTGCAAGAAATTGTTCTAGCTAGAGTGGGATGACACCGCCAGCTTGGACGAGGGAGAGGAGGAAACCAAGAAGAGCCAACTAGAAATATCCTTGCAAGCCATGGTAGGCCTTCCGCAAAATTAGACCATGAAGATTCAAGGACAAATTAACGGGCGAACCATGGTAGTTCTGGTGGACTCGAGAAGTACACAAAGCTTCATGTGTGCTGATCTAGTCATAGAAATGGGCCTCACCTTGCTAGCGTGGGAAAGGCTGAGAGTGGTGGTCGCAAATGGGGATAAGGTAGGAAGCAAGGGGATCTGTAAAGGAGTCCAGTTGGAGTTGGGAGGAAGTGTGTTCACCATTGATTTGTATTCCCTACCCTTATGCAGAGTGGATGTAGTCTTAGGAGTAAACTGGCTCCGATCCCTTGGCCCTATCTTGTGGGATTTCACAGCGAAAAGGATGTGCTTCTGGAAGGACCAGGAAAGGGTCGAGCTACAAGGCAATCTAAGGACTGCAGTGCTTCCGAGAATTGCATCCATCGTCAGGGAGTGCGAGGGACACGACGAATTGCAGTCCCTTTTGGCAAAGTTCCAAGACATATTTCAACCTTTACTGGAGCTGCCGCCCTACAAGAATCCGCATGGTCAAAAGGACGAGATTGAGCGGCAGTGCAAGGAAATGCTGAAAAGAGGTTGGATACGACTGAGTCGCTCACCCTTCTCACCACCAGTGTTGCTAGTAAAGAAGAGGGACGACTCCTGGAGGTTTTGCGTCGACTATCGTGGGTTGAATGAAAAAATAGTGAAAGACAATTTCCCATCCCAATGATCAACGAACTCTTCAAAGAGCTATTCGAGGCATGTTACTTTTCCAAGATGGACCTATGTTTCGATTACCACCAGGTGAGGATGAGGGAAGAGGATGTGGAGAAAACCGCCTTTCGAACTCATCACAGGCACTTTGAGTTTAGAGTCATGCTGTTCGGACTCACAAATGCACCATCTACATTCCAAGCCCTCATGAATGAAGTCTTCCGGGAGCAGCTGCGGAAATTCGTGTTGGTGTTCTTCGATGACATCCTGATATATAGCAAGACTTGGGTGGAGCATCTCCAACACTTGAGCAAGGTGTTCTCCTTGCTGCGATAACACCAACTCCGACTGAAGGCCTCCAAATGTTCCTTCACCCAGCAACAAGTCGCCTATCTAGGACACCTTGTCTCCTCCAAAGGCATAGAGGCGGATCCCCAGAAGATTGAGGCAATTCTGTAGTGGCCCAAACCGAACACTATCCGAGGACTTAGAGGATTCTTAGGGGTTGACAAGGTACTATTAGAAGTTCGTGAAAGGTTATGGGATCATCGCGGAACCTCTAACCCGGATGCTAAGAAAAAACAACTTCGCCTGGACCCAAGAGTCAGGTTAAGCCTTCGAAGCCCTATGGAACACGATGACACGTGCACCCATCTTAGCTCTGCCTAATTTCAACCAGCCCTTCGTGGTGGAGTGCGACGCCTTAGACGTCGGCATTGGGGCAGTGTTGCAGCAACAAAACCAACCCATTGTGTTCTTCAGCCACCCTTTTGCTCAAAGGCACCTCAAACTAGCAGCCTATGAAAAGGAGTTGATTGGTTTAGCTAAGGCACTTCGCCATTAGCGATCTTACTTATGGGGGCGGAAGTTTGTAGTAAGGACAAACCACTATAGCCTAAAATTTCTACTCGAGCAACGAGTATCTACACCTCCACAACAACATTGGATCAATAAACTATTGGGTTTTGACTTCGTGATTGAGTACCGAGCTGGTCGAGAAAACAAAGCCACAAATGCACTTTCCAGACAACACAAGGAGCCAGCTAACACATTCGCTATATCCCTGCCACAACCTCAAGTGAGAGAATTGATGCAGCAAGAGATCTCCTCCTCGCCAGAACTACAACAACTGGTAAACAACATCAAGGCTAAGGAGGCAGGGTTGGAGTGGTCCTGGAAAGACGGACTCATCTTATTCAAGGACCATGTTTACTTGCTTCCCACCTCCGCGCCGTGTTCAACGATCATCCAAGCAGTTCACAAACAATGCCACGAAGGATATCAGCGAACACTCCACTGGCTCACACGCGAATTCTACTGGAAAGGAATGAGAGGACAAGTGAAGGAATTAGTACGCAACTACCCAACTTGTCAACGTTACAAGGCAGAGCACTTGCAACCCACAGGTCTTCTTCAACCGCTGCTAACTCCGCACCAAGTATGGGCAAACATTTCCATGGACTTCGTGGAAGGACTCCCTCAAATGGGAAATCAATCCTACTTGTAGTGGTGGATCGGTTTTCCAAGTATGGCCATTTCATAGTCATGAGTCACCCCTACTCGGCCATCACAGATGCAAGGCTCTTCTTTGATACCATTGTGCGTCTTTATGGAATACCGGAGTCCATCGTGAGTGATTGAGACGCCACCTTCACCAGCGCTTTTTGGCGAGAATTATTCCAACTTCAAGGAACAACTCTCTCCTTCTCGTCGACCTATCATCCTCAAAGTGATGGCCAAACGAAGGTGGTCAATCGGACTTTAGAAGCTTATCTTTGTTGCTTCACGAGGGACCATCCTAAGAAATGAACTGAATGGGTGGCATGGGCGGAGTATTGCTACAACACTAGCTATCACTCCTCCCTCAAAACCACTCCCTTCCAAGTGGTCTATGGCCGTGCTCCTCCGCGGCTCCTTCCTTATTCTTCAGAAGATACCAAAGTTGCAGCAGTGGATGCAGCAATCAAGGAACGTAACCACATATTGACAGAACTCATGGTGCAACTCAAGCGAGCCCAATAAACGATGAAACGCCACTACGATGCGCACCACAGGGACATCCACTTTGACAAAGGTGACCTGGTCCTCCTCAAACTACAGCCTTATCGCCAAGCATCCATGGGCAAGCACACCTCAATGAAATTAGCTCCCAAGTTCTATGGGCCATTCCATGTGGTGGAACGTATTGGCTCCATGGCATACAAGCTAGCTCTGCCCCAAGAGGTCCAGCTCCACCTCGTCTTCCACGTATCTAAGCTGAAACGATTCATTGGCACTCCCCCAACCAAGCCAAAACTCCCCAAAATCACCAAGGGACGTCTCATTCCAACACCTCAAGACATCCTAGAGGCACGCCACACGAGCTCAAGCCCTAAAGTCCTAGTCCATTAGAAGGGATCTCGCTTGTTGAAGCCACCTGGGAAGAGGTAGGAATGATGTGTACTCGATATCCCAGTATGATACCTGAGGTCATGCGCCACGTCAAAGGGGGGTGTGATGTTATACTTCCTACACCACCCTCATCAACAATCACACCCTACGCACACATGTACCAAGACATGGGACCAAGATCACCAGACCTAAGGATCCGAATGACCACCAAGAGGACGTGGGCAGTAGTGGAGGACGTGGAGGAAGTAACTCCAACAAGCAGGACATGGGGAGCACATGAAGAGGCAGGATAGGGAATAGGAGTAGTGGGAAGATCCGGAATAGGTAAGATAGAAAGAATGGGAAGGGAAATCATGTAAACGCTTGGCTATATATATGTATGGGAATTAATGAAATGATTATCGGAAAATTTAACAAGTGACCCCCTTGAGATCTTAGGTTCTTTCTTAATGAGCCTATTAACAACATCATCATAGGAAAGCTAGGACGTAAGGCCAGTTCCACAGCTAAAGCTACCTCTAGCAAACCTAGCCACCCCCTCACTCGACAGCAAGCCACGGCTGCTAACAGATAAGCTGACATTTTATCCAAAAAAGGCTTTAAGTTTGTGATAGTGAGGTACAACAATGGTGAAATTAAGATGAAAAAGCACCAAGTTTAGGATTAAAGCTGGGCAATCACCCTTTGATTTTTGTTTATAAATTTATTTGCCTCAATCTAATATACACAAGATCTACAGTTATTTTTTTTTTCCAACATAAAATCCCGAATTCTATTACAAAGAGTTGCATTTACATTAATGGGTTGTGTATCAACATGCTGATAGTCACTTCAGACTATTTTTCTGCTAATTTCTGCTTAATCCTTGCTATCGTTGCTATTTCTTACGTATTCCTTCTGCTAAGAAGACCAAGCATATTAATTTCTCCTCACTTTGAAAAATCAATCTTGCCTTCAATCCTCCTTGATTTGTCTTCCATATCTAGTCTCTGCCACTAAACAAGAATCTGAGGCACAAAGTGAACACTTATGTTGAAGTTTGAACCCACTCAATAGTCCACCATAGCTAAGGGTAATATTACTCAATGGCCAACTACAGCTTCTAGAGGCAAATCCATAGAAGAAATTGATTTCCCAAACACATGTTTCGGAGTAGAAAAGTTAAAAGACTCAATGAATTTTAGAATAAGGCAGAGCCAATTCATAATATCTTCTAGCCATTGAATAAAAAGACCCATAAAATCTTCTAGCCAGCTTATGAAACTGCCATTAGGCCAAAGAATCCTGTCAAATGGTTTTAATCAAACAAAAACCATGTCTTCAAGTTAAAAAACCACATCAAGCCTAAGTTTGCCAACTACTTGCTTCATTCTATTATGAGAACTCACTAAACGTGTACTAAGAAGCTTCAATATCTCTAATACCCAAGTTAAAGTCCATAATGTCCAATCTAGATGTTCCCTGAATATAAGCTGGTTTGGTTGGTGGAGGTCGACCACAAATAGCTTCAAAAGGTGTGCCTTGGTTACTTGTTTGGAAAGAAGTAATGTAAGCACTCTCAACCAATGGCAAAAATTTTTCATAACAGGTAGATTGCTTCATGACAAAGCATCAAAGATATTGCTCAGAACACCTGTTTAACACCTTAGTTTGTCCATCAAAAGGATGATAAGCAGAACTCATAGCCAAATATATGCAACTAAGTCAAAATAACCCATTCTTGGGTAATAGGTCTTCTTGATGTTATAGGTTTAGTCCAGTTGGTTGGTTTATGCCAAGTTTTCAATCTAGACACCCTTTTGTTTCATTTGGTGCCTAGCTTGAAAATTTAGGTTTCTTGGGGTATTTTTGCATGTACCATGGGCTTACGCCTTTCTTATAGTTTTTTAAAAAGTAATATATGTGACCTTTTATCCCCCCCCCCCCCCAAAAAAAGAAAAAAGAAAAAAACTGATCACAAGAAATAGTGTCACGGGATCATATATTGCTTCTAATCAATGATAAATCTGTCAACAAAGTGGTATCATTAGCATTTCCAGATGATTTCCTACCTCTTCTACCTATTGTTAAAGAAAAGGTTATCGGCTCATTTAAAGAGAACCCCACGATCTCATAGATAGTTAAAGTTTTGGGATAAAATCAGGTCTGCCTCCCTTTCTATTCCTTTCCATATTTCAAAGGTACATTTTGAAGTTGCAGTTATGGTAATTGCCTTATATTGACAGTGAGATTCCTCTTTACAAAGCGCTTATTTTGGTTAGTTACTCCCCAACTGACAAATTGATCTAAGTGAATAGTCTTTGTTGAGCTACTAACCAAAGAATGAAGACATGCTCAGGTTGTGCTTCTTAAACCAAACCAATCTCTCCAAGGCACATGAACACATTGCCATCTCAGCTTCAAGTAGGCTTCTTTAATGGACAGCAATCAGTTAGCTTATCCTTCCACACAAACTTGTCATCACAGCTACCATTAGGCAAAAAGGAGCTATCCAAATCTGCCTTGATTGAATACCCAATAGCACCAGTGGACCAATCCCACTATTGGAGCATTCTCTATTGCCCAAAGATACTTCCATCTTAAGGATTATTTTTTTATTTTTATTTTTTTGGGCAGGTCCCTCTTAAGGATTATTGAACTCAGACTAATGTTGGAAGTTAGACTAGATTATAGAATAAGAGTAGGTTCAATGTATGGAAAGCCTATAAAAGGAGCTGCCCTCTTTTCCACTTACTATCCCCTTTCAAACAGCCTCAGGAACTCACTTAAGTTCATGGAAGCTCTCATGTAACCTTATAGTGCAGAGAATTAGGTTTTTTTTTTTTAGGATAATTGCAGAGGATCAGGTTATTTAGTCATTTTATCCTAATCCATCTCAAAACAGGCTTTTCTTTCTCCCTCTTTTCTATTCTGGTTATACAGCATACAAACAAGCTGAACAATTTCAGAAGCACTGGAAAACTTATAGACATACAAAAAATTGAAGAAATGCAACACACGTACCAGGTCTGTCAACTCACGTAGAGTAGCATCTTTCCAGGTGTAAATCTGAACCTCATCCTTGGGTTCCTTGCCTCTTACTGCAAAGTCTTCCTTTGAATGGTGACCACCAATCTAACTATGCAGTCAAATTGATCAATAAGGTTGAAAGACTACCACTATAAAAGAATATCTAGATAAAAAATTCAGCCCCGGCAATTATCCCATATGTTGGCATTAAGTACAAGTTAAAGAGAGTATACGAGTGTCCTAGCTAGAGGGATCTGCTTTAGCCCATTCTTCCAATATGAACATTTTTCCTAAATTGAGGGATCATAATACTCAGCAAATTCAGATTCTTTCATAAATTAGCATTAAAATAAAAAATAATAATTACCCAGAAAAAAGCAAAGGATATATAACCAGGGACATTCAGCTGTCGCTTCATGTGATTACTTATAGAATCAGCACACTCTAGGACACAATTCTCTTAAATATAGTAATATACTCAAGATAGGTAACTCCATAAGATAGCACAACAAACACTGCATGCAAAATCATAACTGTACTTGCTAATCTAGACCCAGAGTCCATCATTCCTGATCTCCAAGTCAATTGGTAACAATCAAAACAAACCAATCCTTTCTTCATTTTTCTCCCCAAATTCAGAATACATCAAAGAGTCGGTACAAAAACAGCTACCCTCCCCAATTCTGTTTTAATCAACAACGCCATAACATAAACGATCCTGGACCGGCGATAAAAAACAAAGGAAACTACACACTCTTCTCGTCATACACCATCATTGAAAAAAAAAAGCGCATACCTTAGTGAAAACGCGAAGCAATAACGGACACGTCTGTATATTTCATCAATTAAACAGAACATCAGTATACATAGATAGCATTTGAAAATACAATAATTTTTCCGAGTGAAATTATACATACACTCATATACATATGTATTATATACACCTAGCAACACCACCAGGCGATACAGAGAAAATATGGAAGCGTATATACATATATATGAGTGAGAATATTGCTTTAAAACCTAATCAAGGAAAAAAAAGAAGAAGAAGGCAGCACCTTTTCGCGTTCCACGGGCTCGAAACGAGGACGTGGAGGAGGTGGTGGAGGAGGGCCTCTTCCTGGGGGCGGTATAGGGCGACCTCCGCCCTGTCTCTTCGATGCTTCCGACATATGTCTCTGTCTCTCTATCTTTCTTTCTCTCTGGAAGCTTCTGCAATTTTTTCAGTGTGTTATATTCCACCTCGTCCGGCGAGTGATTCGCAGTATGTAGAGACCAACTGTCACGGTGGGGAAGATGGTAGGGTTTGGGCCTGGCTAGTTAAACCCGCTTCCAGTTTTCTAGGGTTTATGCGAGCCCGCTCGGTATCATTTGTTGTATTACTTTCAGATCTGTTCCGACTTTATTATTAAAATAAAATAAGTGGGGGTTAATCCAGAGCCGGAGGTGATCAACGGGGGCAGGCCATCTCCGCTAATCAACAGGCCCAATGGAAGTATTGGCTTAAACAGGCCCCGATCAGCGGACTAAACAACCAAATCCAAACCCGATGGCTTTGTCGAGAAGGCCCAATTGGGGCCAGACCGATCTGCCAAATATGTTCCCGTTTTGCTTGCCTTTCCATTTCTCTTCTTGCACACCATCTACTTTATTTAACATGTTTTATAACGTTTTCGAAAAGGTATGATCGTAGAGGCATAGTAAATAAACATATCCTTCCTCATATAAGCTTATAAAACTTATCTTCCAATTTTAAGGCATTATTAAGTGCAAATAATTTCATAAACCAAACGGATAATGGAAAACATTAACTTATGTGATGTTAACTAATTCCCACTTTAATGAAAAGTAAGAAGAAAACCTACTAACTTACAACTAATTCATACACTATTTGCTCTTGGCATAATCATTGACCATTTTTGTCAAAGAGCCAAGGGTTCATGATCATGCATCATTACCACTAGGTTAGGAGTTAATACATACGAATAATGCATCGTTACCCTCAAGCTTAACCTATTATACTATATATATTTTGGGTTTTGGGAAACTTTTATCTTTTCATATTTCATATTCTCATCAATTACATTTATTTATGACGTTATCATATAATTTTCTTAACCACATTTATTTTCAAAGTAATTCTTATACTTAAAATTAAATAACTTTCGTTTATGTAATAAATGTCATAAAATAACAATAATAGTAATTAAATGTGTATCATCAAATGAGTTGCAAATTGTTATGAGAGACCTAGCATAACATTTGGCACCTTCCTGTCTTGTGGGACATAGTTTAATAATCAAAAGTTTCGGAAGTTTTACAACAATGATCACATTAAAGTTTACTATACCTCGGTAGCGCATCCTTAATTAAATGGGCAAGTCAAGGTTGTGAATAAGATCATGCTTAACATCCTAAAAAGGAAAGTAAACTAGGCCAAAGGAAAATGGGTAGATGGGTTCCCAACCATCTTGTAGGGATACCGAACTACTCATTGGACTTTCATAGGGGAAATATCATTTAGTCTTGCCTTTGGTTCCGACGTTATCGACTCAATTGAGTTGGCGCTCCCAACATTAGAACTAGTATAGATTTGTCTACTAATCAACTTAGATTAGAAGCTAACCTAGACATAATAGAAGAGATTCAGGACACTGCTCATATTTGAGTAGCTACATAACAACATTGTGTTGCTTGTTATTACAATAAAAAGGTTAAGAATAAAATCTTCCAGCTTAGCAACCTAATCTGTTGAAGATTATAAGTCACTGGATCTTATGAGGTCA
The DNA here is from genome assembly GCA_037954665.1 of Laguncularia racemosa. Classification (NCBI taxonomy): domain Eukaryota; kingdom Viridiplantae; phylum Streptophyta; class Magnoliopsida; order Myrtales; family Combretaceae; genus Laguncularia; species Laguncularia racemosa. The sequence goes on from JBBMOL010000035.1 coordinate 3,878,533, forward strand.
AGGGAAGCTCATGCTAAATTAGGAAGACCTAATCAGAATTGTTGAGGACTTAGGTAATGGAGCATACAAGCTTGAGAGGTTAGATAGTTAGGTTATTCCCTAAACTTGGAATTTCGACAATCTTGGGCCATATTTTGATTAGATTACTGTTCAATTGTTTGAAAACACAATTATAGGATAATGAATAGAATTGTTGTATTTTATAAAGTTTGATTGCTTTATTTGTTTGTTTAAGCTTTGTCTTAGCCTACCCCGAGATGAACGTATGTTATAAACTCATCAAGTCCCAACTAACTCAAGGTGAATGGACTCTTGATCACAATTAGTCTCGACCTTGCTACAACTTATGGACTGCTAATTACATCAAGTCCATACATTTAAATAAACAAGTAAATGGACTCTTGATGACCTAATGTCCCCATCCCTTAAGGCATGAATGGACTATTTAGCTCTTAGACTATCAATAAATAGTCAAAGCATTTGACCTCCTAAGGTCCATTAAAACCATTCATGGGTAACTCATTGATGGGACTCAAAGTCTTGACATTTAAGGACACCCCACAAATATACTTCTTAAAGCAACAAATAGATGGAAATAGGAAGCTAAGTTAAAATAAGTACAAAGAGCAAAGTCACACAATGAAAACATTATAAAGAAGAGCATTCAAGCGATGAAGAAAATGGAACAATAAAGTGCAAATAATGTATATCAACAAAGGTTGTATTAAAGAGTGCATTTTGAAAGTTAGCATATTGACTTGGAAAAATAATAAAATTCTATAAAATAAAAGTAAAATCTTCCTAGTTTTTAGGGGAGGGGATGATTAGAGCTTCAATGATTTCGTCTACATCTACAATTGCAATCCTCTTGATAGGATGCAACTTTGAAGGGGGCAAAGGATCTTGAGGTGGGTCTAAGCTTGGAGGGGGCCGGGAAATGTCCTCAACTTAATTGTAGCCTGACCTTCTTTCTTGAGTTTCTTCCTCGGCATGGCCCTACTCTTTGGCAAGTTTACATTTGTTGCCTTAGGGAAGGTCTTAACCTTTGATTGTCTTTTTTACTATCGGCTTGTCATTAGCTACCCCTCCCTCAACCTCGACATTAGCATATGTTGGATCATCATTGTAGTCTAAGCAACTAAGATTGTAATTAAAATGTACCTTTAGGATCTTAGCTTTAGCCAAATGCATGCCTTCCATAAGTTTACATTCTTGAAGGTCAGACCACTCTTTGCTAGCCATTATCCTGTTAAAGATTTGCTTCTCCAAGGCCACTTGATTTGCTGTAGCTACACTTGCATTCTCCAACTTGAGCAAATGGGATCTGTCTTGATTAATGTTCTTGTGTAGTTAACGAATTTTAGCACTAAGATTGTTTTATCTTTCGACATATGCTACCCTTTTGGACTCGAGCTGCTTACTGGCATTCTCCAACTACTTGTTTGCATTGTCAAGCTAGTTAGAAAGCCTTTAGACTTCAGTTGTAAGGTCCTTATTGCATCTTTCGAGCTCGATGACCTTAGTGCAAGGCTCTCATGAGCCCTAACCTTGATATCTACCTATACCCTCAATGTCTTAACCTCTTCCTTGGCTTCCATCCAAAGCTCTTCCATCTAGGCCAATTGGTAGTGAGCCTCTTCTTAGATCTTTTTGGTGGCCTCCTCAGCATCTTTTGCTTTCAATGACATAGCACACATATCATTAGAAAGCTTTTTATAGCCCCCATACAGCTACCAATGTTAGGAGACTAAAGTGTTATATTTGGAAAGAAGCTCTCCTACTTACTTTAGCTCGACTCCTTAGAGATCAAAGGACTTCATTAGATGCTTGGTCAATTAGGGAGGGTAGGGTGGAGAAGGTGAGGAGTATAGGTGTAAGTGCTTACATCGTGAAGCTTTGTGCTAATAAGCTTTTCAGCGCCATCTTGTGACATCCTTTGGAGGTTACCTTTGACTGTGGCTTCCTCCTTGGGCAAGATGCTTCCCTTCAAGATTTCGCAACCGATTTGACTGTCACCTAAATTGTAATTTAAGCTATAGACTAACTAGAGGGCATGGTAAATCTAACCTTCCCCCCCAAGGTGATAGAAGCCTTGAAGTTGAGGAAGTAGTCTCCTCAGCCCTTTCGTTAACCAATAGGGCAGGTCATATGCTGTATCGATGGATAAGTTTCTCTACAGACTTGAACTCAATGTCAAGCTGCACGATACTTTCATGAGCTCAACCTAGTTGGGCTCCTTCTTGCCAAGCTTTAGCCATGTCAATGTGAGTCTGCTTCCTTGGTTGAGGAGTATCTCCTTTGGGAACTTTCCCCTTATCCTTTGGTGTAATCCCATAAGGTTCCTATTGCTTACCACCCTCCACCATTCCTCTACCCTCCCTAATTTTTAAAGGGACCTCCCTAGGATAAGGAGCAGGAGCCCTCCTTATCTTAATAGGCATTAGAGAAGCTCTTCACGATTTCTTTGCTATTGTAGTAGCTTTCCTCCTCACAATAATGTCTATGATGCTATCTTTGCAAAGTTACATGCCTACAAAAACATAGATTGGTAAGAAAGAATAAGACATGAAGGAAACATTATCGTGCCAAATAAAGAGCTCTAAAGGAGACCGAATCCCCTAACATAAGCAAACAAACATCTTCCCCACTCCAACCCACTTCGGCATGGCTAACAATATGAGTGTGGAAGCTTCCTCTCTATCGCGCGCTACACTTGCTGTGAGCTTGCTATTATATAAGTACTCATCTACCACCTTTAGAGTGTTATACGACCCTTTTGACCTATTTTGAAGCCTAGCCAACAATTGTTCAACTGTTGTCTTGTTGCTTGGGCTTAAATTACAAATCACTAACATTTGAATTGGCTCAACTCAATTTATCCAAAAACTAAGGTTCGCTTCACACGCCACTACCAAATAGTAACTCTTCCACCCGTAGATAGATGAGTCTAACCCAACACAAAGTTTTTCACTTGAATGGCTGGCCAAGTAATATTAGCCATCATTTGACCTTTTCAACCCATAAAAATAACATAAGAGCTATGGAGTAGCTCAAATGATAAAGTGATCACATATTGCCTCAAATGTGATTAATAGCTTACGCGTGTTTAGCATGAGCTAGCTTAGTGAGACTCAATGATAGTTGAAGAACTCCTATTGAAGCTTGATGAATGGAGCTTAGAGCTTGAATTTCATAAAGCGATGTAGTCTTTAACCTAAGGTTTCTTGATGTTCTACCCTTAAGGGTGTAGTTGGAAGTATCTCCTCACTTCTACTAACTCCTCATGTGACACAATGCTTCGAATCCCATTAGACATATTGCCCTCGTTGACCACTGAATATAATGGTTGCACTAGTTGCCTTTCTTCTCCATTGTCAATGTAAATGTCTCTTAGTATCTAAGTAATGGTAGCTACAATGTTTATCTCTTTATTTAAACTGCAATCATACTTACTAACCATGCTGGAGCTGCACCAAAGGATCTTTTCCGTTACTACTAGGGAAAGGATGTGTCTCTCCTCCTAATTAGACTAAGTGCAAGAAGAAGATGAAGAAATTAAGATCAAGATTGAACTGGAAAAAAGTTGAAAGAAATGAAGGATTCTACTTAAATAGATTTAGAAATTCTAAAAGTATGGAAAATGTATAGATATTGAAAGGGCAACAAATATATATAGGCGAGGGTATAGAGAATAAAGCAACACCCATTAAAAGGACACAATGAGACGTCCTCCGACCCAATCTTAACATGCAACCTACAATTCAAATCAATAGTGTAAATCACACTTGTGTGCATTTTCCCATCTATGTCTCAGTTAACATAGCACTGATAGTTATGTAGTGCATTTAATGCACATGCATTCACGAGCCTACAGGCAAATCAAATCAATGCTTGCTCGAGAATCATCCTCCTTAAAGCATCACTCTTTGAAGCACCACTCTTCATGTTGAGTCAATATAGAAAACTTTTATGGTCATTAATGAGCCTCTAATCGCAATCATCTTAGAGTTGATTGTTCGATCTTCCTTAGCACATAGCTTGCCCTTTTACTACAATTAGCACAAGGAGATCTAGTTTAGATCACCTACTTACTTGGCCACATAATGATGTTTCCATTCGCTTAACTAAGAGATTGGAAGTTATGACATGAAGCTTGTAATTCTCAATGTAAGGCAATCCTTGAAATGCTTTGGGTGGGTATAGACCCGTAAGGCCCTACTCAAACCTCCATCCAAGCGCTACAAACTTGTGCCGACCTGTTTTAGGCCATTCCAGCATGGAACTGCTTGAGTTCAAGTTAGCACTTCCCGACCTCTAGATCGGATCTTTCATATATGTCCTTACACTAGATAAGTATGAGAGAATGCTACGAATAAGAAAAGGGTTGGTAAAAAATAAACCCTAACAATATTAGGAGAGGATCTCAGGAATTAATACACTTATCATAAAAATGATCATCTATCATCCCTATAAATAGAGATTAAAAACTATTAGGTAGAGGACTTTTGACTCTATGTACTCTCAAGCTTCTATTCCTCCTCACTTATGCTGACTTAAGCATTAGAGTGGTTACATTAGAGCAACCTCTAACACCCCCTATAGTCTAAGTTGTTTCTCTTTTACAAGTGATTTAACCACCATCAAGAGACCTAACACAATAGATGTCTACTAAATGTGCACTTAAGTGTTGGCATCAACATTAGAGAAAAGAGAGCGGTGATGATGTTATAGACTTTTAAAGTCGAAAGGGTTTTGTAGAGAAATGAAAGTTTGATCTTTAAGTTTAATGAGAAATTATATGTTAGATAGGCTTAAACTTTATATAGTGTTTATGAAATAATAGGTTCGACCTATGTATATATAGTTTTATACCTTGCTCAAGTGTTAATTGGTTTATTCTAATAGGTTTAGAGCTGTTGTGATGTAATTCACAATAATTCCATCTTTGCTTCATTTTCTCAAACACAATTAGGATTTTAACATTATATTTTACAGTTACGCTTAGTATTTTGATGTTTATTATTGTAATTTGATTATTGTTCATGTAATTTAGTTTGTAGTATAATTTCATGCTCTCAGAATAATTTGATTATTATTATTCTTCTTTTTTCCATTTTTATAATTACTTAGAATAATATATATATATATTTGCTAAGGACAAGAAGGTAAATAGTTTAAAGTAGTAGGGGCAAGATGGTAATTTTATGACTTAAGTTTATAAGTAAATCTAACCTAAGATTAATACCTTTTTACCTCATTTACGCACTTCACAGAAACTTAGACACATTGCAAAAACTGAAGAAAGAAAAGGACAAGCACGTGCTACGATTTGCCACTTTATTTGAGGTGAGTACATTGATCAATAACAATTGATCATTAATTTCATGTACATCTTAAATTAAGAATTAACGTGTTAGGGTTATTAACAAATCAAAGTAAATTTGTGATACACAAGGGACAAACAAGTGTTTCAAGCATCACAATAACAATTCGGGTCAAGTAAATGGATCTATTAGTGTATTATGTTGTAAATTTCATATTAGATAGATTAATTAGATTAAAGTTATTAGAAATCTGACTGAGGAATCGATTTATGAAGTATGTAGTGAGATACACGACCTTTCAACATGACTATGTTGAGATCATGTTAATGAATAGTAGATAGAGAGATATATAACCTCTCAACATAACCATGTTGAGATTGTATTGATGAATAGTAGACAGAGAGATACACGACCTCTCAACATGACCATGTTGAGATTGTGTTGATAAATAGTAGATAAAGAAATACATGACCTCTTAACATGACCATGTTGAGATTGTGTTAATAAATAGTGGACAGAGAGATACATGACCTCTCAACATAACCATGTTAAGACTGTGTTGATGAATAGTAGACATAGAGATATATAACCTCTCAACATGACCATGTTGAGACTGTGTTGATGAATAGTGAACAGAGAGATACATGACCATATTGAGACTGTGTTGATGACCAATGAATAGAGAGACACATGACTTCTCAACATAACCATGTTGAGACCATGTTAAAAAAATGAATAGAGAGATACACGACCCCTTAACATGATTGTGTCTCACCTATGTTGAATAAAAAAAAAAAGAAAACAAGAGAAAGAAAAATGTATACAACTTTTGGCATGGTTATGTACTACCTTAAGTTCAATTACACGGCCTCTAACATAACGATGTTAAGTTGAAATGTGTCTATTTTCCTTTTGATATTTATAGGGATACTATTTTAAAAGCAAATAATTTGAATTATGTATAGGTTTGGAAAACTTGTGAAGCTAGAAAAGTATATGATAAACTAAGTTTTGCAAAGTCAGGTATGTGTAACTTGTGTATTGGTTTATACTTGTTTAAGTTAGTGTATGTATTGAATTTGATTTAATTAGAAGAATTGGCTTCAGTGTTTAAGTTGTATGTTGTATATGCTTGGCTCGACCTAGAAGCCCATAGTGGCAGATCTCTAAGGAATACCCCAATGATCTTTGTATGACGTTGTCCCCAGTGGAGTCGTGCTTGGAAATGATCTAAGTTGAATGTTGGTAAGTGGTTTAAGTGGACATGAGTGCGGGACCCATAGTGGCAAGATTAAGTGTTTAAGTGAACATGAGTGTGAGGCTCATAGTGACAGTTCCCATTACCAAGTTTAAGGGTTAAAGGATCATAGGTGTGGGATCCGTAGTGGTAGTTCCCATCACATATTTATGTTCCAATGTATTAAGGGTGTTAAGGGGGTCATGAGTACCCTGTTATTACTTATGGACTTAAATTATATTGTGAAACATTGTTTGTGTTTAAGTATTACGTAATGCTTATAATAACTGTTCATGTTTGTTCATATGTGTGTATTTATGTTATATGTACTGGACATTAGCTCACCCTTTGAGGAATATATATATATTTTTAGATATACATGTTGAGGGAGATGATAACCCAGAAGATAACTTAGGTTTGGGAGAACCACAAAGAAAGAAAGAAGATGGCTATCATTACTATTATGGTGATTAGAAATTTTGGGAATCCTATTACTTGAGTGTAATAGATAGTATCATTTAAAGAATGTTAATTTAGAGTTTTATAGACTTCCACTGCACTAAATGTTGAATATAGATTTATGAAATTGATTTTGAAATTGTAAGATGTATTGAATGTCTTTATATATGAATTTTAGAATAAAAAAGTATTAGAGTTGGTTTAGAGCCTTAACGTGTTCTTATGAGATAAGGACATATGACGAGCAGAAGCACGGCTTGGTTTTCGAGGCATTACAATTTTGGAAGTAACTGGCTATATAGAAATATAATATATTATTTAATTTGATAATCATGATTGTGTTTTATTGATAAGAAAATTTGTATAATATAATTTTGTAGGTTAGACTTGATTTGGGACGATTTAAAATGTTTTGGATTAATGAGTTTAAAACAAGATTCCTTGCACATTTTAAAACTTTCTTAGTAGGGCTTAAATGTTAACTAAGTCCTATAATATGTAATTAGACATTGCTTTTCTCTATTTAGCCCAAGATTATTAAACCTTAATTAAACTAATCCTTTAATGTTTCATAAAATATGATGGTAACAATTACTAGCTACCCATTATAAATACATGTGTATACCACTTATTAGAGGGGACCTTTAATCTAACCCCTATACTGCACCACTTGTCTCTTAAACCTAAGCATGCTAATTAGTGTCAAAACCATCATTATCTCTTGTTTGATGATCTTTCTATTGTGACACTAAACCTATCCATAATCCATAAAGTGTGTGGAGCATGTTCCATGCATGTTATGCTCATAATGAACCCATACTTCTACATTTTGGTAACTTTGTTGGGAAGGGAGTGATTGCATAAGATGAACTTGTTAAGAAGAGGAAAAAATGAGTTGTAAATGGATTATGGCATCTTTTATATATATATATAGAAATTGATCCTCATGATATAAAATGCTACTAACATAAAGTAAGGAAGAAAGAAGGAAAATGGAGGAATGATGAGACAAATGTCATGACCATTATCTTTAGCAAAGACAACATTGTTTTTTTGGCTTAAAGCTCCATCTTTACTTTGGTTTCACTCTATTCTCTTTTCTTTTATATCTGTAATCCTTTTCTTTCCAAACATTCTTCTTTGTGGTTGTTTTATAATGTGTGGGATCATGTTTGTTCTTCCCATTTTGTATAAAATAAAAAATCTTATATGAATCATATTGGATGCCTTGAATAAATTATAAATTACTTCATAGTTTGAATTTTTGTTTCAGAATTTTGTTGAAATTATCAAATACCAAGTGAGATATTTATAGATAATCAATTTTTTGAAATCAAATTACCCTAAGCAAAGCTTGTGATACCTCGTGTGTTTAAGAGGGGGGAGGAGATTATGATACCCAAAGTGAATGGAAGTCCCACATGGATTAGAGAGATGTTGCATAGTGGTATATAAGACTAAGTAATAAATAATATATTAACACTAATTAGAAACTTTTTGGACCAAGTGGTTAAAAAAGACTTATTAATGTTTGTTAGCTTGATTATTGACTACTTGTAACTTGTAGTGTTATAAAAAGTATTAGAGTTGATTTCCCTATTAGTAGGTGTTTGATTTGGGGACAACTAAAAATGGGGGAAGATTCAGGCTTAATTGTAAGGTCTTATAATGGGGACATCACGTGTTTAAAGAAGAGGGTGGGAGAGATTATGATACCCATGTAAATGGAAGTCCCACATGGATTGTGATGTTGAGTAGTGGTATATAAGGTCAAGTAGTAAATAACATGTTAATATTAACTAAAAATTTTTAGGCTAAGTAATTAAAAAATGCCCATTAGTGTTTATTGGCTATTTTTGGCTTAGGACATTACGAGATTGACATAGCAGAGTTATGTAATCATGGGTTTGTTGAAGACCTTAGATTGCAAAAATTGCTATATGGTAAATTAAACTAATGCTTAAAATCTTGATTTAGGTCTCCATCTTTATATTGATAAGAGAGCCTGAGATGTTCAAATTAATTGTGTCTAAAAATTGGTTGATCTTTGCTATAGCTATTGTTTGTGGCCGTCATTTCATTAATATAATAAATAAGGTTATACTCATGATATTTCTTGTTTACATGAATATGAGGATAAAAATGTTGATATGATTGATTTATTACCATTAATTCTTTTTAAAACTATAAACAAGATAGAGGAATGAAGTATCTGATCATGATATTGTGTAGAAATAAATGCAATACAATACTTTGATTTTATCTTTTGCTTACTGTAATTATAAAAGAAAATATAAAACTATTGTCTAGAAAATGAATATGAGAATAGTTGCTCCTTAGGGTATATTTTATTAATGACAAGATGAATAATTTAAAATATTTATATCCATTTGATGCATATCAAAACAATAATTTTTAATAAGGTAAATGTCATGTATAGTATTTGAATTTTGTCCATTTTTACCTAAAGTTTTAAAATATTAATTTAGTACTTACAAATTTTTTAGTTTATTTATGGTACCTAAATTAACTCCATTTAGGTAGTTTATTACAAAAAAAATGATAAAGTTTAAATAGTCAATTGTAAAAAATAGGCAAAGTTCAGGTAGTCAATTGCAAAATTAGGCAAAGTTCATGTGATCTTTGAAATTTTTAATAAATAACACTAATCTAATGCTTTAGATATAATACAAGCTTATAATAAACAATGGAAAATTCTTATACACAAAAACTAAGAGAAACCAAGCTTAATGGATAATTTATAACAAAGAAATAAGAGGAAATAAAAGTATGGATTAAAATAATAAATTAAAGATTTTAAGTATATATTTGTATCCAATTAATTATAATTGGGCTATACATAAAATTCTATCTTAAAATATTATAATTTGAATAATTAAAAGGTACCTTACTATATACGTTAGTTGGATCCAATATTGGATAGTTCTTCATCTAACTTAATTTCCCTTTACTTAATTGTGTAGTAAAACACCTTCTCTCTCTCTTCACCCATTCTTCAGCAAAACACTATCATCTTCATCTCTCCTATTAGACTCTCATCATGTTCTCACCACTTCAATCTTCCATTGCTTCATAATTTCTCAACTAAATAAAAAACTGTAAGTTGCATTGGAATCCTTGCAATGAGCACTTCACAACGATACCTAATTTGATAGGTAAATTTTTGAATTTTTTTTTCAATGTGAGTTGAAAATGAATGAGAAATGATAACTTTCAAAGTTTTCATTGAAAACTACATGTAATTCCCTTAAGGTTTCAATAAATTTAGTAATTGGATACATTAGTAATCTTGCCATTCATTGATTCTAGGTGAAGAACTCGATCTTTCATAACTTCCAAAAGATTGTTTCAAGTATTCACAATGAAACCAAGGTGAGAGGAAATTTTACAAGTTACTATAATGTGTGTTCTTGATTGTTATTTATTCAATGGACTTAGCATGCTGTGATGTTGTTGGAGGTTGTGGAAGTATGTTTACATGTTATAAAGGGCTTTTATATGGTTATGTTAAGTTTTGTGTGAAATAACAATATGTAGCAAGATGAGAATGATGAATACCATCCTAATGCCTCTCAATATAATGTCCTAGCCTTAATTCATTTTCTCTAATCGGCTAAATGGTGGAAAATTTAGCATCCTATCCTTAAATTTTACACCACCAACTAGATGTCACTACCACTACCATTTGGATGGTAGTTTTCTAATGCCCTTAATTGTTTCTAATCTCTTGATCAATTAAAAACCACGAACTTGTGGATCAAAACCCCTCTTATATTTTTTATTCCTAGGAAACCTTGTAAACATCCTATATAGTCAAATCTAAACTAACACTATGAACTTAAACTCTAAACTCAATGTTGTTGCTCCTATTACTATTTACGATAGAAACCTTCAACAGGTCTTAAGTAATTGGGAAATTGAAAAACAAACTCGAGTATTATAATCCAACTTGACCTATTTGTATAATACAGTGCAAAATGAGCTTGCTATACTTGCAACTATCCCATTTCTCTTAGCTAATAAACTAGGAAATCTAATGATCACCTTTATACTGTAGCTCCATGCCTCACAATAAGCTTATGAACAATCTTAGTAAAACTTTCTAGGTGTGCTAATCGATTTAATTGATGTGATGTTTATGTGAATTTGGATGTATGTTTGATTGACTTGATTAATAAATGATTTGTGCCTTTTCTATGCCTTTTTTTCCTTATGCTTTAAGGAATGTTGATCGATTGGATGATATTAATTGGTTACTTAAGAATGAATTAAATTAAAGATATTTTGTTACATTAAAACTAATCATGCATTGCATGATATGTTTTGCATTAACAGAAGGCCATCACACTGCAATTCAATAAACGAATAGACTTATAGCGCCGTCTATGAATTATTGACTCAAGGATTGTTCTTGCATTTTATAAAGCTCCAATGGGGTCTTTCTATTATTTAGGGTTTATGAGCTTCTTGCAAGAAGCTATGTCAAGAGAAATATATGATGTAAAATTGATTATATATTTGAGGGATATTTTGGACAAGCCTAGGGCATTGAAGGTGGGAGCAAATCCCTAACTTAAAGTTAAAGGGAGTTTATACCCTAAACTTAATGTTGGTTTTTAGAAAACCTCATGTGATGTTTACATTATATATAGTTGCTCATGTATAGTATATGGTTGATTTACATGTCCTGACTTGTTTAATAATGAGAATATTGTACTTTTATCTCACTAAGTGGTGGTTTACTCATCCCCTAATAGGGTTATTCATCTTGAGGGACCTTTTGTACACATCACAATTAGAAAAAACACTAAGGTAAGTCCCATAGACTCCATCGGGTTTAAGATTGAAGTAAAAATGTCAAGCTAGAAGATATAGAGCCACTTGGCATAATTGTGTCTTTTGTAATGCTCAAGAGTTTGATACTTTTGTACCCTCTTTTGTTAGTGTAAGATTATGTAAAATGACTTTTAAGTTAGCACCTTCCCATCCTCTCCAGGCCCTTTATTTTAAGCATTGTAAATGTAAAACGCCACCATCATAACAAAGCATTGTTTTTTCTGACAGTCATGCCTTTCCCATAAATTATTATGAAGAACAAGTAGATCCTTCACACAAAATGTTCACCTCTTAATTATTAATGGGAACGATGGTAATAAGGAGTAAACATTACTTTGGCATATTCTCAATCTGATGCTTCATTATTTTCTTTGATTGGGTCTCCAAGATTTATTGCCTTTAGACGAACTTTAGCATCTACTATTCACTATAGACCATTCTTCCCTATATTATGGAGGAGCAACAAATTCATGCATTGAAATAATAGTCAAAATGAATAAATAACTAAATTTGAAGGAAAGAAATTCCACTCTTAAGAAGGACATCAAAGTGGAATGTGATATTCATGCTAAAAATTTGTTATAAACTCAATAGATAAATTATATATGTACTTTCTTATGTTTCCACCATATATACTTAGTTCTCTCATTTTTTTAAATTGAGTGTTTAGACTATCAAATTCTCAACTTCTTTTTTTCTTTTTATCTCTTAGATGCCTAGTTTACTCTTTAAAGGGAAAATTACATCGATCACCTTAAACTTAAAAAAAAAAAAATTGATACCTCACCTTTTAAAAGTGCTACAATTTTACAAAACCCACCCCCTACCCCAACACACACTTTTTTACATGGGCCCTAAATAAGTAGGTTGCATAACATATGATATGGCATTACTTAGCTAATGTGGCAATGTAGATAATATTTATTGATTTCCACCTCATAAATAAATCATTTGGCAATTCTTTTTTCAATATGTACACTTTTGGATTTAAAAAATGATGTAGATTGGATCATAAAGAGAATATTGAGAATGTAATTCATTGATATTGTAAATAAATTTTTCATTCTTTAAAATACAAACTTCATTTATAAGTTTATATTATATAATGATAAGTTGAATGGACAACATATTATTATTAATGAATTACACTCTCCATATTCTCTTTATGGTCCAATCTAGGTCATTTTTTAAATCCAAAAACATACATATGGAAAAAAATATATTTGCCAAATGATTTAAATATGAGGTGGAAATTAATATATATTACCTACACAACCACACTAGTTAGGTACTACCACATCACATACCATGCAATCTATTAATGTAAGGTCCCTCTTTAAAAATAACAAAATAGTACTTTTATTAATTTTTAATTATTTTATCCCATTGCAAAATAGCAATAGGACACATTTTTTAAAGATTGTCTAAGTGCTCAATTTCAAAGAAAGAAGGTTAATGTGAAGGATGTATTTGCAATTTATCCTAAACATAATACTATGAATTACTAAAAGTAAAATATTGGAAAAAAAAAGACAAAAAATTATGAAAGTAATAAAATTTATGGAAAGTGCATTTACCTGGCATGGAGTATTTATGATACATTATTACTTGCCTAATTTTTTCTCAAGATATTATTCTCCAATTTTGTTTTACCTTAATTTTGTGCCACAAATAACTTATCCCTTAAGTCCATCAAAACATATGCATATGAATACGTTTTAGTTTTTCCTAATTTTTTTTCTAGAAATGTCTATATAATTTCACTTGTAAGATTTTAAAAGAGCCTTTTCAATATATTTTTATGCATGGCCTACAATCACGTGCATGTGCTTGATCATAAGTCTTCAAATTACCATGTATGCATGTAGCTCATAAGTATTCTAAAGAGTAAAGATGAAAAGGAAAATTGATCAACCATTGAAAGGATAACATGAACTAATATATATGAGAATATCTACAATTTTAACAGAAATTGTGAATCATGATAGTTATAATCTAGAAAGGGAGAGAATTATATAAGGCAGGTCAAATAAAATTCCCTATTTTAGGGGCAAAAGGGTGATGTTTAATATTGCACCTATAAACTATCGAAAGGAATCTCCTCGGATTGGAAAATTGAGGATAGAATGAGTATTTTGGCAAGGTAAGCTTACCCAAGAAAATGACATAATAATACTCTTTTTTCCTATTTTAATAGTTTTCTCCATTTTGAATCATCCCCCTAATCCTACAAACCATAGTTAATTATATCCAATCACATGATCAATTACATACTTAATCTAGCAAATTTATATTTCCTATTTTGCAAATTTTTTTCTGGTTTGCATTCCAAATTCAATTCACTCCTAACTAGCATGCTTCCATTTTCCATCAATTCCACTTAATGCCATTTTGTCCCTATCCAAATTCAATGAATTATAAAAGCTCTCATGCCCCACCACCCCCACATGAATTGCCCTATCTAATGAAAATGAAATGCCCACTTCTTTTGTGATATCAAGCTCTCTATATGGTTCAAACACTCAAATTATATGTGGAGTTGTAAAACTATGAATAATTACTGCTATTGTGTTACCTAATTTACATCTACATATATATAATGCAACTATACACCTTAAACATCATAAATTTCAGAAGAAAAAAAAAGACAAAGGAAGAAGATTCCAAGAAAAGCCCTATTTGACTATGTACTATTTGTTCCCCCCATTCATTACATGGAAACAAAGACAACATGCCTAGCACTAAGGATTGATAGTGAAGGCTTCGGGCAAGAAATCAAGAGATGAGCACTACAAGTCCTTTTGTGCCATTAAAGCATTCCTAAAATGGAAACCCTTCAACCGCTACCTTTTCCCTCCTTTTGTCTTAGACACTAAAGATGGCTTGTCAATTTCCAGGGAGGATTAGCCCCCATGTGAAATAATTAGCCTAATAGTAATAGCCCCCTCTTGGTCTTCAATGTTATAACTACTCATTTCTTTATTCAACTTTTCCCTTTTCATCTTCTTTTCATGTTTTCATCTTTTTGTATATACTAGGAGGAGTCCTAACAAATGTAGTACATGTTTTGCAGGTCTTTTGGAGCAAGAGCGCCAGATAGTCTAAATATAAAATATTTGCCCTTGTACCTATGATCCAAAATTTTCAAAAACGAGATTTGACAATATAAAAAAGTTAACAAATACAAAATTTCCTTCATACACGCTTTATATACTTCTTAACAAAGGGGCATGGCTGTTAGGGGTAAGTAATTTTAGGATACACTAATCTTAAGCTAAAATTTAGAACTTATCGTGTAAAGGTTAGTTCCACTCATTTAGCATTGAGAACTTTTCTTGCTTTATTGAGTAACTAGATCAGAGTCAATCTGACCAATTCCATGGTAGTTCTTGGGTTTAACAAAATCCTATTATTCTAAGACTTAGCAACTATATAAAATAAAACTTAATAATAATAAGTATACTTAATGGAAATAAAATTTTTGAAAGCAGATATGACTGAAAAGAAAGAAAAGTTCAAACTAAGGCTAATGTCATTCTTAGTTTAAACCACGAATAATAAAGGCAAAAAGTTAGGGAAATGAAAAAAATATTGTTTTTATTTTTTTTTAAATCCAGGAATCCAACCTTGCCAAAAATATTCCAAAAATATAGCACATGAAATCATGTTAGCCTTATATTTCAAATAGCAAGATGTAGCTCCCATTTACAAACACACCAAGCATATGCAAGGAGAGGAAGAATAGCTAGGTTGAAAGAGAAAATACAATCCCACACACAAGACTTTCATGGTTAATATTAGTATATATAATGTAATTTTAAGTGTTAAATGTGTATGACTATCTCTGTTTTTGTCCATTTTTTTTTTTTTAAATCCCAAATGCGCCTTAAATCCCCAAACTTAAAGTTTCTTCTTTTGAGTAATTTGTTGATTTTTTAGACAATTTATGTTGTAAATGTGATCCTTGTACTATTACATATAGTTGGAATGTGTTGTTGCTAAGTTGAAATTATTTTTTGTCGAAGATTATTGAGTTGCTTGCAATGTGTTTAGTGAAATGTTTCAATAGATTCTTTATTTTTTTTCATGGCTTATAGAATAACCATTAGATTAATTATGCTATAACATGTTATATTGCTATTTTTTAATATTATTTTGCATTATGTTTATGGGAAAATGAAAAAAAATATTGTTTTTATAAGAAAAATGTCTTCAAATCCAGTTTGAGGAAAACTAATTCCACAAATAAAGCACTTAAAATTGTGTGTTGAAGTCACGATTTTAAAATGTAAAGAAATCATGATTTCAACACAAGATGTTAAATGTTTTGAAGATACTATTTTAAAGTAATTTACAATTGTGACTTCAACATAGGATTTTAAGTGTTGAATTTTGGAATTAGTTTTCCTCAAGCTAGATTTTAAGACATTTTTTTTAAAAGAATTTTTTTTTTCATTTTCTCTTATATTTCTTATGGAATGATGTAATGCACTTACGGAAATACAAATATTTTTACTGAGTTGATAACTTTTATATTTTCTTTTTAAGTGTGGAACTTGTTGATGTTGCAAGGATGGGTGATAAGATATGGAACATTAAATTAGAATAGTTTGATATGCACTTGGAAAACATAATTTATTGTCCCAAAAGGCATCGTTTACAGGGACAAGTATATGTTAGGCTAGTAACATTGATCTTTACTAATTGGTTAGTTTATAAATAAAACATTCCACATTGTTTAGGTAAAAATGGCAAGTAAGGGTGATTTGTTATGCCTATGGGAATATTATGGAAGGGGATTTTAGGGTGGGCTATGATAAATGTCTAGTGGGAGTAATTAAAGTTCCAAATGATGCCGGATATAAGTAGTTAGTGGGTATCATTTGTAATTGCCTTAGAATTGATAGAATGACTTGCTAGGTTGAACTAATCCACAAGTGTCCATCTGAAGGAGGTTGTCGAGTTTTTTTGTTATGTTATACTTGTGAATGATGACTATGATGTGTAATTGATTCTATCATTAGAAGTACGTTTGAGGGGGGGGGGGGGGGGGGGGGGGGGGGGGGTGGGTATGGGGTGGGACTGGGGTGTGGAGCTTGATGGAGTTGTTTGTAGAAATACATAAAGTCGGTGTTGCAAATGAGAATCATTTTGAAGAGGATACTTGCTTTACTAATCCAATTTATACCTAGGTCAATGAATTTAACTAATGGGTATGACTCAACAAGCTAGTATTAGTTGCCTCCATGTGAGCATTATTCCTATAACCGAAGAAGCTGAAATTGACAATGGAAGTGGGGATGATCATGCTTACGTAGATCTCGTTGAGGATTATAATGACTTCACTATTTATGTGGGTGATGATGAGGCTGATGAGGAAGGGGAAGATTGGGTACAAGCATTAGGTGAGCCTCATGGGGAACGTAGGGAGAATGATTGGCATTGTGGGTTTCCAATCGCTATTGTTGCTATTGGGAGTTCAAAGCCTGTCCCATTCTTTAAACAAGTTGTAGGCAGTGGACATGTATCATCTGAGGAGAAAGATAATGGTGAATGACATTTCAATGATGAATTTAAAGTTGGAATGCACTTTAAGACAAAAGATCATTTGATATGAGTTGTGAAAATGCACCATATTATAAACCATCACAATTGCGTTGTTATTGAGTCAAAAAAAAATTGTGGTTTGTAATTTGTGCTCAAAGAGCCATAAGATGCAAGTGGAGACTTCGTGCTTGCTTAAAGAAGTAAGTGGGTTGTTTTCAGTTTACTAAATTTGAAGGACCACATAATTGTGTAAACCCATGATAAATTAGGATCATTCTCAATTGGACTCAACCACTTTAGCTAGATCTATTATCATAGAGGTACAAAATTTGCTAAGTGTTAAGATAGTAGATCTATAAGCTTCACTATGTAAGCAATTTGGTTACACTGTCCATCTAAGAAGAGTTAAGGAGGTGAAACGTAAGACTATTAAGCCAGTATATGAAGATTCATACGTTGCACTCTCACATTTACTAAATGTAACACAAGAAGCCAATCTTGACACCAAGGTTGAGTGGAAATGTATAGAGACAACCCTGTTTACCATCTATTCCTCGATAGAGTTTTTTAAGCCTTCAAATAATGTATTAAGGCATTCATGCACTGTAGGTATGGCATTAATGACCTTGTGGAATTGTTAATTAATATTTTCTAATGTACGTACTAATTTTCTTTTTCCCTTTGTAGGTTGGTAATCACAATTGATGACACTTTCTTGTATGGGAAGTATAAGTAGAAACTACTAATCGCGACAAGCATAGATGGCAGAAACTACATTGTTCCATTAGCATTTGCATTGGTCAATGAAGATAGTGAGGATACTTAGGGTTGGTTTTTGAAATGCGTGCTTGTTTATGTTATAAGAGATCTTGAAGAGGCCATTTGTTTGATATCTAATCATTATGATGGGATACGAGTGGTAGTGGAGGGTTAGAATGGAACGTGGCCTAGGGGTTAACCATGGAATTGGTGCATCTAATACATAGCGAGCAACTTCAGCACATATGCTAAGAACACTTTCATGAAGGATTTACTGATGAAGGTAGCTCGGTAAGTGTAACCATGTAAGTTTTGTAAGTATTTTGAATCAATTCAAGATTTGACTCTTGTGGCAAATAGGTACTTTCAAGATGTACAGGTGAATAGTTGGACCTTAGCATATGATGGTGGGGTTTAATATGGTTATAGAGCCATGAATATTGTGGGGAGTTATAATAATACACTAAAAAATACTAGGAACTTACCTATTACTACACTAATGAAGAAGACATTCTACAACTACAATGAGTTCTTTAATAAGCAATTGGAGGATGCATCTAAATCTATTGCAAATGTTAAGGTATTGACTCCTTATGCAACAAGGAAGTTTGACAAGTGGCAGAAAACAGCTAGTGGTCATCAAGTACTTCAATTCAGTTTTGAGGAGCAACCTTTCGAGGTTATAACAACTCCTCGACCAATTGTGCATAGGTAAAAGGGGGATAATATCCACAAAGTCGAACTAAGAACGTGTAGATGAGCATGTCAAAAGTAGGAAACGTACAAGATCCCATACTCACATGCAATGGCAATGATGGGCAAGATGCACATCGATTGAATTCCATATGTTAGAGCTTAGTATACATGGGCGCATCAATTATAGGTTTACGGGCGTTCCTTTATGCTTTGTCCCAACTAGGCATATTGGACACCCCTAAATATTCTAGTGTGGTATCCTATAGCGTGCATTAGAAGAAAGTACAGCTAACCTCGAGAGAAAAGGTTTCAAAATGAGATGTATATTAGGAAGGCACCCACTAAGGGTAGATATAGCATGTGCGGGCAAGAAGGGCATAATAGGAGGAGATGCCTAAACAAAAATAGATAGTAAAATTAGGTGAACCGTTTAGTATTAAACTTTACATGGTCATTCTTTTGTGTTCATTTATGTACACTGGTTAACTTCACTAATACCATCTTGTTGCTAGAGTTTAAATCGTATCACAATTTATATTACATTACTTCTCACATTCATTCTATTATTAATAGATGGAGACGGGACCTTCAAATAGATCACTTCTCCATGGATAAGCAATACATAGGTTTGAGTTAGTGTGGAGGGGCTAGGTAGTAGTCGTATTACATCCATTATTCTTATTTGTGTTGTTTTTCCAGATCTCCTAACTTTAACCTTAAATATTGATAAGGAGAGTATATGGCTGACAGTTTGTCAACGAGAGGTTACTTTGTGTCGACATAAGGGATAAGTGGTAGAGGTGGATGAGTGCATTATTCTATTTTTAGAGGTAGGAGGATTCTTAAGTATATTGTAGTTGCCTTTCATTCATTTGGATTGGCACCTGATCGATGCCTTAGTTAAACTGGAGACTAGAGATTCACACCTTCCACTTTCCCATCGGAGAGCTAACCATTACGCTTAAGGACATCTTTGTACTTGTTGGCCTCCTCATTAATGGGTAAGTAGTGATCGATAGCATATACATGTGTTAAGGGGATGTTTGTCTACACCTTCTAGGTGCTTGAACTCTCGCATCTGCCATTTAAGGGGCATGACTTAAGTTATCATGGCTCAAGGACAATTGTAGCCATATACTAAAGGATGTAAATGGTGAGATGGTACATCAGTATGCTTGAGCATACATCCTTCAACTTATTGGAGGGATGGTATTTGCAGATAAATCGCAAAACCTCGTCTATCTTATGTTTCTATCCCTATTAGCAGCTTTTGATACAGTAGGTTAGTACACTTAGGGGGTAGCGTGCTTAGCTTAGCTCTATCGGTAGCTATGTCTTGCTTCACACATTGATGCGACAAAGATCAATGGTTTAATCATCATTCTATAGGTTTGGGCTTGGGATCACTTTCCCCATATCGCCCTTTTGCACTGTAGACTCACATCAATTGTCGAGTTACGCCCACTACTTTGCAATTGGGGAGCTAATTTCGATGTGACTAAATTGCCTACACTTGTATTGTAGGAGTACTGTAACGTGTTCGATCAGCAGGTTCCCAAGTAGGTACTAGTCTCCTTAAACTTTAAATGGTCTAATTACTTTTATATCTTCACTCCAAGATATGCTAACTACCGTGTCAACAAGTGGTTTAGCACTCTTACAGAGATCGTGATACTGCTAAACTACTTGTCTATAGTTGGGGGGAGGGGGTGGTGGGTTGAGGTGGTGACATTTGGCTTGCTTGAGTTCTCTTAGTCTACTTCTACATCATTAAGCTTTACTTTTCCAATCGTATCATGTGTCGATTTGGAGGCCTCCAGTGTATTCCTCCATACACCGACATTGGGAAGTAATTGCATGGGTTAAACTTACAAGGTAGGATAAAGACAAACTGGATCATGACACACTCCACGTGGCTAGATCAATGGGTTCAACGTTATCAAAGCATCATGGAGTTAGAGTTGCCCATTGGATTAGCCAATGGTGCTTCCCTTGAGTATTATCCTTGGTATTTTCATATCACTTAAAGCCATGCCAGCCGCATTGGAGCTATACTTGGTTACATAGTACATATATAGCTTCTTAATGACTTCTCTATTTCATCGTTATCTTGCATCTTAATTCATAAGTTAATTTGTTTAACATGAGCTAACTTTATTAGATGCTTACCTCATATGCTACTCACTGACATCCTTTTTAAGGCACCTGAGGTGGCTATATCATGTGTCAGTTCCAGAAGGTTACTCTCGATAATGTAGAGGCAGTAGGACTTACACATGATGACTCATTGCCTCCTGAGCTAGACTAAACTAGAAATTGTAGGAGATAGAGAGAGGGGTAGGGCTAAGGTCGAGGACATAGACATGCTCCTTTGGATATTAGAGATGACTCACTACCTCCACATGATGCATATTCAATCCACCCATTTCTTACACCTATTGCATCTCAATATATAGAGGCAGGTCCATATGCACTGACATCACAACCATTTTTCACACCTTTAGGGGAGAGCTCTAACACCTATATTCATACCCTTGCAACTCCACAAAAGAAGCGACCTAGACATTAGGATAATTACATAGGTAAGGAGTTGACTCAGGTCAAGTACAATCCCATCTCGATGTATATGACTCCTCCCATATCTCACCACCTATAGATTAGGATGGCATGCAAATTATATAAGTAGATCTTAACCAGGAGGTGCGAACTTTTAGACATTGAAGGAGACGGCAACCTTAGACTCCCATCTTTTCTTCCTTTTCAATTTCATGTTTAATTTTTGTCATTTTGTATTTACATTTGTATTTAGACGAACTAAAATATATGTGAATAGAGAATTTCATACTTTCTATAACTGTCTTCTTAACTTATTTCTTCTTTAGACTCATTACCACTTGCTTCTATTGATATTTTTTAATTTGTAAATAGTATATTTGGCTTTGTATTCTATTGTATATCATATTTGATTTTTTTTAATCAAATCTTTATGAATCTTTTTTTTTCTTTTTTACTAACTAAATTATACTATAATATATGGGGAAAAGGAATTAAACCTAATCCATCTAAAAACCCATAATCGTACTATTTAATTATAGGGATTTTATTAATATTTATAAACCCATCAACTTCAATTTCCTATCAATGATTTTTGACCGTGTAGAAATGCAAACATGCACTTGGGACAGCATATCTTATCAAAAAGAGATAACGAAGGTCATACATGCATTTTCGCTTTCCTTTTTTACTAAGGAGCTTGCACGAAGTTGTATTATGAGGTATATCATACATTAGGCATGGCTTAAAAGAAAAAAAAAATTCACACCACAAAGTAAACCTTGAAAATACATGCATTTGACCTTTGTAATTATAGGTTATTAGGTTATATATGTTAAATTAATGAAAGTTCATACCATTATGGAAAAAAAGAACTATTAGCTGTCAAAATACATTTAGAATTGCTTAATGGCACAACTACTGGGTCATCAACCTCATGGGCTAATGTTGAGCAAAAGAAAAAGGGAAAAGAAGAAGAAGAAAAAACCTCATGTGCAAATGGTTGTTTTCATTAAACGAATTCAGAACTTTACATGAGATTTCATCCTATGTATATTTATATATATAAATAAATAAATAACGGAAGAATTATTTAATTCTATGCATATCTAGTCCTACATGAGTTTTAGTACGTATGATCATGTATTTGAAGCTTCGCGTATGTGTGTGTGTATACACTTTGATTGTAAAATTAGCAGTTACCTTTTATATCTCTCTATATATAGACTTCAGATGGTCAAAAGGAAAAAAATTTCAGCCTTTAGATTACTTATATTTTATTAAATTTGTCATTAGTATTGTGAAGAAACAAAAACAAAATAAAAATAAAACTAAAAATTCTTGTTAGGTTGGAACAATCAAACACTTACAAATCATATTATAATATATAATTTTGAAATTTTTTCCTTTTTTCATATCCCATCATTTTAAGGTGTCATTAATTTTCCATAAATTTTTTAACTTTGCAATAATGCATTTTATATTAATTATGGTGATTGATTTCCATTCATTTTCATTTCTGTTAATTATTCTTATTAAATATATCATTAGTAAAAATCCAACGCAATAAGTGAAAAAAATAATATGGTTTTTAATATTAATCCAATTTCCTTTTAAAAACACAATAGAAAATAAAATGATATAAAGAGTATATTGGGATATTTTATTTATTATGAGATTACATACTTTCACTAGTTTAGGTCTTTTTAATATTTATTTATATGTCATTTAAGAGTTGTTTTTGTTATATATCTATATATATTTATGTATTTATTAAAAATATTAAAATGATAATAACAACTATATTAAAAACATACTTTACATATTCAATTCCCATCTTTTGGCATTAATTGCATTCTAATTTAATCTTTTTCTATTTAAATATTTTATCTTACTAGTGCCTAAAAATAAGAAAGAGATAGAGAGAGAGATTTATTTTATATCTATATTTTTCAATTTAATGATTATTATTGACAATCAATGATTTGATTTAAGGTTGATATGAATATCAATTGATGATAGAATTAAGGAAATCTGTAAACAAAGGTATAATCATACATGAATTATACCTATATTACGATGTATAATAAAGAAAAAAAGAAGGAACAAAGAGAAAATTTAAATTTCAAAAATTACTTGAGATGGAAAGTTTATATTAAATTAAATTGATATAGAAATTTATTGTAATTACTTTTTTAAAATTATTTGTATGTGTCTTAGTAGAAATTTATGGAAATAGATTTATTAATGGAAAAGAGGTAATGAGTTAAAATATAGAAATTTAAAAGGGTTACAAATTTTTCATGACAATACACAATATTTTTGTTATCATTACCATATCTTAATTATTATCATTTACATTTTTTTAGTATAATAATTTATAATTATAAATGTTTCTATTTCTTTAAATGAAGTCAAGGAAGATGCTAATTTTATTTTAATTATGTATGTTTTCTTGATCGTTTGATTTTATAGAAGATATGAATTATGACAATTCAATTTGTCAATTATTAAATTTAATTTGATGATTATCAATATCAAGTAATGGTAAAATTTGAAGAAATTCAATAATACCACTACAAACAAGGGTAGACTAAAGAATATCGATAATTTAGTGTTTTATTACTATACATCACAAAAAAATGAAGAGACATGAACAAAATTTGAATGACAAAAGTTATTTGAAAAGGAAAGTTTTTATTACATTAAAAAGGGATAGGAATTTATTGTAATTACTCTAAGAATTTTAATGACATATGTATTAGTAGAAATTTATGGAAATAAAGATGTATTAGTGGAAAATATGCAATGAATGAAAATATAAAATATGAAACAGGTTGCATTAATTTAATTAGTTACATTTCTCATTAATTTTTTTTGTCAAATATAATATAATTTTGGATGTTTTTATCGTTTATATTCTATTTTCCATCACTACTTTCTTATGGTATCATTAATCCAATGAATTAAATTTCCATAATTTATAGCATTTTATTTTTTACTCTTTTTCTTATCATCATGTTGTTTCATCTTAATTATTTCTATTATTGAATTAAATAAGGTTTTTAGAAATTATTATTTTTTAGTGTTTAGTGAAAAAATGCAAGAAGAAAAGTACAAAATTGATGATTACTATTCTCTTCTTCACCAAATTTTATATTTAATTTTCATCTCGTTTATGTATTATTATTTTCCAAAAAAAAAAACCAGAATATACAATCTGATTTCAATTTTTAATTTTGGCATTATATGGGCTTTTAATTAATGTAACCTACATAGATAGACATATTGGGAAGGTGAAAGTATAAGGATACGAAAAAATTAGAAGGGCAAGATTTCAAGAGTAGTAGATGTCTGTATACATTTTGAAGAAATTTCGTAAACTTTGTGGAAATTTTCGAAGTCTAAGGGAGCAGCTGCATGCTCTAGAGCTGGCCTCTAATTTTACCCTGTCGGTGGTGTGGCTTGACACTTCTATAATTATGAGGGCAACCGTGCGGGGAATGATAAAATTAGGCTACATGTAACAAAAAAAAAAAAAAAAAATCTAAATCTAGAGTTGTAGTCAACTTTTAGATGGGCTAAAGTCCAGGCTTCTTAATTGGTGTAAATAATTTTATTTTAATAGTTTTCTATCTATATTTGCAAGCATTTTTTAGAAATCAAATATGGGGGCATCCTACTACATCTAGTTTTGTGACACTATAAATACCTACAAATTTACCAATGGATCGACCTATTAAAAAAGAAAATATCACAGGTAAAATAACTAATCATAATCACATACAAAAGTACGACGCCCACTGTTTGGTTAGATTTACAAGTACACGCCTCCATTTTTCGACTATTCAATTAACTTTCACATAAGTTACTATGTTTTGCTTTACGCCATTAGATGAGTTGCATTCTCGAGCTTAACATGTGTTTATTTAGGGCCATATGCCGCATACCATGCCGGATAACATGAAAAAACAATATTTGACTGAAATATATACAATTGCTTTGATGTCCAATTCGGGTTAAATCCTTTGTCCTATAATCTTAGTTCGGTTCGACCTAACTTGCATGCCTGGCTTTTGGTTTCACTAAGGCATAGCATGGCTTGTTTCATTTAACGTTACTGGTCCTTGAAGCCGATTCAGCTTGTGCTTTTGTAGGTTTATTTACTTATACTCTTCATATCACATGTTAATTTCCTATTCATCCTGAGTACCTTTTAAGACTTGAAAATCCAAATAACATAAAATCTAATACATGTTATATGCTATGTGCTATAATCTTGAAAATTGCTTATATTCTTAGATTTGGTTAATTGGGCTGTTTTCACTAAAATTTTTAAAATCAATTCCACTATATACATATAATGTGAAAAACCTAACAATTTCTACACGTTGTGATTAATTGAAGTGATTTCTTATTCCAACTAGCAAGCAGGTTTTAGGTAGCATTCTTTTTGGCATGTTTACGTGTTAATGAAGTGATTAATGTATAATTGTGGATTATTTTCTTTCTTGTCATGTTTAACCATCAAAGATTCAATACAATAACTAATCAACTTAATGGATTAACAATAGCAATGGCAATACTATACTTAACTTATATTCCAAAACATATTTTATTTGTATTTAACGGAGGGTACATAAGAGTTTCCACTATCTGTACAACATTGATACATAGGACTTTCTCTCTCTCTCTCTCTCTTTCTTATATCTAATAAAAATTGTTTAGCTTTATCCTAAAAAGATAGCTAACTCCATCTACAACGCTCAAAAGTTTCCCCTCCTATAATGGCATCCCAATCAATCTTCATTGATACCCGAGGATATATGAAACTAAGTGGGTGGCAAACACATAATAGCAAATAACCAAGCAATAAATCATCACAATATCATACATGCTTGTTTCGATAGACCAAGGTAAACAACTACATCAGCAATGTTGCAACACATAAATACCATGTTTATGCACAAGACATACACTGGTACTAGTATTCTAGCTTAGCTTAGCCCAGTCATCTAATTGGTCAACATTGCTAGGCATCTAGATTAACAATTTAGGAACCTAGTGGCTATCAAGAATAGCATGTGAGTAGGACCCCCAAAAACCCAGCATGTATTTGGCCTAGTTGAAACCACAAGGAGTGGCTAGAAGTGGAACTTCCACATTGATTGAGCAATGCAATTCCATATGCTTAAAACCTAGCCTAACAAATCTTAGTTTCTGAAAAGTTGACCCGTAGGTTCTTTTTGGTGCTATGCCATGGATGTACCAAATAATATGTCAATCCAAGATTAAATCCAAGTCAAGAAGTATCAATATTATTAGTTTATCTCAATATTCTATCACATTAGTATGGAATCGGGTAAAGGATTCACTTAAGTGAAACCCCCCTTAAGGTTCAACAAGATTCAGCATTATCTAAAGAATAGAGGAACATAACATTGGCATCCATAAGCAACATATAATCAACCAAGATAGATTTTCTCAATCAATACAACAAAATAGCATACTCAGTAGTCATCTTTGGATTGGACTTTAATTACTAAGGTAGTTAGGTCTTAATGTCATTTAAGGTCATTAGATAATAAAAATTGTAGTTGGATTAATCACGAGTTACTAATTAGGTTATATAATGTAACTTGCTATTGCCAATTAAGCAAAAGACAATATACATACTTAAATAATGTTACCAAAATTAGTAAAAACTGTAATACCTAAAAATTTATTTATTGATTTATGTAATATATATATTATCACAAAGAGCTAAGGACGATGATGAAATTTTAGAAAATTAGAATGGCGATTTGGACATTTCATGACGGGGAGTATTTAATCCTAGATGACTTTATGTTTCCTCCTTTTCACTCCCTCATAGTAAAATAGCAAACAAGACAAACTCTTTTAACAAGAACCCCAACGAAGAGGAAGCTTAGAACCCATAGCCACAAGGGGAAAGAGGTCAAATGGCTAAAGAGACAGTTTAACTGCTGCATACTGTGAACCACCTGGTGGGACTATTGGCATAACAACACCAAGCTCTCAATGTCCCATAACACAAAAAAGCCAATAAACCCATCAACTTTGATAGGTTCATAAGAGTAGCTAAGGAATTTAACCTTAGAGTGGATGACCCAATCGAGGCTGAGGATTGGGTACAGGAAATTGAGAAGACATTTGCTGCCTTCCATATTCCTGAAGATAAGAAGGTAAATTATGTTGCATTCATGCTGAAGGGAACTGCAGCAAAATAGTGGGCTTCAGTTCCTAGACTTGTAGGGGAATGCATAAATTGGGCAGTATTTAAGAAGCTGTTTTATCAGGGATACTTCCCTAGTAACTCTAAAGACAAAATGGAGAATGAATACTACAATTATGAACAAGGGAATCGAACAGTTGAAGAGTTTGAGGTAGAGCTGAATTGCCTCATTTAGTTCCTTCCCAAAAATATACACAATGATGATAGGTCCCGAGCCAGAAGGTTCATGAGAGGATTGGAATTGGACTTACAACTTGCAGTAGGGGCCTTTCACGTGAATACATATGCTGAAATGGTTGACAAATCGAAATACCTCGAGCAGAATAAGAAGATAATAGAAGAATAGAGGAGTTGTAGAGCATTAATAGCTCTAGGAAAGAGACTTGCCTCTTGTGGAATGGGGCAAGACAGGGGTAAAAGACACCACTTGCTATAAAGTAGAACACCCAAAGCTATAGCCCCTCATCTCCAGATCAAACAAGTGCCCTTGACACTCACTGCAACAAGCCCAAATGTTCAATGTCCTAGATCTTATGGACCTCATGAGTTAAGAGAGTGCAGATAGCCAGATGGGGCATGTTTCTCTTATGGGAAGACATGACACATTAGCAGACATTGCACTGAAAGGTCAGTTCCCTTAATCTTCTGTCATGTGTGCAACTAGAGGGAACACAAGGCAATTAATTGTCCTTAGGGACAAATAAAAAATCAGATAGGGCCAGTTCAATAAGCAACTGGACCTCTAGTGAGAGGACAGGGAGGTAGACTACAGGTAAGAGGTCCTAGATAAAGAGTTCCTACCAAAGTGTTTGCCATTCAACAGCAACAGCAAGATATCCTAGATTTAAACAACATTGTAGGTACGCTTCCAGTACACTCTTGCAATGCATATATGCTATTCAATACCGATGAGTTTGTGTCTTGTGTGTTTAAGAATTTTGTATGTATATGTGCTTTGAATGTTGAAAACATGAATAATTATCTGGCTATTAGTACTCCTTTAGGAGTAGGAGGAAGAATAAGTAGGATGATGTGCCTTACAAATTCAATTGCATACACATCCACAAATGGCATGATCACTAAAATCAAATCAACAATGGTGTGATCAACAACTCTCCTTTGATCCTTAATTCACGTGGAACCAAATGGCAATGATACTAAATGGTGTTGATGATTGTATAAGAAGCAATGGATAACAATATAAGTGAATTAGAATTCCACTTAAATTGACTTGTTTCAAATCTAAAATTGATGAACCCTAATTTATGTGAAGAGCAACAAGTAGCACAAATAAATTGCACCTAGATATGACGCACTAGAATACAATTTGAAAGAACTAGAGAAAGATTGATATTACTCACAATCTCCTCAAGCTAATCTCACCACAATTTCACTTGTGAAATTGATAAGAGAATTTTTGCATGTAAGGACCCTTCCTTACAGCAAAAAAAGTCATATGTTTTTCAAGTGTTAAAAAAAAAAAAGCTCTCTCAAAACCTTACTTAGCAAGTATTTATACTTGCTCTAGTTAGGGTAAAAGTAACACAACAAATTACAAATAAGCCACTTAAGTGGTCGGTCTTAAAAATCAACAAATTACAAGTATAAATAGCCTTCAAATGGCCAATTCTTTACTTCAATTGAACACATTATAAACCGTTAGATGTAAACCCAAGAATGTCCCCAATTTGATCCTTAGTGCATTTTATTTGCCATCCTGTAAAACTGATAAATTTACCAACTATAATGTAAAGATAAAGTTTTATTAGATAAATATGACAACATGTGGATATATGGGCTCATGTATCCAATTTGTTTTCCCCACTGCTGGAACTATAGAGTTAATGCTAGCCAACTTCCTAGAATTGGAAATGATAGAGTTTGACATTATATTGAGTGTTAATTGGCTGTCAAAATATCATGCCACCATTGACTGTCACAACATGGTGGTGTACTTTAATATACTAAGAGATGGATATTTTGAATACAAGTTATAAGTGCAAAGACCCACTAGATTGCCTACTTACGAGATGTGGGGGAAAAAGTGTATTGGCAGCCATATCTATTGAAGCCAATGAAGAAGTTAAGATGGAAGGAGTAGTGAGGGAATTTCCAGATGTGTTTCTAGAAGATCTTCCTGGTTTACCTTAGCCAGGGAAATAGAATTCAACATCGACTTGGTACGGGGTACGGTACCCATATCAAAACTAATCTACAGGATGGCACTAGTGGAATTAAGAGAACTAAGAAAACAATTACAAGAGCTACAAAATAATTGTTTTATAAAACTTAATGGCTCTCCTTAGGATGCACCATTTTTGTTTGTAAAGAAGAAGTATGGAAGCATGAGACTCTGTATAGACTATAGAGAGTTAAACAAGGTCACAATAAAGAACAAGTATCCTCTTCCTAGGATAAATGACCTATTTAATTAGTTGTAGGGAGCTTAGGTATTCTCCAAAGTAGACTTGAGATCAGGCTACCATCAATTCAAAATCAAAGAAGAGGACATCCAGAAAACAACATTCTGAACTAGGTATGGGCACTACGAGTTTCTGGTAATGCCCTTTGAACTAACGAATGTACCAACTGCATTCATGGATTTAATGAACAGAGTATTCAGGAATTTCCTAGATAAATTTGTAGTTATCATTATAGACGATATCCTGATATACTCTAAAAGTACTAAGGAGCATGAAGAACACTTGAGATTGGTATTAGGCAGGTTATAAGATGAGAAGTTGTATACTAGATTTAGTAAATGTGAATTCTGGTTAGAACAAGTAGTCTTCTTAGGTCATGTGGTTAATAAGGACGAGATATTTGTAGACCTAGAAAAGGTGAGAATAATAGTAGACTAGCACAAACCGAAAACAGTTATAGAGGTAAGAAGCTTCCTATGTCTAGCAGGCTATTATAGGAGATTTGTAGAAGAGTTTTCCAAAATAGCAACTCCTCTCACTAGATTGATAAAGAAGAATGTGAAATTCGAATAGGATGAAAGATGTGAAGCCACCTTTCAGATGCTCAAAGAGAAACTAGTGTCAACACCAGTTTTGACTTTGCGCAAAAGTAGAGAAGAGTTTATAGTATATAGTGATGCCTCAATTCAAGGGTTATGGTGTGTATTGATGCAACTTAGTCAAGTAATAGCTTATGCTTCTCAACAATTGAAGTCGTATGAAAAGAACTACCCAACTCATAACTTAGAATTGGTAGTTGTAGTGCTAACTTTGAAACTATGGAGACATTACTTATATGGAGAAAGGTGCAAAATCTTCATTGACCATAGAAGCCTGAAGTACATATTTATGCAAAAAGAGTTGAACATGAGACAGAGGAGATGGTTAGAGTTAATCAAAGATTACGACTTGGAGATACAATACCATTTAAGAAAAAGCCAATGTGGTAGTTAGTGCCCTTAGCAAATCGAAACAGGGCAATGTAGCCACTCTCATCACTTCATAGAAGGAGTTATTAGAAGACATACACGAATTGGAGCTAGAAGTTTTAACACAAGAAGTAGGAGCAAAAATGGCTACCTAAAGGATTCAACTGACCATAATGGATAGAATTAAAGCGGGTCAAAAGGAAGATAAGGACATATAAGAGATCAAGAGCATAATAGAACAATGCAAGGCACTAGAATTTAACTCAGATGCATAAGGGACCTTAAGGTACAAAATGAGACTATGTGTGCCAAGTGATGCAGAATTGAAGAGAGAAATAATGAAAGAGGTGCATCACTTCGCCTACACAATACATCTTAGAAGTATCAAAATGTACAAGGACGTAAAGAGCTATTATTAGTGGAGAAACATGAAGAGAGAAATAGCAAAATATGTAGCTAGATACCTTACATGCCAGTAGATTAGAATAGAACATCAGAGACCAGCTGAAGAATTACAACCTCTTTCAATACTGGAGTAGAAATAAGAGCATGTGACAATGGACTTTGTTATAGCCCTCCTAAACACTAGGGAAAAGCAGGATGCAGTTTGGGTTATAGTGGACAGACTAACCAAGTCTGCTCATTTTAAACCTATCAGAGTAGGATACAAATTAGAGAAACTAGCCCATATATACATACAGGAGATAGTCAGACTATATGGAGTGCTAGTGACAATCACCTCTAATAGAGACACAAGGTTTGTGAGTAGATTTTGGAGCAACCTACACAAAGCATTGGGCACCAAACTGCAGTTCAGCACAACATTCCACCCACAGACAGATGGTCAATTTGAAAGGCCTATACAAATATTGGAGGATTTTCTTAGGGCATGTGCATTAGATTTTGGAGGAAATTGGAATGAGCATATACCTCTAGTGGAGTTTGCATATAATAACAGTGACCAAGCAACCATCTAGATGGCACCATATGAAGCTCTTTATGGATGAAGGTACAGATCCCCTCTACATTGAGATGAAGTGGGAGAAAGACAGATGATGGGGCCAGAGTTAATACAATAAGTTGTAGACAAAGTGAAGCTAATCAGGTAGAGTATATAAACGGCCCAATCCCGATAAAAGAGCTATGCAAACAAGAGAAGATGTCTTTTGGAATTTCAAGTGAGAGATAAGGTATTATTAAGGATTTCTCCAACAAAGGGAGTGATCAGATTCGGGTTGAGAGGAAAGCTAAACCCAAGGTATATAGGCCTGTTTGAGAACTTGGAAAGAATAAACATAGTGGCTTATAGATTAGCTCTTCCATCGAATTTGGCCAGGGTACATGATGTATTCCATGTATCCATGCTAAGGAAGTATGCACCCGACCTAGATCAAATAGTGGCTTTGGAACCACTGAATGTGCAGCCAAATATGACATTTTTGGAAAGGCCAATAGGAATTCTAGACACTAAAGAATAAGTACTAAGACTAAAAATAATCCTTTATGTTAAAGTACAATGGACAAACCAAATAGAAAAGGGGGGCAACGTAGGAGCTGGAAGAAAAAATGAAGAAGAAGTATCCAAAACTTTTCCAGAATCAAGTACTTTCAAGAACGAAAGTTTTTATAAGGGGAGGAGAATGTAATACTTGAAAAGTTTATTTATTGATTTATGTAATATATATATATTATCATAAAGAGCTAAAGACGATGATGGAATTTTAGAAAATTAGAAGGGAAATTTAAACATTTTGCGATGGGGAGTATTTAATCCCAAATGACCTAACACGTCCTCCTTTTCACTCCCTTATAGTAAAATAGCAGACAAGACAAAAGCTCTTGATAAGAACCCTAGAGACAAGAGGAAAAAGGAGTAACCAAATTCTAAAGATGAAAGGTAAGGGATTCTATACAAATTTCAATTTAGGATTAATGGAATTTTGAATTTATAAGTGTCGTTTGTTCATACAGAACACGAAGTTTGAGAAAAGATGATAGGAGAACGGGAATCAACGGCTCAAGGATACGGCGTGTGTAATTTTGATGTAAGTGTAAAAATCTTTGTAATTTAAATGCATTTACATGTTTTAGAGATATAATTGAGCTTAGGAATAGAGGGGATTGGATTTAGGAGAATTTAGAGTAAAAGAATTAGCATTCGTGGAAATTGCTGAAGGTAATACGACTTACCAACACAGTCGTGTTTTGACTATGTTGAATTCGAAAGATACACCTAGAGATATACACGACTGTGTTGAGTTAAGAGTAACACGGCATCCCAACACGGTCATATTTAGACCGTATTGAGTGTGAAAGTTGCACCAAGAGATACATGGCCTCTTAACACGGTCATGTTTCAACCGTGTTGAGTCAAGGGTAACATGGTCTCCTAACACGGTCATGTTTCGGCTGTGTTGAATTAAGAAGAACACAACCTCCTAACACAATTGTGTTCCAACCATGTCGAATCTAAACTTTACACCAAAAGATACATGACCCTTAACATGGTTGTGCTTCAGCCCATGTTGAGCAACGCAATCCCCAACATGGCCGTGTTGAATAAAGTATAAAGTAATTATATATTTATTTAACTTCAAATTAAACTAATTTTCATGCAACTTAGATAGTTAATAAGGCCTTAGAGAAATTAAATAATTAGGATTAAGAGAAATAAGAGAATGATATTGATCTTAGATGTACTAAAAAGAGCTTGTTGATGTGAACAAATTTTAGTTTATCTTAAGTCCAAGACCGAAAGTGCTTAAGGCTAGGATTCATGGTATGCGTAACTTGTATGTTGATTTGTGCTTGTTTAAGTTAGCTTATGCATTGAAATTGACTAATTTAAATGATTTGAGTTAAGTGTTTAAGTTGTATGTTTTATGTGCTTGGCTCGGCCTAGGGGCTCATAGTGGCAAATCCCTAGGGAGCATCCCAATGATCATTATGTGATGTTATCCCTAATGAAGTCATGTTTGGAAATGATCTGGGCTGAATGTTAGTTAAGAGGTTTAAGTAAACATGGGTGTAGAGCCTGTAGTGGTAGTTCCCATTGCTAGGTTTAAGTGTACATGGGTATGAGGCCCATAGTAGCAATTCCCATTACCAAGTTAAAGGATTAAGGGATCATAGGTATGGGGCCCATAATTGCAGTTCCCATCACCAAATCATGTTCCTGTGCGTTAAGTGTGTTAAGGGGGTCATGAATACCTTATTGATGCTTGTGGACCTAAAATATATAAAGAAATGGCTCTTTGTGTTTAAGTACTGCATGATGTGTGTGTGATACTTGTTCATATTTATTCATGTGTGTGTTTGTGTTATACGTACTGGGCATTAGCTCACCTTTCTGGGAACATTTTTAGATACAGGTGTTGAGGAAGAT
The DNA here is from genome assembly GCA_037954665.1 of Laguncularia racemosa. Taxonomy (NCBI): domain Eukaryota; kingdom Viridiplantae; phylum Streptophyta; class Magnoliopsida; order Myrtales; family Combretaceae; genus Laguncularia; species Laguncularia racemosa. The sequence goes on from JBBMOL010000035.1 coordinate 3,912,997, forward strand.
GAGAACCTAGAAGATGACTTAAGTTTGGGTGAGCTACAGAGAGAAGAAGACGAAGATTACCATTATTAATATAGTGATTAAGATTTGGGAGATTTATGTTTTGTAACTATAATAGACAGTATCTTTTGAAAATGTTATTTTGGTGTTTAAAGACTTTCGTTGCTTTAGATGTTTGATATGATTTAAGTTATTATTTAAATTTTAGAGATATATGAAATGTTTTTATATAGGAGTTACAGGTTAAAGTGTATTAAAATTGATTTAAAGTCTTAATGTGTTTTTGTGAGATAAGGACACGTGGCAAGCAGTAGCACAACCCAGGTTTCGGGGCGTTACATAAACTTACAATAATATATACTTTTGAGTTCATAAATGAAAAACATTATTTTTCTCATATATATTATATTTACTAAATTACCCCTAAGCCTCAAAATTAAGAATAATTAGAGATAAATTTAAAAAAAATGCAAAACTTAGCATATAATGGTCTTAAATATCATGAATAGTCATATAAAAAATTATGAGGATTTTAGGAGGCGTAAAACTATTATTTTCAAATTTATCATTAAAATTAGCAATTTAGACATAATTCGACCTAAAATTAGGAAAAATATTAAAAATACTAAACACACTTAAATAATTCCAAGAAAGCTACAATAATTAAGGGACTGTATGAAAGACTTGCAAAAATTCAGATTGAAACAATAAGAATTGAAGCTTGGAAAAATCCTGTAAGCTACTGGTCACTTATATATATATATATATATATATAATCACCAAAAACCATCACCTACGACCAGCACCAACCACCTCAATTATGTTGACCCACCAAGAGGGTATGGGTTTTATCCAAAAATCACCTCACTTTGATTTTTGGGGGCTAACACAAGCTATGGGGAAAATGAGAAGGGGTGGGGCAAATTTATAGGCTCCCAAACCAACTTTGGAAATTAATAAAAAATTATGTTGTTGTGAGAAAAATTAGAAAATTTTATGGTGGCCTCTCCTCATCATAGCACGTATCCAATTAAATTTTTATGCATTTGAAACAAGTGAGCAATTTTTTATAATTTTCTTATTAGAATTTAGAATATCCCATGAATAATTCCAAATTTTGAAAATATCTTATTAATTATTATTTTTATAGTTTAGTTTCTTTGTGGAACTTTTGTGATGCATCCATGAATTATTTTACAGTATCTAATTGATTTGACATTTATTTTGTAATGTAGAGTGATTTTACTAGATATTTTAACATATTAAAACCTATTTTAAAACACCTTATAAATTTAATAACATCATAGGCACCCATGATGATGTTTCTAATATTCCATGCTATTTTATTATAAATTACTTAAGGATGATATAGTAATCCTACCCTTTTCAGAACTGTTTAGTAATTTAATAATAACATTTAGGGCAAAGTGGTCCTTTCACTTTTCTTAAACCTATTTCTTATATTCTTTGGATTATTATCCCACTTTATGAGCTATGATACTACCATTATTGCTATTATTGTGATCAATTTTTTTTTATTACTATTCTATACAAATCCTTGATTATCAAATATACTTAAAATTATCACTCAAATCCTATTTTAGTTTCTTGTTTCTTTAAATCCTACTTGACCTATAAGTGTTCTAAATTTAGTGGCTTTAGGAGTATAGGGTGTTAAAGTTATGGTCAAAAGTGATTTATTAATTGAATGTAATTTTTCCTTTACATGGTCTTTATACAAAGGGAAATCAAATACTAAAATATATATATATATAAAAAAAAACAAAACTACTAGAATTGGAATTCTCCCTTACTTTTCTCCCTCAGAATGTAAGTCATCACTTGCTTCATTCCCATCACCCAAGTAGAGATCATATCCCATGTAATTATAAGAATCAATACTCATGATCATCTCATAAATTCAAGACCCAAATGAGTAAGTGGTATAGTCCAGTATAAAATCATCTAGTGCACATACATATACCAAAGGTGAATTAGTTAACCTCAATGCAACAGTACAACACATCATCATATCTATTTAAATAAAATGGTTTTGTAACATATATTTAGCACCAATTAATCTAGAAAGTGAACCATAAGAGTCATATTTGAAAATGTCATGCCATAGGTGAATTAGTTAACCTTAATGCAATAGTACAACACATAATCACATCTATTTAAATAAAATGGTTTTGTAACATATATTTAGCACCAAATAATCTAGAAAGTGAACCATAAGAGTCATATTTGAACATGTGAACCCTTCTATGATCCTAAGAGCTAGTTTTCAAAATATATATCTTTATGCTCCCATGAGTCCATAAGATCCTCTAGATTCCCGTAAGTTAATGGAATTAACTAGATCCCCATGAGTATGTGGGATCAGTGTGATTCTAATGAGTCATTTAATTATTTATTTACATCATATTTTTATTTATATGTCTCCCCCCCCCTTTCCTTCCTTTTTTAATTATTGTTTTCTTTTCTTTCCTTTCCTTTCGATACTAAGCAAGTTCCAAGAATTGATTTTAAAAATGTAGAGCAAGTATTGTGAGTTGGTTATAAAAATAGTCTTAGTTGGTCCTAATTTATAAGGTTTTTAACAAACACGACCAATAAGTAATACAATTTAATAGTTAATTAGTTCATTTAATTCCAATCATAGTACACCAACAAATAGACAATGGTAATTTACGTACTTAGTTCAGCTTAAGATCTTAACAAAATCTAAGCAATTTCTTGAACCATGCAACATACTAAAAATCACTACATTGTCGACTAAAAACTACCATTACATATCCATTAATTGATTCTCATACCTTAAATGTAAACATTTCAAGTTATTACTTGGCTTATCCAATGGACCCAAGCATGGTGGAGGTCAACAAAATCATTTGGTCAGCTAAGCAAGTGACCAATCTAAGGCTATTGATTAGGTAGTGGGGGATGGTCAATTGATTTTCCATTCCAATCTACCTTGCATGCTCCTAATAGCCTGGTTGACTGTGGTATGCTAGAGGTTGAATGTGTAAAGCTCTAACTCGTCTTATTTCAAGTTTTCTCTAAACTTTTTAATTTCAAATTTTAGACCCTTACAAGGTTTAAGTCCAACTCATGTTTTTAATTACATGTTCTTGTCTAAGCTATACAAAAAAATTCATCAGAAGTCTCAATTTCAAATTATTACATAATAATTTACATATAAAACTCCATTCTTTTATATGTTTTTGTGCTTGAATTTCTAAATTGATTTCCACTCCTCAATTTGAGATTAAATTCTTAATGGTGGAGTAAATAATAATTTTTAAAATAAATTTATTAGAAGGATTACTTACCTTAGCATTCAGAAGAAAGAAACTTGAATATGTTGCAAGGTCCTATGCCACATCTTATCCAAAATCTTATCCTTAGAAAAATGGTTCTCATTAATATCAAATAACAAACTTCTATGAAAGTTAATCATAGGGATTTTTAGATCCTACTATTAAAGAGATGGATGAGATTTACCTTTGATTAGTAACCAATTTCCAATATGAGAGAGAGAGAGAGAGAGCAATAGAGGAACTTAAGGGTTTAGGTTGGTGTTAATGGATTGTGAGTAAGGAGACTAAGAATGCTTCCAAGTTTTTGTTATAATAAGGAGAGAAAAGGTTAACTCTATATTTACAAAGAGAAAACCCTAGCCTGTAAGTCCATTTTGCCCATAGTTTTTTAAATATTTACTTACAATATTTAAAAAAAAAAAGGTAATAGAAGGGCACAATCGTAGTATGGCTACCTACCTTCAAGCACATGAACCAACTTACAAGACCCGTGTACCAGTCAAGAATAGCTTACACTATGTAGATAGCCCTTAAGAAGTGTCTTTGGTGGAGTTTGAACTTAAGACATCATGGAAGTTGTCATGACAATGTCTTGGTCTCAACATTAGGCCAATCCCTTAGGGGTATTTCAATATTAATACCATTGTCCATTAACACACACATGTATACATATGGATTTGGATCCTATCACGCCCTAAGGGGGTTCCCTAGTCATAACAGCTTGCTAAGTACCATGCTAAAGTCCATAATTATCCGTATTCTATTACACATAAACTTTAACATGGTACTGTAACGCTTCGAAATTCGGGACGCACTACTGTTCGCTATGTGTCCTTATCTCACAAGAACATATTAAGGCTTTGAACAACTCTAATACATTTTAACCTGTAACTCTTATGATGAAAGTACTCTATATAACCTCAAAATTCAAATAATAACTTAAACCTTATCAAATAATCTAATGTAATGGAAGTCTTTAAATACTAAAACTAACGATTTCAAAAGATACTATCTATTACAGTTAAACATCATAATTTTCCTAAAACTTAATCTCCATAATAGTAATGGTACTCTTCATCTTCCTCTTTCTGTGGTTCACCTAAACCTAAGTCATTTTCTAGGTTCTCATATCTCTTAACACCTGCATCTAAAAATGATTCTCGAAGGGTGAGCTAATGCCGGGTACATATAACATAAACACATATGCATGAACAAACATAAACAAGTATCACATATCATGCAGAACTTAAACATAGACAATCATTTCTTAATATAATATAAATTCACAAGCAAACAATAGGGTACTCAAGTTTGGGACAAGAAGTGCTTAAGGCTAGAATTTCAGGTACGTGTTTACTTTGTTTGTTATATGTGATTGTTAGGAAGCCATCTAATGAGTTGTATGTGAAATAATGAAATGCTAACATGTAATGTAAATTAAGTAATATCATGAAGTCATACAGTATCATTGGTTGAATGAGATATGTTGCTTGTGCTTAGCTTGGTTTAAGGGCTAGTAATGGCAAATCCCTAAGGGGCACCTCGATGATTAGTATGCTGCGTTGTCCCTAGTGGAGCCGTGTATCGAAATGATATGAGGTAGATTAGGGTTAGACGGGCCCCACAGTGTTAATTCCCATTAGGGTTATATGGGGCCTATAGAGGTAGTTCCTACTAAGACAAACGTTATGTGTACCAGGGTCATGAGTATCCTTATGTGTGATAATTCATTTTGATATTGATTTGTGAGCTAAATTGTGAATGAGTTGTGGATAAATGTTGCATATATGCATGTGATATTAATGTGGTGTGTCATGCGCATGTGGGTGTGGTACTCACGTACTAAGCTTGGGCTCACCCCTCTTCTTATATTTGTTTTAGCTGCATGTGAAAATGATGAACAACTAGAGTATGATGAGAATGAGAACTTGGTGGGACATTACATGGATGAGATGGGAAGAGAACATTATTACTATTTGGAAGAAGAGTGACAAGAATTATGAACATTTGTAAATGGATGTTTTATGGTTAAATTGAAGTTATAGAGACAAATTACAGCTTAAGATTTTGTTGTTAAATAATGACATTTGGAATGACTCATCTGTGAGTCATTCCTTTAATTATTGTTATAGTATTATGATGGATAATGTATATGAGTAGGTTTTGAAGTATGATAGAGTTTTAGAGCCTTAGCGTGTCACTTGGTAGTAGTGACACATGGCGGGTTATGATACTCCAGGTTTTATGGTTTTACAATACCTAAGCCTCAAGCTTTAAGCAACACAACTCATTGTGGTTCACATAAGTAGTTTGAAAGTCAACTAACGTCTTCCTACATAAAATAAAGAAGCACATGACAACTCATTTGTAGGAAAATAACACACGAACATAGGAGGAAAGTGTAACTAAAAACACACGATTCATCTACAGTCGAGTCAAAAACAGAATTGAGCATACATATATCATATGTGTCAAGATCAATCTAACTCTTTTCCTCCTCCTTTCGAATGAGTGACTTGATCAATTGCATTCACCCCTATGATAATTGTTCAATTGGGATAGGAAGGACTAAATATATGTAAAATAAATATCTAATGAAGAAATGCAAAAAAGTTGAATACCGAACTCACTAGTGATTTGATAGAAATAGTTTCTTTACTTGTATGTGTAGTTCTCTTGTTTGTTTTCCCTTTTGATAGTCTAACCAATTTAGGGTTCAAGTACATTGAGACTAGGAATCACAAAGGCTTAATTTGGCATGTATGTGTTCTAAGCCCTTTAAAGTTGTTTACCTCATTCCTAACCTCTAATGAGACTACTATGAGTTCTCAACCCTTGTACTGAATTGTGCTCTCTGCTACATTCTCTTATTAAGGAAAATCATAAAACAATGGAATAGTTAACATTTAGCTAAAAAAAAATTAAAAAGATAGAATGATAACAGACCAAACATATGCGACCAAGATAAGAAATCAATAAATGAAAACATTACATCTTCCTCTCATTGTCAAGTTAGTGGCTTGTACATAGGGACCATCAACAAATCAGGATCTCCATGGATAGATAGATGAAGGTTAACGTCGTTCTTCATTGGTGTGGATGCACTTGAGTTCCATTTAATATCATCCTCATACATCGGTTCATGGTATGGAGGGGAATACCTTGTATATAGTTCATTCTATGGAGCATTAGAATGTTCTCTAGATGGGGGAAATCTCCTTAAAATCTTTGCCAATTACTCATGCAAGGTGATGAACATGGGGTAGATCGCTTCCACAATATGAGGAACTATTTGTTGAACTGCTTGTTTCAAATTGTTTTGCACCTATCCAACAATGTTTTGCTCTATAGCTATCCAATCTAACTTCTCACCAAGTGGCTACACGTTTTCCATTAAAAATTAGTATGATGAAGGAAAGGACATGGATGACATACCTAAAAAACATTGAACTTAAAGATTCACATTATCGCCTCACTATGCACTCTTCTATGGTGACCTGTTTTCTCATCATCCCCTAGATTCAAGGCATCCCACATAAGCACCTGATCAAGAAAGAATTATGTAAACACTCATAGAATTTTCTAAGATGATCTAAACAAAATACATGTGATGTGTTCATATTAAAACAAATCATTTCACCTTGTATTTAAGGAGCTTACTCAGCTTTTGCAAAACTTTCTTGATTCATTCCTCAACCCAAGACTTTGACTTAGGAACCTCCTAAGATGACATCTTAACCACTAATGACCCACTACCAAGTTATCAATGAAATATAGCTATAAATTTGAGTGGAAACAATCAACATTAGCAATAAGTCCAAATAAAATTATGAATACTTAACTAACAGAAACATCAAAAGAATGGAAAATTTTAGTTGTAACATGATGACATACCATTAAGACTACAAGACAGCTAGGGACATATTTCCTTTCACTTGACTTATAAGTTCTCTCACCATCCCATAACTTTTCCAAGATATATTTATAGCTGCAATTACAAGATACTCCTTATGAATGGTCTTCAAAGCTTGAGGAGCAAGTCGATAACCAATAATCCACATAATAAACAATTGTCGAAATTTATCATCTACAACAACCTCATTGTCTTTAATAATGTTTTGAACCTATTTAACTTCATACCTTCTAATAAGCCAATGCTATTCATCACATTATTCAAGGCCTCATCACTAACATCAGTTATAACATCTTCCCCACTACTACTCAATCCTAAAATGAACTCTATATCTTTAGGACCTATTTGCAGTCTATTTTCATTTATTTCTAAAACACAACTGTTCGAATTAAAGCTATGGACAAGCTAAACACAAATGTCCCTATCCATCTTACCATAACTCAAGTGAAAGAGATTTCCAAGCCCCATTTCAAATATGGCATCCCTCTTTACTATGCTAAACTCTTTCATTACACTGGCTACAAGATTTGGAGCATAGATAATCTAGCATTGATAATGAGCGATAGAATTAATTTTAATAGCTCTCTAACATTACTTGTATTGAGCAACCTAAAGATGAATCTTTACACTTCTTATACTTAGAAAAGCTAACCAAACCCTTCTATTCGTACTGCCTCTTAATTTCTTCAGGAATATTGTGCTACATTTCAACTGTTCATTTATGCATCTATAAAAATAAAAATGTCACATTATAAATTATAAAAAAAAAGACCAAAATCAAATTTCCTAAATTGAGGGAAAGCCTTTAATGTTATGCCTCTTTGCGCATGAATCCTTCTTCTAAAACTTGCTTCCTACACTCCTCCTTACTATAAAATATAGTCAGCCATCAGTAGACATTTTATAGGTAGTATAAGATGAAAACAAACATAAAAAAGATATACGATTATCTTACTAGAAGTGCATGTATGATGTCATTAGACATTTCATTGTAAAGGCACAAATTCAACTAACTATCATACAATGGAACGAAATAAGATATCAAAACAAACATGGAATTAATATTAAAGAATCATGTAAACTTAGTATTGCTCAAAGAGAAAATATTCACACACTATTGTATTAATTGTTGACAGTTATAATGGTCTTGTCGATGGTTTTTAATGCATGTTTAACTAATAATTAGCTACAACTATCAACAGTAACACACATAACTATCAATAGATATTATTATGTCACCAACTTAAAAAACAACACTTCATATCTATTAATAGTAAATAATAGATCTATCGATAGAATTAAATTGATTGGTTTCCTTAGTTGCTACCTTTAGATCATCTATTGACATGTAAGTTACCTCTTGTCAACAAGCCATTCAAATCATATATTACATGAAAATTGCCCATTAATAACTATTAATGGTCTATTTTACACTATCGACACATAAAATGCATGCACCTATCAAACCATAACACAAAAACCCTAACTCTACAAATTATAATCCATTTAGCGTAAATTCAAAATGGAAAAACCCTAATCAAGATTCAACAACAATCACACCCCTAATTAATAAGACAACAATGAAATACATGGAGGCAAGATTACATACTCGATGAACATAACCCAAGCTCCTTGATGCATCCAAATTAAGGCCTTTAATCAAGTAATGGGGCTATATATTGATTCTTTAGGGTTTTGTGCTAAGAAATAGGGGTTTTAGGGAAACTTTGAGGGGGATTTGGGATTGTACTAGGATTTAGGGTTTTTTATTGAGGAAGAGGAATGTGTACTAAGGAAGAGGGAAATCATTAACTTACTATTTAATTTCTAAAATATTTTTTCTATGGTGTGTTAAATTTATTGGATTTATTTTATTTTTTCTTTTATTTCATTTCATTTTTATTTATTCATATTACGGACTTTTTTACAAAATTAATATAAATTTAATTAATGAAGGCATTAACCTGTACAATAGATTTCAAGTTAAGTATTAAAAATGAAATGGATAGCTAGGATTATTTCCTCATATCTTAATAGCTATAAAGATTGACTATGATATAGTCACTTTTTAGTGACTATACCCAAGATGCCCCTAGGTTTTTGTAGATGAAGGGAATTCATTTGTAGTGATCATGTGTTTGTAGCATGAATTCACATTTCACATGGTGGAATGACACGTGGAGATAAATTGAGAGGGAGGCAGTGAGGAAGAGCAAGCGGTTTCATGAAACTCAAACTCACCTGTCTTTATAGCATTAACCCTATTGTTTTTGAGGAAAAGTAAGATGTTTTTCACTCTAAGTTATTGTTAATCTTTCAAATTAACAATTAAACAAAACTATTTCATTTCTTTGAAACTCTCAATTGTCAAACATGAAGGAGCTCTTGAGTATTTATAGAGTTTAATTTTCAATGACATCTATTGGATTACATTGATAGTCAATGGTCAAGATGAGTCTTCCTTTCGGTAGATGTTTTCAGGAACTCATTGAGTCTAAACCCATAAAATGCCTCTCTAAATGCTTGAGCTCTATGAGAAATGATAAAAATGAACAAGCGAGTCCAATGATCCCATTCTAAATCCACCATATGCCAAATTCCCTTAAATCCATATACCTACCTAAACCTAATCACTTATCTCACTTGGTCTAAAGCTCGAAAATCAATATTTAGCACTCCATAGTTTTTTACATGTAAAAATGAACTAGTTTTTAAAATATTTTATCTTAATATAATCAATGTGACAAAATATCTTCTTTAATCTAGCAAAACTACTTTTACATAAATGAAAAATATTATATGCCTTGAGTTTCTTGCCTAGTAATGAAACTAGCATCATATATGGTCATAGTTTGTTAAGCAACCCATTATACTTGAGGCCGGAAGAATTTTCATTCATTGATAATGGGAAACCCAAAGGATTTATGGAGGATTACTCTATGGTAAATTTGACATTAGTGGTGGGGGGAAAAATGGTCAAATTGGCTATGGAAAAAATAGTCGCAAGAAAAGAGAAGTAGAAAGACAAATTAAATGGGCATTTGTTTTATAGGAGTACTTTTCTTGCCATTTGAAAAACTATAAACATTAAAATAGTTGTGGATAATTTTATAAAAATCTTATCAACCATAAGGGCGTTTGAAGTTATTCGATAAGACACCATAAAAGAGTTCAATTTTTTTATTTTGTATTATAACTAATATATAATATGAATCACATTAAGAGTACTTCGTGAATTTTTATTTCTCCATTTATATTTTTTCAATTTTCATTAATTTACCATCTTTAAATATTGTGATATGTAATCCACAATTAAGATTAAAAAGAAGAAAATTACACCATTATAAATATTAGCTACACTGGCAACTTCTTCTAGCAAAAAATAAAGTCTATGGCAAAAGAAGAAGAAGAAGAAGTTAGTGGTGATTTTTAATCGTCAATTAATTAAATATCATCGCTTGTAAATATTCTAGAATTGGTGAGCAATTTGCCCACTCAAATTTTTCCAAGTGGTGACTTTTCATGCATACCAGGTAAAAATAAGTCACCATTGAGGCCAAAACCCTAGCATAATATATTGTTCAACTTCAATCATGAAGGACTTGGCCTTCTTTTTTAGTTCTTCAAGTGCGTAAAATTTTGAGATCCAAGCAAAGCACAGTCATAACACTTTATTTTTTTACCCTTTTTTATTTTTTTAAGTTATAGCAATATTATAACTCTTGCTTATTGTTTTGTAGGTAAAAAAATCTCAAAGGACTGATTTTGTAATGATTTCCAAGTATAACTTTGTTTTGTTATTTTTTAATCGATGGTTGTGTTTAAGATTTGTGTTGTTTAATCTACATAATTTGTTTATTTTGTGTTGTAAAAGTAGTGAGGCAATATGAACTAGATTTGTCCTCTATTTAATTTTAGAAGAGAAGAAAGTTTAAAGCTTTTTCTTGGTTTTAGTTTGATTGGTCATATGGTTATTGAAATCTATTGAAACTTTTGATGCCACACCCTTATTTTTACAACTTAGTACTTTCCTCCACAATCCATAAGAAAAACAAAATATCTATTTTTCGGTTTTTACTAGAAAGTTTCTATTCTATAGGCTCTCTTTTCGTGTTTTTTTAGTATCAAACGCTCATTTTATTGATGATATTTTGTTATAGTATTGTGCAAGTGGGTTTTCTAGCCTTTTTCTTGGGTTTTCTTTTACATTTTCTTTTTTAAAAGTACATGTCTTTATGAAGATGCAACAATTATTACAGCAGTTTGTAGATGTTTTGGATTCAAATCTAGAATTGAATATTGATATTATCCTTATCAAGTTACCTTTTTTTTTTAATTTGTTCATTTAATTTTCCTTTTCATTTTTATATTACTTTGTTCTATTTTCAATTAATCTCCTTACCAGCTATCAAACCCTTTAGATAGATTATGATTTTTTATTTATGGTCTACTTTTTTAGTTTATTATCGTCATTTTTGTAATGGTCTATACATGGGTTTTAGTCCACTGGTGAGATGTGTAATATTTTATTTAACTATAAATGTATTTTGTAGGACTATATATGTGCTATTTCACTTGTGTAATATTTTCTTTAATTTTATTATTGTTGTGTTAATTTTTGTATTGCATTCAATATAAAAAAGTTTTCGACATTGTTAATTTCCATTATCCTATTCAAAATATTGCTATACATTATTAATATGTCATTCACGTTATTTCAATTAATAAAGAATTAATGAAAGGTTTTTTTATTAATTGCTAAAATTTAAACATATATATAATTTAAAAGGTTTTTTTTTTTTGAGATAGAATTAATATTTTCAAAGATAGAAATTTCTATCTCTAAAAGACAATTTTCTTATAGTGAAATAGATAAAGAATTTTGATTCATTTCCTTTACAGAAATAATTATTCTTTATAGAAAGTAACTTTTATTCCAAAAATACTATTATTATTAAATAAAATAATGGGAAAGAAATTACTATTCCAATAAATCAAATATAACATTATTATTATATTTTAATGTACATCTTATCTTTGATTGCAATTAAATTGATATTTTTACTTCTCAGTAATGCTTTATTAAAATAATAAGGGAAAAGTATACTAATAATGACTATGGTGAAAAGGAGGGAAAATAAATAAATAATAATAATTCAAAAAGAAAAACTCCAAAAAAAATTCCACACGGACGAAGATTATGTGGGTGAGGGGAGAAAAAGAGAAACAGCTAAAGAGAGGGGTTTCCTACTTTCCATTTGATTACAAGAAAATAGAGTTGTTATTAATTACTACTGACATATAACGTATAGGTCCCAGTGAATTTTATTCTCTCCTCTTCATTGAAAAGGAACAAATCATAAAACATCTTCAAAACCAAAGACACTTTGCATTATTAGTCCTAACACCAACAAATTGAATTCCATTAAGAGAGAGAGAGAGAATTATGGGGAGAGGAAGAGTGGTATTGCAGAGGATAGAAAACAAAATCAACAGGCAAGTCACCTTCTCCAAGAGAAGAAATGGATTGCTTAAAAAAGCCTATGAACTCTCTGTACTTTGCGATGCCGAGATCGCCCTGATCATCTTCTCTAGTCGCGGCAAGCTTTATGAATTCGGCAGTGCAAGGTACTTTAGATTTTTCGTTCCTCTTGAATTTCAATGAAAATAAATTTTTCTTTTTTTTTTTTAAAAAAAAAATGAATTTTCATGATGAAGTGCCATCTATTTATTTATTTATTTTTTAAGTATCTCCATGTTAGCAATACTTTTTTCATGTAATGTAATTAATTTCTAAGATGCTAAGTTTTCAGTGATCTGTTTCATTATTGGGTATTGAGTTCTTCACACATGCACACAAGCGTTCTCTCTCCCCAACTTTTTGATGTCTGATTATTTTATGAGTTCTTTTATGAAGATTTTTAGGTTTGGTTTTCGAGTTATAGACTCATGGCCATGGGGTGTGTAATCTGTTTTTTTTTTTTGGGGGGGGGGGGTGGGGATATCGGAGAAAGAGAAGAGAAGAGAAGGGTCAGTTAAAGATGAGTGAAAACCAATGGCAAGTGGACACGTTACAGCCCTCCTTTGGCAGTGCAGCTTTCCTCTTTTTCTCTTTCCTCCATCTTTTCTGCCTGTTCAATTCTGATCTTTCTCTGGATGTTAGTTTTTTTCAATCAACGCCACATACACGCAACACAACACAACACAGCACAAAAGAGCTCTTGCTTTTAATAATTTGGACTGACTGTGCGTGTTTCCTCTGTGTCCTCTCTGCAAGATCTAGCTGTGTGTGTTTGGATTCATGAGCTGTAAGTGGTGACTTGGTGAGTCACATCTTCTAATCTCTCTAGGAAGAAAAAAAAAAATCAGAAAGATTAAAGCTTGTGTAAGTTTTGTTCCCTTTTTTAAAGGCTTTTTCCCTGTTTGATCCATTGGGTTCTTCACTGTCTTCTTAGTTACTGATGGTCTATCAAAAACAGCATCAGTCATAAAACCCAACAACGCAAAAACAAAAACCTAGTCTTCATGTCCCACCTTCTCTCTCTCTCTCTCTCCTCTCTAGCGATTTCCTATTGTTATCATCTTGACATCTTCTCTTCAGGTGTGGTGATTCATCAACTGAAACATCATTAACCAGGTATACTATATCCCAGATTTCAGATTTGGTACGTTAGGGCATGAAGTGCTCATCTCTCTCTCTCCCTCTATGGTCATCTTCATATTTTGTAAATTAAAGGTGAGACGTCCGGTGGTATTATGGTTGGTTACATCAAAAGTGCAAATTAGGGCTTAAGAAAGGACAGATTTAAGAGAAATTGGCAATGTTTACATTTTAAAGTTCCATTACAAGGTCATTTTTTTCCCATTTGTCATTTTCTAGGTTTCTCTCTCTCTCTCTCTCTCTTTTTTTCTTTAGGCAATCACATGTTCTTTCTTTACTCAAACAATCTATTTTTGTCCGATCAGAGTTGAAATATCTACTCCCCTAACTTAGGTTAAACACGGCAATTTCATGACAGCTGATATTTTGAAAGTTTTGCTTCATTGTCTTTGGTAAAAAAGATCTCTCTCTCACCCCCTTAATTCTGGGGGAGAGAGAAAGAGAGGGATGGGGAGGGAAAGGGAGCTAACTTGCTTTTGAACCTGTAAACATCTGCACAGGCATACCCATCTTTGTCATAGACACAAGCCAGAGAATTAAGCTGAGGTAGTAACCCATAATGGCTTGTTTTCAACATCTTATTTCTATAGTCATGTTCCAATAATAATAGCAAAACTCTTTTTCCTTTCTTATTCTCTATTTCTTTTCCGAAATAGAGTTAAATTAAATCCATCTTTAAGTTTGCTTCTACATTTCACATTTTACCCTATGTTATATTTAAATCCTAATTCATTCCTATTGTAGTATGACATGAATTCAATTAGTTTTTTTCATTTAACGTTCGCGTTGAGTTAAAAAAAAAAAAAAAAAAGGAACTGTAAATGTCCGGTGTCCCTCCTTGTATCTGCCTGCTGTAGCTATGCTTTAAATAGTTATTTTTCTTGGACAGACTTCATAATTAAACGTTTTGCTGTTTTCTCATTAAGGAAATCAAATCATCTACTTGGAGCAGTGGATACGGAAAGAATTTCATCGGAACTTAATTGTTTCCAAATTCCAATTATCCATTAATGCTGCATTTAATTACAAATAACACTCAAGATATACCATGAAAAATTTTCTCCATCAAGTAATGTTGTTTTACTTTTGTACTGTACATGTAAAAATTCCAGGAGAAATATTAGAAATTTTACATCTGTATTTTTACTAATTAAGTCAATAATAAAAAAAAGAGAGTCATAATTCGCTTTTTTTCTTTTCTTTTCTTTTTCTTTTTGTTTTTTTGGCACACAGCATTGCCAAAACCCTTGAGCAGTACCAACGTTGCAGCTTCAATCCTCAGGAGCATAACGCTGAGCATGAAACACAGGTCTTCAAATTTGGCAAATAGTATAAAATCTTTAATGTTTGTTTGTATTAATTACAGATTTGAAGATGCTTCTGCTTGTCTCTTACAAATGCAGAGTTGGCCTCATGAGGTATTTAAACTGAAGGCAAAATATGAATCTCTGCAGCGCACTCAAAGGTCACCATGTTCCACTAATTTATGATACATTACTAGGGGTTTTTCCCATTTACTCCTATTTCCCATATGTGCCTCCTTATAGGCCTAAACTTATAAATTAAACCGCTAGTACAGTATTAGTGTGTATATACATACTAGTGAACAATGCATTCGCGTTGCGGGTGAAAAAATAATCGGAATTTTTTATTCAAAATTTCAATTAGTAGATATAAAACTTGATTGTATAGAAATGATGTATTCAATATGGAAGAGATGGGTGGGAAAAAAGAAAAAGTGTACCAATGTATATAAACTCTATCGTTTTGATGTCAAAAAAATTGTTGCATAAGAACAAACTGAAAATGTAATTTCCATTACAAATTGGCAATTAGTAGCAACTCTATAATTTATTGCTAATTTATAGTTCATGTAGCTTAATTTTTATGTAGTTTAATAATCTGAATTAGCTGATTGAAGTGTATGTGTATTTATATCCTCATGTGATCGAGAGCTAAACACTTACTACCGAGTTTATTGCGATGCGCTAGGTATTTGGCTTAAGAGGGCTCATGTTTTTTGAATTTTCAGTATGTTCAAAAGTTTTTCATAATTTGTATTTGCTTCATGATTCATAATTGATGAATTATTGGATATGTATCGACATTAAAACACTGATTTCTATTTTGAAGGCATTTGCTTGGGGAAGATCTTGGATCCCTTAGTGTGAAAGAGTTGCAAAATCTGGAGAAGCAACTTGAAGGTGCTCATGCACAGGCCAGGCGAAGGAAGGTATTGACACCATCGCTTCACAGTACTCTCTATAGGGTCATGCTTTTTCTTTTTCTCTTGTTTGGCCAATTAATTTAAACAAGTGTTGAAATATGCAATCATATAAACTCAATATGATAGTAGATTGTATTTAGTTCACTATTTTTTATATGCCAAGGATATATACATCAAAGCATATGTTAACAGTCTACAGCTGTGTTGTAAGCATCAGCATATAAACCTAGAATTGAGTATAATGGTGTGTTTTCTGGCCTAGAAAAACCAACCATGTTCTTCTTGTACTACGCTGTTTTCTCTTTGTTTTTTTCGTTGTTTTTCCATCTAGCTTATGTTTGTCTAGCACTTTTATTTGCATGTAATTACGTAGAAATAGATAGTTTTGAAAAATTTTATCTCCTTTATGTTATTGAGGATAAAATAGGATATGAATCTCCTTAATATCAAGCTGTATGTCATAGATATATATATATATATATATATAAACTAAAAACAACAACAAAAGAGACTTTGATTCTCAGAATAAGGGAGGTCATGAATTAACTGGTCACGTTGTGTTGTTTCAATTTTCAGACGCAGCTCATGCTAGAACAAATGGAAGAGCTCCGCAGAAAGGTGCGTGAGAAAATACTGTTCTTTACTGTTTAATATACCTCCAGGATTATAGCTACATGTATGTATTACGCTTTTTTATTTCTTTTTCCTAGTCTTGTGAATAAGAGGCCTTTGTTGCAATAAATAATTTAGAAATCTCTTGGGTGTCTAGAAGTGAGGTTACCAAAAATATATATGTGTGTGTGTGTGTGACCAAAAGAGAGTAATTTTATTCAAATTAAATGATCGGAAGACGAGAATTCTAGTCTAAAAACAGCCAATTAACCAACGGGCATAAAGTTTTATCACCCCAATAATTGTAGCTCATCTTTGATTTACTTTGAGCAGCTGCTCAATCAATACTTCTATTAACTTTTTTTACTAATTAAAAAAAAATAAAAGTCACTAAAAACAAAAGAGTTTGCAAGAGTAAAAATTCCTTTGAAAAAAATAAATTCTCTCCAATAAGAGATTTTCCTGTTCTTAATCTAACCACCCCGGCCGCAAAAAAAAGAAAAAAAGAAAGAAAGAAAAAAATCTAATCATAGTGATGACTTTGGAATCTGTATCTACTTGAATCTTCTGCCGCTATCTTCCCTTCGCTATTGATATTAGCAGCAATTTATGTTTTGGCCTTTTAGTGTCACTTGATATTATTTTCAAATCGTGTGTATTTATCGAAATAAAAGACAAAAAGATAAAAATATAATTATGTATATTATTTTACAAAATAAAGTGTATAATAAATATATAACGTTAGATTTGATTACCATTAACGTTTTATAAAAGCTCAAAAGAAAGTTTTTTTCTTTTAATAAATAAATTATATTTCTTAAACCTTTATCAAAGGAAAAGCATGTGAACTTTTATTTTTTCAACTTTGATTTGTCAATCACCATTTCACCATAATCATGATAGGATATAAAAGAAACAATTTATCTAACATTAGGTGGATTGAAACAAATCGGATATAGATCAAGTTGTTCTTCAAACATTAGATTTTAAATAAATACAATCCAAATATATAATATGCAAATATATTACCCAAAAAATAAAAATAAAACCAACCGAAAGGACCTTAAACATTTCATCTTTATCATAGAGTATTAGTAACGTGAGTATACTTGTCCTTGATGCCATCTAACGTATCCCTTAAACCTCAAGCCATGACAAGATTTTCTTTGTAATTTGGAAATTTAACTCAATGAAGGTTAAGATAATCTCCAATCAAATTCCTAGTAATCCTCTCTCTCTCTCTCTCTCTCTCCCCCCCCCCTCCCCCCCCCCCTCCTTCCATCTCTTCTTTAGAGTATGTTTTCCCCTCATATAGTGGTTGGTTGCCTTAAATCAATTACTGCACCACTAGTTTTTCCTATATGACTGTACGATGGTAGATTGCTTTGGTTTATGTCGAAAAACATGGAGTCATCTCTCCATCTACAAATAAAAGCTAGATTAGCATTTTGTACTCATCTAGGTTTTCCAGTAGCATTAGTTTTCTTTTGTTTTGGTCCTCCCTATACGAGGTTTTCTCTCCACTAGAGTGCTAAGCATTACTCCTCAATCGCACATAAATTTTCTCTAGGCAAATGTCATCCATCTATGTGTAAGAGATATGTTTCCTTTCAAATTGAATCTTTGGATCCCCACAATAGTTAGTATACAATGCAAAGAAAAGCATCCAAAATTAAGTATTACCAACACATGAACACACATATCTCAATTCAACCACAAATACATTTTGGTCTCTCTTATAATCACAAGCCAATAAGATTTATAAGTCAAACTTCACCTATGTTCGGTCAATTACCTTATTCATATTCTAACAAAACTCAACATGCTTGTTTTACCCCTTTGAGCAATCAATTCTCTTAATCACTAGCTACCTTAGACAGTACTAACCTCAACACATTACCTATGAGGTTATATTAACTGCATGGTGATCGATCATGAGGGCCACATAACCTCATGATCTTTCAAATTGTCTTAGACCTAGCAAATTAAATCTTCATAACTGACCTGAGAAGTTTCACAAGGGTGTTTTTCCATCGAATAAGTCATAATAATGCTACGGATGGAGTGTTGTAATGCCATCTCAACATTAACGATTTTCTATCAATCTCCACCTAAGATGTTTCTTGAACATCTAAGTTTGCAAGTGCATCATATGCCAATTATCATCCCACATCATCTTATATTTTGGATGATCTCATTGCATCTAAATCACGTGTGATACCCTAAGAAGGTAAAGAAACACATAGATTATAAAAGAGAATATGGTAGTAAATGACAAGTTAACATTAGTTAAAAAATTTTCAGTCCAATAGATGAAAAGGCCCATTAGTCATCTATTGCTTTGGACTATTGACTTCTTTTGAGCTAAGTTGTTACAAATGGAATTAGGGTTTAACCCTTGATGATTGGTATACGATTTGGGGATGAGCTAAGGTGACAGCTAGTGGACATGATCTAAAATCTTTGGAGTCATATGTTGGAATAGTGGAAGTATGGTGGTCCTATTTTCAGGAACCACAAACCACAACTTCATCAACTGCAACTCCCATGTTCCCACTAACCACTTAATCCTAATCAACCACATTACCCACTAACCCATTAACCCATTAGCATGATTTTAGGAAACTTTGATGTAAAGTTTCTCTATAAATAGCTAATGGATTCAAGGTCCCAGAGCACGAAAATTCTATTAAAAACACATTACCATCTTGTGAGATTTTTTTGAGTGCTCTGAAGATCTTGAAGGTTCCGGGGCTTGACGTTTTGTTCCTCTCCGTATTAAGCAATGGCAAGAGGTTAGTGATTTTCCTAATTCCGCTGCATTTTATGTGTTTGTATTTAGTTACGGCTTTCATTTGGTATCAGAGCCGTAATTAAACATTTGCCTTGCGATTTCGAAAAAATTAATTTTCTCCTTTTTCAATTCAATTTTAATTTAAATTGGTTTTGATAAATTTTTATCAAATTTATGATACATTTATTTGTATCAATTTTTCTGGAGAAAATTAATTTTTTAAATTAGAGTTTTATGGTGCAAATTAATTTTTTATTAATTTTGTACTTAATTTTACTCAATTTTCAAGTATAATAATTGAGTAATAATGTTGGATTTTATTTGCCAACATCAAGTATTATCCTTTTTTTTTAAATAAAAATTTATGACATGTTAAATTGGAAATAAAGTAAATTATTTAGTATTTTTCTTAATTTTTTCTTGAAATTTAACATGTCAATTTTATTTAACATTTTCACTTACA
Source organism: Laguncularia racemosa (assembly GCA_037954665.1). Taxonomy (NCBI): domain Eukaryota; kingdom Viridiplantae; phylum Streptophyta; class Magnoliopsida; order Myrtales; family Combretaceae; genus Laguncularia; species Laguncularia racemosa. The sequence goes on from JBBMOL010000035.1 coordinate 3,932,987, forward strand.
GTTTTGTGAAAAACTTTTGTGGAATTTTATTTTTTATTAAATTCCGTATTTATTTTAAATAATTTGTGTATATATAAATTTATGGTTTATATACACTAGCTTGTTAATTATTTAAAATATCGTTAATGAAATTGCATTAGGATTTTGCAATTTTAGTATTTGTTCAAGGTGCTTAAATTGGTATGTGATTGTATGTATGTTTCGAATTTATTATGCATGCAATATATTGTTCATGTTTAAGTACATTTAGAGTTATTGCATGATGTTTAGCAATAGCAATTGTCTTGTGATTAAATAATTCTAATAAATTTTGGCGTAGCCACAGCAGCCTTATTTAGATTGGATTATTTATTAGAAATCACATTTAGTATTATAGACATTAAATAACTTCATAAAACATTAAGTTAAAAGTCTAAATTGAGTCAGATTAATTTTGTCTAAGGAGACATTATCGTGGGACAAATGTGACCCCTCCACGTCTTTCCTGGGAATTCGTTCGAATTCTGTCTAAGGAGGCTGGATTTTAAGTGGGACCTTTTGTTTAACCTATGCGTCTTTCCTGGAAATTTATCTGATCTCAAGTGATAAAAATAATTTTGTTTGACTGAGGTTTAGCCAAAGCAGCCTCTACTGAACGAAGTTATTTATACGGTATCACATAAGAAATGTTTAGACTTTACATTTATTTTGTTTGATGATCCATAAAGCATTGAGGTATAGCCACAGCAGCCTTATTAAGGACGGATCTCATAAAGTGATTATGAAGTAAAAGAAATATAATGTCTATTATAAGGAATGAATCTTATTGAATTAAAAATTTAGCCCACAGGCAATTTTTATGTCGCTAGATTCATTATTGCATGATTTGCATTGGTAAATTATGATTTATGTTATAGTCTCAAATTAAGAATTAAGCATGTTTGTGTTTGCAGCTATGCAACCTTTGACTGATACTAAAGTAGAAATCCCTATTTTAACAAGTGAAAACTTTAAGACTTGGAGAGATAATATACTTCTTCATTTGGGGTGTTTGGACATTGACTATGCCACTATTAAGGATGAGCCACTTCTGAGTGAAGAAAGCACTCAAGCTGAGTTTGATCTTCATGAGAAATGGGAACGGTCTAACCGACTTAGTATCATGTTCATTAAGAGCAAACTCACTGCGGATGTCCGTGGCTCAGTGGATCAATATAAAAATGTCAAAGAGTTGCTAGATGCCCTTGAAAGGCAATTTAAGACTTCTAAGAAGTCTCTAGCTAGCACCCTGATTATGAAGTTCACATCTGCTAAGTTGACTTCTGTGAAAGGCGTTAGAGAACACATCAACAAAATGCGTGATTTAGCAAATCGCATTGAAGGCTCTAGAGATTGAGATGTCGGATGCTTTCCTAGTGCATTTTATTCTGACGACCCTTCCATCACAGTATGGACCTTTTAAGATCTCTTACAACACACATAAGGACAAATGGACAATAGATGATCTATTGACCATGTGTGAAGAAGAGGAGGCCCGATTAACTCTGGAGATGGGAGAAAATGCAATGATGGTTACTCAAGGAAGGAAAACCGACAAAGTCAAAGGAAAAGGGAAGGGTAAAATCCAACCCAATGCTGACATCAAGAAAGAGTCCAAGTGTTTTTTCTGTAAAAAGAAGGGACACATAAAGAAAGACTGTGTCAAGCATAAAAATTAGCTTGAAAAGAAAGGTAACTTAGTCTCATATGTTTGTTTTGAGTCTAACATGGTTGATGTGAATTGTAACACATGGTGGATTGATTCTGGATCTACAATCCATATTTCTAATTCCATGCAGGGTTTACAAAACCTGCGGAAACCAGTAGGAGCTGAGCGATTTATCTATTCTGGAAACAAGATAGAATCGCATGTGGAAGCTATTGGGACATGCATATTAGTACTTAAGAGTGGCTTTAATTTAATTCTTGAAAAGACCTTCTATGTTCCTAGTTTTTCTAGGAATTTGATTTCAGTTTCAAAACTTGTACCTTTGGAATTCACTTTTAACTTTTCAAACAATGGTTTTGATTTATTTTATAAATCCAATCATATTGGTGATGGTTCTTCATTGGATGGTCTTTATTTATTAAATTTACATAATAATGCCACTCATGATGTTATGCATATACAAGCTGGTACTAAACGATGTGTTATGAATGAGGATTCTTTTACCTTATGGCACCGTAGACTAGGTCATATCTCTATAGAGAGAGTTAAAAGATTGGTGAATGATGGTATACTTAGTCATTTAGATTTCACTGATTTTGGTACTTGTATAGACTGCATAAAGGGAAAGCAGACTAACAAGTCAAAGAAAGGTGCCAAAAGGAGTTCGGCCATATTAGAAATTATCCATTCTGATATTTGTTGTCCAGATATGGATACTCAAGGTCAGAAATACTTTATCACATTTATAGACGATTACTCACGATACATGTATCTCTACATGCTTCATCATAAAAGTGAAGCGTTGGAAGCCTTTAAGGTTTTCAAAGCTGAAGTAGAGAAACAATGCGGTAAGCAAATCAAGATTGTGAGAACCGATAGAGGTGGTGAGTATTATGGTAGATACACTGAAGATGGACAAGCATCAGGTCCTTTTGCTAAGTTTCTTCAAGATAACGGTATAGTTGCCCAATACACCATGCCGGGTTCACTTGATCAGAATGGTGTTGCGGAAAGAAGAAACCGAACATTAATGGAAATGGTGCGAAGTATGTTTAGTAGCTCTAAACTGCCTAAATCCTTATGGATTGAAGCATTAAAGACGTCTGCGTATATATTAAACAGAGTTCCAACCAAGGTTGTTTCTAAAACACCATTTGAGTTGTTCAAAGGTTGGAAACCGAGTTTGCGTCATATGCGTGTATGGGGATGCCCGTCTGAAGTTAGAGTTTACAACCCACAAGAAAAGAAACTGGATCTTCGGACTATAAGTGGGTATTTCATTGGATATGCCGAAAAGTCCAAAGGATACAGATTTTATTGTCCATCTCACACTACTAGGATTGTGGAATCAAGAAATGCAAAATTTCTTGAAAATGACTCAATAAGTGGGAGTGATCTATCTCAAGACATAGTTCATGAGCAAGATCTACCTTCCACATCAGGTGAGAGATTGGTTGTTGTTCACAACACTCCTCGAGTTTAAATAGGAGTTGAACAACCAATCAATGAAAATCCACAGATTGCTGAGGAAATCATAGTAGATCAAAATCAAGAAATGATTGAGCAACATGATCTATAAGAAAATGTTGTCCCAATTTTAAGGAGATCTACTAGAGAAGGAGATCAGCAATCCCTAGTGATTATATTGTGTATTTACAAGAATCTGAGTACAATATTGGAGCTGAAAATGATCCTGAGTCTTTCAAGGAAGCTATGAATTGTGATGAGTCAAATTTATGGTATAATGCTATGTTAGATGAGATGAATTCTATGAAGAGTAATGAAGTCTGGGATCTTGTCCCGTTGCCCGACGGTGTAAAAGCCATAGGTAATAAATGGGTCTTTAAAACTAAAAGAGACTCATTGGGCAACATTGAAAGACATAAGGCTAGACTTGTTGCTAAAGGGTTCACTCAGCGTAAAGGAATTGATTACACAGAGACCTTCAGTCCTGTATTCAGGAAAGACTCCTTACGCATAATATTAGCATTAGTAGCTCAATTTGATCTTGAGTTACAACAAATGGATGTGAAAACAGCTTTCCTAAATGGTAATCTAGAGGAAGAAGTTTATATGAAACAACCTGAAGGATTTTCCTCTAGTAATGGTGATCACTTGGTTTGCAAGCTAAAGAAATCCATTTATGGATTAAAACAAGCCTCCCGTCAATGGTATTTAAAATTTCATGATGTTATCTCTTCATTTAGTTTCGTTGAGAATATCATGGATCAATGTATATACCAAAAGGTTAGTGGGAGTAAGATTTGTTTTCTTATCCTATATGTGGATGGTATCCTACTTGCATCAAATGATAAGGGTATGTTACATGGGGTGAAACAATTTCTTTCTAAAAATTTTGATATGAAGGATATGGGTGATGCATCTCATGTCATTGGGATTAAGATTCATAGAGATAGACATAGAGGAATCTTAGGTCTATCTCAAGAAACATATATTAACAAAATTTTAGAAAGATTTCGGATGAAAAATTGTTCACCCAGCGTTACTCCTATCGTGAAGGGTGATAAGCTCCATTTGGACCAATGCCCTAAAAACGAGTTTGAAAAAGAGCAAATGAAGAACATTCCTTATGCTTCAGTTGTTGGAAGCTTAATGTATGCTCAGGTCTGTACTAGACCTGACATTGCATTTGCTGTTGGAATGTTAGGAAGATATCAGTCAAATCCGAGACTTGACCACTGGAAAGTTGCAAAGAAAGTCTTGAGATATCTTCAAGGGACAAAAGATTACATGCTTATGTACAAACGGTCAGATGATTTAGAAGTAATTGGCTACTCTGATTCAGACTTCGCCGGATGCGTTGATTCTCGAAAATCAACATCAGGTTACATTTTCATGTTAGCCGGTGGAGCCATTTCATGGAGAAGTGCCAAGCAGACTTTAACTGCTACTTCTACTATGGAAGCTGAGTTCGTTTCGTGTTTTGAGGCTACCTCACAAGGTGTATGGTTGAAGAGTTTCATCGAAGGGCTTAGACTTGTGGATTCTATATCTAAGCCGCTGAGGATGTATTGTGACAATTCAGCTGCAGTCTTTATGGCTAAAAATAATAAGAGTGGAAGTCGAAGCAAACATATCGACATAAAGTATTTGGCCATAAGGGAACGTGTTAAAGATAACAAAGTGGTCATTCAGTATATTAACACAGAGCTGATGTTAGCCGATCCTTTGACTAAAGGCATGCCACCACAAAGATTTAAGGATCATGTTGTCAATATGGGACTTGGTTCCATTATGTGTTAGTGAAACTCTATAGAGTAGATATTTCTCATATTTGTTGTGCACATTTTGTTTATTTGGAGAAATATCAATAAAGTTTGGACTTAGAATAAACGTTAGGTTTATTCATTAAGCTATTGGGAAAGAGGTTTGAAAACTTGATACATTGTAATACATGGAAGATACTACTCGAGTAATAAAGGGAAAATATCGCCATGATTCGTGTATTGTGTTTTCTTAAAATCTAAGGATTTGTGGTATTAAAGTAAAGTATACGGACCAAATGGGAGAATGTTGGAATAGTGGAAGTATGGTGGTCCTATTTTCAGGAACCACAAACCACAATTTCATCAACTGCAACTCCCATGTTCCCACTAACCACTTAATCATAATCAACCACATTACCCACTAACCCATTAACCCATTAGCATGATTTTAGGAAACTTTGATGGAAAGTTTCTCTATAAATAGCTAATGGATTCAAGGTCCCAGAGCACGAAAATTCTATTAAAAACACATTACCATCTTGTGAGATTTTTTTGAGTGCTCTGAAGATCTTGAAGGTTCCGGGGCTTGACGTTTTGTTCCTCTCCGTATTAAGCAATGGCAAGAGGTTAGTGATTTTCCTAATTCCGCTGCATTTTATGTGTTTGTATTTAGTTACGGCTTTCATCATATTGGTCTTCTATAGTGATGAAAATGAATCAAATCTTATTTATCTATAAATAAAAGAAGAAGAATTAAATCGCACAATAAAATAGGAGAAGATTTGGGACAAATGTAAGCTGATGTAATGAGGACATTGTTATGTGTTCCATGGCTAGTAGTCGTTTATATAACCAAGGTATCAATTACCAAGTCAACAATAGTTACATTTGGGATAAATGTTGGAAAATGCACATTAGTTATCTATTAATTAGACTATTGATTACTTTTGAATTAAGGTATTATATTATGCGTATCAATCATGAGCCAATCATAACTTATTAGTTTTGATTTCCACATTATGCTCATGTCACAATCATATAATCACCGCGTACACTACGTATAGTTAAGTTAATAAACAATGGGCACAATTTATTACAACAAAACAAACAATGATTTAATTCTATTGCTCATATGAAGTTCAAATCTTTCATAGGCTTGATTGAACTTGCACTTAATCCCTAAAGTCACAAGTTTGTGTCAATTGGGTGATTCAATCATAAATAAACAAAATTAATAATTCGGTTTCTCAATCAACTAAGTTTCTTTTCTTTAATTACTTCAACCAGCTTATCATTTTTAGGGTTTGACCGTTTGGCTCTCGTATTAGTAATGATCTGACAAGGGAGGCTTCAACCAACTAAACAGTCTATAAAACTCTCCATATTGTTTTTATTATTTTTATTTTTCATTGATAGATAAGTTTTACTAATATGATAATAACTCTTGCCAACGTTCTTATTCTTTTTATTATTTTACAACCAGTTTGGATTATTGCTGCTAAAGCCACCACAATTAGCTAGTGTAGACACTCTGGACCTCTCTAGGAGAGCCATACAGCATGTTACATTTGACAATCACGCCCCCATTTCATTTGTGATTCTTGCATCTTCCTCTCGTTTGCTACTTAAATTATTACTAAGTTGTATCATATACTTAAATTCAAAGTAGTTCCACTAGGTATTTGTTTACCATTCCCCATAAGAATGGGCTTATTGATCCCCATGCAACTATAGTAGTACATAAAACTTTAGCATAGACATGGTCCGTGATGGCGCAAGCTACAGCTAGCTTGTGCATGGTATGGGTATCTTTCACAAATAACCCCTGAAGATCAGTCCTCCGTGAAAAATATTTCCGTCCTAATAGCATCTGGGTGGAACTATCAAGGGGATTTTTTATGCTTTTTTCTTAAAAGGTGCATAAAGTCTATATTTCAATTATCTATCTATCATGGGACGTCCCAAAATTCAGATAATTTCAGTTGAATTGCATTTTAGAAAGCTAAGGAGAGGATACGTACTGTATCATGTGGTGTCTAGTGGTTTATAATCCATCCCAGCTATTATACAGTTAGCTAGTGATGATTAGTTCTTTCCCTCCAGTCGTAATCGTCATTGCTTATAAGACATGAAGTAGGTAATTCAATCGTTGATTACCTTTTCTCAACCCCCTTGAAACACTAATAAATAAATCAATGAAATATACTTATGGAAGTTCGATTTTTTCTGCCTTATTGTCTGAATATAATTAGTGTGACATACATGAGACAGCAATTTCACGACAACAAATGTTCATCCTTTTTATAACATACCACATACGCTAAAAGCCTTCATAATGTTTAATTATATAATATGTTTCCATCCCCCTTGTTCTTCTTCTTGAGCCTATATGCGATATTTCATTATCTAAAATGAAACCCTTCCCTTCTCACGAAGGTCGGAGCTTATGGACGTCCTTTAGCACACCGTGCATTATTCCTTAATTACTTTCCCACCAATCCCATTGCATGAGCTAGTTCCCTTTCTCCCATATTTCCTTCCTGTTTAGAATTCCATTTTAGCCCTAACAGTAGTCTATTTAGTCTTTCCATCATCATTACTCCCAAATTGTCTTGGCTGAATATGATGTGCATAGGATTTGCCATATCTTTCTTTAATACCTCTTTTTCCCTGGATATCAATGCAATGCACCCTTCTATTTGCTCTTGAATATGTAGGAATTCTTAAATGTTCAGAAAACAAAATTTTCAGTCGTTTTACCAATTTAGTCCAAACCTAAATTTGCATATTAGAATAACAGACAACATCCGGATCATCATTTTAGTGGTGATTAGGGTGCTTCAAATGCATAGCTCAACCATGTCTAGCTAGCTAGGGATCATGACATTTGATTGTTTGCATGTTCTCATGGCTTGAACTTAATGGTGGAAGATCGTTGCCATTGCTTGGCCAGGTCGGGTTCTTTTAGCTACTATGCTATAGACAAAGGTTAGAAAGGAGAGAGAGCATGAGCTAGGCGGGGAGAAAGGGGGGTTCGCTTTTTGCATGGCACACGGCTTATTAATAATACGTACTAAAATATATTATCACAAGTATTGAGGCATAAAGCTATGCATCGATTAGTTTGTGACAAAGTCTATTAAAGATCCGCACCACAAATGAACCTTTTGCAGTTTTAAGAGTCCAATAATATTAAAGTAGCAAAGAACAAATTAAGCCAATCCCAATGCAAGTTATAGGAAAATGCGATGGGGAGATTTTTGGAGTATGAAAGAGATATTATTAAAATGAAAAAGAAAAAACTGGAGATCACCCAGTTTTGCAGTTTTCCCACTCATATCCCTACCGAGCTAGAAGAGTCTTTATATACATCTGAGATTTTAAAAGAGCAGCCCTTAATATTGACCACCTTGTAAGTGTTTCCCCTTTTGGTCTAATCCAGCAGCCCAAGTAAGCCTTGTTGTGCTCCAACATGTTCAGCGCCGATTTAACATGTCATGTAATTAATTAACCTCCCCGTTAAAAGGAAATGCTTGCTTTCACGTTAACTGTAGAAGCAATCTCAGTTATACATTTATTGAAAAGAAATGACGGCTAGCCCCAGCAAATATAGACTCCGAAACTGGCACTGAATCCATGCATTTGTTATTCCCAAGGATGTAGCGAGTAGTAAATTAGTCCCATATCATCTGATTATGGAAGGATTTAGAGAGAAAATATAGTGCAGGGATAAAAAAATTCATTAAGTTCTCTTATTTTGGATAAGGAAGGAACTATAAGGAAGGAAAGTCAAATGATAATTAATAATATAGTTAAATTTTTTTTTTTTTTGACTGGGGCTAAGGGAAAACTTTTTTTTCCTGAATCCTTAATCATCCTAAAAGTAATAATTTTTCTCCCCATCTCTTCTCTCAATCCAAACACAGTGTGAGTTTCTTAGATGGTGGTAAGCACATACTCCACCAAACTAAACTAAGCTAAACTAATCTGTTCTGCTCCACACGATTGCTACTACCAGCAACCGAGCTACCTTGACTCGATGATTCCACCAAGTCCCCTCATGGCATTCCATACCCAAACTTTTCGCCTGTTCTATGTTAAATCTCTAAATCCCCATATTAGAAAATATAATAGTATCAAATCGTCTTTGGTGCTTGGTATGCATAGCTCAGGCATGTATATGGATGACAATCTTTGATTGGCATGCTCCCATGACTTGAACTTAGTCGTGTGATTGTGTGCTTGCCATGTTTGGCAATGGATGGGAGAATAAAGAGAGATCCTGGGTGGGAAGTGGTGGGTGCAAAGGGATGATACTTATGTAAAAAATGCCTTTGTAGATCTGAACACAAATTGGTATATGAATAAGACGTGATAAAACTTTGTAATGAGTGTTGATGTATAGGCTATACATATATGGGATAGTTTGTGACTCGGTCGTTAGAGAACTGTTCCACACATGAATTTTCTTGGGGCATAAAAATCAAATGCTCCAGTGGCAAGGAATACTACATGACATGCTATGTCAGCAAAAATATGATTAAGACAATCACATCAACACAAGTAATTAAAACAAGTGAGTGAGGCTTTTGAGTCATTTAAAAATAAAAAAAGCATCCGACTAAAGATTTTGGATGATAAATAAAAAAAGAAAAGAAAGGGTTAAACCGGAGATCCAGTTCTGCAGTTTCCCCCTTATATCCATACCAAGCTAGAAGAGCTTCTTTATATACAGGTTAAGTTTTCAAAGAGTAGTCCTTAGCATTGATCACCTTTTCAAGTATTTCCTCTTTTGGTCTAACCCTGCAACCGAAGTGAGCCTTGTTTTGCTCCAACATGTTCAGCACTGATTTAACATGTCATGCCATTAATTTACTTCTCCCTGAATAAAGCAACATTGCTGATTTTCATCCATCGACCAAAACTAGCTAGCTTCGGAAATCTATGCGTTTGAACTTTTCATAAATATATATACATGCAATTAATAATATTGGAAGAACTTACCTGGAAGCAGAACACGAGGCCTTTTATCCCTCGTTTTTTACCTTAGCTAAAGTATGGAAGTTAGATGGAAATGAATGCTCTAAAATTATTATTTTTTAAAGTTTTTTAAAATTGTAAATCAATAATTAGAATTATGTTGATTTTTTTTAACTATTATTACACATATCAATATTTTAATGGAATAATTTTAAAAAACTTTAAGTAAAGCAACGCTAGACGATAGTTAGATAGATGCAGCAAGTCTATTTCCAAGTAACGATGCATTTGACTTAATTATATTATGTAAGAGTGCTTTTTATATGGGTGCTATCGGACACGCGATATAACAAAATATATTTTTTATTGTGGAGCCATCTATTGTAGTTGTTGCCCTACACTTGGCATACAACTAGGTATATATACCATGTTTTGGAAGTCTAAAACATTTTTTTTTTCTTTTTATTTAATGTTAGCTTTAAGATATTGGTTAAAATAGTCCTGGTTATACACTTTTTTCGAAGAGAAATTATCGCGAACGGAAAATGATAGTCTCCATTACCCTTACTATCAATTTCATCAACTTCGATTTTTGGATGCCGCCATATATATTAAAACATATGAATGGTTGAAACTACATTATTTAATTTTAATTTTTACAAATTTAGATGTATCATAATCCTAAACTCTTGAGTTTTTTTTATAACATCTTTTTCTTATATATTGATTAAATCCCTTTTGATGTTTGGTTAAACTAAAAATTATTGGAAAACAATGGCAATTATAAAACATTTATACAACCTTGACTCTCTTCTTTAAGGTATATTTTGCATCCTTATTTCATATTTGAATCCTCTTTATGTCGTATATATATATTTTTTTTAAATTAAATAATGAAGTTTTACAGAAACAAGTTCTCTTCTTTCAAGTTTTCTTTCTTTTTTTCATTTTTTTTCTAAATATGTTTTGTTTTAGTCGAAATAGAAAGGATATCAAAGCTGGATTTATATTAAAATCACTGAACTATGTATTAACCTTCGAACCACGACGCTAGGAGTCCTAAGGTTTATCCTTTTTCTTTTTTTCACTGAAGAGTGTATGAAAAGAAGGGAAGAAAGCGAGAAGAGGAATGGCTTCAATTGAAAGTAAAAGAGCAAAAAATCTGTAGATTGGTCATAGATGATGCGATCTGAACGATTGAAGAAATATTCTAAAACACATGGCGGTGTATCTAAAACATCAAGATTGAGGAAGTTGACAATAATGTAAATGAAGAGGATCGTATTTCCGACTGAAACCAGTATTAAATTCATGAGTTTTGTCATTTCCACACCAAGCAATAAAACCCTACCTTACCACATCATTCGGACTCTTGGAGCTCTTTTTTTTTTTTTTTTTTTGTCCCATCGGTGGGTAATAAATTGCCCCTGACTGATTATGCTATCTATATTCCGGCATGTCATTAGTCCAATGGCAATGTCCCGTTAAACTGCCACTTTCCGACAATAATGATAAATTATTCAGAAATTTCTGAACCCTTTTCTCAAATTTATCAAAGTAAACGATTAGAAAAAAAAAAACAAAAATCGACAAAGTTAGTGGATCTGCATTTTCATTGTATTATTAATTACCCCTGCTACTTTTGGCATTACTTTAAGTTGTCAACAGCATTAAATAGTTCTAAACAATGGACTAACCGGAAGACTTTACAAATTTAGCCAACTAAAGGAGAGGTGATTTATACCTAATTCATCTTTTGGAAGATTATTATTTATACTATTGATCTGTGAGAGTTTTAATATGATAAGACCAGCATTGCATTTTTATTTTTTAGGAAATGAATAAATAAATAATAACCTATTACTTTGTTAGTTAAACTAAAATGTACTATCCAAAATATGTTATTATAAAAGTAAAATGATTAAAATAACATATTTGTTTAAGAGAGGTTAAGATCCATCAAATCAGCTGAGATATACTAAACCAACCAAGCCCTAGCCACCTTCCCTACCTTGTTATATCAAGCACCATACCTTCTGAGTCCAAGACAAACCCTTCACACAATCATGACATCTAACCATCTATCAACCTAAAGGCCTCAATTTCATGGTCATAAGGCTAGAGGTCCTCATGATTGTGCAAGTTTATGATTTATGGTCATAGGTCTAAGGTCTTTAGGTTTTATAAGTCTATGGTTTGTGGTCATGGTCTAGAGGCTTGTGGCTTATGTGTTTTGTGTGTCATGGGTCTCATGGTCCATGGTTCATGGGTTTGGTGATTTAAGGTTTATGGTTTTGGGATCAATCATTCGTAATTCATTATTTGCAATATTAGATCTAGTTCGTGGTTTGTGGCAAGTAGTGATGTTAGGTCCAATTAAGCATGAAATGTGGTTCAATAAATAGTGGTGATGCCAGATACAATGAGTGGTGGTGATGTGGAAAGTGGTGCATCTATCAAGAAGAAGAAGATGAGCAAGTAGTTGGGCAATTGATGAATAGAGTTATAATAGCCTTCTATATTGTGCAACTAATGAATAACTATTCATTATATAGCGGGATTTCTCATATGTGGAATAGTTATCTGTTTCAAGTAAACATTTTAGGAAACATGCTTTATGGAATAGAGCAATATTCAAAGAAATAAATGGAAAATTATGTTATGTTTGATATGTAAAAATGGTTTATAATGAAATAGACTGAAATAAAATGGAATTGGGAATGAAATGATAAATCCATTTTTATATTTAAAAATGTAGGTATTTGTAAAAAATTCCTTTATGTCACATTTGATGGGAATGAACCCGAAATGGAACCATAATTCTACATATTATTCCCTGTCCCATCTTTAGAACGATTTTTAGAAAGTAAAATCACGATTCGACACTTTTAGTTTTAAGGAGAATCGTGATCTTGCCTTTAAAGGGATGGAATCACAATTCCATTTCCTCTTACTAATTATAATTATTTGAATAACCTTTTTTACTCATTAAGGTATATTTATTGTATTCACAAATTAAGGACAATTTTGATAAATGCCACTATATATGATTTCAACCCATTCCATTCCGTGAATGCTTTCTAAACACAGGAATGGACTTAGCATTCCATTGCTGATTCCAACCCATTCTATTGCAAATTATTTTTACGTATCAAACATGACATTAACTTATAGATGAACAAATATACATCATATATTAAAATTCTATTCTTATAAATTTCTATTAATAAGGGTGTAATAGAATTGATTTCACTCCTTCAAAGACATAATCAAATTCCCCTTTAATTTCAAAATCGTCAATTTCAATGAATCACGATTTTAGTTTCTATAAATGCTTCAAAACATAAGAAAGGAAATAATACCTAGAATCACGATTTTATTTTGGATTTATTCTTATGTACCAAACATGCCATCAAGATTTAGACAAATAATTGGGAATGAAAATTAAGGGTCATGCTTATATTATACCATGCCTTAGTTTTCAAATTAATTACGAAAAATATATATTAAAGGGTGTTTCAAGAATGCAAATTAAAGGTCAAAGGAAGAAAGCTTTTTAAGATTTCCATGAGTTGAATTTTTTGTGAAACAAGTAATCAGTCATGAAGATATGTAAAATTTCTTTTGATGGCCCTTAATTAATGAGCCAAAAATTAAGCTCAAAATAAAGTTCGTTTATTTAAATAAGTTGAGCTCGATCTTCTATTTCAGATCGTAAGTTGACTTAGGAGAAGTTCGTTTATATTATTAATAAGCTGACTTGCGAGTTAGCTACTAAATGAGCTAGCAACCAGGCTTGTTTATATTATTAATGAGTCTGCTTACAAATAGGCTCACAAACAAGTTTTCAATTATATTATTAACAAGTTGACTTACAAACGAGTTCATGAATAGGCTTTTGATTATATTGTTAATAAATTAGCGTACGAAAAAGTTCGCATATAGACTTGTAAACAAGCTCGTAAGTAGGCCCTTGTTTGTATTGTCAACAAGTCAGCTTGTGATTAAGCTTATGAGTAAACTTTTATTTATATTGCTATTAATAAGCTAATTTACGAGCAAGCTCGTTTGTCTAAATGAACTCCAACTCAAGCTTGTTTATTTAAACAAATCAATCTCAAACTTTAAATTCCTTAATAGGCTCAAGCTTGAACATGTAATTTTCAAGTTCGGTAAAAACTTGACTTGGCTCAGTTTAAGCTCAATATTTTTTTGTATGAGCTAAGTTTAAGCCTTAACAAGCTTAGCTTGGTTTAGCTCATTTATAGACCTACTCAAGTTCTTATACCTTTTCATTTTGCTAACTTATCCTTTTTTTTTTTTGTTCCAATCAATTCCATTCCAAAATGTTTTTTGCATACCAAACATGACATTAATTCATGGATGAACAGATATACATCATATATTAAAAGTCTATTCTTGTAAATTTCTATTAATAAGGTTATAATGGAATTGATTTCACCCCCTCAAAGGTGGAATCAAATTTTTGTTAATTCCAAATTTGTTAGTTTCAACGAATCATAATTCTAACGTACTCTAAAACATGAGAAAGGAAATGATATCTGGAATCACATTTTATTTTAGGTTTGTTCTTGTGCACCATATGTGCCATTCAGGTTTAGAGAAACAATTAGGAATAAAAATTAAGGCTCATGCTTATATTATACCATGCCTTGGTGTTCAAATTAATTACAAAAGAAAAATATTAAAGGGTTTTTCAAGAATGTAAATTAACGGTCAAAGGAAGAAAAAATTTCTAGATTTCCATGCATTGAATTTTTTGTGAAATGTGTAATTAGTCAAGAAGCTATGGAAAATTTCTTTTAATGGCACTTAATTAATGTTCCATGGTATACATGAACTTCACGCCCTTTCACTTTGATAGCCTATGTTAATTTTTTTTACCCCAAATTTATAGTCCAAGTTTAGGCCTACATATGATCTAACCGTTCGCAAGCTACTCAAGCTCTGCTTGTTTAAAACTTGGCTATACTTGAGCTTAATTAGCAAATGAGCTAAGTTTGAAATCAAAATAAAACTTATTTATTTAAAAAAGTTGAGCTCGAGCTTTTATTTAGGAAAAAAAAATCTATTTGAAATATGCATATCTAACTACTAGTTGTGACTTAAATGAAGGATGCAACTTTTTGTGAAATTGTTACATACATATTGAAAAAGAAATTAATGATTATGAATATGTTTTTTCTATGGTTTGTCGGTATTTTTTATAAGATCGGTCAATCCTTTTATCTCATAATTAGTTTACATATTAATAGTGAAAATTCAACAATAAAGATTTAATATACATAAATTAATAGTGAACCATTCATTAAAATGTTAGATGAGACGATAATAGCAGATGAGGGGAGTATTTTCATATCTTGAGCTTGCTTAGCTCATCATCTAAAACTCAACGTTGCATTTTTGGCTTGCCGGCGGGTTCATGTGGTTGTACGTATCTAATTGCTCAGATGACTTGACCACATGATACTTGATCTTGTTTTAACTTCCAATACTAGATTTCTGGCGATTGAACGGTGTGTAATGGTCATATGTTAACCAGAAAATCCATCCTTAGCAAGTACGCACGCCCATGCATGCGGTAGGAAATTAATAAATTCCCAACTCCCTATAACCCTTTACTGTAATTCCTGCTGTGACCTAATTGATTTGCTCATCTTTTGCTCTTCTTGTCACTCATCATCAGTGAGTACTCTTCTTTTTGCATTTCTATGTTATATCACTCGGGAATATTATTCATATAGCTTGATGCAAATAAAGCTATATAAGTGTAATGATTAACTTTCGAAAGTAGGATAGAATTTAACCACCGATTGAGAGGACATATTTTTTTCCTTATTGTATTGAGAGCAAATAATCTCATCTTGGCTGCATGTTTCCCTTAAAAACCGAGAACAATAGGACTTCGATGATTATTGCTATATATAATATATAATATAATATGATATATATCATGGTATTTCTTAATTGGTACTCAACATTTTTGGTATTTGTGGAAGAATGTGTACAGTTCATTAAACTAAAGCACTGATTTTAAGTTGTGGTGTATTACTAACTATCCTTCTTATAATAATGTTTGATTGGATTCTAATGGTCATGCTTTTGCTGTTTATGAATGGCATCAGGAACGCCAGCTCGGAGACATCAACAAGCAGCTAAAGATCAAGGTTTATTATGTTATCTCTTTACCGTTCTTATGGTTATCCCAATATATATATATATATATTTTATATACACAAGATGTAATTATAGGTTCTTTATTTATGAATAATAATAATAATAGAAAATTATAAAACGTGCTATGTTTTTTTTTTAAATCTAGCTTGAAGGAGAAGGACAGCATTTCAAGGCTATTGAGGGTTTCTGGAGCACAAATGCAGGAAGTAGCAGCTTCCACCCACATCATTCTCAAGCTAACCTGATGGAATGTGAACCTGAACCTGAACCTGTCCTACAGATTGGGTACGTATACAAAAAAATAAAAAATAAAAAAAAAAACACTCACGCACATACACAAATATATACTATATTATTTGGAGATTATCCCTGTGAAGTTGGTATGTAAATATATATGTTTCTGATTTCACTATATTGAAGCAGATAACACACATGATTTTCAGCACAATCGATCATGTATTTACATCAATAATGATAGTCAAATTATTCCATGGCATGGTCATCATTGGTGACGATATATATGTATTAACTTGCAATTCATTTTGGGATACACATTTGTTTCACATAGAACATTCTTCTGAATATTTGCTAGAATCCGTTGTGGCATATAATCAAAGTATTCACCTTTTTTTTTTTAATTCCTCTTATCACCACTTAGCATTTGCCCAGGAAATAATTAATGACATTCAAAAAGTAAAAATTTAGAAAATATTAAGAATGCATATATAGTTCAGTATGGTAAGTGTATTTGGTGGTAATTAAGTGACGTGTTCGTCCTTTTTTTTCTTTTTTTCTTTTTTTTAAAAAGCAGGTATCACTACATGCAAGCAGAAAATTCGTCCCCTCCAAAGAATATGGCTGCGGAAACAAATCTCATGCAGGGATGGGTGGGTCCTTTAATTTAAACGCTGGAGTCAGCACTCAGCACTCTTTTTTTATAGATACATCTATATATACATATACAAATATATATATATATATCTATATATGATTCTCCAACAAATTAAATGCTTGATATTAGCATTTTTTTTTTTTTAAAATACTGGGTGGATGTTAGTCCTTTATGTATATGGTTTTTCCATTATGAAAAAATGCTTGGCATGGGAAAGACTATCCCAAATATATATATATGCATGACGATTTCCGTTAATATTTATCAATTAGTAGTTCCAATCAACTAAAATATTTTAGCCTTCACAGAATGCTTCCAATTAGAAGCCATGCATGTGCCATGTGTTGTGATGTGGGGACAGCACACGGTTCTCTATATTGTCAATAATTAAAACGTGCGTACATTGCTGTTTGCCAGAAATTAGAATCATCCGCCAATTTACTTAAATTAATGTTGTACTCAATTTCTTATCAGCATCATATAGGGTTAGAGTTTTGGTCTATGGGTATATAATATTGATAATAAAAGATTGTCAATTAAGGTTATATTTGACAAATTATACCCGACAAATAATTAGAATAATGCTCTTTCAAAATAGTTCATTGATTAGTAATAAGTTCAGAAAATACACACTAAGGCATCCATACAATTGAGTAAATTTATATCTAATTCTAGCTTTAGAAGATCAATAGTTTAATTTTGAGAAAAACACTTGCAATTGCTAGGATTTACGTTTGATAATAAAAATTCATAAACCATTACACTTCATAGACATTACAAAATCATAAGTTCAAAAGTCCACAAAGTATGGCTAAAGTTCTTAGAACTCATAGGCCCATACAAAATAAAGTCATGGACCAAAAGTAGAAGGGCTTAAAATAAAAGCCACAGTCCATCTCACCCGTTCATGATGAATCTAATGATAGTATAAATATAACAGTACAGGAAGTCTCACAAGATAGATACTAATAACATAACCCATGAATATCGCGGCTCTAATCCTTTATGCCAAGGACATGCCCATTAAACCTTGCACATCACCAAAGCTATAGTAATACGATTTGTATATAAAGTCTACATAGAGATCCTTACCTGAAAAAGATTATCAAAGTGAGCTACATCCAACTCAGTATGATAATATTCATAACTACTTATAAGATACAACATATAAACTTAAATTGAATGCAATAATTAGATTCATTTAATATAATTAATTTAGTGAAAATAAACATGCAACATAAGAGTACTTATGACTTTGAAGCAACACAACAAGAATCAAAAGGGTTCATTCCTAGAAGACTATCGGGTAGCGAGGATAACCAAATTCCATGCCCAAAAAGAGAAACAAAACAATAGCCTCATATAGGGTTCACTATTGTTATTCAGATACCATCGATCGTATTCCATCTATAATGTATTATATGCATGTCCCACTCCACCATAAAACATCCTTTATAACTTTACTCCACTTTCGGTGACCCCTTACTTCAACGCAATTCCTCCCCATTAGCTAGTCGTCGAGTTTTAGTAACCTAAGTACCTAACTACCATATCATTTAAAGACTACACCATAGATATAGCCTTAGTCTATAGGTTTCGATCACTGGATTAAGATGACCAAGCATAAACAACACTCAATTAATGTAGGTCAAGTTTACGTATTGGCTAGGTTTAACATTTTCTATCATAACATGTAATACGTAAAGTCACTATGTACCTGCACTGAAAGGCTTGATTTAACAAGTGGAGTAAAGCCCAAAATCCAACTTAGAAACTAATTAGTTAAGAAATTAAAGTTCATATAGTATTAAGACCATAAGAACATTACTACTTCATTAGTACATTACTACTTAACCTAAGGTTGTTAAGTTATCAGCTCATTAATGATTTCTTAGCTAGGGGCCATAAAAGGTAGGGCCTTGAAAAAAGGGAAGTAGGTCTAACTCAATCTTTAGATTAAGTCTAGCCCACAAGATTAACCAATTAATTAATTAATTTAATTAGCCTAAAGTTGGTCATAGTCAGCAATTAGAAAACTAGGGGGAGGGGTGTGTTTGAATTGATTGATACAAAATTTTAACTTCTTTTTAAAACCACATATGTAAGATCCCCTTTTGATTACTATTAGTGGATATTTACTCATAATTTGTAGCAAAATTATAAATATATATCATGTCACGCCCTACAGGGTACTCAATTCGTGACAACCTATCACGATTGCTCAACTCTTACTATACAATCATAAAGCGTCTCAAATCAATACAAGTTAACCTGTAAAAACATGATAATTAAAAATTCGAATGCCTCTAGCATTCCTTCATCTCAAACAAAACATATTCTATGTTCAATGGATACATTATTTATATCTCAGGAGAAGGCCTCGTCTGAGTCCCATACAAATAGATACCACTAAAAACTTCTTGAAATCATATTAAATATTTACAACCCTCTAAGTCTCAAGGTCTATCAAGTTAAATACAATATTCTCACTATCTCTTCATCTTACCCCTGTTCCCTGAGTTTTGAGGTGATTATATATACCATGGTACGATATCCTTTAAGGAAGTTTATATAGTTGTATCCTGCAAGGCAAATTCTATAGGAGGGTAAGTTAATGGCCCAGTGAGATATGAGTGCAATCTCTCAATATTGTTTACAAACACAATCAATTTCAAATAAGTTTTCAAAACATATGTTATACATGAACAACCATCTGAATACAACATCACAAGTGATCTTCTAGTAACCAGCGTAAAGTTTAGGATTTACGCCCCCCTTAACCTTAGGTTAGGGATTTGGATCATACCATTGGTGCTTGGGTCTTACACTTAATCGATTTGTCTTATCTCTTAATTAGATACTATCTCTTAATCAATGCGTCCTGTAGCAGTGATGGCCTTTAATATGCAATGTCTCGTGCAATGCATGTAAAGTTTTATTTAAGTTGTAATAATTATTTAATATTTTACGGCGATCACTCAAGAGTCAGACACATACAAGTTTTAATCACATCCAATGCAGACACATGGAGCAATCACTCAATCATAATCACAATATTTAAAGGACAGTTCCCCAACATTAGGTTTTGTCCGAAGACATTTAAATTTTCATTTATCCCTTCTCTCTTTATAATATATATATATGTATAGTACACACCTCTTCCTCTTTCTCCATTTGGCATTTTATTCCATTCCTCCAATCCATATGTATATAGTAAATATATATATATATATATACAATTTTCATTCCTCATCTTCACTTCATTTCTCCTTCCTTCCTCTCCATTGATGTCCTTTCCTCCCTTCGTGACCAAGGATACATGTTGCTGGCCCCTTCTAACCTCCCTCCTTTCACGCATACAACATTTGTAACCACAAGTACATCACCGAGCTCCCTCTTCTTTCGTTAACATCGTTCCCTTATCCTTTAGTTCACTGTCTCACCATCACATACACACATGCACTTATACATATTAATTTGTACCCACATATACACATAAACTGGCATAATCACACATTATATACATGCATACACTTATACAACTTAATCCATACTCACACATACACACAAACCATCATTATCACACATTATATACAAGCATACACCTACATAACCCCATTTACATCTAATTTCCCATTCTTTTCCTTCCTACACACATGCCCCCACCTTAGTGGTCTCCCTTTAAGTTCTCGTTTCCTTTCCTAACTCTCTCTTCTCTCTCGCTGACTCTCTTTCCTCTTCCGTTAACTCGACTCCCTTCTTGCTAACTTTCCTCCCTCTTTTTGTTTCCTTACGTTAGACGCCTTCTTTCCCTTTTTTTCTTCCTCTTTGACGACACCTCGTTGAGCTCCTCATCGGGTTCTTCATCCCATAGCCCTCACACACACACACTTGCAAATCCACGCTCACACACCCCTACTCAACCAACACTAGCACACATGCAACATATATACTACCCTAGCAACAACCCACATTCACAAATATATATGTATATATATATATTACTAGGTGAGCATAATATAGGGAACAATTAGCTAAACATGATAAAAAATCATTTATTTTTCCACATCAAGTACAATAACTGTATATCATGGAGTTCTATTCATCTGGTTCTCATATCTGATTATTTATAGTAATCTTCGGGTAAATTTGTGGAATAATTTTCTTCTTCTAAAAACACAAGAAAATCATGCTATTACACACTATTCATGATGGATATCATTCTATTTAGTGTATTTCTAGTTATTCTAATTATTTTCTAAGTTAACTCCTATTTTTATACACATATTAAAATTATATTTAAATTTCGAAAATAAGGCTTGTTCTGCACAAAACTAGTCTAGTTTCGTAGAGCTCACCTTGAGGATCGTGCTAGTGGTCCCGGTTTGTGATTTGGAGATCATATGTGCATGTTATGATTTTTTTTTCATGTTTTCTTTTTTTCCTTTTCCTTTCGTCCCTTTTCTCCTCCGTCTTTCCTTATCGTCACTCTTTCTGTCTCTTTCTTTTCCCCTTTTCTCTTTTTGTTTTCTAAAGCTTCTGGTTAGGCCTAGTGTCCATATATATATATATATATGTGTGTGTGTGTGTGTGTGCCTTTTTAATTTTTCGGGTATGTTTGTTGCACATAGTAATTTATGTAAATTTAGTAACTTTAGTATTTTATTAAAAAATTTTACAATTAAGCTAATTAAATTAATTCTAAGCGTGATTATTTACTCAGAATTTTTATTTAATAATCCTACGTCTATGATTTTAATTTATTTTATCGTTTATTCAAAAAAAATTCACGGTTTGCTATTCGTGTGATTATTTCTTTTACTAAAATTTTATGTGGGATATGTTTAAGGCTTTTAGTATGATCTTTTAATCATTCCGATGTTATAAGTAACTAAATTTTGCGAATTTTACATTCTCCCTCTCTTTAAAAGTTTTGCCCTCAAAACTTCAAAACGTACCTGGATCTTCGAATAATTGGGGGTACTTCTCTTTCATCTTGTCTTCCCTCTCCCAAGTAGCTTCTCATTCAAAGTTTCGATTCCATTATACCTTGACATATCTAATAGTCTTGTTGCACAATTCTTGAGCTTGAGTGTCGATGACTCAGATAAGATGTTCTCGATATATGAGATTCAGTTTAATCATCAAGATATCCATCTCGATCGCTCTATTGGGATCTAAGATGTGCTTTCGGAGCAATGACACATGGAAGACGTTATGGATTCCTGATAATTGAGGAGGTAAGGCTAGTCGGTAGGCCACTTCTTCAACCCTTTTTAAAATCTCATACGGTCTAACATATCTGAGGCTTAATTTTCCTTTAGTTCCAAATCTTCTTGTTCCTTTGATAGGTGTGACCTTCAGATAGATGTGTTCCCCTAGTAAAAACTCAATCTTTCTCCTCTTCAAATCTGCCCAACTCTTCTAGTGATCTTGAGTTTTCTTCATTCTTTGTCTGATGATGGCACCTTGTCTATTGTTTCTTGTAGCAAGTTTAGCTCAATTGTACTTCATTCGATTCCATCCCAGTATAATAAAGATTTACACTTCCTTTCGTATAGGACTTCATAAGGGGGCATCTTAATTGACGAGTGATAACTATTATTGTATGCGAATTCAACTAATGGCAAGTGTCGATCCCAGCTATCTTTGAAATCTAATGCGTAAGCCCTTAACATATCTTCTAATATTTGAATAGTTCACTCATATTGCCCATCTATTTAGGGATGATATGTCGTGTTGAATTGTAGTTTTCTTCCTAGGGCTTGTTGTAGGCTTCTCTAGAATTTAGATACAAATCTTAGATCTCGATCAGATACTATACTAAGCGACACTCTATGAAGTCTTATAACTTCTTGGAGATAAATCCCAACCAATTTATCTAAGGAGTATGTCATATTAACGGGTAAGAAATGAGCGGATTTAGTTAGATGATCTACAATTACCTATATGGCTTCGTATCCAGCCTTTATCCTTGGTAAAGCTGTAACAAAACCCATGGTAATCCGTTCCCACTTCCATTTTGGAATCGATAGTGTTTGTACTAATCCCCTAGGCTTCTGATGTTCAACTTTGACTTGTTGGCAGACAAAACATTGAGAGATGAATCATGCTACATCTCTCTTCATGCCTTCCCACCAATAGCCCTTCTGATGTTCTTGATACATCTTTATTCCCCCTTGGTATATCGTATATCCAGAATTGTGGGCTTCATCCAAAATATCGTTTCTCAATTTTGTATCTTCAGGTATGCACCATCTACCTTGTAACTTTAAGACTCCATCTTGATCCACTTCAAAGGTAATATTAGCACCTTGCTATAATTTGCTTCGAAGGACTATTATCTTTAGATCATTGAGTTGTATCTCTTTTATTCTATCTAAGAGAGTTGGTTGTACTTTAATAGTTGCTATTTAGGCTTCCTCCTTGTGCCATAGAAACTCAATCCTTAGTTTCTCAAACTCCTATATCAACTGTTGTTGTTCAGTTAATAGTGCTGCTACTTGGTCGTAATTCTTTCTACTCAAAGCATCAGCTACGACATTGGCTTTCCTTAGATGATAGTTGATACTAAGATTATAGTCCTTAATGAGCTCGAGCCACCTTCTCTGTCGCATGTTGAGCTCCTTTTGAGTAAATAAATACTTCAAACTTTTGTGATCCGTGTATATTTCACATTTTTGCCCTTATAGGTAATGTCTCCATATCTTCAGGGAAAATACGATTGTAGCTAGTTCCAAATCATGAGTAAGGTAATTCTTCCTTGTAGTTTCAACTGTCTCAAAGCGTAAGCCACGACTTTCTTGTTTTACATTAGCACATAACCCAATCTGTTCTGTGAGGCATCACTATAAACACAAAAAGGTTCCTCTGAGTTAGGTAGGATCAAAATAGGAGCTGAGATCAGCTATTGCTTCAACTCTTGAAAACTTCTTTTGCAATCATCATCCCATTGGTTAATGGCTTCGATATCTGGGAAAAGTTCTTCACGAACCTTCTATAGTATTCGGTTAGCCCAAGAAAACTTCTCACTTCCATAATCGTAGTGGGTTGTTTCCAATCGACTATGGCTTCTATCTTGGTTGGATCCACCATCACACCTTCTCTTGATATAATATGTCCCAATAATGCCACTTGACTCATCTAAAACTCACACTTTGACAATTTTGCATATAATCGATGTTCTTTCGATAGTCCTAAGGCAATCCTCAAGTGTTCTTCATGCTCTAGTGAGGTCTTGGAATAAATCAAGATATTGTTGATGAAAACCACTACAAATTTATCCAAAAATGATTGAAGATTTTATTCATGAGGTCCATGAACGCAACTGGAGCATTGTTAACCCGAATGGCATTACTAGAAATTCGTAATGACCATATCTTGTTCGAAAGGCAGTTTTAGGTATATCTTTTGACTTGATCTTCAACTGATGGTATCAGGATCGCAAATCTATCTGAGAGAAGATACTTGCTCCTTACAACTGATCAAATAGATCATCAATTCTTGGCAATGCATATTTATTCTTGATGGTTACTTTGTTTAGTTCTCGATAATTGATGCATAGCTGTATAGATCCATCATTCTTCTTGACGAATAACACTAGAGCTCCCCAAGGCGATACACTTGGGTGAATGAATCCCTTCTCGATCAATTCTTTCAACTCAATTGGGATCATTCGATAGGGTGCTATTGAGATTGGTTCTGTACTAGGCTTTACTTCAATGGTAAAATCTATTTCTCTCAAAGGTGGTAGTCCTGGTAATTCTTTAGGAAACACCTTAGGAAATTTGTTAATAACCGGTATTTCCTCCATTCCCAGCAATCCTTTCTTTGTCTCTATTGCACTTACTAGGCATGTGTTCCAGTTTTGAAGGTATTCTCCTCTTTCTTGTAATACATTAGTGGAAGTTTTTTTATTTTTCCTTAACTGCCCTCGATATACTATAGTCTCTGCTCCTGGCTTGTTAAATTGCACTTCCTTATTCTTGCAATTTACATTAGCAAAGTGCTTCGATAACCAATCCATTCATAGCCTCTCATGGATAAAATTATCAACTCCGCAGGCATATTTCTTCCTTGTATTTTGATTGGGCATTCTCTCACAATTTCTTTAATGATGGCCTTTTCTCCTATAGGAGTGCTAATTCTTAAGATCTTCGAAGAAGGCTGAACTTCCAGCTTCCATTGTTGAGCTACAGCCAAGCTTATAAAAGAATGTGTAGCTCCCGTGTCTAACAGAACCATGTTAGTTGAGTAGCAATTAAAACGGATCCTATTAATTGTGTAGTACTCAATTAATCTATAAATTTTTACTTACTTAAGTCTTTTAATAGTAAATCACTTATACTTTTTAACTCTTCCAACTAATCTTCTATTTAAGTTTCTTGTACAAGATATTGCATATAGGCAAATTGAATCTTGACATACCTATTACGATATCTCCTTCTTCCGTATATTCCATGGCTGCTAAATCAATATCTTGGTATTGTCCCGACTCTTCGTTCACCCATTCTCTTGCATCCGTGCCCACTGTAGCAAATACTTGAGCATTTATGGCCTAGGTGTTGGCTCCTAGCACTCTTTGCTTGGTTGGTCAATTGGTCGGCCTTCCAATTGTAGTTTAGTCTTAGGTGTCTATTGGGATAGACATTAGTTATATGCTCTGGTTGTCCACACACAAAACGTATTGTGAAATTCTTCTGCGGGCAGTCTAGGGCCTTATGATCATTCAACCCACATCGGAAACACTTTCCCCTTAAGTATGGGCACTCTCTAGGATAATGTCCTTTCCCGCATTTCCAACAAACCACCTTTATAGGTTTTGCTTAGGGAGAGATGACTAACAGTTTATTACTTGGCGGCCTCATATTCAGCATGGGCCTCTTTCCCTTATCACTTAGAGTTGGCTGGAACAGTGGTCTCTTTGCTGGAGTACGCATCCCTATACTTAGTCGAGCCTGAGCTCTCATTTCTTCTACCCTTAGCTTTGTCTGCTCCAAAGCTTGGACCTTGTTTATGTTTGGAGCTCAAACTCCATAATTCATTCTAACATTTCTATATCCAATCCATTCATGAATAGTTGTCGCTTTAATACGTCTGAATCCTTGTAAATATTAGGAGCAAACTGTAATAATCGATTGAATTCATTTTCGTATTGATCAATCATTCATGTACCTTTCTTTAGTTGGAACAGTTGTCCACTTAGCCATGTTCTGATGCTCTTTGGGAAATACTCTCATAAGAATTCCCCTCTAAATGTCTCCCATGAGGTTGGCTGAGGTACAACCCTTTGTTTAGCTTCCTACCATGTCCTGGCTCTCATTTTTAACAAAAATGATGCATATGCCACTTTTTGGTGGTTTTTCACTTCATAAGCAGTGAATGACCTTTCTAATTGTGCTATCCACTCTTTGACTTCCTCTGGTTTCCCATATGCTCCATCGAAGTACCTATTTGATCGAATGAAATAAGGAAATATGCTCTTTAAATCCGACTAACTTCTTTCGGGTCATATTTTTGTTAACCTCTCATATGAGGTGCATGAGTAGTTGAAATCGGTAGAGGTGGTGGTGGCACCTATGGTTGTTGGGGAGCAATTATAGGTGGCACTAGCTGCATTTGAGGTGGTGGAGAAACTGATTGTGATGGAGGTTAACTCCCTAGCATTAGATGTTGGATTAGCAAAGCTTGTTGTTGAGCCAACTGTTGAATTGTTGCTTCCAATCTTGACATGTGTTCCTCCCCACTTCCTTCCCCACCAGAAGGGGCTTGAGTTGCACTTCTCTGCCTTGACCTAGTTACTCTACCTGACGTCCTAAGTTGGATCTCTGAATTTTCCTATGACACTAGGGGTAGAGTTCCTATTTGCAAAGTTTCGTCCACATCTAGATACCTAGTGGGCATTGTATTTTTTTTTTTTTTGGTCCTCTATTGGTGTTTCCACTATAATTTATTAATGCAATAAACAAAATATGTTAGGAAATTTCCTATGATATATATATCCACTATGATACAAATATCAATAAAAGTCGTATAACATATCTATGTAATTGCATCAAAAGTTAAAGATACACAAAATCATGATATTTTATATATACTTTTTCAAAATTTACATTGCTTAGGTTTCTAACTTATACATATGTCAACTTAGAGGAATATATATACTACATAACAAAATTTTCCTCTCAAGTCTTACTAACATATAAATATTATCATTTTAACTTCATTCTTAGATTCCTAAGCGACGTTTCATGATCCTTCACTTGTGTCCTCATCGCTTTCTCCTATTTCTTCTTCTTCTTCTTCCTCTCTTAGGAAGTCCAAAGCTACACTCTCGTTTTCTGGAGCACCCTCCAAATTTGAATTTTCTTTAGGAAGTGGGTCCTCTTCCGTATCCTCCCCCCAATCTTCCCACAATTTTGGTTCTACTATGAACATGTCCCCTTGATCTATGATCTTAAACTCTTGATGTTCGACGTAATCCATAGTATCCTAAGAGTCTTTTGAGTATAACAACCTTAGGTTAACCCTCGGCTTCTAGTCATAAATCTCTCTCTCATATACCCGCGAGTTTCTTCTGGACCGGATTGAAGGGTTTAAGACTTCTTGAGGATATCCCATTCCCAGATTAAATTGAGCCACAAATAGGATTTCAAGTAGCTCCTCCTCCATCCTTGTCATTGTAGCAAACCGAGCTTCTAGAGTAGGTATAGCAATATACCTACTATACCTATCTCCAAGATCTTCGCTTAGCCTGTCTAATTGGATTTGCCACTACTTAGTCAATCCGATTCTCTAATTCTCTATTATTTCACCCACCGTCTTATGGATTGAGAAGTATTCATATTGGACTTGCAATGATTGCATTCTCAATCTATATCCTATTAAATCATCCTCATCTCTTCATCTTACCCCTATTCCCTAAGTTTTGAAGCGATTATACATACCATGGTATGATATCCTTTAAGGAAGTTTACATAGTCGCGTCCCGCAAGGAAAAATCTGTAGGAGGGTGAGCTAATAGCCCAATGAGATAGGAGTGCAATATCATAATACTGTTTACAAACACAATCAATTTCAAACAAGTTTTCAAAACATATGCTATGCGTGAGCAACCATATGAATGCAACATCACATGTGATCTTATAGTAATCATCGTGAAATCTAGGGTTTGCGCCCCCTTGACCTTAGGTTAGGGATTTAGATCATACCATCAGTGCCCGGGTCTCACACTTAATCGACTTGTCTTATCTCTTTATTAGGTATTATCTCTTACTACTAAATAATATTAATGTTATAAATTTAGCTCAAGTGCCACTCACACACAAAGCACTAACACCCTCAAGGACAGAACAAACTCGGAACTATCAAGGCGCGATAATCCCCTAATCACTTAGTTTGCACTTGCCAGAACAGTAATCCTCTGATTACTTCCGATGCGCCCTGTAGCAGTGATGGCCTTCAATATGCAATGTCTCGTGTAATGCATGTAAAGTTTTATTTAAGTTGTAATAAGTATTTAATATTTTGCAACGATCACGCAAGAGTTAGACACACACAAGTTTCAATCACATCTAATGCAGACACAGAAGCAATCACTCAATCATAATCACAAAACAACAATCACAATATTTAAAGGATAGTTCCCCAACATTGGGTTTTGTCTGAAGATATTTAAATTTTCATTTATCCCTTCTCTCTTTATAATATATACATATATATAGTATACGCCTCTTCCTCTTTCTCCATTTGGCATTTTATTCCATTCCTCTAATCCATATGTATATAGTAAATATATATATATATATATACAATTTTCATTCCTCATCTTCACTTCATTTCTCCTTCCTTCCTCTCCATCGATGTCCATTCCTCCCTTCATGACCAAAGATACATGTTGCCGGCCACTATGCCCTTCTAACGTCCTTCCTTTCATGTACATAACATGTATAACCACAAATACATCACCAAGTTCCCTCTTCTTCTTCTGTTAACATCGTTCCCTTATCCCAAAGTTCACCGTCTCACCATCACATACACACATGCACTTATCCATATTAATCCACACCCACACACACACACAAATCGGCATTATCACTCATTATACACACACATACACTTATACACATTAATCTACACTCACACATACACATAAACCGGCATTATCACACATTATATACACGCTTACACCTGCACACCCCCATTTACATCCAATTTCCCATTCTTTTCCTTCATGCACACATGCCTCCTTCGTAGCAGTCTCCCTTGAAGTTCTCATTTCCTTTTCTAACTCTCTCCTCTCTCACCGACTCTCTTCCCTCTCTTGTTGGCTTAACGCCCTTCTCACTAACTTTCCTCCCTCTCCCGCTAACTCCTCTTTCCTTTTTTTTCCCCTCCACGTTAGACTCCTTCTTTCCCTTTTTTTTTTCCCCACACTAGACACCATTTCCCTCTTTTCTTTTCATAATATATCCCCCCTTAGCAAAGCCAACCCCCCCCCCCCCCCTAAATTTTTTTCCTCTTCAACAACACCTCGCTGAGCTCCTCATCGGGTTCTTCACCCCGCAACCCTCACACACACGCAACATATATACACACCCAGCAACAACCCACATTCACACATATATATGTATATATATATTTTTCTAGGTTAGTAGAATATAGGGAACAACTAGCTAAACATGACAAAAAATCATTTATTTTTCCACATCAAGCACAATACCAGTATATCATGGAGTCTTACTCATCCGGTTCTCATATTTGATTATTTATAATAATCTTCGGGTAAATTTGCGGAATAATTTTCTTCTCCTAAAAACACAAGAAAATCATGTTATTACACACTATTCATGACGAATATCATTATATCTAGTGTATTTCTAATTATTTTAACTATTTTCTAAGTTAACTCCTATTTTTATACACATATTAAAATTATATTTAAAATTTGAAAATAAGGCTCGTTTCGCACAAAACTAGTTTAGTTTCGTAGAGCTCACCTCGAGGATCGCGCTATTGGTCCTAGTAGAGATCACCTAAAAAACAAGGCTTGTTCCTTTCGTCCCTTTTCTCCTCTGTCTTTCCTTATCGTCACTCTTTCTGTCTCTTTCTTTTTCCTTTTTCTCTTTTTGTTTTCTGAAGCTTCTAGATGTGGTGGGGACCTGGTGTCTATATATATATATATATATATGCATTTTTAATTTTTCGAGTACGTTTGTTGCACGCAGTAATTTACGTAAACTTTGTAACTTTAGTATTTTATTACGAAATTTTACGACTAAACTAATTAAATTATTTTGAGCGTGATTATTTACTTAGAATTTTTATTTAACAATCTTACACTTACGATTTTAATTTATTTTATCATTTATTCAAAAAAAAATTCATGGTTTGCTTTTCGCGTGATTATTTCTGTTAATAAAATTTTATTTGGGGTATGTTTAAAGCTTTTAGTATAATCTTTTAATCATTCTGATGTTATACGTAACTAAATTTTGCGGATTTTACATATCAAGAATGAATTAATTGCAATAAATATAAAAAGTGTAAGGGCAAAGAAGATTAAGCAGTGATATATAGCGGTTCCGCCTTTCTTCCAATCTCCATTGATTGAAGATCCTATTGTCTTTATTGATATCATTCTATTATATCAAAAATTCAAATCTTGAAGGTGATAACTATCAAGCCTCCTCAGCCAGTCACTCACTACTTAGACTCACTTAGCTTTCACACAAAGTTAATCACTTAGAACTATAGTGAACAAAATAACCTATCACACAAATTTTCTTCAAAAGAAGTTTGGCAATCATAAGGAAAACAAAGTAAGTGATCCTTTACATATTAGCACTTTAACAAAATAGAATAAAAATAATAAAAGTTTACTTCAACTTCTTTCCTTACTTTTTTTTTTCTCCTTCTATATATCTCACTCGTTGCTTTTGTATTGTATTTATAGATAAATTTGCAATGTCCATGCAAAATCTACTTCCTAGATCATAGTACTTTGTCAATATTTTGCTTTAATTTCTTCAATATTAACAAAAATAATTATTCACTTCTCTTATGTCAATTCAAATTTGCATCATCTAATTATAGTAAATGATATCAATCTCCTTCTTAATTTTCTAGAATCTTCCCATGTTTGATCATCAAGCAAATAATTATCTTTCCTTGAGTATGCTTTTGTCTTAAAAATTTTTATCGCAAGATATTAACTAATTTAGTAGAGTGAATCAAATATATTACTCAAACATATTCAACTTATGGAGATGTGCCTGGAATTTATATTTTCATAGTCATGAAAAAAAATTTCAACTTGTTTTCTTATTCTTTGGAACCTGCTATGAAGATATCTTGTCCTTTCTCCTTCTTACTTCTTCAATCTTCATTCAAAATGCTTGTCACTGATTCTCTATTGTACTTCAAAAAGTTCTTTTAGAATATTATACTTTAGAACTCTTATATCACTTTCCATATTTAGCTTCTTCTTGTTGGAAAATGATTTATCCTAATGTTTTTTCTCTTTGAAACGTCTGTTTCTAGTATCTGCTTTTTTTATTTTCATAACATTCATTTGTTGACTACTTTATCCTAATGCTTGTACTTCCAAACACTTACATCTTCTGATTATCTCTTTTTTGATAAAACATACTTTTATTTTTTTATAAATTCAATTATCACATTTTCCAAAACTCACAATGTTTATTTGCTATTTTATTCTTGTTTTACACAGTGAAAAACTTGTTAGTAAATACTTAATCATGTCTTTTGTTATTATCAAAACCATCTTTGAGAAACATAACATTCTCCCTCTTTTTGATGAAAAAAAAAAAAAACACTTCAAAACTATTAGAGGTCAAAATTTTCATATGCATGCTTAGTATGTTTGATTTTCTTTATGTTTCCCCTTAATTTTTGAAAAGCAAAAATAAGAAAAATTTGTTCATGTTTCCTTTTTCCCATCCTTTCTATTATGAATAAAAAAACATAAGAATTGTCTTATCATATATTGTAACATCCTGGAACCCGGGACTTCACAGCCTACCATGTGTTCTTATAGAGTAAAGATACATTAAAACTCTTAACCACTCTATACCACAAAATTTGCAATACCTATTAATCACAATCTAGAATAACATTTTACAATATAAATACATGACTCAATTAAGTCCCATTCACAATCCGCATACTTCTTCAAAGAGCTCTTAATACATCAAATTCAAAATACTCTAGATGTCAACTATTCCAAATACTCAAATTCTCAAGAACTAAAATAAGTCCCATCATTATTTCAAAGGCTTTAGAGGATAATCTTCACTTAGTAATCATAGTAGTAAAAATAATCTATGTCATCTCCATCCCACACTTATGTCCTTAAGTCATCTACCTAGGAAGTATGTTCATTTATGCTTGCAGCTAAAAAAAAAAAAAATGATCTCCAAAGGGTAAGCTAATGCCCAGTACGTATAACTCACAAACACACACGTATGATCAAGCACAAGTTAAGTCACATGCATCAATGCAGACATAAAAAATCATATAATAAGTTATTATTTTATTTAGTCCACGAAACAATAATAGAGTACTCATGATCCCACTAAACCATATATATATATTACATAACATGGTAATGGGGACTACTACTATGAGCCCCAACACCCATGAGTCCTTAAATCTACTCAAATCATTTTCATACACAACTTCACTAGAGATAACATCATACAAGGATTATTAGGGTACCTCTTAAGGATCTGCCACTATGGGTCTTTAAGCCAAGCCAAGCATAACCAACAAACAACTTAGTCCAATCCGTTATATGTTATTCCAGTTTCATACTAACCTAACAATCACAAACAACAACAAAGATTACACGTACATGGAGAAGTGTTCTTATGCACAACTTGTCCTTGGCTAACAGTTAAACTGTAATCTATCAAAATGTAAAGAATTTATTCTTAATACTAGTCTAGGTATCGTCTAAGTTTCCTAATTTTGTTCACTTAATCATTATAGGATTGTTTCTCTCACTCTTCTAGAAATTCTAGGGTTATACTAAGTGTTTAAGTTGATTGGAAATTCAAATAGGGAGAAATAAATCAAGTAAAACAATTTCTATAGGTACATGACCATGCATTAAGTCGTGTACTTTGGCATGGTTAGGTAAAAGGTTGTGTATTGTGGCCATATACATTTTTGTGTATTTTGTTATTTTAGCACACCCAGGTACATGGTCATGTATTTGGTTATGTACCTTTATATAACTTTTCATAATTTGACACACCTAAGTACACAAATATGTCATTTGTCCATGAACTTTTTTATACACATTCATATTTCTACACAAATAAGTACACAAGCGTGTACTTGACCATGTGTTACACTGTTCTACACAAACCTCTTTTCCTCTTCTTCGATTTGTTCCTCTACCTAATCTCTATGATCCTAAGTCTAATTGGATCCTAAAAATTTGTTAATCTATTACGTTATATGGATTGATGTACTTACTCATCTTAATATGTGATTTAAACCCTTGAATCACTAGATTCCCTACTTGTTTCATCTTGCTCCTTGTTTTAAATTCTATCAATCATGTCATAAAATTTTCTTTAATCTACAATTTTATCATCAAAAACAATAACTTGATTATTAGAATCCTTTACTCAATGAAATCGAATTGGTCCTTGTAGGTTTTCACTAAGTCACCTAATGTCTCTTTGTCTACTACTGTGCAAATGGTAAAAGGGATCACTAAGTTAAAATGGGGTTTATATATCTTGACCATGAAAACACCAAATTCCCCCATAACTTTAGAACATTTACATGTTTGACCTTGGTTTTATATTTTAATAAATATTAGATAATTATATATATCTGTGTGTTTATATAAATGTTTCAAATGTTTTTCTTGTTTTCCCCCTTTTAGTAAAACCCTGCGTGTACAATATTAAGTATTCTGGCAAATATGAAATTTAACATAAAATTAAGCATATTAAGTATTTCACGTAGTAAATATTAGTACATTCATTTAATGGAATTTAACATAAATTTAGACAATCATTTAAGGAAATTCGAACACACACAAATGATAAGTAGTCTTTGAAATAAACTTTAATCAATTAAAGGGGGTTGAGGATTTGGGAGCTAGGGGAGAAAGTGGCCCTAATGATGATTTAGAGATGGTCTTAGCTAATCTTAACCTAATTTTGATCCTTTTGAGTTGATTTTCCATTTCTTTCAAGATCTTGCTTTCTATCCCACAACTGGTGGTATGATTAACCATCTAAACATTTAGATCATTGAATCCTTTTTCTAGCTTTTAGATTTAATTCTTCAAAGGTTTAAGATAGTTTTGAACAGAATCACATAAGGGTTTTAAAAGTGGTTAAAACATTGATCTTGGTTTTCTTTTGTCTTCTTTAAATGATTTGAGTGAAAGAATCTTCAATTTCATCTCTAAGTTGTTTCATGATTTTTTAATATAGTTAAGATAAAGTCATAATAAGTTTTTAATTTCTCTCTTAATAATCCTCTACCTTTCCAATATCTAGAGTGATTTCTTTTGAGGAATTTGATTGGTTTCTTTCAGCTTTACTCCTCTCATCTTCATCATCATCATCATCTTCTTCTTTCCTAGTAGCTTGAGTCTCCTTCCCTTTAGTAGTTTGTACGCTATAGGGTATAAGGGCTCTCTCTTTTTGTCTTGTTCTACTACCACCATCTCTACCTTGTTCAAAGGATTCCAATCTTTAATTAGTGTCCATCATTGAGACAGTGTGTCCCTTAGGACTTTGTTTTGCTTCTTATACATCTTCAAAACTTTCTTCCACAATTACTTGTTCCTCTTATCTTACTGTTCTTTTACTTGTACCCATCATTGAAGCTTTCTTCTTAGTACCTTGAATAGATTCTTCTCCTTACCTTCTTTTCTCTAGGGGGTTTTCTAGTTCAGTAGTGTCCATCGTTAGAACATTTTGTTCTTGAGGACATGTCTCTTGATTTGTTTCTACCCTACCAATTCTGACTTTTTAGGAAACATCATAAATTTTTCAATTTGAAGATGCTACTCTAGCTTTTATTGCTGCA
Organism: Laguncularia racemosa; assembly: GCA_037954665.1. Taxonomy (NCBI): domain Eukaryota; kingdom Viridiplantae; phylum Streptophyta; class Magnoliopsida; order Myrtales; family Combretaceae; genus Laguncularia; species Laguncularia racemosa. Next base: position 3,968,052 of record JBBMOL010000035.1, read on the forward strand.
TTTATAACACAATTAGGAACAACATTTCTTCAAACAAAAAAAAACCTAAGTGTTCTTTCCTTAACTAAATTAAAAGGTAATTCAAAAGATCCACTTGCCTTAAATATCATCTTATCATAGTTAAAAACTGATTTACCTCTTTTTAGGTCTCTTATCCTTTTCAATTTTGCTTCTTCTAATGCTTCCTTTTTCTTTGCATTTTTTTATTAGGATTTTCAACATTGAACACATTAGCTTTAGGCTTACCATATTTTGTCTTGCATATAAATCCATCAATAATAAGAAATCCTTCAATACTTTGTTGTCCTAAGATTTTGGGATCAACCAAGGCAAAAGATTCTTGTTCTAACTTTATTCCTTTAAACTTAAACGACCTTGTTAGAACATTTCCGAGGATAAAACTTCCTCTTCTTCGCATATTATGTGTGTGATCAAATATATGCCCAATTAGATCAAAATAAAATCTATCTTTTAAAGCGATGCTCAACTTAGTGTGATAAGAGTTCACTGCATTAGTGCCTTCACCCTTTATCAGAAAACAACGATATAATATTCTTTCGCTTTGGATTTGATAGGTTGCCCTTTCATTCAGAAATGTAAAAAGATCTTTTTTTTTTTTTTTTGGGGGGGGGGGGGTGTGGTGTTCCATTCATTGAAAAATTTATTATCTAATTCTTCATGAAATCCAAAACATTTTTTAAAATCTTCCAAAGTGATTCGTGGTTTCTTTGAACCGACCCATGATTCCAAAACATCTAATTTATCCAAATTTAACTTAGAATAAAAATCCATAACTGCTTCTTTGTACGTAAGTTTTTATATATTGTAAAAACTATTCCAGCCATGCTATCTTAACATCATTTCTATATCTATTCCATGTTCTTTAAAGCTACTGAAACCAATGCAGTATGTATTAATTGGAGAACCTTCACCATACCTCTTTAAAGTACTCTCCTCAATTTGCTTTCTTGGAGTTTTTGACTTTTCTCTCCACCTTTCTTCAATCTCTTGACATACACCTTTTTCCTAACTTCTTTAATTTGCTGAGGATTAGATCCGTTAGTATATCTTGGTTCATTGAGGATTAATCTTCTTTTGGATGCCACAAATAGATTTTAATTACAGTTTTGTTGAAGAGAAGGTTCTTGCATGTAGAGAGTATGTGAGAAAGAGGGGGTCAATGAAATGGGTATTGATCTTAAAGAGAAACATTTTGGCGGTAGGATTAGACTAATTAACCAAGTCAAAAATTTATTTTCTACATACGTATTTTTTGAGTTCATCCCTCCTTATCATGATATTTTATTTTTAGTTACGGACATTTGTTTTAGTCCAAGTTCTTATTTTTGCCTATTTTATAACTTTTATAATAGCAATATTTTTCTATATTCCTATTTTATCGCAAAAGCAACACATACAAGGGGTTTAAGATACATGCCTATTTTTTGCTTGATTTTCATACCTTCTTCGGTATTCCACGGAACTTCTTCCAAATATCTTCCATTCCGAAAGATAAAACCTCTTCCATTTTGAAGATTTCTACTTTCGATGTGCTTGCTGATACTTTGCTTTGGAGCCACCATTTTTTTTTTTTTAATTTCTAAAGTATTGGTCATAATTTCTTTTGTTTGGATAAGATACTGTTTTTAAAACATCTTTTGAACTTTCACTTCTAACTTTTGATGAGTCGTTTCTTTAACTTGATAGGAATATTTGTAATTTCTTGTCGCTTTTATCAAATTTAATAAACATATTTTTTAGAAATTGTGAAACATCCTTAATATACACTCTTAGGTTTTGTATTTCTTTTTTGAACATTGTATTTTCTCAGGCTAAGACTTCCTTGTCATGTTCTAAGTTTTTGTTTATGTTCTTCAAAATATTTTTTTCATCTTGTAAACGATTATCTATTTGAGATAATTTTTTTCTATTTGTCTTTGAGTGCCTTATTTTCACTTCCAAGCATTGAGATCTTCACTTTTGATTTAGAGGGAGAATTCAGTAGTTCAGTATATATGTCAATAGATGTTGATTTCTAGTCAAAATTAAAATATACCTTTAATTTTTCCATTAAACATATGCCAACTTTAGTATCATCTTTTTTTAGAACTGGGCCAAAATGGTTGGCTTCGATCCGAACAATTGAAGCAAACATAATCTTGTCTTGGAAAGCTCATCCTAAGCAGGTTGTTTGGCTAAGATTCTTTTTGCAAGGTTCTACAGCATGTATGCTCGTCTCTAGTCGATTCTCGAAACTATTAGAAGTATAAATTGATGCGGATGAAATTGATTTACAATTTATGGATTAATTAGAGCATTAGAAGTAATGGAATTAGAAGTAGGGGGACAAATAATCAAAAGCTGGTCAAATTCTGTAACGCTCCAAAACTTGGAGCATTACAACCTGCCACGTGTCACTATTACTAAGTGACATGGTAAGACTCTAAACTTCAACATACTTCAAAACCTACTTAAATACATTATCCATTATACTAATATAATTATAATCAAATGAATGACTCACAAATGAGTCATTTCAAATTTTATTATTTAATAACTATAAAGTCTCAAGCTACCATCTATCTCCATAATTTCAATTGAACAATAAAACATCAATTTACAAAAATTTCATAATTCTTGTCACTCTTCCTCCACATAGTAATAGTGTTCTCTTCTCATCTCATCCATGTAATGCTCCACCAAGTTTCCGTTTTCATCATACTCTAGTTATTTATCATTTTCGCCTACAGTTAAAAAAATATAGGAAGAGGGGTGAGCTGGATGTGAGTATCACACCCATATGCGCATGACACATTACATTAATATCACATGCATATATGCAATATTTATCCATAACTCATTCACAATTCCATTCACACAGCAATACCAACAATGAATTATAACACATGGGGATACTCATAACCCCGATACACATAACATTTGTCCTAGTGGGAACTACCTCTGCGGGCCCCGTCTAACCCTAATGGGAACTGCCATTGTGGGCCCCATCTAACCCAATTTACCTCAGATCATTTCGATACACAACTCCTCTAAGGACAACGTGGCATGCCTATAATTGAGGTGCCTCCTAGGGATCTGCCACTGCGAGCCCCTAAACCAAGCCAAGCACAAGCAACATATCTCTTTCCATTCACATAACACTGGATTACTTCATGATATCACATAATTCACATTATTTCTTGGTATTTCATTATTCACATACAACTCATTAGATAGCTCACTAACAATCACATACAATAAACAAAGTAAACACGTACTTGGAATCCTAACCTTATGCACTTCTTGTCCCAAACTTAAGTTAAGTCGATATTCGTGTAATCAACACATTAATCTTAGTACTAATCCAACATAATATAACTCTCCTAATTCCTCTCATTCTATTAAGTCATCTAAGGTTTCACTAATTTGTTTTGATTGTGTGGAACTTGGTTAATTAAGAAGATAATTTGATGTATAATAATAATGTTCATCACTTAACATGACCATGTTGGAGGTCGTGTTGCTCAACATGGGCTAGTACACGATCGTGTTAAGGGTCATGTATCTCTCGGTAAGATTTGGCTTTAACATGGTTAGAACACAGTCGTGTTGAGAGGCCGTGTTTCTCTTAATTCAACACGGTCAAAACACGATCGTGTTAGGAGGTTGTGTATCTCTCGATATGACTTAGATTTAAAACGGTCAAAACACGATCATGTTGGGAGGTTGTGTTCTCATTTTAACATGAGGGCAACACAACTGTGTTGATTGGTCGTGTATCTCTCGATACACTTTGTAAATTTAACACCGTCATAGCACGACCATGTTGGAAGGCCGTGTATGTCTCGGCCAATCCCACAAACCCTAATATTTAACTCCAATTTCCCCCAAATTTAATCCTTTTTATCCTTAAACTCCATTAAATCTTAAAGATATGTAATTATCTCTCAAATAATGTAGTTAGAATACTTACATCAAATTTTCCCACGTATCAACTCCTTAATCTGAGAATTCCTTTTTCTTTACGTTCACGTTTGCTTCGCTACGCTACTCCCTTGACTCTCGTTAGGTTTCTCTTAGACACGCCTCCTCTCTTTCTATCTCTCTCTTTGTGTCAATCAATCCCTCTAGGTGGCTAGGATTTTTAGATTTTGCAAAAAAGAGGAGAACCCTAGGTTAGTTAGCATATATATATTGTCCCGTTGGAAAAGACAAAACTACCTTTATCCTTTATTCATAATTGCGAAATTGTCCAGAACCTTATATTATTTATTTATTTGTGCATATATATATATATATATATATATATATATCATGTATTGCAAATTCAGTAGGAAGCTAGTTAGAAACTACATTGGTCAGAATCATAAGAAGTCAAAAGCTCCTATAATGAATAGACGAACCTGATTTTTAGTTTATAGGTAACTTAACTTTGAACAATTACAACTTTTCGCATGTGAGGAGTTATAAAACTCGTAATATATCGATGTAAACCAATTTGAGTTTATTTTGAGTTAGTGCAAATTGTTCCACTATTTAGAATCATTTCTAAGGATAAAAAAATCCGTTGTCAATGTGTATCGAAGCATCAAAGAATTTCCTCATAGGTAAGAAAGTTTGTTTTGATTGATTGGGTTTCATGGTCCTTTTATTCGGTTTCATTAATAATTTTTGGATTTTAAGTTCATAAACACCCCATCGACTATGTAACTAGTAGATTTATTGAAAGTTGTGAATTATTTTTGTCTTCATATTTTATTTTATGTTATTGCTTCATGATGCATCACAAAAAAAAAAAAAAAACCCTTAGATTTTTAAAATACCATAATTATCAATTGAATGATACTGCAATTGATAAGTTAAAAAGAGAGAACAATCTAATACTAGGAAGTTCATGAAAATAATTTCAAGATTTTGGCACACTTTAAAATGTTTTCACACTTTTCATCATTACTCATACAAATAATTAGCAATTTTGATAAATAAAAAGTTTCCATAAGTTTTATTGAAGTAGCATTTGCGTGAGGAAAGTTGCCAAATGAATTCTAACGCCAAGTTTGGTAAAAAAAAAAAGGGAAAAAGGAACCATAAGTATAAAGACGAAAGCGGAAATAAAGGAAAAGAAAAAGAAAAAGGTGTACTAATTTATTTATTTGATTAACTAGGTTATTTCTTTTTTAAATATTAGATATACGCATTGCAGATTTGCACCTATTAATCATTCATTAATGGTTGGTGAAAGCAAAGGATGCCGGACAAAATCAAACTCGTTTCCTCTTGTTTGAGCTTCCTTGTTCCAGTTTGCTGTATATATATTCTCAATTGATTTTTAATGGCTACATCATATAGATAACTTTTTTTTCTGGATCTAAGGCGTATTTCCAGGAGCTGTGAAGTTTAAGAAAGGTGTACTCTTGTGCACTCAATGTAGAATTGGAAGCCTTCTATTTGTTAACTAATCGATTCCATTAAGCACCGAGGGTTCCATGTAAATAACAAGTGAGCCCTCTATCTAGTTTCATTTAGTTACTTGATTGGAATTTGATTGCTCCATTTAGTGCTCGACCTGTCTATTCGGCACTACACCATAATACAATGTAGATTTTCCCCAATAAAACTAGTCCAAATTCAATAGAAAACGTTAAATAATCCTAAAAGCACACTGTATACTTTGCCTCAAATTACATTACCCACATGATTTCAAGGATTAATAATGCATGCTCAAAAATTTACGATGCACCAACCACAAATTCTAGATGGAAATTAAGAAATAAAAATAACCCAGTTTTGATCATGATAATGACATCCAAGCTTAATACATTACAAATTCAACCCCCAATTCATAAAAGCATATATTTACAAACAAAAGTTTCCTATAATGAACAAAGAGCAAAACGGGGCAAACTAAATAGCTCACACACAAACAAACAAAAGAGCAAATTTTGATTAGATGATTGCTTATTTATAGGCTTACAAATGTAACAAACTTAATTAATCATTATCCTCTAGGATTAGTGCTAAGAAATAGATAAAAAAATTAGAAAAATAGATAAGGACTCTAAACTAAAATATATTAACTAGATCAAATAAGATCTAATGTTGATTTGTTCAATACTCCTCCTCAACATCAGCTTTTACTTTGTACGCCATGCCATGCTTATGACAGAGTCCTTCAAACTTGTTACCACTCAAGCCTTTCGTGAATACATCTGCAGCTTGATCTCCTGTCTTGATCAACCTTAGTTCCACTTCTTTTTCAAGAACCTTTTCCCTAATAAAATGATAATGCACTTCCACATCCTTAGTTTTTACATGAAAAAACTAGATTTTCTACTAAATGTATTGCCAATTGATTGTTGCAATATAGCATACTTGTATACTCTATTAACTGATGCAAATCCCTCAATAACTGCATAAGCTAAGTACTCTCTTGAGCTACCATGGCTGCTACTTGATACTTAGCTTCTGTTGTTGACAAAGAGGCAATTGGTTGCCTCTTGCTACACTAAGAAATTGCTCCTAATCCAAGCATAAACACATATTCGATAGTAGAACATCAGGTATCATGATCACCTGCATAGTCAGCATCACAATAGCCAACTAGCTTGTAATCTCTACCTTTCTTGTACATAATGCCATACTCGAGTGTGCCTTTAATATATCTTAAGATCCTTCGAACTACTTCCAAATGAAACTTCTTAGGATTTTGCATGTATCAACTCATCACACCAACTACATAAGATATATCAGGTCTTGTTAGAGTTAGGTAGATCAAACTACCTACTAATTGTCTATACATCATTGCATTTTCCAAGTCTTTCCCTTCGTGACCACACATCTTGATGTTTAGCTCCATCAATGTCGATATTGGTTTACAATTAAGCATTCGAAATTTTTTCAACAAGTCTCTAGAATAATTCTGTTAATGAAGCAAGATTCCATGTTCACCATAGTCGACCTCCAAACCAAGGACTAAGCTCTTTCATTAAGAAGTGAATTGACAAATTCTCTTTTGTTTGGAGAATTTCTTCCTCACAATCTCCTATAAAAATTGGATCATCTACATACACTAGCACAATAGCTAGCTTGCTTCCAATAGCTTTGACGAATAAACTAGAATTTGTTGATGCTATTAAGTAACCATGATGAATAAGGAATTCAACAATCTTACCATACCATGCCCCTGGTGCCTATTTTAATCCATCAATGCCTTTCGAAACTTACACACATACTCTGGATTATCTCAACTTTGAAAGACCATCAATTGACACATGTAGATCTCCCGATCCAACTCTCCATGTGAAAATGTATTTTTTACATCCATTTGCTAGATGTTCCAATCCTTGCTAGCTATTAGTGCAAGTAGAACTCGAACAATTGTAAGCTTTGCCATTGGACTAAACGTTTCATCATAGTCTAGTTCATACTATTGAGAAAATCCCCAAGCTACCAGGTAAGCCTTGTGCCTCTCAATTGATCCATCTATGTGATGCTTTATCTTATAAACCCATTTGCAAGAAATAGGTTTGGCATCTCTTAGCTTTGACATAATCTCCCAAGTTTGATTTTGTTTTAACATTGTAATTTCCTCCCCCATTGCTTTGATCCACTTTAGATTCTAAAATGCTTTCTCATATGTCTCTAGTTCTTTCTCTTCTACTTCTTCTATAATGGCAGCATTAGCATACTTAGGATTTGGCTTTATGGTTCTTGTTGACCTTCTAAGTGGAGTTAGTGCTAGCACTTCACTAAACTCACCTTCTTTGCTTAGTTGTTAATATATGCTAGTTTGCCAAGGAATTTGATTAACATATTTCTCAGCATTATCTTCACTGACTACACCTTTAGCTTCATCTAGACTTAGTTGGATTTGAGGAGATTCCAATGCCTCCTTAAAAACATCTAAGTCTGGTGGTACTTCCTTATTTGAGGACCACCATGAGGAAGCTTCATCAAACACCACATTCTGGGATTTGTAGCACTTCCTAGTTACTAGATCACAACACTACCATCCTTTCCTTTGAGTATCGTATCGTATAAAGATACACATGAGAGCCTTCTTGTCCATCTTGCTACGTAAATGATTGGGTACAAATACATAGCATACACAGCCAAAAACTTTGAAATAACTTATAGTAGGCTTTGTGCTTCATAACTTCTTAAAGGGTGAGAGGAAAATTAACCATTCTTAAGGAAGCCTATTGATCACAAATGCAGCTGTCCTCATTGCTTCTACCCAAAAACATCCAGGAACATTTTTACCGTGAAGCATACTTCAACATACTTCAGCTAGGTACCTATTCTTCCTTTTTGCTACACCATTTTGCTGCGGTGTGTTAAGACATGTGAGCTAATGGCATATTCTACACTCTTGAAAGAGATTTGAGAACTCATTTGAGGTGAATTCCCCTCTATTGTCTCAATGCGTAGACAATGAATCTTTCCATCAATCTCTACTTCTACTTCCTTCTTGAACTCTTTAAACTTTGAAATGGTCTTAGATTTTTCTTTCATAAAGTAAACCTACACATACCTTGAGAAGTCGTCAATGAAGGTCACCATGTACTTCATCCCACCAATGGAAGCTTACCTAACCAACCCAAACACATTAAAGTGTATTAACTCTAATGGTTCCTTTGCTTTAAATTCGGACTCTTCAAAAGGTTGCTGATGTGCCTTTCCATATTGACAACCTGCACACACGGTGTCTGTTCTCACTTCAATTTGAGGAAGCTCCTTCAACATTGACTTCTTCATCATCACATCTAGCTTGGAATAGCTAACATGACTTAGTTGCATATGCCATAAATGAGTGATCTTGTTCCTTCTCTTCTTGTCTACATATACGGTCTCTACTGATAAAACATAAACTAACTCTAACCTTCGTCCCTTCATTGTTGGCTCATCTAAAATCTCAAGATTGTGATATATCTTGACATCTTGTGGACAAAACAGGACAGAATGGCCAGAAGATATTAGCTTTGCTATCAAGAGAAGATTCTTGTTCATACTTAGGACATGGTAGACATTTTGAAGTGACACCTCATCATTGGATTGAGGAGAAACAATTATACTATCGACATGAGCTATTGGTAACTTCGAGTTGTTTGTTATCATTACCACACGACTTCCCTTGTAATATGACAAATTTTATAGCTTTTCCACATCACCTGTCATGTGATTGGAGCAACCTGAGTCAACAATCCAATCTTTTTCATAATTAATTCAATTGGATGTTATAGTTGTGAGAGCAAGGTTCTCTTCTTCTATAGTAAAGAATGCCTCAACATCCCACTCCTCCTCGACCTTAGAAGTAACAACATTACTTTCCAGGGCCTTTTTCTTCAACTTACAGTCTCTTCTTTTTGCAATTAAAGCATTGCCCTTCAAACCTTTTGCCATGACTTCAACTCTTTAAGCCTCCCCCTCCATGAGATCTTCCTTCACCTTAACAACCTCTTGTCTTGTCAACATTCCTTTTAGATCCTCCACCCATGCTGCTATGATATCTGTAATTCCATTTACCTTTATTAGCATAAAGTGCTTCTTCTTAACCCTTTGGTGAAGCTCCTCTCATTTTCTTAGCTAAGGCTTCTTGACTAGCTAGTAAGTTCTCAAGTTCTACAAGCGATGGCTGAGTTTGCCATCCTTGTATAACAACAACAAAGCCCCTATATTTTGGCTTAAGACCATGGATGATAATCCGCTTCATCCACATCTCTCCAATCAAGGCTTGTGGATCTAACTCTGAAATTTCTCAACATAGCATCTTCACTTTATGGAAGTAGTGTGCAACTGTCATATCGCATTGCACTATTGAGAGTAATTCACTCTCTAAGAGTTGAAGCCTCATGTCATTTTTCTTCGAGTGGCATCTAGGATGTGCTAGAGCACATCCTCTTCAACTGTCGTCTTTAAGGCAAACATTGCCTTGCCTGCTTTGATCTTCCACTTCCGCAATGTGCCATTCGCATCTTCAACTTCTAGTTATGTCACCTCACTACCACTGACAACCTCCCACAAGTCTTGCCCTTGCATGTATGACATTATGCAAGTTGACCATGCATTGTAGCTATTGTTGTTGAGCCTTTTCATTCCACCAATAGCTTGTAGGTCCGTCATGATATTGACAAAGATACTCACACAAAACTACAAATATGATCTCCCGAGGATTAACCTTGCTCTGATACCAAATTGATGAACAAAGAGCAAAACAAGGCAGACTAAATAGCTCACATACGAATGGAAGAAAGGAGCAAAATTTGATTAGATGATTGCCTATTTATAGGCTTACAAACGTAATAAACTTAATTCATTATTATCCTCTAGGATTAGTACTAAGAAATAGATAACAAATTAGAAAAATGGATAAAGACTCAAAACTAAAATATATTAACTAGATCAAATAAGATCTAATGTTGATTTGTTAATATCTTGAAAGCAGCTTGTAAATCGAAAATATTAGAAGGCAATGTTTAACACCGTAGATTCCATGCTTACACACAAAAGAGTTAAGTAACTTTATAGAGTGTGCATCCCGTATAAGTTAGATTATATATATAGTTCCCCATGGTGACAATAGCATAGTCACGACAATCGAACATTAGGAGAGTATTTTATGGCTACACTACACGGATGCACCTAATTATTGTTATGACTTATGGTAATGTATATATATATTTTAGAATAAGTGCAATCTCCTGCTGTAGAAGGGAAAAAAAAAATGGCTGGCCACTTGAGATTGCATGGAATTAGATAGCAGAAATAGCTTTACACATGCAAGTTCATGTCATATCTCCATCTGCAGTGGAAGGCGCTTCGTTGTTCTTCTTTCAGGAAGCCCAATGAATAATTCAGTCTCCACATCTGAAACTGGACTACCATCGCTTGGAGACCCTTGTTTCCCTGATTCTTTTGGGGCTTGCTTCGTTTGAATACCACACTGCAATAATAATAATAATAATAATAATAAAATGCTTTCGGAACGTTGACATTGCTGCGATGACTGCGATTATATATAAGCTACTAGTCAGCACAACCTTATTATTAAGATGACTGCAATTATATTTAACAATTATAAAAAGTGTATCATCCGCACATCTCATCAGAAGTTACTAATCAGCACAACCTCAAGAATTACACAGCGGTGAATTCAAAACAACACAGCAGCAATCGTGAACGTTGTTTCACACCAAAAATCCAATCGTGAAAGCTCAACAATCCGTTCACACAAACGAAAAGCTGGATAGATAACTACTCGAGATTGATAAAAAATAATGTGTGAAAATTCTCCTAGCATAAATGTATCTTTTGTATATCTTATACCTGTCTATCAGACCTACTATATGTTAAACGTGATTTTAATGTATACCCACTTTTTGTATTGTTGGAGAGAACGTGATAGAAACACTATATAGGGACAGACAAATTATATTTTGGGCCATGTCTAATTGGCAAGATTTCATCTTCGAAAGATATTCTTCGTTCAATCTCAAAGCAGGGCCTTAGGACACATAGACTAATTGACATATTTAAGAATACCGCCCCAATAACTACACAAAACCTCGTAAATGGCTTTCTAGTTACTTGCACATCTATTATTAATCCCAAAACTTGTTTATTTTTTTTAATTACTTTTCAAGCCTAGGAAGTTCACTTTATGATCATCCGTGGTTGTTTAAGTATGTTTAAAAAAAAAAAAAAAAAAAAGAGAGGTTATCCTCAACCCCCCACTAGTCATAGTGTGAAAGGAAGATCATGAAAATCATTGTTTCAAGATTTTGGCAATGACGATGAGAAAAGGTGTACCTTCTCCAACAATATCGCATTCTCCGCAGCCAAAAGCTTCTCCTGAATTTCAAGAACACAAATAAAATAGTCAATTTCTTCCTGAATTTCCAAACCAAACTTTCGTCTACTTCTTGCAATTAACTAGAATGAATAGAAACACTTGTCCTATCATTTACAGGTTCGAAAGTTTTTTTTTCCCTTTTTCTTAAAAAGAAATTAATGAAAATGCATAATTTCCAAACACAAGAACCACCTTGCAAATCTTAATGCACCGGCTAAATATAGCTTGTGATATAGGTAACTCCAAGAAGTATGGTTAACGGGGTTTAACCATAATGAAAATTATTCTACCCGTAAGAACTGACACCCAAACATACTAATATTATGATGTCACCTATGAGGAATGCCTGATATAGAAATGGATACGGAAAGTCTTCTCTTTCATAAATTCCCTAGTTAAGCATAGATTGGCTGCCTTTGACTCACTGAACACTTGCCTCCACAGGAAAAATAAATAATAAAGCGGTAATGCCAACTGCGATTCGGTAGTTACCTTTTCTTTAAGCTTCTCAATTTGCTCCTGGTAAACCTGAGTCTGAAGTAGATAAAATGTAGATAAAATAAAAGTTGGGGGGAGGAGTAAAGTTGGGAAATTTTCCAATGATGTGGTTTTTCTACTTAACCTTTCTGGCGCGGATTTTGCTGACACTCCATTCTAGTTGCCGCTCTATTTGTTGCAGTTCTTCAATGCAGCATGTGTCAAGACCTTCTCCTAATAGTTTTCTGAAGAATTTCAGTAAACAATAAAGGAATGTCACAAAAGGCTCGCATGTTGTTGCATCCCATATATTACAATCAACCGAAGTTTCAAACCCAACTAATGTTTCACATTATATACCTTTTTGAAGATTCAAGAGCCTCTATTTTCTCTTGCATGCTTTCTGATTCTTGCTTCAAATGCTGCCAAATTTCATTTTCATAAAACATAGTAATGCGCTAAACAAAGCAGTAAAAAGTAATAACACATCAAAAGAGTCCCCGAAAAATAGATTTCACTGAGTAATGTCCCTGATAAAAATCTATAAAAGAAAGAAATCAATACTTTTTCTGTATTATACTACCTTAGAGATCTAATAATTTGAAGGCATGAAATTAAATTCTCTTTTTTCCCCTTGCAAGCAAACTCTCTCTAAATTATTAGTCAAAATGCTGCGAAATTACATTCCATGAAATAGAATTTCAAGCAAAATAGCAAACATGCCCTAGATGATATGCACCTATTTGTTAGGAAAAGACCTAGAATAAACACACAAGTCAAATCTGGCTAATCACCAAGAGGCATGATAAATCACTTTCCTTAGAGAATTTAATTCCTCCTGTACGAAGATTGCTAAGGGAAGAACGATATTTCGGAACTCTTCGAAAAACCAAGTAGTCTAAAAACTTGTACAGCAATATTCTAAGTTTCTAAATCGCATGAGGATGAAGAGGGAGATGATATATGGTTCAGAGGCTATTGGACAATACTGAGAGAGAGAGAGAGAGAATACCTAAAAATTCATGCTAAGAACTGCAGCCCACAAGGATGTTACCTAATCTATTATATTTCTTAGCATTACAATTTGCAATGCTCTTGGGAAAATGTGATTTTATTCATTAGAATGTGTTTAATCAGTCACACATTGATCTATACCATCTAATAATTTCCTACACAAATATTGCTGAGGGAATAGCTATATTCCGGAACTTTCCTAAGATATAAGTCTAAAGACTTATACGACAATATTCCAAGTTTTTAAACCAAAGGGAGATGATACTGTTTCAGAGGTTTTAGGACAATATTGAGAGAGAGAGAGAGAGAAAATATCTAAAAATTTGTGCTAAAAAGTGCAGCCCATAAGGATGTTACATTGCAATTTACAATGCTCTTCTAAGAGACGGAGAAACGTGATTTTTATTCATTAGAGTGTTTAATCAGTTATACATTCATCTAAAACATCTAATACAAATCTCAAATGGTTGAAACAACACATTTATTTGCTCAAAAATTGCTACTTTTGACAAACTTGAAATGTGTATAAATCTATGAAACTAGATTATGCTCGGATCTCATATGGCTTGATCTGGACAGACTGGTTGCTTGAATCCCACTTTGTCTCTCTACCTAAACTTCTCTCAGATCCCATACCACGAGATTTGATCGTTGGCAAGCTTTACAAGATACATAAATAGTTTTTTTTTTTTTTTTTGTTATTCATACGATACGGGAAAATATGGTTTACTACTTTAATCTCACTCAAGAGATCTGAATGAAGTGTGTGTAAGCACCACTTAATTCTTAGGTTATAAATTTGAGGAACTTCCAACCTAATACTTAGTACCACTTTTAGCTAAACATTAAGCTCCCAAATGTTCCAAGAATAGCTGAATCTATTCAACATTCCCTTACTAGATTGATGGGTATATGCTTACTAAATGTGTCTAAGTTTTGTTTTATAGGAAAATAAGATCTATATTATCTAGCCTTATATTGCTTGCAGATTAAACAAAAAAAAAAAGGAAAAAAAATTAAATTCATGAATAATAGGATAATTTGTATCATATTATATGTATTACTATATATTATATAGGGATAGTGTGGTCTTTTTATCTATGCAATAGGGTTACAAACACATACTTTTGTATATATATATTTTTTATTGTATTCTGTATTGTAACACAAATAATAGTATTGATTATACAATTGTACAATGCATCAGAACAGGTCAAATTCAAGTCAAAGGCAAATTAATTTCTATTTTTTTCTGGTCATCTCCTTCAGCCGTTATATCTTGCCGGCATTGGAGATATCATCACCATGGTAGCGACCTCTGTCACATCATCCATTGTTGTCACCCAACAACAAATCTCCCAAACACCATTGGTGGAAGCCATTGCCGTCAAAACAACTCCAACAGATCTCGTTGCTGTCCCGACTCCGGCAACCATTGACGACTCCCATCTCCCTCATACCACTTGTCCGTTGTCCATGTCCTCGTCGCTCATCTCTAGCCTTCCTCATGTCCCACACACCACAACTATACACCTTGACTCGACCCACAATTACGCACCCACAGCAATAACTAGCACCTGTATATCCTAACCTAGGTCGATCTCTGGACTGACCTCCTCTCTCTTGGACACAACTCAACCACATTATCCAACTCACCTCACCTCTCTTAACCCTATATCACCGAACCCACCCACTTCCTCTTTGCCGGCCGTTCTCCTACACAACAATTCTTTCTCCCTAACCCAACAATACACAGACCAAACACACTGCCTAAATCCCTCTTCCATTAATGTAACCACTGTCGTCCCTATCAAATTGTCGGCTAATAACTATCAACTTTGGCTCTCCCTCATGACCTCCTTTCTCTTCTTTTCTGATCTATATCTTTATGTGGATGGCAACATCTTGACACCTCCCTCGACCATTACTCTAACTTTAGGAAGAGCATCGATTCCAAACCCAGCTTATGGTACTTGGCTTCGTATTAATCACTTCATTTGAGCATCGTTGCTTGCCACAATTTCTACTGACATCCTGATGGAGATCCATTACATCGTGGCAGCTTATGATATTTGGACTGCTCTTCGCCAACAGTTCCTTGAAAATTCTATGGCACTTGAAATGGAGTTCAAACAGCATCTCCTTTCCCTCCGACTGAACAACAACACCACGACAGATTACCTTCGTGAACTTAAATCAATAGCTGATCAATTATGCCCTTGTCACCACATTAACCCATTCACCAATTGCTCTCACTTTTGTGCAAGTTCGTGCTAAGATCATTAACCAGGAGGAATGGATTAAATGTCGTGACACAGATGACTCTCTTGCCTTTGTTCCTACTGCATTCAATTCCCAAACCATCTCTTTTGTTTCTAGAAGTTGAGGTCGTGGTCGTAACAGATCTGGACCTAGCGGGCATGGTCGCCCATCCAACTTTGACTCCCGCTCAGATCGCCACCAGCATCAAGGATCTTTGAACATTGGTCAAAGCTCCTCTCGCGCACTTCGTCGACCTGCCTTAGCTGCTTCTACATCCATCTCCTTCTCTAGATCTTCGCTTAAATGCCAGATATGTGAGAAGCCTGGTCATTCAACTTTACGTTACTACCATTGTCTCAATGATGCTTATGCAAACATTTCTCAATCCATTGCTGCTGTCTCTCTTGGTGAAACTAATGAGATTGTCTGGTATCATGATTCAGGTGCAATGCACCATATGACATCAGATGCAGGTATGCTCTCTAACCTGACCCTATATGTTGGTTCTGATCAAGTAACTGTAGGTAATGGTGCATCCATATGCTCTCTAACTTGACCCCAATTAGTTTGCAATGAAGGATCTTAATAATCCTCACTTCTTTCTTGGTGTTCGTGTCACACATACTCCTCAAGGCATTCATTTGAGTCAATCTCAGTACACTCTCGACTTTTTCAAGCGTCATCATATGCACCTTCCTAAACCAGTAAAACCCCCCTATCACCTTGGAGTCAACTTAGTGGCACACTTTCCATAGGCCTACTCATTAGTCGGACATCCAGTTTTTCATTGACTACTTTTTGTTGATGCTGACTGGGCAGGTTGTCCAGATACTCGCTATTCTACTATTGGTTATGCTATATTTCTTGGTCACAATCTCATTTCTTGGCGTTTCAAGAAACCACCAACTAGTCGCGCAGCTCCACCGTGGCTAAATATAGAGCCTTAGCATATGCTATTGTAAACTCTATTTGGATTTCTCATCTTGCACGTGAGCTAGGGGTCCTATCCAACTACCCCTTATATTATGTTGTGCTAATCTTGGAGCGGTGTATCTATCTCGCAACCTTATCAAACATAAGCGCATTAACATGTCGACATTCATGATCATTTTGTGAGTGAAATGGTTGCCTCGTGTCAGATTATTGTCTACTACATCTCTACACTATACCAATGTGCAGATATCCTTACTAAGAATCTATCTACAGCAACATTTCTCGATCATTGTTCCAATTTCACACTGATTGCTACACCTTGAGATTGAGAGGGCATATTTCTGTATACTATATAGGGATAGAATGGTCTGTTTACCTATGTATTAGGGTTACAAACACATACTCTTGTATATATACTTTGTGTATTGTACTCTCTATTGTAACACGAATAATACTATTGATTATACAATTGTACATTATGCACCAAATAAAACTATTCTATTGTGACTTCTAAGCATAAATAGATTGACTTTTTTTCCCATCGAAACTACATATATTCTTAGGGAGAAAGAATGTGGAATCAAATATGCTTTCCATTTTAATTGAAGACACTGTTCATATTGTTCGAGCAACGAGGAACTAGCAAGAGATTGACTTTCCGCTACTTCATACTGTGTGTTTTCTTTTCCGCCAATTTTCAAGCTCTTTAAGTATAAATTTCAGCTAGATTGTTGTTATGAGGAACATCTAAAATGTTTTTTAAGTGTGTTGTGAAATTCATGTATCCTTTCCTTCAATCTCCTTCAAAAAATAATATTATGAAAATTAAAAATGTGGGGCCCGGGGATGAGGGAACTCATTTCAACACAATTACAAGACAGTGAAAGTTGTATGGACCTGCATGTCTTGTTCAGGAATTTTGTGGCCAGCTCTTGCATTTCTTTGATGCTTCATATATCGATCGATCGTCTCCTGCACGCTGAAAATTAATAGAACCGAACATGAATGCAAACTCTAAGCAACTTCCTTTCCGTCAAACAACATTGAAAAACACTCTTTACAATCAATAATTGTGTTGCATAATCATAATTTGAATTACTAGAGTATAATGTTAATTATCATATAATATGAATGCCTTCGAATCAAGTACATTTCAAAAATTGATGAGCTGTTTTATTCCAATTATTCGAAATAGCTGAGTCGCCTAAATAAGTAGGATAGAATGTCGCCAAATGATTGATATAAACTTTGGTAACCTATATACTTGTTATTTTGCAAAACTCGCCAGTCTGTAACTCATCAAATTAAGTCTTGTGGCCATCGGCTGACAGATTTATATTAATTGAAACCCAATTGAAGCCCAGGTACTAAGGATGATTCAATCTTGGGAAAAGTATAGATTTGTTGTTAAGGATTACCTACTTTTTCATTTGCGTGCTCAACCCTTTTTATTTTATTTTATTTTTTCTTCCTTCTTTTCGAGTGCTCAATTTTTTCTAAGTTTTATAAACTAAAACTTCCATCAACTCTCTTATGTTTTTAGAATCCATCATTGACACGTGGATGGCAGCTCATCACCTCAAAATTAATTCAAGAAAAGGAAAAACAAAGAATAAAACCCATCGGATTCCACAATCGAACGGCTATACAAGCATTGCAAGTCGTTACTATTCCAACCAGGGCCATGAGGTTGCATTGAGTGCCATGGCCAAGTAGCTGAATAGAATTTGTTTCTCTTCTATCGAGGAATAGAGGAACTAATCATCACAGGGTTTATTGATGCTCATTTCAACCAGACCTAGATGATTTGAAGTCATAGCAACGAAATGTGTTTTACCTGAAAGAATGAGCAATATGTTGGAAAAGCTTCAAAACAAGAAATTATAGTTGACTGCACATTGGAGTTCCAGTGGATAGCCTCTAGCATCTAAAGCTACCAAAGAAGCAGTGTTGATGGAGAACTCTATTACTAAGCCTGGGGTGGTTCTTGAGAAGGACGAGCCTATTGTACTTTATTGCGATAGCAATGCAGCTGCTGCAGAGAGAAATAATCCAGTAGGATTACGTGTAGCAATCACAGGACAATGTCGTAGGCGTCACTCACAAGGCTTTACCTCAACAAAACATGAGGAGCATGTGGGGAGTTTAGGACTTGAAGATGAGTAAACTTAGCAGTAGTGTAGGTGGGGGATTTTTTTTAAGTGTGCCCCTAGGACAAGATACCCTTGATGTATTTTGCAAAATTTAATGATAATAAGAGGCATTATATATTGTTACTGTCCATTAATTGTTTCATGAACGATCAATTTGCACTAAAGTTGCGTCATGGTTTTAGATGAAGACTACTTGTAAATTGCTTGAGTTTAGCATAATTTTCATTCGAGTTCTATTTGAATGTACTCAAGTCAACCTCGTGCTCAAGCTATTCAAGTCATATATCATCTCAAAATCAAATTTTGTGATACTTGCCTTGACAAGGGTGCTAACTTGGTTGAGCCTAGGTCAAACAAGTGTTAGTCATGTTTGGAATTGAGTTTAGATATCAATATTATTTTATTAAAAAGAAAATATAAAAAAAAAATAAAATATTGAGTTTTAACATAATCGAATTAAATTCGAACTCGTTAGATGCTATTATAAGTTGAATTTAAACTTAAAATTCTAAATTTGGTCAAACTTATGTCAAGATCAAATTATGAATTTTTAGCCAGCTCAAGCTCAACTTTGCATCGTCTTAACTCTATATGTACCTCTAAGGAAATAAGAGCATAAAACCTGCATTTTCAAAATAGGAAAAGGACTGTATAAACAGAAAGCCTGCTTTTTTACTTTTATGGATAAAAGCCTCACCGATTATCAGTTACAAGCACGGGCACAAAAGGAATTTCATACGCGTGACACTTTTATATGACCACGCTTACTGATACGTCCATCAAAAACAAATAGTCGTACGTAAATTTTGTCTCTTTGCACCCATATACCTATATGAGTGCTGTACAATATGGGGGTAATTTATCATGAGTGAAATTCAAGGATAGTGTATACAGGATATCGTGGATGCGGGGACCGTTTTCTCAGTAAGCCTGGCGAATTCGAGCTCATGGACAGCGTCCTACTGATGAACAATTATGAAGATAAGGATACTGCCTCGTACCATTTATTAATGTGTAGTACAGTTGAGCATCTTGATGGAACAGTTGCTTACAATAGCTTCTACGTATCAAAGGTTTCTAGTGGGTAAAGGTGTGGCATGATCCATTAGGGAGAGGGTATACTCACCTTAAATTTATTCAAGGCTTATATAAAGACTTGTAAAGTTTAGTAGAATAGAGAGTTCATTCTTGTACTAAAACACATTATTTGACATAGTGAATTTTCTTCCATCTTTTCCATTCCAACTTCATCTTGAGTTTCCCTAAAATCTTTTATTTCAACAAATAGTTGTCCTATTTGAAAGCTTTAGGATGTATTTTATATTATTTTATAAAGACTAGAGGAAAAAGAAACTTCTTATCTTGTCACCTATGGTTGTAGCAATAGAACTCTTTGAAAAGAAAAAAAGTTTAGACCACGAAAGGGGGTTTCAACAATATATATGTTAGTATGTAGAAGGTTATTAGATTAGAATAGGATAGAAAATATGAAAATGACATTTATTTAGAAATGTATTAAAGTAGAAAATGGGTTATAAGATATGAAAGAGTAGAATAGAAGGTGTTTAGAATTAGATGGGTATTTGTATATTTCTTAGTTTTTAGTTTGGTTACAAATGATTGAGATAAGCTTATTTATGGGCTTTCTCCTCCTCAATGAATGGTTGAGATCAATTTCATCTAAAGATTTCAATGTATTGTTTAGAAGATTTTTAACTACCTTCTAAAATGTCTCATAGAAATATCTCAACAAAAAAATTCTAGAAATGGCACCTAACATATCTTTTAGAATGTAGATGTTATAATGGACTTGGGATAAGGAATTGGAATGAAGTGAATTAATTTTAACACTCCTCCTTGATATACTTTGACATAACTCCAAGTATATCTCTTAGCATCTTGAACTTTACTTGTGGGAGTGCTTGTGTAAAGATGTCTACTGCTTGATCCTTGATTTTGCAATAATTCATATTGATTTCTTAAGTCATTGTAGCCTCTCGTAAGAAGTGGTACCTGATTGCAATGTGCTTTGTTTTGCTGTGATGTATTAGATTCTTTGCCATTGCAATAGCTAATTTATTGTCACATAATATTGTAGTTGGATATTCTTGAGACTCACTCATGTCTTTTAGTAGTCTTCTAAGCCATATTACTTGACTAGTAATACCTACAATTGCAATATACTCCACTTCAACTGATGATTGTGTAACCATCTCTTGTTTCTTCAATGACCATGAAAATGCTCCTGATCCAAGATTAAATGTATGGTCTAATATACTCTTCATGTCATCTATAGATTCAACTCAATCACTATTTGTATATCTAATTAGTTTGGAGTCTCTTATAAGATGATACCATGTGTCATAATCTTTTGTACCCTTCAAGTATCGCAATATTCTCTTAGCTGCTCCAAAGCAAACTTAGCTAGGATTCTGCATAAATCTAGGTAGCAGACTTATGGCATACATAATATCTAGATGTGTTTCTATCAAATATAGTAGACTTCCAATAGGACTTCTATATTTATATGCATCTGCTGCTTGTGAGTCAACTTCCTTTTGCATTTTCTCATTGGTTGCTAATGGTGCTGCCACAATTTTGCAATTTCTCATATTAAATTTCTTTAGTAGATTTCTTGCATACTTCTTTTGAGAGATAAATATCCCTCCATCTTCTTGGTTAACTTCTATCCTAAGGGAATAATGCATCAAGCCCAAGTCTATCATCTCAAATGCCTTCATCATATCTTCCTTAAAATTATGGATCATCTTCTCATTATTTCCTATACAAATAAGATCATCTACATGTAGAGAAATAATGAGTATCGCTATTAAGCTTATTATAGCTCCTTCTGAATCCTTACTTAGTAAAATATTTATTAGTTTTGCTATACTAAGCTCGTGGTGCTTGCCTAAGGTCATACAATGCCTTCTTTAGTTTAAGGACTTTATCTTCTTTCCTTTTAACCAAAAACCTTGGAGGTTGCTCCACATAGAAGTCTTCCTCTAGGTAGTCATTTAGGAATGTTGACTCCACATCAAGCTAATATACTCTCTAGCCGTTTTATACTACAAGTGCTATTAAGGCTTGAACAATGTCTAGTCAAGCAATTAGAGAAAAATTCTCATTATAGTCTACTCTAGGAATCTGGGAGTATCTCTTGGCTACCAATCTAGTTTTATAGTTTTGAATTGAGTCATTAGGGTTAGTCTTTACTTATAGACCCACACATTATTCCAATGATGTCTTTTTTAGCTAATCGATCTACGAGTTCCCACCTTTTATTTTTCTTGATCATCTTTATCTCTTCTTTGATGGATTCCACTCATAAATCTTGCTTTACAACAGTCTCAAAAACTTTCTAGCTCTACAACTATGAAGTTGTAGCTTTCATATATATCTATAAGAGCCCTTGTTCTTTTTGGTGGTGATTCTGAAGATAAATCTTCTTCTTCAATTGATGTTGAGGTTAATGCTGGTGTTTTTGGTGTACTAGTAGACTTATTTGTCTAACTATTGCATTTTACTGAAGTCTCCATCCTTGGCATTACTATTCTTTACTTCTCCACTTTTTCTTCCTCCCAATTCCACATAGCATACTCATCAAATTCAACATCTTTATTAATGATGGGTTACTTGGTCTTGAAGTAGTGTATTCTATATCCTTTAGATTATGTGTGTAGCTAAGGAAAATGACTTATTCAATCTTCTCTTCCAATCTATGCCTCTTCACTGCTAGAATGTGTACATAGCAAATGCTTCTAAATATACGAAGATGTTCTGAAGGTTTCCATCCACTCTAAGCTTCAATAGGTGTCTTATCTTGTATAACTTTAGTTAGAAATCTATTTAATAGATGAATTGATGTATACACTGCTTTAGCCTAGCCTAGAACATCTTTGGTATCTTCTTCTCTTCTAACATGGATCTAGCTATCTCCATCACTATGTGATTCTTCCTTTCTAATACACCGTTTTCTTTTGGTGTATATCTAATTGTAAGCTAATGTTTAACTCCTTCATCTCCATAGAACTTATTGAACTCCTTTGAGATAGATTCTTTACCTCTATCACTTCTTATTGTTTCAATATTATATCCACTTTGCTTTTCAATAAATTTCTCAAATTTCTTGAAAATGTCAAATACTTTGACCTTTCATGCATAAAATAAACTCATGCCATCTGTATGTAGTCATCAATAAAGAGGATGAAGTATTTATATTTCTCAAATGATGATGTCCTCATGCATCCATATACATTTGTGTGTATGAGCTTCAATGGTGCTTTGGCTCTCTATGCTCGCTTAGAAGGAAATGATTTTCTGTATTGCTTCCTAAGCATATAGCCTTTACAAACATTTGCAACCTCCTTTTATGGTTGGTAGACTTAAAATCATATTCTTTTGTTGAAGTAATTTTAACCCATGAAAGTTTAGGTGGCCAAGTCCTTTACGCCAAAGCAATGATTCGTCTTGTTCAATCTTCATGGTCACCATGCGGTATACCTCCAATGGAAAGAAAATTTTCTAAGTTGCTGCATCTTTACTTTACGATACAAGAATCTCCCTCAAATAATAAGGAATATCATCTCTCCATCATTTGCCGAACACTAAGTTAGTTTGTCCCGAGACTTGGTACCAATAAGACATCTTTGATGAGTCATATACCATTACATGTCTCTATAGTAACTATACCCTTACCATTAATGGTGCAACTAATGCTCCATTGCCAAGTCTTACTTGTGACTTGATAGATATGTCTAAATCTTGAAAAATATTCTTATTACTAGTCATGTGGTTACTACAACCACTATTTAAATACCATATATCTCTTTTAATTTTAGATACAGCATGACAAGCATAAAATAAATAACCTTTATCTTCTTTTGCTTCATAATAGTTGGCTTGATGTTTTCCTTTAAATCAGAAAACTTTTCCATGATGGCTAAACATTTTAAGATTTTAGTATTATGACTTTCCTTTATGCTAATAATCTTTTTCAAAGTGACTAGCTTTATTACAAATTTAGCATTTTGGATGTTTTCTTTTCTCCTCCATTTCCTTTATTTCCAAATTTCCTGTCATTATTTCTTCCATCACCACTTTTGAAGTTCTAACCGGAAATTTAATATGGATTGAAGAGCATTCTCCAATGTAGTGTCATCATGCCTATTCAATCTCCTTTTATATGCTTCAAGAGAGCCAATTAATTCAGTGAGTGATAAGGTAGCTCAATCTTTTATTTTTTTCAATAGTTAAGACAATCAAATCATATTTTTCTAGAAGTGTGATTAGCATCTTTTTCAACTATCCTTTTATCTATAATAGTTTCTCCATAAGCTCTCATTTGAGTAGCAAATTTATTTATTCGTGTATAATAATCCTTTATGGTCTTAGAATCCCTCATTTTAATATTCTCAAGCTCTCGTCTTAGAGTTTGAAGTTTTATGAGGCATACCTTTTCACTTTCTTGAAAGTCCTCCTTCATCATATCCCATGCCTACTTTACATCGGTAGCTCTACTAATTTTGAGAAAAATTGGATCCACCAATGCTAATAAGATATCATATAAAGCTCTCCAATCTTTTCCCTTACTAGATTTAAATTTAACAAATTCTACCGTTGATAGTGCAGAGCTATTTGTGGGCCTAGTAACATCATTTTCTGTGGTATCCCATAGACTTTGTGATAGAAAGTAGGTCCTCATTTTAATGGACCCATAGTCATAATTTTCTCTGGAAAATATTGGGAGTAGTATTTGATTATTTGATTCAACGGTTGCCATTATATAATATAATGGAGCAAGTTTAGGAAAAAGGGTTTGATAGAATTACACTCAATAGATGATTGGACGAGGCTCTAATATAACTATTAATATGTAAAAAGTTATTAGATTAGACTAAGATAGAAAATATAAAGATGGTATTTGTTTAGGAATATATTGAAGTAGAAAATGGTTTATAAAATATGATAAAGTAAAATAGAAAGTGTTTAGAATTGGTGGAGTATTTAAATATTTCTTAATTTTTCACTTGGTTACAAATGAGTGAGATATGCCTATTCATAGGTTTTCTCCTCCTCGATGAATAGTAGAGATCAATTTCATCTAAGGATTACAATGCATTGTGTAAAAGATTTCAATTACCTTCTAGAATGTCTCATGGAAATATCTCAATCAATAATTCTAGAAATTACATCTAACATATCTTCTAGAATGTGGATGGTGTAAGGGACTTAGGTTAAGAATTGGGCTTTAGGGAGAATTCAACAACATTGATGGCAAACTTAAAATATGAAAAAAAAAAAAAAAAACCAGTTGTTTTGAAGTAAGAATTTTTCATGCTTTAGTATGTCATGAAGAAACATATTCATATGGACAATCATCTTGGTTAGTTTGCTACCAACATGAAAAAAGTATGTGGGTAAAGATAGAATTTGCTACACAAGCAATAGGGCATGAGATTGTAAATTAGTAGAAGTAAACCGAGGAGTAAACCTTCAAGATATATGAATCACGAACTCAAGAAAAGTGCTTTATCATAATTTTATAGGGAAAGAGTTTATGTTATTTGATAATGGGGAGTGGAGTAGAGATGTTAGTGCAATAATGGGGATTTGTATAGAGATAACTATTCATATTGGTGAATCATACCATAAGTTGTCATCTCTCTAGTTCAAAGTGAGAACAAAGACATTGATAGTGAACTGGTTGAGAATAGCCATGCAATCAAATCAGCTAACTATAGAATCTAGGTAGCTATATGTAGGTGATAAAAAGTAAACCTTCAAGATATATGAATCACGAACTCAAGAAAAGTGCTTTATCATAATTTTATAGGGAAAGAGTTTATGTTATTTGATAATGGGGAGTGGAGTAGAGATGTTAGTGCAATAATGGGGATTTGTATAGAGATAACTATTCATATTGGTGAATCATACCATAAGTTGTCATCTCTCTAGTTCAGAGTGAGAACAAAGACATTGATAGTGAACAGGTTGAGAATAGCCATGCAATCAAATCAGCTAACTATAGAATCTAGGTAGCTATATGTAGGTGATAAAAAGTATTAACATGGTAAAAATCGCATATATCAAAGTATTTCCTGAATTTATAGGGTAGTTTCCTTCTTTGTATATATTTGCAGCCCTAGCTACATCGGATTGAGTTATCTTTAAAAATTCACATGCATAACACTCTTTTGATGTGATTTAGCAAACCATATATTCATGTTACTACAGTATAGTTGATATGTCTCGGTCTTGTTAGTGTTTTTCATCCTACATTTGGGGTTTTCCATGCAAGATATATGTATCAACTACTTTCTCTATGTACTACCAAATTCATTTCACTCACTTAAACTAGATTATATTGGTAGGGCTTGATTCTTAGGTCTTATCATCAATTCAACCTCAACAAATTGGTGTTTAAGCAAGGCTAAGGTATATATTTGAGGATTACGCCTTTTGCTTAGGTTTTCTAAATGCATGGTTATGATGTCAATGTTTTATATGTGAAATTTTATTGATGCATAATATTTTTGTGTAGCAATTTAGAGTATGAGAGATCCTAATTGAAACAATGCTTAGAGAATTTATATAGTCGATGTCCATAAGGAGAATGAGGAGAGCAGATCCTAAAGAGGTGGTCCTTGCAACAATCTAATGGAGACTAACTAGTATTAGTGAAAAAGACAATTGCAGAGTTCTAGATTACATTTTAATTGTTGCATATGATCGAACTTCTAGCAAATCAACTAGTGCTAGAATATCTATATTTACACCCTATAAGTGAAGTGTCACTAATGAGACAACATGTCATGGTGTATATATAAAGTAAAGGAATATATGTGAGGCTGGAGACTAATCTAATGACCTTTTAGGCTCTCCACCAACTTTGTATTATGGCTTTAGAGAGACCATGGTCAAATAGAGGGGACATTTTGCTATTTGAAGAGTTCATATATAACTCCCTAAATTTTTCTTAAACAAAATTTTATTGAAAAGTCCTTAGATAGGAAAGATATGCGATATGGCTCCAAATGAACTTAAGAAAGGTCCAAGAGTTAAAGATGACTCAATGTACTATAAGTTGACCTAAGTCAACTTAGTTAGATTAAAAATTGACTTGAGTCAACTACTTCAACCCAACTTAATAACTTAAGTCTTCCATTTGACATCCCCGAGAAGTTTTGACTAGATTTAAGGTATTAAAGCTAAAATCCGATATAACCTAAAGATAGAGTTAAAAGATAAGCTGCTATAGATTTATATGATACCCTTTCATGATGAAATTGATAGACTTGACTTAGTGAAATTTCAGTTGAAAACCATCTACTATGCAGAATTCCATTAAATTATTTACCAGAGGGTTCAGTTTTACTCTTAAAATTCCTAATAGTCTAAACTCAAATTTTATCTATAAAACCAATACTCAACTCCAAGTATTACTTGAGTATTGGATCTAAAAACTCAAACATAGTTGATTACAGTTTACTTTAATTGGTAATTAGACGACTCAAGAAAACTTGTTTTGATTTGAATCAATTCCTTTCCAATTTCATTCAATCTTACCCTAATCATAAAGATTAACACTGTAAAACCTAAATTAGCAAGATAAAGTCAAAATTAATAACAAATAAAACCACAAACATACTCAAAATCGGAAGTTCTTAAATTTCGAACTTAAAAAATCTAATCGATTAAGCTTAAAACTATCCCATAATCTTAATTTATTTTAACAAATTCTTTCTATAATTCATTAATCCATCCTTAATTACTCAATAACACACAAAATACAAGGAAATTAAATCCAAAACCCAATCAGTTTTCTTCCTCTTGTTTGCATCACTTTCAAGTCCAACTTTCACATGGAATCTTTGAAAAATCAAACCATATCCTATCCAAATCTAATTCTATCCTATCTCAATCAAATCTAATCTTATCTTATCCAAATCCCATCATGACTAATCTAAGAAAATGACTTAGATAGGGACATGAAGTGGCCACTTCAAAGAAAGAATGAATAGGCATATGATCTAATTCATTCAAGCATCATTACACTATATTATCTTATCTTATCCGCCATCACATCTTATCATATTTCACCCTAATCTTATCTTGTTTACCTAAGAAAATGAATTGAAAATGATGGAAAATAGACAAGCTACAAACCGATCCAAATGACCTAATTCTTCATGTGTAGTTGCCTTTCAATTTCACTATAATATATCTCCATTTATTTTACCTTACCTTATCTTATCATAACCTATCCTAATTTACCTTAAATTATTTTTTCCAAACTAGAAAAAGGACTTGCAATTATCATGGAAAAACTTGGATTGTATGACCAGCTAAAGCATAAGAGAAATAGCCATGTGATCTTATCTTTTACCCATAATTATCCTATATTATCCTCTGTTACTCTAACTCATCATTTCCTAACTTATCCTACATTATCCTATGTAATTATTAACTCAAAAAATCTGCCAATTATTACCTCTTTAGGTGTGAAAAAGTAAGCCTCTAATGATAACAAAACAACAAAACAAACTATAATAAAAAGGGGAGGTGAAAAGCATAAGTTACCTAGGTAAAATTTCCCCTTCATTCCTTTCCTTTTCCTCACACCATCCATACCCTTTTCCACATAACTTTCCACTTAATTAAAAGAAAATCACACCCTCATTTAACCCTACACTTATCTTCAAAACCGATAAAAAGTTCATGGACGATTTTTCCAACAACTAAGGTGAGAAGCTTCCAAGAAATTTGCGAAACTTCTATTGAATTTCTAAGGGAAGTAGCTAACCTTATCTATTTCCTATATTATAGGGCCATTATCATACGTTTTTAAGGAATTCTTGATGGAGAAAGGTAATCTCAAACTACTAAAGTTATCTTGATAGTTTAACCTTTACAAAGTATGTTAATAGTGCATATTTTCGGAAATTGTAGGTTCTATCGATTATTTTAGCTCAAGGAATCCAATTTTTGTAAGACTGTTTCATTATTCTTTCCTTTAGAATTTCTTTGGGATGTTTTGATATATTTCCAAGCCTTTAATAATTACAAAAGCTCAAAGAAAGGATGTTAAGGTTATTTTCCCAAGACTTTAGGACTTATGATTCCGCATGACCACTTTTGACTTATTGGATCATATTAGACTTTATTGGACTTATTCTTAGACATAGATCTATCCTTATATGACATGTTTGTTTTTACTTGAAATGTGGTTTTAAGTTGAGATCTCATTAAGTTGGATATAACTTACACCCCTATAGTTTTTCATTTTTGCAAGCACTATATTGATTTTACCTCAGTAAAACCCCACTAGTGATGAGAATCTTCAAGATAGTTATAGGCGGGCGAATGAGAATGAAAACTAATAGAATAGATATGTATAATTTTGAATAAACTTCTTTAGATATAGATGAATGTAATAATTAATCTCTAGACTTATCTTTCCACTTATTATGTCTATAAGACTTTATCTTTTATCCTATTTATAAAATAGAACTTATTTTCAGTTATTCTATTATTTGTAAGTTGTTATCTTTATGAAGGTTTCTAATGTAATGATGCCTTATGTACTATATTGAAATTTATGTGTACTGGAATACAAATAATCACAAAACTTCAATATAGTACATGATGAACTGCTATAACTAGGGTACCCCTCAAAGAGTGGCATCATAAGCAATTGTGAATTAAGGATTTATCATATCACAATATCGATCTATAAATAGCGAGATT
Organism: Laguncularia racemosa; assembly: GCA_037954665.1. NCBI lineage: Eukaryota > Viridiplantae > Streptophyta > Magnoliopsida > Myrtales > Combretaceae > Laguncularia > Laguncularia racemosa. The sequence continues at coordinate 3,997,491 of JBBMOL010000035.1, forward strand.
GTTGATGATCTAGTTATAGAAATTTATGCTCAAAGATGGCAGTAGTTCTTATTAGGTATGATTTGCTTTTATTGCAAGCAAAAGGGCCACAAAGGGTTTGGAGTGTCAGAGAGCAAAACCATGATGAGATTTAGGTAGATAAGGATAAAGAAATAAATGCAATGATGGTTAGTAAATTAATAATGTATTTTTATTGGTTTCAAACAAATAAAGGAGATCCTCATATTAGATCTTGTATATAATGCATTCTATGAGTGTTGCAAGATGTTGATGCTGCATCAAGTGCAATCACAAAATACAACGAAAGGAAATAATTCATATTATTGATAAAAATTCGATAATCCTCCTTAACAACACAGGTTAACAAATATTTATAAACTAGAAACCTTAAAACTAATAAGGAAATTAAATAAAAATAGAATAGAAAAATAAATCAAAATAAGTTTTCCTAATCTAAGAAACTTTAACAACTTGACACGATATGGAAATCAATGATTTTGATCATTAAAATAGCACCAACAGCTTCTAAATTATCACATGGTTTTCAAATGCCTTTTGAATCCTAACTTTTGGTTCCGATTGTCTCTTCTAATGGTTTTGCTTCTTTTGACTCTTTTGCTTCCATTGCTTTCGATGGTCGAGTTGTTCCATAACATGAAATCTTAACTTGTCCACATCAATCTCCTCCACCGAGAAAGAACTCGACCTCAAGTTTTTTTTTCTTTTCATTTTTTTTTTTTTTGTGAAAACTCAACCTCAAGTTTGGATATAAAGGAATTGTAGAATCATGAAATAAAGACAAATCCATCACATTAAATGTTATAAAAATGTACAAAATATTAGGAAATCAATTACATAGACATTGCCATTGATCTTCTAAAGTACTTTGTATGGACTGTACATCCTTGATTGTAATTTCCCATAAGTTCCATTAGGAAAAACTCCCCTTTCAAAGGCGTATCTTAATATGATCTTCCACATTAAAAGTCTCAAGCCTTCTTTGCCTATCTATTGCATCTTTATACTTATGATTTATAGCCTCCAATTTCTCCTTCACTTCCATGTGAACTTCCACAACTTGCTTTACCATATGTTTAGCTGAAACATTGGTTCTTTTATCCTTTGGCAACTGGATCAGATCAAAAGTATGTTAAGAAACCTTAGTATATACAATAGAATAAGGTGATCTTCCTATTGCACTATGATCAACATTGTTGTATATAAACTCTACTTATTATAATGCAATATACTATTAATTTGGCCTATCTCCATAAATACTTCGTATTAGATTTCCCAATGTCCTATTTACAACTTCAATTTGCCTATTAATCTATGGATGAGTTGTGTTGCTAAAGTTCAAAGACGAATCAAACAACTTCCATAAAATCCTCCAAAAATAACTCACAAATTTGTTGTCTCTGTCAAAAGTAATAGTCTTCGATAGTCCATGCAACAACACAACTTTCATAAAAAGCAATCTTGCAACAATAATTGCATCAAAAGTTTTTCGAAAGAGAATAAAATGAGTCATTTTCAAAAATCTGTCAACTACCTTAAAAACTGAATCAACTCCCCTGAGTTTTTTGCAATCCCAAAATAAATCTATGAATTAGTCCTCCCAAATATATTTAGGGAACAAGTAAAGACATGTATGACCCTGTATTTTTAGATTGGTCCATTGCCCTTTGACACACTATACATCTCTTAACAAACCTATAAACCTGTCTCCTCAATTGTGGCCAATGAAATCTCGTTAAAAATAGAGTTCAAATCTTTATTTTATTGATTATTCCACTAGGAATTTATATAACATAGAACAGTTACATATTAATTAGAAAACTTTCCTAAACAATAATTTCCTAAACTATATTTGTACAAATTCTAAAAATAAATACATATAATTTTAAAAAATGAATACATATATTTTTTCTATACTCCCCCTCAAGCTGGTGAATTAGAACTTCCCATTCCTAGCTTGGACATAATCCTCTCAAACGTTGAACTATTCAACCCTTTGGTGAGAATGTCTGCAAATTATTCATGTGTTGATACATATGGTGTGCACATTAAGCCACTTTCCAATTTTTCCTTGATGAAATGCCTGTTAATCTTAATGTGCTTAGTTCAATCATGTTGAATTAGGTTGTGAGCTATGCTTATTGCTAACTTATTGTCACAATAGAGTTTCATTGGCCTAACCCAATTAATCATTAAGTCATCAAGGATGATTTTCAGCCATAGTAGTTTACATATGCCTTGTGCCATTGCACAAAATTCTGCCTCAACGTTAGACCGTGCAAGCACACTTTGTTTCTTACTTCTCCATGTCACTAGATTTCCTCCAATAAAAGTGCAATACCCTGTTGTTGATCGCCTATCAACAATAAATCCTGCATAGTCTACATCAGTGTAAGCTTCAAGAGTTATGTCATTATCTTTTTCAAACAAAATCCTCCTTCCTAGTGTTCCTTTAAGGTACTGTAAAATCATATATGCAACTTGTAAATGAGTCTTTCTTGGGCTATGCATGAACTGGCTTATCAAGCTTACCGCATAAGCTATATCAGGTCTAGTATGACAAGTAAATGAGTCATCCGATAAGACACTGATACATTTCTCTGTTCACTATGGCATCTTCTTCTGCATTCCCTTGTTTATGATTCGGGTCTATAGGGGTACTTGCTAGTTTACATGTAGCTTAACCTGTCTCTTTAAGTAAATCAGTCACATGCTTCTATTGGGATATAAAAATCTCCCTTTTCGAATGAGATACTTTAATCTCCCCAACATCTTGATCTCGAATTCTTTAGCTAAGCATTGACTCAAAACCTGTTGTTCTCTTTCACCATTTCTAGTCAAAATGATGTCATCCACATACACTAGTAAGGCTATCATCTGTCTTGAAGCTGAGTGTTTGATGAACAAAGTATGGTCTCCTTAACTTTGTTTGTATCCTGAAGCCAACATAACTCTAGAAAATCTCCCAAACCATGTTCAAGGAGATTGTTTTAGACCATATAAAGCTTTATTTAACTTACACATTGTGTTAGTACTCATATTTTTCCCGTACTCAGGTGGGATTTCCATATAAATCTCATCATCTACTTCTCCATGCAGGAATGCATTTTTTACATCAAACTGTTGTAACTCCCACCCAAGGTTAGCAACTAGGGACAAAATGACTCTCACTATGTTCATCTTTGCAACTGGCGCAAACATTTCTAAATAGTCAATTCCATAAGTTTGTGTGTATCCTTTGGCTACTAACCTTGCCTTATATCTCCCAATCAACCCATTAGCCTTACATTTTACTGTATAGACTCATTTGCAACCTATAGGCCTCTTTCCTGTTGGCAATTTGACCAGTTCCTAAGTCCTATTTTTCTCAAGAGCCTCCATTGCAATATCCATGGCTTGCTTCCATTTTTCATCAAATAATGCCTTAGATAGGGTAGTAGGAAGGGTGACGGTGTTAAGGTTGACAAGAAAGGCTCTGTAGTTAAGGGAGAATTTTTGGAAAGAAAGGTAGTGTGACAAGGGGTATAGTGGTCTTTTTGTGCATTCTCTCTTTTCTTTCCTCAGGGCAATTGGAAGGTTCTAATCATCATCATTATTTTGTAATTCAGTTTCACTTTGTAAAGCTGGACAATCAGAAATTGTTACCTCATTTAAAGGACTCGAGTTAGATTCTTGAACTTGCACAAATTCTAGAATGTGAATGTCCCTTTTTTGTCTTGAGTACACCAAGTTCTTACCAAATCGCACGTCTTCAAGAACAGATTTTTCAAGGTTAGAAACATGTGGGCTAGTAGCTGCAAACTCAACTGATGTGGACTCAACAGGTGTGGCTTGAGGGGATTGAGTTGGTAGAGAAAGATCACTCAACTCAAGAAGAAAACTCTCCAAACTCAACTTATCTTCCCTAAAGCTCTCTCCCTGAAGATAAGGTTGGGTGAAATATGCTTCTCACTCATAGAAAGTGACATCTGTTGATACAAAAAATTTCTTAGATGGAGGATGATAACACTTATATCCTTTTTTAGTTGAGGAATATCCCAAAAAAAAACACACTTTAGGGCTCAAGGATCAAATTTCCCTCTATTTTGATTATGGACATGAACAAAGGATATACACCAAAAAATGCGAGGTGTAAGATGATTTGTGATGGACAAATTTGGATACAAAGAAGAAAGTACTTCCATTGGATTCTTGAATCCTAATACTCGAGTGGGAAGTCTATTAATAAGATATGTGGCCGTAAGAACAGCTTCCCCCCAAAAATATTTTGGAACACATTTTTTAAACAACAATGCTTGTATTTGATCTAAAAGATGTCCATTTTTCCTCTCAGCCACCCTATTTTGTTGTGGTGTTTTAACACATGAAGCTTCATGAATTATTCTCTCTTTTTCACAATAAGGAGTGATGATTTGATTGAAATAATCTAGAGCATTATCAGATCTTAGTCTTTTAATGCTCACACCAAACTGATTTTTTATTATTGAAAAGAAATTAAGGAACATAGATCCAACATCAAATTTATGCTTGAGCAAGAAAACGTAAGTGACTTGAGTATAGTCATCAATGAAAGTTACAAACCATCGTGCTCCAAAAACATTAGAAATAGTGGAGGGACCCCAAATATCTGTATGAATAAGATAAAAAGGAAAAGTACTTCTTTTATTACTTATAGGAAAAGGTATACGCTTGTGTTTAGCAAGCTCACAAACCTCACAATGAAGACTCTCAACATTAAGTTTAGAAAATAATGAAGGAAATAAAACTTTAACACAATCCTAAAAGATGGATGACCTAAACAGCAATGATAAAGGAAGGCTCTTTCTTTATTGGATAAGATGGATTCAGAAATGAAAAAATGAGAAAATTTATTCTTGAAATCGCTCGCTTTAGTTGGCTCTTCAAGGCAATAAAGACCATCCTGTTCTTTAGCAAGTCCAATCATCCTCCCCAAATCCTTTTCCTAAAATATACAATAATTATTGTAAAATATCACCTTACAAGACAAATCTTGTGTGAGTTTTTGTATAGAAATAAAATTGGTGGATAATTTGGTAACATAGAGGACATTTTTTAAGGTTATGGATGAGTTGATTCGAACATCTCCTATATCAGCTACAGTTGCTAAGGTTCCATCTGCAGTGGCAATTTTCTTATTACTTGGACATGGAGTGTGTGGAAAAATATTTGGAAAAGTGGGTCATATGGTCGATGGCTTCTGAATCCATGATCCAAAAGTGTTGTAAGGGTGTTTCTAAGACATTAAATCCAAATGAAAGAAGCTTCTCACCTGAATATGCCAAAGAACAAATACATGAAGGTTTCTCCATGTTACTAAGGAAGGATTTCACCCTTTCAATCTCCTCTTGATTCAAACCGGTTGGCTCCTGTCCATTCTCTTCCTTTATCACATCAATAGCAATGTGAGCCTGTCCTAGGCCACTAGATGGACTACTTTTCTACCCCCACTCACGACTTGAAGGCCTCCCGTATATATCTAGCATTTTTACTTAGTGTGATGCCACTTTTTACAATAAGTACACCATAATTCTTCTCGATTCATGCTCTTGAACTGAACACGTTTTATAGCTTCAAAACTAGTATTTCTTTATACTCCTCCTAAACTAGTTTTGGAATTTTTAGCTATCATGACCGAGCCATCTGTGGGAGAAGACTCAAACATTAGAATCCTCCTACTTTCCTCACCCCTAATAATGGCTACTACCTCATTGAAGCATGGAATCTCCTGTTTTCCAGGAATTTGAATTCTAACTTGATCAAATTCAGGATTCAAACCAACAAGAAAATCATAAACTCTATCTTGTTCGATAAAATTCTTGAGAATTGCAATATCTTCTAAATACCTGTTTGAATCACCCTATAGTGACCACATTCTTGCCATAGGGATTTTAGTTGATTAGCATACTCTATCACTATTTTGTTTCCTTGTTTTGCAGCCATAGTCTTAACCGTCACCTCTTATACCTGAGTTGTATCTTTAGCCTTTGAATATATTTGTTGGATTGCATCCTAAATATCCTTGTCTATGGCTATAAACATCACTATATCACTTATCTCAGGGATCATAGAGCTCCATAACCACGCCATGATCATAGAATCCTCCTCATCCCATTTCTTAAACAATGGGTCTCCTAGTTGTGGTCCAATTCCAGTGATATGACTTATTTTCCCTTTTCCTTTCAGAATGGTTCGAATTAATTGAGACAATTTCAAATAGTTCTTCCCATCCAACCTATATGCTACTGGAATGTGTTGTAATTCTCCAGGTTGTTGGAAATGATTTCCATCCTCCATAGTTCGAGTAACGTGATCAAATTGTGTTGTAATTTCAGACATTACAACCAGATCAACATGCTAAGCACACCAAGCCAAACACGCACAATCAAGCAATACACAAAGTCAAAGCTGCCCTCTCACATGGATTCTGGTGACCCTAGCAACGCTGCTAGAACAACAGAAGATGATAGGAATGTAGAAGATGGAACACGGATTTCGATGACCCTAGTGACTCCGACGACCAACAAAAATGTTAATGAAGATGAAACACGGATTCCGGTGACCCTACTGACTCCAACGACCAATAGAAACATCGATAACAGATGGAACACAGATTTCAATGACCCTAGCGACTCCGACAACCAACAGAAATGTCGACAAAGACGGAACACAGATTCCGTTGACCCTACTGACTCCAGCAACCAATAAAAAGGTCGATACCAGATGGAACACAAATTTTAGTGACCCTAGTGACTCCAACGACCAACAAAAATGTTATTGGAACATGGAACACAACGTCGATGAAGATGGAACATGGATTTCGGTGACCGTACTGACTCTGGTGACCAACAAACACGTCACTAACCTAACCCAAAATACTGACGCTAAAAATTGACACACCACAGTGGTTTTTGCAATTCGTAGGTTGATCACTTCAGTTCCTACCAGGCGTTGATGAGAATGGAAAAAAATCCGACGACCCACCGCAGATAAGAGTTGATCAAGGTTACAAAGCAACTTAGAGTGAGTCAATAATAAATAAATAAATAAATAATTCTGGCAATGAAGGTCGAAGAAATTAGGGTTTCAACAATAAAGGTCGAAAAAATTAGAGTTTCGGCGATGAAAGCCGAAAAATTCCAATTTTGTACTCCTAAAGCCCTGATACCATGTCAAAAATAGAGTTCAAATCTTCATCTTATTAATTATTCCACTAGGAATTTATATAACATAAAATAGTTACAATATTAATTAGGAAACTTTTTTAAAAAATAATTTCCTAAACTATATCTGTGCAATATCTAAAAATAAATATATATAATCTCTAAAAAATAAATACATATATTTTTTCTACAAATCTCTCTTTCATTGTTGCAAGAGTCTTATCATAGCTTAAATGTCCTGCAAGTCCTCCATGCGATTTCTAAGTAAGAGATGATTGAGACAAGCATAACTTATTCTCATGCATTAAGTATCCATTATGCACATAAAATCCATTAATTAGTAGATTTTGAGAAGCTCTCTCCAAATATCAATAGAATCCTCATCATGCTCACATTCACCTTTAAGTTGCTTAAATTGTACAATTTCATTACTCAATGTGAGCAACAAGGGTGCTCTTTGGCTCAAAGTATTAGTAACTCTATTATAAACACCAAATTTGTGCTTCAACATGAAAGGAAACTTTTGCAAGAACTGATACCACTTGGCATGATTGTTATTACTAATCCTCTTTTGATTATTAAGGTATTTGAAAGCCTCGTGATATGAATATAACACAAAATCCTTAGCTACTAGGTTGTGCTCCCAAGTTCCACTTTTGCTTGGCCTCAATCAACTTCTCATTGAAGAATGTCATTGGTCTCTCTTATTAGGATAGAACAACTCATATTCACACTCCATTAGTCTTACATTATGCTTTAAACAACTTGTTGAAATCTAGTAATGCCAAAATTGCAGCGATACATAGCTTTTCCTTTAAAATTGCAAAGCTATTGGCTGACTCTTCACCCCACTAAAACTTTCCTTTCTTTAGACAATTTGTCATGAGTGTAGCAATGGTGCTAAAGTTTCTAATGAAATGCCTGTAGAAAGTGGCTAATATAAGGAAACTTCGCAATTCCAATGCATTCTTTAGCATAGGCCACTCTTTGATTGTCGTAATCTTAGAGTTATCCACATGAACACCTTTAGCAAATAGAACATACCCCAAAAATAACAATATATTTGTCATAAAGCTACATTTCTTAAGGTTAATATAGAATTTATTCTCTGGTAATGAGATGACACTTGCCTTAGATGCAACAAATGATCTTCTTCTAAATCTCTATAGATCAGAATATCATTAGAATATACTACAACAAACATTCTAATAAAATGTTTTAATACCTAATTCATCAAGCACATGAAGGTACTAAGAGCAATAGACAATTCAAATAGTATCACTAACCATTCATATAACCCCTCCTTTGTTTTAATTGTTATCTTCCATTCATCCCTTGGCTTGATTCAAATACAAGGGTACCTATTCTTAAGATTAACCTTTGAGAATCACTTAGCACCATGTAACTGATCCAACATGTCATCTACACTCAAAATTAGGAATTTGTAACCCATAGTGATCTAGCTTATGGCTCTACCCTCAAGACACATTCTCAAAATTCTATCCTTTCTTTGGAGTTAATAATGTAAGAACAGTATATGGACTTATGCTTTCCTATATAAATCCCTTTCACAACAATTCTTCCACCTTCTCTCTCAAAATCTCTCTCCTTCAAATTCAATTTGTAATATGGCAAGTTTGATAAACTTGCTTTGGGAATTAAATCAATATAATATTGAATATCCTTCAAAGGAGGTAGTCCATTAAGAATTTCTAGCATTATTTTCTTAAACTCCCACAACAAAAGATGCACTACTTCTAGGTACTGAAATATGAACCTCCTTCGTTTCTTTAACTTCAAAACCAAACTCATGAGTTATAAATAAAAGTGTACTCTTCTTCTCAAGTGATTCTGACTTACCCTTCAAAGACAATAATGTTTACTTTACCCCATTCTTCTCCACCCTATATACATTACTTTGACCTAAATGTCAGGCATATATATCATATTTCTAAAGCCTTCCGAACAATAAATGACAAATATCCATATCAGCTATATTACAATAAAACTTCATCACAATATTTACCAATGGAAAATAACACCTTACAACATTTTGTCACCTTTATTTTTCCTACTTCTATTTTGAACCACCCTAATGTATAGGGCTTTGGATGTTTCTCCATCAAGCCTCAACTTGTCCACTGCATCCCTTTCGATGATGTTCTCACAACTTCAATTGTCAATGATGACTCTAAACACTTTATCTTTGATAGTGCATCTAGTTCTAAATAATTGATATCTTTAAGTTTGATCTTTTTGCCTAAGAGATAACATTAACCCCTAAAGCATATACATTTGACCCTTTTCTTCATACTCCTCTTTGTCATCTCCAACCAGTTTACAATGGATTTCATCAACCTCTTCATCCTTTTCCACAATATTCCTTGTTTTCTATAAAGGACACTAACTAAATTCGTGTCTAGACTGATTGCATCAGAAATACCTATCCACTGTAGGCTTAATATAAGTATTCTCAACCTTTCTAGCCTCCCTTTCTTTTATATCAGTTACATGACATTTGCCTACAACCTTTTCCTTTCGATAACATGTATTTCCGCTACTATTAGTAGCCCTTACAGCTGATTTTGACATAGATTTTGACTTTTCACCAATTTCTACAGCCTTGCACCCATCTGCATAATTCCTCCTACTCTTTTTATATTTTATAAGCTCTACTTTCAAAGCCATGTTTTTAGCCTTTGAGAAGGTATGAATTACTTACACACCAATTGTATCTCTTAGCATTAGTTTCAACCCATTCGAGAGTATCTTGCAACTTGTTGTGCCTCTAATTGGAAGAAGTTATTCCTCTCTACTAACCTCATGAATTCCATGGTATATTCATATATAGACCTATTCCCTTGTTAACAACTTTGATATTGCTAAAACAAAATCCATTCATAATTAGGGGGTAGAAATTCCTTTTTCAATAAATCCTTCATCCTATACCAAGTTCATATAGGACCTCTTCCATCACATGCCTTTCTAGATTGAATCATTTCCCTTGATAACTCTATTCTCTAGTGGAGTTTCCTAATAATCAAAGAATCGATTCAACTCCACAATTTAATTAAAAAAATCTTCTATTCCGAAATAATCATTAAAACATGAAATGTCAACTGTCAATTGAAAATCTCCAAAATGTTTGTCATCTCTATAAGCATTGCACCTTTCAAGCCCATAATAAAGCTATTAGCAATCATATCCACATAGATAAAGGTCATCTTCTTCCTTCAACTCATCATCATCATAGGCATACTACTTATAAGTAGAAGCAAGCCTATCAATAAGGTCACCATGAGTCAAATCTATCCCTAGCCTTCTATTGCTATCCTATCTCGTGTGCACCAATTTCTAAAGCATCTAGGCATTCTATAATCTCCACTTGTTGCTCAAGACATTAATCCAAATGCTACAATGCATCATTCCGTTAGGAAGGAACTCTAGCCTCCTACTCATCATCACGAAAGTTGTCTCCATCACCACCACTAGTTACCATCTCGCTTTGCTACCAATTAACGCAACGTAAAGTGTACTTAGAAAATAAAATGAAATGAAATAATTTGTATTATCAATAAGAATTCAATAATCATCCTTAACAAATATTTATAGGCTAGAAATTCTAAACTAATAAGGAAATTGAACAAAAATTGAATAAAAAACTAAATAAATCAAAACAAGCTTTCCTAATCTAAATAAGGAAACTCTAATAAATTGACACAATATGGAAATCAAGGATTTTGATCACTAAAATAGCACCATACGACGAAATTGTTTGTACCAGATCAGAATAGACTCAAATAAGTTTTTATTGACATATTATAGGTTCTACAACTCTTTGAAAGTAAAAGTTATGAAGCTTTAAAGTTTAACTTTCGAAACTAAGCCTCTACCATAGATTGGGTACTTTTTGACTCCTTGATAGCTTTGACAACTTCTAAATTGTTCAAAACGTGGTTTTTGACTGCCTTCTAAATCCTAGCTTTTGGTCCAACTATCTCTACTAATAATTTTGCTTCTTTTGTTTCTATTGTTCTTGATGGTCGAGTTGTTCCATAATTTAGAGTCCTAACTTGCCCACGTAAGAGGTTTGTAAAATGATTCGATATAGATGAGCAATGAGCAATAAGCAAAGGCTTGAAATTGCTAGTGTATGTGAAGTCTAGGTCAAACTGTGATGGTCAAATGTATACTTCGTCAAATATGAAGTAATGCTTAGATTGTCTATAGTGTTGCCCCTTGGATATACTAAATTATTATTGTTATTACGGCATAGTGATATTTGGTTGTATATAGAGTTTTCATGGGGTCTGTTTGTTATAAGAGGAGTTAGTTTCAATAACTCTCTCCAAAAAGATACTCTATTTCTTAGTTTTATGGTGGATGTTGATTACAGTACGGAGGACCCTGTTGGTAAATGTTATTGGTATCATGTAAAGAAAAACGTGCATTAGCAATACGACAGCAAGTCCAACTTTACTTGAATGTTTCATAAGTGAGCTTTATGGTGAGAAGAATATACGGAAAAGTAAAGGCTTAGAAACATTAGGAGTACTCAATGTCTTAGGGTGTCCTGACCAATGGGAATGGAGAGGTGGCATTGGTCCCTGGCATTGGTCCTCAGGGAATTTATAGCTAGACGTAGATGTTGGAGCAAATAGCTAGTGTCATCTAGTTGCATGATGATGGGCGCTCGCCTATATTAGTCCAATGCACAAGATAAATCTGAGGATGGTTGGGAAGGCTGAAGATTTGATGTTAAATTCTGGCAGAGCTCAAGTATTTATATTGAATTATCAAAATTCAAGTCATTGTAGGGATCATTTTTAATGTACGTATTGAATTCAACATAGTATTTTCCACTTTTAGAATTACTTGTGGCTCATGTTATTATTTCCTACATCAAGGAATCATTAGAGTTACACTCTGTAAATATACTTTTTAGTTTATTAACGAGTTATGAAAATTTGGGTAGAAATTGGGTAGGATCCAAAATTGTGTATATAGTTGTTTCGTGATTTAAAGGGATATGCACTTCTGTTATTACACCTTTTGTAAATCTATTTTAATTTTGGTGTGGTTTTTTACACCAAATTTAGGGTTTTCAAGTAAAATCTAAATGTAATTTCTTTATCTATTTTCTTTGTGTCACCTTTATAGTGTATGTTTTGTTTTGATCTATCATAAAATATTGTACTGCCGCCCTGCTTATTACAACATCAAGCTTAATCACACTAATGTTGTAATACATGGTACTTGTCTTAAGGTAATAAAATAGTTGAGGTTACAAAAGGTTTGAAAGGCTTACTACATCCTTATGGTATGCGTAGCACACCTCAAATGAGACATACTGATGCATCACTTTACAGGCATGTACACGGATTTTTGCGATATATTTAATTTATACTATAGAGGGAGATATATATAAATTGATAATTTATGGACATCATGTAGAGTTAATTTTTAAAATTTCAAAGAGATATTTATTTTGTATTATGAAATAGATTTTTGATAAAGTTGGTAATGGACTAAGGGATGAGGTAAGTGAGCTAAGAAACATCAAAATTATGTCATTTAGTTTTAACAGTTATTTATTCCGAACTCAGCAATTCAAAATTCTCCATATCTTTCAAATTGTAGCCTAGTTCTTGGATCCTTACGTTAATTAATTCAATGAATGGACTGACTTGGATTTACTCAATATCGGACTATACCCACAACTACATGATTCTAATTAGTCCATCTACTACTATGTATGCTTAGAGAGGAAATGATCCATATGAAATTATTTTTGGGTGAGGGGGGTGGGGGTGGGGTTGGAAAAAAATAAATATATAAAGGACGAAAAAAAAATAAAAAAATGACGTTCATATAAATGCACGGTCTCTAGGCATGTTAATTTTATCTTTACCAGCAAATTCCCATGCAAGTAACAACCAGTCTAGTTTGGTATAGTTCTTCGGAAGTTAACAAACATTCTCTCTCTATCTGGCTTGGACTTTCATGGGGTTGACAAAAAAGTCATCTCTCCAAAGGCCATAACCTCTAAACTTCTAAGAAAGTCCCAACATGGTTGAAAACATGCTCAGTCTGAAGAAATCTACTTCGTAGAACATCTATTTCCAGAACAAAAATATATTTAAATCTGTATTTACCTAAGTTATAGTTGATGTTCTTTGATTCTAATAAGGGCTTTGCTTTAGGGCCACTAAATGAGGATACAAAATTGGCCTTGACTAAGTCCTCGTTTTTACATTTTTTTTTTTTTTGGTGCTATTTCTATCTGGACTGGATTTTTCTCATGTAGTAGGTTTTGCTTTGTATGTACCATACAAAAGTCACTCGGAGTTAATGCCACCTATGACAAATATTGTAGAGGAACATGGAAACCCAAACAAGTGAAGAATATCGAGGAGAAAAAGAAAGAGACGTTACTATTCTTTCGCTTCAAAGGTTCCATCGTATTGTGTAATATATCATTTCTCTGGCTCCACTAAACAGCTAACTGCAGGCATTTTCGTACGTTTTCCCCTAACCCTAGCTAGCAGGGGCAGATTAGAGAGAGAGAGAGAGAGAGAGAGAGAGAGAGAGGAATAGCAGCATTGAAATTCTTAATCACAATGCTACTTTTTGATTGAATTCACAAACGTTATATGTTTATCGGAAAACCATATGATAAGCAAAAAAAAAGATATAAAAGAAGGATTATTTGATTTTCATGCTAGTATCCGGAAAGGAAAATGCAAAGGGCTTATACTGCCCTCTTTTGCTATTGAATAATATAAATATGTATTTTTTGGGTAAGTTAATTTCATCATTTGATGTATATACTAGCCACGTTGGAGAAATTAGCATTTGTTAATGAGCGACACAACCCAGCCTGACCAACATCCCAGGAGAAAAGTTCAGTATGGAAATCGTTGTTTCCAAATTTAATTGAGAAAATTTAAACATCTCTCCAAGAAGGCTTCAAGGCTTTTACTTCATCAAAAAAAAAAAAATTAAGGTGGGGGGAAAAGTTACAAAAAGAACCCAGAATTACGAGAGTCAAGAACGAAAAAAAGGTATGGCAAAAGTTTGCCGAAACAACCTAGGATGGATTTATATTTGATCATCGATAAAAGACATGCTAGAAACTCGGGATCAGTTAAAATTAGAAAGCTGAATATCAATTAGTAGAAGCTTAATAATACGTCCATAACATACACATATAGCAGATAATACCTGAGACTGGCGAATTCATAGAGCTTTCCTCGCTGAGAGAAGATTATGAGAGCAACTTCAGCATCACAAAGCACCGAAAGCTCAAATGCTTTCTTCAATAGACCGTTTCGCCGCTTCGAAAACGTCACTTGCCGGCTCGTTGCATTTTCTATCCGCCTCATCTGAGTCTTCCCTCGCACCATCTTCTTATTTCTATATTCATCACAATTACAACAACATGTAAGCTGATAAGTACTAAAATTTCTTATTAAGAAAAATTGCACAAATATAGATGTAGAATGAAATGTGCTTTTCCTTGTACCAAATTAACGGCACGACGAGAATGAAGTTCCTGATAGAACAAAAGAGGGAAAATTACTAACTAACTGCAAATCAAGACTGATGATTGAAGGCAAATATGGACTAAAGACCCCTTCTATAGTCAAGAAGTGAAAAAAAAAAAAGCTTATCTGACATATGAGATAAAACTAGTAAAAGAATATCTTACCAATTGCGAGAAACCCAGATCCTTTTTCCAGGGGGATATAGTTGAAAAATATACCAAATAAGGAAAAAGAATCAAGATCTGAGGACTCTGAATGATACCCAGATGAAGCAAATTGGAGATATTTGATAGAAGGAGATAAATATTTTTTCTGGTTGGAGGATTTTTCAGTGTGGGTGTGGGTGTGGGTGTGGGTGTGTGTCTTCTCCAATTATGTCACTAGATGGGGCAAAGCAAAATAGACAAACGCAACTTTCCTTATTCATACATAGTCTGCATTTCTTAGGCTCCTAAAGA
This sequence comes from Laguncularia racemosa, assembly GCA_037954665.1. NCBI lineage: Eukaryota > Viridiplantae > Streptophyta > Magnoliopsida > Myrtales > Combretaceae > Laguncularia > Laguncularia racemosa. The sequence goes on from JBBMOL010000035.1 coordinate 4,012,695, forward strand.
GAACACCTTAAAGAAGAAACAAAGAGGTTTAAGTATTTTATAATATATAATAAACATAAAATAAAAGCCCCCTCGAGCGTGAAACAAAACCTCATCCTTTACTTTTTTTGGTAAAAATAATACTCCACCACCAAAAAAAGAAACCCCATATAAAAGGGGAAAAAAATAGAAAAGTAAAAGAGGATAGAGTAAGAAGCAAGTTGGAAAAGTCTATGATAGCTGATGGAAACGACATCAAGTGGGAGAGTGAGAGTGAGAGAGAGAGAATCTATTCTAACTAAATATTACAAGTTTTTTTTTTCTTTTTTCTTTTTACTGAAAATAGAATCGAAACCACACTTTTGACCTTTCGTTGGTTTCCAATTTTGATTGTTGTAAAGCAAAGGGGCAAAATTGTAAATAATGCAATTTGTTTTTTAAAATTATGCAAGTAGGATATGAAGTAATGTATGAGTTTTTAATAAAAAATTATAATGAAAACACATACACTTTAAGTGCTTTTAATATTTTATTCACGGAATATTTCTTTTCCAACCCAATTCATGTAATATTTTTATAAAATTATAATTTTTTAGGTATTTTGCCCTAAAGCAAGGGGTGTTGAGTTTGAAAAAAAAAGAAGAAGAAGAGGGAGAGGGGTGGAGAGAGACAAGGCAGGTACAATGTTAGCAACACGTTAACATCGTCCGTACAGTTTGTACACGTAGTGGACCAATGGGGAGCCGAAAACTCAGAGTGTAAGGATCACCTCACTTTTCGTCATTAAAAATCTAGGACAGTTCACACCACTCCCCTCTATAACTTCACATGGGGTTCAACAACCGTCGTCTTAAGTTGAGCCACGTCGGTTCACAACTTCAAAACCAACAAACGAACGTTTTCCATATTTTCCTAGTGTCAGTGTCACACTCACAGATGGTCCCCTCGCCGCTCGACAAGATGGAAGTGGAAGCGGAAGTCCTTAGCTTTGTGGTAAATTTTAATTAAAATTCTTAATGTTTTAAGTGGATGATTTATGCCCATTAAATTTAGGATTAATATCTAAAGTTTAAGTAATTTTTTAATTAAGCATTTAAACTTTCCAAATGCCAAATTAATTATCCACTTGTAGTTTATGTTACTAACATCATTAGTCTCCCAGCAGGCTTCAACTCCCAAATAATTGAGTTTTAGGAAAATCTCTTGGACCTGTTGTCGAATGGATATGACCAAATAATAGCAAAGTTGAAATCATCATCGCCGTCAATGATAACAAAAAAAGATACACCGCCATTACTCTATGAAAGAGGTGTGTTGGGATTGCTTATCGCCAGAGTCGCATTTGCTGTCGGATTCTCCCTTAGAAAGCAGGAAGTCGTACTGTTGATGCTGTCGCTGTGGAGGATGGCTTGAGAACATGAGATTGCTTGAGATGGAGTAAGAGCTCTGCCACCATGGAATTTCTCTTCCTTCGTGAGGGTTAGGAGTACGTGTCTAATAAAAAAGACCGATGTCGCAGAGGTAGGGGTGAGGGGCTTTTTCTTCCTAGAGACATAGGTAGGAGAGAAAGACGAGTGATCTTTACTATTATTTATTTTGAATAAGTAGTGTTGTTAAATATCAAATAATACTCAAAAGCTGATTTGGTTATTCTTTGTGATTCCTTTAAGTTGAAATATGATATGGCAAATTCAAACTTGAAATCTGTTTTCCATTTTAATGAATATTAGATGTGTCATGTATTTATTGGCCTGCAAAGCCATCTAATCTAATAGATATTAACAATGTTAGTTGATATAACAACTTTAGTAATGTAACGTTTAATTAAGTATTGGATTTGGTAATAAAAAAGGTTAGATAATTAATTAAAAAATGATTTAAAGTTTAGATACGATGTGCGCTATTATTTTTTAAATTTATAATAAATAATTAAATGATTTATTCAGTTCCTCTATGTTAATGCTATTCTATACATTATAAAAAAAAATAGTTATTATAATAATATAAAATTAATGAATTTAAATAATTCATTTAAAATTTAAAGATGTAATGTAATTTCGTTAATGATTGTAAGGGACTTATATAAACCCACCGAACCCAAGAGGTTATTGACTTTTGGCGGAAGCATAGAAGACCTCAAGCATGCTTTTATTATAAAACCCCCCATATTATGAGTAAATAGTTAAATCATTGCCAGCATAATCACAAAAGACTTAATTGACTTTTGTCACACCGAGATTAAATCAATACCAGTATAATGATTGACAAGTGAGCAGTAACTAATGGTAATTTTAAATATTTGTTTTCTTATGAAACTTTAGGAAAATTAATGAATTTGACCGCTAAATATTCAAATTTGGATTCAATAATAGGATAATCAATATAATAATATTGATATTTTCTTTTAAAATAAAAAAGGTAAATAAATATTCGAGCAAGCATTTTTTTTTTTTGTTGTTTTATTCTAGTTTCTCAACGTAAACACAATTTCCAATGTTGTCTATGCAGATATTTGAAAACTAAAATAGGAAAGGAAATTGATGTTGAAGATGGAAGCAGTTTTTGTTGAGTAACATGGCCTTAATAGTTTTGATTCATCGTTAAATATGTAGATTTTATCTTTGGTTATCCACTTCAAACAATGTTTCATATAGTCTTAAATTGATCATCTTATGCAAATATCAATTTTAGTGCAAATTAGATTATGGACGAACCAGAGCTTAAAATTCTATCGAATTAATTCAATTGTAAAATTTGCATATATGTGTAGGATAGTCATCAGTTGCACACAATGCCATATTTTTTTTCCCCAAAACTGTTATTCCCAAACGACTTTCAGCCCCAAACTATGCTTGGACTTGAAATCAACCCAAAGCATTAAGCTTAAATTAAAAGTATGCCAACATTGAATTGAAAAGAGCCACCTGCAAAACTAATAAACATATAAGTGTGTGTAAGGGGAGACCTAAGTTTAAACTACTTAAAAGGCGATTTTCCCTCCTTTTATTTTTTAATCTGGCATGTATGAGGCACGCACCCAAATAGGTTGTCTTCAATCTTCCCTCTAGTAAGCTTAATCTTATTTTTTGACATTTCAATGTTTTTTTGTGTGTGTGTTACTATAGATTATAAGACCCTCTTTTTTAAATCATGGCTAAAAGCAATTATGATTTAACTAATTGCATGAAATCTATCATATTAAGAGCATTTTATACGGATTATGATTGAAACTAAGCTTTAGCTTAGATGAAGCTTATTAATGGAATCTTGAAAACTCTATCCAATTGTACTATCCCAAAAAAATAATCTAAAGAAAAGAAACATTTGGTAAACTTCCCTTAAAGCTTTCTCAAATAAAAACCTTAACAAGTTCTTTCTATTTTAATGTAAGATTCAGTCTAAAGCTTAAACTAATCCATTAAATTGGTTTTAAGAGAAACCCTACCTAAGTGCGATTATATAAATTATAAACAATTGCCTCTCAAATAGACCTATTCCTACTACAATCAAGTGGTGTTACTTTCCACTCTTTTGAGCAGATCTAAGCATTGTTTGATCAAGCTTTTTAGTCATCTAAGTTAATATAGCTGAAGGATTAGTAGAGACATGCTTTGTGCTTTACACCTCTTTATAACAACCTTTCTTCCCTTCAATAATTACATGTAAAATATCCTTGTTCATTCAAATTATTATAAATAAAAAATGGAAGCTCAAAAGTGATATGCATAGAATTTAAAAAATAAATAAACCTATTCCTACCTCTTACACTTTTCCCTATCAAAAGCTTCTTCTTTCAAGGAGGACTTTCTTCAATTAAAGAATTTCACTTGTTAAGGTCTTAACTTTTCTCTTCCATCATTGTTGATTTAAGATTTGCCTAGCCCTAAAATAAAATGTTGTGAATTTATGATTTATGGCAAGTGATGGTGATAAGAGTGATTTCGAGTAGAGATCTTATTATTGTCAAAAGAGGCGATCAAGTGTAGATAAGTACTTTTCTTAGCCGTAATTGTCAAGTTTTTAAAGTTCTATAATTAATTTTGCTCTTTTAGAAGTTCTAGGTGGTTGTGGCATTGAGTTGTAGAAGGTGTATGCATGTTACAATTGTGGTTGAAATCAGCCTATATTAGAGGCTAGTCAACCAACTTAGTATAAGGTTAGTTTGTGTGCCCTTTTATGAAAAAATAAATAAATAAAAATAATATAGTAATAATAGTAATAATAACAATAAGAAGCATAGTCAAGTTATACTAGTGTTATGGGACATTTTTATAGATGGTAGTGGACTATTATGCCAATGGTTGATTCAGTATTATTTTAGTAAGACTAACTTGTTTGGTTTTGGAATTGCTATTGAGATACACATATTGGATACATATGTGTGTATTTATGTATATATGTATGTATGTATGTATGTATACATGTATGTATGTAGGAATGAATGTAGAGCTAAACAACTGGAGCGTATGGGTTTTCCTTAATTAAATAAATATTATAATCATTCATTGGAAAATGTATTCTTGTTATTGTAGTTGTATTGCATTTATATATGTAATAGGATCTTGTTAATAATTGCTCTTAGAACATTTTTTTAAACTTAATGAAATGAAAAATTCCTTTTAGGAAATGATTAAGAGTGTTTGGTGTATTTTGTTAGAGGTTAAAAGAATAATTTTTTTTCTAATCTTTTCATTATAATTTGTGTATTAATTGCAATATAACTATTAATTTATAAAAAAATAAAATAATACATAAAAGTAGTTTAAGTTTTGTTTTCAACAAAAATAGATTGAATAGGAAATTGCAAGTAGAGTCAAAATAGCAAATTGACATGAATATAAATATTCTAAGATTTCTTTTCTTGATAACTTTGCAAAAATGTTTTATTAGCAATGATAAAAAAAATATCAATTTGAATAAGAGTTATTATGCAAGTAATTGCTCAATATCCACATTCAAATTCATAATATTAATTGTAAAAAGAAAATGTTAGTAAAGTAAGCCATATAATTGGTAAACTTACTAATAATTTATGCAATAATACTAGAATAATTGTAAAATAGGCAATCTCGACAAAGGTCCAAACATGAATGCATGACCAATACAAGAGTATCTTAGCCAGCTAGATTGCTAAGTCGACTAAATCCATATCATAATCATACAATGCAAGTTAGCCATGCCAAAATGCAACTAGATTTCTTATTTGTTAATGCCTAGGCTAGTTCCTAAATGTGAAGCTTGGCATCTAGATTACCTCAACAAGATTAGGCTTTTCTCAAGTGCCTACAAACCATACCTAGTTGAACTCTTCTTACTAAGTAGCTGACAACGAAAGTTAGGGGCTAGTCATATATATAGATTTCAATCTTTGGATCTCCAAGCATTATTCTAGCCTACAAGGACCATAATTAACAATAAAATGGGCCTTGCACCAATATTCCTTGTTTGGTGTCATGTGGATAGTGTTTAGTATAAGAATTTTAGAATATTTAGGACAGAAGACCTTCATACACCTATTATAATCCTAGCTATTGGCCTCACATATAAAAGACTTTTAAGGCCTTATTCGTAAAGGATCCTAAAATCCCTAAATTTGAGACTAATATTGTTGGTTACAATTCTCCAATTATATTCTATGGACTTTGAGTGTTGGAGTATACATGTCGAGGTTACCTCTGACACCCTCTTAGCTTCCATTTGAATTTTTGTAGGCTGCACTTTAAGCCCATCTAGTTCCCCATTTAACCTTCATGAACTCGAGAATTCTCACTAAAGATATTACTTATTTTAGGATTTTATTTACTTAAGATTTTAAGATATATCGACGCAACACCTGATACTACTCTTTGCTTTAAAACTTAGCCTACCTTTATACATTATAGACTTCCTAAAGTTGGTTTTCTTCCTTCTTTGAATTTTAAAAGATAAAACTTCTAACTTTTCTAGAGGAGATTATGAAAATAACATAACATATCAATGGAATAGCACATAGTCAATACATAGCCAACTTATCAATTGTGTAAAACATACAATTTATCCAATTTAGTGTAGAGAAGTTCACAGAATGAACAATTTTACAACTGAAATATTTGCAATTTTTTCATAATGAATAATTGACACTGTCACATTGATTGATTACAAAGTATACTATTTTCCAGGGTAGAATAACATAATACATCTGAAAAAATTAAAGTTCAAAATGCCTTTTTATTTCAAGTATGGTATATATGCAATCCATTTAGGCTAAAATACTATGATGCTAGTGAAAGGATTAACATTCCCAAATACTTTAAGCCAAACGTAAAACTTTGTTCTAATTATAGATAATTATATTAGGTAAATCGATAAGACGCCAGAATAAAAAGCATAATTTTATTGCAATTCGATGAACATGTTCACGTAGAAAATATGTTACTTCAAATTTCTTAAATAAAACATATTGCTACAATAATGAGTCTTAGGTTTGTTAACTAAGATTCAAGACCTTTCCAATTTGTTTAATTTCATAGTAACCAAAAATTTGTACTATGGACACAGCTACAAGGAATGGGTTATTAAGAAGCATCAAAGCATGGATTCATTTTATAAGACTTAATGCCCTTTTTCCTTTATATGTTCAAACTACACTCTTGTTGATACTTCCTAATGTCATTATTTTCCATAAATGCTGCCATGGTACGTCTAATTTGCAAATTATTTCATTCTAGAAGCAAACACTTAACATAAATTACATCCGTCCACTTAAATCAACATAAATCCATGTTTATAATTATTCTACTTTCAAAACTTGAAACACAGTGATTTGAAAATGAAGAACTATAAAAGTGTAGTATCTTCAAAAGTTCAAGTTATCATTTTAAATCTACACCATTTATAATCTTCGGGGGAAATCCTATTGATTTTATTTTTAACATAGATGGAAGATATATGTTATCACAATCTTGGACATGCTTTTGTCACGTAAACCTTTCATCATAAACCCAAGATTGAAAATTGTTTAATGACTAGAAGATAAACCGATGTGGGCAAGTAAGGATGATCATTTTATTTTATGTTATAGTACATTAGATTTGATAGGAGTTTATTAGATATTTTATTTTTAATTAAATTTTAAGTGACTAATTAATAATTATTAGATTACGATCATATCGTAAGGCTCATGTTTGATTTTACATTTTATATATATTCCTTCTTATTAGGGTTTTGAATAAAAAATTATTATTAAGTAAAGAGATGATTTTTTAAAAAAGGTGTAGTGCCTTTTGTTGGTCCTAGCTAATAATAAAAAAGAAGAGGGGGGGGCTATGAGGGGAGGGGGATAGGTAGTGGGTGGATGATACTTAAATTGATTATTATAAATTTAGAACTTTTCTTTCACACAATTTAACTCGATTCCCATTTTGACTATTATTGGTAGAGTTCTTTTAAATGAGTTAACATCAAATAACGATTATATTTAATATAAATAAATTACAAAAAAAAAAAGAAGTAGAGCTTAGGAAAATTAGGCAATGATAAATAATGATTTCACCTTATGCATCAATCCACTCTTTTAGTCTCCACCCATTGAAGTTTTGGTCATCTTTACCAATTCGTTCCACTATATCAAAGAATTAAAATTACACAAGTATCATAGTAATCATCCACTCTAAAGTCACTCAAATATAGCTTTAGTCACATAGCAAACAATCTAATAACTCTCTATTTTACCTCCTACTAGCTTCTTAAGCTATCTTATAGAACTAAATAGAATGCAAACTTACAAACAAAATTCAAATCAAATCATTTGAGGAAAAACAGCATAAGAAACCTGTTTTAGCACATCAAACAAATAGTATGATTTATTTGTTTGTTTTATTGTTGTTGCTATTGTATTGTTCTCTTTTGTGTCTTTATATTTAGTCTTGACTCCATATATTTATACTCTTCATGTCCAACGATCAATTTGTATGAGTTATTGCTCCATCAACTTAATATGGCATTGAGGTATTCTTCATTTGTTATGATCACTTTTTTTGAATAAAAATTCATTGCCTTTCCATTTGTGTTTTCAGCAAATAAATGGCTTTCCTTACTTTTTTGATAAATCACGGTGATATGATAATCCATATTTTAGTAGAATGGGTTAAATATAATTTTTTAAATATATTCAACCAATGGAGGTGAATCTTAACCTACCATATAAATTGTGATCCTTTATGACTTCAATGTCTTCATATTCTTACTTTGGAATAACTTCATATGATATGGTTCTTTTAAAAAAATAATTGTGTTTTCTTATTCTATTGGAAACCTTTATGTACTGATTCCTAATGAAACTTTATTTAGATTTTGATTAACGTATAATCCGTTTTCCAAAACTTTCAAGAATAAAATATATTTAGACTATCATAAAGAATTATAATCTACATAAAAAATTAAACATATCATCCTATACAACATATCTCAACAAAAAAAAAAAAAAGATCCAATAAACAAATAAAAATCATCATCATATAAACACATCCTCATATGTTTTGTTATCATCTAAACTGAGTCATTTACATAACTAATACCTTTTCTTTTTCTCATTGATGGCATGACATCATGTAAATTAACAGTGGTATGAGGCCATCGGTTATTTTTTAGGTTTATCACTTCTTTCATAAAAAATTTAAAAAATATATTTTTTTAATTTTGTTAATAGTTCTTTCTAGCATTTGTTGTTACTGCTTTTCTCCAAGTGTAAGCCTAGCCTTAGGGTAAGTGCGAGTCACAAGGAGAATGAACCTACAAGAGAGCACGTGTGAACAATTGAGAGCTCTAAAGGTGTCTTCGGTGTGTGGATTCCAATGCTTAAGTCAATTATAAGCGTAAGGAAGAGAGAGTTGTGACAACAACAATATGAAAGTCAAAATGCTAGAGTTTCCATCCTTTACCTTAAAGTAGTAGCTGGGTATTTATAGGTTGAAGAAGGGGGAATGAACATAGTATGTGCACCATCATTTTGAAATATCCTTGTTAGACATAGAGGTTATGGTAGAGAGAATTAGGGGATATTATATACTTGCCTTATCTCAAGTTCATTCCCACTAAGACTTGTTTTGACTCATTGGATAAGTCAGTTGAACTAGGCTTAGAGGCCCATTCCAAAAAGGCTTATAAACACTTGCCCCCTTACTCTCTTTGGTGATTGGGTGGTAAGGAGAGTCAAGTGAAGATGGGCCTTCAAGTGTATGGGATGAGTTGACCTATGCTATTGTGCCACACTTTAGCTAAAAGATGATGTGTTGAGTTGTTAACTAGTTGACCTAACTTAGGTGTTTGAAGTATGCCTATTATAGGTCTATCCAAAAAGTTTTTGATCCAACCTTAAGCTAGAGTAACAAGATGGGGATCATCAAGCTAAGGGTGTGGTCCTTTGAGCTAAGGGCAAAGACTGAGCTTTAGGCATTGTAAAGCCACCTATTAGTCCAGGGCATGATCAAGGTGAGTAAGGCTAAACAAACATTCACCATGAGATGACCTAATTTGATAAGGGGCTTCCATGGCAAGTAAATTGCCAAGCCATCTAAGGCATTACCCCATAGGCCATTGAAGGAAAGGAAACATATTCAACACACTTCCACTAATAGTTGCCCTTCCCCTATCACTTGACTATTAATGAATACACATTAAATCATTTCTACATCTTTCTTAAGCCTTTGTTTTGTTTTTTCCTTTTGTGTTGTGGTTGTTGCTACGACGAACAAGCGACTTAGCATTTCACATTTGTTGACTAAACTATAGTATAGTCAAAATGTTCTTGCACCAATGTGATTAGAGGTTCTTTCCCCTATCAAGAGTACCTTTAACATTTAGATAGAAGTATGGTCAGTGAAGAAATCCATCTTAGTCGACTTAGGATATGAGTTTAGCCAACGAACCTTAAAATGGCTTGGGTATCTTGTCCACTCATTATTAAGTAGGGACCTTTTATGTCCATTCACCTAGGTTAGGCTAGGACTTTAGTGACTCGTTGGTTGTTTAATGAAATTGAGTCTTTAAGGAAAATATAAGTACATATGTTTACATGAAATGGGAAAATTAAAGAAATGACTCATAAAAATTGATACAACTTCATTTTCATTAATAACAAAGCATTTTTTCATAGAATCAAACTCATCAACTACTCATAATATAGCTAAGGGTTATTTGTGTTCCAAGTTCTAGGTATTAGGTACCCATTGAGCCTTTCTAGCTTGTATGCTCTATGCCTTACCACTTCCTTAACTTTGAATAGGTCCTTCCAATTTGATGGTAACTTACCCTAGCCTTCTCTTGATTTTGTAGCTTCAAGCTTGTGGTAAACCAAATCTCTAAGTCTGGAAGTTTTGTGTTTGACCTTCTTATCGTAGTACTTTGCTGCTCTCTACTGGTAAGCTACCATAAGAAGACTTGCTTGATCTTAAAATTCCTATCAGAGGTCGAGGTTAGTGTGTAGGCTTACCACATTGGCTTGGATATCCAACTCTTATGCTTGGATATTGGGGAGCTCGAGTTCAACTTGTAAGATTACTTCAATTTTGAAGGCTACATTGAAAGGGCTTTCCCTTGCCACTATTCTTAAGGCCATCCAGTACACTTGTAGTATGTTGGGGAGAGTATTAGCCCATCATTCCTAAGCTTGGTCTACCTTCTTCTTTAAGCTTTGTAAGATAATCTTATTTGCAGCCTCTAGCTACTCGTTGAGTTGCAGATATGCCATTGATGTGCATTGGATCTTCACTCCTTATTATGAGAAAAATTCTCTAAACTTTACGTTGTTGAATGGAGTCCCATTTTCTGTCAATAGGGCATATGGTGTACCAAACCTGCACATTACTAACCACTAGGTAATCCTTAACACTTTTCTTAATTATTTTTGCCACCCTTTAGCTTCTGCCAATTTGGTAAAATATTATAATGCTATAATGATGTATTGGCATTAGCCTATTTTCTTAAGGAAAAGGTAAGGATATCAAGCCCCCATTAAGTAAAGGGCTGAGGACTTGTGATAGGCAAGAGGTTATTGCTTTGTTTCTTATCAATCAAAGCATGCTTCTGGTACTTGTCACATCTCCATACGATCTTTTATGTATCTTTCTTTATTGTGGGCCAATAGTATCTAAGTTGAAGGGCTTTGATTATTAGGGTAAGGATTTTTATGTAGTTGTTGCAAACTACATCATATAACTCCTCCAAAAGGTATTCAACTTCTGTAAGGTGTAAATACTTGAGAAAAGGTAACTTGTGTAGTATCCTATAATGTTATCAATCTATCAAGGTATACCAAGTTGCTTGGTATATTAAGGTCCTAGCTTTTTCCTTTCTTGGGGTAGTTTGCTATCCTTTAAGTAGGCGATTATAGGATCCATCTAGCTTGGCTTAGCTAATGCAAGCCATGTCTTTTTAACCAGGCATTCCTCTCGAGACTTATTATTAATAGTCTTCTTTAGTAGATACTTGATGAAAACTCTTCTGTCCAAGTCAGAAAGGTTGGTTTAGGCTAACATCAAATGGCCATCTACCTTCGAGTTTTTTACTTGATGGATCTTTGTAATGGTCTATGATGGAAAATCCAAGTAGAGCACCTTTACTACTTTGATATATTTAGATATTCCCTCATCTTTGATGGTGTACTTTGTTGACTTATTAGACAATTGAATAAGAGTCAGAGAAGATTTTAAACGTTTTTGCACCAATATTTTTTAACATTACTATCTCTATAATAAGGGCTTCATATTTAGCTTCGTTGTTATTGGTTGGGAATCTAAATTTCAGTGCGTATTTCACCTCTATCCCATGTGGTCCTTATAGCACTTGTCCCACTCCACTTCCCCCACTTGTGGAAGAACCATCCACATGGAGAGTCCAAACTAGCTTATCGTTAATGGCTAATGCTTATTCTTCCATAGTGGACTCTATAATGTAATCTACTGGAACTTATGCCTTAAGTGCCTTACATGATCAATATTGGACATTGTATGCATTGAGCTTGACAGCATACTTGACCCTCTTTCATAATATTTTTTAGTTTTTAAGTATTTTTCACAATGGTTAGTCCGTGAGGATGAGCACTTCGTAAGCCTTAAAGTAGTGTCAAAGTTTTCTTGCCGTGATCATCGTTGCTAAAGTGAATTTCTCTACCTTATAATATCTAACTTCTATGCACTACAAGATGTGGTTGACGTAGTATTCAATCAGTTTTCTCTCCCTTTTGCTTAGACTAAGATGGAAGAGAAAGTACTACCATTGACAAAGAGGTACAAGTATAATTTTTCTCCAAGTATGGGTTTTACTAGGTGTAGCGAAGTTGTAGGAATTGCTTCAATTCCTCAAAAGCAGCTTGGCATTAGCCTATCCATTGAAAATTTGTTAGGTTCTTCAACACTTTAAAGAACTCAATGCATTTGTTTGTTGATATGGACACAAACTATTAAATGTGGCAATCCGTCCAATCAACTTTTAGACATTATTCACTATCTTAGGGGGTTACATGTACATTATGGCTTAGATCTTCTCTGAGTTAGTTTTGGTGTCGTGTATTGTGACCACATAACCTAAAAATTTCTTAGATGCCACCTTAAAAACACTTCTTCTTTTTTTTTTGTAGTTGGGTAAGGGGCCGCACGAGATTTAGCCTCATGTTATACATCATTAATGTTTGGAAAGTTTCTTCTAGGTCAGCCAAATGGTTCTTTGGTGCTTTGCTTTTAACCATCATCTCATCCCTATATACTTCAATATTTCCCAATTTTTGGTTTAAACATTATTGTCACAAGTCTCTGGTAGGTTACCATTGCATTCTTAAGTCTAAAGGGCATGAGCTTATAGTAATATTTCTCGAAGTTTGTGACAAAGGAGGTATAGACTTGATTAAGTTCAAGCATCTAGATTTGGTTATAAACTAAGAAGTTATCTATGGAGCTTAAGAGTTCATGACTCGAGGTTAAATTGATTACTTGGTCAATTTTAGGGAGGGCAAAACATTTCTTTAGTAGGCTTTATTGAGGTTTGTAAAATCAATGTACATATGCCACTTCTTAGTAGATTTCTTAACTAGCACTAGGGATTAAGCTAATGGGGCCCCGGCACCCTAAGCTTAGAAAAATCTTATTGTTAAAATTTATTTTATAATGGAAAATTATATATATATATATATATATATATATATAATATATATTAAAAAGCACTATTTAACAAAATGTTATACCTAATTAAGTAGTTAGTTATATTTTTGTTAATTTGAGGTTTTAGGTTTAAATCTCATAATAATTATTTTACTTTATCAAAACTACATTTATTTATGTTGATTAAATGACATTTTTTTCCATATTTTTTGTTTTACTTTTTTATCACAATAATTCTTGACATCAAATGTCATTTATTAAAAACAACAATAGCATTCTTGATTATTTTCTCAATTTTTTTTTTCTATTTACGTTTGGCCTCCCCAACTCTATGGTTTTGGGTCTACACTTTACTAGCACGTAGTTTACTAGTTAAGTTTGATATGGTTCCTCCCTTATGAAATCAACCTTAAGTAGCCTATGTACCTCCTCTTTTATTTCCATCTATCATTTTAGGGCAAAGTATCTCTTCTTTTATTTTACATCCTTAGTGTTCAAATTTATGTTAAGGTGGTGTGTCATCATTTCTAAGGATATCCCTAACACATCAAATGGTGACTAGGTGAATCTATCCATGTTGGACTGGAGGAAATCGATCAACTATTGTCTGAGCTCCATAGAAACTGATGTTCCAGTTTGTGCAGTCTACTCGAGGCTACTTTTAAGCCGTATGGTTCTATCTTTTATGCTAGTTCCATCTTTATTCCCAATTTTTCCTATCGTCCTGCTTCCACGATAAAGACCTCCCCCAAGGTTAAGTTACCTTTGTATTCCCCCACACCTTTAGGTGTTGGGAATTTTTCCTTAATGTGTTTTGTCAAAGCAATCCTTTCCAAGGAATTTTATGAGGGTTATCTTAGGATGACACTATAAGGTGACCATATGTTGGTCATGAGAAAGTCTACCATTATCTTGGTAGCGTGGTCTCCGTTTATGAGCACCATCGAGAGGGTTATAATGTCTTTAGCCTTGATTGGTTGGTTATTGAAGTTATGAAATTTGTGGTCAAAAGGCTTTAACTTGGTTGGCAATTTATCCTTCATCTAGTTAAAGGCCTTCTTAAAAATGATGTCTACTAAGCTGCCATTATCTATTAATACCTTGTGGACATCAAATTCAGCAATCCATGCACATAATATGAGGCTGTCTTCATAGGGGGTATTTACCCCCTCCATATCATCTCCTAAGAATGAGATAGTGGCGTATATTCTTAGTCTTTTGTTTTGCAAGTTCAGAACTTGCTAGTATTGTTTTGAACATGTATAGGCCATGCTCTTAGAGCTTGGCTGCCCACTTTATCATGCCCTAAGGTACCTTAGTCGTAAAAGCCCACCATATACTATGTTGAAGTCAATGATTAACCATTACTATGGCATACATAGACTTCAACATGGTACATAAGGTGTCGTCACTTCAAAAACCATCAATAAATTAATAGATCAAAATTAATCATGATTACTAAAAATATCTCCTCCATGGTAGAAGGTTTTGCAAAATATAAGGTCTTACAAACATATCCCAGTTTAATTATTAAATATTACATTCATCCATGAATAAATAAAAGTATTTCTAAACATAATTTTTCATCCATCATCTTCTTTCTCACTCACCCACTCAATACTATCTTATAGAAGCTCACTAAAGCCTTAGTTCTACAAGGTAAAATGAGAATGTTGCTTGCAAAATTAGAAGACTATAAAGGTGTAAGCTACATCCAGCTTAGCGAGAATACCATCTCAAAACCAAATTTCACACAAAAGTAAGCAAGTTATCACAATTATATGAGATACATGAACATACATATGCAAACATCACATGTAACCATCTGAAAACTACATGATTCTAAGGATATTTATATATTTTACCCTTACTTTAACCTTAGGTTGAGGATCTTATAGTTCCATTAGAATCTAAGCTATCTAATAACATATCACTTAGCACAAATCCTTAGCTATTCAAGGTATCAAGAGTTGTTAGTTCTACCTTAAGCTAATAATATGAAGCCTAGGAGAAGGATCTTTTGGCTAACACCCTAGAAGAATGAAATGAAAGATGTTCTTCCTAGTTACTGCACATCCAGATGTATGAATGCCTAAAATAGAATAATGAACATGGATTCTTTCAATACATAATGATTCTCAAAATCACTTAGCTCGTATCAATAGAAACTCGACTTAAGACATCCTTTTATTACCTGTGTGATTGTGATGGTAGATAGGAGAATAGATGCAAGGAATGCCTTGCATAACATATTTTACTTCACAGTTCTAATATTCTTATCATAGATTTATAGATGACCAATCATATTTCACACACTGCACAAGTCATAAAGTCATATCAATCACAAGAAAATTCCCTCTTTTAGTCAACTTTCAACCAAGCAACCATTCCAAACGCACATGTCACATGCACGAACTTCCAATTTCAGATGCAACTGTTTTTAGAAGCACAAGTAAGAGGAAATCATCGATGGTACTCACTTTGCTATAACTCAAGAGTCGTAATAATCTTCAAGTAGAGGCAAAGTTTCATCTAATGCACCCAAATAAATAAACCTAAGGAAAGATACATAAGAATAACTAAAACACTAACTAATACCTTGATCTTAACCCCAAGACTTAAAGAAGTCGTTTAGATTATCTTTTAGAGTTTTACATGATAATGATTGGAGTCTATAAGTCACTGTTTCATAGTTTTGGGTCCAAGTATATGGTTCTCATTTGGGTCCTCACTTGGGTC
The DNA here is from genome assembly GCA_037954665.1 of Laguncularia racemosa. NCBI lineage: Eukaryota > Viridiplantae > Streptophyta > Magnoliopsida > Myrtales > Combretaceae > Laguncularia > Laguncularia racemosa. The sequence goes on from JBBMOL010000035.1 coordinate 4,028,543, forward strand.
CTCATTACGGTGAGTCCTATTCTCAAATCATGTTCCATATATCCAAACATAGTTCCAAGAATAGGGCAAAGTCAAGGGATAGTCTAAACATGTCACAAATAGGCACGAGTCCAAGAATTTTGCAAATGGGTCCAAAATGCTTAAGAATAAGTAAAGTATTTTAAGAGAAACTTTTAAAATCTTTTTAAGATACAATTTTTGAAACTCTTGTAGAAACTTAAGTGGGTTAATAATTAAGATATATATAGAAGAGTTTGTTGAGCTTCTTAGCTATGTTTTAAGAATGAGTCTATCGTGTTTTTAATGAATGATTCTAGAATATTACAAAAGTGTTCCAAAAGATATTCTATCATAAATAACTAAAAGGGAAATGAAATGGTCATATGGTTTTGAAGATAAAACTTGTACCTTTAGGCGAAAGTAGAAACCTATAAAACTTAGGAAATACAAAGGTATTAATATACTATTCAAGGATTAAATTATGAAGATGATAAGAATAGGTAAAGACGGTGGTAAAGATTACCTTTTTGTTGAGAGATATGGAGGATTCTTATGATAATGACCCTAAAACATAAAAATTAGTTAAGATTAGTATCTAAATTTCTAGGAAGTAACTAGAAGTCTTACCAAACCTCTTTGAAAGTGAGATATTCTTACCCTTTAATGGAAGATAACTTGAGAACAAGTAGTCCACTACTGTTGTGTATATTATATTGTGGGTAGGTTAGGCATTAAGGCCTTAGGCTTCTTCATTGTCACTATGATGAGCTCACTTCTAGGGTCATTCTTCATTTGTTATGTATTCTTTAAGGTAGTCACATCAAACCAAGTCCTTAAGGGTTTTCTTAAACTATATAGTTCTCCAATATATGGCCCTTGTTTCTTCAAAATTCGTAATACTTATTAGAGTTCCACCTTGAAGGGTTGCCTTATAGCCACTTAAGGTAGGTTTAGATACCTCGATCTCTAACTTCTAGAAGTATATTGACCTAAGGCTTGGTTAATGGTGTGCGATGCCTATAAAAAGGGACATAATGTTTTCTATACGATATGCTGCTATTGCCATTTTGAGTAAACCCTTTGATGTGGCTAAATCTATAGACTAAACCTAAACATGATTGTTTCAATTCTAGGATCCTTCCTAAGGGATAGGCTTCGAGCAAACAATCACTGAGCAATAAGAACTGGGATTAAAACTATAGGATCTAAGGAGAATTCAATAACTAGACCACTCAATGAATCAATTCTCTTAAGGTTTTAATTCTAATATAGATTCCATGTAAAATACATAGGGATATGAACAACTCCTCCAATGGATATGATGCACTAAGAGAAGATCAATCTACACATAAGTTACTTGATATAATGTGCAAGTAGATTGTATTGTTTACTCGCCACAATTTGAATAGACTAATAAGAGCAAAATATTGAATGAAATGAATTCATGCAATATGATAAAGGTTTAATAATATTCAACTTAATTATGTTTCATAGGGTTACATGAGAATACTTGTACTTAAGAAGTTACAACTAAGGAAATAACTATAAAGGAAAGTAAATATGTTTAAAATAAGAAATAGTTTAACTACTATCTCTATGTAAATTAACTCATTTGGATCCTTCGGTGTAATAAGTAACTTCTAAAGCTATCTAAGGAATTATGTCATATTCAAATTTAGTTTTGTCACCTTCAATAATTCTCCAACCTTTAGAGTAGGTTCTTTGGATTCATTTTAGAAACTAGTTTAGAATTGTAGCTCTTTTTCTATCAAAAACTAGATTAGAACCACAAGCATCCTTCTTCTCATAACTATCCCTTCCTTCTTCTTCCAATAACAAAAAACTTCTTCTTAAAGTAATATTATGAGCTAAATACCCATTGGAATAAGTTTACGCTTCACTCATAATAGTTGCTTGTAACACTCTTTCCATTAAGTGATTAACATTTGTCTTAACTCAAATCATTAGCCCTCTTTGTGTTGTGTTGGAATCTAGTTTGGAACTTGAATCACATTATTTCTTTAGGGCTAATGAAGATTCACCCTCAAATTTGATGAGTCGTCTATAGAGTTTTCTTCCTAATTTTGGTATATAAGCTAATAATTATGCAACATTAAATGTACTAGTAACACCTCCAAGCTCATTAGGCAACTCTAATCGATAAGCATTATCATTAATCTTCTTAAGAATTTTAAATGATCTAGTCACTTTAGCTGCTAACTTCTATTGCCTTTGGTTTAGAAAACTCTCTTTCCAATGATGTAACTATACTAAATCCCTATGTTGAAACTCCTTATGCTTCCTTCCCCTGTCTCCAAAATGTTTCTCTTAAGCCACTATCTTCTTAAGTTGCTTAGTTACTTTCTAATGCAATCTCTAAATCTCCTTAGCCTTTTTAGTTGCATTGAGACTTTCTTCCTTAGAAGCTAGTACAGGTACCATGTTTAAGGGAATAGTAGGATTATACCTATACACGAGTTCAAAAGGTGACCTTCTTATAGAACTATGGATTGGCCTACTATAGGCATATTACACAATAGGTAAACATTCTTTCTAATATGCTAACTTCATGCCTATAGTTACTCTAAGTAAAGACTTAAGTGTTCAACTGACAACTAGTATTTGTCCATCAGTTTGAGGATGATAAATAGTATCGAGTAATAGTTTAGTTCATAGCCTCTTCCATAAGCCTTCCAAAAGAAACTAAAAAAATTTGACATCCCTATCTAATACTATGATGTGTAGAACTTCATGCAACTTAATAACTTCCTATAAAAGAGTTTAGAAATATGTAAAGCATTATTTGTCTTATGGCACATAACAATATGCACCATCTTATTAAGTCTATCCACCACCAATGTGATAGAATCTTTTCCTTGAGCAATTCTTAACCCAAAACATAATCCATGCTAATATCCACCCATTACTTAGATGGTATTGGTAAATGTATATAGATTCCAAAAGCTTCCCACCTCCTTTAAGCTCTCCTATAAGTAACACATTTCTCTACCACACCATGCACATCCTTCATTATATTGGGCTAAAAAAAAAAAAAAAATCCTTCAATCAATTTATAAGTTCTCTTCTCTCTAAAATATCCTAACAATCTTCCCAAATGTGTCACCTTCACCAACAATTCCCTTACTAAGCTTATTAGATTACATAATTTTCCCTTCCAAAGCAAACATCCTACCATCAAATAATAGCCATCCATTGCAAATCCATCTCTACTTCTTTCCACTATAAGGCTAAAGAATTGATCTACAACATATTATGCTTTAAGTAAATTAAAGCCAAGCAATCCTAACTACATAGTAGTAATTAGCACAAATCTGCATGAAAATGCATCTATAACAATGTTTATATTGCCCTTTTTATATATGATAACATAAGCAAAGCTCTCCAAAAACTCAACCCACTTTGCTTGTCTTTAAGATAATTTTTGGTATCCATTGAAATACTTTAGAGCTTTATAATCAGTAAATAATGAATTCTCTTGGAAGTAACTAATGGTGCTAAACAATAAGAGCTCTAATAAGAGAATAGAGTTCTTTATCATGCATAGAATAATTAAGTGATGCTTTACTCAATTTATCACTAAAGTAAGCAATAAGTTGTTTCTCCTACATCAGAACAACTCCAATACCTATCTTAGATGCATCACACTTCAATTCAAAAGTTTTCTCAAAATTAGGAAGAATTAATACAAAGGTAGATGTAAGTTTCTGCTTCATTTCCTCAAAACTTTTTTGGGCCTTTTTAGTCTATCAAACTTCACATTTTTCTTTGTTAGTTCTATCAATGAAGCTACAATTGTATTGAAATTCCTAATAAACCTTTTATAAAAGGATGCAAGTCCATGAAAGCTTCTAATTTCAACCACAGATTTCGAAATTGGCCATTCTACCATTGCCTTAGCCTTTTTAAGGTTAGCCTTAAGTCCTTCCTTTGATACAATAAATCCCAAGAATATTACCTCTAATTGATCAAATGTATACTTCTTCAAATTACCATACAACCTTTAACCTCTCAACATAAGAAATACATAATGCTAATGCTTTTGATGACTTTCTATGTCACTAATATAAATAAGGATATCATCAAAGTAAATGACAACAAACTTACTAATGAAATCTTGTAGAGCATGGTTCATTAACCTCATAAAAGTACTTTGTGCATTAGTTAATCTAAATGGCATGACTATCTACTTATAGAGACCATATGTCATCTTGAATGCAATCTTATACTCATCTTCAAGTCTCATGTGAATATGATGATAGCTACTCTTTAAGTCAACGTTCAAAAAGATTTTGGTATCATGCATCTTATCTAACATATCATCAAGGGAAAGAATATGATATCTATACTTAATAATAATCCTTTTGATAGCATGACTATCTATACACATCCTCTATGAACCATCCTTCTTTGGTAGCAATAAAGCTGGCATAACACATGGACTTGTACTCTTTGTGACATACTCTTGATTAATCAACTTGTCCAGTTATTGCTTTAATTCCTTTGCTTCTTTAGGATTCATCTAATGGGTTTGTTTTGTTAGGCAACATAACTCTAGGAACAAGGTTAATAGTGTATTTAATAGCTCGCATTTGACGTAACCCCTTGGGTAGCTCTTCTAGAAATATGTTCGTAAACTCCTCCAACAATTTCTAAAGGGCCTCAGGAATTAGTTTCTAGACTTCTAAACTTGAAACTTATTGTATGTACAGTACAAACATAGGACCACAAGTTCTAAAAACAATTTGAATTTCTCGTTGAGTCATTAACAATGACTCTTTCTGATCCTTGACTAGTATCATCTAAGTATTCTTCACTTCAATGGGACTTATAGGCAACAACTAAATCTTCTTACCATCATTAGTGAAAACATAATTAGTCTGATACCTATCATATATTACTCATTGATCGAATAACCATGGCTTTCCTAACAATATATGAGAAGTAGTCATGGGAATTACATCACACTCGATTTTATTCTTATAATGACTAGGAATATAAATCAAAGCCTAAACTCACTTACTAACATGTACAACTCCTTTGTCACTAAACCAATGAAGCTTACAAGGTTTAAGATGATTAAAAGTAGGCAATTTCAATTTCTCCACCAAAGCAATTGCAACTACATTTGTACAATCCCATCCATCAATAATAATTGCACATTATGTCCCTTAATCTAGCATTTGATATGTGATAAATTCTCTCTTTGCTTTGCTTCTAGCATAAAATCTACACTCAGAGGATGCCTCACCACTAAAGATATTATGCATCCTTTAGCTCCTCTTATACCATCTAGCTCACCGTGAAACTATCTCAAAACATAATCAATATTGTGCTCTTTGTCTTATCCACTACTATCTTCACTTTCAATATTACCATCATTATTCTATTTGGACATTATGCAACCATATACTTAAATCCAAGGCATTTAAAACATTTAAGTTGGCTACCATACTAATAAGGGTGTAAAACTATACACTTATCTTACCTATTTCTCTATTAGTTATATGTAATTTGTAATGAAAATGAAGGGAAAATGTTTGATTTGATATGCAAATTACATATATTAGATTGGCATAAGTGAACAATCACGTTTTGATAAATTTGAGCACAATTACATGTGATATTTTGTAGAAAGATTGAGTATTTGTGCATCTTTGTAGGTTTAGGGGTTCCCTAATCCCTATGTCGTTTAGTTGGTGGAGAATAAGGACCTACTGTCCAACTAATACACATGTTATCATCCGACCGTAGCACCAAGTTTAAGCCATCTAGATGCCTCAATTAGAGAATAGTGATGATCCAAAAATTGCTCTCCACTAGCTAAAGTGATGAGATCTATAATGAGAGTCAAGCCGGAAGAAGGAATGTGGATCCTCTTAAAGTGCCGCCTGGACCGATCACAAGAAATCGAGCGAAACGACTCAAGGAAGCACTTAACAGGTTGATAAAGGATGTCCATGAAGTCGGAAAGGATTGGGGCAATCATGAAGTTGGAACGGATTGGAACAACCATGGGAAGACCCTTGCTCTTGTACAAGTCATACCGGATACGAGGTGAAGAGGGCGTGTATTTACAAGGCACGGCCGTGTAGGAATCTCAAAGTTATACAGAATCATACACGGTCATATACACGGCCAAAGGCACAGACATGTATGGAGTCAAGAAAATCCACAGAAAGATACACGTCTAGAAGTACACGGCTGTGTATGTCTCCAACGCCGGCTCAAGGCCGCCTGCCTTCATTCCAACGCCGCCGGCCTTCATGTTCTGTTTTTGTTATTTTTACACAACTTATTGAAGTGATGTCGTTTTGGGCTTTATTGTTACAAATTGTAAACCTTAGTATAAAGCTCCTAGGGTTTAGAACATAAGATACATCTTAGAACATTAACAACACTTTTTGAGAGGCTCCTTTCTTGGTTCTTCAAGAACTAACTAGAACTTATCGGATTAATTTCCGTGGCGTTCATCACGACTTTTCAATCGGTCTTTCATCCCGATTGTGGCGTCTTCATATTATACCAAGGTTCTTGTCTCGCTTATAGACAACGGGTTGCGGTTTCCACTTGAGGGTGTTTGGGCATCTTAGGTAACGAATTCCGAGCATATTGGTATTGGGTTTCGTCACAGGTTGGCGTGGTTCGTATCAGTTAGGAATCCGATCAAACCGATCTCATATCAGTTTGGTATCAGAGCTTAGGTTTGTCAAAACATCAGTTCGGTTTGAGGAAGGTAACATCAAAACCCTAACTCCAATCGTTCATATCCATTGTTAGCATTCAATTTCATAGTATCAATTGTCTATTGATAGTGTAGTATTTACTAGTCGATTGTTACAAAAAAAAAATAATAAAAGAGAAACATGATCAAGAGCAATAACAAAGACAAAAAAAAAATTCGGATAAAAAAAAAAAGAGGAAAAAAAAAATTACGAACCCTAGAGTTGTTTTGAATTCTAAGAAAGGGAATTGGTGTAGTTTGGGTTAGTTCCAAAAGAATTGAGAAGAGGAATTGGTGAGTTGATATCATCATTATTTGTGAGAATACATGAGTGACTGTGTGATATCTTCATTTGAGCGAAACACGTAAGGGAGTGTATCGTGAGGTTTAATTATATATATATTTGTGTTAGTACTAATCTTTTTTGCAGGAACTATGTCGAGGCAACATTCTCCTGAAGGTGAGAGGGAAAGGTTTGATGCTAGGTTAGTGATTGAGGCATTGAAGGGAGAAATGAAGAGAATGTTTCAAGAGGGAATGGAACAAATTCATGAGACGGTAGAGCAAAGACTAGAACAATCTACAAACATCTTCCAAGGGCGTAAGAGGGAGAGTCGTTCTAGGAGAGTACAAAGGGGTGGAGATGAAATGTCAGATGATGACTTTGATGAGCCTTCTGTCGGGAGTTATAGAGGTTACAGTGGTCGGAATAGAGGAACTAAGGAATGGGAAGATAGAGGAGATAGGAATAGAGAGGATGATCAATTGAGTAGCATAAAGATGAAGATTCCTCCTTTCCAAGGGAAGAATGATCCCGAGGCGTACTTAGAGTGGGAGAAAAAGGTGGAGATGGTGTTTGATTGTCATAACTATAGTGGGAGAAAAAAAAAGGAAACTTGCTGCCATTGAGTTTTCGAATTATGCTATAGTGTGGTGGGATCAATTAATGTTGAATAGAAGAAGGAATGGCGAGCCACCTATTGAGTCTTGGGAAGAGATGAAAAGGGTGATGAAGAAGCGGTTTGTGCCTGCGTATTACTATCATGAATTGCACAACAAGTTGCAAACTCGGAGGCAGGGAAGCCGAAGTGTGGATGAGTATTTCAAGGAGATGGAAGTTACTATGATCAGGGCGAATGTAGAGGAGGATAGAGAGGCTACCATGGCTAGGTTTCTTGCTGGGTTGAATAGAGAAATCTAAAATGTTGTGGAATTGCAGCATTATGTAGAATTGGAGGATACGGTTCACATGGCTATAAAGGTTGAGAACCAGCAAAAGAGGAAAGGTAGTAGTAATGCACGGTTTCAATAAGGTAATGGTTCATCCACTTGGAAGACTAACCAATGGAAAAAGGAAGAAAAGCCTTTACCCACCAAACCAAAAGGGGAGCTGAGGCAAGCAGGTTCTACTCCGAGTAACCAAGGTAACCCTGATTCTTCTACTTCTAAAAATCGTGACATTAGATGTTTTAAATGCCAAGGTAGAGACCATATTGCTAGTCAATGTCCAAATATGCGTGTTATGATTTTGCATGATGATGGTGAGTATGAGACTGAGAGGGATAGTGAGGAAGATGATATGCCTCCATTAGAGGATGCTAGTGATGATGAGGAGCCTGCAGTAGGGAAGTTAGTGGCAGTAGTGAAGCGAGCTTTGAATGTGCAGGTGAAGGAAGAAGAGGAGGTACAAAGGGAGAATATATTTCATACTAGATGTTATCTAGGAGATCATATTTGCAGTTTGATCATTGATGGAGGAAGTTGCACCAATGTAGTGAGCAATTTTATTGTTGAGAGGTTGGGGCTCAAAACTGTTAGACACCCTAGTCCATATAAATTGCAGTGGTTGAATGATAGTGGTGAGACGAAGGTGAGTAAGCAAGCCTTGATTGGTTTTCGCATTGGTAGGTATGAGGATGAGGTGTTATGTGATGTAGTGCCAATGCAAGCATGTCATGTGTTGTTGGGGAGGCCATGGCAATTTGATAGGAAGGTTGTTCATGATGGCTTTTCTAACAAGTATACGCTTGTTCACCAAGGGAAAAGCTTTAATCTCAAACTGTTAACACCTAAACAAGTGTATGAGGATCAGTTGCAGCTACAACAGTCTTTTGCAAAACATAAGGTGAGTGAAAAGCAGAGGGAGAGTAAGAGAGCAAAAGACAATGAGAAAGAAAAGGAATACAAAAGTCAATATCAAAAGGAAAAAGAGAGGAAGGCTGGAAAGAGTGTGAGAGACCAAGTTGAAGGGGGATCAACTTTGGTGGTGAGTGAAAAGGAGAGTGCAGCCTTGCAAAAGGAGAGTTGTGTGGCAAGAGCGAGTGTAGTGAGGAGGGCATTAGTGATGAAGCAACCTATGTTGTTGCTGGTTTTTAAAGAAACATGTTTGACTACTAACGAACTATCTAACTCTTTGCCTAGTGTGGTTGTGTCTCTTGTGCAGGACTTTGAAGATGTCTTCCCTGAGGAGATTACAAAGGGATTACCACCTATTCGTGGTATTGAGCACCAGATTGACCTTGTACTCGGAGCATCGATTCCAAACAAGCCCGCTTATAGGAGCAATCCGGAGGAGACAAAGGAACTCCAAAGGCAGGTCAATGAATTAATGGAGAAGGGGTACGTGAGAGAAAGCATGAGTCCATGTGCAGTGCTTGTGATTTTAGTGCCTCAGAAGGATGGGTCATGGAGAATGTGTGTTGACTGCCGCGCTATCAACAACATCACGGTAAAGTATCGTCATCCCATTCCTCGCTTAGATGACATGTTAGATGAGTTACATGGGTCTAGTGTCTTTTCCAAAATTGATCTAAAAAGCGGATATCACCAAATTAGAATGAATGAAGATGATGTTTGCAATATTGCTAATTTGTTTTTTAGGGAAGTTGTGAGATTACATGGTATGCCTAGAACAATTGTATCAGATAGAGATGCTAAGTTCTTAAGCTACTTCTGGAAGACATTGTGGGCTAAGTTAGGAACTAAGTTATTGTTCTCTACTACTTGTCATCCACAGACTGATGGTCAAACTGAGGTAGTGAATCGAACTTTATCTACTTTGTTGTGGGCTATAATTAAAAAGAATATTAAAAGTTGGGAGGATTGTTTGCCGCATGTTGAATTTTCCTATAACTGTACAGTGCATTCTGCTACTAAATTTACTCCTTTTGAAATTGTATATGGTTTTAATCCACTGACTCCTTTGGATTTATCACCTTTGCCTATTTCTGAGTATGTTAATCTAGATGGCAAGAAGAAAGCCGAATTTGTTAAACAGATCCATGAGAAGGCAAGGCTGAACATTGAGCGACGAACAGAGTAGTATGTGAAACAAGCTAACAAGGGTCGTCGAGAGGCTGTTTTTAAACCTGGAGATTGGGTTTGGGTTCACATGCGAAAGAGTGGTTTCCCGTGCAGCGTCGATCTAAACTACTTCCTAGAGGTGATGAACCATTTCAAATTCTTGAGCGCATCAATGATAATGCATACAAGATAGATTTGCCTGGTGAGTATCAAGTAAGTGCCACATTTAATGTTACTATCTGAGTCCTTTTGATGTAGGTGATGATTTGAGGACAAATCCTTTTCAAGAGGAGGGGAATGATGAGATCTATAATGAGAGTCAAGCCGGAAGAATGAATGTGGATCCTCTTGAAGTGCCGCCTAGACCGATCACAAGAAATCGAGCGAAACGACTCAAGGAAGCACTTAACGGGTTGATAAAGGATGTCCATGAAGTCGGAAAGGATTGGAGCAATCATGAAGTTAGAACGGATTGGAACAACCATGGGAAGACCCTTGCTCTTGTATAAGTCATACAGGATACGGGGTGAAGAGGGCGTGTATTTACAAGGTACGGCCGTGTAGGAATCTCAAAGTTACACAGAATCATACACGGTCATATACATGGCCAAAGGCACGGCCGTGTATGGAGTCAAGAAAATCCACAGAAAGATACACGTCTAAAAGTACACGGCCGTGTATGTCTCCAACGCCGGCTCAAGGCCGCCGACCTTCATTCCAACGCCGCTGGCCTTCATGTCTACACCGCCGGCCTTCATGTTCTATTTTTGTTATTTTTACGCAACTTATTGAAGTGATGTCGTTTTGGGCTTTATTGTTACGAATTGTAAACTCTAGTATAAAGCTCCTAGGGTTTAGAACATAAGATACATCTTAGAACATTAACAACACTTTTTGAGAGGCTCCTCTCTTGGTTCTTTAAGAACTAACTAGAACTTATCGGATTAATTTCTGTAGCGTTCATCTCGACTTATCAATCGGTCTTTCATCCCGATTGTAGCGTCTTCATATTATACCAAGGTTCTTGTCTCGCTTATAGACAACGGGTTGCGGTTTCCACTTGAGGGTGTTTGGGCATCTTAGGTAACGAATTCCGAGCGTATTGGTATTGGGTTTCGTCACAGGTTGGCGTGGTTCATATCAATTTGGAATCCGATCAAACCGATCTCGTATCATAAAGCACTATCTGAGGACTATTCAATTGATGCCACTTTACCTAAACTAAGGTTTTAGATGAAGAGATGAAAATGCGGCATTTCATTAAACCAAAATCAATCAGTCACTGACAACTATCTATTACCCGATTGGTACATGTAGAGTATGAAAGCTATGCTTTCTCTTCTAGCAAATAGAATAGATGAGTGAGGGTTTTGTTTAAGAGCTTAAAACATTTTTATTTTCTCATTTCTCTTTGTATTCAAAGTAATTTAGTGTTGTTTGCATTTTCTTTGATTATGTTAGTTGTAGATTAAGTAGATAGTAGATTTTAGCTCTTTTAAAGCATGGGTTTAAGGATTCCATTGCATTCATGAAGGATTTTAGGTTTCTCTTGGAGAACTTCTGATAAGATTCCAAGAGCTAAGATACGAGCACCAAAGAAAACAAAGTCAATCCAAGCTCTAGGTGGTAGTATGGGATCCAAAAAAAGAGGACGAAAGCATCGGGAGGACCCAAGGCGAAGTTCGGCCAACCTTAAGCCGGCCTTGAATAAAGGTCGGCCGAGTTAGCTTCAAGGCTGCCAGCCTTGGTGCGGGCCTAAATGAAGGCCGTCGGCCTTTGGTGCCAGCCTATGTATTTAGGCCTTTGGTGCCGGCCTTTGAGCCGGCCTTGAATGGCTTCGCACAATTTGTTTTAGACGTGATATAAATAGTGTCTTTAGGGTTTTTTTTTAGGGGGATAGATGATATTTTGGTTGTAAGAAAAACACTTTTGAGTGTGTGAATCCTCTTTGGAGATTCTTGAATATTGAGAATTTGTTTTCCCTATATTCTACTTGTTCTTATCAGATTCTTAGTCCCTATAGAATTTGTAGCGAACATCGTTATTAAATTCTTGGAATTCTTTAACCTTAGTGATTGATTTATAGAATGTGGTCTCTATCATTCTATGATTTGATTACAAATTAGTTTAACTTTATCAATCTTGGCATCTATAGATTTGTAATTTTATCCATATCCTTTGATTTTATTCGTTAGTACCAAAATACAGAAAACCCTAAAAATTGTAACATTTGATTGTTATTGACGATTTGATTTGTGTGAAAGGAATTCGATTCCAATTTTGTGTCATTTGGTATCAGAGCAAAGGTTGATTCGTAAGGATTCAAAGCAAAGGTTGGATTCGTAAGGATTCAGAGCGAAGGATTCGATCAGAACATAGGTTAAATCGGTAAGGCTGTTGAATCTCAACTCAATTGTAATTTTAATTCAATACTGCTGTTGGTTGGGAAATTTAGGAATTTATTTTGATAAGTATTGCTGTGAATTTGATTGTTGGGCGTTGAATTGGTGATCGGACTGTTGTTGAGAATTGGGGTTTTGTGAATATCTTTGTTGAATTCAATTGTTGGGTGTTGAATTGCTATGAATTGGTGTTTGGGGCTGTTGTTGAGAATTGTGTTCTTGTGAATATCTTTGCTAAAATTTTGATTGGTAGAGATGTCGTCGCATGGAAGTGTTCATAACAACAACAACGGGAATGATGCTGATAATGGGGGTGAGGTTGTGACTAAGGCTGAGTTCAATCAAATCTAAGAAAATATTAGATTGATTATGGAGAGATTGGAAGTCAGGGATAGACGAAGCCATAGTGGTGCAGGAATTAGGAGGAGACATTCTAGTGGTGAATCTGATGCTGGTAGTGAAAGGAGTAGGAGAGGAAACAATGATGACAAGCGTAAGGGGATTGAAAACATCAAGCTGAAAATTCCACCTTTCACTGGTAGTAGTAAACCAGAGGAATTCTTAGACTGGGTTCCACGGGTTGAAAAGGTGTTTGACCGTTATGAGTGGGATGAGCGCATGAAGGTGAAAATGGCGTCTCTAGCATTCTCTGAATATGCTAGTCTATGGTGGGATAAATTACAAATTGAGAGACGTAGGGTTGATGAGGAGAAAGTGCATTCATAAGCTTTGATGAAAGGTTGATGAGACGCAGATTTGTGCCAGACTACTATAAACAAGAGATGCTGATGGAGTTGCAATCCTTGAGGCAAGGTAAGAAGAGCATAGAAGAGTATGTGAAGGAGTTTGAGACACTAATGGCAAGATGTGATATTAGGGAATCATCATATGAATCCATAGCTCGTTTCATCAATGGGTTGAAGATGGACATTGCCAATGTAGTGGAACTCCAGCATTATCAGACTCTTAAGGATGTGATTAAATTAGCCAATTGGGTTGAGCGGCATTAGCGTAGGCGAGATCAAAAATGGCGGGATTAGAAATCATAGCACCACCATAAGTCAGATGATGGTGAGAGGGAGAAGGAAAGGAAGGAAAAGGGAAAGGCAGTCGCTAGTGAGGCTGTTGACCAAACACAACAAAAGAAGAGCAGGGATATCAAATGTTTTAAGTGTTTAGGACTTTACCATATTGCTTCTCAATGTCCTAATAAAAGGGTTATGGTTATAAGGGGGATAAAGTTGAGAGTGAGGAAGAAGAACAGAAGAGTATTGAGGCAGAAGAGGAAGATGAAGACATTATAGCGAATCCAGTACAGGGAGACTTACTAATGGTTAAGCAGGATAAAACTGTTCATAATCAAAGAGCCAATTTATTTCATATCCAAGGCATGGTGCAGGGGAAGACTTGTTTGATTGTGGTTGACACAAGCAATTGCACTAATGTTGCTTCAGCAAGCTGGGTTACTAAGTTGGGTTTACAGGTGGAGCAGCATCCAAGACCTTATGCACTTCATTGGTTGAGTCCACAGGGAGTGTTCATGTACACAAACAGGTTCGTGTTCCATTACTTATTAGTGATTATACTGACGAAATTGTTTGTGATGTAGTTCCCATGGAAGCTACACATTTGATCCTTGGAAGACCTTGGCAGTATGACCTCAAAGCCAAGTATGATGGATACACCAATGAGTATACCATTCAGAAACAGGACAAGTCATACAAGCTTCTTCCTATGAGTCCAATTGAAGTACAACAAACAAGGCTGATTTGCCTGAAGAAGCCTAAGGGAAAGAGGAGTCTATTTATGTGGTCTAGCAGGATGGACGATACAGATTCAAGGTCGAATCTTTTTCAACATGGAGGGAAAGATACGATTCCAAGAGCTAAGATACGAGCACCAAAGAAAACAAAGTCAATCCGAGCTTTAAGTGGCAATACGAGGTCCAAAAAAAGAGGACATAAGCGTCAGGAGGACCTAAAGCGAAGTTCAGCCAGCCTTAAGCCGGCCTTGAATAAAGGCCGGCCGAGTTAGCTTCAAGGCCATCGGCTTAAATAAAGGCCGCCGGCCTTTGGCCGGCCTTGAATGGCTTCGCACAATTTGTTTTAGACATGATATAAATAGTATCTTTATGGTTTTTTTTTAGGGGGACAGATGATATTTTGGTCGTAAGAAAAACACTTTTGAGTGTGTGAATCCTCTTTGGAGATTCTTGAATATTGAGAATTTTTTTTCCCTATATTCTACTTATTCTTATCAGATTCTTGGTCCCTATAGAATTTATGGCGAACATCGCTATTGAATTCTTGAAATTCTTTAACCTATTGATTGATTTATAGAACGTGGTCTCTATCGTTCTATGATTTGATTATAAATTAGTTTAATTTTATCAATCTTGGCATCTATAGATTGGTAATTTTATCAATATCCTTTGATTTTATTTGTTAGTAACCAAAATACAGAAAACCCTAAAAATTGTAACATTTGATTGTTATTGACGATTTTATTTGTGTGAAAGGAATTTGATTCCAATTTCGTGTCAACTTCTCAATGTTAGTTATGAAAGCTTGGTCTTGTTTTGCTAACGCAATCTCTTTTATATTTAATGCAATGTTTAATTCATGTTCATGGGTATATGTGTTTAATGATTTATTTACCACGATTGTGAGATTTGGGACATAATATGTAGGTTAAGTTATGTGAAAATATAATGAAATAACTATTGACGATGGTGTCTTGATATTGTATTATGTGTAATCTTTGATGTTTTAGATATTTATATAGAAAATTCCATATAACTTGACTGTGGAGTGATCAATTATCATGCGAGAAATCATGACTCTCTACATGTGGGTACCACTCCCTAATAACTTGTAGGGTTTAGTTAAAAAAAAAAAGGTGTGAAAACCCCAAATAGAATTTAGGATGCCTAATTCTTACAATGTAAGATTTGTGGGTTATGATAACATGGTCTCTAGTACTCACCTATGCATTATCCGGTTATGATTGAGACCCAACTTAGCTAGATTATTTAGGTAGTGACAAGGCTTAACTAATTACCAGTAGAGTATAGATGAGGGATCAGAAATGCGATACTCTTGCTAAATGATAAGGTGATTATGTGAAAGCCATATGTGAGTCGTAAACCCCACAAAATTCCAAAAGAGGGTATAAATCATTGAAAGAAATTTCGAAGACATTTCTTAAAATCAATAAGATATTTAATCTCATATCTAAGGACTACTCTCAATAACCCTAAAATATTCTACAAAAATCCTAAATTAATTCCTAAAACGTAAAATAATATCTTGAACCTTAACTAAAAAAATTTAAACCTTAGAATAGGAATTCAAAACCTCACATTTATCTATAAACCCTAAATCAACAATTGAAACTCAAATTTAAATAGCAAACCTTGAAAACGATAAATGAAATTCCAAACTTAAACCCAAACCCAAAATAATAATAATAATAATAATTGAAAACCCCAAACTAATTAACAAACTCTAAGATCACAAATAGAAAATGTCGAAGCCAACTTCAAGCTCAAAAACTCAAAACTCAATTCGAATGAAATCAAAATTTAAACAACAATGAATTATCCTATAATTAGTATGAGAATACCTTATAATCGAACTAAATCTAACTTTGATAAATGATCAAATAGGGAAAAACTAAAATTAGAAAAATAGACCCCAAATACTCTTCACTAGTGGCATTGAATGAAGGAAAAATAAGACAACATTTCACCCATCAAATGACCAGATTAAAAGCCTAAGTTAAATTTGGAAATTCCTCTAATCAAGCCCCATTTAAGGCCTATTCAATTTCAAGGAAACAAGAGAAATTAATTAGCCAAACTAGCTTACCCCAACCAGCCAAGCTTGGACGTGAGATGCAATGAGGAGGGTAACTCGAAACTAACTAGACTTAGGCTAACTAATTGCAAGGACATTTAGGGATTAAGCATGTGACAAAAAGAGAAACCAAATCCAATATTTATCACCTCAATTGAAAAATTATCCCATTATGATTAGACCTATTACCCAATTTGTAATACCATTACCTAAACATTAAAGACTTTGACTAAGGGACAAACTTGCCTACCAAGTTACTTAGTTTTTTTTTTTTTTAATTATTTTCTTCCTTTCCTAAACATAGATAGTCCCTTCCCTTTGAAGAATCCTATCAAAAAAAAATCCCTAAGAAGTATCCAAAACTCTCAAAGACACTCTTCAAAATTCAAATCCACACACACACATAAACCGCAACCTTGTCTTATGCAAAACCACCTTGCTTGAACAAAGAAAATCATCCTCGAAGTAATGACCATCCAAGCTTAATTTTTGATATTCTCCACACTACTTAGGAGTTTATTTAAGGAGAAAAAATTCACAAGAAGATCAGAATCAAAAGCCACTCTAAGAGGAAGTAAGAAGGTGACCATTGGAGCTTCCTTAACTGGCAATCAAGTGTAGGATCTTACTCCACCTTATAGTCTTTTTATTTTTTTTCTCTCCATTTTCGTGTACATCATATTAGAATAGGGGATATACTTTGGATTTTTTAAGTTCCTTATGTATATTTTAGTTTTATCTAGCCTAAGATACGAGTTTGGATGTAAATACTAGATTAGGATCATAAGTAAGGTGAAAAATCACCCTGTATAGAGTAGAATGTATTTGATCCTTGAAAAACTTTCTATAAATCATATTTGTGGAAATTAATCACCTTTTGGACGCCAAATTTAGGAGATTAAATAAATGTTTCTTTTTGAAATCTTTAAGGCTTTCCAAATTATACAAAATTATAGGTAACAATCAAGAGCCTTTAGTAGTAGGAAAAGGTAGAACATTGCAAGATTTGATTCCTGAGAACCAAACCAATGACCAAACTAATTTTAATGCATGATTTCTAGAATTTTCAGAACCTAAATATGAGGAAATGAGCTTAGAAAAATTCTATAAATTAAAGCCTTAAAGGAAAATATGAAAATAACATGAAAACAGAGGAGATAATGCAAATTAAAGACCTAGAAGAGAACAACCAAAGTTCTTGGACAAATTTCTAGAATTTTAGAAAATAACAAAACCCTCTCATAACAAGCCTTAAACATGTTTCCAAGTAATTAGAATTAAGTTATTTGGGTCAATATATCAAATTAGGCAAAAAAGGATTCTAAACAAAGCCTAAACCGAATGCACCTAATTTGTTTAGACCCTAATGTAACCTTATGAAGTTCGAATGGCCAAAAAAAGCTTTAGAAATGGAAAGAACACTAAAAAAACTTTAAAATGAATATAAGTACGCAAAAAAGGGACTTAAAATGAAAAAAAAATTATGAACAAAACACTAAAACCTTCAATACTAGGAAAATCGATAAAATTTAGCAAAACTAGGATAAGTTGATATTCTTATCCAACTTATAGAACTATTGTTGTCCTATTAGATGACACGTCATTTGGGGATGACTTACCACCTAACTACTACAATTGACGATACATGGTAGGGTGAGTAAAATCGGATGACTATTGTTCCTTGTTTGTGTTTATAGTTAGAGCACTTGCATGTGAATATATTGGATATATGAACTAGATTTGTGTGCAGGGGTAATTGAGGTATTGATTATGCATAGTTACTGTGATTGATTGTTAAATTACCTTAATTGTACCTGACTAAATAATTGTTTCCTTACCTTGCATTTAAAATATAGAAATTGTGAGTGTGTGCATTAAATTACTATGAACGCCAAATAACCGATCTTAACATTATTTAGCCATAAATAAAACAAGTCATGCATTATGAAACCTTGTGTGTAAGAAAGCCATTGGCATCATGCGGTGATATGGAAAGGCCCCATGGAGGTGTACTTCATGAGCATATCTTGTGTTGACCTTTGGGAACTAAGTGGAACCAGGAAATGCTGCTTTTTGACTGAGACCCAGGAATACCTAGTCCAGGGATTCATCATTTAAGGGTGATTGATCTTGTAGGCCTTTCACAATCCATACCCCATGTGGGCTTAGTATGTATATACGTATTTTTCAAGTTTATTGAAATATAATAAAAATATATATATAAACTTTATGACTTATCTCAAAAGACAGCCCCAGGTCACTGGATCTTAAAGCCAACATATAGTTTGTGATTTCCTAACTTAAGTAATGGAGGGCATAAATTCATGTTGTATACGATATCCGATGAACCATATGTATTGTTGCATTCATGTGATTGCGCATGCATGGCATATGCTTGAATAAATAACTTGCTTGTTAGTTTAGTAAGAGGGTATATCTCACTAAGCTATATAGCTTACACCCCAACAACTTCTCTTTTACCGATTAAGCTTAAAGTTGAGAATGGGCTAAGAACCAAGTGATGAGAGCTTCGGACTTAGATATCGAGGAACAAGTATAGGATAGAGTAATTGTTGGTCTATACTTAGACAAAGTGACAAGATATTGCAAAACTTGTACACTCTTTTTTCTCAAAATCTATTTTCCTTTGAACTTATCTAAACCTAGATTTTTTTATAGTTGTGACTACTCAATTTTACAATTTGGTAGGGGATATCGATTCTCTATTGTTCTGGTAACTGTAGATTACTAATTTCCTTAGTTATTTTTATAGAATAACTAGTTTTATGTATTATGACTAAAGGAGATTTAATTAGACTCTTGCAACCTTTGACTTGCAGGACGATTTTCACATCATAAGCATATACGAGATACAACAATTTTTAGTGAAAACTACTAGGCTCCCCTTTGGGACATGACATAAGTCCTTTGAGTGTAGTTAAAACTCATGTTTAGACTAATATAAATATTTCTATGGCATGGCAATAGTTATTTCAAAAGATTGTTGAAACACAACCGATGTCATTATTTGTTAAAGAATCCCATCTCGTTGCTAAGAAACTACTTGGATCCATGATTAGTTTATTGTTAATCTTCCTTTTGACTTTTTTCTTTGTGTGTTCTCTAAACAACTGCTCTTTTATTTTTTATTTTCTTACATTAGATTAGTATCAACATAGGTTAGTATTTAGTTTAGTCTTTTGCACTTTCCTCCTTGCAAAAGAATATGACCTTGGTTACTCGCCCTGAATTACTAATTGATCAGTATGCTTGTCATTACTTTTGCTGATTCCATGAAATTTCATTTATTGCAAGCCTAGTCAATTACTCTGTATTAATTTCATGCTTATAAAGAGAGCTATTTTGTAAATAGTGTGTGACTTGTAGAAAGGTGAAGTGAAGCCATCCACTTCCCAATCATCCTCTAATCTTCTCCTCTAGCTTTAGAACTAGTGGAAGCCTTCTCTTTGGCATCTTCCTTCTTCTCACTTTATTTCTCTTCGTTCTTTACCTTCTAATTTCTTCTTCTTTATCCTTTCTTGACTTTTTAGAGCTTTTGGATTTTGCTACAAAAGGCATCCTATAAGGGTTTTTGATCAATTGTTGTTCCACCTTGATGGCCAATTACATAGCCACCTCCAAGGTCTCAATCTTCAAAAGCTCCACTACCTTAAAGATGTTATATTTAAACCTTGCTATGAAATGAGAAATGGTACACTCTTTAGGTTCCATGATGTCACATCTAATCATGAGTATCTCAAACTCCTTAACATATCCTTCCATATTAAGTCCTCCTTGCTTCAAAGTTTGAAGACTCATATATATTTCCTACTAATATTACGTAGAAACAAAATGCACACATTAGACACTTGACCTCATCCTAAGTTTCTACATCTCCTCACCTCATCCTTTGGGACTTCAGGTTCTTCCACCACAAGGCAGCATATCCCTTAAACTCTAAAGTTGCTAATCTCACCTTTCTTCTTCAACATAATTGAGACAACAAAAAATCTTCTCAACTTTATGCTCCTAATTGAAATATACTTTTACTTATTCATGTCCCTCAAAAGGTGGAATCTTCATCTTAATTACCTCGACTCCTTACGTTCGATGGTTTCTCTATTATTTGCTTCTATCTCAAAGTTATCTTCATCACTTTCATCAACATATATAACAATTCTCCTATCTTAGCCATATGCTCCTCCCTTTTATGCTTCTAAATTTTCCAACTTAACATTCATAGCCCTAAAGACTCTACTAAATCTTGCATTGTATTTGCAATTATAACATCTACAATATCCTCTACCTTTTAGCCATCATTACTGCCATGCACATTATTTCTTGACATCCTTTCATCAATCGCTTAACAACCACACTAACACTTTCATTCATCATAAACCTTTGCTTTGATACTAAAAAGATGACGTACCTAAATTGGTAGACCAGTCCTAAACATGATCAATTTACTTTTAGGATCCTTCCTAAGGGATAGGCTTAGGATAAATAATCACTAAGCAATAAGAATAAGGGATTGAAACTATAGGATCTAGGGAGAATTCAGCCATTACACCTTGTAGCACATCAATTCTCTTAGGGTTTTAATTCTAATGTAGATTCAACAAAAAATAAATTGAGATATGAATGACTCCTCCAATTAATATGACGCACTAAGGGAGATCAAACTTCACACAAGTTAATTAACGTAACGAACAAGTAGATGGTAAGTGCAAAATATTGAATGAGAGGGACTCATGCAATATGATAAAGGGTTAATAATATTCAACTTATTTTTGTTTCATAGGGTTACATGAGAATACTTATACTTAAGTAATTGTAACTAAGGAAATAATTGTAAAGTAAAGAAAATATGTCTAAAACATGAAATGGGATAACTACTATCTCTATCTAAATTAATACATTTGGATCCTTTGGTGAATAGAAGTAACTTCTAAAAATGTCCAAAGGAATATGCCATATTCAAATTTAGCTCAGGTGTCTTTAATAATTATCTAACCCTTAAAGTAGGTTATTTGGATTCATTTTAGAAACAATTTTAGAATTATAGCCATTTCTCTATCAAAAATTGAATTGAAACCACAAGCCTCCTCCTTCTTCAAATAGCAACAAACTTTTTCCCAAAGTAGTACTATGAGCTAAATACCTATTAGAATAAGTTTGTTGTTCACTCTTCATAGTTCCTTGCAATACTCTTTTCCTTAGGTTATTTAAACCCATTGTCCTAACTTGAGTCATTGCCCTTCTTATGTCAAAATCTAGTTCAGAACTTAATACCCATCATCCTTTGTTGCCAACATTGGGAACTAGCCAGTCTTTTGATGAGGACCAGTCTTTGTTCTCTTTCTTCCTTTTTAAGGATCCTTGTTTAGGTTACCTTCTTGCTAGGATAATGTCTTCTTGAGCAATATATGTTGTGGCTTGTTCCTAGAAATCCTAGAAGTTCTTTGGCTTTTTCTTTGTGAGGCAATAGTAAAAATGGTCCCTTCACTTCATTAACTACTACATTCAAGGTAATACTCATGTCAACCTTAGGGATATTAAGCATAACCTTGTTGAACCTAACAATGAATTCTCAAAGCATCTCATCTTGTCATTGTTGGTTGTAGTTGAGGGTAGAAGAGTCCTTCTCATGTATTTTGCTAGTGAGGAAGTGCTAGTAGAATTGCATGCTAAGCTCTCTAATGCTCGAGATCAAGTTCAACTTTAATCCTCTATATCAAGTACAAGTTGCCTTCTTTAAGGTGTCTAAAAGGGCCTTGCATCAAATGGTGTTGGAGATACCTAAATGATTCATCTATGCCATGTAATAACTTAGATACTGTTATGGGTTAGTAGTCCCATCATAAAATTCTAGCTGTAAGATGTGAGCATGTGGTAAAAAGTTCATCCCTTATCTCCTTCGTGAAGGGGGATTGGCTAGTTGTAAACATATCCTAAGTGTTAGTCTTTTTTTACTCCTTAAGGTCAATTAAGCATTTGATCATGTTATTGATCTCATTAATCCCTAAGTCGGCAAGAAACTAATGTGACCGTGCCTCTAATTGAATAGGTTAATGGGGCCTTAATTAGCTCTATTACGCAACATAATGAGTCTATGTTGTTATGGTGCCTTATTTTGCTACTAATTCGAGGTGTTGCTATCATTGTGGTTGCTGGATAGTTGATTGTGGTGTTGTGAATGCCTCTAAATTGCATTTACTTATGCTCTAAGGCATTCGATTTTAGCAACTAATTTAGCCATCTACTACTCTAGGAGGGCAACTCTATCTTCATTGACTTGTTGCCTTTGTAGTGGTGGTGGTGTTGGTAGGTGGTTTGATGAGTTGTTAGGGGTGTTGGTTGTACATCAGTTAGGTTTTTGATAGAGTTTCTATTATTGCATGTTTTGGCCATAACAGGCTCTTGTCATAAACAAAGGGTGTCGAATGTTGTTATTGCTTTTCAAGCCTAGGCTTGAGATCAGTATAAGCTATAAAAGGAATGAACCTACAAGAGAGCACACATGAACTATCGGAGGCACCAAAGGTGTCTTTGATGTGAACTCTAATGCATAAGTCAATAAAAGCACAAAGAAGGGAGAGTTGTAACAATAGTAATATGAAAGTCAAAATGCTAGAGTTTCAATCCTTTACCTTAAAGTAGTTGCAAGGTACTTATAGGTAGAGTGGATATGGCAAGTGCACCTTCCTCCTAAATATCCTTACAAGATATAAAGGATATGGTAGAGAGAATCGAGAGATACAATAAACTTGCCTTGTTTATAGTTTGTTCCCTCCATGACTTTTTTTTACTCATAAGATAGGCCACCTAAACTAGACTTGGAGGCTCATGTCAAAAGACCCATATATCAATAGCATTTCATTTTTCATATAATTATTGTTCATATTACAATTTTCTAACTAAGTTTTGTATTTTTTTTTTGCAATTTTCATATTAGATAATTTTTCTATTTCTACTGTCTTACATCAAACTTGATATCAGAGCTATTTCTTCTCTATATCTTGCATCACGAACATACAAAATCGCATAAAGCAATATTTCCCATAGAAATTGATCAGTTATGGTTTACCATAAAGCTCATGCAATTGGCAACATGTATTCTTCATTCTACTATGCAAATTCCAATTGCAAAAATCTTACCTTCAATTTCTGTGAGTTAACAACATCATATCTCCAAAACATGCTATAAACATAAGTATCATAGAAAGCCACGTATATGGGTGATCACATAGGAGGGGGTTTTCAACTCTTTGGTCCAGAATTAACAATACCACAAACCGTCATGATTGTTATTCAATCAATTTTGATGGTCTATAGTTTGCAACCTTAATGCATTCACCTTGTGTATTATGTCTTCTTTAAACTGAAACAACACCCTTCTTTATCAAACACTATACCTATAGAGAATGATAAGTTACTTCAACACATCTTTTAAAACACTCAATAATTATAAAAGTCACTGGTTCATGTTCATCTATAAGATAATAAATCATGTCATCTATACACAAAGTACTCTTAGGGAACGCTACACTTTAACATTGTTTATGGATCATGTGAAAATTGTTTATAAAATGAAATTAATTTATTGAAGTTTTTAATTTCAGTATTGATATAAGGTCTATCCTACTACTTTAAACATATAAGTAAGTGCACCTATTAATTCTATAGTATAATGGATATAGATATCGAGTGTTGATCCCATAGAGATTATGATTACTAGTAATTACCATTTTTCATATTATCTAATCTGCAAAATTAAATAAAGTAAATAAAATCAACAACGAATAAACTAAAGAAAGTAGTAATCATTAAAAGTGTACCTGATATTGAATCCCCAAAAAATTACTAATGTAATTAACTAATTTATAATTCAATTTTCTTATTGCTTCTTGGACCATGGGAATTCCTAAATTGAACTAATAGCTCTCTAAAGTTTTACTGATTCCTAATTCCATGTTGATTAATCGGAATCTTTTCCTAATTAAAACCCCTAAAATCATATTACATTCAATATATGAATTCCACTATTAGGTTTAACCCTAATCTAAAAGATTTACATAATCATATCTCTAAGATTACGTACAACTCATTTCAATTATGCTAGATCTATTATAATATAAGATCTCTCGATCTTTATATAAGAAATCAAACTTTGACTAATATGCCAGTAATATTGAATTGAAAGCAATGAAAAGAACACATAATTGGATCATAAGAATGATAAATAACTTATTAAATAATGAATTAGAAAAATTACATACTCATCCTAGGGTTCATCATACCCGAGCACAAGGGAAAGTTTAAGCTATCAACATGTTAAATCTAAAAGCAATAATAATAAGAAGAAAGCATAAATAAAAGTATTAAAAATAAAATCTAAAAATCTCTAATTTGTTCTAATCTATCTTCTAATTACTCCCCTAATATTCTCTAATCTATTTGTCTCTAACTCTATCTCATCTAATTCTATCTTCAATAATCTAATCTCTTCTTGAATTCACCCCTTTATATAGACGTCAGTTCGATAAGGTCGCACTTTAGCTCAACACGAGCATGTTTTCTTCCCATGCTCTAATCTATCCAGTTCTCATCTCTGACACACCCACTAGCAAGGGCATGTCCATACCCATGTCAAGGTTGCACAATGATTTACACATCCTTTAGCATAGTTTGTTTTGCTTAGATATAGTTTCTTTTACATGCTTGGAGATAGTCGTAGTCCTCCATGTATTGAACTTCCCATGTTGAAAAATTGATAATTTTTTCTTCAACTTTCATGTAATCATTCTATTAAATCATAAAGTATAATTTATGTCTCTAAAATCAAAATAAAGAGTAATTAAGTGCAATATTCATACAAAATGTAAGAAAATTAAATAAAAAGTTATTATCATTATTATAAATACTAAGTGCTTTATAACCCTTATTAAATTCTCCCACACTTGAGTCTTTACTTGTCCTCAAGCAAAAATAAACCTTAAAAGATGAAGGACAAATTTTGTAAATAGTACTTGAACAAATTACATTCATGATAAAATTGTTTATCCTTAATATCCTTTTTACTTAATCATATTTAATGTACTGTAAATACTAAAATTAGAGTTCAAGAGTTAATCTATGCAATATCAAAATTTATCATGTCATTTAGATAAAAATTTACAAACCCAAAAGCGTACTAAACATTACTCAATCAAGAAGAAAGTTTTTAGAATTTTGTCTACTTAATTAAGTAATATACTTCCCCTTTTTCATCCCCTTAAGTATTATTATGTCCAAAAAAAAGTTTTTCTCCATCTATCCTTTGAAAGTCTTTCCTTAATTTTATTCTATAATTACTAGAAGAGTTTTTTCTTCTCTTTTTTTTTTTCTGTATAGAGTAATTCCGTTGGTCAGTAAGTCCTGGACTAGACGATCTTAGACTACTAAGTTTTGAAATATCCTTTCAAACCTTCATTAAATCCATTACTTATTTCAATTAGTTTAATTTTCTCATACTTTTTCATAACTCATACAGCGAACTTTAAGCCGATGATCCCAAGTTCATCACTCAAGTCAACAAGTGTTATCTCCTACAGAGTACCCCATAGGCTTAATTACTCGAGTCAACAAGGCCTGCTATTGAAGTTTATTTATTTTAGTTTCTTTTTCTCTTTTTACTTTATAGGAAGAGTCTTCAAAAGATAAATTTCATTAGTTCAACTATTCGAAATCATAGTAATTATAAGGACTTCTAAGAGATAGGTATATATCAAAATAAGTTTAAAAACTTGAATCCCTAATCCTTAATTAGTAATAATATCCTTCTAATATAGAGTTTCTAAATTCTAAGCCTAAATAACATGTAACTTTGAATTACTAAAATTTCACAATTCAACTCTAATCAAGTATTCTAGTTCACTAATGAAAAGATAAAAATATATCACAGAAAAAAAATTTAATAAATTACCAAATTGTGAGTACAATTTAAAATTTTAACCAAAGTAATATATAATGTTACTCCCCCAAACACTTAAAGGTTACATTGTCCTCAATGTACAAAATATAACAACAAAATAACTAATGGAGAAAACTAACAAAATACTTCCTTGACAGTGGTGGATAAACATGAAGAGCAATTCCTAGTTTCGAAAAGAGAGAGTTTCTAACACTATTGATGAATGCGAGTGTGTAGCTTCATGTGGCTTTCTTCTTTGTTTTCTGTGTCCTGGAATTATACTTTCATATACAAAGATTAAGTGAATTTTTAATTTTTTTTATAATAACCAAGTGTAACTAACTAAAATAAATAAATTAAATTAAACTAAATTAGTACTTAGGTTACCTCCTAAGAAGCGTTGTTGTTTAATGTCATTGGCTCAACATTGTTATCTCCTTTATTTAGTCCAAGGGACAATAATTAAATTTCTAGTGTTAAAGATTCTTGAATTTTCCTTGACTCTATTGATTGTCGTAAATGAGATACTATTGTAATGGGTCTTTTTGAATGCCATCCTACACATAAATATAATTAAGCAAGTTAGATGTATTCATGAAATAGCAAGTATTGTTACTTTTTAGGAGTTATTGAATTATGTCAGGCATTTTAAAATTTTTTTCTTCATCCCTAATTTTCAAAGTTATTATGTGATTGCCTACATCTATGACTGCCCAACAATAGCTAAGAAAGGGCGTCCTAAAATTAGTGATGCATTAATATCCTTATCTAGTATCTAAGATTACAATGATACCAATAAAGTACTTAACCAACACATCTTCAATGATACTAATAAGGTACTTAACAGACCTATCAATTAATTTAATGCTCATCTGCATTGCTTTAAGTTTCCCTAATCCTAATTTTTTTATGATATGATGTAGCATCAAATTTATACTAGCACCCAAATCAGCTAGAGCTTCATTTATTGATAAATTACCAATAAAACATGGCAAAGTAAAACTACATGGATCTTTTAATTTCTTTGGCAACTTGTTCAGTAGGATGCTAAAGCATTCTTCATTAAAGGTGGTTGTTGAGACTTCTTCTAAGTTCTCTTTGTTTGTATGCAGGTCCTTCAAAAACTTTCCATACTTAGGCATCTACTTCAAAGCCTCTACAAAAGGTAAATTTTTATAAAGTTGTTTGAAAAGTTCCAAAAACTTACTATACTGCTCTTTTGAGCGTTCTTTCTTGAGTTGAGCTAGGTAAGGGATTTTTGGAACATATTCTTTGACCTTTTGGGGCTACTCCTTTTCCTTTGAATTTTTACCTTTCCCTTCAATTTGTACTTCTCCTTCACTAACTAGGAAGATTGCCTTGACCTGCTCCTGGGATTGGGTTTTGTGTTTCCAAGCAGAGTTCCTTAGGGTCTTTCTAAAACCATCCTTGCAATCTATTCAACTTGATTTTCCAAATTTCAAATTGAAGCTTCTTAATTCCTTGACAATGTTTCTATAGCTTGGAAGTGTGTTTTGGTGGTCTGGATAAACTTTGCCATCAATTCTTCTAAATTTGGCATCTATTCCAGTTAATGATGTGCTTGTTGGAATCCGAGTGGACCATTCCTTTGTTGATTCCCCCAAGAAAAATTGGGATCATTTCTTTAACCTGGATTATAAGTGTTACTGTAACGAATGTTTTGCTGTCTCTTCGGAAGTCCTACAAAATTAACATGTTCATTAAAATTAGAAACAAACTCTGATTGACCCGGTTGCTATGCCATGGATATTCCATTTATTTTCTTGCTTAATGCTTCAACCTATGTTGCTAAGGCAATAATGGCATCGACATCATATACTCCTGCTACTATTAGTTATCTTGATCTTGTTGCATTCCACTAGTAGCTATTCATGGCCATATTTTCTATTAAATGCTAGGCCTCTTCAAGAGTTTTATTATTTAAAGTCCCTCCAGCTACTGCATCTACCATCTGCCTAGTGGTTTGATTTGGTCCTCTATAAAAAGTTTGAATTCGCATCTACAATGGAAGACCATGATGTGGGCATCTCCACAGCAGATCCTTATATCTCTCCTATGTATCATATAGTGTCTTAGACTCTATTTGAGCTTAAGAAGAGACATCATTTCGTAATTTTGCCGTCTTTGTTAGTGGAAAGTACTTAGCCAGGAACTTTTCCACCATTTGTTCCCATGTAATGATTAAACCCCTAGGAAGAGAATTCAACCATTGTTTAGATCTATTTCTCAAGGAAAAAGAGAAAAGTCATAACTTGATGGCATCATCTATGGCCCCATTAATTTTGAAGGTGTCGTAAATTTCCAGAAAGTTGGCAATGTGTGTGTTTGGATCTTCATCCTGTAACCCATCAAATTGAATAAATTGTTAAACCATCTAAATAATACTGGGTTTAATTTCAAAGTTATCGGTTGCAATTGCAGGCCTAACGACACTTAAATTAGCTCCAATAAGTGACAATCTTGCATAGTCAAACATCATTCTCTCCTCTTGATCATTGGCTATGTTGATTGATTGGTTAACATCCGAGTCTTGAGCAAAAATTAATATCTTTTATTTACTATGTGGCGTCCCCTAGGCATAAACAATAGAAGAAAAATAGAAACTATGGAAAATAGAGATTAATGAAAAGTCAGTAGTCAATGATAAAAGAAATAATGATTAGATTAACAAAAACACATTAAGGCTATAATCTACTCCGATACCTCTTCATCTTATAATTCTTGTATAAAGACATTTAATCCATCCCACAAACTTCAAAACCAATATCATAAAACCATATTCAACATCTAATTCAGCGGAAGTCTATAAACTCTAAATTAATATTCTCCAGATAATATTGACTATTACATCAAAATAACAAAATTCTCCCTAATTTCTAATTACCATAGTAATAATGTTTACCATCTTCTTCCTCTCTTTGTGGTTCACTCAATCTCAGTTATCTTTTGGGTTATCATCTCCCTCAATACCTGCATCTAAAAAAAAAAATGTTCCCTGAAGAGTGAGCTAATGCCTAATACATATAACACAAGCACACAAACATAAGCAAGTATCACATGCATTATGCAATACTTAAACACAGAAAATCATTTCATGATATAATTTAAGTTCACAAGCAACAACGAGGTGCTCATGACCCCCTTAACACACTTAACTAATTTAGAACATGAATTGATGATGGGAATTGCTATTATGGGCCTCACACCCATGTCCACTTAAATACTTAAACTTAGTGCTAGGAATTGCCACTACGGCCTCATACCCATGTCCACTTAAGTACTTAAACTTGGTGCTAGGAACTGCCACTATGGGCCCCACACCCATGTTACACTTAAACCACTTAATTCTTAGCCCATCCCAAATCATTTCCAAGTACGACTCTACTAGAGACAATATCACATAAGGATTATTGAGGTGCTTCCTAAGGTTCTACCACTACGGGCCCCTAGGCTACGCCAAAGACATACAACAACCAGTTAACCACTTAAGCCAATTCATTCAACTTAATCATTTTCAATATGTTTACTAATTTAAACATGCACAAAGCAACACACAAGTTACACATACCTTGAATCTTATCCTTAACCACATTTGGCCATGAACTTAAGATGAATTTATACAACATCAATACCTTCTTCTTAGTACTAATCCAAGAATAGTATAATTCCCTTAATTTCTCTTAATCTATTAGGTTATCTAAGGTCTTACTAATTATTCTAGGTTGCATGGAAATTAGTTTAATTAAGAGTTAAATAGATATACAATAAAGTTATGTTTCACTCAACACGGCTATGTTAGAGGTTGTGTAGTTCAACACGGGCTAACACATGACTATGTCTAAGGTCGTGTATCTTTCAATGAGTTTTGAGTTCAACATGATCTAAACACGGCCATGTAGATAGGCCATGTGCCTCTCCATATGTTTTGTATTCAACACGGTCAAAACACAACTATTTATCTCTCGATATGTTTTATGTTCAACACGGTCGAAACACGACCATGTAAACAAGCCGTATATCTGTCGGTATGTTTTACATTCAACGTAATCGAAACACGGTCGTGTTGGGAGGCCGTGTATCTCTTGGTAAATTATCATGAACCCCGATTTTCTTCTACCAATTAATCCAATCTCCACATTCTCTAATCCTAAGCTTAAGCAAATCCAAAAACATGAATTTTCAACTCAATTAACATGGGTTAGATTACTTACTTTCAAGTTTCGGCAAATCTACTCCTTGATTGATGGATTTGGTGCTCATCTTGTCCCACCCTTTATTCTAATTCTGATGAGTATACAATACTTGTATAAGTTCTAAATTCAATAATCATAATTGAAATTCTTGCATACTATCCTTACCTCTTGTAAATGAAATTAAATCACATCATTTTCTCTTAATCGCCTTTAGGTTTCTATAGAGAGTATCTCCAAGGTTTTCCTGTTTGTTATTGTGAAGAGGTAAAAAAAATGAACCCTAGGTCATAATGGAGTATTTATACTCTATGCATAAAATGATCCATTTGCCCCTTCAATTTAATAAAATCCCTCTCTTGTCTTTACTTTTCATTATAATATATATTTTATACATTAAATAAACCTAGGCATTTACAGATTATGATTTAGTAATACGTTCCCAAGATATAAATAAGTCTAGAAATCTTGGTTGCAATATTTCGAATTTCTAAATACACCTTGGATATAGAAGATAACGGCATTTGTTATGCAGTGCTTGGCCAATTTTGAAAGGAGGAGAAAGTGGTTACTTTCTATAAACTCGTGAGACTACTACTTCTCTCATAATAAATTATGTGTCAATGCACACCAAGTAATGTGACTTTTCTAGGGTTTATGACATTTCTTCAAACTTATTTCTTATGGTTAGATTGTGTTTAAGATAGTTGCTAACAAATCTAGACCTTATATTACGAAGGCACCTTAATGCTTGAAGTAATACACGAAGTTGAGTAGAATGATACTTCGTCCAAAGGTCATTTACTTGTTCTAATGAATTGTTTTTGCAAAATGATAGTTCATTCATGTGTCTCTTACTCTATTCGAATGAAGTGTTTTCTATATATTTTCTCCGGTTCTCAGCATGACTTTCTTTGAATTTTTACTCATGCGAAATTCAAATGAAGTAAATGGATTTCCATCTTTCATGCGGAAAAGAAGGGAATGCACTTCTGGTTTCCCATTTAATTCTAATCTAACGCATGGGATTGTTAGATCATGTAATCCCAGCTTAAAATTAAGTATTGATACCACTTTTATATATTGCAATCCCAATAGCACCAGGATTCGCCAGAACGTTTATTTTAATATCTAAAAAAAAAAAAAAATTGGCAGCGTATTCAATAAACCAGTACTCTGATTTATTTCCCATAAACAACAGGTTGGAAATGTGGAACAATCACCAAGTTGAGAAGTGACAACTTGCATTGTACCTCGGAGAAGACGAAGACCAAGTAAACAAAGAAAATGAAAACCAATAACGTAGCAAGGTGTATGGTCCGGGAAGTCGCCTTCGCAATTTACCAAGTGGACTGCGTTGCCGACACTGGATGGGTGACCGTGGTTTTATGATTCTCTAAATCCAATTTACTGTTTTCACATGGCGAGGACATGCGGTGTCGTGAGGGACCACCTCGCGTGCTATGCTTCCTATTCTTCCTTCTACGTCCTTTTCTTTATCACTTTTTATTTAATTAATATTCTATGTGCTAGTGTGGATCAAATCGAGCAGTGAATCGATTTAAAAGATAATTACAATTATGTAATGATGTAAAATATTGATTTAGTACAAAATTGGAGAAGATACTTTTTATGCTAACATATTCCAAGGAGTATAAGTTTCATATTTTTAAAATTTAGGATATCTCTATTATTGCTATTGTTTTAGGACGATGACTGCAATTTACCATTCCCGATATAATTGTACTTACCAAGCCCCATCGTATCTATCCAACGTTCTTTCCAAAATATCTTGTTTTGCCATCTTCCACCGATGACATTCGGGTCCATTATAAGCCGTGGAAAGGCTATCCAGAACACTGATCCTGATCTATACGGAAAAAGGAGAAGCTCAAAATGAAACTGATACTTTTATTTGGAGTTGGTAGATTAGGATGGAAGGTTGACTCTGAAATGAAAGGGGTTGGGGATTAAGGCATCGAATCAAAGACTGATCTAAGATCAACACAAAATATTAAAATACAATCTAGTTCGTATTTTAACTATAAAAATAAAAATATGAGATTACACGAAATTGTAAGTTTAAATAAATTATAACTTAGATATCCATTTATATAAAAACATATATCGCTTAGTTATGTTAAATGCATGCTCCAACAAATCCATTGTTGAATCATATCTGACCCCATTAATCATAAACATAAACAATATAAATCACCCTAAATAATATATGGATCCATGTGATCCGAGCTTGGATTGAATCAAAACTAATTAAAACAATGACATTGAGCCACTCATCACAAACTAAAAGTAAGGGTAATTGAGTAACCTAGTTATGAGTACTCTGCTCGACTGAACAGGCTGCAATTATTAAGGGTTACATGATAGGTTTTGAATATAGATTGTTTGAAATATGCTCTCATAGAGTAGAGTATGAAAATGAATACAAGATTTTCTTATCTTATACATACCTTAAAACCTATACTCTAAGGTATATAGAGTATAGATTCTAACTAAAGTACTACGTACTTATCTTATAAACTATTATTAGATAATATTAATAAATGAAAATATTATAATTTTTTTATAATAAATGTTTTAGTATAAAAGGAAAAAAAAAAGAGCATAAATCCATATGTTAATAACCTAAAATAGCTAAACCTAATGCTGCCTTTTTTTTTTTTTCTTATTCTTCCCTATTTTCCACTCTAATTTTAGGTTTTCTATTCTTTGATCTTAAGTAGTAAGATTGTGGAATTTAAAATAATTAAGGTCAAATAATTACTTTTTTTTAATTTCATATATTTTGTTACAAGTTTTATAAATTTTGAATATTAAGAATTTATAATTCTATATAGATTCCTTTTTTATATTATATAATATTGAAATTTATAGGAAGAAAGATAAAATTTACAAGTTTCAAATGATACCATATACTTTTTTAGTTTTATAAGGTAAAAGGAATATGGTAGTTTTAGGATGCAATAAGGTAGGTTTCAGTTCCAAAAATTGGGAACTTGTACCTCATAGGGTAGTATATGAGGTAAGACCTCATACCCTACCTACCCCGTATCCGCTTACCCATAACTAAAAGTTAATGGAAAATGCACTAGAAAGACTTGTATTTTTTGTACTTTTTCATTTTTTACCCCTTCATTTTAGCACATAAGTTTAAAATAATTAGTCAAAATAATGCCTCCACCAAGCCAATCATTGAATATAACCAAAAAGAAAGAAAGAAAGAAATAAAGAAAGAGAGAGAGAGAGAGAGAGAGTGATCCAAAACATGGTCCTAAAATTATAAAGTAATAATAATGTAGGTCCCGAAACAAAAAAAAAAAAAATAGAGAGAGAACCAAAACATTACATGTAATTTATTCGCAAATTCCCTTGTAGAAGTTGAAACTTTATTCATGTATATACATACATACATATATAGAGAGAGAGAGAGAGAGAAAGAGCAATATTGATCTTCTTGAGCTTCTCTTTCTTACCACGCAATGGTAGTTATGGGATGTTATTGATCAATTTAAATAATGCTCCATGCTTACGAGCCAATGGTGGTGGTGTGGAAATACATATATATAATATATATAAATGTATATATATTTATTATACTTTAGCCTAAGGATAAATAAATAAATACTTAAAAGTTGTGAGGGCACTTCTATCTTTTCTTAGCTAAGGTGTATAAGTCACACTAACCTAGGATTTCTCTCTTTTCCCTCATTTACGCAATTGTAACCATAGAAACTTAAGAGACTTTAGAGACCTATAGGCAACCTAAAGGATCACGATGAAAATCATCCCTTTCTAATAGGTAAGGATTCTAATCATCAAAATGTTTATTTCTAATGATGATTTAAGAATCTAAGTAAATTGGTGGTATTTTAATAGAGATTGGAGTAAGGAACATGTTGGAACAAGTGCGGGATCAAACACTTGGAGGATTCCAATCACAATTCTGAACTAAGTGTACAATGCTCAAATTATGCATTAAAATTAGTAAATACAGTGATCAAGCAGGCTTAGGATAATAGAAATTAGGCTTAAGAACAAATTTGGAGAAAAGGAATAAGGGTTTGTGATGACTAATGTGTACACAGTCAAATACATGCCCGTGTAGAAACACGAATGTGTATAGAAAGGTATATAAACAAAGGACTCGCCTGTGTACTTAGGCATGTCAAAACTACAAAAATCTATAGAAATGTACACAGCTAGATACACAATCGTGTAACTAGGCATGCTAAAATGGCAATTTTACACAGAAAGGTATACGATTGGATACACGACCATGTACTTGTGCGTGCTAAGATGATGAAATCACATAGAAAGATACACGACTATGCTCTAGCCTTTGTTCCTTTGCATGGCCTCTCACATGATTATGTTGCCTTGGAACACTCATACTTTAATTTTTTTTTTTTTTTTGTATTTCCATGATTCTAAAATATAATATATCCACGATAAGACCTTGAGGAAGGGAATTATACAATTAGAATATACCTAATCAATTAGTAAACCTGGATTAATTGTAGAAAAGAACTAAGTTTAGTTCTTTATACTTGAATAGGTCTATGTCCCCTTCCTAGGGATACAAGAGACTATAGTTGGAACACTTCTTCAAGTACATGTGTACTTTGTTTTATTACTTGTGATTGCAAGTTTAGTAACCTAATGAATTTAATTGAATATTGAAGTAAATTGTGTATATTACTTGCGCTTAAGTTGACCTAGGGGCCTACAATGATAGATCTCTAGGGTCATCCTGATTATCGGTATGCCACATTATCCCTAGTAGAGTTGTGTATCAAAATAATTTGAGGTAGATTAAGGTTAAATGGGGCCTACAGTGGCAGTTCCTAACTTTTATATATCTATAAATATTATATGTGTAATGGGATCATAAGTAGCCTTATGTTGTATGTTGATTAATTGAAGATAATAATCTAATGATTTGATGTGTATTGCTATTGCATTATGTGTGTTGATATTGTTGTTATGTGGCATGTACATGCTATGTGGTACTCATGTACTAGGTTGAGGCACATTCCCTTTTATTATTCAATTGTAGGTGAGAATGATAAACACATCGATTATGATAAAAATAGTAACTTAGTGGGACATTACATGGATGCACGTGAAAGAGAGCATTATTACTATATTGATAAAAAAAATGATAGAAAATCAATGAAGAACTTCTTGATAGAATTTTAGAACGATGATTAGAGAACTTGGAGATAATTGTTAGACTCTTAAACATGCTACTTCTTATTAGACGTTTACCATGGTTTTGATTTGGGGATTTTAATGTATTGTTCTAATTAATAATGATTGGAATGACTCACTTGAGAGTCATTTAGTACTATTGTTGAAGTTATGATGATGTTAATCTATAATGGAGATAAATAGGATTGATGTTGTATGAAGAATTAGAGCCTTAGTGTGTCGCTATATAATAGTGACATATGGTAGGCTGTTACGTTCTAGGTTCTGGGGTATTATAACTTAAGTGACATTAGAGCTTAGGTTTGATGATCCTTAGTATTTAGGTTATGATCAATAGAGCCTAGGTTTGATAATTCTTAGAATTAAGTAATGATCAATAAGTATAAGTTTCAATAAGTAAAGTAAGTTGAGACCATTAGAAGGATTAAGCACTTAATTTAAAGAGTAATAAGAAATAAAGAGAATGGGTAAATTACGGGATGATTGCTTATTTTTTATTTCTATTATTTTATATAATTGTTCTTTCTTTTAAATTCTTGTTTTATTTATGTATATACATGTATATATGTGTAGACATAAATATACATAGATGTATACTATCACTAACTCTCTATACTAACTCTAACCTTTGGAACCATTCTATTGTCTCATCTCAAACAAAATGCCTCCTAGAAGGAACATTGAACAAGGCTCAACTAGTGTTAGACAAGGTGGAGATGCTCTAAAGGAAAGGTATCCTCAAGGACCACCTCAATAGGGAGCCCCAAATCAAGCTAATACCATAATTGCTCAACCACTAGAGATTGTTAATACTCTAGTGGGGATGTTGGCATAGCAACAACATAAAGCCATGAGACTTGTCAAGCCTATAGAGGAACCATGTGGACTAGACAAATTTTTCTGGCTTGCAAAGGACTTTCATGCATAGGTTGATGATCCAATAGTAGCTAAGCATTAAATCATTGAAATTGAGAAGACCTTCAAGGCCTTCATGGTACCTAACGATAGGAAGGTGAAATTTGTAGCATTTATACTGAAAGGATCAACTATTGACTAGTGGACTAGTATATCCAGGTTAACGGGAGCTCCTATTCAATGGCAAAGGTTTAAAGAGCTGTTTTATGAAAAGTACTTTCCCAACAATATCAAAGATAAGATGGAGGCTAAATACTATAATTGTCAGTAAGGCAACCAGACTATAGAGGCCTATGAAGTAGAGTTAAACCGCTTGGTCAAGTTCTTACCTAAAGCAGTTAAAATTGATGATACCTCTAAGGCAAGCAGATTCTTGAGAGGCTTAGAGCCAAACATCTAGCATAAAGTAAGGGTCTTTTAGTTAACTAATTATGCAGAGGTAGTTAATAACGAGAAGTTCCTAAAGAAAAACAGAAAGAGGACTGAGGATTAGCTATTTCGTAGGGTAGGGATCGCCTTAGGATAGAGACCTGCCTCTAATGTGCCATATGCTAATAAGGAAAAGAGGCATGTAGTTTATTAAGCTAAATGTATGGCTTTTGCACCTAAACCTCTTTGGAATAGGCTAGCACCTCTAGCACAATCTTTTCCACTACAGGTAGGACTAGGAAGGAGATGTCCTAACTGTTTAGGACCATATGAGTTACAACAATGCAATTGACCCAAAGGGGCATTTTATCCTATCGTAAGATAGGACACCGTAGTATGAATTGCATAGAGAAGTCTATCCCTTAGACTTTCTACTACACTTGTAAGCAGAGGGAGCATAGATCCTTTAAGTGTAGTGCCACCCAAAATCAGACGGCTATTATACCTTAACAGTTTCCAATACAGTAGCAAGTAAGACCTACACCCCAAGGATCCATAAATAAACCTCTATACCCTGGACCAAGACAGAGGGCACACAATCGTATATTTGCCTTACAATAACAACAGTAGTAGGATGTTCCAGATCAAGATACCATTATAGGTACACTGCTCATTAATTCAAATATCACTTATGTGTTATTTGATATGGGTGCAACACATTCATGCATATCACCTATATTCATGCATCTATGTGGATTGAAACCTATACCGTTGAGTGATGCTATGATTGTAAATACTCCTTTTGGAATGAGAGGAAGATTAGATCAAATATGTAAAGACATGGAAATTATAATACGAGGAAACAAAACGCTAGTAGAATTATTTGTGTTAGAGATGATTGAATTTGATATGATCTTAGGGGTAAATTGGCTATCTAAGCACTATGCCACTATAGATTGTCACAATCTAGTAGCTTGTTTTAACTTCCCCAATGAAGATCTAATTGTATTCAAGTTAGATGCATAGAGACTTACAACTCTTCCTACATATGAGTTGTAGGATAAGGGTAGAATATCAGCATTGTTAGTGGAGACTAGGGAAATTATGAAGTTAAAAGACATGTATGTAGTTAGAGATTATGCAAATGTCTTTCCAGAAAATTTACTAGGCTTACTGCTAGTTAGAAAGACAGAGTTCTACATTGATTTGATATCGAGAATAGCACCAATATCTAAAGCACCTTACAGAATGGCACCCACTAAATTGTCTAAGCTAAAGATTCAACTTCAAGAGTTGTAAGACAATTAGTTTACCAGGCTAAGAGTCTCACCATGAGGTGCCCCAGTATTGTTTGTTAAGAAGAATGATGGGAGCATGAGACTATGTATAGACTATAGAGAGCTGAACTAAGTCACAATTAAGAGCAAGTAGCCCCTCCCTAAAATTGATGGCCTATGTAACCAATTACAAGAAGCTCCAATCTTTTCCAAAATTGACTTGAGATCGAGGTATAATCAATTAATAATCAAGGAAGAAGATATAAAAAAGACAGCTTTTAGAACTTAGTATGGGCATTATGAATTTCTAATGATGCCTTTTGGATTGACAAATGCTTCAACTACTTTTATAGATCTAATGAATAGAGTACTTGGAGATTTGCTATTTCCGTTTGTAGTAGTATTCATAGATAATATCCTTATCTATTCCAAGAGCAAGGATGAACTTGAGATACATCTAAGAACAGTTCTAGAAAGATTACGGGGGGAGAAATTATATACCAAGTTCAACAAGTGTGACTTCTAGCTAAAATAGGTATCTTTCTTAAGATATGTGGTGAATAAAGATGGCATATTGGTAGATCTTGAGAAGCTAAAAACAATTATTAACTGGCTAAGACTAAGAACTGTGATAGAGGTCAAGAGCTTTTTTAGATTAGCTAGTTATTACAGATGCTTTGTGGAAGGATTTGCTTGGCTAGCAACTCTCTTGACCCAATTAACAAAGAAGAAGGTCAAATTTGTGTGGAATGAAGATTTTTAAAAGAGTTATAGAACACAGAAAGAAAAGTTGGTAAAATACATCGACTCAAGGCTAGGGATGCATGCTCATGCAAAATGGGAGTCATTGCATATGCCTCTCGCTAACTGAAACCATATGAGAGGAATTACCTTACATATGACTTATTAGTGGCTATGATCTTAACACTAAAATTATGGAGACATTATCTGTATAGTGAGAAGTGCAAAATTTTCATAAACCATAAGAGCTTGAAATACCTATTCACACAAAAGGACCTAAATATGAGGTAAAAGAGGTGGTTGGAATTAATGAATAATTATGATGTGGAGATCCATTACCACCCTAGGAAAGCTAATGTGGTAATAGATGCCTTGAGTTGAAAGAAACAAATTAATATAGTAGCTCTAGTCACATCTCAGAGACAAATATTGGAAGACATGCACATGTTAGAACTGGAGACGTGACACAAGAAGTGAGAAATAGGTTGGCTACACTTATTATTCAATTACGTATAATTGATCGAATTAAGAGTGCACAAATTGGAGATCTTGGAATCTAAAAGATAAAAAACAAAATAGAATAGGGTAAAATGTATATGCAAAAGGTGTAGTTAAATATGGCATGAGATGTTGTGTTTTAGATAACATGGAATTGAAGAAGGAGATTATGAAAGAAGCTCATTACTCATGATATACAGTATATCCTAAAAGCACCAAGATGTACAAAGACTTGAAAAGTCATTTTTGGTAGAGAAACATGAAATGAGAGATAGTTGAATTTGTATCTTGATGCCTAACATACCAGCAAATTAAGATTGAACACTAAAGACTAACTTGTGAGTTACGACTACTTCCTATATCTAATTGGAAGTAGGAACATGTAACTATGGATTTTGTGATAGCCTTTTTGAGAACCAAGGAGAAATACGATGCAATCTGAGTAAGTGTAGACAAATTGACCAAGTCCACCCATTTTCTACCAATTATGGTGGACTACAGATTAGAGAAGCTTGCTCAATTGTACATCGAGGAGATTGTTGGATTACATGTTGTACCAACTACTATAACTTCTAATAAGGATACTCGATTTATGAGTAGGCTCTAGAAAAGTCTACATCAGGCTTTGGGTACTAAATTATAGTTTAATACTACATTTCACTGTTAGATAGATAGGTAATCTAAAAGAACAATCAAAATTCTAGGAGACTCATTGTGAGCTTATGCTTTAGACCATAGGGGTAATTGGAGTGATCATCTACCTTCGGTGGAATTTGCATACAAGAACTATCAAGCTACTATTTAGATAGCTCCATATGAAGCATTGTATGGTAAGAAGTGTAGATCTCCCTTACATTGGGATGAAGTGGGAGAAAGATGGATAATGAGACCAAAGATAATGTAAAAAGTAGTAAACAAGGTTAGAGTGATAAGGCAGTAGATTCTTTCAACCTAGAGTCGCTAGAAAAGTTATGCAGCTAAACAATGATGCCCCTTCGAATTTCAAGTGGGGGATAAGGTTCTGTTGAAGGTATCTCTAGCTAAAGGAGTAATCAGATTTGGTGTGAGAGCAAAGTTGAATCCAAGATATGTAGATCCATTTGAGATTCTAGAAAGAGTGGGTACTATTGCTTATAGTTTGGCTAGGGTACATGATGTGTCTTATATATCTATGTTAAGGAAATTTACACCAGACCCAAACCAAGTAGTAGCTTTGGAACCTTTGAAGGTATAGCCAGATTTATCATCTATTGAAAAACTTGTAAGAATAGTTGACACAAAAGAGCAAGTATTAAGAAGGAAAGTAACTCTTTATGTCAAAGTGTAGTAGATAAATCAAAGAGAATGGGAACCGACTTGGGAATTAGAAGAAGAAATGAGAAGGAAACATCTAGAACTCTTTTCAATCCCAAGTAACTTTCGAGGATGAAAGTTTTTTATAAAAGAGGGGGGGTGCATGTAAATGCATATATGAAAATATATATAAATATATATTTATTTATTATACTTTAGCCTAAAGGTAAATAAATAAATACTTACAGGTTATGAGGGAACTTAGGTCTTTTCCTAGCAAAGGTATATAAGTCACACTAACTTAGGGTTTCTCCTTTTTCTCTCATTTACATAATTTTAACCATAGAAACCTAACTCTAAAGACCTACAGGCGACCTAAAGGATCACAATGAAAATTATTGCTTTCTAATAGGTAAGGATTCTAAGATCATAGAAATTAGGCTTAGGAAAAAATTTGGAGAAAAGGAATAAGGGTTCGTGATGAACAGTGTGTATACAGTCAGATACACACCCGTGTACTTGCCTGATAGGAATCAAAATCCTATAAGACCTATCATTAGGGCAAGAACCAAAGGATTTCAAATCTTGGCGATGAGGGTCCTTTTTTAGCAAATCGACCCCGGAATTATTTATATATTAACCTCTTTTCTATTATTTATGTATTGTGTATTCCAGTAGGCACACTTATCGGGCTTTATAGGGCGATGGACAAACTCACTAAGACTCAACTTGTGGGTTATCCATAGATTGACCTAAACCAAAGATGAGCTAAACCAAAATATTGATTTGAAGAATCGGCATGTTGAAGACTATTTTTATTTGTTTGTTATTTTCTTGGAACCATTTATTTTGTAAGTTTTTTGGACATTTTATTTGGTTGTAATTTGTGTTTTAGGACTGGCCACCCTATAGTGGCATAGTTGTAATTTTCTAGTCATTTTAACCCTAAAGGGAGTAAGTATAAATACTTGCTTAAGTAGGATTTTTTGGGAAGAGAATACACTTATCTTTGCTGCAAATTTTGTGAGAAATTAGGGTTCACCCTAATTTTCCATAAGGACTCTTATCAATTTCATCCTTAGAATTATGGCGAGTTGCAACCTAGGAAATTGTGAGTAATATCAATTCCTAAGTTGATTTTTCCTTTTCATAACTAGTGTGTAATATCTAGTGTTGATTAGGATTGGTTCTTGGTTCTGATTTTACGTCAATTGTAGGTCCAATTTCCATCCTATTATTGTTATAAATTTAGTGGAATTGTATTCTATATGTTGTATTGTTGATTACCTTTCTTCAATTGCGTGGAAGTTCCTTTGTTGTAAGAAGTTCACACCCATTTTTTGTGTTGATTGGTAATTGGAATTTCATTTGATCTTATGTTGTGTGCTTAATCCCATTGAGCACATCCCCATTTGGTGTTGAGATTCATTGATTAACAAATCGGATTGCAAAAGGGTTTAAGGTTCACGCCATAATTGAAGGTTGATCCGGATTTGATTAGGAGTTGTTTGTATGGTTTGATTGCATATGCTTTAATTCAATTTAAGGCATATAATTGCCAGTGTAGAAACATGAGTTTATACAGAAAGGTACACGGTTAGATACATGACCATGTACTTGAGTGTGCTAAAGTGATGAAATCACATAGAGAGTTACACAGCCACTAGCATGATCGTACTCTAGCCTATGTTCCTTTGCATAGCCTCTCACATGACCATGTCGCCTTGGAACACTCATACTTTAATTCTATTTTGTATTTCCATGATTCTAAACTAAGATATATACATGATAAGACCTCGGGGAAGGGAATGATACAATTATAATAAACTTAATCAATTAGTAAACCTAGATTAATTATAGAATAAAACTAAGTTTAGTTCTTTATAATTGATTAAGTCTATGTCCCTTTCCTAGCAATATAAGAGACTATAGTAGGAACACTTCTTCAGATATGTGTTTACCTTGTTTTGTTGCTTGTGATTGACAGTTTAGTAACCTAGTGAATTTTATTGAATATTGAAGTTAATTGTGTATGTTGCTTGTGCTTGGGTTGGCTTAAGGGCCTACAATAGTAGATTTCTAAGGGGTACCTCGATGATCGATATGCCACATTGTCCCCAGTAAAGCTGTTTATCAAAATAACTTGAGGTAGATTAGGGTTAGATAATTCTTGCAATGGCAATTCCTAACTTAAGATTAAATATCTATAAATATTATATGTGTAATAGGTCATGAGTACCCCTATGTTGTATGTTGATTAATTCAAAATAATAATGTAATGCCTCATAACCTAGGACATCACAACTTACCATGTGTCATTACTGCATAGCAATAAACTAAGGCTCAAAATCTTCATGCAATTTTAAACCTATTTATTTCCTTGTTACATTGATACTAATATTACTTCAATGAAAGAAATGAATGACTTTCATGTGAGTTATTCCAATCATCATTACTTAATTCAATTACATGAAACCTCAATTCAAACATCTAAAATAACATCTATCAACATATAATAATTAACATAGTAAAAGGTCTAATGATTATTTCCATATCCTCAAATCAATAACCTAAAATTCTATGAGAGATTCATCAATGATTTTTCTACTATTCTTCATTGACATAATAATAGTGTTCTCTCCTATATTCATCTGCATAATGTCCCATTAAATTCCCATTCTCGTCATTGTGTTCATCTTTCTCGCCTACAACTGAAAAATAAAAAGAGATGAACCTAAGCCCAGTACATGAGTACCATACATCCAACAATATCAACATACATAAATGCAATAGTTGTACATATCAAGTCATCAAATTATTTATCTTCAATTAAACAACATATAGTATAAGGGTACTCATGACGCCAATTCACATACAATATTTACATATATGCAACCCTAAATGGAAAATACCATTACAAGCTCCGTCTAACCCCAATCTACCATTTTGATACATGGCTTTACTAAGAATAACATGGCATAACTATCATTGAGGTGTCCTCTAAGGATCTACTTCTATGAGCCCCTAGGCTGAGCTAAGCACAAGCAACATACACAATTAACTCCAATATTCCATTGAATTCATTAAACAAACTATGCTAAGAATCACAAGTAATAGAATACGGTAAACACATACTTAGAAGGATGTTCCTACTATAGTCTCTAGTATCCTTAAGAAAGGGATATAAGCTTGTAAATTATAAAAGACTAAATTTAGTTCTATTCTATAATTAATCTAAGTTTACTAATTGATTAGATATATTCTAATTGTATAATTCCCTTTTCTTGAGGTCTTATCATGCATATATCTTAGTATAGAATTTTGAAAATAAATATTAGAATTAAAGTACAAGTGTTCCAAAACAATACAGTCATGTGAGAAGTTATGCAAAGGAAAACGGGTACATGGTCTGGGTTTGGTACAAATTTCCTTAATATAGACATATAAAACACATCATGTCCCCCAACCAGACTTGGTGGTAGCACCAACTTATAAGCAACAGTACCCATGCTTTCCAAGATCTCAAATGGATCCACATATCTTAGATTCAACTTCCCTCTTAGGCCAAATCTAATTACCCCTTTAGTTAGAAATATCTTTAATAAAATGTTATCTCCCACTTGAAATTCTAAGGGGTGTCACTATTTATCTACATA
The DNA here is from genome assembly GCA_037954665.1 of Laguncularia racemosa. Taxonomy (NCBI): domain Eukaryota; kingdom Viridiplantae; phylum Streptophyta; class Magnoliopsida; order Myrtales; family Combretaceae; genus Laguncularia; species Laguncularia racemosa. The sequence continues at coordinate 4,072,991 of JBBMOL010000035.1, forward strand.
ACTCTTCTAGCGACATTAAGCTGATAGAATCTACTACCTTATCGCTCTAAGCTTGTCTACTGCTTCTTACACTATCTCTAGCCCCATTATCCATCTCTCTCCCACTTTATCCCAATGTAAAGGAGATCTGCACTTCTTACCATATAGTGCTTCATATGAAGCCAAGTATCTCTATTAGATGTGATAGTGGTTGGTACACCATGTAATCTAACAATCTCCTAAATGTACAATTGAGTGAGCTTCTCTAATCTATAGTCCACCTTAATTAGTAATAAATGGGTAAACTTAGTCAATTTGCCTACAATTACCTAAATTGCCTCATATTTTTCCTTGGTTCTCAGAAGGGCTATCGCAAAATCCATGTTACATGCTCCTACTTCCATTCATGTATAAGAAGTGGTTGTAACTCACCACCTAGTCTTTAGTGTTCAATCTTGATTTGCTGGCATATCAAGCATCGGGATACAAATTCCACTATCTTATGTTTCATGTTTCTTTACTAGTAATGACTTTTCAAGTCTTTGTACCTCTTGGTGCTCCCTAGATATACTGTATATCCCGAGTAATGGGCTTCTTTCATAATCTCCTTTAATTGCAGGTCATCTAGAATGCACCATCTTGTGCCATATTTAACTACCCCTTCAACATCTACATGAAATTTGTGGCTTCACATTGTTCCATTTTTCTTTTGATCTTTTAGATTTCAGGATCTCTAATTTATGCATTCTTAATTCAATCAATTATACTTGGTTGAATACTAAGTGAAACCAACCTGTTTCTCACTTCTTATGTCACCACCTCCAATTCTAATTTGCGCCTATCTTCTAATATCTATCTCTGAGATGTGACTAAAGTTGTTATATTAATTTGCTTCTTTTAACTAAAGGCATATGCTACAACATTAGCCTTCCTAAGGTGGTAATAGATCTCCACATCATAATCATTTATCAATTCCAACCACCTTCTCTACCTCATGTTCAAGTCATTCTATGTGAATAAATATTTTAAGCTCTTGTGGTCTATGAAAATTTTACACTTCTCACCATACAGGTAATGTCTCCACAATTTCAATGCTAAAATCATAGTCGCTAACTCTAGGTCATGTGTAGGGTAACTCCTCTCACAAGGTTTCAACTGTCGTGAGGCATATGCAATTACTCTCCCATTTTTCATAAGCATGCATCTTAAGCCTTGATTCAATGCATCACTAAACACTTCAAATTTTTCCCCTATCTTTGGTAGGGCTAACACAGGAGCTATCTCTAATTTCTCCTTCAGCGTTGTGAAGCTACTTTCACATTCATCACTCCATACAAACTTGGCCTTCTTCTTTGTAAATTGGGTCATTAAAGTTACAAACTGAGAGAATCCTTCCACAAAACGTCTATAATAGCTAGCTAATCCTAGAAAGCTCCCGACCTCTATCACAATTCTCAGTCTTAGCCAGTCACTCACTACCTTTACCTTCTTAAGATCTACTTATATGCCATCTTTATTTACTACATGTCCTAAAAATGATACTTGTTCCAGCTAGAATTCACATTTATTGAACTCGGCATATAATTTCTCTTCCCATATTCTTTCTAATACTATCCTCATATAGGTCTTAAGTTCTTCCTTACTCTTGGAATAGATGAGAATATCATCTATGAATACCACTATAAACTAATCTAATAAATCTTAGAGCACTCTATTCATTAGATCTATGAAGGCAACTAGAGCATTTGTTAGTCCGAAAGGCATTACTAAGAATTCATAATGCATGTACCAAGTCCTAAAGGTGATCTTTTTTGTATGTCTTATTCCTTGATTATTGGCTTATGATACCTTGATCTCAAGTCAATTTTGGAGAAGACCTGAATTCCCTAGAATTGGTCAAATAGGTCACCAATTTTAGGGAGGGGGTACTTATTCTTAATCATGACTCGGTTCAACTCCTTGTAATCCATACATAGTCTCATGCTCCCATTCTTCTTCTTAACAAACAATACTGGAGCAGCCCATGATAAGACACTTGGCCTAATAAACCCATTGTCTTGTAAATCTTGAAGTTAGGTCTTCAACTTAAACAATTTAGTAGGTGCCATTCTATAAGGCGCTTTAAATATTGGTGCTACTCCCAATACCAAATCAATGCAAAATTTTATTTTTTTAACTGGTGGTAAACCTAACAAATTTTTTGGAAAGACATCTGCATAATCTTTCACAACATATACCTCTTTTAATGTCATGGCTTATCTTGTCTCTACTACCAATGCCAATAATCTACCTTTATCCCACAACTCATATGTAGGAAGAGCTGCAGGCTTCTATGCATCTAACTTGAACACAATTTGATCTTCATCAAGGAAATTAAAACAAACCACTAGATTGCAACAATCTATGGTGGCATAGTACTTAGCCAGCTAATTCACCCCTAAGATCATATCAAATTCAATCATCTCTAATACAAATAATTCTGTTGGCATTTTCTTTCCTTGTATTATAATCTCCACATCCTTACATATCTGGTCTAATCTTCCTCTCACTCCAAAAGAAGTATTTACAACCATAGCATCACTTAACAATACAAATTTCAATCTACATAGATGCATGAATACAGGTGATATGCATGAATGTGTTGCACCAATATCAAGTAACACCTAAGCAATGTTTGAGTTGATAAATAGTGTACCTACAATAGTATCCTAATCCGGAGCATCCTGTTGCTATTATTGTTGTAATGCAAATACTCGACCAAATGCCTTCTATCTTAGTCCAAAATATTGAGGTCTATCCATTTGTCCTCTAGGTGTAGGTCTTACTAGTCTAAAGAGGTCTAGGCACATAAGCCATAAGTTTAGCTTGGTACACTACTAGCCTCTTTCCTTTATATGTACATGGTATACTCGAGGCAAGCCTTTTCCCCAAGGCAATTCATAACCTATGAGACAGTTGTTCCTCTATTCTCCTCTTACTCTACTCTAAGAATTTTGCTTTGTCAACAACCTCTACATAAGTGATTAGTTAGAAAGCCCCCACTTCATGCTAGAGGTTAGGCTCTAAGCCTCTCACAAATCTTCTTGCTTTGAAAGCATCATCAATTTTAACTGGTTCTAGCAAGAATTTGATTAAGCGGCTCAGCTTTGCTTCATATGCCTCTACAATCTTGTTGCCCTGCTAGCAATTGTAGTATTCAACCTCCATCTTGTCTTTAATACTACTTGGAACTGCCATTGAATAGGAACTCTTATTAAATTAAATGTACCAGTTCACCAGTCAACAGCTGGTCCCTTCAGCATAAATGCTAAAAATTTCACCTTTCTATCGTTAAGCACCATGAAGGCCTCAAATGTCTTCTCAATTTCAGTGATCCAATGCTTAACTACTATTGGATCATTAACTTATGCATGAAAATCCTTCGCTAGCTGAACAAATTCGTCCAGTCCACATGGTTCTCTTACAAGCCTAACAAGTCTCATTTCCCATTGTTGCTGCTATGCAAACAGCCCCACTAAAGCATTGATAGTCTCTAATAGTTGAGCAACCATGACATTAGTATGATCTAGGACTCCCTGCTAAGGTGGTTCTTAAGGATACCTTTCCTCTAGAGCATCTTCACCCTATATAGCACTAGATGAGCCCAATCCGATGTTCCTATGAGGCATTTTGTTTGAGATGAAACAACAAAATGGTTCCAGAAGTTAGAGTTAATATAGGGAGTTAGTGATAGTATACATCTATGTACACCTATGTCTATACATATATACATGTATACACATAAATAAAACAGGAATTTAAAGGAAAGTACAATTATATAAAATAATTGAAATAAAATGAAATAAACAATCATCTCGTAGTTTACCCACTCTCTTTTTCTCCTATTATCCTTTAGATTAAGTGCTTAACCCTTCTAATGATCTCAACTTACTTTCTATAGATTGAAACTTATACTTATTGATCACCACTTAATTCTAAGGAATATCAAACCTAGGCTCTATTGATCATAACCTAAGCTTTAAGGATCATCAAACCTAAACTCTGATATCACCTAAGCTGTAACACCCTAGAACCTGAGATATCACAACTCGCCACATTTCACTACTACATAGCAACACACTAAGGCTCTAAATCTCCATACAAATTTAAACTTGTTCATCTCCACGTTACATTCACACTAATATTACTTTGATAAAAGAAATGAATGACTCTCGGGTAAGTCATTCTAACCATCAATACTTAATTTAATTACATGAAACCTTAATCCAAAAATCCAGGATAATGTTTATCAACATATAATAATTATCATAGTAACAAGCCTGATGATTATTTCTATATCCTCGAATTAATAACCTAAAATTCTGTGAGAGATTCATCAATGACTTTTGTACTATTCTTCATCGACATAATAATAGTGTTCCCTCCCATATTCATCCACATAATGTCCTATTAAATTCCCATTCTCATCATAGTCGATGTGTCCATCGTTCTCACTTGCAACTAAAAAATAAAAAGGGAAGAACCTAAGCCTAATACGTAATTATCACACAAATATGCACATACCACACATCTAACAATATCAACATGCATAAATGTAACAATTTTACCTATCAAGTCATCAAATTATTTATCTTCAATTAATTAACATACAATATAGAGGTACTCATGACCCTGATTCACATACAGTTTTTACATATATATATAACCCTAAATGGGAACTGCCATTGCAAGCATCGTCTAACCCCAATCGAACTTAGATAATTTTGGTATATGGCTCCACTAGGGATAACGCGATATATCAATCATCGAGGTGCACCTTAGGGATCTACCATTATCGGCCCCTAGCCTAAGCCAAGCATAAGCAACATACACAATTAATTCCAATATTCCATTAAATTCAGTAAATAAACTACACTAATAATCACAAGCAACAGAACACGGTAAACACATACCAAGAAAGATGTTCCTACCATAGTATTTGGTATTGCTAGGAAAGGGATATAAGCCTATAAATTATAAAAGACTAAATTTAGTTCTATTCTACAATTAATCTAGGTTACTAATTGATTAGATATATTTTAATTGTACAATCCCTTCCTTGAGGTCTTATCGTGCATATATCTTAGTTTAGAATTATGGACATAAAAATTAGAATTAAAGTATAAGTGTTTCAAGACAACACAGTCGTGTGAGAAGCCATGTAGAGGAACACTGGCTAAAGCACAATCGTGCTATTGGCCATGTATCTTTTAAGTGAAAAATGCTATTTCAGCATGACCAAGTATATGGTCGTATATCGGGTCATGTACCTTTCTTAGATTTTTTTAGTTTTGACATGCCTAAGTACACCATATCCTTCATCCATGTACCTTACTATATATACTTGTATTTCTGTATGAGCAGGAATACGGGCATGTATCTAGCCATGTACACATTGTTCATCATGAACCCTAATTCCCTTTTCTCCAAATTTGTTCCTAAGCCTAATTTCAATGATTCTAAGCCTAATTGATCAAAGTATTTGCTAATTCTAATGCATAATTGGAGTCTTGTACACTTACTTGGTTTGAATTGTAATTGGAACCCCCAATTCATTTGACTTCAAAGTCCTTTCCATCTCATTCAATACCCTAGCAATGAGTTAACAAGTTGATTTGTAAATTCACTAATTTATCATCAAAATGAACAATCTTGGTGATTATAACCCTTACTTGATAGATTTGGATTGATTTCATGGTTCTCCTTTAGTTAGCCTGTGAGTCTCTAGCGTCTCTCTTAGGTTTTTTGTTGTAGTTACGCAAATGAGAGAAAAGGGGAAAAGCTTAAGTTAGTGTGTCTTATATACCTTAGCCAGGAAAAGACTGAATTGCCCCCATAACTTTTAAGTATTTATTTATTTACCCTTAAGTTGAAGTATAATAAATAAATATTCTTTTATATATTTTTACTTGTGTATTTACAAATAACCTGATGATTTGCTATGTATTGTTGTTGCATTATGTGTATTGATATTGTTGTTGTGTAGCACGCACATGTCTATGTGGTACTCCTGCTCTAGGCTTAAGCTCATTCCTTTTTATTATTCAGTTGTAAATGAGAATGATGAACACATCGATTATGATGAACATGGGAACTTAGTGAGATATTATAGGGATGACTATAGAAGAGAGCCTTATTACTATGTTGATGAAGAATGATAGAAAATCAAAGAAGAATTTCTTGATAGAATTTTAGAACAATGGTTAGAGAACTTAGAGATAGTTGTTAGAGTCTTAAACATGCTTCTTCTTGATAAACATTTATTGTGGTTTTGATTTTGGGATTTCAATATATTGTTTAAATTAACGATGCTTGGAATGACTCTCCTGAGAGTCATTTAGTACTATTGTTGAAGTTATAATGATGCTAATTTATAATGGAGACAAAGAAGATTGATGTTGTATGGGGATTTAGAGCCTTAGCATGTCGCTATGTAGTAATAACATGTAGTGGGCTATTGCGTTCTAAGTTCTAGGTTATTACATGGTGACTCTCCAATTGGTGGTCTATAGTGGAAGATATGGTGGTGCAAAGTGGTTGAGTTGAAAAGGTTCTTCTTATGTTGAAATTTGTCTAAGTGTTTTTTATAGCTCTAGGGAGTGATATTTGGTCACGATTTTTGAGCATTTGATGATGTTTCTACCATCATGGTGGTGTGGGTTTGAGAGAGTACATGAGATAGTTTCCAGGGGTGGTCTTACTTTTAAATTCAAGTTGATGGATGTGGGGATAAACAAATGAAAATAAGGAACTTAGGACTAGTTCAAAAGAGAAAAGGAGAGTGAAGGAAGAAGGTAAACAATTGTCCTACATAGTCTAACTTAGTAAAGTGTGTTCTAAATATAACAAGTTATGTGGTTACATAATTTTAGGTGAGATGAGGTGGTAGATGGAGAGCAAGTGTGGGGATATTGATGTATTGTGAACTAGCACTTGAATATTAATAGTAGGACTTGTAGCCTTCTTATTTGCTACATGTATCACCTATATGTATATTTTAACTCTACAAAATTTTATGAGCAGCCTTAAAATAACTGATAAGATATGGAAATATATTGAATTTATTATTTTCATATTACAAACTATTTTTAGATATTGATATATTTTTCTCCTTTTTTTATAATGTTAGTTAAGCATGTAATATTAAAAACCCAATATTTCTAAGTGCCGACTTGAGCGTTATTTTTTTTTCTTCATAACTCATTTATATTCAACTCCTAGATATATATTTTATTCTATTGACTTTGAACAGATTTGATCCTCTTAGATTTATGTGATCAATTATTTTGTGAGATTTTAAGATTTAAAGTCTTAATTTCCACTTAGCATATTCTCAATCACAACCAATATATTTGAGAGTATCCATTCGAAATGGGGTATTATAATGTCCAAAGGCTCGCTTGAATATGGCGCCACTTTAGTAGTCAATCGATACTATATGTCAACTTTTATTACATCCTCTTACTCCTAGTTGTTCTTACTAGGGTTAAAAGGGTAAAAACATTCACATTTATTGCTTTAAAATGCCTTGAAACCATATTAGTCATATAATCTTCATTTTACACTATAGGTGTTTGACATTCTGTATCTACGACATCTCCCATTAGACTCTTGTAATCTAAATTACCCTATTTTGCTATCTTCTATTCCTAAGTTATCCCTAGTCTTGACGAGTTCTTACATAAAATGTGTTCCTTGATTATGTTGATGTACACAAGCACCAACATAGGTGGGTCGGTTGCTTGTATAACTCTTGGTTTTGATTAAATGATACTTAGGATGAAACATAGTTGTATTCCCCAATTAACCATTTGCATGGTCTTACACAGCTAACAATATGAGCATGTCATTGATCATGTATCTCTCTTATGCTAAGCTTAGCTACTCTAATGTGTATATAAGGCAACAAAAGCATGTTGCATACTTGTGTATCTATCAGGTTGCTCGTGTTTTCTTCTTAAACTTGAACATAACCATATTCATTGGTTATGTTGATGAACACAGTGATCAATGCAAGCATGTTAGCCCCTTGTATCACTCAAGAAATTCTACACTGAGCCAATTCAAGCCTTGAACTTCAACACTCAATATAAAAGTCTAAAATATGAAAACAAAGCACTTCAAAACCACCACAACCAAGTATAAACTACTCAAACCATAAAATAGAACAAGTGAAGTCTAAAAACAACAAATATATATATATATATATGTATAAACCTAACTTAGATTGCCTTCCAAGAAGTGCTTTATTTAATGTTGTTAGTTCAACATAATTCTTCTTAACTTAGTCACTAATCATTAGAGTGGAGATTAAACTCCTCCCTTACACTCTTAAGGGAAATTGCATTTATATGTTCCTTTAGATTTTTTTTAGTGTTTCTAGGCAAAGTACCCTATTGGCTTTTTGAAACTAATCTTGCTAGCTATTCAATTGGTTTTCTTAATTATGGATAGAGCCCTCTTAATTTCTTAAATAATTTTTATTGGCTTAGAAGTGAGCTTCAAAAGTGTGGATGAATTTTGTTAAGAGGTTTTCTAAGATAGGCTTCTTTTCTTGTAGTGGGTAAGCTTAATAAAATCTTTGAGGTGAGTTATTTATCTATTGATTCTAATTTCCCTATGGAACATTGGGGTGATTTTTCCACCTAGGATCATAGGTGTTATTATAAGAATTATGTTGGTCCCAATTAATCATTAGGAGGGGATAAATTGATTATTACTTATTAAAAATTCTTATAATCAATTCAAAAGTTTTTCCTTGATTATTATTGGGAAAATTGATTTGGCAATGGAAAAGTATCAAATATAAATAAATTGTTGAAAATAAAAGATGGAGTTGAAGAAGATTAGGCAACAATATATAGTGGTTCCACCTTATGCGTCAATCTACTCTTCTAGCCTCCACTTGTTGGAGTCCTGATTGTCTTCAGTAGTATGTTCCACTATATTAAAAAATCAAATTTTACAAGATTATTTTACAACGATCTTCAACTCTATAGCCACTTCTTTGATGTTGCCTATCAACACTACTATACAAAAGCTCACTCTCTAATCAACCTTCTATTAGCTTTTTCAGCTAAATTACTGAACAAACATTTAGAGAAATAATTACTCAATTAGAATTTGAGTCAAGCTTTCTTGAGGATAAAACAATAATGAATTCCTCTCAATTTTAACACATAATTAGAATGTGTATCTCTTGTTGTGTATTTTGTCATTGTTCTTGTTGTTATTCACACACACACACAGAGAGGTATATTTTTCATCCACTCTACTTCTTATATTTATAAGCTTCATCCCAATGGTCAAACTAATTGGAAAGGTATCCTTTATTATTCTTAAAATATTCATTTTTTATTTTCCATATTTAACTTCCTACAAATAATTATCTTTCCAATTTTGTTGAGGAACCCCTTGAAATAAAAATCCTTCTTTCAATGATATGGGTTAAATATATTTCCCAAATATACTTAATCAGTGGAGGTGGGCCTTAAACTATTATAAATACTTTTTATACTGTCAAAGCCATAATATAACTTTGAAATAACTTCCTATTACATTATGAATAGCTAGCACATATTTGTCTATTGGAATTCATATGGTGTTTTTTTACTTCTAATCGCCTTCAAAAATCTTAATTCCGTGTGATTAGAATGTACATTATAACTTGCAACAAATATTCACTCCTTATATAGTATATACTCAATAAAAAGTTAATAATCAAAATATTTTTCTATCATATATATTAATCAAGTCATGTATACGTTTTGTTATCATCAAAACTTTATTTATAGTACTAACAAATTATTTTAAGGTTAAAGAGCATTTGTCGTATAATCAACCTACTCAATCAATTGCTATCCTACATATCCTTCGCTAAACAAATCACTAGCTATTACTTAAGTTTGCTACTACATGAATGACAGTCCATTGATTTTCTCACTTAAAGCTTTTACCTTAGTTGCTAGCATCGTGACCTCATCAACATCATACATCCCTACTGACTTAAGCCTAACCCTTATGTTATCCTATTGATAATTGTTCATGGCCATTTCCTTAATTAAAGTTTAGGCTACCTTAGGTGTCTTGGTGTTCAATGTGTCTCTTATGCTACATCTATCATTTGCCTAGTTGATAGACTGAGACCATTATGAAATGTATGGATTTGCATCCAGAGTGGGAATCAATAATGTGGGCACTTTCTCAACAAATCCTTAAACTACTTCCAAGTGTCATATAATGTCTTAAACTAAATCTAAGCATAAGTAGAGATGTCATTCCTTAGCTTTACAATCTTAGATAATGGGAGATACTTCTTGAGGAATTTTTCTACCACCTCATTCTATGTTATAATTGATTCTTTAGGGAGAGAATTTAACCACTACTTCACCCTTACCCAATCGCACCACCACTAACCCATTAATCTTAACAGTGTCACAAATTTCTAAGAAGCTTGATATGTGAGCATTCAGATCCTCATCTTGCAAGCCATAAAATTGAACAAACTATTGCACCATCTGAATAATATTTGGTTTGATCTCAAAATTGTTGGACATAACAACTAGTCTAGCAATATTATAATTAGCTTTGATAATTTTAGGTCTACCATAATTAGACATAGTCTTTTATTGATTCTAATTTTGAGTTCCCATGACCATTGGTTTTTGTTCAACCTTTTAAGAAAAACCCTTAATTTATTTTCTCTTCCATTTCCTTAATGCTTTTCTTAAGATTTCAAAGAGCGATTCTCTCAATTTTTAAGATCTATTCCAAAAGCTCTAACTAACTACTTCTAGTCATAAACTAAAGAAAAATCCCAAAGTTAGAAGTGATTTGAATAACCTAAAGGAAGGAAGGAAAGAAACAAAATGAAAATAATGGTTAAATTAATAAAGAAAAAGGTCTTCCTAATATTTTAGTCTTCGATAACAACACTAACAACTTAATGTTGGTTTATTCTCTAACTAACTGTCTTAAGATCGTCTAGGTAGATGTACCTATCGATACTATAGCATAATAGATATTAATATTGAGTGTTATTCTCATAAGGACTACAATTATTATTACTTTCCCTTAAGGTTGTTCCCACAAGGACTACATTCTTGCACTGCTAGTTCTTCAAGGTAAGCTGCCAACTTTAACAACATAAGCTACCAGCTTTTAAAGGTAGCGTTCTATGCTTGCTTTAAGTCATTTAGTTTACCTAATTGTCATCCCGAAGCATTAACAAATGTATTTGATTAAAGGTAAAACAATCATGCAAAAGGAATGAAGAAACTAGGTGATTCTCTTTAAGTTTCATCTGATCAAGTAGAACTCTCAGTGCAAGATTCCGTAGTCCTTTAGTTCTAGCTCAAGTAAACGGTTATGTAACTGAAATGACTTGATTCCCATCATCTCCTCGAGCCTGTGGAATATTTGCCCTCAAATTTGATGGGTCTTCATGAAGATCTTCCGGTAAGTAGGGTGATAGATCTGAAACATTGAAGGTAGCAAAAACACCGTAGTCTCTTGGTAATTCTAACCTGTAAGAATTGTTGTTGATGCGCTCCAAAATCTTGAAAATTCCATCTACACTAGGGGAAAGTTTTTGTGACTTCTTGTGAGGGAACCAATCCTTACTAAGATGAATCCAAGCCAAGTCACCTAAATTGAACATCTTGGCCTTCTTGTGTTTGTTACCCTAAAGTCACTGCTACTCTTGAGTCTTCTTAAGATGTTCAGATGCTTATGATGAAGCTTCTGAATCTCTTAGGAACACTCTACTCCACTTAAGCTCTCTTCCTTTGCTATCGATTTAGCTATCAAATCTAATGGAAGTGTAAGATTATAACCATACAAGACTTCAAAGGGGGACTTATCGGTTAAACTATAAGTCAACCTATTGTAAGAAAACTCAACAATAGGTAGACACAAGTCTCAATCGATAAGATTCTTGTCGACCGTTGCTCTCAATAAAGCACTAAGAGTACGATTGATAACCTCTATTTGACTGTTTGTTTGAGGGTGACAAGATGTATACATGAGTTTAGTATCAAGTCATTTCTAAAGTGTCTTCTAGAAGAAGTTGAGAAACTTAATGTCTTTGTCAGACACTATGCTATAGGGAACACCATGTAATCTTACAATTTCCTACACAAAAAGGTTAGCAATAAAAAGTGCATCATCTGTTTTGTGGCAAGGTACAAAGTGGGACATTTTACTAAAGCGATCAATAACCACGATGATGGAGTCTTTGCCTCTCCATGTCCTGGGAAAACCTAAGACAAAATCTATACTAATATCAATTCATAACTGTGAGGGTAAAGGTAAAGGCATATATTCACCCCAAGCTTCCTTCTTTCTCTTTACCCTCTTACAAACCCCATATATCTCCAAAATCTTGTGTACATCTTTCAACATACGTCTCTAATAAAAATGTTCTTTTAACAACTCTAATGTCCTCTTCTCACCAAAGTATCCTAATAATCCTCTAGCATGAGCTTCTCGTATTAACAATTCCCTCACAGAACCATAGGGTATACATAACTTTCCTACTCTATACAGAAAACCATCTATCATATAATACACATCTACTACATTTCCTTCAAAACATCGCTCAACAATTAATTTCAAGTGATCATCATGAACATATTATTCCTTCATTAATTCAAACCCAAGCAACTTTGACTGAAGAGAAGTGATAAGTACATACCTGAGTGATAATGCATCAGCTACAATATTTGTACTCTCCTTCTTGTACTTAATCACATAAGCAAAGCTCTCTAAAAATTCCACCCATTTTGCTTGTCATTTAGACAAACGTTGTTGGCCTTTGAAGTGCTTCAAAGATTCATAGTTTGTATAGATAATAAACTCCTTAAGAAAGAGATAGTGCTGCCAAGTTATCAATGCATACACTAAAGAGTAAAACTCCTTATCATACACTAAGTAGTTTAAAGGTGCACCACTCAATTTCTCACTAAAATATGCAATGGGCCTCCTATCCTGCATCAAAACAGCACTAATACCCACTCCTGATGAATCATACTCCAATTCAAAAGTTTTGTCAAAATCTAGCAATGCTAAAACTGGAGCACTAGTCAACCTTACCTTAACCTCCTTAAAACTCCTCTAAGCTTGATCTCCCCAAACAAAAGGAGCATTCTTCCTAGTCATGTCAATCAGTGGATTCACAATGCTACTAAAGTTCCTGACAAATCTCCTATAAAAAGAAGCCAAACCATGAAAACTCCTCACCTCAACTACTGATTGTAGCGTTAGCCACTCCATGATAGCCCTAACTTTCTCTTCATCAACTCTTACACCAAAACCAATCACAACAAAGCCAAGAAATGTTACCTCCGACTGATAGAATGAACACTTCTTGAGATTCCCATACAACCTCTAATTCCGTAAGATTGAGAAGACTACCTGCAAATGCTCAACATGACTTTCCATGTCTCTACTGAAAATTAGAATATCACCAAAATATACTACCACAATTTTTCCTAAAAATGTCTTCATGACATGATTCATAAGTTGCAAGAAAGTACTAAGAGCGTTAGTCAATCCAAATGGCATGACCATCCGCTCATACAAACCATGTCGTGTCTTAAAAGCGATCTTCCACTCATCTCCAACCCTCATATGAATTTGGTGATATCCACTTTTAAGGTCAACTTTAGAGAATACCTATGCACCATTCAATTTATCCAGCATATCATCAAGTCTAGGAATGGGATACCTATATTTGATGGTAATTTTATTGATAACTCTGCTATCAATGCACATACGCCATGTACCATCCTTCTTTAGAACAAGAAGTGCAAAAATAACACAAGGATTAGTACTCTCTCTAACAAAACCCCTTTCTACCAGCTCATCCACCTGTCACTTCAATTCTTTAGCTTCTTCAAGATTCATGCGATATGCAGGCCAGTATGGTAAGACTGATTCGGGCTATAAATCAATCGCATGCTCAATGCCTCTCACTGGTGGTAATCCCTCAAGTAACTTGTCAAGGAATACATCTATGTACTCATTGAGCACTTGGTTTACAATAGGAAGTAATTGTTCTCGCCCATCAAACTCCAACACATACTTCATTTGCAATAGATACATTAGTCTCTCTTCCTAAATTGCCTCTTCTAACTATTGTTGTCCCATAAATAGGGTCTTCTTTTTTATAGTTTTATTGATTTGTCTCTATGCTTCTTGTACTTCAGTTAGTGACATGGGATTCAACACAATGCGCTTACCATCCTTCTAGAACACATAGGTGTTCCTAAACTCATCATGCAACACCCTCCTATCATATAGCCAACATAAGGACTAGTACTCTCTCTAACAAAACCCCTTTTCTACCAGGTCATCCACCTATTACTTCAATTCTTTAGCTTCTGCAAGATTCATGCAATATGCAGGCCAATTTGGTAAGACTGATTCAGGCTATAAATCAATCACATGCTTAATGCCTCTCAATGGTGGTAATCCCTCAAGTAACTTGTCAAGGAATATATCCATGTGCTCATCTAGCACTTAGTTCACAATAGGAGGTAATTGTTCTCGCCCATCAAACTCCAACACATACTTCATTTGCAATAGATACACCGGTCTCTCTTCCTAAATTGCCTCTTCTAACTCCTGTTGTCCCACAAATAAGTTCTTCTTTTTTATAGTTTTATTGATTTGTCTCTATACTTCTTGTACTTTAGTTAGTGACATGGGATTTAACACAATGCGCTTACCATCCTTCTAGAAAACATAGGTGTTCCTAAATCCATCATGCAACACCCTCCTATCATATAACCACGGTCCACCAAGCAGTATATGTGATGCACACATGGGAAGAATATCATAGACAATCTCATCATGGTACCTCTCTCCTATGCTAAATGGAACTTTAGCCTTTTGAGTAACATGCAAACTACCTTGTTCACTCAACCAGTACAGTTTATATGGCTTAGGGTGTGGAGTAGTGACTAGTTTCAATTTATTAACTAATGAAGTAGCCACTACATTGGTGCAACTAACACCATCAATAATAAGAGCACAAAGGTTATCTCAAACCCTGCAAGAAATATAGAATAGGCTCTCCCTCTATTCTTCCTCATTAGCAGGAAAAGTAGTCATCACCCTGTACAACACATTGATAGCTAAATACTGATCATTCCCTCTATCTTCATGCACCTCAGCATATGCATCCCCATAATACTCATCTAACACTGCTAACAAATTTGTTGGCTCATGTATCCCTTCCTCGTCATCCTCACTTTCCAACTCTATAGCAGTCATCACCCTTCGATTTGGACATTGAGCAGTCATATGTCCAAAACCTAAACATTTAAAGCATTTTATTGGACTAGTTTTTCCTCCTAATGAACCGACTGTTATTTGTTTATTTTCAGTCCTAACAACTACTTTCCCCTTTCCAGAAAATTTTTTATCCCCTCTAAAATCTAGAATAGCTTCATTCTTTTTCACATTCTTACCATATCTCTCCTTATCAACATTCTTACTATCAAACCCACAAAATTTATTAGAGGACCCATATCTGTTACTTGCCACTCTATAAGGATTAGAACGCCTCTACCTCTCAACTTTCAAGGCTAGCTGGATGGCTTCATCAAGGGTGTCATATTGCTGCAGTTTCATTATACAAGCAATCTTATATTTTAGACCTGACACAAATCATGCCATCGCCTATTCAAGAGGCTCAATAGCTCCACATCGAATCATCAATGTCTCAAATTCTTAGACATACTCATCCACGATTTTGCCTCTCAGTCTCAATGTTTGGAGACGCATGAATAGCTCCTATCTGTGATGCTCTGGTATAAATCACTTCCTCATAACCCATTTCATCTTCGGCCAAATATAGATCTCAACATCTCCATCTCTCCTCCTACTAGCCACAATGTTTTTCCACCATAAGGTAGCATACCCTGTAAACTCTATTACTACCAGACGTATTCGGGTATTGTCATTAATCTCATAGCATTCAAAAAGTCCTTACACCTTATCCTCCCAATCAAGATAATCCTCTATAGATCTTCTTCTAGCAAATGAAGGCATATGTAATTTCACATATTCTAAACCCCCGGTTGGCCTGAACTCACAGTTATGATAGAATTCATCTTCAAAATTATCATCTCTTCCTTCTGGTTAGGCATGGTAATTTCCTCCAATTCGCCTTCCCCTTTTACCACCTAATGGTCCTTCCCCACGAGCATTATTAATGGCTACTTGAGGTGGGGGTGCTTGCGGATTTGCCATTAGCTATTAAGGAAGTGTTATATGATCCACCCACGTAGCTAGATTAGCAACAATGGTGGTTAGATCTTGTAATTGCTCTTCTAAATTTCTCTTACCACCTGCAACACGGCATCCCCAACCTCCTCCTCCAACCTGACTATTGGCTTCATCCCCAATTCCTCCATTCACACTATCATTCAACATACTTCGCTAATTTGTAGTCTTAACACAATATTCCTAAATCATAATCACACAAACCCTAATTTCAACCTTCACTTATTCCCCAAATCACAATCACATAAACCACAACACAAACTCTAATCTCAACCTTCGCTCTAATACCAAAATTATGATGTGCTTAATCCCAATGAAGAATCAAGCAATCGCAAACCCAACCAATAATGCACAACAAGTTTTCCAAAAAAAATCAAACACAACAGCAAAATAAACCTTAAATCCCTACCAGATATGACATACTAGCAAGAGGATAGTCCTAGCACAATCTTGTTGATATGACGCACAACAATTCCAATGCTATCACTTGCCACAACCCCAGGATTGATAAAAGTATCAAAAGAATGAGAGTAAAGACTCTAATCTTGTATTTCTAATCTCAAAATGTCTATCTTGTGTTTGTATTCCAAAGGTATTTATAGTAGCCTTTCTAAAAGAGAAAACCTTGGCTAAAATAAAAGAAAAATAAAGCAAGGTTGAAATACAAAGAAAGCTAGCTCAAAACAACATAAAATAGTTAGCCCAAAATTTTGTAAGCCGCCGGTCTTTGTAGAAACACCGCCAGCCTTTATGGTTGGCCTTCATTCTTGCATTGCTAGTTCTTCAAGGTAAGCCGCCAACTTTAACAACATAAGCTGCCATCTTTTAAAGGCAGCATTCCATGCTTGCTTTGAGTCATTTAGTTTACCCGGTTGTTGTCCCAAAGCACTGACAAATGTATTTGATTGAAGGTAAAACAATCATGCAAAATGAATGAAGAAACTAGGTGATTCTCTTCGGGTTTCATCTGATCAAGTAGAACTCTCGATGTAAGATTCTGTAGTCCTCTAGTTCTAGCTTGAGTAAGTGGTCCTATAATTGAAATGACTTGATTCCCATCATTTGACCCTAATCTAAAGGGTTTATGTCATCCTAATTCTACGATTGTGTGCAACTCTTTCTAATCATGCAAGTCTCTATTCATACACAAGATTTCTCAAACCTCTATGCAGACAAATTAGATAATTGAATCGATAATCTAGAAATAATAATTAAAGGAAAATAAAAGAACACATAATTAGATCTCAAGAAAACAAAGACTTCATTGAATTGAAAGAAAAGTAAGGTTACAAAGTTTTGTTAAGGTTCCTCAATATTGAGATATGAAACAAATTAAGCTATCATCATCTTCAAGAGATCACAAAGAAATTGAAAGCAAAATAAGATGAGAAAACCCCTCCAAACTAGCTTATCGATGCTTGAAATCAAAATATAATTCAAATAAGTACCAAAATCATTCAAAAAATCCATGAAATCAATAAAAATCACTAATAAATAAGTGTAATTAAATACTTATTACTGCCATGATGGGATTTTGATGCTTGAATGGTTTATTATGTAATATTGATAAATGTTGGTAGTTAAGGACAACTAGGGAAAGATTCTAAAATAATTTTTACTCCTAAAAGTGTGAGGATTTTCCTAAAAAATTTTATAGAAATTCAAATGTTCTTAGACATTCATAAGAACATGTAAGTTTTTTTTATTAAAAAAAAAAAACTTTTTGATCCATTTTAAGCCTCAAATATCATCAAAATGGCGTTTTTTGCACAAATTGAGTTGAAGCTATTTCCAAATGGATTTTGGATGCTAAGTTTATTTTTTGAGATTAAAATTTTTAAAAATCAAACACACAAAACCCGAATTTAAAATCAAGTTGAGAATCAAAGTTAGTTAAAAAGGGTGTCTAATCTTATAAAGTGAGGTGGTCTTAGTAGAAAAGTGTTGTGGCATAAATTGTAATTTTTGGAAATTAAATAAGAAAATAGCTATAATGATAAATTTGAATAATAAATAATGGTAAATAAATAAATTAATAGATTTGGGCCAAGGCTAAACCCATCCCAAGCCATCCTACTCAAATTAGCCCATAAACCAACCTAAAACCTTCCCTAATGAGTGGCTCACCAAACCTTCCATAAAATTGTATAATTGGGATTAATTAAGTAAAATTGATCATTTAATATGATTTTAGAGTTATTTTAGTAAATTAATGGAGATTAGATTCAATTAACTTGGTTAACTTAATGGGCCCATTTTCTTTTAGGGTCCATATTCTAAATGGGCCTTAGACAAATAAACACTCTAAATGGGCCTTGTGTCTAAGAAGGCCCAAAACATTTCAAGAAGTCCAAATAGACTTAAACTAGGATAATTGGGCCTAATAAAAAATAAATGGAACATAATGGATTTAAATTAAACAAATTAGACTTAGTGATCTTATAATGGACAACGTAAAACAAAATGAGTCTACATAATAAGTTAAACTTTAGCTAAATTAATTGGACCAAGAAAGCTAAATTGGGCCTTGATAAATGGATCAATCTAGACTTCATAACTAATAGGGAACTTAGAATTAAAGTGGCCTAAAGCCCAATAGGCTTAGCCTTAGAAAATTGAAAAGAAGTAAGAACTAATTGGATAATTAAAATGATAATTGGAAATTACAATAGCATAATTTGGCCAAATTAATAAGTAACAAGTAATATGGGCTAAACTTAGCCCTTGAGGCTAATTAGGCCCTCTTGTCCTTAATAGGCCCATAACTAGTATGGCTTTTAGTTAGTTTTCAAGACCAAACCTAGAAATTATAATAATAACCAGGTGATTAAGATAACTTACTAACTAATAACTTTCTCTCTTAAGTTTAAAACTCAAAGATTTATGATTGTTAGAAATTAGCTTCAGTTTTGGATTACCTTCAACTTTCCAAATACGTAGTAACTGCCTATTGCATGTCAAGTTAGAAATAATAAACCTAACTAATTATCAAATTCGGCCAAGTATCTGTTTACTATTTGTGCTTGGTCACTTGAACCAGTAAGTAACACCTTTGGTTTGGAATTATAGTTGCTATCATAATTCCAATGAACTGAGGTAGATTAGGTGCTTAGGCCATCAAATATGGCTTGGTGTGTAGCTGATAGTTACAATCACATCGAATAACAAGCACTATAAGCAAAGAGAAGATATATCAAGAGTCACTCAAGGTTTATGAGACTCGGCAGGAGATATAATATAGTTGAACTGTGATAAATGAGAGTAAGATAATAGTGATGAACTTAGATGATGCTATTTTAGATTGAGGTTGTGAAACAACGTGAAGTATGGTTGCTTTCATCATACTTCAATGAACCTATGGTGGTGTTGGACCTCAAGCCTTAGAAACTATTATACTCAAACCTTATTGATAAAATAACAATTGTTAGACTATGGTTTGAAATATCAAAATATTCCAACTGAAAGTGACAATATTAATGTTATAAATTTAATTAAAAATCCAACTCAACACTCTAGATCTAAACATATTAAAATAAGACATCATTTTATTATAGATCATATTTCTAAAGGAAATATAACAACTAAATATGTTTCAATAGATTTACAACTTCCAAATATCTTTACAAGCCCTTAAATAAAGAAAGGTTTTAATATATAAGAAATGTGATAGAAGCTTGTAATCCCTTGTAATAGATCTTTTAATGTATAGATTAATGAGAGGATAGCTTAGGTATAAAAACATGATAAAAGAAATAAAAGATGATTATGCCACAAAATAATGTAATAAATCTAAATATAAGAAGAAGTAGTTAAAACTTCAAATGTTTTCCAAATGATAAAATAATAAAACTAAAGGTCAAGAGAAAAAGTATATCATGTAATAAAACTAATATCTTTACTTAAATGTGCAAAATTGAACATGTAAATTGTTTAGAAATAAGTTAGTAAGAAAACCTTTTCTAAGAGTTGAAGTTAAGCCATAAATAAGAGTTGGAATGATACTAGAAAGGATTGGAATTATATTTGAAAAAATTTTCTAAAGTATAGCAAAGGTCAGAAACATGCATTTTGAGTGAAGAGATAACAAAACAAGTTATTTCTGAAGAAAAAAGATAAAATTAGAAGATCTTAAGTATTGTGAAGAAACAAATTTAAGACCTACCTCCATAAGTTGAATATATTTGGGTAATATATTTAATCTATTCCTCTAACTTAGTTATTATATCAAGGCAATGATAATTTATGTATGAATAAGTTGGAAGTATATTAAAGGAAAGACAATTATTTGTTCAATGATTAGTAAGCAAAGACTTCAAAGCATCAAGAAGAGATTGTCAATATTAATGACAGTTGATTGCTATGGTCAATTACTGCAAATTCAAATTGAGAAAAGAGAATTATAGAGAATATAGTCTTGACGAGATTAAAGAAATTAAAGTGGAATATTAACGAGTGCTAAGATTAAGGAAGATAACTTATGAATGACCATTGCAATTCATCTATAAATGCAAGATAGAAGCAAGGGACCAAAAGGGTATATGTATATTCAAGAGATTTGAAGCAATCTATCACCATTTTATTTTGTTTTGTTAAAGCACTAATCTTGTAGGGGAATCTATATTTGTTTTTCCTCATGACTACAAACTTCTTTTAAAGTTAATTTATTTGATAGGTTACAATTTACTATAGTTCTATGTGATTAGCTTTTAGGATAAGTTAAGAGAAACAAAGTAGTGATTGTTTAGGCTAAAGAAGTTGATTGTATTGCAACCTTCAAGTTTTGACTATTTTGATATAGTGGAACAATATTGGTGAAAACGATCATATTCCCAGTAGTAAAGGTTAGAAAAGTGAATTAATACACAAGACCAAAACCACTTTAAATCGATTACTTGATCTTCTTAACCCTTACACTTTTACTTTAGTGCAATTGATTTATTTTTTCACTATATACTTAATATCTCTATTGCAATACTTAATCAAAATCCACTAATAGTGATCAAAAGGGGATCTTTAAACATGTTTCAAAGTTAAAATTTCGTATCAATCCCTCCCTCTAGATTTTTAACTAAGACCAGCATAATGTATTTATATGCAATACAATTAGATGAATTTATTATGTGATCTTGTAAAATCTTGCAATCTCTAATTTTTAAGGCAATTATCATAGATAACTTTTAGTTAATCATACCAAACCCCTTTTTTAGTTATTACAAGGTATGCCGCTAGTAACTTCTAGAGCTATGTAAGCATGTTAAATGGGCTAACTCGCCCTAACCCACATTGACCCATGGATCAATGTGAGTGGGTCCGCTTAAGCCCACTTAATAAGTAAGCTAAATTTTTAACTTAACTCATATGTTTTTGCAAGTTAAATGAGCTAGCTCACATGACCAGTAAGCTAAACGAGCCAACCCATATTTTTGTACATAGTTCTAAAACTAAATTGGTTAGCCCACTTAGGCTCGCTTTATATTTGAGCTAAAATTTTTTGCCCAACCTCCATTTTTTTACCAGTTAAATGGGCTAACCCACATGATCCACCCCACTTTCACAACTCTAGTAACTTTTATGAGGTAACACATAATATTGCACTATATGATACCAACTTTCATCATTGTCCTTATAACAGTCACATTTGTGGGGGACAATTTGCGATTATGTTTTAACAAACAAGCTCTAGGACTAACCACCATCCCGTGGTTATATTGGAGCTCCACTTAAGACACAACCCACATTCTAGCCAGTTGCAAGTCTACCTGTAGGTGCACAAGACAATTGATCCTTATACTTTAGTGCATCCGGTTATCCTCTACTACAATGGAATGACCTTTATGCCTCCTAGAATATGCATAAGTTCACGTTCTCATCATAATGGTCCCATCAACCCGACACCATGTATAATAACTCCTAAATTAAATACAAGGGCCAATGTATATGAGCGATAAAAGACTCAAGATCTTCTCAAGGTGGAAGTCCATCATGTCAATGCCTCACAAAGTCAACTCTTTGTAGCTTTGCCTACCCTTTATGATACGCCTAGGAGCTAAGTTATCACAAGTATATCAACTTAAGCCAAACTAATGTGATGGGTCCTACTTGAAATGGAAGAAAAACGCGTGGAATGAAGGTGGTTTAGCTAAGTTACGAGAAACTCAAGTGGACATAATGCACCATGCAAGCAACACACAACCTAATCAAAACTCAATATGAGTCTCGAGTTGTGACTAGGGCTACTTGCCATAATCCTTGCTAAAGGGATTAATAAGAGTAATATTTGAGTGCAAAACTCATAAATAGAAAATAATGATTCTATATTTGAAAAATGATGTGCGGCTTACATAAATATGACTTTATAGTAAGTCCCTTAGGGTTCTATTACTAAGAGTGGAAAATCCAAATAAATGCAATAAAAAATATCATATCTAGACATGTGATCTAAACAAAACTTAATACGACTCATAAGAGCAAAAATCACAAATAAAAAATAATAATTCTATATTTGAAAAATGATGTACGACCTACATAAATAGGACTATTTATAGTAAGTTTCCTAGGATTATATTATCAAAAATAAAAAATCTAAATAAGTGTACTAAAAAATATCATATCTAGAATACTACAAAAGTAGCAAAAATATAAAGAGAAAAAGGGACATTCTCACGAACATGTATATGTCAGTGACATGTGTTGATGAAGTACCAGTTGCATGAAAAGACAAAATTGTACTGGGTAGATGTAGCCTTCATCCAAGCTGACCAGGATACCTTTCGAGGTGAGCTAGTCGGAAGAGGGTATGGCAAGGCTTCAAACAGGTCGACAGATGCCATGGTAGGTCAGTCCAAGCTGTTCAAGCTCTGGGGTCTGTCAATGGCTTCCATGCTGTTCGGCTCGAGGTGCAGGGCAGTTCGGTTTGTTGGGACAAACGGTGGCTTGGTGCTCTAGACTCCAAGAGGGATAAACACAGTAAGGGAGAGACCGGAAGGACTCGAGAAATGGAAGGCTTATCGGCCTCGAGAGAACAAGAGCTCGTCTTCAAGGGGGTGCCCAGACATAATCCTCCGTGTTAGATTCTGTAACCCGCGAACATGAGCCTAGGTGATGGGCCTGGTGTAACAATCCCCATCACTTCGCTTGACATCCTACACACTACCACAATCAGCCATGGGGGGATTGGCGGCATGATCACTCTTCATAACCCCCTTCCCTTTATCGGTTACCATGCCAATGGAAAGTCAATGTTAAGGTGATGGAAATCGTGGGGAGTTGCAAATGCTTTCCTTCAACAACTTTGAAGACCGTTTTAGAAGATCATCTCAGATTTCACTGGAGAAGATAGATGTCAAGTCTAGATGGACAGTAGTATCTACTTGCACTTTACCTCCACTTCTGGGAAATTTTCCAACATCATGTATTCATTGAAAAAGTATGTTATTTAATATAAACTTCATAATTTTCCTTCATTCATTTTTACCCAATTTCTTTCTAAAATCCAGTATAATGTCATAACTTTTCTTATAAATTTGCAATTACGTCTTTGCATTTAATGTCTATTTATTTTTATATTAAATTTCTTAATATCACTAGCAGGCCTTAATTTATGATAAACTTTTCATAATTTATGTCATTGTCTTCAATTTTTTTCAAAATTTCATAACTTGAAAAAAGGCCATTGGTTTGATAAGTGCCATCTCAATCTTGGCTAAAAAAAGCAATTGCAATTTCAATCAATGTGACATCTTCTCATTTTTAAACTTTTTCATAACAGTTATATAAAAATTATAACTTTACTTAAATGTTCCGTAACTCTTCTTTAATTTTATTTACTGCCTGTTACTGACATCTCGCCACTGTTACAACACCAAAGCTTCCCAAAATTGATATCTTCTTTATAATTTTATATATTTCTCATAAGTTTCCATAAAAATTTTATATATATACTAAAAACTTTTAACCTACACTTAACTTTGCATTTACACCGTCTTTTGTGAAACAACGTACTTTTATAAATTTACTGATTCCCTTCAAATTTTCGTTACCACCCCTGGCTTATATTCTCCTCACGGGATAGTATCCACATCCTTAGAGTCTCCAAACTGCTGCCTTTGGAAACTAACCTTCTTGTGGTATCTTAGCATTCCTACCTTCCCGTCAAACAATGTTTCATCTGTTATTCGTGAATCTATTGGTTGGGGTGGGTGGTCGTGGTGTGGGGTTTCAAATCTCTTTTAATGTGTCAATACCAAACCAGCCAGTTAAAATAGACGATTGCATTGCACAGCAGGATCCTTCCGGACTCGTACGAATTTCAAATCCTTGAAATCGCAGAGATCATGGTTTTTCCGCTCACATAAAAGCGATTGACCCTAGAGGCATTACGACCGAATCATGACGCCAAAGGCCTACTGTTCAAATTTTCAATTTGACCCAAGAGAACCACGGCATTTTTTTGTAGGATACTCTGTAAGCCAAAAATATACTCAGTATCGTCTGGTCTAAAAAATATTAGTTCTTCGGTTAATGAAGATATTATCTTCATTTCAGTTAATTAGTCTCAAAAGCACCAACCTTGTCATCCATCAACACAGCGAAAAACGGGGCTAACATGGTTGCTGCTCAGTCATAAATAAAAGCTAGGAAACCAACAAGATATGAATTTTTCCCCCATTTATAAATTGGGAAGTAGGGCTGATCTGATTCGGAGAGAAATAGCATACATGGGTTATCCAAATGAGTAAATCTTTGTTAATATTATCATGTCACCAAGTTTCCTATAAGATTTCAGAACAGATACCAACCAAGACCACTTTCCCACCGATGGAGGCATTTCCATTAAAAAATTGAGCCCCCTACTAACCACCCCACTCTCACCCAATATAAAAACCACAAAAGCAGTACCAGCCACCAGGACATACAAACTGAAAATCAGCAAATTACCGGGAAGCAAAAAATCAACACAGGGAGACAGGGTCACTCAACAATTATACAACCTCCTCCGGTGTTGTTTGACCATCTTCTGACAGGTCATTTTGCCGTAAAAATTGTGAAAAAAGTGCTATTAATAGAGGTTCTCGGCGTAAACGGCTAACGAACTCTTCCTTACTAACCCTTCCATCGTCATCAGTGTCAAACAATTGAAATAATTCGTGAATCTGTACAAGGGGGAAAAAGCCATAATCATGAACAAACTAATTCAGCAATTATCGATGATGTCTTTTATTTATTTATTTTCTCTTTTGTTCTTTTAAATGTAGATATGGACTAAAGAAAATGCTCCATCACCTCTTCCTTGGTCATCTCTGGCATTGCTGGTCTAACAGTTCCTCCAAACTAATACAGCAGAAAATAGAAAAAGATACACAACTTAGTGATAGATGATTTCATCTCAGGATGAGAAGTAAAAAAACGACAGAAGAGTTGAGAAGAGACCCACTTGTTCTTCAGTGATATAACCATTTCCTCCAATATCACATTCTAAGAAAGCTAGCTCACTGGCTCGCCGAAATACTGGATGCTTCAAGATGTGTGCGGAAGCAAATAAGAACTGCAAAACAAGAAGAATTTATAAATGCGTTTAACTCATCATCATGTACTCTGGACCTGTGACCATTGTAACAGAGAAACGCCTAAAATTTTGCAAAGACAGTGTATTCTCTTTTAATCTTTTTTGATAAGGTAAGGAGTGTTAATGATAGGAATATCACCTGCTTGAATGTGATCATTCCAGTATTCTCCAGATCAACAAACCGAAAGACCTGCATTCAGAAAAATTAGAGACACCGTGAAGCTATGAAATATAGTACAAAATAGAAGGTTCATCTTCTACATACAAGCAACAACTTGTCAAAAGTCAATCAAAGCAGAGTGTGACAATTCTCAGATATTCATCCAAACACATGGTTAATAAATTAAAAGTAAAAACACCGTTTCCAAAAGCAAACCTCTTCACTGAGATTACAGGCTTTGAGCCTCAGACCCTTCAAGAACCCACCAAATGTAACACTTCCACTGCACAGAAGACAAAACTACATAAGCCAATCCCTCCCATATAACTCCACCAATCAATATTACAAGCTCACTGGTATTTCCAAATAAAAACATTATTTTAGTCCGATAAAAATAAAACAAAGCAAAACAGTATAACCATAAAAGAGGAAGAAAGATGATGTATTTTCCGAGTATAACAAGAAAAAATCTTGAGCTAAGGAACAAGCCACTATAAGACTAAGGCTTTTCTGGAACCTCAGTACAGAAAGATCTTAATGTAGCGGATATAAAACATATGAACCATGGGAGAATAAATTATATTAAAGGTGAGCCAACACGCCAGATTCAATGAAAGAATGTTGATAGGGAATGTTTATCAGTCACCATGAAGATGGAATGAACTGAAAAGCAATTATACCAAGAAAAGAAGCAACAAAAAACAGACCAACTCATACAAGGAGTGAAAAATACCTGGGATCAGGATTCATGGAAAGATATCTGGCCAGAAACTCCACAGCTTCCAGGCTGCTCAAATGAAATAACTGAAAATGAAAATTAAAGACAAACAAAGAGATCAAATAAAAGTTGAGAACCAACATTATCAAACCAAACAAGAAACTCAAGAGTTGTAATATCTAAATTAAATTAGTGTATCAGAAAGAAAAAATTATAAAAATTCTATGCACATGCATGGAACCCAACCTCTTCCAAAAGCCTACATATATTACTAAGAAGCTAGCAATGATTTGAATGACAGAAGAGTCATGACATTCAAGAACTCACCGACTCCACCAGAGCCATTTCAACAAGATAACTTGAGGCCTTCTCCTGCAAAATTAAAACAATATTTTATGGGATTTTAGAAGGAAATAGCACCAAGACAGGTTGATAATTGTTTTGTCGAGTGTGCACAAGCCAACTACAACAGCAAGCATAGGGCATTGTCAGCACCAAATTTTCATATCCAGAGGCAAAGCAATAGAGAAGATGCAAGTAAAACATATCCTGCTGTTCTAAACACTGACATCTACTATGACCAATAGTACCAAGAGATGCAACAAATGAATATTGCAACACATATCTACCAATGTGATGTTCAGTATAGACTTTGAACCACCTTTTTCTTTAAAGAAAACTACAAACCATGTCAATATCTTTTATTTATTTTTTGGATAACTTGAACCACTTCAATATCAACAAATCAAATACATGAAATAAATAGCAAAACTCTTGAAAAGCCAATAAAAAGCTCATGACATGTCATGGGCCTCATAGACAAATATAACTACCCCTCTATTACACAACTTATCCCTCCATGATTCCAAGCTAAACCAAATCACCAAAAGCCAACCTAATGAACATTCCCTGACAACTGAATATCAAATCCATACCATCATAAGCCTAGCCTTCATAAAATTTCAACTCCATTTACGTGCGTTAGGTGGGAAGCATCACAAGATTTTCATTTCAGTGTACAAAACAATCATGGAGTTCCCTTAAGCATCTACAAGTCCAAAATAACAACATATAATTTTTTGTTAATAGAGAGCTGGGGCCATAAATTACATGGCTACCTCTGGACAGATGAATCACCCTACAAAACACAAGAACCGGCTAAAGTATAGCTTGCACTAAAGGCAGCCCCAAGAAGTTTCCTTAATGTAATTTGAACCCAAGACCTCAAGCAAATTGATATGGGAATTTTAGGCCTTATTTCACTATGCCAATCCTTGGGGTCAATAACTTCATAAGTTGGCAAAAACAATGGCAAAAGAAACTTCTTTAGGTACATAAGAGTAAAAAACATGACTAGAGGAGAAATCAGGAAAGGTACAGATGAAAAACGAATGTATCAACATCAATATGCAATACAACTACCTGATTCAATTCATCTGCTTTCACAAGAAGCATCACATCTCCATAGGAATGCAATGTTTGAGCAACATTTAATGCCTTGGCAATAATTTGGCGAGTCTGCAATAGGTTATCTAGATTATTTCTTGCATGAACAAGACAGAAAAGATAGCATAACAGGCAAACATTTGCAAGGAAATTAACTTAGACATCACCTTAAATGTCATATAAAATGACTTAAGTTGTGCAGAGAATGCAGTCTATATCAGTATTCATGTGGCAGTGATAAATACAGTAACAAGTCTGTGGGGATGCTATATAAAGTAATCACTGGTTTTTCAATGGTAGTTGAAGGAATAAAAGGACAAATTTTCAGAGGTTGCAAATACAACGGAAAGATAGGTTCTTCTTTTTCATAAGTAATATGCATATATGTAAGTAACTCTTAAATTTATGTATATAGAACTGGATATGTACAAGATAATGAAATTTTATTTGAAAAAAGTAAAGGGTACACCTAACAGTGAAACTCTGAGACTAATATATGATGCATGAAAAATGGAAAGATAAAAGCCAAATATCATGTGGACAGGATGACATTCAACTCCTTCAAAGGTTTCCCATTTCTTCCTTACAATATGTACCGCATTTATTTATTTAGTTATTTTACTTTTTTACTAAGAGAACAACATGATTGGGCCTGCTACCTCCTGTATATAAACTATCCCAAAAGACCTATTGATATTCCCTTATGGCATGTCACAAAGGGAATGGCTATTCCACTCCCACTTATTTGATGGGAAATGGTTATTACTGCTTTTAATTGTATTTTAGGCATAAAATTGCCATTCCATAAGGAATCTCTATTCCTTAAAACAAAGAATAGCCATTACAACATTTTTCATCCGACATAAAGTCTATGTTACATGCATCCCCAAATGTCCCAGCTCAACAGTGTGAGACCCAAATCGTATCTACCACAGATTGACTGTGCCAGATCACATACCAGAACCCAGGCCATGCCTGCTTAGGTGCTCATGATTCTCTCTCTATATATATGTATGTATGCACATATAGCTATCTATTGACAAAGGTAGCAACATCACATGTAGGCTACCTAGGTCAAGCAGGCTTGCATGCATGCAACCCAAGATGTCCAAGCTTGAGGGCATGGAACAAAAATCACACTGCGACAGACAGATCATGCCAGGTTGGGTGTGCACAACCCAGTGCATGCCTGGGTTCGGTCAGGTTGGCTTGGTTGAACACACCTTTGATTGCACCTAACTCTGGTTGTGTCAACATGGGTGCACATGACCAAGGTCCACCTAGTCCCATCACATTGGAAAGCTGGTCTGATTCACTGCTTTCTGAAAGTGATGGTTTGATGATGGTGCAGCTAGGATTTCTAAAAGAAGAAGATACAAAGCACAAGTGTATTAGGCTTCTAAGGCTTCCAGTGCATAGCAGCGACATAATGGATACTTAGCTTTATTTCCAGTGTTACACCTCATATTTCTATGGCAAAGTAAACAATGTAGTAAGAGTGTAATACTAAGAACATGTCCATTTTGCTCCCAGTGAATATCTATTCAGTTCATGCCTTATTCTACAAGGTGAAGTGAATGCAACCTTATCATAATTTGCTTAATCAATGTTTTAAAAGTAACATAGATATCTAGCTATATGTAGGTACTTCGGAATGTTTACATGTATAAAATGAAAAGCCAGAATATGGAATTATAATCGAGCATTAAACCAACTAAAAAACATAACTTTGCAAGAAGGAATCAAAGGCATGAACTCACCCTCTTAGCAAAACATGGAGGGGTTTCTTTTTGATTCTCGAGCGGAAAAATAACAGGAAGGTATTCAACCTGTACAAATTATAATAGATCTAATAAATACATGACATCTTCAAATGCAAAGCCAAGTGTCTAATTGGAATAAACCATACAGAAAAGCTACAGTATAATGTACATATTACTCTGGGGGAGGGGGGGTGGGAAATTGTAATAGATTACAGAGAATGATTTCACATAATCTTTTTCATCTAATGAGGCAAACTAAAGCAATGTCATCATATAATAATTGTGCCAAGTGAATACATAGCACCAACAAACTGTCACAATCAATGAACAGAAAGGGTAAATGCAATTGTGTAGCATCTTATCACCCATACCCAATATAAAAGAGAGAAAGCCCACCTCCATGAAATTGTGAAACTGAGTGAACATACGGAACATTAGTTTTCCCAAGGATATAAGCCCCCTATAGACAGACAAAGTACCATGAAAAATTATGAAGCAAGAATATGAGACATGCTAAAGAAAACTGTAATAAGATGAAAACTATACCATGACTGATCAAAGTGCACATGAGGATAACGGACAATCACTGGTTGGATGGGGTAAGCTGGAATAAAAGCACCTAGTTGGAACGAAATGAGGACCCGTCCATTGGTTGTAGTGCCCTCAGGAAACAGCAGCACACAAGGAAATCTATCACATGAGGCCTTTCTCTGTATTCAGATCCTCGAAACCACAGTTCTGTATCAAATAACTTATAAATTGATGCAAATCATTTAAATTTTCAAGTAAAATAACCATAGATTTTATGTGTTTCCACTAAGCATGCATTCTGCATCCAATGTTGGGTTTAAACTCTTAGACAAATTAAATTATTTCAAGAATATATTAAGAGCGAATTCTTGCACTATCTAATAGCCATATTGTCAAAATCTATCTGGGCAAAAGAATATCTAAATGATTTGTGAAATTGCATATCTCATTATACACTTCTCAAATCCCTTCATAAATGCAACCCTTAACTGACTTAATGCAAGTAACAAAATGCAATTGGTAATTTTAGGATCAAAAATTGTTTTGGAGATACTATATACATATTTTCAGGAATGTAAAATAGGCTACATATAATATCAGAGGTCTAGTCAAAGAGCCTGTAAAACAAAAGAAACAATATATTTCCTTGAAACATGTGAAGTGAAATCAGTGCTCAACCATAAACATGCAAAATGCAATGATAATCAATTTCTATGCACTTTTAGCCATTCTACTACTCTACATTATGAGAAGTGCAGCATAAGCAGAAACAATACAAGAAAAAGCTGATGAAAGAAGTGTTGAGTATGTAAACATGCAATAATGATGAAAAAGTTAACTGCACCGCAATTCACTTTTGTTTTGCAGATAAATAAAGTGAAGCCTGAGTACAACCACCCCAATAATATAGAAGATCTTCAGCATCAGAAATCCTGTTTGAGTATCTAAAAGTTTGAATACAATAATTTCAGCAGTTTAATGAATAACAATAACTGTACCTTATCCTACTAGATATCATGCATCAATTGTAAGATCAAATAGATAATAAATATATGACAGGAATCTAGACCAACAGACGATTATATTTATTGAAAAAATGGAGAGTTTCAGCAATAATTCAGAGGTAGTAATCATGGGAAAAATTCTAATTATAGGGTGCCCATAAGCAACAGCATCCAGCATTTTTGAGTATATAGAAATTTCAGCAAGTTAGCATTAAAATGATTAAAATATCCAAAATTAAGCCAAAGCAACAAGAAAAGCTAAAAATTTAATTTACCCCAAAAAAAAGCTAAAAATTTAACCATGTCTTTAAGCAGATAAAAATCAACAGATAAACATCACAACGAAGCAGTAAGCATGCAGAACTATTCAGAGATCATCCGCAGATATGACAAATTTTGTACCTTTATTTCATTAACCGCGTGCTTCCTTGATGATGGTGAGAACCTGTTTACATATATCACCTGATACAAAACAAAGTGATTCTCAGTTGACAAAGAGGAATAAAAATATAGACACCAGAGATAATGCAATTACAAGATGGTCAGTTAACTTTCTTTTTTCTGGATATGTCCACTTTTATGAGTGATTAAAAATGGTCCATTGACTTACTTGCATTGCTCTAATAATGGTTCCAACAAAAGGCATGCCGTCATGGGACTCCGATGCAACCATTGTAGGAAACAACTCATAAAAATAGAAAATGGGCTCAATATATGATACATGATTGGAAACAACTATAGGAGCAATTTCTCTTGGAGCTGCTTTTCCTTTTCGTCTTATCCAATGGTAACTGCAGAGTTCACATATACCGGTTGATCATTAAGAGTGTCAAGAATAATATTGCTTAATTATAAAAATCCAAAACACTTTAGCATGTTATTGAAATTGAGCATTGAATTTGGAAATTGAAACCCAGACTCCAAGTTCATATTTGCAACTTTCAAATCAAACCCTCGTGTCAGATTTCCCACTCATGAAAAGTAAATATGTCCAAATGGCAAAAGAATGCATCCTTTTCTCCAAATCAATAATTACATGGTGATTTAAATCATCTCACAATCATAAATTTTCGAAATTGAGTCATATTCTCAATTAGTTCTGCTTATTAGCAACCAACCACAATTTCTCTGTTCTAGGTAAAGGCTTGTTAATCATAACATGCCTCGTTTTATTTCCATCAAATCTTTTGATCCTCCAGCCGCTTAACCAAAAAGATAAATTTAAACTTCTCCACTCCAATTATACATAAAAACCTCTTTCAAGCTTCCATTTCGTTTGCCAAATTCAAAAGAAATTTCAAAAAAAAAAAAAAAGAGAGAGAGATTGGTAATGTCTATTTCAACAGGAAATTTCCTCTACATAATTACCAAGAAAAAAAAAATGATAAAAGAGAAAAGAAAAAAAATCCTCTACGCATAACCCATGAATTGCAGCTCATTCAAACAACTCATCTTTTCATATCTCCGGTCCTCCTGATCAGAAATACACACGTCTCACTCATGTCTAATCTGACCAAAAAAAATAAAGGACTTCTAACTAAAGTAAAGGTGGCCATTCATATTGCAATAGCGCAAAAGAATTTCATTTCGTATAAAATTCGAATCAGTTCAAAACCAATTAAATATCACAAGAAATGAACTTATTACGTAACTTTCATGGATTTCAATATTTCGTTTATATGCTTTTTATAACATCCCCTCCTACTATTTCGCAAATTCCACCTACACAGATCGTGCCATATCACGTCGTGTCAACGATAATATATATATATATATATGTAAAAGGAAAGAATGGAGAGCTACAGGGGCATACCCAAAGGAAAAGAGAATACAACGAGCACAAATCCGGGTAATCCACATAAGTCTAGACCGCCATTTGGGCATAGGATTATGCCTATCTTTCCAACCTTCAAGTGCTATTCTAGTAGCAACATAACCCACACCCAAACAAAGCCCAAACATCACAAGCCTTATCAAAGCAATAGGCAAACAAACAACAATCTTAATCATTTCATAAACACCATCAATCTTCTCAGTCCCATTCTTAAAAGGGTCAATCGTGGACGGTGGCGGAACCGAAATCGGACTCAAGCCCATGAAATCAAACGGATTTGAGCAAGATTCCAGTTGAGTCTTCAGGGTTTGGTGCTCGTTTTGCGTGTGGTTTTGCTGGGTTTTGTGGTTGTGGGTGGGTTCATCGATGGTGAGGATTGTGTGAGGAGGATCGGAGGGTTGAGATGGTGCGAGGAGAGGAGAACAGATGTCGGGATGTGCCATTATTGCGTTAGACTTACAATACCCTGGAAGTTTCAAGAGGAGAGAGGGGGGGCTGGGGAGGGAGGGCAAATGGGAATATACGGGAGGGAGTGGGGAAGGTTAAAGGCTTTCTGATATGATACGTGGTGTTTATGCTTCGCGCTTCGCGTGATGTGGTGGGGGATGGAAGACGTGAGCGTGTTTGTTTTTTTTTGGGGTTTTATTTTCTCCC
Source organism: Laguncularia racemosa (assembly GCA_037954665.1). NCBI lineage: Eukaryota > Viridiplantae > Streptophyta > Magnoliopsida > Myrtales > Combretaceae > Laguncularia > Laguncularia racemosa. The sequence goes on from JBBMOL010000035.1 coordinate 4,106,974, forward strand.
AGTGGCTAGGGCTTATACGGATTTTGGTTCGGTGATTTTAGAGTGTTGTGGTTCATTTTCGCTTTATTACTATTTTATACGTACTCGTCTGTCTATAATGGTTGGATCCAAATCACGCGTGGCCAGGTTGCCTCGCACGAGCATTTCCGCATCGTTCCTAACGCTAGTTAGTCGGGCAGGGTCAAGAAGACACCAATAAGAAACCTGACCTATATTATAAATAAAATTAGCGCATGCCTGTCGGCATGATGGATGTCGGAAAAATAGACTCTATCTGAAATTATTTAATAAAAATACAGTTAATTTATCTGGAATAATGTATCTAAGATCCCAAAAAATCTCCTGCGCTGCAATACTACGAATGGGTAAATTACAAAACACTTACACATTCTTTTATTAAAAATATATTTAAAAAAAAAATCTGCTTTGAGATCCTTTGCACTTTGCTTAGCATAAAGAAATAATTAGGAAGGAAAGAACTTTGATGGTGTTGTTGGGTGATTCTAATTGGAGGTTATTGAACTTGTAAAAATAATTTGACATTTTCGGCACTTAAAAAAGTTAGTTTTTAAAGAGAGAAATAAAGTAACAGAGTAATTGCTCAAGAATGCTAGATTGCAAATCCTTTATCATGGAGTCAAGATTGGAATTTATAGAGCTACTGGATGAGCAGTTAAAGAAAGCGGTTGAGATCTACGACTTATTGCATGGCTTCAACCATTTCTAATAGTGGAGTAATAGATAGTTATTATCCTCGATTAATTAAATTATTCTCACATCTATTTATATTGTGGCTCGGCATGTCATCTTAGCTTGGCTAGACTAGTCAAGCTTGAAGGTCCAAGTTATAAGTGATTTTGAAGGTATTATAGGCTGACTTGGGCATTACTAGGCCCAAACTCAAAATATCATATCAATACTTGCCCTCTATCCTCTTTAATAACATGTTAGCAAAAAAAGTAGGCACAGGCCGAGAATCCATTCCCTTCCAACTTCTTGAGCTTTAGAAACAATAGATTGTAGTAGTAGAATGACCTGAGTGGAGTGACTGAATAAGTAAGGTTGTCCAAGTTGGAACCTTGTGTTATTGTTAATGACATTTCACTGACATGGATGGGACTATAACAAATCCTTAATATGCCTTGAGTTGAAGCTTTAGAAGGTAATTGGCTAAGTAACTGAATAGCTGAACTACATTTCAACCGTTGCCACCTAGATCAAGCTAGAGGAGTTGTGACCCATTTGGCGAGATGATCTTTTTGTTGTTGTGGGTTGTTTGATCTATGATTCCTTGGCCTTTTTGAGAAGCTTTAATTTTATTTGTTTGTTGTGCATAAATTTCAATGCATTTAATACTAAAGACGCATGTCGTTCCACTGGAGGTGTTAGTTAAGTAACATTTAGTTGCCATAAAAATATAGTACTAAATTGAACAAATTTTTCTGTCATGCGTTTGGTTGATAAAAATAAAAAAGTATTGGATAAAAAAGGAATATTATACTAGGCAAAAGGGTTAAAATTTATACTATGTGTAATTCGGTACAAAATTCGTGGTACTAAACAAAAACTTAATTTTTTTCAAAATCTCTAAACTATCCTTCCATTTCTTTTCTCTTGCATCAAACAAACATAAAACCCTTTCAAGAGCCTATTTAGAGTGTTGAACTTTATTTTAATGAAGATGTTACTTTGTTAAATGATAGTTCCTATATTATCACCATTTATAATGAGAATATTGATTTAATTTATTTATTGTTGGAATTTACAAAATGCATCAAAGTATTGTAATTTAAATACAATCATAGTTACAAAAAATTAAAGCAAATTATTATAATGCAATATATATTAATTTGTTATAATATTAATATAATTTATAATTTTTTAATGATATTTTTTAAAAATTATTAATATAACTTTTAGAACATGTTATATTATAAATATAATATAAATTATTATAATTTATAATATGAATTATTAATTTTTTTCAATCAATGGATTTACATGAATTATTTTATATAATTTATAATCTCTTTAAATAGTATTTTTTATAATAATATCAAATATGTATAAATAACTATAATATCATTAAAAATAGTATATTTATCAAATTTACTATATTCAATATAGTATTTTGTATTCAGTGTAGTATTTCATAATTTTAAATAATAAATATTACAAAAATTCTTATCAAGTATTGAATAAACTAAACATAATATAAAAACTTTTTTATTTTATACTATACGTACTTCTTATATTATGTAATACTAGTAACTAAAGTTACGTTAGCATCATATGAAATGATCTGAGTCATTTGTTCCTTCTGCAAAGCACGTGGCAAGATCTGGTCAGCGGACATTGTGTCGATTCCTTTTTTCAATATCTGCCGTTTCAAGTACTGTGCACGCCTATAAATATATGAATTATAAAAGAGAGGAAACACTTTCACATTCTTGATTCCTGAATTCTTTCGTCTACTTCCCATTCTTTCTTCTCAAAACTTCCTTCTTACACTGCAAAAAATCTCATCTTTTTCGTATTTCCCCCATCATTAAAGGTAAGCAATGAAAGAGGTTACATCTTCTTCATCACATAATCTCACTGACGACGTTGGAAGAACACTTATAGTGAGAGATTCTCAAGGGGCTGTTCACCCCTTAGTGGTGGCGACAGTGATGATGGAGGGTTGCCTTTAGGGCAGTCTACAGGATAGAAGCTAACAGATTGATGACGATCGAAGAACCTTCGTTGGATATCTACCTTGATGACAACGGGGATAGCAAACCCTTAATTTCTCTATATTTGATAGTGACGATGGGGTGGCCAACAAATTCAATGAGTCGGAGGTGTCAAGTATTTAGTTATACTGCAACTTGCTTCCCAAGGGGTAGCATATGGAGAAACTGGATTCTGATGAACGAACTGCGTTGATGGGTGGAAATCGGTTTTGCTTGTATTACAAACACTTCAAGTTTGAGCACTAAATTCCCTTCACTGATTTCTAAAAAGCTTTCTTTAACTATAATCAGTTCAGTCCTTGTCAACTCATCCCAAACTTATTCCGAACTCTAGTTGCATTTGAGGTGCTATGCCATGACCAAAGGTTGAGGTCGACCGCACTCTTGTTCCAATATTTCTATACCATCAAGCACAACAACTCAACACCTAGTTGGTTATACATGACTTGTCGACCTAAGAGGAAGCTCTTCAAAGGGTTGGCTTCCTTTATCCATAGTTAGAAGGATAAGCTTGTAGCCATCGTGTTGGATAGTGAGCTACACTTCTAGACAGCCAAGGGTTAAGCTAGTCAGGACAAGCGTGTTGGAACTTCAACCTAACGACAGATGAGCAACTAACTTTTTTATACAGGAAGTGGAGCCCCAGGGTGACTACTATGATGCAAAGGCGGTAGTAAAAAGCATGTTTGGTGTCAGTGCCATCCTTGAAGATAGGACGAGATTGTCCTTGATAAGGAAAGGGAAGAGAGGGAAAAGGAGTTCAAAGGTACAACCTGGGTACTATCGTCATGCTGGAGTGGATCGACCAAAGGGAAGCTGTTAGTCTACTGAAGTTGGGGGAATAGTCATCCCCTAGGGCTCGTGCTCAGCATAATGCCTTGTTTTCCGCTTTTTTTCCTTTGGCTGTTCTTTACCCTAACCCAATTTTCCTTTCGTGCAAATATGCAGCCCCAAAAGGCTAACCCTTCTTAAATTTCGGCCCACTGTAGGGCAGCTGCTACTGCTGCGAAGAAAAAGGGGAAGAAGACTGCTCCTTTCGAGAAGTGGACTCTTCCTTATGCCAATGAGTAGGGAATTGTTATTGCTGAGGATAGGAATGCCGAAGGAAGCCAACCTACAACCAACCTTGCTGCCGAAGTGAGGTTAAAGGAGAAGGTTCTCGAGCCTCCTAAGTCGATGTAAAGAAGGAGCCAAGGCTACTCAATGAGGCTAGCTGATTTTGCTAGATGAGGAACATGTGGAAGAAGATCCTTCTGCCTAACTAGTCTAAAGGAAGAGGCAAGAGTTGGACAGCACCCCGAAGGGGGCTATTGAGTCAAGGAGTAGAGCACCACAGGGAGTTCCTTCATTACTGACCTCTTCTCGTGCTTGCTCTTTAAACCCTCCCCTAGTAGCTTGTGGGCCAAGGTACATCTCGAATCAGGACAATGGCATGTCCCATGAAATCAGGATGAACATTGTCCTCTTGAGGGACTGATTTGAAATTGGGGCTTTGCAAGGTGAACTACGAGTCTATGGAAGAGCTCATCTGCAGTAGGTTATATGAGGTATGCCTTTGACCCTTTTTGTGCTTCATACAACTTGTTATCTCAATCTCACATTTGTATGTTTATCATTTGTAGATGAACACCTCGTTGACGATGTTACTCAGGGCATTGAGGGAAGAAAGGAGGAAGGTATGTCAAAAAAGCCCTGAATTTGACACCCTGTGTTACAGGAATCATAGGCTCTTTAACCAAGCTGAGTGTCTCTTGCAGAAGGGTTCAAGATACAAAGAACACAGAGGTGGAGGCTCAAAAGAAGTAAGGTTGGAAAGCAGATAAAGGCAGTCGAGCAGTATTTTTGGGTCGTCAAGTTGAAGCTCTGCAGAAGGAGAACACCACTCTCAACATAGAACTCCCCAACATCTGTTCAGAGAAGGATGAACTTACGGTCTTGAGGCTATTGGTTAGCTCTTTTAAGGGTAGGGAAAATAGGTCTAAGGGGGAAATTAGTCAGCTTGAGGACAACCTGAGGCACCACTTGGCGCAAATTGAAGAGTTTGAGCGGAATGTGGCTTCCAAGGCTGAAGACCTTACGAATAAGATCTTCAACAACATTATGGGAAGTGAAGCATAGCTCAATTTCCAAGGAGAAGTTTTTAACGATGGAATTGAGGTGGTTAGGAAGTCAATTCTAAAGCATTACCCTGACCTTAACCTTGACTTCTTGGACTCCACAGAAGATGACCCTGCAGATTTCCAGGCCCCTCTAAACGTACATGTTTGCTTCTTGATACTCTATGATATGGAGCCACTATTCAACAAGAAAACAAAACCAAATGTTGGTTTGCATTGATCTAGGTCTCCACCCATCGAACATCATTATATCCTTCTAATTGCAAATTTTGTCTTCTATGACATAAAGAATAGTTCCTAGTTTCTTTTGAGTATCCTAGAATCCTTTTCATTGCCTTCTAGTGTCCTCTTCCTAGATTGGATTGATTCCAACTAACTAGCCTGATTGCATGACATATCAAAGGGTATTCACATCATTGCGTACATAAGGCTTCCAATGGCACCAATAATGTATGGACTTTATCCATCTCTCTTCTGTCATCTAGTCTTAGGGCACATATTAAGGCTTATGCCTTCACCTTATGCACCCGATCGAAGTCTCTAAGGTTTGGCAATCCATCATTCTAAACCGCTCAAGGACTTTATTATTGTAAGATTCTTGTGACAGAGCAAGCAATTGTCTTGAATAATACCTTTGGATCTTCACTTTAACAATATAATTTGCTTCGCGTAAGTCTTTCATGTCAAAATTTGACAATAGACACTTTTCAATAATTACAATAAACTCCTTACAATTTCCAACCAAAAGTATATCATCTACATTATGAGGTAGGGTCACAAACTTCTTATTGGATCATTTTACGTATTCATAATAATCTTCTTCAATCATTGAGAGACCACAAGGTTACACAGCATGGTGAAACTAAAGGTACCACTGGCTAGATGATTGTTTTAGGTCATAGATTGACTCTCAAAGCTTACATTCCTTTAGCTATTGGCCTTTCGAAATAAAACCCATGGGTTGTTCCATACATATTTCCTATCCACTTCTCCATTGAAGCAGTCGACTTTAACGTCCATCTAATGCAATTCTAAATTCAAATTAGCAATAATGGCAGGGTAAGGTAAATAAAGGTCAGTAAATCGTATTCCGTGATGTTTCTCCATTCTACTCCGGTAGGGTACGTGAGAGCTTCATTAACCGATTTTAGATCATTGCCATCTCGGGGAATACTCCTTAGTTGATCCTAGACAACGTCTTCTCCTCGTAACTTATCCCTTCCGGTAAGATCTGGAGCTAACTGACGATTTCCTCTATCCTCGACTGCCTTGAGAAGGAATCATTGTATCATTGACTTGGTCATTTCTTCTAGGATGAAGTCTTCATCAATCTCTCCCCATTTGGGAAAATCATTTTAGGGAAAAATGGCATCACGAGACTCGATTTTATTGGATCCCCAGTTGTATGTTCACAAATGAACACTATCCTTTTAAGTGTTTAGGGTATATAATAAAGATACAATTCTTTCCTCCAGGGCCTAACTTCCTACGCTTACGCAAGGTATCACGAACATAGGTACCGAGCCTAAAATATCATTTCTCCATTAATTTTATTTTATATTACACCTAACCCACCTATAGTTATCAAAAGTACAATTCTATCAAAGATCAAAGCATATAAATTTGATAAAATCGACAAAATTACGTATGATTATAAGCCTTATAATATGTACACTTAAACTCATATTTTATTAAGAGTTTATATTCAAATAATTGTGTATTCATTTTAATTAAGAAGAATTTCATAAAACTATAAATTCATAGACTCGTGTGAGTTGACTCTAATAAAAATCATAATTAAATGGCATTTTAAAAAAAAGTATTTAAAAATTAATTTGAAGTAGCCACTATCTTTTTTTTTTTTTTAAAAAAAAAAGCGGGATTAAAATCGAATGGGTGGAACAAGTCAGCTACTAGTCTGATTCGAAAATAAATGAAAATTGAGAGATCGAGGACTAGAATTTCACAACTAAAAGGCTACCAAAAATAATTTTTTAAAATAGAGGGCTTAAATCCAAATTTGACCCCCAAAAAAGTTAAATTTTTTTATTCATTATTTTCATTAAAATGTTTATTCTTTTTATATTTTATTTTTTAGGAAAATAATATTATTATCTTTGTAGCAGAAATGTCTCTCTCTCTCTCTCTCTATATATTTTAGGGCCGCTCCATTTTTCAGTACATCCATACTAGCAATTCAACCTCCGAAGTTCTTTTTTCTTATTAAAAAAAAAGTATTATTATTTTTTATTTAAAGTTTATTATTTTTCATTTTTATTTTAAAAAATTGAGGGGAAAAAACTTGTCTTTTATTTATTATTACTTTTTTCTTTCTGGAAAAGAACTTGTTATTCATTTATTATTATTTTTAGATTAACTTGTTATTTTGGATTTTTTTGGGAAAGAAACTTCATTATAAGGAACAACCTTATTTTATTTACAAAAACCTTTATTTATTGTTAACATATATATATATATATATATATATATATATATATATATATATATTTAGGAAAGAGACTTTTACTTACTTTTTTTTTTTAATTATTCTCCTCTTCTATTATTTTATTTGCATTTTTTTTTCATTTTACCATTTTTGGGAAAAGTTTTTTTTTTTTTATAAAAAAAAATTCATTTTAATATTTTTTTTGTTATTAAATGATTAAAAAAATAAATTATCAAAACATTGGAAGCAATGGGAACAAAACTAGTTATATATATTAAATTCTAAGGTTGGATTAGGTTATGTCAAGTGAGTTGAATTTGGTTAACGAGTTGGATCAAGTCGAACTAGGTTGAATTAAGCTTAGAACTAGTAGAGCTTCCTTGTCTCAAACCGATGATTGTTCATCGCCTAAGGGTATCAGATTGACTCTACTCGATGTAAAATATTAATTAGTGATGGTGAACTAGCAAGTTGAACCTTTTTTTCCCTTAGTTATCAAGTAATTTGTATCATAACTTTTGCTCATCAATAAGGATGTGACTAACAAACTTAAGTTCAAAGATTATATTTGAAATCTCTATGTTGTTGCTTCATTGTATGATAAAAGACCTCTTGAAGGTGTTAAACTTAAAGAAGCCTATTTATTGACTTGAACAAGCTTCCCAAAGTTGGAAGCCATGACTTAATAGGACCACTATAGATTTTGGCTTTCTTAAGAATCATGAAGAGCTGCCTACAAGGAAGAGAATAATAGTAGTCATGTATCCCTATTATTATATGTGGATGACATACTTCATCTAGGAAGTGATGTTCCAACTCTAGATCTGTAAAGATTTGATCTCAAAAGTACTCCATAGAGGACTTAAGAAGTAACCTATCTCATAAGCTTAAAATATATGGATAGATCTAGGTAGCTACTTTGTTTGAATCAATGCACAAAAATTGACAAGATATTAGGAAAAGTCGATAAGCAAGAATTTAAGAGATGATTCCTATGAATGTTACAAGTCATACATCTTTCAAAGAGCATATGTCCTAAGACACAAGAGGAGAAAGATATGATGAGACAATTACCGTATGCTTTAGCAATTGTTCTATTATGTATGCTATGTTATATATGAGGTTAGGTTTTGCCTATGCTTGTAAAATGATGGGTCATTACTAGTTAGACCTAAAAGAGGGCTATTGGTTGGCAATGAAAACCATACTAAGTATTTGAAAAGAACCAAAGAATGGTTCTTAGTCTATGGAGCTGACAACAAATAAAGCACAGAGGTTTCATTGACATAAGTTTCTAAGTGGACCACGATGATCTTAACTCTCAATTAGGTTGCATTTTTGCCTAAATGGAATTGTGATATGCTATAGAAGCTCAAAGAAAGAGAATACTATGAATTATATAGTAGAATCTAGGTATATAGCTACTTTTAAAGCCACCAAAGTAGTTTAAAACAAGAACTTCATTTTCTAAGCTTGGAGTAGTGTTAGTTAGCTCATTAGATGATGTTGTGATAAATAATACAGTTGTGGCACATGTTATGGAACCACGCTCTTACCATCAATCAAATGTACTTAAAAGTATTAAGTCCAAAGGGAAATTGTCCAATAGGGGTATACGTTATAAGTTCCTAAACTAAATTGTTCCAATTTTAATTGAAATGTATTTGTGATTAAGCAATAAACCTAAATTGGGATTATGAACCTACGAGGTGAACCATGTGACTTGAGTAAGTGGCTCGCGTAGTTCTAGAAATAAGTATGGGCCAAAAGGGCCTAGATTTTGAAGAAAGAAATTTGTAGGCACTTTGTTCGACTAAAGTAGGTGAGATCCTTAGGAAGTTTCTTTTGTAGAAGTTACTACTTGCTTGAAGCTTATGCATTTTTCCTAGAAATAATGTGTCATTTTGAGCAACTAAGATGTGATTTTTCAATATTAGAGGTTTTCCTCCATTCCTAATTGCATCTAATAATGGTTGGAAACAACTTTAAGGACTAGATTCAATAGTCATGTTTCTTAGAAGAGTCACGTTACATAATGTTGCTTAAGAATTACCTAAACTCATAAGTTAGTTTTTCATAGTAATAATTATTTTCAATTTTTCCACAAAAATAAGCACTCTCTCTCTTTCTCTTTCTCTCTCTCTCTCTTATTGTCTAAATAGATGTAAATGCATTTTTTTTTCTTTTATTGAACCCTTAGTGTAGTTTAGAGATTTAGTAAAATACTAACTAGATCTCTAGATTTAGTTGTGTTGTGGGAAGGTATCACTAATCTAAAGGCTTTAGTAGTCTGAGTGCAAGAGTCATAATACTCCTTAAGGTTGGTTACTCCATCATGCCTTTGAGTATCTATTTAGATTCTTCATTTTTTTTTTTGTTAAATTTTTCTTAGGCATTATTTGGTTGTTAAGATTTCGTGATACTGGACTAAACAATTTTTTTTGTCCTTCATTTGGTTTTCATATTTAGTTTAATTACTGGACAAAATACTTTAATTTTGTACAATATAAAATAAGGTGTAAAAATTAATTTCATGGGACAAAAAAATATTTTTTTTAAATCTCAAAAATGTCCTCAATCGTTACGATATTGATTAAATTAACATTATAGTTATTAAATATTAAGGCAAGTTATTATAATTTAACATGTATTAATTTGTTATTATATCAATTTAATTAACACTACGGTTATTAAATATAAGACAAATTATTGCAATTTATAATGTGAATGATTAATTTTTCAAATTACAAAGCAAATCAATAGATTTACATTTATTATTTTATATAATTTGCTCAATTACATGAATTAAATAATCTTTTCAAATTGTATTTTTTTAATAATATTAAAATATAATTAAATAACCATGATATTATACAAAAGGCATAATTATTAAAGTACCATGTTTAGTGCAATACTTTGTAACACCAAGTAATGGATATAACAAAAATTTTTGTTCAATATTAAATATCAAACATGGTACAAAAAATTATTGTCTTGTTTTCCTTATTATGTACTGTTTAGTATTATTTGTATTATCTAGTGCTGCAAATTAAATGCTACCTTAATGTAACAAGTATATAATCTTATATACATATATAATACACATGTACTAATGTTATATATATACACACACTTATTTGAAATTCTAAAAATGGAAGAGAGAAGGCAAAGAAAAAAAAGTCATAAGTATTTGTCATGCCCTAAAACCACTAGGATGCAGTAACTCCACCCATATACTTTTATTAACAGTGTAAGAGTATGCAAAGTTTGAAATCCTATTAACTAAAACCACAAAATACAACAATAATAATAACTTCAATTCATTCATACCAAACTTAAATTTAGTTTTCCAACAACATACTAAAAGTTAAAGCCAAGACACATCCATTATTCTTCAAAGTATATGAACTAGAAAATTTAGTCTCATAATATAGATTTAGAAAGTGTAGTATTATGTTCTAACCTAAGGTCATCCAAACGACATTTGTTGCATCCCTCTTCAATCCATATGTCATATCCTATACTAGAGTAATCATCATTCCCTCATAACATTCAACATATGAAATATTAAATACCCCAAAAAGGTGGGTAATGACGTCTAACAAGTCAAGCATTATCATAACCTTACGTAATTGCACATATCACACATAATTACTAATTTTAAATGCAACAAGCAAGAATAATAATAAATCCCAATTATTTTGAAGTTTATTTTTAAATCGTCAAATCGTGAGTCCAATACAATAAAGAGATTGATAATCTTGGAATCATAATCATATTATACTAACTTCCTCACCCATATTGGTCATCAAAAGTTAAGTCCATTATTCTAGTACATAGCCACCTTCCACACAAAGAGTAATCCCATTGGTGGCATCTTGTTGAATTCCTCAACCTATTATCGATTGTAGATCCACTATATCAATAACGTGTTTATCCATATATAGGGTCTTAGTTCTTAAATTATGAACCATATCACTTCAATTACATAACCTATGAACAGCCTTAAGTAACCATTTTCATAACCTATCCCAATTGATTGGGGACCTTAAGTGTCAAACTCAAAGAGCACACAATATAGTCTAATATAATTTATATTTGCTTTCAATAATTAAATTGTACATATAGCTAATTGTAAACACCCAATTTTTGCCCTAATGATCAATAATAATCAACTATAATTAATTTCCAATTTTTTTTCCATTTTTTCTCTAATTTAGAAAAAATAGAAAAAATATTCAAAAAATAAAATAAATAGGAAAAATACATCAATTTCTCCGAGAATACAAGAGGCCATTGTGTAGGTTTCGGGCGAAGTGATATGATCACCGTTCGATACCGATTAGGCTACCCTACCCAATGCTTCGATATGGCCTGAGATCCATTTCTCCAAGAATGCGGGAGGCCATAGAGCTTGGGAACCTGTTAGAACCTACCTATTTGCATACATAACGTCATGGGCTGACAATATATTGATGATGTAATATTTTTGTTATGTTCATGGAGTTCAGATATATTTCCCTGTAATGTTATCATAGGTCTGGTTGTAATTAGAAAATTTCTGTTGTAATAGATGGCTAATTCCACAGTTGACCGCCTCCTCCGCAAAGAGATCTGAGTATGCAAACCTCTGGACCCAAAATTAGTACTGGACCACTGGTTCACCCTATACAACCCAGAGGAGCAGGCTTTATCCAGCAGAAAATAGGGCCCATCCTCTCACTAATGAAGATGGAGATAAACTTACCCATGGTACGGGCCATACTCCATCTATGGGAAATAGAGCTCGTGGCTTTCTTCATCGGGCCACACGAGATCATTCCCACTCTGGAAGAGTATACCCAACTTCTACAGGCTCCAGCACTAACCAGCAAAGTGTACGTACCGGATCTTGAGGCCGAGCTAGTCGATATCTTCAGCAGACTTCTGGGTATCCACAAGACAACAATCAACAAAGCCTTAGCAAACTGTAATGGATATTGCATATGGATGATGAGTTAGAAGCTATCATCAGCGGGAAACCGGCGCCTACGCAGCAGCAAAAGAAGAGAGCTAGGAAATAGATTACTATTGTACTTTTTCATTTTTTTTTTCAAGTATCGAACTTCGAGTTTCCAATATTAATAAAAATAAAGTTTCAGTATTATATCATCAATCAATTGTTGGCCCCTTTATTTTTAGCATCTGTGTGACACATGCATCGCATTTTCATGCATACATCATACTAAGAAAAATGCGCGCCAGGTATTAAAAATAGCTCCCAAATAATCAAACCCTCCCAGAAGCCTAATCTGCACACGTTCAAGAACCAAAATGGCAAACAGTGGCAACAACACCAACGCTGACTACATTCCTATAGCCCAAGAAGAAGCACCCAGAGGTGTTAGAAGCAGGAAGAAAGAGAAGCCAAGCAACACCCTGATGCGCATTCCACCCCTCCAGCAATCTTTTAGACAAACAACTACCATTCAAGAGCCAAAGATAAGCGAAGATGACGTCAGCAATGGGAGTCCAACCCCTCGCACGTCCAAACAGAATCCGGCTCTCAATAATTGGTTCTGTTATCCTATTGATAGCGCTAGGTCAGCTCAAGGATAGAGAATGATTGTTAAAAAAAAAAATTATTGATACTTCTTTATAATTCAAGAAATTATAGTTTGTCTTACTTATATATGTTTACTTTCATTTTACTTCACCCAGATCTCCTACCATCGAACATTAAGGACATTTCGTGCAGGTAGAAAATAAAAACGCTGATATCGTACCCAACACTACTGGGTCAGTTGTTGGAGGTGATATCCTTAATCACGAAATAATACAAGAAAATTGGCAAAAACATGAACAAAGTGGAATTTCAATCGATGAGCCAGTGGAGACAGTAAATCTAGGAAGCATTGAAAAACTTAAAAACCTTAAAATTGGGACCAGTTTAAGTGCTGAGCAAAAACATGAGATGATCGAGCTGTTTACTGAATATGCAGATGTGTTCGCTTGATCATATGGTAACATGCTAGGACTAGACTAATCAATAGTGGTTCATAGGCTTCCCACAGGGGAAGATGTCAAACCTAAAAAACAAAAATTGAGAAGATTTAAGCCTGACATCTTACTAAAGATCAAGGAGGAAGTTAAGAAACTACTAGAAGTAGGGTTCATTGAAGTGTCCGATTACCCAGAATGGGTAGCGAATATAGTCCCTGTTATGAAAAAGAATGGAAAAGTATGCGTGTGCGTAGACTTTCGGGACTTAAACCAAGCTACGCCAAATGATAACTCCCCCCTACCTCACATTGATGTTCTAGTAGACAACACTGCAGGAAACCATCTTTTCTCATTTATGGACGGTTTCTCAAGATGTAACCAGATAAAAATGGCTGAAGAAGATAAAACCAAGATGACTTTCATTACAACATGGGGGACTTTCTGTTACAAAGTCATGCCCTTCGGTTTGAAAAACGCCGGGGCAACGTATCAGAGAGCCATGGTCGCGATACTTCATGACATGATGCATCGAGAAGTCGAAGTATACGTCGACGACATGATAGCTAAGTCTAAAGAAGAAGAAAGCCATAGAGATATCCTGAGAAAATTGTTTAAATGATTGAGAAAATTCCAACTCAAGTTAAATAAGGAGAAATGCACTTTCGGGGTCACAATGGGCAAATTGTTAGGGTTTGTCATAAGCCAGGAAGGCATTAAAATCGACCCTGACAAAGTAAAGTCTATATTAGAGTTACCTTCCCCACGCACTGTCAAAGAAGTAAGAGGTTTGCTGGGAAGGTTAAATTATATATCTCGTTTTATCTCACAGCTCACAGATAAGTGCCGGTCACTATTCTGTTTGTTGAAAAAGAATGCCGCAGTAGAATGGGACGATGAATGTGAAGAAGCATTCAGGACGATTAAAGACTATCTCATAAAACCTCCAATCTTGATAGTCTCGAAGCAAGAGAAGCCTTATTCTTATACCTCACGATACTCCCTGAATCCATGGGATGCGTGTTGGGGCAAAAAGATGAAGAGGGAAGAGAGCGTTCCATATATTACTTAAGCAAGAAATTCATAGACGGGGAACAGAGGTATTCAGAAGTAGAGAGGAGTTATTGTGCTTTGATTTGGGTCATGCATCGGTTAAGGCAATACACCCTTTACTATCATATTGAGCTGCTAACAAGACATGATCCTCTTAAGTACTTGGCAGAGAAACCCGTTTTGATAAGGAGAATCTCTAAATGTTAAATGCTCTTATCAAAGTTTGATATCACATGCATAAATCAAAACTCGATGAAAAGGCAATCTTTAGCCGACCAATTGGCAGAACACCCTATCGAGGGAAATTCCCAAGAGCCACAAGCCCAATTCCCCGATGAAAATATATTAACAGTAGAAGGTATACCAGTAGAAGACTGTGGAATAAAGCAGAACCTTAAGTGGAAGATGTTCTTCGACGGAGCCGCCAATGTATTCGATTGTGGGATCGGGGCAGTGTTGATATCCCCAGACGGAACACAATTCCCTTCAGCAACAAGGCTCACATTTCCATATACCAATAATATCGCGGAATATGAGGCGTGCATCCTCGGCCTCAAAATGGCTTGCCACATGGAAATCCGCGAATTAGAAGTATACAGAGATTCATCATTTATCATATAACAGACAAGAGGGGAATATAAGACTAAAGACCCTAAGCTGGTACCATACCATCAGCATTTGACAGAGCTAATAGAAAAATTCAAGGCAATCACCTTCACATACGTCCCAAGAACTCAGAATCAGTTTGCAGATGCACTCGCCACATTAACATCTATGATTCAGATAACAGGGGGAGCCGAAGTCCAACCGTTGAAAATAGACATCGAAAATCGACCCGCCTACTGTTTAGCAATTGAAAAAGCACAAGATGACAAACCCTGGTATCACGACATCAAAAATTTTCTCTAAGAAAGCAAATACCCTGAAATGGCTAGCAAGAATGACCAGAAAACACTCAGAAAGTTAGCAAGTCATTTCTTATTAAGTGGGTCTATACTTTACAAAAGATCGTCTGATACCACCTTGCTAAGATGTGTGGATAAAAACAAAGCATGTGAACTGATTAAAGAAGTACATGAAGGGGTATGTGGATCTCATATGAACGGCTACATGTTGGCCCGAAAAATCATGATGTTGGGATACTATTAGCTAACCATGGAATCAGATTGCATAAAATATGTCAAGCATTGTCATTTGTGTCAAGTTTATGCAAACTAGATAAATGCTCCACCCAGCGAGTTGCACTTGTTGTCAACACCATGGCCTTTATCCATGTGGGGAATCGACATAATCAGCCCAATCACTCCGACAGCATCCAATGGCCACAGGTTTATATTGGTAGCAATTGATTACTTTACTAAGTGGGTAGAAGCTTCATCATATGCCAATGTCACAAAAGGGGTAATAGTCTGTTTCTTAAAAAGGGACATAATAGCTCGATATGGAGTTCCTGAGTCCATCATCACCGACAACGGTACTGATCTTAATAATAAATCGATGACAGGTTTATGTCAACAATTCCACATAAACTATAGAAATTCAACTCCCTACCGACCTTAGATGAACAGGGCAGTAGAAGCAGCTAACAAGAATATCAAAAAGATCATAAAAAAAAATGACAACTACTTACAAAGATTGGCACGAGATGTTGTCATTTGCTCTCATGGCTTATAGGACTTCAATAAGAACATCTACTGGGGCTACCCCATATTCGTTGGTATATGGTACTGAGGCAGTGCTACCAGTTGAGGTCAAAATACCATCATTCAGAATTCTGTCAGAAACTCAGTTAACTGAATCAGACTGGGTAAAGAAGAGGCTTGATCAGTTGAATCTGATTGATGAAAAAAGACTCACTGCACTATGTCATGGCCAGTGTTACCAACAAAGGATGTCTCGAGCATTTAACAAGAAAATGAAGCCTCAATGCTTCAAAGAAGGAGATCTGGTGCTAAAGGAAGTTCTCTTGAATGCCCAAGACTCCAAAGGAAAATTTACCCCAAATTATGAGGGTCCGTATGTAGTAAAGAAGGTATTGTTAGGAGGTGCTCTGATATTGACTCAAATGGATGGTCCAGAATTGAGAGACCCCATTAATGCAGATGATGTTAAGATGTACTATCCTTAGGCAAGGGAATTGAAATTTTGCCAATATTTATGAAAGCCAATATTCAATACAAGTTTTGTTGAGTCTAGTTTTCATTTTTTACAAGCAAAGTTAATGTCTCTGAATGGTCAATAATTCTAACCAATTCTCATTAAAATAAACATTCCTAAACACATTACCCATCACTTCACCAATGAATGATAAACACTAAAATGATAATGAATCTTAATAAATTTTGTAACATAATTCTATCTACTTTTGAGCATTGAACCTAGTGCATTAGTAGGATAACACTACCGTCAAAAGAGCTATGAGCACAAGAAAGGGAGCGCATCAAGATCTTCAGCCCTGTGTTAAAGCAAGAGTAAGCGAAGCAAGAGCAAACTAGCACAAAGGTCCGATTGTTTGGTTGCTATCCACGATAAATTGGCGAACATATTAAAATGAATAACTATCATCCACATATCATGAAAACATCAAATCATTTAGCTCAGTCAGTAGAAACATGTTTAAAAGCATTAGATTAGTCAGCCCACAATAGGGCACTTGTCTAAACATCCCCTTAAAAAGGTTAGTCAGCCTGTAATGGGGCACTTTCCTAGATATCCTCTCTTAAGATCAGCCTATAAGGGCACCTTTCGAGACATTTCTTCCTATCATAGGTTAGTCAGCCCATAGAGGGGCACTTTCCTAAACTTCATCTCTCAGGGTTAGCCCATAGGGGTACCTTTTGAGACATTTTGTTATAGGTTAGTCAGCCCACATTGGGGCACTCGCCTAAACATCCTCTCTTAGGGTCAACCCACAAAGGCACCTTTTTGAGACGTTTCTCCCTGCCATAGGTTAGTCAGCCCACAATGGGGCACTTTCCTAAATATCTCGTCTCAAGGTCAGCCTGTAGGGGCACCTTTCGAAACAATTCTTCCCCAGGGTCGTGAGTTTAAGAAGACACTTCCCACTATAGGTTAGTCAGCCCACAATGGGGCACTTTCCCAAACATCCCTCCAAATTAGTCAGTTCATAGGGGCACCTTTTGGAGGCATGCCCTCTCGCTATAGGTTAGTTAGCCCGCGAAGGGGTACTTTCCTAGACACCTTTTCTCGAAGTTAGCTTATAAGAGGACTTTTTGAAGCTATCGATTAGTTAGCTCGTAGGAGCACTTTTCAAATATATTAGTTAGCTCATAGGAGCACCTTTCGAATCTATCGATCAGTTAACTCAGGGGAGCACTTTTCAAATCCATCAATTAGTTAGCTCAGAAGAGCACTTTTCGAATCTATCAATTAGTCAGCTCATAGGAGCACTTTTCGACTCTATCAATTAGTCAGCTCGTAGGAGAACTTTTCAAATGTGTCGATAACCGATTAGTTAGCTCATAAGAGCACTCTTTGAAGGTATTTTCCCAAACATTCGCTAGTCTAGTCAGACGCTTCTGTTGACAGGTGACTAGCTCATAAGAGCGCTTCCTAAGACAATCTTCTCTTCAAGGTTGCTAGTCCGATAAGACGCTTTCTATCATCAGCTATTCCACTTACAATTCTACACTCCTAAACAATTCTTGAGATATTTCCTATTGCCAATTAGTCAGCCCATAGAGCACTTTTTGGGAGAATACATTAACCTAGATTGTCAGGTTGTAAGACCATTACCTAAGCAGTATTAATCATCGCGAAACACTCGTGGGATTATTAGCTCATGGAGCATTTTCCTACTAAAGACCAAATTCCAGATAACCAGCTAAATCAAGGCGTTATCCATTCAATCAAGAGGCCAAAAATGGTGTCTTTCTTGTCTTTGTAGTTAAGTTTTACAAACTTTACTATAAAGAGGGGCAGCTGTAAATACCCCATTTTTGCCCTAATGATCAATAATAATCAACCATAATTAATTTCCAATTTTTTCCATTTTTTCTCTAATTTAGCAAAAATAGGAAAAATATTCAAAAAATAAAATAAATAGGAAAAATACATCAATTTTAGAAAATAATTGCAGAAATGGCAATAAAAAGGGTTAAATAATTTTTACAAATTTTTGAAATTTCAA
This sequence comes from Laguncularia racemosa, assembly GCA_037954665.1. Lineage (NCBI taxonomy): Eukaryota > Viridiplantae > Streptophyta > Magnoliopsida > Myrtales > Combretaceae > Laguncularia > Laguncularia racemosa. The sequence continues at coordinate 4,125,454 of JBBMOL010000035.1, forward strand.
AAAATACAAAAAAAAAAAATCGCATTGCATATATGCAAATTGCGAAAATAAGAAAATCGCGAAAGTGGGCTAGCCCAGCTGGTTCGAACCTTGGTCTGGTGCACACGGGAGTGGACTCGGTCAAGGGTTTAAAACGTAGGGGAAGCAGAATCCGCGTTTTGAAAATTTTTTCTCTGCTTGGTACACGTGTCAGCAGCCAATTGGCTAGAGCGAACGCATACGCCGGGTGCATGATCATTTTCAACCTCCGTCTAAGATTGCCGACGAGGAGAAAAATTCGAATTTCGGTCGTTTTGATTCGATTTTTTGCATAAATCTAACAAATCTTCAACAGAAATAAGATAAACATCATCCAATTGGAATCAAATTGCAACAAATCAATGGATTTGCACAAATCAGAGATAGGTTTTTAACTGCAAATCCGATTTGCTTCAATCGATGGAAATCCGAGCTTATCCAGCTCGATTTCTTACGCCTATAAATAGAGGATGAAGGGGAGAGGCAGAAGCATGGATCAAAAGTGAGAAAAAGAGAGAATCAAAGGGTCACCGGAGTTCTTCAACCCGTGACTACTGATCGAGCTTGAAACCGCCACCTAGAGGAGATCTTGAAGAAAACCACCGCCACGGTTGAGTTCCCTATTCCTTAAAAGCTTGGAAGCCGCCTTTAAATGCCGTCAATGAGCATTCCCAGTCGCCGTGTCCGATTGACCGGCTTTGACCCAACTGACCCAACCCGCGCATCGATCAGGATCTAGGTAAGTCGGATTTTTTGATTTTTTTTTTTATTTCTTATGTATTTATTTAATTATTTTGTTTATTTTTTTTCGAATTTCTTTAGTTGTTTATTTGTTATATAATTCAAAAATAGAAAAAATGTTGGAATTTAGATTATTTTTTTTAGGATTTGATTTAGTATGAATAATAAAAATTAAAATAATAATAATAATAATAAATAATAAAAATGTAAAAATATATAAAGAAAATGATAAAAATATTAGAAAAAATAATAATAATAATTTAGATTTTAGATTAGGATAGATAAAAAAATCTAAGAGAAAATTTTTCAATAAAAATTATAAAAAATTATGAAAATTCATAAAAGTTAATAAAAATTATAAAAATTAATAAAAATTTATAATAGTAGAAATGAGTTGAAGAATAGAAAAATAGAATTTTTATCACTTAGAAAAAGCATTTTCTTAAATAAATCCAAAATTGGTGTTTTTCCTTAAAATTATTATCAAATCATCAAGCTTAGGCTTGGATATTTTTTTAAAAAATACTAAGATGGTAAAAACATAAATCAAAAGAAATTTCATAATTAAAAATCACCAACACACTAAAATTTTTCAGGAAAAGCGAACTACAGCCTGTTTGATCCTGAATAGCAGATACGTAGGCATCCATTTAGGGCAACCCTAAAAAGGAACAAAAATCATTTTCTCATAATAGGTTATTCAAAAACAAAATAAAAAGACAATAAAAAATAAATAAAAGACATTTCTAGATAAAGTTTAGATTTTAGGAGATTAGGGTGGTAACCTTAGGGTTTTAATAGGTTAGCCTTCAAACTTAGAAACTCTGGTTTTCTCCTTTCCTCTTTTCACAAAAAACGAGAAGAGGAAATCACGACGACTAGTGTTTCAAATTAGGACTAATATGCTCAATTAGTCCTAATTCAATTTTTCCCAACAACAGTTGGGTGGCGACTCTAACATAAAACGAAATTCCTAACTCAAGTTGAGGATCTACATTAGATGAGCATAGGGTTTAGTATAGATTAGATTAGGAATGGGAAATAAAAAATTAGACTCGACACTAATCATATGAGGTAAAATGGAACTTACCTAGCAATAGTTCATTAACTTCACATAAAATAGAATTGCAATGTCTACCTATGAGATTATACTTTTAAAAAATTGATGTAAAAATCTCATGAATGGAAAGCTTATGGAAGAGTTCTCATGGTAAAACCACTTGGTTTTTCAAATCCTAAGGATGATAATATGGTATGCAAGTTGAAGAAGCCTATTTATTCACTTAAGCTAGCTCCTTGAAGTTGAAATCAATGACTAAACAAGAAAATAAGAGATTTGGGTTTTTCTTTTTTGATAATCTTAAAGAGCTTTGCATATACAAGGAGAATAAAACCACCCTAGCACTTTTAGTGTTGCATGTAAATGGCATAATTCTTCTAAGAAGTGATGTTCCTACCCTAAAGTTTGCAAGGACTTGCTAAGAAAGCACTTATCCATAAAAATCAAACTTAGAGAAGTAGTCGATATCATACAATCAAGATATATCAAATAGATTTAGAAAGTTTATTCATTTGAGTCAATGCACATACATTGACAAGATGCTAGAGGGATTTGACAAGCAAGATTCTAGTAGATGATTCTTGCTAGTGTCATAGGGCACATATCTATCCAAAAGCATGTGTCCTAAGACATAGGAGGAAAAAGACATGCTGAGACAATTACCATATGCTTTTGTAGTTGTGTCTATCATGTAAGTTGTGTTATATGTGAGGTCAGGCATCTCCGATTCTCACAACATGGTGCATACTAAACCGATTAGACATAAAGAGAAGGTCACTAGTTAGTAGTAAAAACCATAATAAAGCATTTGAGAATAGTCAAGCAATGGTTTTAGTCTATAGAATAAAGGAGGAAACTTGCAAGTTTCCTATCGCATCTAAATGACCTTAAGTCTCAGTTGGATTACGTTTTTACCTCTACCATGTGCCATAGATGCATAAAGCAAGAGAAGTTGTGAGTACTACACTAAAGTCTAAAAATAATGCTGCTTTTGGAGTGGTTAAAGCAATGCAAATTGAGAACTTCATTAATAAGCTTCGAGCAATATACTTTATTATGATAGATAATGTGGTTAGGGCATAAGTCATGGAATTAAGCTCTCACCATCGATCCAACATACTTAGAAAGTGTCACATATATATTTGTGGTTAAGGAATAAACCTAGATTCGAATGATGAAACTAGGATGTAAGCCACATGATTTAAGTATGTGGGTTGCATTGCTCAAGCAATAAGGATGGCATAAGAGGCTAAGAGGTCAATGCATGGCCATTAATGCATATGCATGGCTCTATAGTTTTTGTCTTAAAGTTTCTTATACATTTATCATATTTTTATAACCCCAATACATTCATGCAACTCGTCTCTAAGTGCTTCATGTATTGAGTATACTAGATCTAACAAGCAATGAAATCTTATAAGTCCTAATGTGGGATTAGTGATCCACAGTGTGTATTTATAGGCATCTATAAGGTTTGTGCAAGCAATCCTTTAAGCTAAGATGAGAATCAAGTTCAATTTTTTTTTCCCTCTCTATAAACACTTCATTTTTGCCCCTTAATCACAAATAATGTTTATTTTGTCATTTTTTTCATTTTTTCAATTTTCCTTCTATTTTGCAAAAATAAAGGAAAAATATTGAAAAAAATAAAATAAATAGGAAAATATACCAATTTTAGAAAATGATGATGGAAATAATAATAAAAGATGTTAAATAATTTTTACAAATTTTTTAAATTTCAAAATAATATAAAAATAATAAAAATTGCAATGCATATGTATAATTTTCGATTAATAAAAAACGAGAAAATGGGCTAGCCCAGCTGGTCAGGTCTTTGGCCTAAGCAAGCGCACACGCATGCTGTGTGATCATTTTCAACTTCCGTCTGAAACGGTTGTTGGCCTTTGGGAAAGTCAACCGTTTTGATGTGATTTTTTTTTGCACAAATCCAACAAATCTTTAACAAAAATAAGATAAACATCATCTAACTAACACAAATCGTAACAAAATGAAGGATTTATACAAATCTAAAGCAAATCAAAAATGGGTTTTAACCATGGATACGATTTGAGCCTATCAAAGGGAAATCTAAGCTTATCTAACTCGATTTTTTATGCCTATAAATAGAGCATGATGGGGGGAAGTTAAATCACGGATCAAAAGAGAGAAAAGACTGAAAATCAGAAGGTTTTGAATAGCCGCGACCGTCGATCAAGCTTCGAACCACCACTTGGAGAAGTTTTTGAAAGAAACCACCACTATAGTTGGATTACCCACCCTCAGAAAGTTTAGAAACAACCTTCAACCGCCTTCGAAAGCCGTTGACGAGGAGTCTCCTACTGTTGTAATTCGACCCGACTCGACTCGACTGAACCGATCTAACCTGATCCACATCCAGGTTAGTTGATTATTTTTATTTTGTATTTTTTTTGTTTTATTTATTTATTTACTTTATTTATCCCTTAGAAATATTTTTTTTTTATTTTTTAATCCAAAAATATAAAAAAATAAAAAAGATTCTTTTAGGTTTTAGGATTTTGATAAATAAATATGTCTAATATAATAATATAATATAAAAAATATAAAAATAATAAAAAAATAAAAAAATTAGGATGAGATAAAGGTAGATTAATAATATGGATTGAAAATAATGAATTATTTTATCACTTAGAAAATTCTTTTTTCAAAATAAATTCAAAATTGGTTTTTCTTAAATCAAAGTTTTTTTTTTAAGAAAATATTAAAGCTTAGGTTTAGAATTAAAAAAAAATCTTAAAAATAATAACAAACATAAATATGATGTGTTTTCATAGTTAACACTTAAACAAATCCATTAAAGCTTTTTCATAAAAAGCAAACTACGGTTTGTTTGATCCTGAATAGTGAATATGTAGTCACCTTTATGGGGTAACTCTAAAAAGAATAAAAAAATCATTTTCCAGATTGTCATTAGTGTAATTTTTAACATCTTCTTTTTTATAAGAAAAAAGGTATCAGAATATGACTCAGATTTTAGAAAGATAAAGTGGTAACTTTAAAGTTTTCTTTCTTCTTTTTCATTATAAAAATAAAAAGAGAAGATTCCGTCGATTAGTTATTTAAATTAGAATTAATCCACTTAATTGGTTCTAATTCAATAATTTTTCCTAACTTTAGTTGAGTTGCGACTCCAAATAAATAAAAACTTCCTAGTTCAAGTCGAGAATTTATATTAGATGAGTATAGGATCTAATAAGAATCAGATTAGGAACATAAATGAAAAATGTAAAAATTAGACTCGACACTCTCTAGCTAGACAGTAGGGGAGATAAAGGACCCTCACTCAAGAGTCCAATCTTTAGTCCAAGTAAAGGAACAAGCTTGATACAAGCTTAAAATGATCGGCCATTTAATTTGAGAAATATTTTAATGTTACTAGCATGCCACATGAATAGAATAGTGATAAATAAGTATTAATAAAATTATAACGCAAGAAAATATGAATGATAGTTTTTCAAAAAATATCTACTATTATTATTACGTATTTAAACGTTATTAGTATTTACTTACTACTCATCCAAATAAATGACATATTAGTAGTAATGAATCCTTTTTCCACTAATATGCTGTAAAGTAATGCAATTATTGGACATTTAACAATCCATTTTTCCATTTCTTAAGATATTAACGCATTGCATGCTTCTAGTCTATAAAAACAACATAATCAACACTTTCATGATTCGATTCATGATGATTTAAGTGACAATTTATGAGCGACACCTAAAAAGTTGTACACAAAGATACTATGAGTTTATTAATTCTTACCGCGCGGATTTGTGATAAACTAAGAGAGGATTACCAAAAAGAGTACTGTAGTTCATTGTGCATCATGCTCCTCCTTCATGTAGAACTGTAGGCATCTACATGAGTTAGTTGTAATATCGCTCAAGAGTGTATTAAATAATTGAACGAGCTTTCGAAAATTGAATTTGATAAACATCTTGAATTCCTAACAACAAATTTCAATTGTTTATTAGCGAAATTTCAAGAAATTAGAGACAGCATTAAGATAAATGAACTATTTCATGCATTTCTTGATAGATAATATTAGCTCGAAGCTGGCAATATGGGGCTGATTTAAGGATCTCAATGTTCTTAACTCGGGTGAATATTGAGTTGGAAACTGAAGAAGCTTGGGTAAATATTTAGATTAAAGAGAGGATTTTCCTCAAATAGATGGTCTCGGACATCATAGAAATTACGACAAAAGTAAAAAGGTTGCAATGGAGCACGACCAAAATGAGAATGAAATCTTCTTTTTCCTCTCTGTAGTCTCTCGCTCTTTTGATGTTCACTAAAACTAGAAGGTTTTACAATCTCACACTCTAGCTCCAAGTGACCGCAATGGGACTTCTAACAATGCATCTCCCCGAAATCCAAGTAATATACCCAAAAGATGAATTACCTGAACCTAAACCAATTCCAGCTTTCCCCTTTTGAGAACTAAATGTCACTTTGTAGCTCTGCTTTTGTCCCAGCTTCGTAAAACTTAATGTCCTAGGTTCAACCATCATCGACACTCCCTCCGGCTCATCAAATACTACTTTGTAAGTACACATAGGTTTTCCTACATTAGTCACTGTCCTCTTGTATGTGAAAGAATGCTTCCTTGAATTACTATTGAACAGCACTGCAAATGATGGATAGTTCAAGTCACCAGGCAGTAAATTGCTACTTTTTGGACAAGTGAAACTGCTCCCCCCAAAAAGTGCCATTTGAGTGGAGTTGTAACCTAGGCTGCACAAGTAATTCAGGTAATCCTGGCCAGATATGTCGTAAATTAGTCCCGGATCAGCAGCCCTTTCGGGATCAACATGCCCTGAACCAAATGCAAATTGGTTTGCCACTTCAAAACTTGATGCAGTATCTGCGATCGGAAGCCTTCTGTTGTCTATAGTATATGCTGTTGTCATGAGTGCCGATTTAATTGCTGCAGCTGACCAGTCCCTATGGACCGATCTAATAAGCATGCCAAGGCCACTAACATGAGGGCATGACATTGACGTTCCTGATATTATGTTAAACTCTACTCTACGATTATCACTCCGTAGAGATGGAGCCCTGACGGGTGGCCAGGCAGCCAAAATGTTGACTCCTGGTGCTGTGACGTCTGGTTTAATAATTTCAGGCCCTACAAAACTCGGCCCTCTAGACGAAAATGCCGCCATTACTGGAGCAGGATTGCCATACACAGTCCCACGAAAAGAAATAGAAGCCATTGGTTTCTTTGTCGTGCTCAAATACATTTTTATGGAAGTAGCTGCTTTGGCACCCAATATTGTGGCAGGTAAAACATGTGCATCAGCAAAGAGTTCTTCACCTTCACGTTCAGTGTTGAGCAATATCATCCCTGCTCCTCCTGCCAGTCTTACTTGCTCTCCTTTATCAGTTCTGCCATTAATTCCACCATCACATGCTACAATTTTTCCCGAAACAAGCCTGGAATCGAGTGTCTTTGCTACACAAAACTCAGCATTTTTGTTTCCAGCAGTCTTCCCATACACAAGTGGAAGAAGCTTTGTTGACCGGCCTGAATATAGGGCAGCTCCTTCATAAATCCGCCCATTACCAAGCTTGACTTTGGTCGGAAAACTCCTGTCCATACTGCTTGCTGCAACAGTCATAATCCATGGAGCTACATTGCCAACAGTTGAAGGAGTAGGACCCGAATTACCTGCTGAACAGGACACGAATATTCCCTTTTCAATTGCTCGAAAGGAGGCCATAGCAATGCTGTCCATATAATAAGGCTTGGATAAACCTCCCAGTGAAAGTGATAGCACATCGACACCATCCTCAATGGCACGGTCCATTGCAGCAAGTATGTCTGAAGTAGCACATCCCAGTCTCCAACAAACCTTATATACCGCGATTCTTGCAGTATACTTCATGCCAGCAGCATTTCCTTTTGCTAGGCCAAACATATTAGCCTTTTTGACATGATTACCGGCTGCGGTCGATGCAGTGTGAGTTCCATGCCCTTGCTTGTCCCTGGGGGACCGATAGTCTGAGGTCTCAACAATCCTTCCAACAACAGCTTCATATCCCTTGAAGAAGGCTCTGGCACCAATGATCTTGCTATTGCAATTAAAAGAGGTAAAATTTGTGCCTTCTTCACAAGCACCCTTCCATCTAGAAGGAACAGGAGGCATGCCAGAATCCCGAAAACTGGCATGTTCGGGCCAGATTCCGGTGTCTAAAATGCCAAGGATAACATCAGAAGCCACGTTTGTAGCATTCCAGAGTCCCTTGCCAATTTCTAGGGCAAGAAACTTGGGGGAATGAGTTGTGTGAAGACTAAGCAACTCATCATTCGAGATCGAAACAATGCCATCAATGTTCTGTAAGGATTCAAGTTGTCTTGGAGAAAGCTCTGCTGCAAAACCCGTAACGGCACTTTCATAGGCATAGAGAAGCCGAGGTGAAGGCGAAGTCAGTCTTGTTTCCTCTTCGGTATAGGATAGTTTGCTGATTGATTCAATGACTGCATCATACCATTGATTGGAAGTGCCTGAAATGTGGTCTTGGGCAATCTTTGTCTTGTCCACATGAACTATGTATGTTTTTTGTATATGTGAAGCACTTGAGGCAGTGACAAAGCAGACTAACAACAGAAACAATGCCCGAGGAGTCATGGTTACTGCAAAGAGGAAGCAAATGGAATTCAACTATTATAGTATTTCATGATAAGGAAATGTACTTAATAGATAAATCAACAATTTTCATCCCACTAATTACATATTTAACAAAATAAAAAAAAAAGGAAAAAAAATGAAATGTATAAAGTTTTCTTTTGGGCTTAGTAGGTGTATTTTGGCGACTGGAAAACTAATTTAACTTTTATTAGATTTGGATTTGTGCACTCACACGATATCAATGAGATAGGTGTACTACAGCCCTTCTTTGTATGTGTTAAAATTCAAATGAATCACCTATATTTAAATTATATATATTTGTGACAAAATACAAGAAAGTCCATTATGTTTTAAATAAATCATTGATATTCTCTATATTTGTATCAATGCTCCAAGAAGTCATATGTGTTTATTGTCATAAATCATGAGAGATGTTGATGAAAGACTTGTATGGTGCAAAAATTCAATCGTAGTGCACTTAAATGACTTATTGACAACATATATGGCTTAATTAAGTATTAACATAAATCTAAAGGGTTTAAATCACTTGCTCGAAATATAAAATGTTTTATTGACTCTTTAATGTTTTATTACAGTCAATTTTTATAGCTATCAAATATTATCATGGTGTTTCAAGAAATTAAGATGATAGGAATAAATAATGATACAAACAAATAAATCCTATGGCTCATACCAATAACGGATGATAGAAAGCGGTAAGCATAGCTGGCCACTAGTGGTAAGAGTTAGTAACCAAAAAAAAAAAAAATGGATTTCTTCTTTTTTTTAAAATAGAATTCATTTTCTTCAAATTCTATTAAAATTTTTCAATAATGGTTAATTACTACTATTAATCATTAGTTGCAAACTTCGGCTTCCATCAATAGCTATTGTAAAATGGTATTGGTAACCAGAATCTGTTCACATTAACGACAATATTCATCAAATCTATTGTTTTGAATGTAACAATTATGTACACCTGGAGTCAACTTGTGCATTGAAGAAAGAGGAAAAACAGAAGTATTTTGCATATGCTAGAATCAGTTAGATGTAGATCTCCTAACATTACTTTAACGTTCTCTTGAAAATAAAATATATTCTAGCAAGGAAGAGCAATTATATTATTCGCATCTTAGAAATGAATTATATATACACTGACTAATTAATGATTAAGTTTAAGCATGGTTATGAATCGGGTTCACCATGACGAAGTAAACTAGGGTCGATAACATGAAGCAAAAGTGTGCCTTTTTTATAGCAATACCATGTGGAATATTAATGGGATGCCAGAAAGGATCTTGATATTAATAATAGTCACATGTCTTGTAGAGTAATCTACACGCCGACCACATCATCATACGTTAAAATTACTATAGAAACATTTACACGACAATATGATGGACAATACTATTATCTGTCAAAACCACAACAGTATTTATTTTATATGAGCCTCGATCAACTCTAGGAGCGGTAACTGGTATTGTTGGACTAATGAAGTTTTGAACAAGCCTACTTATATTGGAAATGTTAATGTGTGTGTATATATCTGTATGTATTCACACCTTCCCACCCATGTGAAATAGTAGGCCAAAACATTTATATATTCACATATACCTGGAGATCTATGTAATACACACACACACACACACACATATATATATATCGATTAGAAGTGCACTCTAGCATCTTCTAAGCACTTTTACCTGGTGTGTGAGAACCACTTATTATAGTATAACAATGTGAAAAAAGGATGCATCTCGTATAGTCCTCATATATATATAGATATTATCATGTTTTTGCAATTTCTCTTGGCTTCTTATATGAAGGTTTAAATTCGCCTAAAATTGCAAGTTAATGTATGTACTAGTTTAATCATATGGAAAAACGTAAAACAAATAATTTCTCATAAGTCTATTGTACTTAAAAGTACGACTAATATATAGTAGGAAGTACGTCACATATGTTGAATTCCAGATTCATGGATAAGACCTTACAATGCAACATATTACAGACTAAGTTTCACTTGTTTCATAGATACCCTTTTTGCACTTTTGTCGACATTTACTATAATTCAAAAATGAATACGATAGTATTTAATAATTGCAAAGCTTTAATTGTAATGAATATGATAAAAGATCATGCAAACATTTACGCAAAACAAACACAACCCGATCGACGACGGCAAATGAGGCGACAACTCAAAACACTATCCAACCAAAATAAAACCACCGCATGTGCATGAGACCGATATATTTATATTTAGCGAGAACACGGTACGTACCTTCCTTATACTTGTTTCCTAAGCGAAAGTAAATGAAATAAAGATGAGCTATGTGAGACCAACCATGAACTCTATATAGGCAAAGAAAAATGAGAGGCTATGATGTATAAAATTGGACAGTTTCAATGCCATGCCCATAATTGTTAAGGCCATACACTGAGTTATGTCGTTCCACTTTTATTATATACCATGGCGCACGCGTTTGGTAGGATATGAAACGGAAAAGAAAGAAACAACAATAAAAGGTGTAATACATTACATTTGCTTCACGAACACTCATGCGAGAGAGAGAGAGAGAGAGTGGGGGGACCCTAGAGTGACCATGCGTGAGGCTTTGATGCATGATTGCCCAGAAAGGAAAGGTAAGCATTTGCTATCCTATGTGCTATTTAACGTTAGCATCCAGCTTCAGCCAAATTCTAGTGACGTACTTATGTTGATTGGACCCGGGCGGATGGTTTTAAATCTTTGAATGGTGGTGCTTAAACAATGTTTTTCCTCCTCCTTTAGACTATGGTTTTCTTAAGTCTTGCCTATGATCAACTTCTAACATTGTTTACAGTATTTATAGGACATCTATACTACTGATTAATCACATGGTCTATATATATAAATATAAGTAAAACGTTACAAGCCTATCATATGGGTGGGGGGGGAGGAACCTAATAAAAGAATGAATATTTTGGCCAAAGTTGGACTTCGCCCAGACGTTGCTACACAATGTCCAAAAGAAGTTGGGTCGCATGGCCGATATTACCACTCTCTCTAAGACATTCCAATATTTCACCTTTCTGCTCAGTAGAAATCGCTTCTTGAAATGAAGGGCGAGTTTCAGATTTATGATGCTTTTCGTGAGATTTCGGCCGTACATCCCTTACACGATGTACACAATTGAATTCCCCAATATAAAATGAGGATTTTTTTTTTTTTTTTTTTTTCCTTCTTCTTTAATTTCTTTCTTATTTGTCTCACCTATAGAATGTTTCATTGATTTCATAAGCTGACACGAAATAGTTACCCTTCGGTAGCCAAAAAACTATAATTGCATTAATTTGGTTTACATTATAACTATCCCATTTATTGTTAAATAATGAATAATAATTCATTCACATAATTAAAGACATAGCCCAGCATGTTTCTAGATCTGCTCGTAAGACTTGAACCGAGTAGCTAAATTATCTACTACGTTATCGATATAGTGGTATTTTTCTATTATTTTCTATTTATTATTGATATCATTTTAAGCAAAAAAAAAAAAAAAAAATCCTCAAAGGAGGTGAGGAAAAACTCAATATATAACCACAAGCACACATGAATATCATAAAAATATGCAATCCCAAGAAGAAACTGATACAATATCATAGGTTATTATCTCTGAAATTAACTATTTAGACCAGCCAAACGATATAATTATGATTAATCCACAAGAAGAAACTGAAAGCATTTGATGGATAGCCTTAGGCTAGGTTAATGCTTGAATCCAGGTTGAGTTTATGGATAGAGTCGAGGGCAAAACAAGCTTTATCAGTTAGTGATAAGATTAACTTTATAGCCATTTTATCTAAAAACTTAAATTTAAGATATGACTTAAGTTTTTGAATTTATTATTTTATACTCCCCTTACTTTGTGTTGAAACTTAAAGGCAAGGACACTAAGAAGATGGCTTAATTAAAGTCATAACCTTCTATTCCAAACGTTAATGTTACGAGCTTCATATTTAATGTCTAAGCTTATGAGTGGGGCTTGAACCTCTATATCGATTACCTTGTTTTCCAATTAATATGAGTGTAAGATGCAATGACCTCTTCTAGATCTTATGAACTCTTTGAGTTCTCATCAATGAGCATTCTTTTAGCACTATGCGCTATGGGACTTTCTTCTTCTACATCCGATCTCTTGTTGCACAACTCTTTAGCCTCCATCCTTGCTTTCTATCTAAGAAAATTTGTCAGATGAGGCGAAAAGCAATAGCTTCTAGTCTGGAGGTCACTTATGTAATCGAATGGACTGGTCTATATATGTGTTACATTCATTACTAAGATGTTGAGTCCATTTGAAGGTATGCCATTTGTGCACGTGAAAATATATACATATATTATGTGGTGGAGAGAGACCTAAGAAGCATACTCCGGTTATATCTAGGTTCCTAGAATTATATATTACCAATCCATTCAAAATTTGAAATTATTCTCCATAAAGTCATACGTTAAAGTAAGTACTTTTGGATATTTGCATTGGTTAGCAGCACTTTGTATATAATTTAAAAAATGAAAATTAGAGAAGGAGGCGAGGAAAGGAAAATAATAACGGTATTCAAAATAAAGTAATTTCCAAGAAATTTGAGAGAGAGAGAATGAGAACTTTAATTTCATCTCATGAAAGACTTCTTTTTTAAGCACCTAATAAATTGTGCAACAATCATCTAACTTGCCTAATAAATAAATTAATGTGAGTAGCAATTCAACTAATATGATTTTTTTTTCTTTCTATAATTCCTCTTTTAACTTTTAAGTCATAGCAATTTCAGGATTTTTCTGTCGATGGGAGCTCCAAGTCCTTGAAGAAGTTAGAAGGATTTTCCTGATTGTTACAAGGCAATTTTTGGGCAAAAAAATAGATAGATTGAATAGGTCATGTTATATTTCCAAAAGCTGCAATCAAGTTTTAACACATAAAGCTTAATTGCATATGAGAAGTTTTCCTATATGTTTAGGATGATCATAATAGATGGAAGGAAAACTAAAGCCATGGATGGGGATATGGTACGATTATGAATAAAGCAAGATGTTGGACTAATAAATGGCTTTCCAAGGGAGGTAAACCCACTTTAATTAAGAGCATTCTTTCCTCACTTCCATGTACAACCTTCAGCTTCAAAATCCACCTAAAGGAGTTACTGAGAAAACTAAGAGAGCATTTGTTGGTTTTTTTGGAAAAATGAAGAAAATTCAAGACAAAAAAAAAGGCTAAAGTGGAGGAAGTTTTATGCACCTATGGAGGAAGAGGGTATCGATATTAGACATGTTGAGGATATGACTAAAGCTGTAAACTCGAGCTCAACTCACTTTACGTTTGGCTTAGCTTTGCTCGATCTGAATCGGAAAACTAATTGAGCTAAAGCTCAAAATAAAGCTTGTTTATTTAAATAAGTCGAGATTGAACTCCTATTTAAGCTTACAAGCCAACTTAAAAGTAAGCTCATTTATATTATTAATAAGATAGCTCACAAGCAAGCTTGAGAATAGGTTCACGAGCAAGCTCAAGCTTATTTGTATTGTTAATGTTTCAACTTGTGAACATGATCATTAGTAGACTTTTGTTTATATTATTAATAAATCGGCTCATGAGTAGACTTGTGAGCAAGATTTTATTTATATTGTTAACAAACCAACTTGTAAGTAAGTTTGTAAATAAGCTCATTTATCTAAACAAACTCGAATTTAGACTAGTTTATTTAAAGAGCTCGATTTCAAGCTTGTTTATGTAAATGAGCTGAGCTCAAACTTCAAGTTCCTTAACAAACTCAAGGTTAAATATATAATTTTTAAGTTTGATAAAAGCTTGATTCGGCTTAAGCTCAATGATATTTTGACGCAACGAGGAAAGCATAAACCCGAGACCAATTCTAGGATTGGAACTCAAAAATAAACAAAGAGGAATCTGTGTCAATTCCTTAACAAATCTCAATTGCGCATAATCGAGAACGCAGAGAAACTTTTCTCTAAAAAGTATATATTGAATAATGAATAATGGTTAACCCTAAAATGACCTAATAACTATTTATACTCCTCAGAAAAACACGCAAAAAGGAAATAAATATGTATACGTGGAAATAAATATAAGTATACACGTCCGTCATCTGGCATGTACACGGTTGTGCATGTAGGCCGTGTAAGCTTCTGGGAATATCTTTAACATAATACACGGTTGTGTCCCCTGGCCGTGTATGGAGACCGTGCATGTTTCTGGGAGAGATCCTGATAGAACACACGGCCGTGCCTCCTAGCTGTGTAAGAGGCCATGTACGTTTTTAGGAATCATCCTGGTATATCACACGGCCGTGCCTTTTGGCCATGTGTGTTTCTAGAAGCTCCCTGACATCATACACGACCGTGCTTGTAATAGACACGCCCGTATCAACCTATGTCAGCTATGATGTCCCCATCATTCTCTCCCACCAATGAAGAACTCGACCTCGAGTTCTCTTCTGGATATAGGGGTTCGTCATCCGCGTAGAATGGGGATAAGTCAGCTACATTGAAGGTTTTTGAGATTTTCATGCTTTCCGGGAGCCCAACCACATAGGCATTGTCATTGACCTTGGCGACAATATTGTAGGGGGCATACTTCTTTGGTTGCCACTTGCTATATGTGCCTACAGGAAAACGTTCCTTCCTTAAGAACACCATCGCTTGATCTCCCACCTCGAACAGTTTCTTCTTTCGATGCTTGTCTGCGGCTTTCTTATACTGCTCATTAACCCTCTCAATTCGCTCTCACGTCAAATGCCACCGTGTGGTATTGTTCCGCCAGGTGTTTAGTAGCAACATTGGTTTCAACACCCTTGGGCAAAGAAGCTAAATCCAAGGCGTGAGACGACGCTTTGGTATAGACCACTGAAAAAGGCAATTTCCCAGTAGTTCTATGGATGAAATTGTTGTAAGCGAACTCGGCTTGAGAAAGTGCCAAGTCCCATTGTTTCGGCTTCTCTCCACAAATGCTTCGTATTAAATTTCTAAGGGTCATGTTCGTCACCTCTATCTGCCCATCGGTTTGAGGGTAGGCTGTGTTGCTAAAATTGAGGGAAGAATTAAACATGTACCATAGTGTTCTCCAGAAATGGCTAAGAAACCGAGTATCTCTATCAGAAGTGATTGACTTGGGAACCCCATGCAACCTAACCACCTCTTTAAAGAATAGCTTGGCAACGCCTTGTGCATCAATCGTCTTCCTACAAGGAATGAAGTGAGCCATCTTGGAGAACCTGTCTACAATCACAAAAACAGTATCAGGACCTCATTGGGTACAAGGCAAACTTAACACGAAGTCTATAGATAGATCCTCCCAGATATTTTCAGGTACTGGTAGCGGAGTGTACAACCCAGTATTCTGATAATGTCCTTTAGATGTCTGGCAGATGTAACACCGTTGCACGATTCTCCCTACATCCCTTCTCAACTGAGGCCAATGGTCTCATGCAGTCACTGCTGCTATTGTCTTGTCATGCCCCAAATGTCCGGCTAATCCCCCTCCATGTAGATCCTTAATCAATTTCTCCCTCAAGGAGGATTCGGGGATACAAAGTTGGTTACCCCTCATTAAGTAACCCTCTAGGATGTAGTAACTGTCATTGGGTTCCTGATTGGTACATTTTCTCCATATAGCTCCGAAATCCGCGTCTTCTTCATACAATTCCTTCAGCTGCTCAAAGCCTACCACTTCAACCCTCATGGTGACCAACAAATCCGCCCTTCTACTTAATGCGTCCGCCACCTTATTCTGGACCACGAATTTGTGCATCAGGCGAAATGGAAACTTTTGCAAAAATTGTATCCATCTGGCATGCATATCTTTGCAGATGCGGGTCTGATTACTCAAGTGTTTCAGGGCGACACAATCTGAGTATAGGACAAACTCTTTTCCAACTAAGTAGTGCTCCCACATCCTCAGAGCTCTGACCACATAATAGAATTCTTTATTGTAGGTGGACCAGTTTCTCCTAGCTTCACAGAGCTTCTCATTATGGAAGGCCACGGGTCTCTTCTCCTGAGATAGCACAGCACCAATATCCACGCCACTGGCATCACAGTCGACCTCGAATAGTTTGTCAAAGTTCGGTAAGGCCAACACCGGCACACTACACAATCTCTCTTTGAGCCCCACAAATCCAGACTCAGCTTCCCCATCCCAATGAAACTTCCCTTTCTTCAGGCACTCAGTCAATGGGGCAGCAACCGTACTAAAATGCCATATGAAACGCCTATAGAATCCTACCAACCCCAAAAAGCTTCTCAACTCGGTGATGGTTTTGGGAGTCGGCCAATCCCTAATGGCCCTTACCTTGTCCTCATCCACTGTGATACCCTCACCGCTTACTACAAAACCTAAGAACAGTAGTTTTTGTGACATGAATGTGCACTTCTTGAGATTAGCGTAGAGCTTATTCTCTTTCAGCACAGTCAACACACTCTTTAAATGTACTAAATGCTCATCCTTAGTCTTGCTATATATTAGGATATCATCAAAATATACTACTACAAACCGCCCTATGAATGGTTTAAGTACCTGATTCATCACGCGCATGAAGGTACTAGGTGCATTGCTGAGGCCGAATGGCATAACCAACCATTCGTACAACCCTTCCTTTGTCTTGAAGGTGGTCTTCCATTCATCCCCGGGTCTAACCCGAATCTAATGATATCCACTTCTAAGATCAACTTTCGAGAAGATTACCGCTCCACTCAACCTGTCCAACATATCTTCAATGCGAGGAATTGGGAATTTATACCCAATTGTGATCTTGTTGATCGCACGGTTGTCCACACACATCCTCCAACCCCCATCCTTCTTGGGCGTCAATAGCGCTGGAATGGCACATGGACTCATGCTATCCCTGATATCCTTTGTCTAGCAATTCCTGGACTTTCTCCTGTAGGACCTCCGTCTCTTTGGGGCTCATCTGATAGTGAGGGAGGTTAGGAAGGCTAGCCCCAGGCACCAAGTCGATGTGGTGTTAGATGTCTCGCAATGGAGGCAACCCTTCTGGTAAGTCTTTTGGCACTACCTCTTTAAACTCTTCTAATACCCCTTTTACTTCCTCTGGAGCCTCTACACTATCCATGTTCTCTCCTGCATTCTTCACCACAAGAGCATGCATCAATCGGGATTCTTTAATATCCTCGGTCATTTCCTTTTCTGATTGAGTGATTGTCAAAAAAGATTTTCCTTTCGCCCTCTGGATCTTAGGTCACTTGTCCATCAATGGCAGCAACGTATATTTCACGCCCCCTTTCTCCAATCTATACTTGTTTTCTTTCCCGGCATGTTGGGCATCCACGTCAAACTGCCAAGGCTGTCCAAATAGCAAGTGGCAGGCATCCATATCGATGATGTCACAGTAGACCTCATCCTGATACTTGCCTATCGAAAATAGCACCCGATACCTCTCCTTCACCTCGATTCGCTCCGCTACCTTAATCCATCCTATGGTGTAAGGATTCAGATGCTTCTCTATCGGTAGTTGGAGCCATTTCACAACCTCTCTCTCGATGATGTTCTCACGGCTCCCACTATCAACAATTAAGTCGAACACTCTCCCACCGATCGTGCACCTAGTGCGAAACAGTTGGTGTCGTTGTGAACTACCCTCCTGTTTCGGTGCTAGCATCATCCTTCTAATCACATAGTTCGGTTCCACTGCATCATCAGCCTCATCATAGTAGTCATCGTCACCATCCGGCTCATAGCACACTTCCTCCTCTTCGTCCCTTTTAACATGTTTATAGTTCATCTATTCGGGCATTCATTGGATTGGTGTCCCGGTTGATTACATCTATAGCATTTTCCCAAAATTGGTTTGGTATATGGATTATTTTGTCTCGGGGTTTCTTTACTCTCAAGAGGCTCCTTCCCTTCAGCTTTGTCTTCTTTCCTCTCCATGCTTCCCGCCGGTTTTTCAACTACTCTTCTAGCCCTTTCGCCAACCACCCTGCTACTACTACCGAGATTATCATAAACATAGTTTCTCTTGCTTCCACCTAGCCTCGCACTCTATTCTTGAATCATCATCTCAGCTCTAAGGGCCAAATTCTTTGCCTCATTGATGGTTCTAAATACCATTACCCCTATTTTGTCCCTAATCTGAGGCTTCAATCCGTCTACAAATCGTGCCACTTGCTGACCCTCAGTCTCCCTCAGATCATTCATTTCCGCTAGCCTCATAAACTCGGCGGTGTACTCATGCACCGTCCTCTACCCTTGACGGCATCGTTAGTACTGCTGGAAAAAGATTTGCTCATAGTCGAGTAGTAGGAAATCCCTCTGCAATAGATTCTTCATGCGGTACCATGTTCTTATAGGTTGCTTCCCCTCTCTTTGCCTACGGTTCTACAAACGATCCCACCATGCAGACGTCCCTCCTTTCAGCCTACAAGCAACCAACCTTACCCTCCTATCCTCAGGTACCTCCATATAGTTGAAGAACCTATTGACTTTTGCAAGCCAGTCCAAAAAATCTTCTATATTGAGATTACCATTAAAGGATGGAATATCTACCTTGAGACGGAAGTCACCGCCTGATGGGTGTCGAATCCAACAAAATTAAAACCTACTCCTAAACAATTATATAATTTGTATACAGCAGTGAGTAGGGTCGTATCCATAGGGATTGGTTAAATTTATTTATATTAAAAGAAAATAGAGAGAAAAAGAAGAATGGGGGTTTTGTTTGTAAATTCAAATAAAACTTAAATCAGATAATAAAATTTAATAATGATGAAAGTCTAACCAAAGGTATCATTATAGTTTAATTCATAGAACTGATCATTGATGCAAATATTTTCTATTCTTTATCTCAGATAAACTAGTTATGGTTATTAACAAGATCTAATAACCTATCTCTCCTTACTTTCTTGATAATCAAAACAAGCTCTTTGATTACTTCTCTTATTGATTAAACAACCCTAAACAAGCTCTTAGGATTTAATCTATCAATAGCATTAAAAACAAGAGAGACCACCAATTCATGCCAGTAGATTATAAGATAACCTATTTAAACAAGATTATATATCTCCATAACATGAATTTGACTATTTATTCTATAATCAAACATGTTATTGTGTCACAGAGATTAGAACTATCAAACAATTACGGATCTGAAGTTCTAATTGACAATATATTAACTTGCTAATTAAATAGAAGAGCTCTAATTCATACCAATCAAACAAGATAATAATAACAAAACATTCAGAAGATATATAAATACCCAAAAATAAAGAATAGAATAAAAACAAATCAATTAGATCTCACAATTCTTAAAGAACTAAACTATTAATGATCCTTTGGCTAGAAGATTGTTTAGCCACACATGTTCATAACTAAACAAAATCAAAAAGTGAAAAAGATGAAAAGTGTCTATTCTTAATTTCGTCTTAAAAGGGTATATATTTATATCTCCAAATAACAAACAAATCTCAGCTAAGCATGTACGCTGGATCCAACGCCGGCGGCGTAAATAGGTGGCGTATGTGCAAAACTTCTCCAATGCCGGCAATGTATACTTCAAGCCTTCTTCTCTTGTACACCGGCGATGTAAATCCTTGACTTTGATCCAAATTGCAGATGACTTCTCTAAATCACTTGAATTAGCACTCTTGACTCCATTGAACCTGATTTATCACCATAATAAAATTAAGTACCAATTCCTTATGATTTCTATAAAATCAATAATAAATTAACACAATTCATACTATAAAGATTGAGTATAAAATGACTCTATCAAATTCCCCCACACTTAAACTCTTGCTCGTCCTCAAGCAATTGAATCAAATCAATTGATAAATCTGTCATAGATTATACGAAATTTTTCATTTTCATCATTTCAAGCATCTATTCTTTATAATTCATGACTTGTAATTTTAATGTCTACTGCTCCAACCAAACTGGTTTCCTGTGATTAAATTACCATAGTCAAAATTTAATAGCTAATCTAAACAAAACAAACTTTAATCCTCATGTTTAGCAAAAGAACTTTTATTCCAAAAGTAAATACTTAATCCAATAAGGAAAAACACCCAATTAAACTTCATTGGATATTAGCAAGTATATAATCTTTGCAACACAAAGTAAAAGCATATGGTATCTACTCTTTCCCTAGACTTTCTCCCTTTTTATTATAAGTCTTATTTCATTCAATGATCTTTACATTCATATTCTTTTGATTTAATCAAGCATCTATTTTGACGGGTTTTTGCCCGCTTCTTTTTCATGAACTTTTGCCTTTTTCGCCCTTATCGTTATAGTGAGTTCATTGAGTCGGCAGCATCCCGAGCTCGTCACTCAAGTGACCAGGTTTTAAGATACCCCTACGGACTCTTCCTCACTCTAACATTCAAGTTCGAATACTCTTAACTCAATTACTTGAATCATTGGAGTAATGGCTATGCTTGATTCTTCTTCCCCCCCCCCCCCCCCCCCCCCCTTTTTTTCGAATGCTATCATAATATTAAGACTTTTTTATAAAGGATCACTAAGGAGAAAGTTTCTTCTACCTCTTTCACTAAGTGTTATCATTGTTTCAAAAACAACTTCAAAGAGTATATAGTAATTAATTTAACCTATAAGTAAACTTGTTTATTTTTCACTTAAGAACTCGACCTACTCTTAGACTTCCAATTTTAAAGCTAAATATAAGGTAAATTTGTTTCTTAAAGATTTTACTACTTAATTTTAACCAAGTATTCTAATCACAGCAGTAGGTGAGTAAAGCACTTGAACAAGTCAATTTCACATTTTGTAGATACTTATTACAACATTTAGTACAATCTCCAGATTTCATGAAAATTTTGAAAAATTTGGCTTAAAATTTGCCATATAATGCTTAAGGAAAAATATTCAAAGTATGAGTATAATATGATTTTAGATGTTAGCTAATCATACTCAATTCTCAATTCTCTATATTTTATTATCCTCTCCCCCACACTTAGTTTGTACAGTGTCCGCACTGTTCCTAATTCAGCACAATTAAAGAGGAATTAAAAACATAAGGAACATTAGAGAATAAGAGAAAAGGAATACTAGTACTTCCCTGGTATAAAGTGTAAAGTGATTGGAGTTCTCCCCTTAAGCACGAGAGAGTGTCATATGATGATATGCACCCTTTCTGCAGCTAATCAAAAGAAAAAAATCAAAACAAAACTAAAATAAAATAAATTGAATTTTTTTTTTTTTAGCATGGGTTGCCTCCCATGAAGCGCCTTTCTTTAACGTCTTTGGCTAGACGTTCCTAGTAATTAATCGCAATACTCGGGGTAAGTTAAACTGGTTTCTTCAATATTACACACTTGAAATCCTTCATAAAAAGGTTTCAAGCGATGACCATTGACTTTGAAAGTCTTACCAGTTTCAAGACTTGTGATCTCAACTGCACCATGTGAAAATATGTTAGTGATAACAAAAGGACCAACCCACCGTGAGCGTAGTTTTCCATAAAATAACTTCAATTGAGAGTGATAAAGTAATACTTTTTGACCTACAGAAAATTCTTTCGAGAAATCATTTGATCATGAAAATCCTTTGTTTTTTCCTTGTAAATTTTAGTACTCTCATAAGCTTCTCTTCGAATTTCTTCAAGTTCTTGTAATTGAAGTTTTCTGTGCTCACCAGCCTCATCCATTTGCATGTTACATTGTTTTACAGCCTAGTAAACCCTATGTTCCAACTCCACAGGGAGGTGACACGGTTTGCCAAATATCAAACGGTAAGGAGACATACCTATAGGGGTCTTGTAAGCTGTCCGATAGGCCTACAATGCATCTTCAAGTCTAATGCTCCAATCCTTCCTGCTTGGATTGACAGTTTTTTCCAGAATAGACTTGATTTCTCGATTTGATACCTCTGCCAATCCATTGGTTTGAGGGTGGTATGCGGTGGAAGTGTGATGAGTGACATTGTACTTCTTAAGTAGAGTTTCCACTACTTTATTACAAAAGTGTGTGCCACGATCATTGA
Organism: Laguncularia racemosa; assembly: GCA_037954665.1. Classification (NCBI taxonomy): domain Eukaryota; kingdom Viridiplantae; phylum Streptophyta; class Magnoliopsida; order Myrtales; family Combretaceae; genus Laguncularia; species Laguncularia racemosa. The sequence continues at coordinate 4,147,956 of JBBMOL010000035.1, forward strand.
TAAGAGCCTTTGGTGTCCCGAACCTAGCAAAAATATGAGATTTGACAAAATCCATAACAACTTTGGCATCGTTAGTTCGGGTCGCTTTGGCTTCCATCCACTTTGAGACATAATCCACAGCAAGAAGGATGTAAACATTACTGAAAGAAAGAGGAAAAGGACCCATAAAATCAATACCCCATATATCAAATATTTCACAAGCAAGAATAGGGGTAAGTGGCATTTGGTCTCTATGTCCTAAGTTGCCAACTTTCTGACATCGTTCGCAAGACTTACAAAACATATAAGAATCACGAAACAAGGTAAGCCAAAACAACCCACACCCTAATACTTTTTTAGCCGTCCTCTTAGGGCCAAAGTGTCCACCACATGCATATGAGTGACAAAATTGCAAGACAGAAGGAATATCATCTTGAGAAATACACCTTTTAATGATTTGATCAGCACAATGTTTCCACAAATACAGATCATCCCATACATAGTACTTAGCATCACTTTTAATTTTATCTTTTTGAGCCCTAGACAAATCACTTGGTAGTGTCTTAGTAACCAAATAGTTGATAATATCAGCATACCAAGGAATTGTCTTTTGAATAGAAACGAAATGCTCATCTGGAAAAACATCTTGTAGTGGTATTGACTCTTCACTGATGAGTATTCTACTGAGGTGGTTGGCAACTAAGTTTTTGGAGCCTTTCCTATCACGTATTTCCATATCAAACTCTTGTAATAAGAGTATCCATCGAATAAGTCTTGGTTTCGCCTCCTTCTTTGTGAGCAGGTACTTGAGAGCTGCATGATCAGAGTAAACAATTACCTTAGTACCAAGTAAATATGATCTGAATTTTTCTAAAGCAAAAACAACAACCAAGAGTTCTTTTTCCGTTGTGGAATAGTTGCATTGAGCACTATCCAATGCTCTGGAAGCGTAGTAAATGACATGAGAAGCATTTCCAACTCTTTGGCCAAGAACAGCTCCAACTGCATAATTGCTTGCATCACACATAATTTCAAAAGGAAGGTTCCAGTCAGGTGGTTAAATGATTGGAGCAGAAGTTAACTTATCCTTCAACGCGCAACCAGGTCTTCCAAACGCTGCTCTACACGCCCAAGTCTCTGTTCCATGGCTTCGACCACCGTCCTTGGAGCCCATTGATTGACTCCTTGGACTTCCGCATCCCGATCAAGGTCGAGAACGCGATTGCCGTCAACACTATCGTTAGCTGACATCTCCACAGAAATTTGCCTTGCTCTAATACCGACTGATGCAGCGAGGAAAGCGTAAACCCGAGACCAATTCTAGGATTGGAACTCAAAAATAAACAAAGAGGAATCTGTGTTGATTCCTTAACAAATCTCAATTGCGCACAATCGAGAACACAGAGAAACTTTTCTCTAAAAAGTATATATTGAATAATGAATAATGGTTAACCCTAAAACGACCTAATAACTATTTATACTTCTCAGGAAAACACACAAAAAGGAAATAAATATGTACACGTGAAAATAAGTATAAGTATACACGTTCGTCATCTGGAATGTACACGGCCATGCATGCAGGCCGTGTAAGCTTCTGGGAATATCTCTGACATAATACACGATCATGTCCCCTAGCCGTGTATGGAGACTGTGTATGTTTCTGGGAGAGATCCTGACAGAACACACGGTTGTACCTCCTGGCCGTGTAAGAGGCTGTGTACGTTTCTGGGAATTATCCCGGTATATCACACGGCCATGCCTTCTGGCCGTGTGTGCAGCCGTGTGTGTTTCTGGAAACTCCTTGACATCATACACGACCGTGCTTGTAATAGACACGCCCGTATCAACTCGTGTCAATTACGATGTCCTCATCATATTTTGAAAGAGCCAAGCTCAAGCCTTGAAAAGCTCAACTCAACTTGACCCATTTACAGCCCTAGATATAGCAATAGTGCAAGTTGTAAAACATTAGTGTATGCTTAAGTCTTCGTTCTCAATATTTTCTTGGAAAATATGTTAAAAAAAATTCTCATTCAAATTTAATAAGAATGATGTGTAAATTGATTGAAACAAGTGAAAAAGCGAAATCGCTCTTTCTCATTTAAGAAATTTCGTACAAAATAAACAAGAAGATTTGTCTCTTATTTATTTTTGGAAAAAATACATTCCAACATGTGTTTCAATAAAATTACATATTAGAAATCAATTCACCTAATTAATGATGTGTACATGAAATTTTCATAAATTTATTGTTTACTAATGATGCATTTCATAATGTTAGGTAACAAAAATGAGAAAAGTACAAATTTGATCTTCAATATTTATCTATGTTTCTATTTAAGTCTTCAATCTTTTTTCTTCTTTTTTTTCAAATTAGGTGTAGACAACCCATTTTTGGCTCCCCATATAGATTTTTTTTAATAAATATATATAGTAATAATAAAAAAGGATCTAATATATGAGATAGCAAAAATTAAATGAAAAAAATAAAAAAAATAATAACAAGTAACAAAAAATAATAATAAAAAAAAAAAATTTCAATAAGATTAAGGAAATATGGGTCTCTAAATCAAGTTTGAGAATTTCAAATCAATAAAAGCTAATTAAGACGATAACTTATATGCAAATTCATTACGTATAATAAACGAGAAAAATGACTAGCCCAACTAGTTTACCCATGTGCCCTAAATAGCAAAGGAAATGTGAGATCATGAGTTCGAGATCCCTAGGATGCACTTCGAAATATGTTTTTTCAGTTGAGGAGGGAAGGATGTCATGTGGCAGCGATTCACTAGCTAGGGAAAATCATGTGCTAAGTATGTGATCGTCTTCTCTAGCAGGATGGCGACCATGAACAAAAAAGAGAGGAAACCGCGAGCAAATCCAAGTGAATCAAAATGTTTTTTTTTTTTTAATCTTTTCAGATTATCATCAATTTGTAATGAAAGGAACCTGATAAATCACAAAAACGAATTTAATCTAAAGGATCTGTATCAATTTTTCAAGAATAATTCAAATATTAAGAGGATGGAAACGATTCTCAACCGTAGGCATAATTATAGCTTATCAAGATGATTTTTTTGCAAGTCTATAAATAGAACTCGACCTGCAAACTTAGCATAACTTAAGATCACCAAAAGCACACACTTGTAAGCCTTGGTTGGAACTTTCTCTCTCTAGAAACTCCATAGCCATCCTCTACATTCTCTTTAGGATTACGAACTCTATACATGAAGTTGAACCACGAATTAGGTATCGAAAAGTTCCTGAAGGTTCCTAGTTTTAGAAAAGACCATCTTTTGCATCAATTTGACCGAAAAAAAAAAAATCCTCAAGACCCATTTCTAGCCACCATTAACATTTTCGAATTGCCACACTCTAAGTGACTTAGGTACAAATTGTTGTCACGATCGGGTTTCTCATCCCAACAAAGACCAAGCCGACACTTCCCCATGCTTCAACAACCATCGGAGACAACCGTCAATGAAGACTCCAACCGCTGCACATGTACGCAACCCAACCCGAATTTGACTAGGATTCCAACCCGAACTGACTCGCGATCCGACCTGCGATTAGCCTAAATTTGACCGGTGTCTAGGTAAGTGGTGTTATTGTTATTATTAGTATTAGTATTGTTATTATTATTTAGATTAATTGACTTATTCAATTTTATTTTCTTATAGCGATTAGAATCTAATTAAATAAATATGATTAATAAAGTAAGTTTTAAATTAATTAGGTTAATAACCTTAGTTTGGTTTAGTTTAGTTAATGATCTTAGCTTAATAAGTTTAATTATAGGATTGATAATATATATATATATATATATATATATATATATGTATATGATGACAAAACATGATTAAGAAAATGGTTTCGATAAATGTCATGATCATGCAAATTGTTAGGAGGGAATCATTGTATAGCCTTAGGTGTTGTAGCGTAACCGTTGCCTAAGGACGGTTAGGTTCCCAATTATTTGTTTTAGTAATACCTAATTTACAAGCATAAAGATATAAATAAAAAAAAAATTAAGGGTTTAGGATGTGGTTTTATTTTGATAAAAAAAGTCTTGTCACATAGAAAAAAAATGATTTTTATGAAATAAAAATTTGATTGATGTTTTGTTTTTTAAATTAGAGTTTTTTTTAGTCTTTTAAAAATTGGTAAATGAAAATTAGGTTTAGAATTTTTCTTTGTTTAAAAAAAAAAGATAATAAACGTAGCCGATTCCTTTTTTTTTTAAATTAAATTAAATAAAAGCACTAAAGACAAGCAAACTACAGCTTGTTTGATCCTGAAAAGCAATACATAGGTACCTTTACAGGGTAACTCTAAAATATTTTTTTTTTTAATTATTAGCAGTATAATCATTATTATTATTATTATTACCTTTTCCTTTTTCTTTAAGTAATTTTTTTTTATATATGCTAAAAAGGATATCACAAAAATGTTATCTAAATTTCAAAAGGTTAAGGTGGTAACTTTAAGGTTTTAATAGGTTAGCCCCTGAATCAAGAATCTCTAGTTTTTCTCTTTTATTTTTTTTTAAAGAAATTATTTCATTGACCAGTGTTCAAGTTAGGATTAATTCGTTCAATTGGTCCTAAACTTGACAATTTTTCCTAACTCCAGTTGAGTGCAACTCCAAATAAATAAAAAATCAAAATTTTCCTAATTTAAGTCAAGGATTCATATTAAATGAGCATGGGATTTAATATAAATTGAATTAGGAAAAAATAAAAAATAAAATTAGACTCATCATTAGGTCTTCAAAGTTCTTCAACACTCACAAATAAGAGGATCTCTATTAAGTCCATCAAACATTTCACTACCCTTAGCATAAACTAGCTTATTATTTGTCCATGATAATTAAGTTGAAAAATATAATATTTATTGAATCTATTTGATTGAACAATATAATAACAATTGCAAAAATTGAACAAAAAGAAAGAAAGAAAGAAAATAGGTTAAGAGAATTTCAAATACTTACGAGCTTAGCCTGCCACTATAAAACTAAGAGCGTTTAATTAAGATCATTAATTCTTAGTGGGTGTGTGTTGAACTACCCCTAAGAAGTTAAGAAAAAAGAAGAAAGAAAATATACTTAAAATCCATTGGGTTATAATTAGATAACATGATCTAATTATGATATGGTATTTTTTTTAAGGTACTTTTAAGGTATAGTAAGTGGGCACCTATTATCCTAAGTGTATCATGCCACCCATACTAAGGGTGGGTTATACAACCTAATTAAAATATGATGGATTTTATGTTCAAGTTTTTTATTTATTTATTTATTTTCCCCCTTTTTGCTTTAGAGAGGTGATAAATGGTTACCCACTACTCCTGGTGGATCACACCACCAATCACTAGGGGTGGGTGGTATAAACATTTGGAATTTGTGGCTTTCGCTAACCAATAAGCTTTGAAAATTTGAAAACCCGATTTTCCTTATTTTTTAATAATATAATAATTTATTAAATATATCTAATAGTGTTATTTTATTAAATTCATCATTGCTAACTAATTAGAAGTTCACTAGTATTAAGGGTGGATAAAACTTTTAAGGGTGTTGATAGAATTTCACTTTTTTAAATGTTGGAAAATATGGGAACACAATTTTTTTTTTTTTTAAAAAAAAGGAGAGTTAATAATTCGAATAGAAAAATAGGAACATGTTGAGGAAAAAATATACATTTTTCCAAGGAAAAGAAGAAGAAGAAGAAGAAGAAGAAGAAGAAGAAATAAAAGTAGTAGTGGTTATCATATCTAATATTGTTTATATACTTAGTTATGTCCATTAAATAGTCTCATATTATAAGTTTATTTTGTGAATATGTAACATGGGGAAAATTACACAAGAGAGAATAAAAATTCAAGGTTAAATTTAAACAGATGATCAAATTTATTAAATAGTTGAAATTAATATGTTAAATGATTCAAATAAATAATTTCATCATGGTACCATCATAACATCATTAATTGAACATGATGGTCTATGGATGCAACTAAGCAAGTCATTATAGGGTATTTAAGTATAATTTTAACCCTACCTAACTACTTTCTATTTTGCTTTCTCCTTATCTCATATGAAACTTATAAAAACTTGACCTAGGTTAGGTTTTGGTAATAAAAGTAAAAATTCTATATGATTTTTACAGGGTTTTAGGTTAAAACCCTATAGAGACAAGTTAGGGTTTCACGAAACCCATCTCAAACCTGCTTCGATTGCATTCTTGTCTATGACAAGATCCTCTATTTGATCCACATAATTAATATAACGTTAATTTTCTATTTTAACAAATTGAAATTTTAATTTAATAATTTATTTGAAATTGACTCCAAATGATGACCCCTTAGTGTGTAATTTTTTCTTTTAAAAAATGACCATAAATGTGATAAAGAAACTAAATACCATTAATATTTAAAGTGAGAATGGATATCAATATGTGATAAATTCCTTGAAACTAGATTTCACCTAAAGAAAGTCTCATCTAGAAAATCTAATGTCTCTTTAATTATTAATTAAAAATTTGTTTCTTATCGTTGTTATTATATGTTGACAATAAAAGGAGTATGGAAGAATGCCTAGTAGAATGAAAGGTGATATGATCAATTCCATATCTAACATCACTTCACAAATAATGGAGTCTAAAAGGAATGCTGGTTTGGTGACAAGTCACTATGCTCATAAAATGCAACTAGCTGACCTCTAGTCAATAAATCACTTATGAGATTGTTCAAAAAATACCATCTTTTTATGTGATAATTATCATTTATTAAGGAATAGTGCATCTTTATAAAATCAATGTAATAAACATGCATGTTTTTATATAGACTTTTAATTACTTTGATTGAAGGTCTTAATGTGAATAATTACATCAAAGATGAAAACCCCCAAATTAATAAATAAGGTCAATGAAATTGAAAAGGAAAAACTGAAGTCCATCAGGAAGGAATTTACAAAGTCTAGGGCCAATTTTTCCGAAATGATCTTTTTTCCCTTAAATTTAGTTTTATCAAAATTAGTCCCAAACTAGCCTAGCAAAAATAAATAAAGTTCCAAGACCTTAATTGGGTGAATAAAATTAATAAGAAATTATTAGGAGCCAATTGAAAAAGAAAAAAATAAAGTTTGGGATCAATTTTTCAAGATGATAATTTTGCCCCTAAACCAATTTTAGCCTAGAAAAAGGTTCACACCCATAATATGATGCATAAAATCATTAAACAACTCAATTAAAGTCATTTTAAGTCATTTGGGATGATACCTTAAAGTTGAGACAATTTGTCAATAATAACCAAAATACCCCTACACTTGGTTTTATCAAGGGATACTCGAAAATTGAGCTTGAATAATTAACTATGAGTATTAAGATGATAATAAAATTAATTTGAAGATTAAATTGGAGATTTAGAAGTTAGAAAACCTTAAATGCCCTAAAAGTGTGACAATTGAAAAGATAAAGACACTTGGCATCAAGACAAGTTTGTGGGGCCCACAAGGACCACTTTAGGATTTTAGAAACACCCTTAAATACCCTCATTTATACCTCCATACATTAGCCCTCTTTTCTTTCTTTTCTCTAGTAACTTGTTTACTTCATCGCATGGATTAAAGGATGAATTGAATTACAATTTAAAATGAATGGAATAGATAAATAATAGGCTATTATTTTATGTAGTTGAACAAAAATACTTATTTTGAATAGACAAGTAATAGAACTAAAATTACAAAAATATCAATATAATTTCAAATAAAAAACGGTGAGTCTCTAATCCTAAAACCTAGCCGCTATCACCGACCACTAACAAAAAATAACCAACCACTACTAATAGGCATGGCATTGATTCATAATTTAAAAATTTTCCATTAATTATGATAATGGAAACAATTTCGGCTTGATCGGTGGCATACAAATGAGCATATGCCAACTCATAATGTACATCTTATTAACCCGAGAGAAAATATGTCCATGGCTTTCATTTTTTTTTTTTTTAAGATTTCATTTTTGTCCTTTCTCAGTTTGTTTTGGCATAAAGAAGAGAAGTTTTTTTTTTTTTTTTTTAACAACTTCAAAGCAATAGAATCTAAATAGTGTTTGGTGTAAAAAAGATTAGATTATGATATTCATTTTAGAACCGAATCAACATAAACTAAAGAACATATAAATTACTAAAGATTATGTGATTAAAAATGTTTAGTGGTAGAAAAGATAAGATTCTACCCTGTGTATGGTTTATCTGATGTCTATCATAGGTGTAGTTCATTAGTGCATACGTATGTGTTGGTTGTCTAGTGTATGGGTATGGTTCAGCGGTTATAGGTAGAAGAAGAAATAGAAGGTAGTGTGGGAATATATTCATTAAGTAGCTATTCAGAGGATTTGTCTCAATAAAGCAATTCAAAATTTGGCAAGATTTTTCACCCTGCTGAATCACTATTCATGTTAAGTAAACATTGTGATAGACTCTTTTTATGGGATAGAGAGGGAATAACAATTCCATTCCTCTTCTATTCAGTGAAGTGAATAGGCCCCTTCTAAGGTAAAACCCTAAACCTTTTAGCTTACTTTAATTACCCTTTAATTAGACTACTAATCCAGTATGTTTTCTTTAGTGATTTGGGTTCAAATCAAGGCAAGGAACATCAAGGGGGCTCAAATTAGGTTAGAAGTGTGCTACATTAACTGGGTAAGTTGAGGATTTAGCTAGTTAATCAAATCTTAGCACACTAATCTCGAGCTTAAATATAAATTGACAACTTTTGATGTCAGGGGTTGCTTTGAAGTGGAAAAAGACATCCTTTAGAGTTCTTGAAGATGGTGTTCTATATTTGAGGAAGAAGAAGAGTGGGTTTCTTCAAGAGATAAGTAGACCTACCATGATTAGATGATGTTTCGGTGTTTTGAATGGTTTAGAATGATTAAAAAGTAGTGGAAGTTGAATGCATGAAAAACCTTTATTGCCGCCCCCATGATGTCCTCTTTAGCTTGTATTTTGGTATTCTTCAAATGATAAATGATGATGAAATGTGTTAAATGTGATATTAAAGACGAGTTCGAATGATTAAAGATGACGTTTGAAGAAGAAGATGCATGCTTGAGTGAAATTGATTGAAACCGCCACCTTAAAGGAAGTATGTCACACCTAGAAAGGGGGCCTAGAAGTCTCTACCAAAATTATTATAGCACGTGTGCACTCATTACATGATAATTATCTTATGAGTCAGAGATCGTAAGACTGTAAGTAAATAATTACATTTACAACAAGTTATAGTACATATAATTAGATAATAAAATACAACTATGGATCCCGTACCCTATGGTCAACCATGATCGTAGAGAATCGGTATCCCCTACGAATCAGTAAAATAGGATAAATCCTAGGTTCTCAACTTCAAAATCTATTCACATGAGGGTCCTAACATTTCATCTAAGTAAATTTATCCTTCATAAATCTTACTTTGTTGTTTTGGTCTTCCAAAACTCTTAATACTTCACATCGTAGCCTATCCCGCGCTGTCGCTATCGTCCCCTGCATAAAGTCTGTGAGGGAGTGAGCACACCATGGCTCCGTGAATGTGATGGTAACACTTTCAATGTTACGTACACACACACAAACAAACTTAAATCAAATATTAAACATATGCTATATATATACACAAGCAAATTCAAATTTAGATATTAAACATATGCTATGCATGAACAACCATATGAATGCAGCATCTCATGTGGTCTTCCGGCAACCGACGTGAAGTCTAGGGTTTACGCCCCCCTTAACCTTGGGTTGGGGATTCCGAAGCCACCATCAATGCCCAGGTCATTACTCGAATTATTTATCTTATCACTTGTTAACTAGGATATTTTATTAACTCAACCATGAACGCTTTTGTGCCTCTCTGCACCAGATGGAGCAAAACCCTCAAGGACAGGTTGGACTCGGAATCGTCAAGGCACGACAATCCCCTAATCACTTAGTTTGCACTTGGCAGAACAACGATCCTTTTGATCACTTTTGACACATCCTGTGACAATGATGGCCTTCAATCTCATGCAATATCCCGTGAAAATGCATGTCAGGTTTTTAAATCAGGTCCTCTTCCTTAATTAATTTATTTAGGGTGATTAAACAACATTTACAATCACAATCAATCATACCACAAAAGTAAATGTCAAACATTCCATTTCACTCATCACAACAAGCACAAATCATGTTTTTCTTATCACTTAAGATATACACAAACCCAGACCTCGTGGACATAGACCTATCCAGTTTTATAATGGATTAAATTATCTCTGCACCTCTCTGTGCCATTTCTTTTAAATGTCAAACCGCTCGGGTTGACTTACGATCATTTCTGACACCCCTGTGTCATTTATCTCACATGTCAAACCAACCACTCGAAGTTGATTTACATTAATCATCTTTGACACCTCTATGCCATCGCACTTCTCAAGTGCTTTATCATTCTCACACTTTTGAGAGCCAGAAAGGTCATCTCGCATCTTCCTTTTAATGTCTTCAAGACACTTGTGTATAATATACATGTATACATATCTATACCTATATATGTTTGGGACCTCTCCATAATTAAGGACAATTTACTAGACATCTCCTCTTGCGAACTTACGAGGGTGAGAAAATATGGTCATTTAGTATAAAACCAAGGTTGCACTCATGATTGATATGGTTGGGTTTGTGAGTGTATTTCATAAATATAATATGAAAATAAGTTTATTGAGTATAAGTATACACATTCAGAAACCAGCTTTGACATGTATACATAATGATACCTATACATCATATTCCCACTAAGCTTACTTACTTGGTAGTTGTAGAAGGAAAAGCTAAGTTTTTATGTCCTGGTTTGTTTCGAAAGAAAACGATTTGTAAAACATGGGTTAGGCTTATGGTTATAGCACTAACGATATGGCGTTAGGTGCTACCATTAAGGTAATGACATCTAAACTCTTGGATTATTCATTCCCCTATTTTCTTTATGACTTCTTACCTAACTCGTTATTCTCTGCTGCATAACTTAACTCAACAACAATCATATCAAATAGTAGCACAACAAACATCAATTTCACATGCATAGCGTTCTACATACAACACAACATAGAACATAGTAGCATATCATTAAGTTTCCTACTCACTTCTTTAGGGTTGCCATAGTCCTAGTTGGAGCCGAGCAATTCCAGCGGGTAACTCCTTTGCATTCCTTTTGAAGTCAGTATCCTTCTGCGATGCTTCCTTAACCCAATCATAAAGTTGCATCTCCACCTGACTTTGGTAGTCTTCTAGCATCTGATATGTGTACTCTGCTCATCTTGTGGTTGATGACAAGGCGTGAAGTTTCCTCCTTATGGAACTTTGGGCGAACAAGATTCGAATGTTGAATTTCCTTCGAATCTATGCTTCAAACACCTCAAGTTGTTGTGATCGACTGTCTGCTTTCCTTGTGTAGAAGTCGAGCAATTGAATGTCTTCGACTTGCCAAATTTGGAATTCCTTCTTCCATACATGCAATATATCCTTGGAAAGCACAACTAAAGATCTTGCATTAGGGTATTTGGTTAAGAATGATCTTCCTCAATGTCCTTTGAACATTACATTGTGAAATCCATTTTATTCTAAATATCTCTCAAGCCATCATCTCGAATATTGCTTGAATCATTCCCTTCACTGTTTACACCATTATAGACGCTTCTTTTGTCCATGAAGCATCTTTAAACCTTTCATTTATCCAATTGTCTCTAATATCTTCCAACGGACTACTTATAGGATAACCTGTAGGATTTAACAGTCCTTAAAGGTTTGTATCATCTTATTTCTTTTCTTCTTCGTTGATATTTCCACCTACGAGTTCCTCATACTTTCTATTGGTTTTCATCCTCACTCATGCTTCCATCATTCATACACAAACCTTTCCCACACATCACATACTCACTAACATTTTCTTATCCATATACATATAAACTTCACACCCCATACACATACCTATACATACATACACACCTGCTTCTTTCACCTTCCACACCACTATCACACATATATACACACATGCCCTACATATACTTCACACCACCAATACATACTTGCCTACATACTCTACACATATTACACACCTCCTATATCCATACTCACACAACCATACCATACATTATCTCATACACCTACTTACATACTCCATATACACCTTACATCACCAATATACACACCCGCATACTTTGCACACACTATATTCACCTTCCAGACCCACACATTCATGTTCACACTCCGTACATCATCTCACTCATACATACATATCCCACATACATCATCCTCAATTTCCACATATGTCTATACACCATACACTATTTCACATACATACATACATGCCTACACATACCACTCTTTCCTTATACATGTATACATGCCACATATCCCACACACACCATCCATATACACCCTAGTACTACGCACCCTAAGTCTTCCATACATATATACATACGTTCCAGACATTCCACACCTTTCATACATATACACGTACCCCTTACACACTACATGGCATCCACTCGCACATACACAAACTACACCTACCACACACCATCCATATGCATATACCCCTCTTTCACACACACCACATACACACCCCATACACATACACTTCTCATACATCACAACCTTATATACACACATACCATACACCCACATACACATACCACCCTACATCACTTCATATACTTACGTGCATACCCCCAAGCATTACACACTCGGCTCCTCCTCTACACATACACACACCTTCACACACCTTACATTATCACCAACACACACACATCTTCACATACACTACTCACTTTCCCACATACATCACACACATCCCTACACACATACGCATTCATACATCTTTATACACATCCTCCTTCTTGCACATACACATACACTCTCATATATCCCATACCATCATCCACACATACGCATGCATCTTTCTCATCCACGCACATAGTCGCACATAACCACACACACTCACATTCACACACGTATACAACCTCCATTTGCATACATCCACACACTCTCACACACCCCTACTTCCTTCGCATGCACACACACATCCTTACGCACATCTCACCATCCTTCACTGCACCCACATCATCCTCTACTGCACACCCTTTCAATACACATACATACATACACACTACACACTCACCTTTCCCTTTCCCCCACATACGTACGCACACTTACGGCCTTCATCCACACGCTCCCATACCCTCTCACCCACACATACACATTCGTTTCTCTTCCTCTTCCCCCATTTGCTTTTGTAGTTGCTGCTGTAGTTGTCGTTGTGGTCGTTGGCGTGGTTGCTACCGCCGCTGTTGTCACGGTCCTCTTCCCTCTTGCACATATACGCACACGCGACTCCTTCTCTCCCTTCCCCATTTTTCTTTTCCTCCTCCAGCCACTGCTTCCGCCGTTGCCTCCATCATCAGAGAAGAAGACGAGACGAACAAGACTTGGAAGCTACTGCCATCGTTGTCATCGTCGTCACTATGCCGCCGCTGCTAGCGTTGCTGCTGCTACCGCTGTCGTAGCGGTCATCACGGCTGCCGGCATCATTGCTATGCTATAGTTGCAGTCGTGGTTGTCGTTGCTGTTGCCACCGAAGTTACTATTGGTTGTTGCAGTCGCCGCTACCGCTGGAGTTAGGATCACCACTACTGTTCGTCGCTATCGTCGCTACGGTTGCCATTGCTTGCCGTTGTTGTTGTCGAACTTGCTCGCCATTGTTGTTGTCGAACTCCTCTCCTCGTGTGGATACGGCTGGAGACTTGGTGCCGGCTATGTGACGGACGCGCGTGGCTGTTGTCTTCGGGGTCGATTGTTGCTATTGGAAGCTACTGAAGAAGGCACAACTCCTTGGAGGTGAAGGAGAAGGAAGATGAAGAAGAAGAAGAAAAAGAAAAAGAAAGGGATGACGGGAAGAAGGAAGGAAATGGAATCTACATGGGTCCAGGAAGAATAAGGGAAAAAGATGATGCAACCGGAGAAGAAGAGGGGAAGAAGAAGAAGATTCGGGAGGAGAAGAGAAGCACGGTGGTTGGCCAAGAAGGAAGAAAGGAAAGAAAAGAAAAGAAGAAGAAAGAAAGAAAGAAAACGAAGAAAGAAGAAGAAAAGTAAACGGAAGAGAGAGGGAGCAGGGGGACAGGACGTGATGGACATGATGGCCGGTCACGCCGCCCTGTTGCCGCTGTCCCTTTTTTTTTGTGTGTGTGTATATCTATATATTTATATTATTTTATATATATTATTATGCCACTCTTTAATTATTTGGTTCGCGTATAAGAGTATATTCAAATTTCATATTTTTAGTATTTTGTTATAAAATTTTTATATTTATATTAATTTAATTATTTCGGATATATATGTTTACTCTAAATTTTTATTTAAAATTTTTAAATTTATAATTTGAATTAATTTTATTATTTAAAAATTACATTTCGAATAATTTATTATTCTATTTATTTTTTTAACTATTTATATAATTTATCAAAATTTTTTGGACTTCACAAAGTAATACTTAAATTTCTAGAAAATAAGGATGTTAATAATGTAATTGCAATATTAATTTAACATTTCAAGGAGCTACTTTGCATGATAGATGATGGCTTAGATGGTATGTGATGAAGGGGAAGTGTTATGGATACTGATTGAAGTAAATTAGAGGCTGACGTAAAATATGAATGGATTGAAGTGTGAGTTAAGTTTCAATTGATAAATCGAGAGTTAGATAATGTTTAGTAGGTTAAAGGATTGAGTTAGAATGGAAAATGGCCTTTCTAGACCCTCTTATGTAAGATTAATCATTGCTAGAATAATTGTGATTAAGTTTGTTAAATTTGAGTTGATTAGAGCTATAACATGATTAATTGATATTTGAAGTTGTTTAGATGCTAAATAAAGCCTAAAAATCAAGTTGTGATTGAATTTAGCTAGTTATGGATCAATTTTTACATACTGGCATTTCTAGTTTATTTAGGCTAATCTGGATGTTCTTTTAAAGGAAAAATTCGTAATTGGACTTATATGGAATTTTTGGAAGGCCTAAAATGACTAAAATACGAGTTTTTATAATTAATTGTGTAAAGGAGGTAATTAGGAGCAATTGAGGCTTTAGTTTGACTCAATTTTGAATTAAAATGAGGAAGTTATAGGTCATTTAAGCTAATGTGTTTCTACGAGTTGATTTTAAATAAATTGGAATGACTAATTGGATAATTTAAAAAAAATTAGATCAAGGTTGGCCTAATCACAAACCGACTTTCTCAAATGAGCCCATAAACCAAATACCTTTCCTATGGGTGGCTCACAATAATTGTTATAAATGACCAAATTGGACTTCCTTAGTAAAATGGACCTAATTAAAATCAATTGTAGAATCAATTTAGGGAACTTGGATTAATTAACTAAAATGGACTTAATTAAGCCCAATGGGCCTAATTCCTAAAATAAGTTGAGCCCATTTCATCTTTAAGACCCATACCTTGTATAGACCTTAACAAAATAAAATACCTAAATGAGCGTTATACCTAATAAAGCCTAAAATCAATGAAGGACCTAAATTAGAACTAGAATAGCAAATAAATCGAGCCTAGAAAATAATGATAATGGCCAAATAGATATAATAGGCCTAGGTTAAATATGATAGCACATAACAAGCTAAAATAACTTTATTAGACCAAAAATAGACATAAGAATAATAATTGGGCCTAAGAAGCATAATTGAACCTAAACTAAATAAATTGGGCTTAGACACATAAATCAGGACATTATAAACCTAAATGGGTAAAACTAATTGAAATAGGTCATAATCGATAAATTATATCAATTAATAAGGTTAAATTAATAAGAAAATATGGGTTTGATTCCAAATATCATTAGGCTTACTTTTCTTTAAGGGCTCAAATATCCTAATTGGGCCTTAAAAGCATCTAAACATGGACTTAAATAATTGAAGTGGGCCTCATACATAGCAGGCTCAAAATGAATTAAAGATTTAAAATGAATTAGACTTATGCATAATAAATTAAATAAACCTAATAATAATAAGTATAACCTACTAAATCATAATGGGTTTAACCTAAATATAATATCACCTAATGGATTAAAATAGGTTAATTGAACCTAGTTGGGCCTAAATAAATTAATTGGACATAAACAAATCAAATTGGGCCTTAGTTAAATAAGAAAACCCTAATGGGCCTATATTAGTTATAATAATTGAAATTAAGTCTAAGTTAGACATAATAATTTAAATAGGTAATAATGAGCTTTAAATGATATAATGAATCTATTAGATCTAAAAGAAGTAAATAGTTAACTTATATAATTAGGTTAGTTAATTAGATTAATTAATAATAGACTTAATTAATTAACAATTAGCTTAGTGGGTTTAATAGCAAAATTAATTGGATTCACCTTTTCTTCTAGGGTCCAATACCTTAAATTGGGTCTTAGTAAGACATATAGACTTAGAGGGAATAAAATATTTAAAGCCTAATTTAGCTAAAGACTTAGGGAATAATTAAAAATAATAATTGGTCACTACAATAACTTTAATTGATTTAATTAATAAATACTAAGTTGGCCTAAAATTTAGCCAAAGGCTAGTTAAGCCCTCTTGCCCCTTGTTAAGCTCATAACTAGTATAAGTTTTAGCTAATAATAGATAAAGCTTAAACTTTGTAATAAAAATCAATTTATTAAAGTAAATTGACTAACTTATAATTTTTTTTTATCTTAATGCATAATAATCAAGTAATTGTGATGGTCGGGAATTGGCTTTTAGCTTTGGGATATCTTTGACCCTTTAGGTATGCAATTTCATACGTGTTACTTGCTAGGGTAGGAAACCTTAACTAAACCAATAATCAAACTTGGCTAAGTATCTAGGTGTTGTTTGTACACGGTTAGCTCGAGTCAACAAGTTATGCCTTAGGCCTAACTAAGACTATGGTCTTAGTTTAGTAACCTCGATAGTTTAGTGCTTATGTCATTGAATAATGGCTTGGCAAATAGCTGATAAGTGAAATCACATTCAATAATGAATACTATAAAATGAGAGAAGGTATCTCCAGGGTTATGGGTTTTGATGGGTAGTATAATATAGGTTGATTGTGATAAGTGAATACTACATAATAGTAACGACACTTTGATAAGGCTACTTAGTTTCGGTTTCACAACATGGAGTCTGATTGATCCCATTAACCCTCAATTATTGTTGTGGTAAATCAGGACCTAAGTCATGAGCACTCTCATATTACATTAGATTGTAGGCCTGCGTGATATCTACCTATGTTTATGTTACTATGTACCGAGCTCGTAGCTCACTTCTCTTTTTATTTTATTTTATTTGTTTGTTTGTTGTTGCTAGGTAAATGTGACTCTTTTGTGGACCTTATTTATAACTCCAAGGGATATGGCTTCAAAGAGGAGCTTTAGGAACACATGAACAACAAAGCTAACAATAAAGACTATTAGCTAGATTATTTTTGGATCTTAGATTTGTAGGTAGCATTGAACCTTTGCGAAGAGGACTGTTATATGGACTATACCAAACTTTATGAACTTTTATATATTTATGACCCAATAGTGCCCTAGGACCTTTAATCTATGATGAACTTTTAATTTAGTCTGGTTTCCAATTTCCTACCAACCAAATCAACCCAATCATCAAGTGTTTTTACAAAATTAATTAACATTTTAAAAGTACTAAAATTGACTTAAAAACCAAATTAAATTATAAAGAGCCTTATGTGTTTTACTTAAGTAAAACATGTAGCAAACTATTATCGCTTTTTATATTTCAGGGCATGACAAAAGATGTCAAGATCGAGGATTTATAACTTTATTTGAAGGAAGGTTCTGCTCTAAGAAAAGGAGGGAAAAAAAAACCCTCCATTACTCACAATTAATCACTATAAAAAAAGCTTTACTTGCTTTTATTATTTCTTTCGACTTGTTTACACTCACATCTCACCCCCATTTAAGTTCCATACCCCTATAGGTTGCCTTTTCCCCTCTACTATCAACACTAAAAATGTATTAGCTTATACAAGAGTACAACTTACTAAGTATTGAAATTTTAAGAAATTGAAAGTTTATGTTAGAATTAAATTTATTAAGAATCCTCTTTAGAAACTTTCACCAACTTGTATTGAAAATTTAAAAGAAAACTAAATTCCAAAAAAACGCTTCTTATTTATAGCTCCATATATGATTGGAAAACTATTTTAAGACGTAGACTTTTCAACCTAAATTTGCATAAAAGTTTCTACAAAGCATCATACTTTCTCAATTCATGACTATAGTGTCTAGTATAACGAATGATGTATAGCAATTGGCAATGAAATAGTTAGGATGCAAGACCATTTGGACATTAATGAAATGAACCAACCCAAAAAGAGAAAGTTGCATCATTTGTTTAAAAAAAAATCATGATGGTCTCTCTCTCCCTACATATACATGCGCATCTATATGCATACATACATACATGAGTGTGGTACTTATGAAAGTTTACCCTTAGATACAAAATGCCTAATTTTCTAAGCTTACAACTAGATATAGGTTTAAGCTCTTGGTAGATAGTTTACTATTAGTGCTTGACATTTGATTTTCCATCTTCTCGATTGATTACTGTTAATTATTGCAAGGCCTAGATTAAAAACATATACATACATACATATATATAGATATGTATATATATATATATATATAAGATCATAGCAATCTTGAAGATCCAATAAAATAAAGGAAAAAATGGCTTATATGTTGACATCATAATTTTTTTTTTGTAAAATATTTTCAAGCGCTTTTATACAAGGAAAATTACATACAAGAGGATTAACATTTAGAATTAAGTTTAAATAGAGAATCAACTTTATACTGTGTGTTCAATTATAAACAATGCTATGTTATGTGGCTTGAATAGAGGATCCTATCATGATGCTATAAAGTCTAATTAATGGGGTTATGATTGTGTGGTGATCCTCTCTTTGAACTTGATTTCAAACATTGATCCTCTTTTATGTAATTTTCCCATGTAATATATAATATTCATCTTGATTTCATGATATTAGTAACTAATATGGACGAGTAGCTACTAGTTAGGTAAAGTATAAAGTCTTACTCCTACTCTATACCTATTAGTATGGATTCCTGAATTTCAAAGCTAAAACCCATCTTGTAACATGCAAAAACCATTTTCAAACATGTACCCTAAATTCTATAGAATCTATAGGGTATGAAATACTATATGGAATCTATGGAAAATCTATACTAAATTTTATAAGATAAAAATTTTCAAGTAAGGTTTTTTAACAATCTATCTATCTTTCCATGTATTATAACTTGTACATTCATTTATTTGTAATCTCCAATAATTTAAGTTAAAATATTATATTTTACTATATTCAATATAATTAGTTAAGAATTTTTATAGAGAGAATGTAGAATTCTATAGTACTTATACCTTACATAGCTTAGAGTATAGGTTA
This sequence comes from Laguncularia racemosa, assembly GCA_037954665.1. Lineage (NCBI taxonomy): Eukaryota > Viridiplantae > Streptophyta > Magnoliopsida > Myrtales > Combretaceae > Laguncularia > Laguncularia racemosa. Next base: position 4,167,476 of record JBBMOL010000035.1, read on the forward strand.
TAGGGTGAGTATAATGTATAAAGACATTGTATCGAATCTTATCATATGGAAGCATATTATAGAAAATTGGATATCAAAACCTACTTTATAACCTCTGCTACCTACTTGGAACCTCACAATCATGCAAGGTTTTGGCATGTTTATTTACTTACCCCTAGTATCTATTAACTTATTTCCATATTATTAATTTATTTGTCTACAGTATTTGCTCATTATTAGTATTTACAGTTTACATAGCTAGAAATATCATATCAATTTATATCTAAAATTTGCATACTAAATTAAATTAATATTCATATTTATCACAAATTTGACATAGGTACTCATAAAAGTATAAATGCTCAACAAACAAGTGCTACAACATTTTAAGCTGTCTTAGTTTAACTTTCATCCATCTTTTTGGAAAAAAGAAAGTATTGACATATATATATATATACACACACTCCTCTTACAAAATAAAATGCCTATACAATTGTATTTACCATCATTTACATTATTTGGTTTTGCAAGAAAAAACTAACTAAAGAATTCTTTTTCTAAATGAATAAATGCTTCATAAACTTTTCAAGCTTAAAAGGACCTAAACTTTCTATTCCAAAACCTCATTCTATATCACCATTTTCACCATAAATATATTAAGAGACATAAAAAAAATTATCTAAAAATTATGTTTGAAAATAAAATAGGTTAGATATAAACCAAGTAGTTTTCTAAACGTTTGATTCTCAAATAGATACAAAAAAGAGATATATATAATTGATTCATAATATGGAGTGATGATACTTAATACAAAAGCTTATCACAAATTTACAATAGATACTTATAAAATATACTTTGGGTACAGTATGGGTAAAGTATAAGTATGGGTAAAGTATAAGGCTTTATCTCTACCTAATTCTATAAGTACTCATTTCTAAATTTTGGACCAAAGTTGACCCGGTATGTAGGATTCACCATGTAACTTTTAACATATAGAACTTAAAGGATACAAACAACCTATGGGATCTATGGAATTTTTTATTATATTTTCAAAATCTTTTAGATAAGTTGCTTAAATGCCTTGGAATTGAGGATGCAATATACTTATAGGTTTCTTACTTTTGCAATGGGCGTATAGGAGTGGACCTTAAGTATATGTTGATTTTAAAATATTATATCTTGTTATATGTAATACTATTGCGATCATTTACTTTTTATAATAGAATATATAGATAATAGAAAAATTATTCTTTAGAATAATTTTTACCAATAATAGATGAGAAATGTATATTCCATTGTTTAATCCATATAAATTTTTATTGTAAGGAATATTTATTTTTTCTCATTAATTGTAGTGCTAAATTGAGAATATGACTAAAAATATTAATATATCACTGTTTAGTTATTAAAAAATATAATCAATAGTTATTTATTGGAGATGTAATTGTCAATTACTTAAACATTTTATTTAAAGAGGGAATAAAAAAAGATCGTGCTACAAAAGGTAATGATTATTCTCTATATAAAGAGGGAATAGAATAGTTGCCTAGAAAAAAAATCCTTCGACCAATTTATAAGTAAACAAGATAATAGAAAGTATTTCGAGAATAATTATTCTCTTCCTTTTTTATTATCTTCAAATAAATGGCCTCTTAATTAGAATTTTTATAAGACAAATATGATACTTTAGAACCCGAATCTCATATACCTTAGAGTATAAGTTCTAGTATGAGTTTATGATATGGAGTTACATTGTATCTCACTATTTGCAAGGAAACTTTGGAAAATTGGAATGAGAACCTATGCTATAATCTATATATTCAAAACTTACCCTACCTTGTAGGATAGAATCGGCTCTAAATTCAGATAGGGATGCTAGTTCATTCCTAGTCAAACCATACTAAATTTGGTTTTTGGTTTTTTTGTTGATTAAATTTTAATTTAGAAAATTTTTAAGTTAAGTTATGTAGTTTGGTTTTAGTTTGGAATATCTTAAAACTAAAAAAGTGAAACAAAACCTAAAAAAAAAAACATAATATTACATAAAAATTCACATGTAATATATATTAAATAATATAATTTATAAATTTACTATGATATATGCATAACCATATAAGAAATAACATGTATTATACAATATAATTCAGAAATGTACAATTACATAAATAATGTGCACATGGCTATGTAAAAGAAATAATGTTACATAAAAATTCACTCGTAATCATGTTACATCTACAATATAACATGTTTAAGGATAGATAAAAAAAAAGATATACAATACACATAATCTATCATATATAATATACATACAACATCCCATCATATCACTTCTAACTAACTAAACTCACTTACTATTTAATTTAAATGAGGACAAAATGAAAAAAATTTAGGTTCAGTTTAGTATATAAAATTTTTATCTTGAAATTTTTTTGGACTAAAAATATGATTTGGTCAGAAAGAAAATGGGAAAAGTACAAATTTAATCCTTAGTAATTGTCACATTTTCTATTTTGATCCTAATTGTTAAATTTTTTCTACTCAAATCCTCAACTTTTGTAAATAAGTCCTCTATGAGGAATTACACATGGTACTATTTTATTGTTCTACGTATTTTTATGGGAAAAGTACAAATTTATTCTTCAACATTTGTCACCTTTTTTATTTTAGTTCTAAACATTTATTTACTTTTTTACAATCGAGTTCTCAATATTTATAAACATTTCCAAATAAGTCTTTTTAATGATGGTGTTAATTATTTTGTAAGGATTGATGCATGATGCAATTTAATTGTTTTGTGTTATTATATAAAATAAATAGTACAATAAAATTATAGAAATGAAGTAATTAATTAATTTTTTTTAAAATTCAAAAAAAGTATAAAGAAGAAAAAAAATAAAAAATACATATACATCAATATATATTATATATTATATATATATATATATACATATATTAGTATTTAAGTAAAGTAATAAAAAATAAAAAATTTGAAAACATAAAAATATAGAAAAATTAAAAAAAAATTTTGACCACCCTTTTTTTAAATTTTTAATTAATTTTATTTAATTTCTATAGTTTTATTTTATTGTTTATTTTATATAATTACATACACTAATTAGATTGTGCTACATGGAAATCCCTAATGGAAAAGTTAACACCGTTGCAAATGTTGAGAGTTTAAATGAAAAAAAATTAAATGTTTAGGATCAAAATAGAGGAGGTAATAAATGTTTAAAACTAAATTTGTATTTTTTTAAAAAATCAAAAATCAAATCGCGTAATCATCCCATCTATTTAGGTTAAATGTTATATTTAATACTTAAATTTTACTTATTTTTATAATTAAATATATAAAATTTACTTATTTTTATGATTAACTATATAAGCTTTACTTATTTTTTAAATCAATTATCTAAACTTTGTTTATTTTTTACAATTACCTCATCTAAGTACTATAAATGACACCAAAAATTTTAAGGTAGTAAATTGATACTTTTAAAATTTTGATTGTTAATTTAAAAAAAAAAAAAATCAATGCCAAATATAAACATTTATCCATCTATTTAAATTTATTTTACGTATATGGGCCAACTATTGGGCTTCAAACTCACCTGAAAGAGTGATTCCAGGCCCAATATCCCACTTCCTGGCATCCCAACATCGGCACAAAGCATTACTATTTCGCGCACTCTTTTAAAATCCCCATATAAAATCTCTCGCTTTCAAAAAACTTCTAAGCCTAGCTCACTCCTTTTACTTTATAAACATCCTTTATCTAAAACTCTGGATGTCTCTCACGCGCCGAACACCATTCTCACTCTCGACTTCCCTCTCACGGCTCACGCGCCGCCTCCTCTCAACTACCACCGCTGCCACAACCATCTCAGCAGCCTCCTCCTCAAAACTCCATACCCAGTACTCATTCAAACCCCCAACTTCTCTGCTTCCCCAAAACCCTAACCCTAGCCCTAAACCTAAATCAAAAAAACCCAGGTACAAGCCTCCATCATCTCTAGACCAATCCAAAGTAAAAACCCTAAAATCTGACCTCCCATTCGATTTCCGGTTCAGTTACACCGAGAGCAGCCCCTCTGTGAGGCCGATCGGGCTTCGGGAGCCGAAGTACTCTCCCTTTGGCCCTGGCCGTCTTGACAGGGAGTGGACTGGGGTGTGTGCCCCCGCAGTTGATCCAAAGGCGAGGTCAGTGGAGAAAGGAGTGGTGGATGATGGGAAGTTGGAGGAGACGAGGAGTGAAGTGAGAGAGAGAATCCAAGGGGTTCCTCTTACTGGAGCTGAGAGAAAGATATTAGTGGAGAAGTGCCAGAAGCACAGGACTAAGAGGCACATTAACTTAGGTAATCCAAGTTTGATGGTATATTTTTTCTTAGGATGTATTGGGATAAATGAAGTTGTAAAAATTCTACATTTGTACTACCAGTTTGTTGATATGCTTCTTAAAGGATTCAGTTTTTGTTTGCTTGACTATAATTTAAATTTGCAAGTTACGATGGGGTGCTTTGGATGCGTTTGACATGTTTGATATCTGAGAGATCTTAAATTCTACTCCTGCTCTCTCAGACAAATGTTTTTGCATATGATTCGCTATGCTAATTTCCTTTACGGATGCAGATTTTACTTTTTGTTAATATGTGTTATGCTTCACTTTCTTTAGTGAGAGAAACTGCTCAAAGAGTTAGAGGTGAAGCTGCCTTTAAATTTTCCCTAAAAACGAGCATGATTTCCTTTGAATTATTGTATAAGAAAATATAAGCAGACATTTGATTGTGGATTGAATTCAGGTTACTTTAATGGGTTTTGATATGAGATGAATCAAAGAAGACTTGTGTTGTCCAAAGTAATATTTCACATTGATGGTACTCTGTGCAAGCCAATATTCCTTCATGTAATGTTCCAACAAAAAAGTTGTGTTCTTCCACGAGATTCATGAGGTAGTGGGCCAAATTTATTGCTCAATGAGGTTAATCTAGATGACTTTCTTCACATAATTGATATACTTTCTAGCAGTCTTGTTCATTGCTTTCTCTCTATATTTTTTTAGAGGGTTTACACTATTGGTTCTATGCTTGTAGTTATGAAGAATTCATTAGAGAGGCAATGTGCTTGTGATGATTTGGTATTGCAGAATTTAGTGGAGACTTTGTTAGTTTTAGGGGAGAATTTGTTATTTCCATTGATAGAACAAAGGAATTACACTGCCTCCAGCTATGAAGCCTTTGATATCTAGAGTTAAAAGCTCTGATTACAACTCTAATGAGAATGGAAATATCTGGATATCCATTGCAACCAATTATTACAAGTATTTATTGGTTAAGTTATGCACTGGCTAGCTAACTACTCTTGCCAGCAGTTGCCAGCTTGGAGCGAGGTCATCATTCCACATCATGCATTAGAGCCATTTCTCCACTGCCACACCAGCTTGATAAATTCTCTTATCCACTCAACTTCTCCTAACATACTTGAGTGATAGGATGAGTGTAAGTATTAGATTCCCTATCTACACCCTTACCCCCTTGCTATTATTGTATAATCACCAGTCAAAACAGATTCATTTGACTATTCTCCTCAAGACAGATCAGAAACTTTGGTATTCCAATAATAGCCAAACTATGCTCTATAGTGGACAACAACACATGGCGGCTACCAAACTATTCACCATGGATAGATATCTGCATTCCCGTGCACAGTCAACCCAATCACTCAACCTTTGACCAACTCCAATGGATTCACACGACTTTAGGGAGTACAACATCAAGAGTAGATATTTTTTCCTTAATCTAGCTGGACCAACAGTTCCTTAGTACAAAATTATATGGAATAGGATTACCATACTAAGGCACTCCTTCATCTTATGGCTTGCTTGGTTGGGAAAACTTTCTACCCTCGACAAGTTGACCACATGGGGATTAGCCACATCCTCGACATGCTACCTATGCCAACGAGAAGCTGAAGACCACTCATCCCTATTCTTCGGGTGTCACTACTCATCTCAAGTATGGTAGCTAGTATGCGACTTGGCTCAATGTCCTCCTTCATGTAAGGATTGGCAAGGCGCCAAACATGTACTACTAGCAACGACTCAGTCCACTGCCAAACTCCACCAAACATGGAGGGCAAGCCTCGCTGTCACTGTATATTGTATTTGGAGAACACGCAACAAAGCACGACTTGGGAACCCTACCCCTAACATCTCCTTCTTAGCCAATCAAATTAAATCTTATATTTATAGGGTATAATTTGATAGGGCTTTCATTGTACTAACTACTATAAGTATGGTACTAGTGTTGTACTTGAATTTGTAACCGTCTTTGACAGATGTATCGTTATTTCCAATCAATAAATTATGAATTACACAGAAAAAAAAGAAAAAGAAAAAGAGAGTGCACTTACTGGCTATCTGCATTTCCTCTTTCTGTCTTTCTTTAAATGCTTATGTCAAGATTGATGAGAAAACTAGACCCGTTTAAAAATTCTCTTTGCAGATGTCACATTGTTGACTACTTTTCCTCTTTAACTCATACTTGAATCATTTGTCCTTTTGTAGGGAGAGATGGTTTAACCCATAACATGCTAAATGATATTCATAATCACTGGAGACGTGCTGAAGCGGTCAGGATTAAATGCATGGGAGTTCCTACAGTAGATATGAAGAATGTGTGTTACCAGCTCGAGGTATCTCATTTTCATCTAGCACTCTAGTACTTTTTTGCTGGGTTTTTCCTTTAAAAGACCATTTTCTTTCTGTTATTCACACTAATGTCATCTGTTTCAATTTTTCAATTTTCATTTTGAGTTTTTATGTCATTGACCATTTCTTACACAATCCTTTTTTAGGGTTTATCCTTTTCATCCTCATATTAATTTATGCTGTCTGCATGGAAAGTGTCATATTGATCCTTGTGCTATGCATTCAAAGCAGTTTCTGTGTGCTTTTTTGCAGGATAAAACTTTTGGAAAGGTAATATTTAGACATGGTGGCCAGATTGTACTCTATAGAGGAAGAAATTATAATCCCAAGAAAAGGCCTGTCATTCCATTAATGCTATGGAAACCTCATGAACCCATATATCCGAGGCTGATAAAAACAACTATGGATGGCCTAAGCATTGAAGAAACCAAGGAAATGAGAAAAAGTGGACTCTCTGTACCTGCTTTAACAAAACTTGGTATGTTTCCTCTTTTTCCCCCTTTTTTAGTTGGTACATGTATGATTCAGCTTTCCTTTTATTTCTAATTTGAAAAGTTCTAAATGCAGCGAAAAATGGTTACTATGGAAGTTTGGTGCCAATGGTCAGGGATGCATTTTTATTCAATGAGCTTGTTCGTATTGACTGTCGGGGACTTGAAAGGAGTGACTACAAGAAAATAGGCTGCAAGCTTAGAGTAAGCCTTTGTCACCTACTGCCCTCTTTGTCAGCTGAAGGCTTCTTTCCTTGTTGCTAAGTCATTGCCAAAAAGTCCTTTTGTCATTGGAGACTGAATTTACACTCACAGTTTTACTCGGGCTTTCTTTCTTTTTTCTTTTTTCTTTTTTCTTTTCTTTTTTCACAACAAAAGGCAATGGCTGATTTATCTTAAAAATAATATGGAACTTAAAGTGGACAGGGTTGAACCCATTCATGCTATCTATTTATCGAATTAAATTCATCCAATATTCCAATGTGCCACTTAACTTTAATCATTAGACCCTCTCTGACCCGATCTTGTATTTTTCCTTTTTGGAACTCAGGATCTTTTATCATCAAAGTTTCATAAAAGAAACTTTTATGTTTCACTATCATTGGATCATGCATGTAAATCATTGAGAGGAAATTCTCACACTTAAACTGCTTGTTACAGATAATAGTAAGGAACAAGTAGAACACAGCCATGATATTGTATTTGTACTGTGGTCTAAGACCTTGCATGGATTGTTACTTGTTGAAGTATGTTACCTCCCTGATAATTCCTGATGGCAAAGACTTTGTTCCACTTAGGATCTGATTCTCAACATCTTGCGGATTTGGCCTTATTCATCTTTAAGTATTTTTAGGTCTTCGGTTTAGTATAGGAATGCATACATCTTGTTGACTTGTAATTTTATGTTGATTGTGCACCTAGGATTATGAGTAATTATTTTGTTAGGTGGTTTTGATTTGATATAATGTTTATGCAGGACCTCATACCATGTATTCTTGTGACATTTGAGAAAGAGCAAATAGTAATTTGGAGGGGGAAGGATTATAAGCCACCAGAGGATGGAAAGTTTCCTGTGGATTTGGGATCATCTGAGCACTCAAATGCCAAATGGTTCTGCAGCTCAGAAGAAGATGACAGCTCACATGATGGCTCAAAGGAGCAGGACTTCTACTCTGGTGAGGAAGATTAACATGAATTCGACATGATATGTGGGTTGCACACCATGTTCCTTGGGGCAGGATTATTTTTGTTTGAGGACAATCGTACTAGAGAAGGATCTAAAGAGGCTTTCCTTCTAAGGAGGTCCTTGGTCTCTAGGTGCTAGGTCAGAAGACGCAATCAACATTTCTTGTCCCATTGGGAGAGAGTGCAGTTACATGCACATGATTCTTGTTTAGGTCAGTAAGAGTGAACTTTTGCATGCTCCATTTGCTGCTTCTTGGTGACCTATGTCTGGAAGAGACTACCTTGTCAGAAGAAATAACGAGAAATATCTCCAGGCTGTATGCTTACCAAGTTTATGGTGCAGTTTTAACTGACTAGATGTATGGGTCATTGGTTAATAGATGGTAGAGTCTTGTATTTCACAGGATGGATCAGTTTTGCCAATGGGGTCTTGGCTCAAGAGAAAAAGATGTCAAATTTTCTCCAGTGTAGGATCTTGATGATGCTTCATTTACCATGGGCTTTGTATATAAATTCAATAAGGGTAAATGGCACATGCCACCCTCCCTAAACTTTTGATATTAGCAAAATAGGCTTCTTCCTAGTTGTAGAATAACCATCTATTTGTAGACTTTTTCATTCTGATAATGGTATTAATTATCTGGATCTTTAGCTCAATCAATGGTGTTTCTTCCCCTCTTTTGGCCATTCATGAATCCATAGTATTAGAAGGCAGTGTTTAGTTTGCATAATTTTAAGGGATTGGACTAGATGAGACAAAATATCTAGTTAGTTTGGTTTGCAAAAATGTTGTATTGGACAAAATGCCTATTAAGTCACTAGACAAAATAATTTTTTTTTTTACCATTTTACAGGTAGTATAAAGATCTTCTTATTGGATAAAGTGAAAGACTTTAGAAAACTCTTAATATATTTTATTCTTTAAGAATACATATGTCAAACATAGAATAAAAGGTTGTGTCATATTTCCTATATTATTGTGTCTTATACTTTTTATGTTGTCCTATTGTAATAACTAGATGCTACCAAAATCTTTATTCAAACTTTTGTGAAATGTAGTGACCGTTGAATCATTATTATAATCGGAATTGTGAAGTTTGTTGAGTTTGACCTTAAAGTTCTTAAAGATTTCTAGTTCATTTTTTTTTTTTTCAATTATTATATCAACAAGGTGGCATGGAGCTTAATTACATGTTCCACTCGAAACTGGACAATTTGAGCTTAATGTAACCTCAATGTAAGTCCCGATTTTGAAGCTCCTTCTCGATTTAAAAATGGCACTCCATAAGACCGATTCCATTAAATTTGTTTGGACTTGTTTGAATCCAATTAACACTCAAAGCTCAAAAGTGGAGCCCATTAGGCTAAAGGCAATGAAACTCCAGCTTGTTTTCTGAAGCTACCAAAGTTGTTTGAGTTGAGACCGGGCTCAACTATAATATTTTGAGAAAGTTTAATTAATTTATAAGCCAAAATGCCTAAATCCTCGAAAGAATAGGAGGTGCTTTTTTTGGGAACCGTGCTGTCAATGCAAATGCAAAGATTAGAACTCTAATGCTCTTCTACCAAAGATATGGCATACCTACGAGGAATCTCACTAGGTCTGTGCAATCTCAAAGAGCATTCAAACAACATGTTTACAGAGATACCCACTAGAACACGAACGATTAAATATTTTTGTATATTTATGGATAATATAAAGATAATGAACGGAATAAGCTTTATGGGTTTTTATGATTTTACGAAATGATAAAACAAAGGAAGATGGACAAATCTAATATTCTGGTTGAGCATTTCATATCAGAAGCAATGCTGTCTGATCCAAAGTAAAACCATAGGATCGAAATCATAGAAAAATTCAGTAGCAGAAATTATTTTCCGGAGCCAGATCTGGAAATAAAGCACGCATCACAAGGACGTTCGTAATCAAGTCAGAAGCAACACATTCCTTGGGAATCACAATCGGAGCCAAGGTAAATCAATGGCTAGAAGCAACAAGGTTTGGAAGCAACAATAACCAGAAGCTTAACTCGATAGAAGTAGGGCAAAAGAAGTTCTACCATAGAGTTCAAGATCTCGAAACAGGGGTAATTTTTTTTTTTACAATAATTAGAGAACAACGGTATGATATAATTATTTTTGGGTGACGGCTTCATAAAAATCCACAATGAAGTAGGGTCGATCCCTTCCTCTACTACCATAAAAGTAAAATACTAAAGGACATTAGTTTCTACTGAAACCAGGTGGTGTGATGAAACAAAGGTGGAAATGTAATTTTCTCAAACTACGAATGTTATGTTACTACTGTTTCGTGAAATATTTTCTAGATATTTAAACTTACATCATCTCTTCGTATGATTCTTATTTGAAATCCTCCGTTACAATCTTCTTATGCAGTAATAACTACTTGTGCGGGTGGGTGCCTATCCTTCTCAAGATCTTCGATCCTTGTTGAAATAATGCAAACTTCATAATAAAATGAGAGCAGGTTATACGAGGAGTGGACAATGGCACCAGCACACGTAAGAATTCTCATGTTAATATAACCAAACCACGCCAAGAAAGTTAGTTATATAAATTTAATTTAAATTAAATTAACCCCTATTGAAACCATATTCTAGGTTTCAAATTTGATATCTTCTTTTATAAATGAATCAATTTGAATATGTATGCACCTTCAAACTTTCATTTGGGATTAACAGATATACAGTGTTACATTATGAATCATATTTTAAGAAGGAATGATACATGATATGAAAGCAAAAATAATTAAAGGAATAAAATAATATGTAAGATGCAGAAAATTAAGCCAAAAAATTAAATTAAATAAAAACTATGATATTCATCAAACCCTATCCCTAAACCGTCGTATCACATGAAAATCAAGAATTGGTATTCCTAGGTCTTAGCTTTGGTGACTTCATAAAAATCTTTCCTTATTATGAGATCTACCATTTTTGGAGGTTTAGTCAACTATGGATACATGGGTTTGAGCTTTGTCATGTTAGCTAATGAAGATGCCATTGAGGATGAAGAGTTAGTATGGGGCTCGTTATGTAAGATCCAATTATAAATATAATATAACCAGATCTAATTAGATCTAATTATATGATTATGTAAAATGATTTAAACCAGATAAATATTTGTTTCATGCAACATGATCATATAATTAGATCAAGTTATATTATATTTATAATTGGATTTTGTAGAATGAGCCTCACATGGTATTAGAGCCAAACAGCTTCTTCTCTTTATGAGGAGGGGAGAGAGTACCCTAAATCATGAATACTCAAGAGAGTTATATAAGTGATACTAATATCTTAGATACATTAAATAATTAGATGTTTACGCACAACCTAAGTAATAATAGTCCTTTTAGAATATCCCATGCCAACAAAATAGATAGCTTATGTGAGATAACCTATCTTAAGGATTGGATGATAAATAACATTACTTTGCCTATTTTTAACCCATATTTAACCTTCACTAAACCATACCAAAATGTTTTCTCATCCATAAAATCCCTCATTAAGCCTCAATCTTCCAAAGTAAAGGAATACATTCAATCTACAAAATTTGACCAATGGATTGAACAAGGATACACTCACCTCCATTCCACAGTAGTGAGATTAGCTCTAACCTTTCATGGGAGGAAAGGTATGCCTATAGTCGCCTGAATAGCTCTCTTAAATTCGAGATATTTGAAATATTAGCAAGCATGCATAGGGATAGTAGAGTCAATATTGAATGCAAAAACAATATGCATAACATTGTTCCTTAATTATTGCATCCTTCTATAGGATAAGAACCTTCTAGAGACATTAAAGGTTCAAGTTCAAATACTTGGAGCTCTCATGATAGAAGAATCCCTATCGGCTACATTCCACTATTAGATGGCTTATATGGTTTAGAACCATGCATGGGATCTTGCCCTACCAAAAGAAGGAAGAGATAGTCATTATATACCAACAATGATACACACCCCAAGACAACTAGAAAGGAGAGAACTCTTCAAGCTTATACCTGAAATATGGATAACAAGCTATGAGAAACTATATCAGAACATTGTTTCTATCTAGTCTACTAGTCTAACTTTTCTCAAAAAGAAGGATAATACTATCACAATCAACTTAAAAAGGGATGAAGAAGAGGAGAAGAAGACACCATCCATCTTCTCCACTATCCTAATGATTCAACACACTCAAGTCGTCAGCTAACTAGTTGAAGAATACTTGGCGAATCCTAAGCTAGATAAGATAATGCAATAGATTATCAAATCCTTCACAAAAGAAGGAAAGCCTATTTGCTTTGGCAAAGATCCATTCAATCTTTAACCTAAAATGTCTGTGTGAGAATTGCTATGTAAGAAGAAACTTCTCTTGTGATGATGATGAAACACCATAAAAAAGTAGAAGAAGGAAAGGATTAAACTATATTTTTTGGAAAAGATATTAGGAAGGAGACTCTATTGTTGGACCCCTTAGAAAAGACTATGGAAAATGGCAATATGTGGTTTCTTATGGAAATTCTCTAGAGAAACCCTTAGAAGATTCTAACTCAGAGTCTAACAAGAAAGATGATGATGATGATAAGGTGACTTAAACACCTCAAAACAATCCTCCTAGTCAATCGCTTTATGATGTCTTGATAGGATTAGAAAGGATTGAACTAAATCTTGAAGAACCAAAAGTTAGACAAACTGAGTGTCACCTAACTTTTGAACCACTTAGGGCAAACATGATGAAAAGAAGAAATCTGATGCCTAAGGTGCTAAAAAGAGTTGGATATCAATGAAAAAGAAAGGAGAAGTTTCCACATTAGAAACATCTATGCTTAACTCATCTAAAAACACTCAACTAGTATCAAAGGATGCTAATGGATGAATTTCCATATGATCATCTTTAGACACTTTTTATGAAGAAGAAGCAACTAAGAATGTTGAATGATATATTTTTGAGTTCCTACTAAAAAAAAAAAGAAAAACTAGGAACTCTACATAGGAGAATTTGTATGATTCAAGGGAATTGGAAAGAAGAAGGATTTCCTCTCATGGAAGAATATGAGCATAGTGAGTACAGGTATATTCCCAAAATAAGGAATCCAATTAAAAGAGATTTCCATGGCATCAGAAAGAAGAGTAGCACAATAGAAGTTGTTCTCAACTAGAAAATTGATAATGCTGTGGTACAGAACTAGATGTTAAGAAAGATTGAAAGCAATGTTGAAAGTATGCATTCTAGACTTTCCATTGTAGAAAAAACAGTAGATGAAACATCCTAAAGGATATCCATACTACAACAAAGAATAGAAGAAGTAAAAAACTTGATGCCTACACTTGGCATTTCTCTTTTTAACTTTATTGAACAAATAGAAAGCAGAAAGTTGCGAGATCAGATATGCATACTAGAGGCAAAACTAAAATGTCCTCAACTTTTGACATGTTTACTCTTGGAATGGGGGTAAACAAGGAAAGTTAGCCATGAGCTTTTAGACCTTCAGCTTTTATGCTAAATTGTTAACAAGCTCCAAAGAAAAAGACTATAGTTGAATTGAGAAATGAAATCAAGAGAAAAAGAAAAAAGGAAAAAGAGCTAGATTAAAGAACTAGAGAGGAATCTTCCTTTAGACATAAGAAAAAACATTTCTCTAACTTCTCAAGATTCATACCTAACACAAGACCTAAGTAGTGATAATGATGAATTTGAATTGGGACAAAAATCCAAACATTCAAATGTCCTCATTATTAAAAACCATAAGGTTCCAAATACTCTTGAAGTCTTTAATCAAGTTCAACTTGAATCAACTCCAAAATAGTAGAGGTTAATTCTGAAACTAAGAATCTGACAAATAATTCAAAAGGCTTAATTGATGAAAGTTATCTTGAAAAGTTGACAAGTGATGGATGGCCATATATAGATTCAAAACAGTAACTAGAATAAGATGAAGGAGAACGAGATCTTGAAAGTCCAATGAACTCTCAAAACTCAACAAGTGATGCTCATATCCTTATGATGAGGGGCAAAGAAGAAGAAATAAGATATGAAACATCTCATCCTAAACTAATAATATCCACTAAGAAATCATCAAGTACAAATACAGTATTCACTATTGATGATATCTCCTACTCTAAGTGGCTTGAGAGGCTACAGGAGTTTCATGCTTAGTTGATCACAAGATCTTTGGTAAATACTAATCATTTTGAGATACTATCTAAATTTGTTGCAAGATTTACTAGGATACTAAAAGATTGATGGAACTCAATACATCCCACATATCAACATGATTTCGTAGATTAGACGAATTTCAATCACGAGATTAGAATTCTACCTACATTCCTGCTAGAAAACCTAGATGATTCTAAAGAAGTAAAATGAAATGAATTCTTTGAGAGGAAATGTTGCTCTTTTAGAAAAAAAGATTTGGATATGAAATATATATATAAAAAAAAATTTAGTTATTTTATCAACTTAGAGCAAACTTAACTCTCAAACCAATGTTCCTATCTTCTATTCCTAAAACCCTTTCAAGAGGAATAGAAAAGTTCTTTAAATTAAGAAATCAAAGGATCATAAACATTCTTGTTAGAGAAATTAAACAGGTTGTGCACTTGGTGATTGATAATATGTGTGAAAAGGGATGGCTATTTAAGGACTATCTCAAGGGAGGACAAATCCTTGATAATATGTGTAAGAGAAAAGACTTGTAGATCAAGTGTAAACATTCAAATAAGGAATGTAGTTGTCCTATTAGGAAAAAGAAGCATCATAGGAAGTTTCTAGTTACAAAGTCTTTCAAGCCTAGAAGAAGAAAAAAAAATGGAAAACACTTTAGAAGAAAGACCCAAAAGGAAAAGAAATCCCTTCGATGCTTCATTTGTAGCAAAATGGGACATTATGCTAAACAATGTCCATTGAAAGGATCATAAAAGATGATCTAATTAATATATCACTAGATTGGAATCAAAATAGATGAATAAGAAGATTTAGAATCATTATTCTCAGAAGAAGAGGAACTCTCAAGAAGTACCCTCTTCTCCTTCAAAGTCTATTCACCGTCCTTTGGCATAAACTTTTTAGACTCTAGGGAAAAATCATATTTAATGCAACCAGCTAGAAATTAAAAGCATTCTACAAACTCCTTACATTCTTATTCAAGTTATTACTAGCAAGTTTGACTGACTTATCTAAGTGATAGGATTTATTGACGTTGGAGTTATAAAAAGCATTATGAATCTTAGCATTTTGCTTGAAAAATCTTAGAAGCCATACAACAAAACCTTTTTTACGACCTCAAATGAAGAATTTAGGGTATACTTGAGAAGTGTACCGATCAAGATACAATTCTTTCCAAGATGCTCAATCATCACACCAATCCTTAGATCACCACTTCTAAACAAAAATATTGTAATCAGATGAGATATATTCCAACGATTACCAAGGCTTAAGATCTATATAAAAGGAATAAGGTTTAAGAAATACTTTAAGCCTAAGATAAAAGTCTCACAACTTTATGCCATACAAGGATCCATTATCTAAGAGATCACTGAGAAACTAAAGGTAGAAGCTTATGCTGAAACCCACATAGAGTTCTTTGCTAAATGTAAGCTCCCTTTATGGCAAAATGAGGAACTTTTTTTGAAAATTTCTTTCAAGAAAAACGAAGATATCAACCTAACCAAAGCAAGCCACTCATGAATGAATCATGAGCACTCTAAGCTAGTAGAGCAAGAGTGTAAAGAATGGGTTGATCGAATCATCAGAGTCACAATGGGCATGTGAAGCGTTCTATGTAAACAAATGATCTAAACAAGCTAGAGGCAAATTAAGATTGGTAATTAATTTTCAACCTCTAAATCACTTTGTCTTGGATGATAAATTCCCTATTCCAAATAGGAATACGGTCTTTCAAAACATTGCCAAAGCCAAGATATTCTCTAAGTTTAATCTCAAAGCAAGTTTTTGGTAACTTGATTCCATCCTAATGAAAGATTCAAAATGGGATTTTGCATCCTAAACCACTACTACCAGTGGAAAGTATTACCATTGAGGCTTAAAACTGCACCATCACTTTTCTAGAAAACTATGATAAAGATATTTGAGTCAATTATTGATCATGCAGTCATCTATATAGATGACATACTCTTGTATAGCTCAAATGAGGAGACATGCTGAATTACTTCAAAATTTCTATGAAATTGTTGTAACAAAGGGAGTAATGTTAGTAGAAAAACAACGAGGATATATTATATGAAAATAGAGTTTGTGGGAATGAAAATCAAAGATGGTTACTATAAGCTTGAGCCATCAATTGCTTAGGAGTTACTTAAATTTCTTGACTCAAATCTCACAACTAAGAAAATTCAATAGTTTTTGGGTATCATCAATTATCTTAGATATTTTGTTTAAAAAATCTTTAGGCTTACTAGTTCACTTTCAAAAATGCTAAAAAAGAATCATCTAAAATGGGGAAAGCATCAAACAAGAGCTATCTAGATACTGAAAGAAAAACTACAGAGTTTTCAATCATTAAAGAGACCTTTAGAAGGAAAACTAATCCTCCAAACTGATGTTAATGACAAGCATTGTAGAGCGGCTATCTTAGAAAAGAATAATGAATGGAGAACATTTGTCAGATTTTTTTTAATAACATTTTCGCTATTAAAAATTATAACCATTTTCTTATCATTTTACAATACTGTAATACCTGAAAATATTATTTGTTTATTTATGTAATATATGTATTATCACAAAAAGATAGGGATGGGGATGGAATTTTAGAAAGTTTGAAGGGGAAATTTGGACATTTCGTGATAGGGATTTTTTAATCCCTGATGACCTAACGGACCTCCTTTTCACTCCCTCATAGTAACATAGCAGACAAACTAGACGCTCTTGATACAAAACCCTAGAGACGAAAGGAAAAAGAAGCGAATAAATTCCAAAGACAAAAGGTAAGGAATTCCATACGAATTTCAATTTAGGATTAATGGAATTTGGAATTGATTATGTCGTTTGTTAATACAGAAAATGAAGCTTGAGAAAGAACGATAGGAGAATGAGAATCAACGACTTAAGGTTGCGATTTGTGGAATTGTTGATGTAAGTACGAAAATCCTTATAATATAAATGCAATTACGTAATTTGGAGATATAGTTGAGCTTAGGAATAGTGAGGATTGAGTTTTGGAAAATTTGAAGTAAAAGAAATAGGGTTTGTAAAGATTGCTAAGGGTAACATGACATACCAATACGGTCGTGTTTTGATTGTATTGAGTTAAGGGTAACACGGCCTCCCAACACACTCGTGTTGCAATTGTGTTGAAGTTAAATTCACACTGAAAGATACATGACCCTTAACATGGTCGTGTTTCAACTTATGTTAAGTAATATAGTCCCCAACATGGCCGTGTTGAATAAAGTATAAAGTAATTATATATTCATTTAATTTCAAATTAAACTAATTTCCACATAACCTACATAGCCAGTAAAACTTTAGAGAAATTTAAGAAATAGGATTAAGAGAATTAAGAGAATAATATTGAAATTAGATTAAGTACTGAGAAGAACTTGTTGATTGAACATATTTCAACTTAACTTACATCCAAGACCAAGAAGTGCTTAAGGCTAGGATTCAAGGTATGTGTAACTTGTGTATTGTTCTGTATTTGCTTAAGTTAGTATATGTGCTAAAATTGATTGAGTTGAATAATTTGGTTTAAGTGTTTAAGTTGTATACTGTATGTGCTTGGCTCAACTTAGGGGCTCATAGTGGCAGATCTTAGGGGGCACCCTAATGATCTTTATGTGATGTTGTCTCTAATAGAGTCATGCTTGGAAATGATCTAGGTTGAATGTTGGTTAAGAGGTTAAGTAGACATGGGTGTAGAGCTCATAGTGGCAGTTCCCATCACCATGTTTAAATGTACATGGGTGTGGAGCCCGTAGTAGTAGTTTCCATCACCGGTAGGGCTCGTAATGCCAATTCTCACACCAAGTTTAAGGTTTAAGTGTACATGGGTGTGGGGCTCGTAGTGTCAATTTCCATCACCAAGTTTAAGGATTAAGGGATCATGGGTGTGGGGCCCGTAATGGCAGTTCCCATCACCAAATCATGCTCTAGTGTGTTAAGTGTATTAAGGCGGTCATGAGTACCTTATTGATGCTAGTGGACCTAAATGCATTAAGAAAATGGTTGTTTGTGTTTAAGTATTGCATAACATATGTGACACTTATCAATTTTTGTTCATTCGTATGTGTTTGTGATATACGTACTGGGCATTAGCTCACCCATCGAGGAATCTTTTTTAGATGTAGATATTGAGGGAGATGAAAACCCAGAAGATGACTTAGGTTTGGGTGAGCCATAGAGAGAAGAAGACGAGGATTACCATTATTATTATGGTGATTAAGATTTAGGAGATTGTGTTATTTAATTGTAATAGACAGTATCTTTAGAGAATGTTGTTTTGGTGTTTAAAGACTTCCACTACATTAAATGTTTGATATGATTTAAGTTATTATTTGAATTTTGAGGTTATATAGAATGCTTTTATATAGGAGTTACATGTTAAAGTGTATCAGAGTTGACTTAGAGCCTTAACGTGTTCTTGTGAGATAAGGACATGTGGTGAGCAATAGCACAGGCCGGGTTTTCGGGGCGTTACAACTTAGGTGGTATCAGAGCCAGGTTTATAATCATTAGAGACTTATGTTTGAATCTATAGAGAATAGGTTGATAATCTTTATGACCTATAGAGCATAGGTTATTGATCCTAAAGAGCTTAGATAATAATCTTTAGAACTAAGCAATAATCAATAGACATATGTTTTAAACAATAGAACTTAAGATATGATCTTTAGAAGAGTTAAGCACTAGATCCATAGGATAGTATGAAGAGAGTAGGTAAAATATGAGACGTTTACTTAATTATGTAATTATTTTCTTGTATTATTATTTTACTTACATTCTTTTAATTGCTAAGTTATATATATGAGTAGACCCATGTGTACTGGTATATGGGTATATACTTACATACTATGAAACTGACTATGACTAATACTAGCATAAGTAGATTCGGTTATCTCTTCGTAAACGAAATGCCCATAAGAAGAATTACTGAATTAAGAATTGGAAGGGGTGCTAAGCGTGATAACCCCAATGAGGAGGAAACTCAAAACCCATAACCACAAAGGGGAAAGAGGTCAGATGGTTGAAGAGACGATTCAACTACTGCAAACTATGAACTACTTGGTGGGACTATTGGCACAACAACACCAAGCCCCCGATGTTCCATGGCACATAAATGCCAATGAACCCATTAGCTTTGATAGGTTCATAAGAGTAGCTAATAAATTTAACCCTAGAGTAGATGACTCAACCAAAGCTAAGGATTGGGTACAGGAAATTGAGAAGACTTTTGCCGCCTTCTAGATACTAGAAGATAGGAAGGTAAATTATGCTACATTCATGCTGAAGGGAACTACAACAAAATGGTGGGCTTTGGTTCCTAGATTTGCAGGGGAATGTATGAACCGAGCGATGTTTAAAGAGTTGTTTTATCAAAGATATTTCCCTAGCAGCTCCAGAGACAAAATGGAGAATGAATACTACGACTATGAACAAGGGAACCAAACAGTGGAAGAGTATAAAGAAGAGCTGAATCGCCTCATTCAATTCCATCCTGAAAATGTGCGTAATGATGATAGGTCCCGAGCCAAAAGATTCTTAAGAGGTTTGGAATTAGACCTACAACTTGCAGTAGGGGCTTTTCAGCTAAATACATATGCTGAAATGGTAGATAAGGCTAAGTATCTCGAATAGAACAAGAAAATTATAGAAGAACAAATGAGTCACAGAGTAGCAATAGCTCTAGGAAAAAGATTTGCTTCTAGTGGAATGGGGAAAAATAGGAGCAAAAGACATCATTTACTACAAAGCAGAACACCAAGAGCTGTAGCCTCTCATCTCCAGATCAAGCAAGTGCCTTTGGCACTTACTACAACAAGCTTAAATGCTAAATGTCCTAGATGTTACGAACCCCATGAATTAATGCACATGTGCATTAGACCTCCAATGAGAGGACAGGGAGGTAGACCATAGGCAGGAGGTCTTAGACAAAGAGTTCCTACCAAGGTGTTTGCCATTCATCAATAGCAGCACCAAGATATCCCAGATGTGGACAACATTGCAGGTATGCTTCCAGTATACTCCTTTAATGCATATGTGCTATTCGATATTGGTGCGTCTATGTCCTGTGTGTTTGAGAATTTTGTTTGTGCATGTGCTTTGGATGTTGAAAATATGAATGACTGCTTGGTTATTAGTACTCCTTTGCCAGCACACCCCCTGGTATTAGAGATGATAGGGTTTGACATTATTTTAGGTGTCAATTGGCAGTTAAAATATCATGCCACAATTGACTATCACAACATGGTGGTGCAATTTAATATACCTAGGGATAGATATTTTGAATACAAGTTAGAAGTATAGAGACCCACTAGATTGCTTACCTATGAGATGTGGGGAAAAAGTATATCGGCAACCATATCTGTTGAAACTAGTGAAGAAGTTAAGATGGAAGAAGTACCGATAATGAGGGAATTTCTTGATGTGTTTCCAGAAAATCTTCCTGGTTTACCCCCAGCCAGGGAAATAGAATTTAACATCGACTTGGTATAAGGTATAGTACCCATGTCAAAACCAGTCTACAAGATGACACTAGTGGAATTGGAAGAATTAAGGAAACGATTACAGGAGCTATAAGATAATGGTTTTATAAGACCCAATGTCTCTTTTTGGGGTGAATTAATCCTGTTTGTGAAGAAAAAGGATGGAAGTATGAGACTCTGTGTAGATTACAGGGAGTTAAACAAGGTCACAATCAAGACCAAGTATCTTCTTCTCAAGATAGATGACCTGTTTGACTAGTTGCAGGGAGCTCAAGTATTCTCCAAAGTAGACCTGAGATCGAGCTACCATTAATTAAGAATCAAAGAAGAGGACATTTAAAAAACAATATTCAGGACTAGATATAGGCACTACGAGTTTCTAGTGATGCCCTTTGGTTTAACAAATGCATCAACTGCATTCATGAATTTAAAAAACAGAGTATTCAGGGATTTCCTAAATAAGTTTGTAATTGTATTTATAGATGATATTCGGATACAATCTAAAAGCATCAAGGAGCATGAATAACACTTAAGATTGGTATTAGGCATGTTATAAGATGAGAAGTTATATGCCGAATTCAGTAAATGTGAATTCTAGTTGGAACAAGTGGTCCTTTTGGGTCATGTCGTTAACCGAGATGGAATATCTGTAGATCTAGAAAAGGTGAGGGCAATATTAGACTGGCACAAACCGAAGACAGTTATAGACATAAGAAGTTTCCTAGGTCTAGCAGGCTACTACAAGAGATTTGTAAAAGGATTTTCCAAAATAGCAACTCCTTTCATCAGATTGACAATGAAGAATGTGAAATTTGAATGGGATGATAGATGTGAAGCTAGCTTTTAGATGCTTAAAGAGAAACTAGTGTTGGCACTACTTTTGATTTTGCTCAAGAGTGGAGAAGAGTTTACAGTATATAGAGATGCCTTAGTTCAAGGGTTGGGGCATGTATTGATGTAAGGTGGTCAAGTAATAGCTTATAAATCTTGATAACTAAAGTTGTATGAAAAGAACTACCTAACTCATGACTTAGAATTGGTAGCTGTAGTTTTGGCTTTGAAGTTATGGAGGCATTACTTATATGGAGAAAGGTCCAAATTCTTCATCAACCATAGAAGCTTGAAGTATATATTTACGTAGAAAGAGTTGAACATGAGACAGAGGAGATGGTTGGAGTTAATTAAAGATTATGATATAGAAATACAATATCATTTAGGAAAAGCTAATGTAGTGGTAGATGCCCTTAGCAGAAAGAAACAGGGCAATGCAGCTACTCTCATCACTTTATAGAAGGAATTATTAGAAGACATGCGTAAAATGGAACTAGAAGTTTTAATACAAGAAGTGGGAGCAAAAATTACTACTTTAAGGATTCAGCTAACCATAATGAATAGAATTAAAGCTGGTCAAATGGAAGATAAGGACATTTAAGAGATCAAGAGTAGAATGGAACAGGGCAAGGCACTAGAATTCAACTTAGATGCAGAAGGGAACTTAAGATACAAAATGAGACTGTGTGCTAATGGATGCAGAATTGAAGAGAGAGAAAATCAAAGATGCACATCACTCCACTTATACAATACATCTTGGAAGTACTAAAATGTATAAGGACATGAAGAGCTATTATTGGTAGAGAAACATGAAGAGGGAAATAGTAGAATATGTAACTAGATGCCTCATAAGGCAGTAGATCAGAATAGAACATTAGAGACCACCTGGAGAATTACAGCCTCTTCCAGTACTGGAGTGGAAATGGGAGCATGTGACAATGGAATTTATTATAGCCCTCCTAAACACTAAGGAGAAGCATGACGCAATTTAGGTTATAGTGGATAGATTGACCAAGTTTGCTCGTTTTGTACCTATCAGAGTGGGATATAAATTAGAGAAACTGACTCAAATATACATGCAAGAGATAGTTGACTACATGGAGTGCTAGTGACAATCACTTGTAATAGAGACACAAGATTTGTGAGCAAATTCTAGAATAACCTACACAAAGCATTAGGTACTAAACTACAGTTCAATACAACATTTTACCCATAGATAGATGGTTAGTTTAAAAGGACTATACAAATATTGGAGGATTTGCTCAGGGCATGTGCACTAGACTTTGGAGACAATTGGAATGAGCATATACCTCTGGTGAATTTGCCTATAATAATAGTTACCAGAAAACCATCCACATGGCACCATATGAAGCTCTTTATGGAAGAAAGTGCAGATCCCCACTATATTAGGATGAAGTGGGAGAAAGATAGATGATGGGGCTGGAGTTAGTACAAGAAGCAGTCGACAAGGTGAAACTAATTAGGTAGAGAATACAGACGACCTAGTCTTGACAAAAGAGCTATGCAGATAAGAGAAGACGTCCTTTGAAATTTTAAGTGGGAGATAAGGTATTATTGAGGATTTCTCCAACAAAGGGAGTGATCAGATTCGGGTTAAGAGAAAAGTTAAACCCAAGGTAGATAGGCCCGTTTGAGATCTTGGAAAGAATAGGCACAGTATCTTATAGGTTAGCACTTCCATCGAATTTAGCTAGAGTACATGATGTATTTAATGTATTTATGCTAAGAAAGTATATACTTGACCTAGATTATATAGTGGCTTTGGAACCATTGAATGTACAGCCAAACCTGATGTCTTTGGAAAGGCTAATCAGAATTCTAGTCACTAAAGAAAGGGTACTAAAGTGAAAAACAATCTCTCAAGTTAAAATGCAATGGATAAACCAAACAGAAAGAGAAGCGACGTGGGAACTGGAAACAGAAATGAGGAAGAAATATCTAAAACTCTTCCAAAGTCAGGTACTTTCAAAAACGAAATTTTTTATAAGAGGGGAGAATGTAATACCTGAAAATATTATTTATTTATTTATTTATATAATATATGTATTATCACAAAGAGATAGGGGTGAGGATAGAATTTTAGAAAGTTTAAAGGGGCAATTTGGACATTTCGCGATAGGGAGTATTTAATCCTAGATCACCTAACGTTCTTCCTTTTCACTCCCTCACAGTAACATAGTAGACAAACCGGATGCTCTTGATAGGAACCTTAGAGATGAAAGGAAAAAGGAGCCACCAAATTCCAAAGACAAAAGGTAAGGAATTCCATACGAATTTTAATTTAGGATTAATGGAATTTGGAATTGATGAGTATTGTTTGTTCATACAGAAAATGAAGCTTGAGAAAGAACAATAGGAGAACGAGAATCAATGACTCAAGGTTGCAATTTGTAGAATTGTTGATGTAAGTACAAAAATCCTTATAATTTAGATGCAATAACGTATTGTAGAGATATAATTGAGCTTATGAATAGTGAGGATTGAGTTTTGGAAAATTTGAAGTAAAAGAAATAGGGTTCGTGGAGATTACCGAGGATAACACGACCTATTAACACAATTATGTTTCAACCATGTTAAATTCGAAAGGTACACCGAGAAATACATGGCCTCCCAACACGGTTGCGTTTAGACCGTGTTGAGTGTGAAAGTTGCATCGAGAGATATATGGCCTCTTAACATGATCATGTTTCGACCGTATTGAGTCAAGGGTAATGCAACCTCCTAACACGGCGTGTTTTGATTGTGTTGAATAAAGAAGAACATGACCTCCTAACACAGTCATATTACAATCGTGTTGAAGTTAAATTTCATGCTGAAAGATACACGACCCTTAACACAGTCGTGTTTCAGCTCGTGTTGAGCAACATGGTCCCCATCATGGCCGTGTTGAATAAAGTATAAAGTAATTATATATTCATTTAACTTCAAAATAAATTAATTTCCACGTAACCTACATAGCTAGCATGGCCTTAGAGAAATTTAAGAAATAGGATTAAGAGAATTAAGAGAATAATATTGATCTTAGATTAAGTACTGAGAAGAATTTGTTGATTGAACAGATTTCAACTTAACTTACGTCCAAGACCGAGAAGTGCATAAGGTTAGGATTCAAGGTATGTGTAACTAGTGTGCTGTTATGTATTTGCTTAAGTTAGTATATGTGCTGAAATTGATTAAGTTGAATGATTTGGTTTAAGTGTTTAAGTTATATGTTATATGTGCTTGGCTCAACTTAGGGGCCCATAGTGGCAGATCCTTAAGGAGCACCCTAATAATCTTTGTATGACGTTATCCCTAGTAGAGTCGTACTTAGAAATGATCTGGGCTAAATGTTGGTTAAGAGGTTAAGTGGATATGGGTGTAGGGCCCGTAGTGAGAGTTCCCATTACCAGGTTAAAGTGTATCAGAGTTGACTCAGAGCCTTAACGTGTCCTTGTAAGATAAGGATATGTGGCGGGCAATAGCGTGGCTTGGGGTTTCAAGGCATTACAAACACTGTAAAAATTATTTTGCATTTCAGATATTACAAATTTTCATCATAATAATTTTATTATAATTTTCAAATATATATATATAATTTTCAAAATAATAATTATAAAAAAATTACCTGTTATTTATCATTTTCATTTTAATTGTAATTTTAATTTCAATTTCAATTTCAATTTTCGTTTGATTATTTCCAAACTAATTTTCTTTCAAATATTTGTTCGAAATTATTTTTTAATTACATTTTTTCCCTAAATTTTCATATAATATTGCAACAATTATTCCATATTTTACATATTTCACATTCTTTATAGTAGTCAATCGCCTTTCTAATACAAAAATTAATATTATATGTTACGCATGTAACATCTATATAAATAATATTTAATAAATTATAATACAACGATACCGAGTAATCTTGTCTATAAAATATACAATCATATTAATATTTTTCTAAAATCTTACGTCAAATACAAACACAGATAAAAAAACTTCAACTTTTCTAAAAAAGAAAAAAAAAATACTACAACTAAGATTAGCTGTTCGGAAATACTTAGATTTGAGCAAATTTTTCTTTCCTCTACAAAATCACTCCTTCTTTTTCCTCTTTCCTACATGCAAATGAGAGAAAAATGAGATATGAGTTAATGGGTATTTTTTGTGTGTTTTATATTTATATTTTTAAGTTTTTATACTGTTATCATGTGTTTATAAATCAATTGTGAGTGTAAATCGATAAAAAATTGAACAATGAAGAGGGGGTAGTAGTTGTACAGAAGGCATAGACCATGTTTGCACCTTCATCCTAATTTTTTTTTAACACTATAGTCGCATATGGGATTCACGACTTCAAAACCTATTTTAGTAATATGTTTTATGGGGTAAAATATTTATTTAATTAAAAAAAATATTTAAGTATGTTACCCAATTTCGAGTTCAAAATCAAATGAAGAATGAAAGATTTTAGTAATATAAAAAGGAAATAAACATTATTATAAGTGTTGCAAATAGAAAGTATTGATATATAGTTATTATAATTCCGTTCAATGTTGCTAATATAATACATGCCATATCAACATCCACTTTGATGTTTCACATACCACATTAGTAACATAGAACAAATATTTCCTATTTAAACCACTTTTAATAAAGCTAATTTTCTTTTTATACCATAATACAAATATTTGTCCTCTCTCTCATATAAATTAACCCCATCTTTATTTTATATAATTGGTTCTATCTTAATCGATGAAGCACATCTTATTAGTTAATACTATATACTACCATAATAAAACAATTAATCACTGCCTACGTTCCCTAATGGACAAACTAATTTGTCTATAATTGACCGCTTCATGGACAAGGTTGAACAGTTCATGTCAAGATTTTATTAGCATACCTAACCGTTGAACCTTGAGCTTCAACAACATTTTTAAGATGTCAATATATTACTGGTACAATAAGACACATAATGTTTTCAATCTTTACTGTCGAATGGATCACAACAAGCATTATTAACACACAAGTAGTCTATGTTCAAGGAGGAACAACTAGTTTATAAGAAAAGAAACATTTTCTTAAACCGATTGAAATTATGAACCCTCTTCCCCCCAAATTATCATGTATTAAATGATCGAGGGTTCAGAATGTAATTTTCTTAAACCGATTGATGATTGGAAAGTAATAGAAATTGATTTGATATTTATAATCAAATTAGACTTGAATTGGTTGAATTTTGGTATGTTTTTATATGTTGGACGTTTCTGAGCTTTCTATGCTGGTTTTGAATGTTTAATTTGTTCAAAATGTGAGTTCAAATGATGATTAGGAATTAGAAATGGTTAGGAACAAATTGATTTTGGTTTGAGTTAATTTAGAGTTGAAATAATCAAGTTATAATAATTTGTAATAAAGTTTGTTCCTAGGCTGTTTCTGCATTTTTTTTAAAGGTTTACATTGTTCAAATTATGATTTTTGATGATCACTTAAATAGAGGAAGTAATTAGGAATAATTTAGCTTTGGTTTGATCTAATTCAAAGTTAAAATGAAGAAGTTATGAACAATTTAAGTTAACATGTTTTTCGAAAGTATTAATTTCAATAAATTAGTATGTTCTAGATGATCTAATAGAAGTTGCATGATGATTTTTTATGATATTCAATGTTGAAAATTTAATGAAGTGCATTCTTGATTTGACTCTTGTAATTTGGTGATATGAAATGATAAATTGTTGGTTTGATATGTTAATTAAGCTATTTGGAGAATGTTGAGAGAAATTAATGAAATGGGTTTAGCATGTTGTGGCTGAGACATGGAAGATTAAATGGGTATTTGGAATCCTTAAAAATGTCACTTTGATGGTCTTGAATGATTTGTAATCGATAAAAATTGATTTAGATTAATGAAACGAAGGTTAAGAATGAAATGATAGTGATTGGAATAAATTTGGGTATAAATTGAGTTGTATGGAAGTGCTAGATGTTCTAGGGATTAATTTCACATTTTTGATTGCTAAATTGATCTGAAAATAAAGTTAAAATGTTAATTTGATGATAGAAAGATGTTTGAAAAGATTTGATTTTGGTTTGAGTTAATTAGGAACTAAAATGGATTAGTTATGGAAATTCGAATGAAAATTTATAACTGGAAAGCTGCTATATTTTTGGAGGGTTTAATGAGCTCAAATTGAGTAGTTGAATGATGAAATAGGTAAAGTAAGGGGTTAGGATTCATTTGGCTTTGGTTTGATTCAATTTGAATCTAAAATGAATAAGTTATGTGCGATTTTGTAAAACATGCCTAAGAAAGTATTTTTATAGAAAGATTCAATATGTTCATGATGATTAATGGAACTTTCAATTTGATTTGAATGTGGATTCAATGCTGGAAATTAAATATGGAAATTTAGTGATTATTGTTCATGTTTTTGCATGATTTCATTTGCAATGACAAGTGTTATAGATTTAAGTATTATTATTGCCTATTAATTTTTCAAATTGAGTTTTGAATATTCTTGAGTATATTCAAGTGTTCTTCATAGAGATTTAACTTATTCTTCATAAACTACAAGTTTGATCAAATCATTTATTCAAAATATCAAAAAATGCGTTTTTATATGAAAATTGAGTTAATGATACTTTCATGTATAATTTAACTTCAAGAGTTAAATTTTACAAACCATTTCATCAAAATCAATACATTTATTTGAAAATGCAATCAAAGATTTGGATCAAAGTTGTTATGAAGATGAGCTTGATCTTTATGAGGGTAGCTATGAGTACGAAAAGATGTTTATGATAAGTAATGACTTAAAAAATGACTCATGGATCTTAGTTGGTAATTAGTGTTAAATAACGGTAAATGAACCTAAAATATAAAAAATAAAAAAAATAATAATATAGGCCTAATAATAAATAAATTAATAAATAAAATTTAGGAAATGAATAGGCATCTCCTTAAGTGAATTGAAACAGTCTAAAACTAGCCTGATTAGATTGAATCGGTTTGTGTCTTAAACCAAAAACCCTTAAACCAATTCACACACATAAAATTAAATAATTAATAACCAAGCAACAAAAATATTATAATAAATTAGTTTAGGATTGAATCCCATTAAAAGATGAATTGAATCTAATTACCTCAAATTGGTTTAATCTTATCCTAATTAATTCATTACCTTTGAACCAGTTTAATTAACCAAATTGATTCACTAATCAATTCATGAAATTGGAATCTCTTAATAATTGGCTAAGATAGTGGGCCTATTTAGTACTACTAAATGGATTCACTAGCCTAAAGGATTTACACTTAGTTGAGCACTAAGTTAAGCCTATTAATTCTAAATGGTCAATTAGCACCAATTGGATTGATAAGTACACTAAGTACACTTAATTGAATTAAATTGAATTTATGCCAATACTAATTAATGATAATTGTGTTCTTCATGGCATATGATTCTCTAATTGAGTTGGAATACTTCTAATCGATGTTCCACTAATAACTCTTGGTTTCCAAGAACGGAGTAGTTTGCTCGCTACATACTAGAATTAGGACAATTAAAATGAATTAATACTTAAACTTTGCTTAAAGTACCTGTATTACTGCTTGTGCGTGGTAATTTGATCTAAAGGGTGGCAAAGATAGAGGTTATATGCACTTAGGCCACAAAGATAGTGCAACAAGTTGTTGATAGTGTTAGTATTTGCATGAAGCAGCAAAGGGAGCGAAGAGAAGTTAACTAGCAGCTATATAGGGCATAGGTCTTGTATAAGATGGTAAGAATGGACTGTGACTATGGTAGCAAGTTTAACGTTTAGAGTGAACATGCAGATAAGATTGCTTATATGTTAGATATAGTTTAAGATATGGTTTTAGTCTTGCTAGCTGGATATGCCATGACAGTTCCTTAAAACCTATTGACTAGGGACAAACCCCTTTCATTCCTCAGAGTGTTCGAATTCATAAGTACTCTTATGTTGCATGTTTCACTTTAAATTAAATATCTAAATAAATCCTTGTTGTTGCATTGGAATAGGTACGCATGACATGCGAGTATGTGTTTATGACTGTCGAGTCTAATTTTAAAATTTTATATTATATTCCTAATCCGATTCATATTAGATCCTATGTTCATCCAATATAAATCCTCGACTGAACTAGGAAGATTTTATTAATTTGGAGTCGCCACTCAACTGAGGTTGGGAAAAATTATGGAATTAGAACTAATTAAGCGGATTAATTATAATTTAGATAGCTAATTGACAAAATCTTCTCTTTTATTTTTATAAATGAAAAAGAAGAAAGGAAAACTAGAGATTTTTGACTCGGAGGCTGTCCTATTAAAATTCTAAAGTTACCACCTTATCATTTTGAAATCTAAGTTATGTTATGATATCTTTGTTCCTTGTAAAAAAGAAGATGTTAAAAATTACAATAATGACGATTTGGAAGATGATTTTTTTATTCTTTTTATAGTTGCCCCATAAAGGTGTTTACGTACCCGCTATTCGAGATCAAACAAGACGTAGTTCTCTTTTTATAAAACTTTAGTGGATTAGTTTAAGTTTTAATTATGAAAACACCTAGGGTTTACGTTTGTTATCATTTTTAAGATTTTAAAAGAAATTCTAAACTTAAAATTTAATATTTTTCTTTTCAGAAAAACTTTAATTTAAGGAATTCCAATTTTGGATTTATTCTAAAAAAAAAGGAATTTTCTAAGTGATAAAATAATTCATTATTTATTAATTTACCTTTATTTAATCCTAATTTTCATTATTATTTTTTATTTTTTATTATTTTTTATATTATATTAGACATTTATTTATTTATCAAAAATCTAAAACCTAATTAAAAAAAAACTCTTTTTTTTTTCAAATTATTAAAAAAATTTCTTTATTTCTAATAAAATAACTAAATAAATGGATAATTAAAGTAAATAAATACAAATGAATAAAATAAATAAATAAATAAAATAAACTAACCTGGATGTGGATCATGGGTCGGATCGATCGGGTCAGGTCATAGCGGTTGGAGGATCCTCGTCAACGGTGTTCCGATGGCTTTCGAAAGCAGTTGAGGGCTGCTTCTAAGCTTTTTGAGGGTAGCTAATCCAACTATCGTGGTGGATTTCTTCAAAAACTCCTCTAAGTGGTAGTTCATAACTTGGTCGGCGGTCGTGCTAAAAGGAACTCCAGTGGGCTTCAAAACCTCTGATTTTTCACTCTTTTCTCACTTTTGATATGTGATTTGACTTCCCCCTATCGTGCTCTATTTATAGGTATCAGAAATCAAGTTGGATAAGCTTGGATTTCCCTTCGATAGGCTCGAATTGTATCTACGGTTAAAACCCATCCCTGATTTGCTCTAGATTAGTGTAAATATTTGATTTTGTTATAATTTGTGTTAATTGGATGATGTTTATCTTATTTTTGTTAAAGATTTGTTAGATTTGTGCAAAAAAATTGTATCAAAAGGCAAGATTTCGTTTTTCTCCTACGGTCGGCGATCATTTCAGATGGAGGTTGAAGATGATCACGCGTCCGGCGCATGCACTCCCTTTGTCCAATCAAAAGCTAACACGTGTTCTGGGTGAGAAAAAAAATTGCAAAACGCAGCTAAGGTCGAAGCCTGGACCAATAGGGCTAACCCATTTCTCGATTTTATTTTACACGAATATTATACATAAGCATAGCAAGTTTTATTTATTTTATATTATTTTGAAATTCTAAAAATTTATAAAAATTATTTAACCTCTTTTATTATTGTTTCTACCATTATTTCCCAAATTTGGTATATTTTTCCTACTTAGTATTATTTTTCAATATTTTCCCTTTATTTTTGCTAAATAGAAGAAAAAATAAAATAAATGAAAAATTGAAAAATTGAACATTATTTATTATTAAAGGGAAAAAATGGGGTGTTTAGAATGACTATTCTACAATTAATTCTAGTGGCTCATTCCTTATTTTCTTTTTCTAGTGTTGATAGTATGTGAATTGATCATAGATCCACAAAGTGCTTTGGTGTTAGCTATTATATTCTTTTGATATAAAATGACTTCACAAATTCTTTAAACATAGAATTTTATGAACTTTTATGAACATAGAATTTTATGAACTTTAAAACTTTATGAATTTTTCTAAAATATTATCAAATGGTGAAGTGCTTTCAAATGCTTTACTTTTCTTTTATTTTTTTATGGTTGATGATCATAATCACTCAAGTTTAAAAATCCCTTTCTATGACTCTCTGTTACGATCAAATAGGCAAGTGCACCTATTGATTGTAATAGTATAGCACTATGTTCGGGTATCGTATCCTCAGGGATCGGCAAGTACCGGTAATAACTCTAAACCTACTATTTAACCGCACAAAATTGAGAGGTTTAGTTTTAAATTTTAAATACTTAACAAATCCTATAGCAATTAAAAATAACACAATAACTTGATTACTAAATCTGATAACTAAGAACATATCCTACCCTTACTACTCCTCTAATTGTCATATAACTTCACCCTTTCGATAAACTAGTTAACAAACAATAGTTATCTCTAAACCGCGGAGTATCTAACACTAAACTAATGTTCTTTCTAGATTCATTAGCTCCTAATCCCAATCGCTTTGATAAAGATCCCTCTTATATCAAAACCGATTAGAATTGCATTAACACTCTTGAACCCTCAATTAGATCAAATTATCTAAATTAATCTAATACGGAAAATTCACGTTCTCTATCCCTAGATTACATACAAATTCCTTTATTCATGCATGATCTATTCAAACAAGAGATTTTCCAATCAACTTCTAAGAAATTAATGCAAATTCAATGCTAGCCATACATCAAATTAGCAACACTACATAAACAACATGAATAAATTCAGAGAATTCTACTATTCACTAACTATGCAATCAATCCAATATTACATGACAACTAGAATTCGTAAGGTTCGGATATGAAATAAACTAGCCACTCAT
Source organism: Laguncularia racemosa (assembly GCA_037954665.1). NCBI lineage: Eukaryota > Viridiplantae > Streptophyta > Magnoliopsida > Myrtales > Combretaceae > Laguncularia > Laguncularia racemosa. The sequence continues at coordinate 4,200,319 of JBBMOL010000035.1, forward strand.
AATTTTCAAGATACAATTCAATAAAGATGAAGAACCCGTGTGCATAAACACTTCACAAGATAAGGATGAATCCGTTGAAGTTGCTTTTCCTTCCGTGAGCTTTTTCCCGTCTTCCTCTCTTCTCTCGTGGTTCTCCTCTATTTTCTTTCCTCCCTTGCTTTTCTTTCTTTTCTTTTTTTCTTTTCTTTTCGTGTCCCTCCCTTTCCGCTTCAGGTGTCCTTTCCTTTTCTCCACTCTGCCCTTTGACTTTCCTCCTTCTTCCTGTCCCAAGATACCAAAATCTTGGAAGAAACTTGTAAAACGCGGAGTTGCATCAACTACACGGCTGTCATATACGGCCGTGTATCATGGCCGTGTATCTTTCTGTAGACAATTCCAACTCAACACACAGCCGTGTATTATAGTCATGTAACCTTCTGTAAGTGTATTAAATACAATACATGGCCGTGCCCTTATGATACACGCTCGTGTATCTCTCCTGCTGCACTTTTGGACACTTTTCTTCATGTAATCCGCTCCAACTCTTGCACATGTTGATCATTCTTCCTTGATAGGTCCTTTAGTTTCCTGAAACTCAAATAGTTCTCCTTTAAGTACCAAAGTCTTTTAAAACATAATCAACTTACTTCAAAAGCAACTCAAACCCATACAAAAGATAAGTGTTAATTTATTCTTATCGTGGTGCTATTAATGTTTGTTGGAAGCTAATTTTTAAGTAGGCCTCGCTTTTCGGAGCTGCTCCCAGCTCATTTCAAGAAATAAAATTAGTTTTAAAACTCATTTTTTGTGTAGTAAGTGTTAGCATATTTTACTTAAGTGAATTATATGGAGGGCTGCCGTTACCCTTAAGATTTCAGAGCATGACAAGGATGCTATAAAGAGTGAGTATGAAATAAAAGCAAAATGAATGATATATTTACTTCTTCTTCTTTTTTTGTGAAAGTTCCATGCCCAAGACCAAACTCCTCCATCAATGGAGTTGTGCAAATGAGTTGGATCAAATGGGACAACTTGTTTAATCCACTAAAATGACGAGTTAAGGTTGTAAATTTTAACTAGTTTTAAAAATACGTTGTTTGATCCACTATATTTAATCTGCAAGTTTAGAGTGAACTAACCTATCACGAGCAAGGAAAAGAGACACTTTAAACTAATGTATAATCTAATATAAAACCTTCTTTTTCTCATTTCTTTTGTAATTTGGTGTCTCTACCTCTTTCAATTTCCTCACTACTCTTTACTCACACGTATACTATCACAAGCTACTTGCTACCCACTACTCACTAGTTGTAAACTAACTCACTTAGTCAAATGATTATGTGATTGTAAATAAGCATTTTGAATGGTTGATACTGTTCATCTTTTATATAAATATATTCATTGCACGCTTGGACTACAAAGTCGATTAATGCTATCAATCATTTTCATTCAAGGGTTTAGATTGAATTATGATTTTAGTTTACTAAACTGAACACTATTGCAAAGCAAAATGGTGTCTTTTTCGCTTTCCACTTTATTAAGCTTGAAGCCAGACAAATAAATAAAGTCTTGAGCTTTAGTCACTAAGTTTTTTTCTTTCTTTTTTGACTACGTGTGTATCTTAACTTTTTATTATCATTAATACTTTTACTTTTTCTAAGAGGAACATTATGCTTTAGGTACCCAATACATGGATTTAATTTATCGAATAAAGAATAATTTTGTTTTTAGATTGTTTCATTATCCCAATGTTTTAGTTCCTTTGTTTCTTAGTAAAAGGGTTTTCCAATAGTAGCTCTATTATCAATTGTTTTTTAGATTTACAGTACCACAAGCTAAGTTTTCAATTTCTTGCCCCAAAAATATTTCTTATTTAATTTGTTAAGTTGAAAAGATGCTTGTTAATGGTCTTTAAGATTTCAATGGGTATCGTGGTCATTTACACCTTACCAAAGATAAATTATAGCTCACATTAGTATCTCTAGTATATCAATGGGTATCATGGTTTCTTTAATAAATATAAAACGAGCTATAGTAATCTAGCTCACATGTGTAACTAATAAATAATTTAATAGCTAATTTACATACTTATACACTTCTTGTTAACTAATATTTTGTCACTAGTTTCTTTTTTCACACAATTATTCATGAATTAATCTTATGTTTTCGTTTGTTGGATGACTTTGTTTATCTCGTATATATTTTAAGTTATGAGTAATATAAGTTTAAGTAAGGCGGGACTTGAACTATGCTTCTATTTAAAACTATGTCAACTTTCAATTGATAATTGAAATTGTCCATGTTTTCTCCCATTTGTAACCCATTTTATTTTATACATTTTCAATTGAAAAATAACGATTAATGTCAACAGGTTTATTTTATAATATTAAGTTTTTGCAATAGAAATATTTTAGTAGACTGATGAATTAACCTACATAACCCATTAAAATGTATACATAGGTTAGATTAGACTATTTAACTCACTAACCCATGGTAGGATAGATTGGGCCTATACTCAACCCCTTTATTAAGTGATGGCAACAAGCTAGCCCATTTAACCCACAAGTTTAGAGCAAATTGGGACAAGTTGACCTGTTTAACCTACTTACACAACTTTAACTACCAACCTTAACCTTAGCCACCAATATTGACCCCAAACCTAACAACCAGTCTAGGAGAGAAAGGAACTACAGGGAGCTAGTTTGTATCAAACAAGGATAAGAACACCATAAGTATGCTAAGGCAAATCCAGGTTCATATACAAGTCCAAATGTTTTCTATCAATGCCAACTATGCTTCACTTGCTAGTAAATCAATGGTGGGTCAGTGATTACATCTATGTATAGTTGTCCATGTAGCTTAGCTTAGTGGTGATTAATCATTAAGAAGTGGGATATAGTTGAATAAGTCATCTTTCCATACTCTAGGTGCGCAAGCATGACACAAAAGGCATACCTAATGGTAATACAATATTCCTATTACACTTTTCAAGTAATTAACTAAGTATTGCCATTACTTAGCTAATCTAACTAGAATTGGATTTAATCTTAACCATATAAAGATCGGGGTGAGTATTAAGACCATGGTGTCCTAGTCTACACATCTGACATTGTAAGACTTAAGGATCCTAGATTCTATTTGGGGTTATCACATCCTATTATGATAGCTAGACTTTATAAGTCAACAAGTGGTAATGCCCTTATGTAGAAAGCATCACACTTTCTATGATAGCTAATTACTCTATACTCAAGTTATTTCTACTATTCCCTAGAACTAGCTAAACTTCCACATTCACACACTATACAATATCCACAAATCAAATATAATAATGGATTCATCAAATTCTGCACAACTCTAATATATTAATTGGCACAAACTCCTCATATCCATAGCAAATATAACATTTAATATGAGATTCATGAATGTAGGCATACAAATAGCAATATACATAGTAGATAATGAGCTTAGAGAGAGAACTTAAGGTCATTCATAGTTAGCATTGAAAACCCATTAAAAAAGTGCTCAAAATTTACTATGTTCATGCTTAAATCTATACCCAAAGTTTCAAAATCACTAGAACCTACTAAAAATCTAAGCTAGCATGTTATAGATACTAAAAATTATAAAGAAAAATCAAATCTAAACAAAGCAAATGAAAATACAAAGGAAAGTAAAGAAGTCTACATTTTCAAAACCCCAAAACTATTTCAAATGGTCTACTACTGCAACTGGAGAAAAAAAGGATACCTTTTATAATTTACACCTACTGGTTGGACTGTACAAGTGCTACTATCTAGACAGTGGACACTTGTCATGCTCTGGTCTCTTAGGTTTTAATGAAATGACTCATTTCAGCTAAAATGTTAATTAGGATTTTGTGGCATTGGCTTGATAGTATTGGTGACGTTATTGTTGATAGTGAAATGCCATTTTTATAACATTTTGACCTTAAATGATTGATGTGCTCAAAACCAAGCCCAAGAACATGCAAATGAATCAAAGAAACAACCTCAACTCACACGTATAAACCAATTCAATTGGACTATGAAATTGTGTGAACCTTAATGAAGATTTGATGAAATCTGAAGGTTCAAAGATGCAATCAACAAACCAACAATGATAGACTTCTCCAATTAACAATAATTACAAGTGAAATCCACGTGAAATACACCAAGATGACAAGATCCAATGCCGTGATTCTCCTCTTCCAACAATGACAATTTACGTCATAAAATGATTCAAAAATTGATGATGATAACAAATGCTAAAACCATTCAATCTTATAACATGATAATTGATTACAAATGCAATCAAAGTTTGACCAAGAACATCCAATTCAACCTTAGATATGACTCACTAGTGATGAAAAGGAAACACAACAAAGAAGGAATTGATATTACTCACAATTTTCCTTTGTTGCACTCGCCACAATTTCAACTCTTGGAAATTGAAATTGATAAGAGAAAATGGAACTAGGGAAACCCTAAGCCCTCTCACAAAAATGTGATGTTAATTCTAAAAATTTTGGCCTCCCTTAAACCCTACTATAAGCAAGTATTTATACTTGCTACCCTTAGGGTTAGAAAATGGACAAAAATTACAACTATGTCACTTTTAAGGTAGCCGGTTCTAAATGGAAATTACAATAAAAAAGTAAAAGTGTCCCAAAGAAAATACAACATAAAATAGTCCATAGAACAATTACAAAGTACAAAAATATCATAAATCTTCATGAGCCAATGCTTTGGAATGGATACAATCGCAGCGGGTCTTTGATTGTAAATCTAAAAATGTCCCATGGCCATCAACTAGTGTAAGACATATTGGCATCCTATGGAGAATTATTATTGTACCTATAAGATTATTTCTCAAATATTTATTAGATAAAAAGATATGAAGTAAAAATATAAATGATTTGGACCATCAGCCAAATCTAGTTCTGAAGATATAGGCGGTGTCGAAAAACTTCTCATCAATGATAGTATCAATATGGTAGAGATTTGGCATTGCCGTTCGAGTGGCTTCATTCATACTATCTAATTAGTGGGCTGGCTTCACTTTATAGCACTAGACCTACAAAAGTAGATGAAATTCCTTAAGTATTTGCTTTGAAATACTAAGTAGTTGTGCTAGACTTGACAAAAATTGACTGTTTACTTCCATTGATTAATTATATGTGATTTATACATTAAATCAAGTGTAATTTTACTTGTTTTAGCTTGAATAACATATAATTTATGGAGAATTAGGTAAGATAAATGTATAGTTTTACACACTTATCACCTAATGAGTTGGTAAAAGTGACCATAAAGGCGAACATAGGTAGTTTAAGTAAGTTCACATAAAGGTTGTGGAGCTAAATTTGCATTCAGTGGTTATGGCTCCCCAAAATTGTAGGGTATATTTAATAAGATAATGTAAGGTTCAAAAACTCATATTAAATTCATAATTTGTAAGTAAACTTCAAACTCTTACAATATGTCATTTTACTTCTTAAACTATATAATCTCCAAGCATGATTATAAAAGCTCTAGAAACTTGTTATTCTTATTCTGTATGGATTTACCCATAAATCACCAACTTTGCTATCGTTACTCCCTTCCTAGTCTAGAAGTCTAAGCCAAACAAATACCTAAAAGTTTAAAATCCCAAATGGGTGAATCATATAACTCAATACAAGCTAATACGCAATATGTAATACTTTCTTATAGGCTTATGATTTATTAAATGAAACAAATAACCATTTCCTTTAATATATTCAATTAAGTTTACATAACCATCACAATTTTAGCATTTAGAATTCGAAACATTTAGATTCAACCGCCAAACATCATTGAATCATAGCTTGGTGTCCATAATCAAACTCTTAAAAATTAAACCAAAGCCTAAAATCTATCAAACATATAATAATTTGAACCACAACTTTGTATCTACCAAAATTATATAATCAATAAACTTAGACCACAACTTAATACCTACTAATAACATACAATTAATAAACATAGACTCTAACTTGGTATCTACCAATAATATAAAACAACTTAAACCTTAACTTTGTATTCATCAATTATCCCATAACTGAAATCTTCAAAATAGTAAGTTTATCACCCTTAGCCAAACATTAGTGATCAAGTCAATTACAATGATCTAATCTACATCTCATTCCACTAAATAGCACCTCTATTATAACATCACCCCCTTTCACCAACCATATCAAACATGACTCCCTCTATCAATGACCTACTAAATCACTATAGTGAACTTAGTGCTTATAACTACCTACTCTTAAGATGTACAATGCATTATATGCTTGTTCATAGCAATACACAAATCATGGCATAACAATTATTTAAGTCAAATACTCATTATTTAACTTTTTACTACCCTAACATGCAGTATCAACAAATGATAGTAACCAATAGTTATAATGCATTCAAAGAATTAATAGCTTTAAATATTAGTATCTACACCTATAATCTAATATGTACAAATTTATTCAAATCCATTTATGATTAACAATTTAAATCCAAATTTAAGCTTCTTGCTTAATCTTTTTACTAAAACCTATTGGATTCAAGAATGAATCCTCTCAATTTTCATCTCCTCAATTTTCCTTAATTTACAAATTAATGTTTGAGATTGGTTTGAAATTTGAACAAATTAATGATATCATTATGGCGTCATCAGTTTCTTTGTAATTTATAATATCTTAGGGGAATAAATTGAGGAAAATTGAAAAGATCTAAATCCATTAGATTCAACATATCTCCACCAATATACTCAAAACCACTCCTAAGATCACCATTAGATAGCTTATCATAAAAATTTGGTCTAAGAATAGGGGGTAATTGACCATGGGTCGATCAACTTAAGGTTAGTCAACCAAGGGCCAATCCACCATTCTATAATGCTAGCTTCCTCCTTCTTCTCAGTTTTAATATAGTTGATTATGGGCTCTTAAGATCGACCTTAACTTTTTTTTTTTTTTTTTGGGGGGGGGGGGGGGGGAAGAAAAGGAAAAGAAAAAACACCATTCTATATTATTGAATTAGTTCTTATGTGTTCTTTATCTCTAATACACCTAATTCCATATATCATTACCACCTATTGATATTGATCATTCTAATACATAAACACTTGTTCATTATATTCATAACTTGATTCTATTAATCTTTTTTCAATCTCAACATTAATCAAACTTAGGCTTTTTAACATTAATCATATTCTTAAAGATACAACGTTGATGGAAAGGGGTTTCCATGAATGGTTCTTTTGAGACATAAAATTTTCTATGCAAAAGAAATAATTAGAAATCTACTAATTAATATTCTAATAGGGTAAAAGAAAGGAATTGGTGTAGAATCTTACCATTTTGTCAATAACCTAGAAATTCCTTATTATTCTTCTCTTTGAACACATAATAAGAGAGTTTTATGTTAGAACAATTATCGATTTCCAATTTATGATGTTATGGAATGGAAACTTATAAATATTTTACATTTATGTGGTGAAATGTACATTATCATCTTAAATTTCTACATGAGAGCAAGAGGAAAGCAACTACAACATCTTTATAGAAAAGGAGGCGATGACAGGTTAAAGAGGGAGAGGTGGTGACATTCTAAGTAAGAGAGATGGAGATGGGAGTGAATGTTTTCTTGTTATTAGGAGTGAGAGCCTAAAATAAAAGGAGAAGAGTTTCAATATTTATATTAAGGAGGAAACTTAAGGATACATTTATTGCCCTTACTTTTAAATGAATTATCAAGGCATTTCAATAGTGCATCAAATTTACGTATGATGGGGTTGTGTGTGTATGCATAAATGTGCTTAATTTAGGTATGGAAGTGAGTCTAGCTAGTGAGTGGTGGGCTAAATGGAAATGTTCCTTATCACATAGTGACTATGCAACTCAATTATGGAGTTGTGGTGTCAAAATGGTAGTGAAGGGAAGGGACCATGAATAGCTATTCCTTTTATCCTAGTAAGAAATAAATATCCCTTACTTTATAGTATTTTTTTTTTCACTTTTTTGAATGGCTAGTCTACAAACTGGTTACGATAATGGTCCTTAAATGTTGGCAAAAAAAAAAAGGTCCTTCAATGGGGGAATAAAGGGGAAGTTGAAACCATTCTTCATTTACATTACCATTTAAATGCATTATAATGTTAATATTTGGAATGTAACTAGGTTGGGTATGGAGTGGGTTCATTGAAACTTGAACCTAACTTAGCAATATAATGCACATCCTAAAACCTGCCTCAACCTGATAGGGTTTCTTATTGTTACCCTAAACTTGCCCTAGTTGAGAAATGAAGAACTGATGACCCGACCCGATCCTGACTCAACAGGTGATTAAATCTTTTTTTTTCTTCAATTTTTTTATAAAATATATAATCAATATTATAAGCATAAAATTTTTATTTTTAAACCTTAACAAATATTTAGAAATCAAAATTTTTTTTCTAAGAGGGTTGTTTTGATTTTATTTATTTATTTACTAGGTTACTTGGACTCTCTCTTTATTCTATCACTTGAAATTAAAACCACAACTTTTGAAGAAGGTAATGCAGTGCAAACACTGTAATAGCTTTGGGAAGTAAAATCTATAGATACATGAGGTATGCATTACTGTTACTAAAATTTGAAATTTAGAATGGCTTTATTCCAGCCTTGGTGGGAAATTGCAAAAATTTATAAATATAAAAATAATAAAATAAAATATACTCATTAAAAATTATAATATTAATTTATTATTTTTAAAAATTATTATTTTTATCAGGTTGGGTTTTTCTATCAAGTTTTTCCTAAATCTCATAACCTGACCCTAAACCTTATCAAGTTTCATTCCATGTCCCAAAACTTGACCTTAAACCCTATTGGATCAAACCATATAGGGTTTTTATCAGATCGATCGATCAATGACCTTATTATAACTCACCTCGGTTGCATTTCTAGTTAATATCGATCAAATTATTTTGCTATTTTTCAAAGATAAATCTAGATGTTATATAAAATTTGAAGCAAAATTTGAGCATTAATAAAAATGAAAATAAGTCATAAGAGGAAGTTTATCAAACTGATTAACAAAGGGCATTTTAGTCATATCAAAGTAGAAATTAGTTGAGTGAAGTTCTTACTTTTCTTTTCTTTTTTTTTTTTACCCTATTTCACTTTTATGTCCATTTCATATTTTGTGATGTTTCATTTATTTATTAATTTGGACCTCATTCCATTTGGGAATTATATGTAAGCGTTTAAGTTTTATTTTAGAATAGTATTAAGAATTTTGATATTAGTATATGATTGACCCTCATGTCATGTTTAGTATGTGGGAATAGACTTAGAATGGAATCCCAATTCCGGATTTCATTTTCTTTCCCATGTTTAGAAGAGTTTTCAAAAGGTGGAATTGTGATTTTTTGGAATTGGTGATTCTGGCTTCAGGGGAGAATTTGATTCTACTTTTAAAAAGGTGGAATCACAATTCTATTTCACCTCCATTAATAATCATTAATTAAAATTATTTGTTTAAATTTAATCTAATTATAACATCTAACAATTAAGGGCATTTTTGATAAATACTACTACATGTGCATTCAATTTCATGAATTTTTTCAAATATAAGAATGGATTTATTATTCTAGTCCTAATTCCATTCCATTTCATTTAAATCCATCCATTCGATTTCATTCCAAACCATTTCCATAGACCAAATGTAACATTAGAGTTCTATAGTAACTTTAGAGACTTTTTTAGTGGTAAATTTGTAAGATCACTATAAGCAAGATTATAATATTCCTAGGCAATTTTTTATGTGTACTCTTTTGTGATTTATATTATATTGTTGCTCCTTTTTTACCCATTGTTTTTTTTTTCCTAACCTTAACTAGATGTTTTTCTAATGTGTTTAGTTCTCTCATATCTCTTTCTTTATTTGCTTATCTTGTGTGATCTTATCTTAACTATCTTCCACAATATACCTTAACAAATTCATATCAAAGCTTGATTCATGTGTTTTATGATTTCTTTGACTTTAAATAATTGGTGTCAAAGTGAAAATTGTTCCCCTAGATTCTCTTGCCCTAAGCAATATCACTAAGCAATTGTGCTAGATCTTTCTCATATGCCTCATTGGTCGTATAATGAGTCTTTTTGGTGGCTAAAGTGAAATTTGGCTAATACATCTCTTCATAGTGGTGCTTAATAGATCATGTTACAATGGTTCACCAAATTTTTCTATCAAGCACATCATGCTTATGCTTGTGCTCATATTAGTGCACATGCTAGTGCTAGACCATTTTAATTTGGTGCCTATGCTAAGTTTCACACTAGTGTCAAGTTAACCTTTCTAGTCACATGTCGATTTATGAAATTGGTGTATCCATCATGCTATAATAATTTCAATTTTAAATTTCATTATTTAATTATGATTTGAAACATACAAGACATTTAATAATTTTGAATTGAGAGAGAGTCGCCATAAAAAAATTGCAAATTTAGTGAATTCGTGATGAGTTTTCATGCATATTAAAAAATGTATACGGTTAAGTATCAAATTTAATCACATGGCTAAAAAAAAAAGCTCATAAAGAAAAAATGTGAGTAGAGCCACGGTAATTGTTGATAACTATTAACTTTACCAAATCTTAACTCAATTTTATGCCATGCCCATATATGTGTGTGTGTGATATTGATATAAAAATGCTTGCATTTGTAAAACAAATGGATAAACTAACTTGAGTGCAAGAACATGTGGAAAAACCTTTGAAATGCCAAATGTGGAACCAATTGAGGGTCTTCTTTTGAATCATGTCTCATATGATTTGAAAATAGATGATCTAGAAATAAAGTATTTCTAAAGGACTTTATTAGGAAAATGTTCTTTAAGATCCCAATGAAGTCTTTGTTCAGGAAAAAGATGAAGAATTGAAGGCTTTATTCTAGAGAAGCCAACTGAGGAGAGAGAATTGTCCCAATGAAACTTGTTTGGATTTCATCCAACAGAAGATTCCATTTGAAATATCCTAATTTCATTAATTTTCATAAATTAAAATTAAGAGAATTAATTAAAGACAATTTAAGAGTCAAATTAAAACTCTAGAAATTAAATTACTAATTTAACGTCACATTAGTAATTGGATGTAGGGGCAAATAGGTAGTTGATAGGGCCTAGACATTTATTGAGATGAATTACATCAATTACCCTCATACTTAAATTAGTGAGCAAGGGTAATTAAGTAAATTGGAGTTTAACTAATCTAGAAGCTTAATTGGGCATGTGATTAAGAGTAGATTAGTTTAGAAATTTGTACACTTTTCCTCTCTCTCGGCTAGTTCACTCTCTCCTACCCATGTTACTCATCTTTCTCCTCTCTCTCAATCTCTCTCACTTTCCAAGCTAATGTGAAGCTTCAATGGAAGACTAAATGAGTTTTTCACTTTTTTCTAGCCAAATTAAGTACAATTAAAGTGCAATTCTAGCATTTGGAGCTTGAGGATCAAGGTTCAAGATCAATTAGGTAAGTAATTGAATCCAATTTGAGATGTAAGAGGTTAAGTCATGAGATTTTGATTTATTAATCAATTAATATTGATTTTAAACAAAGATTTGAAGTCAATCTATGAAGATCAAGCTTTAAAGTTAGGGTATCCGTTGTGGCCATCACTTACTTGCTTTAATTGTAAGTAATTTGAGTTAGTTTTGAGATATCATGTATATAATCCTTCAATCCATAAGTCGAAAGATTAATTTAGCTATTGATGTTAATCTTGCTAAGCAGAGCTTCTTAGTGGCATAGAGCTATAGTGATTTGGAGGTAAGTTTTGATTCCAAGTTTGGTGGTAATTCAAGTTAAGTTATGTCACTCTTGTTGATCTAAAGGTTTAATATAGTAACTAAGGGTTAATTCTTGAATTTGAAGGTATATTTTGGGCTTTTAAGTAAGAAATGGGTTTGAAGAGAGTAATTGGAGTTGCTAGCAAGTGTCATGGATCAATTTCATTCGAGGTAAATACTTGATTTTAAGTTAATTGATGTTTGAGGGTCGATTTGGTGTTGCTTGTGTGTAATTTGACCTCGAGTTGATAGGTGGCATAGATGATGTATTGGACTTGAATAGGGTCTTTGATTCATGTTATCTTTGTTATTTGTTGTTATAAAGTGCTAATTGATGATTTAGAATTGATAAGTGACAAATTGAAGTTTATGATGCTAAGTTGTGGGTTTTATATGCAAATGGGTATGTTCTTATTTGATTTTTGTGTTTTAATTGATTGAAGTGATGTTAGCATAGGATGTTAATTTAGCTATTTGAAGTATGTTTAATATATGTAAATTGATAATTGGTGGAAATCTAAGAGACAAGAACTTAGGCTTTTCACCAAGAGACAGACTACATTTTCCACCATCTTAGATGAGAGTGAGAACATTGAGTTGGAATGTATGGCTAATGAGCACAATGTTGATACCTATGTGTTGAGGAGTAGTATATACGTATAGTTAAAGGAATAGGATATGGTATTAAGAGACTGCAATTTAAGCTAAATAATTTTAGAATCAAGACTACCATGATATAGATAATATAATTTAATAAGTTTGGAGGCATCACACGGTGGCCTAAATGACCATGTTACAAATTTATGCAAATTACTGAAACCTTGAAAACTAGTGGAGTGGCAAATGATGCAATGCTAAAGGTTGTTCCTTTTCTCTTAAGGGATAAGGGAAGAAATTTGTTAAACTCACTCTAGCAAGGCAAGCTAACCACTTAAGGCTAGTTAACACAAAAGTTCCTTGCAAAAAATTCTTTCCTCATAATCACACTACTAAACTTTGGTTTGAAATCACATCTTTCATGTAATTTGATCAAACATCCTCATATCAGGCATGGGAATGATATAAGAAGATGTTAAGTATATGTCCATTCCATATCTCCTAAGGTAGCTACAAATATAGATCTTTTATAATGGTTGGGAGCCTAATTGAGAGGAACATTGATGGGGAAGAGACCATAATAAGCTTATGATTTGATTAATGAACTGGCAACTAATACATATAATTAATAGAGTGAATAAAGAGCTATGCCTAAAATAATTATTAGGGTTCATGACATAGATGCCATTAACTAGTAGATTATACAAATTAAGTGCCAAGTTTTTACCACCCTAATGGGAAAGCTCATGTCTGCTTTAAGTTCTATTTATATAGTGGTGTGCAATTTATGTAGAGGAGTGCATTACCGTATGAACTATCAAGTGGATAGCCTTATTGCTCATGCCGTGAGTATTAGTGCTGAACAAGACAAATACATTATTGGCTTAAAAAGAAAAAGAAAAAGAAAAAGAAACCATGACCTCTAATCAAGCACTTATAACCTAAGGTAACATAATCACTCAAATTTATCTTGGCATGAGAATGACAATGCTTATAGGCCTTGAATTAGATTCTAATAGCCCCATAAGGAGAAGAAATTGAGTATGGGGGAGCTCATGAAAAGCTTCATCCAACCAGTTCTAAGAAATTCCAAAATTAAGGGTTGATCATTCATAACTTAAGGGTCCAACTCAATAGAATTTAAAAAATACTAAGTAAATGATCTTAAGGTTCGTTACCTAATAATATAGAAAGAAAGAAACCTTAGAGATCACTTGGTAAGCAAATATTAGGTGGTTTACAAGATGGTCATCTAATGTGAAGGATAAGAAATAAATGCAACACTTACCTTGGAATGAGATGACTTAAATGGTAGTTGCTTTGTGACTACTAGTGCGTAGAAAAAGGAAAAGAGACTAACCTAGGAGAATGTTGTCATGAGGTTAGCCACTATCACCTTAGAGCAGTTTGAGAGGCTGGAGAGGCCAATTGAATATTCTTTGGTCAAATAAACTCTAATTAAGTCCATATTAATGATGTGATGATGGAGTTTGAAGAGCAATATGGTTAGATCATGTTAACTCATGGAGGCATGGATGTGAGTGAGGACACATTTCCTCTAAAGTTAGATGATCTAAGAAGTTCTTACCATGCACTATAGGTAATTTTTTTTCAAGAAGTTCCTTTCTAACCTATGTGCTTAGACAAATATGATGCTATTCTCCATATACAAGAAGTTAGGAGTAAGGGATATACTAAAAAACTAAAGTCTCCCTTAAGTTAGCTAATTGATTTGTTAAAAAACTTCGACAAGGATATCTTGGTGAAGGTGAATAAGTTTAGTTTTCTTACTAATTTCATCATGAGGGAAATAAAGGAGGACATATAGATGCCGATTATCCTTGAGCAATTGCTTTTAGTCACTACTATAGTGGGATTGATGTGAAGGAAAGTAAGTTAGCATTGAGGACCGATGATAGAGAGATGAAGATGCATACGCAAAGGGATAGGTACCAATGTAACCTTATTGCTTATAATGATTACACACTATACACAACATTTAGAACATGGTAGCTAGAGGGATAACATTAGTAAGGGAAGACAAATCTAGAGACAAAAAGGACATAAGTAAGAGTAAGAATGCCTTAGCTATTTGCTCCATTATAAGGTGAGTGAGGTAAGATAGTTAGGTTGATAACTATAAAATAAGTGGTTGATACTCTTTCATTTATTTTCTGCTCTCTTTTTTTTTTTGTCTTTTTGATTATTTTTTTCAATCGCATAGATGAGAAGACACATTTAATGTGATTGTAGAGCCATAACATTAGCACAACCAACTAGTTTCTCATTGTGTTAGAGGAATATTATTCCTTATAATTTGCTTTGCCTTGCTTGTGTTTAAACAATGAGGGCATTGTTTGTTCTCAAGTTCAGTGTGAAACATGGTGCATTTTGGAGTTAAGGGTAAATGAATATTGACTTATGTTGTTGTCATCAACACAAAGTGTATTCTCAATTTTTTTTTTCAATGATCTTCCATTGAATTTGCACTTTGGTAAATTGTTTTATGAAAAACCAATATTTATGTAAATGAATCTAGATTATTTTTCATTTTTATAAAACAAGCAACTTTTGAGTTTTTCTTTTTTTTTTTTTTAATTTGGTACTAAATCTTAACTTATCTATGTAATGAACTTTTAACACTAGACTTGTTAAGCTATGAAAGTCGTGTTAAGTTTAGTTACTTAACATTTGAACTTTGATTATAAGACATAGAATTAGACTCACGTCACTGACTAAGAGCAAGTAACTTATGTTTTTAAGATTACTTTAGTGTACACTCATTTCTTAGAAACTTGTAGAGCATGATAAACTTTAGTAAATAAGCATATAAGATTTGTCTCTAAAAGTTTTTCCTAAAAATGAAATAAAGTCAGGGTTAAAAAATAAAGATTTCATAAAATATTTAGCAATGGGCTAAGCCATGGTGGCTTGAGTAATTGATTTCATAGATTGCTCCTTGGAGAAATAACACCTATTGTCTTGGGTACAAACCCAAAATGCCTATTGAAAGCTTGTTATATGAGTCAAGAAAAAAAGTTGAGAAAGTAAAACCTTAAACAAAATGAGGATAGCGACAAAGGTTCATTAGGGGTATTCCAAAACTAAGTAGCTTAAGGTCGTTTAGCTTGGCACTTGCAAACCAATGAAATCATTGAAGTCGTATAAAACTATACTAAAGTAGTAGAGGTTTGGTAGGACATCTTAAAACTTAGTGGCTCGAAGCCATCTAACTTGGGAGTTATTTACCAAAGAAATTACTTTATGTATAGTAAATTAAGAGGTAAGAGCTTGCAACTAATAAAAGACTCCCAATTAAAAGATTAAATTAGAAAA
Organism: Laguncularia racemosa; assembly: GCA_037954665.1. NCBI lineage: Eukaryota > Viridiplantae > Streptophyta > Magnoliopsida > Myrtales > Combretaceae > Laguncularia > Laguncularia racemosa. The sequence continues at coordinate 4,216,071 of JBBMOL010000035.1, forward strand.
TTCTTTAGGGATGAATTGATATAATAAGCATTTACTCCATAGGTAAATGTTTAATGAGATGAAAATGGGGAGTAACTATATTTAACTTAAGTGCATAAAGTGCAGGTAACTCTTTATTTGGTTGATGTTGAATCAAAGTAAAGGCACTAAGAGTGCTTGTACTTTTGATTTTGGGAAATTAAGTGTCTAAATTTTCATTTATAGCAATTTAGTGTTTATATTTTCAAAGATAAGTCATTTAAGTATTTTCGTTACAAATAGACATTAATTTGGAACCTTTTGATTGGTTTATGTCTTGAGAAGCAACTAGGCGAGTCATTATGGGATATTTGATCCACTTGACTTGATAAAAATCCTAAATTTTTTATCAAATTTTAGTACATTATTCAAAACTCTATAGAGTTTAGGGTTGGGTTTTGAGATTTAAAAAAAAAACAATTGAAAATTTGACCTAATAAAAAATAATACATTAATAATATTTGTTCTTAATTTATATATCATGTATGCTTTATACTAATTTTATACTATACAACAAATTTAATTTTTAAATTTTATTTATGTGTAAGTTAGTAAGTATAACATTAACCCTATTTAATTACTTTCTACTCTACTTTTGCCTTATCTTGTATGAACTTTATAAAAACTCTACCCAACTATATAGGATTCATAAGTTTATAGGATTGAGTTTTAGTAATAAGAGTAAAAACCCTATAGAGTTTTGGGAAAAGCTAAACCTTATAGGGGTAGGTTAAGGTTTCATAAAACTTGTTTCGAACCCGCCTCGGTTGCATCTATATCTACATTAGCAAAATTAATACTTGTTTTATAATGAAGACACTTAAATGATCTGTCTTTAAAAGTACATATACTAAATTTCCATAAATGAATATTTAGACACTTACTACTTAAATTGATAGTATAGGCACCAGCAATACCATTAGTCTTATTAAATCTAACTTTAAGTTTATAAAACCCTTGTTCAAGTGAGATGATAGAACTTAATTATACATAGATTAGTAGTTGAACTTAAGTGATCATAATGTTTCTCATACATTTAGATGGTATAGTCAACTTAATGCATGAAAGTTACTAGAACTTGGATTTGATGATGCATTTGAAAGCAAATTAACAAATCGGTTGTAACTTAGGCATTAGAAATAATCACTTAAGTGTATTTTTGCTACCCTCATTTGTTTTTCTTGACATACGCTTTGCATAAGAACAAGCAACCTCTAAAGGTAGGGCATTTTTTCTTGTCTTTTTCTTTTTTTTTTTTTAGAATTTTTTCGGTGAGAATAATAGGGGAAGGCAATTTAAACACAATCTATCATATTAAGAGAATAACATTCATGCCATCCGACTATAAGACCTTTCACTAAGCTTAACAACTTTTAAATATGCCAATTTTAACTCGATTTTATGCTACAATTTTATGTGTATGTTGTGTGATTTGATATGAAAATGCTCAAATTTGAATAATATATGCATAAACTAGCTCAAGTTTGAGAAATTGTGGAAAAACCATTAAAATGGTAGTGTGGAATTAATTGAGAGGCTCTTTGTGTATCACATCTCATAAGATTTGAAAGAAGTGGACGATTTAGAAGAAAAGCGTATCTAACGGTCTTTGTTTTGAGTAGTGTCCTATGGAGTCTCAATAAGGTCTTTGCTCAAGGATAAGACAAAGACTTGAAGGCTTTGTTCAAAAAGAGCTAAGCAAGATTCGAATGAAGCTAAGGTTATGGAGAGAGAATTGTCTTGATGAGACTTTATTTAAATTTTATCCATTGTGAGATTTGAATAAAGTCATAGAACCATGGATGTATCATTGCCATTATCACACCCCACCATGATTGCCTAATTCCTCGTTAAGCAATTGCAAAGCGTCTCATCTTAAGCATCGTGCCTGTTAATCACAATAATAACATTTCCTACTCAATAAAAACATTTAACAACTATATTATCACAGGGCCTCTAATGGGTCCCATTACACAACCACAGGTACACCAAAGATCTTATTAGATCACTTACAGACATTTACAACAATTATAGAATCAAGTCTAGCAATATCTACAACAATCTAGTCCTCACATTCCTTCCCACGAACCTTGACCTTAGTTATGCGACAAGTACTTACCTTGGTTCACCGCTTCATAAGGAAATTTTGGTAGTTACGGCCTGCAAGACAAAATCTATAGGAAAATAAGCAAAAAGCTTAGTGAGATAGGGTGCAATCTTTCAATGTTGCAACAAACACAATAATTTCAAGCAAGTTGTCAAAACAAATGCCATGCATGAACAATCATATGAATGTAGCATCTCACGTGGTCTTCTGGTAACCAACGTGAACTTTAGGGTTTACGCCCCCCTTGACCTTGGGTTGGGGATTTTAGAGCCATCATCAGATCTCGAGTCTTATACATAATTTAATTATTTTTATCACTTTATTATGATTGTGTCTTAGCTTTAGTGATCTAAGCTTAGGTGTCTCTTATACACTGAGCATTTACATACCCTCAAGAGACAGGCTGGACTTAGAACCATCAAGGTGCGACAATTCCCTAATCACTTAGTTTGTACTTAGCGAAATAATAACCCTCTTATTACTCCTAGTGCGCCCTATAGTTGTGATGACTTTAAATAATGCAATGTTCATGCAATGCATGCTAAGTTCTTAATTACATCTAATAATTATTTAAGGTTTTAGGGTGATCATTCAAGGTTAAGCACATATATAAGTGACAACCATGTCAACATACATTCCATTCATAATGCACTCAATAATTTCATGAAGCAAGGTACATCCACAACATCAATAAGGGAACAACATCCAAATAATCTAGCAAGAGATCATCAAGCAATGGACTTCTTATTCATGATTATAATTATATGTCTTGTCCCTAGATATATACATATATACCTATGGCTCATGAAGTTTAAGTTAGATTCCTATCTCTCCTTTATCTATACATATTGCGACATCAAGATATGTGTTTATTGTTTACGCTCAACTATAAGTACCTTTTGCCCCTAATCCTATATACGTTATATGTTTACGGCTTATGCCCATTTTGATATCCTATATTTCTATTTCACTTACACCTAAAGTATGTAGCTATGATGGTAAAGACTTAGATTATTAGCAACTTAACTCGTCCTTCTTAACTTGTGATGTGTCGAGTCTAATTTTTTTTTTTCATTCCTAATCTGATTTATACTAGACTCTATGCTCATCTAATATAAATCATCAACTTGAACTAGGAATTTCATTTTATTTTTGGAGTCGTCACCTAACTGTGGTTGGGAAAGATTGAATTGAGACTAATTGAGCACATTAATCCTAATTTGGACAACTAGTCAATGAGATTTCCTCTTTTCGTTTTTGTGAAAAAGGAAATGAAAAACCAGAGTTGCTGGACTCGGAGGCTAACCTGTTAAAACCTTAAAGTAACCACCATATTCTTCTAAAATCTAAACCTTATCCTAATGTCTTTTATTGTTATTTTTTTTTATCTTTTTATTATGCTTTTGAATACTTATTCTGAAAAAATGATTTTTTATTCTTTTTAGAGTTGCCCCAAATGGGTGCCTACGTACCTACTATTCAAGATCAAACAAGCCGTAATTCGCTTTTCATGAAAAACTTTAGTGTGTTTATTTTGGTTTATGTTTTTATCATTTTAGTGTTTTTTGGGAAAAATTAAGCTTAAGCTTGATTGTTTTTTTTTTTTGGAAAAATAATAATTTAAGGAAAAACCAATTTTGGATTTATTTAAGAAAATGATTTTTCTAAGTGATAAAAAATTTTATTTCTCTATTATTATCCAACCTATAATATTATTATTTGTTTTTTTAATTTTTCTTTTATTATTATTTTAATTATTTTAATTTTTATTAATTAATCAATTAATAATTTTTTTATTTTATTATTTTATCTACCCTAAATAAATATAAATTCTATCATTTTCCTATATATTATATTTTATTTTTATAATTTTATATTTTTTATTATATTTTTATTATTTATTATTTTTTATGATTTTATTATTTTTCTATTATTTATCTATAATAATCTAAATGAAAATAATTAATTTAATATTTCCTATATTATTTTCTGAAATAAATAAAAAAATGAATAAATAATAAATAAAAATAAAAAAATTCGATAAATAAATAAATAATAGGAAAAAAATCAAAAAATCCGACTTACTTGGATCTGGGTCGGTTCGCGGGTTGGGTCGAAGCAAGTCTAGTTGAGTTGGTCGATCACGGCGGTTGGAGCTTCTTGGCAATGTTCCGACGGCCTTTCGAGGAGGTTGAGAGGTCATTTCCTAGCTTTTCGAGGGTGAGGAATCCAATGGTGGTGGTGAATTTCTCCATAAATGCCTCCTAGTGGCGGTTTAAAGCTTGGTCGGCGGTCGCAACTTGAGGAACTTCGACGAAGCTTCGATTTCTCTTATTTTCTCTCTTTTTCTTACTTCTGATTCGTGCTCTGGTTTCCTCCCCTTGATTCCTATTTATAGACGCAAGAAATCGAGCTAGATAAGCTCGGATTTCCTTCGATTGAGGCAAATCAGATTTCGGTTGAAAAACCCATCTTTGATTTGTGTAAATCCTTCGATTTGTTGCAATTTGATTTCAATTGGATGATGTTTATCCCATTTCAATTGAAGATCTGTTGGATTTGTGCAAAAAATCGAATCAAAATGGCCGAAATTCAATTTTTCCCTATTGACGACGATCTCGAATGTAGGAAGAAGAAGATCATGCGCCTGGCGCATGCGATTGTGTCAGCCAATCAGAAGCTGACACGTATCCCAAGCAAAAATAAAAATAGGGTAAAACGCAGAAATGCCTCCTCCGAGTTTCGAACCTGTGACAAGCCATCCCCCGCGCGCAGTGAGGCATGGTCAGGACCAGCTGGGCTAGCCCACTTACTAGTTTTTTTTTTTTTTTTCGCAATTTGCATATATGCAATGCGATTTTTATTATTTTTGTATTATTTTGAAATTTCAAAAATTTGTAAAAATTATTTAACCCCTTTTATTACTATTTCTATAATTATTTTCCAAAATCGATATATTTTTCCTATTTATTTTATTTTTTGAATATTTTTCCTATTTTTACTAAATTAGAAGAAAAATTGTAAAAAATGAAAAAATTGAAAATTGATTATTATTGATCATTAGGGGCAAAAATGAAGTGTTTACATGATGTATGCATATACTTATGGTTTAGATCAACTCCTTAAACTCCCTTCTTTCTAGCCTCCAATTCCAACATCTTCCATGTAAACATGTGTCTATAATCTCCTCATCAATCTCCATAATCGTCAACAATGCACATACCATGTCGTCTCCCATTATTCCTACTAGCGCAACCACGCCTACTCACTAAGGAAAGGAGATCCAACACCTATGTGCCAATACACATCTATATATATGTTATCTCACATCCTCAATCATGGATTTCCACCCTCCTTCCAAATTCCCCAACACACAAGCTCACAAGAAGACCAACATCAATATAATCCCAACTCCCATCTCCATTTCATCCTATAGCCCACATACTCGAGTTGAATTTCCATTTCTGCTTTCTTTATCCCACATATAAACATATACATATACAATATTCCCAAAACTAGCTTCCCAATCCAACAAGGTGCACATATAAACATATACACATAATATTTCTATGGCAGCTTCTACGTCCCTACACAACACACAATTAGATATCACGTTGCACACACACAATTGGGGCCAATCTTGCACAAGCCCCCACAAATATACATAACTATATATATTTACAACATACACCCCTACACTTGAAGACACATATATATAATTTCACAGCAACTTCAAGACTTTGGCCAACAATCCAATAGACCATTATATATATACACATATATATGTTTCCACACGGTAGCTATCAAACAAAATGTCCCAGCCATCAAATGAAATATACATACACATACATGATCCTTTACGATCCGACATACAGATAGCAAAACAACACCTATTTGATATTTGTACATAACATTTAGAAACTAACCCTGTTTTGCGAAAAATTGGTCTAATTGAGTTGTACTCACCTCAAGGAATACACTAATAGTCCCGGATCGTCGATCGGAGGTCATATGTGTGAGATATGATTTTTTTTTCATTTTTCCCTTTTTCCTTTCCTTCTGTTTTCGTCTTCGGCATGGGCCCTCTACTTCGTCTTGTCCTCTTTGCTTTTGTCTCCTTTTTTTTTTTTGTGGCCGTGGGTCCTCTACGACTTATGTATATATTATTATTATTATTATTATTATTATTATTATTATTATTAGGGTTTAGATTCTTAGTGTATTTTCGTATGTGCGACAATATTTGTAGATTTTATAATTTTAGTATTTTATTACAAAACTTTACATTTAAACTAATTTTACTATTTCTAGTATAAATATTTACTCAAAATTTTTATTTAATGACCTTATATCTAAAATTTTAATTTATCTTATCTTTAGCCTAATATTATTTGTGATTTATTTTTTGAGGAATTTACTCTTCCAATTTAGGTTTTTGGGATCAATATTCGAGTCTTTTAGCAATTTCTTTTTTTTTTTTATTATTATGATGTTAAACGCTATAGGTTTCATGGGTTTTACAACCATCACCTAGGACTTCGTCTAAAGCATGTTTTTGAGATTCAAATGAAGTTTCCATCTAGAAAAGAGGAAAAAAGAAGGCTTACCTTTTGCATTGTCACACTTCATTTTGTATTTGTATTTCTTTTAATATTTTAAATCTTTAGTTGACTTTTACACATCACAAGGCCATGCAAGTGTGAGGAATACATTGAAGGTGAAAGCAAAATCCATTTTCCAATCACAAATGAAGTCTTTACTTTGTATCAACTAAGTTTGTGGGATTTGATTGCACTTGAGGATTTGATTAATTGATGATCCTTTAATATGTTATCTTTACTTATTTGTGAATATTGATCATATCAATTTCATGATTCATGAATCTATAATGTGGCTAGTGATAGTTTTTATGAATTAAAATCTATAGAAACTCAACCAGAATTTAAGGACTTGTATGAAATTGAACTAGATTTAATTTAATATTTATGTGGAAGCATACAAGTTAGGTTAAATCTAGAATTTATGCTCTTAAGACAATCAACATTGATTTTATTGGCACGGACATATCTAGGGGAAATCAATTATTAACTAGTAGTTACAAATTAACAACTTAAAAGGGAAGATATTCTCTTAATTATATTCTTGTGAATCTAAATAAAATCCAAATAACTATACCTAATTTCCACCAGAAGCATAGATTGATTAACCAAGTAATGGCATAGTCAATATCCTACATATTTGATTCAAGTGTTTTATTATCTTGGTCAGAATTGCTAACTAGTGAAGTCCCTTTTAGTCATTTACTTGGTTAAAAAAATTAGTAGTTAGTACGTAAGTCCTATAGATATGATGTGATCTCACCACTTTTATTATAGTGCACTATCACAATCCATTGCTGAAGCTTTTTATAAAAATGTTTTGAAAAAAAAAAAATTGTGCACAAATTATTGAGGGGCTCATCCATGCTCAATTGGCTTGACCTATTCAACACACTTATTTTGCAAGAAAAAAAAACAAACTAATTATGAAAAAAGAAAAAAAGGTTATGAAAAGTATAGACGTAAGGACTACTCTATAATTCACTATTTCAGCCTCTTATATAAAGGAAAATATGAGACGTGTTGCCGTGTTGGGTTAAATGTTCAAACCTGTTTTTTCTCCACCGAGTAATATTAATATGTAACTTGATTAAGAAATTATTTTATGCACAAATCAGATCGGGTCAACGTAATTAATAATTAAAATCGTCATATTGGACTGTTCTGAACTCAAATGACCTTCTTGCCCTTCCTCTGTCCTTCACCCACACCGCCCTTGTCTCAACGCCGCAGAAAATGGGGCCAACCGGGATCGTCCCTCTTCCCCTTTTTACAGGCGGACCGATTAAGACAACGCGTTTCCTCAGAGGAATCATACACCGGCAAATGGCGGGGCCAACTGCAAAGGTCAAAAAAACAAAAAAAAAATCAAATTTAATATTTTCTTGTTTTTTCCTTCGTGCTTTTATTTTTTCTTAATTTTAATTTTGATGGTTTATAGGACCCATCTTATAAATAAGTTGTTATGAGTCAAAGATCATTGGCTTCTTAACCATTTAAAAGGAGGCAATGAGAAAGGTATTAAACATGACAACTATCTTTTATTACATGAGATAAATATATAATTCGTTCATTTTTTTATATGAAATAAAAAAGAAATTAAAATACATTTCAACAGAAGCAGAATAAAATTATAATCATTATTTTATATTAATTACATTATTCAATTAATGTAAAACAATATAGGTAATTAAGAATAGGATATTTATGATAAGAATAATAAATATAGACTATTTTAAATCAATTGATGAGTTGGAGACATAAAATACTATTTAATATAATAGTAATTCATTGAGAATAATATTTTGTGTCTAAAATTAAATTGATCATCATAATCATAACTTTATGTGAAATAATTATTCTCCAAATGAACATGCAGATATTATTTTAGTGTTGTTTTTCCATAGAATAAATTTATCAAACTCCTACTAAAGAAAGGAAAATAAAAAACTGGAGGTGACTAGTGAGGGTAGCTAAGGAAGGGTTTGATATTTTTTTTCTATCCTCTTCTTTCCTTTTTTGTTCTAACATTTTGCATTATTTAGTTTTTATTATATTTTATTTAATAGAATATATTTAATAATATTATTTTATTAAATTAATTATTTTAAACTAATTAAAAATTGATACTTATCCCTAACTACATTAAGAGATAATGATAAAAAAATGTCATATATTTATAAAAAAAAGGGTACAAATAGCAAGTCTGCAATCCAAAAAAAAAAAAAAAAACCCAAAATATCTTTATATTTTTATAATTCCTTTTTTTTTTTTTCAAAGTCTTCAATCAAAAAAACCCACATGGCAATTACATAGTTACATGGCACTTACATAATTATAGTGATTAAGAATATTGACTACACGAGTTATGTTAGATCTAATTAATAAAAGTAACTGATAGTGTGTGTTCTAAGTGCAGTTGGTGTTAAAATAATAAGGCTTTTATTATTTCATAGACACTTTTTTTTTTCTTTCCTGCGATATATATATTTATAATAATATAACCTTGAAAGTGATAGAAAGAATTATTTTTATTTTTATTATTTTGAATTAAATGCATTTTTTAACAAATGCAAACACAACTCCGATTGACAAACCCACTAACAAAGAAAGCTAAAATTTATCTAAACCCTGTTAGACAAGCAAATCCTGGAGAAACACAGACTTTTGTGTTTCGCATGAAAACGTCTGTGAGCGGTGAAAGTTGAAACTGCCTCCTAGGTGCGATTGACCGTCGTAACGTCCCGGTATCTAGACTCGTGGTCAGACCCGTAGAAACTTGCTTGCGTCTACGTATCCTGATGTCACCTCTCGCTCTCTCTCTCTCTCTATACTAAGTACTAACCCCCTTCTTTTATTCAACCGGCCTGTTTTTCTCTGAAAATTCCACGAAGGGTGTTTGCATTATCATCATCAAAAGAAGGTATTAACATTACTTTTATTGCGCTCATTCTCTTCTTTATTATTCATTATATCTTATGTGATTTGAATTCTGTTTTCAAGCAGGGAGCTGTATATATCAATTTCAGCATCAAAGAGAAGTTTGGACCCTTTATCCATCTGTTGTAAATTTGATAATTTACACATTAAATTTAGATTCTTTTTGCTATTCTGGCTATACCCAGTTTTCGTTGTACGTGTCTTTGTGGATACGATCAATAAAATTTGAAGATTTGTGCGGTTTTAGGGAGGGGGAGAGAAATCCGCCTTTTGAGGATTGATCAGTTGTTCATCAGACAGAGTATTTGTATTTGGCCTTGCTGTTACTGTTGTTGTTGTTGTGTATGCTAGTGTTAATTGATGGAGAATTATGGATCATCACAGTACCCTTATCACAATCCTTATACATACCCCCCTCATCCACCTCCAAATCAAGTTTATCCACCTCCTTATCCACCATACCCATATCACCATCCTCCTCCTAATAATGCATATCCCCAGTATCCTCCACCACCACAACAACCTCAAGCACCTACAGGCTCACATTCCAGTCCATTAGATTACCAATCATCTATGCCAGTATCAACTACCTACCCCACCTCGTATTCGGGTCCCTTAGATTATTACCACCAATCACAATCACCTAGTCCTTACCCATATCCTTACCCATCCCCTTCTCCTCAACCTTCCCTTCAACATCATGGTAGTTTCCAATATGGCTCCTCTCATTATCATTATGAGCAACAGCCGGGTGGTTATGCATCACCTGACAGCTATTCCCATCCTCCTTCGCGCACCAATAGCTTACCTAATCATCACAGGCATGATAGTTTAAGTTCTTCAGCTTCATCAGCTCATGATGATTATTCTTCACATGGTCGTTCTTCTTTATATCCACCCATAGACCATATGATGGGAAATATGCGTATATCTGATAATCACCCTAGCGCACCGGCATCTCCCCCTGCACCCTCGGCGCCAGCATTACCAGGATCCTCTCCGGATCCAAGGTATGGTAACCAGGGAAATTTTTATGGATTTCCCAATGACTCTAGTAAATGGGATGAAAGTTATTCTGGAAGTATAGATGCATCGAGTCATCACACCTTTGGGCATTCAAGCTCCTTTAGTGGGTCACAGAATTTGCAAATTGTGCCATTGCAGTATCCTAAAGGATCCTTGAAGGTTTTGCTTTTACATGGAAACTTAGAGATTTGGATATATGAAGCGAAAAATCTTCCAAACATGGATATGTTCCATAAGACCTTGGGGGATGTGTTTGGGAGGCTACCAGGGAATGTTACCACCAAAATTGAAGGCCACATGTCTAACAAGATCACCAGTGATCCCTATGTTTCAATTTCGGTGGCAAATGCTGTAATTGGTCGGACTTATGTGATGAGCAATAGTGAAAATCCTGTTTGGATGCAGCACTTTAATGTTCCTGTTGCTCATTACGCTGCAGAAGTTCACTTTGTTGTTAAGGATAGTGATGTAGTAGGATCACAGCTTATTGGCATTGTGGCTATTCCAGTAGAACAGATATTCTCTGGAGCAAAAGTTGAGGGAATTTACCCCATTAAGAACAGTAGTGGGAAGCCCTGTAAGCCTGGTGCAGTTTTGAGTCTTTCAATTCAGTATACACCTATTGAAAAATTAAGCATCTATCATCATGGTGTGGGGGCTGGTCCCGATTATTGTGGAGTTCCTGGTACATATTTTCCCCTGCGGAAAGGTGGAATTCTCACTCTCTATCAAGATGCCCATGTGCCTGATGGGTTTCTTCCGAGCCTGAGGCTTGATGGTGAGATGTTCTATGTGCATGGGAAGTGCTGGCATGACATTTTCGATGCGATACGTCGAGCCCAACGTTTAATTTATATCACAGGATGGTCAGTGTGGCATAAAGTTGCTTTAGTTCGGGATTCTGGATCAGGTGATGACACTTTGGGGGAACTTTTAAGGTCCAAATCTCAGGAAGGTGTGAGGGTTCTGCTGCTTGTTTGGGATGACCCCACTTCTAGGAGCATTTTGGGGTATAAAACTGTAAGTCACTCTCCTTAAGATTTCAGTGGCATTACTTTGCTTTAAGATATCAGTTAATTGATATGTTATCTAATCCTATCAAACTGTTAGAATAAACACTTCATGTCCCCTTGATAATTGATAAACTGCATCTTTTAGGATTTACAAGCATATCAGCTGTTGATTCTTTTGGTGGAGACAAGCCCACCTTATTGCAGTGATACATGGAGAATTGGATCTTTTGTTGAAATTTAATTCAATCTTGTCCTGTAGGTTGCTTAGGTTGGCAAGCCCACTTTATTGTATCAGCTGTAGGTTGCTTAGGCTTCATTGTGCAATGTATGTTATTATTACAACATTGTTATACATCTTTTAAAGTGTTTGCAGAGTGAGTCGTTCTTCTGGCACTGCCTAAATCATGATAATGGCAACATGCACAATATAAATTTCTACTTGGTCTATTTGACTGCAGGATGGAATTATGGCAACCCATGATGAGGAAACTCGCCGCTTTTTCAAGCATTCTTCAGTGCAGGTGTTGCTCTGTCCTCGCGTTGCTGGAAAGCGACATAGTTGGGTCAAACAAAAGGTGAATAACACATGCATTTATTCATTGTCTCTGCATGTGGATTGAATATTCTTTTACATTTACTGATTATTTAGGCAATGCTGATTCAGTTTTTATGAACTTCCTGGAGATCCATTTTTCTGAAGCAGCAGTGCCTCTCACCTATCCTGGGGTGCCTTTGAATTTTGACATTTTGGAGGTTTTTTTCCTCAGCTGTAAACTAGATGAATTCTAGGAATTACTTGAAATATAAGTTGCTGTCTTATTTAGTTTTTTTTTTTTTGTTAATTCAGTAATTTCATTCAACCAAAGAGTTTTACATTTGCAAAGTGTTTATTGGGCATTGTCCACTAACTACAACGTTTCAGTGCATATACTGTATGTTGCTTTCACTAATTTCTTTTATTTGAATACATAAGTATAATTCAAAATAAGTCTAGTTAAGCTATTTGTACTAGAGATTCTTTGCCATAGATGAGTTGAGTTCCTTGCATGCCAGATATTGTATACTATAGCTGCTAAAACCGATTTTCATTCTTCTGTTTGTCGGATTGATGGGGCATTTGATAGAACATCTAATACTTGCTACCACAAAGTATGGGGTGTTGAATATCCCAACTTACACATTACTTCTTTCCATACTAATGAAAAGGAGCATTGGAAAAATAAATGTTTATGGTTTTCCATGCTTTGGTTGTACAAGAAACATGTTATCTGGGTTGTAACTCCTCATTGGTTCAGTTTATCAAAATTGTATAACTTGCCATTAATTGCAAGCTATAAGATAAAACTATGTCTTGGTATAGATTTGTTGTTCCATACTAATTTAGTCCAAGGCATAGTATTACCGGTAGGCTTAAGTATTGCATATATACTTTTGATAGAGAAGATACCATTTGGAGATGGTCTCCATACAAGTTTGTCTTCTATGTCTTGATTTGGGCAGACATTTGGAGGGATATTGAATTTGTTCCAAAACTGTCCTTGAGGTAAAACCCATTCTCCATTCTCAATTAGGCTGCAAACTCTGGCATGTTAGGGTAGACTCAACTATTTTCCTGGCTTATTTAGTTACTAACTGTAAAATGAAATAATCTTTCTTATGCTTCCTTTTGTTTCATGCACTTCTTGTGTGTTGTTTTTTTATGAAGGGAAATAATCTGTGACTGTAGCTATCAGTTTCAATTATTCATTCAATTGTCACCAGCACTAGTAAGATCAGTTTCTGCTCACTTCTTACTGGGTGCATGCACATATGATGTGGGTTGTATTCTCTGTTAGTTCTTGTGCTTCAGTGTTCTGTCTGTCCATTAACTGAAAAATAGATGGAAACCCTTTGTGAATGTTGGGACATCAATTATGTGAGACTAAAGTTTAGCGATGTGTGTGCATTTATGGAAACTTGAAGGACCCATTTTGCTTCTGTGCTTTGTCACAACTTCCATGGTTTTTTGTTTTGCAGTTATGAATGCAATTCTCATTTTGAACTTGTGTTATAAGGTGTTTCTGTGGTATGTATGTTTTAATGTTTCTATGACGTCTGCTCATCAGGAAGTGGGAACAATTTATACACATCATCAGAAAACAGTAATAGTAGATGCTGATGCTGGGAACTGCAGAAGAAAAATCATTGCATTTGTTGGTGGACTTGATCTATGTGATGGCCGGTATGATACGCCCCAGCATCCTATATTTCGAACATTACAGACAGTCCACAAAGATGACTATCATAACCCAACTTTCACGGTAAATTTCTTGCTTTTGTCCATGGTCTCTTTAATGATCATAAGCTTCTCCTGGAAAAATCAATGCTGTTTGAAAGACTATTAAAGCACTGCTTGAAAGAAGAGTTGACTGAAATCTCAAGATAAGTCAATGTGGGAAATTTTCTATATAATGGTTATAATGGAATATGCTAAAGCAAGCCTTGGCTTCTTATGAAAAGCACCTTACATCTCAGTTATTTTAAAATTATGTGTTTGAAAGAAAACATAAATGAAAATTAATCAGGATTTTGATAATCTTTTCGGAAATTAAATATTCTTTGCAAACAGTAATGATTCAGTTGAAGTTATTTGAAATATAGTTAACTCGTTTTCTTGTTGATGTCTGGCCCTATAAAATAAAGTCAAGCTTCAAATAAATCCAGAATTTTGTCATAGAAGTTGTTCTCTTCCATCTTTCAGAGCTATTATACCTGGCTGAGAGTTGGATATTTACCTTGTTCAGTAGGAACTAAGCTGATTGTGTTTCTCAATTATTCATCTTCTTGACCAGGGTAATACTGTTGGTTGTCCAAGAGAAGCATGGCATGACATGCACTGCAAAATTGATGGTCCAGCAGCATATGATGTGCTGAGAAATTTTGAGGAGCGTTGGCAAAGGGCTGCAAAACCCCGTGGGATAAAAAAACTGAAGATGTCATATGATGACTCTTTGCTTTCTATAGACAGAATTCCTGAGATCCTTGGACTTGCTGATGCCCCTTTTGTCAGCGAACATGATCCAGAGGCATGGCATGTTCAGGTATTAAAGTACTTTTTCCTTGTTCATATTTGATTATGCAGAGTTTTAGGAATCAAAACATCTCTATGGGGACATCTATTGCAGGTTTTCCGTTCAATTGATTCCAGCTCTGTGAAGGGCTTCCCAAAAGATCCAAAAGATGCCACAAGTTTGGTGAGATGAAATCCTGTGCTGTCTCTTGCTCCTTTATTGTATGCATGTTTTTGAGATTATGTCTTTCCAGATTTTTATGGATTCTCATGTTTTCTGCTGAAACAGCATCTTGTTTCTGGAAAGAATGTACTGATCGACATGAGCATACACAAGGCATATGTAAAAGCCATACGGTCTGCCCAACATTTTATCTATATTGAGAATCAGTATTTCATTGGATCCTCATACAATTGGAGTAATAACAAAGATATAGGTATGGATCTTCCTCTTTATTTTCGTCTGCCTTTGCTGACATAGGGTTTTGTCACAATCATCATTTGAATTTTGCATGATTTTTCAATTATATACCTAAAGTTTGAAGTTGCTATTAGTCATTACCCAATCAAACTCTACTTGTCAAATTTTATTATTGAAATTTGAAGTTGCTTAAATTTATCCCCTGTTGAACTTTTACTAGTTAATTTTACCACCTCCATCATCTTTAAATAGATGATGTGGCAAATAATCATTGGTTAAAGAGTACAATTATAGGTGTAGAAAACAGAGATAACGAGGAGGAAAAATAATTTATTTTTCACTGATTATGATGTTAAGTTACATGTCCTTAAAAAGAAGAAATCTATCTCTTAGATAAGGAATATATAGATAAATAAAGATATGCAAGAATATAAAATATTCTAGGGAGATATTACACCACCAGGCTTTACTAAAATATCTACACTAAATATAGACCCTATCTCAAGCATACACAAATAAGATACATGACATAGATGTACAACAATAGGTAAGGTAGTAAATTTAACTAGTAAAAGTTTTATTGGATACAACATTTAGTAATTTTAATTTTTAGGTGTGAAATTGAAAAAACACTAACTTCAGATAGTAATTTTGACATTGTCCTGCTAACATATGAATATTATTCAGTTTTGGCTCTGTGAAATGTTTCCTTGAGCTTGGACTTGAATGAAGCAGTGTTGACTGTTAATTAGCCTTATGGAGAACCATTTTTGTCATCTTGCATTTTTTCCTATCTGCAAATTGTTATGTTAACTCAACTCTACTTTATGTTGCTGCAAATATAAATCTTTTGAACCTCAAATTGTGGGCGTTAGGAGATAGTTGTGTTAGCAGATCAACATAAGGTGTCCCACATTATAATGTTGCATGTC
Organism: Laguncularia racemosa; assembly: GCA_037954665.1. Lineage (NCBI taxonomy): Eukaryota > Viridiplantae > Streptophyta > Magnoliopsida > Myrtales > Combretaceae > Laguncularia > Laguncularia racemosa. Next base: position 4,232,175 of record JBBMOL010000035.1, read on the forward strand.
CTGTAGATCTGTAGATATAAAAATATGGGGCTAATTTTTAGGCTAGGGCCAAAGGGCATGTGAAGCTTCAGAGTCAATTAAAGTAAAGAAAAACTTCACTTAATGCTCCTAGTCTTTTGAGCACTATGCATACCTCTGGAACGTTCAAGGAATTGCTTTAAAGGGAGAGGTTGACAACTTCTTTGGCATGTTGATTCAATTGAAAAGACTTTATTAACTGTTAGGTTTTTGAAAGTACTTCATATTCTGTCTGGCTTAGTGAAAACATATAGCATGCTTTTCTTTTTGTCATTATCTTTGAAATATGATCAAGGAATATCATTACTAAAATTAATTTCCATAATTATTGGATTTTGTCTGTTGGTGTTTTGTGGGAAAAGAAAAGACAGATAGCTAGCGAAGTATTTGGTAGGATTATGAAAATTGAGATCTTATCTGTGGATATTACAGTTGATAACCCAATTTTCAGATATATATATATTTCCCCTCATTGCTCTAGCTAATTTTCTCACAATTAATGATAAATCAGGCTACCATTGGTTGTCTCTGGTTTTTGTTTTATTTGGATATAGGGTACTGATAGGGTTTAATCTTGATTAATGTTGGTCCCAATTGTATTATATTATTGAAGAGCTACACTTACTTGACAATAGTCCTCTCTAGCAATTGTAACTTGGTTGCCAATCTCATTTAGTCAATTAGTATAGGGAGTCTGAACCAAGTTTTTCAATGCAGAATACAAGAGCTCTTTCTAGATTTGTAGTTCCATTCATGAATTGAGAGATTCTAATGATACCATTTCTCAGGTGCCAACAATCTGATCCCGATGGAAATTGCTCTAAAAATAGCTAATAAAATCAGAGCACATGAGAGATTTGCTGCATACATAGTTATTCCAATGTGGCCTGAAGGAGCCCCGACAGCTGCAACTACACAACGGATATTGTTTTGGCAGGTAAGTTTGTCAGAATTGACTTTAGCTTTAAATAGCCATTTAGCTATATCTTTCTATGTTGGAATATATTTCAAGACGTTTTAGACAAAGCAGTGGGATGACCTGGAAGACACCCCTCTAAGAACAACAATTAGCGGTTCCAAGCTATGTCATGGAACTATCTGCTGCATGTTCTCTGGAGAGAGAGACTGCAAATTTGAAGTTTTTGTCATATTTTTCTATGACACTGGTCAATAGGTTTATAAACATTCTCAGTGAATCTGGTCTCTGAATTGGAGATGCTTTCTTTATGTCTTAGGTTACTATATCAGACTTTCATTTTCATCTTGCCTCCTTTTGTACATTCGTGAAGTAGCATTCTTTCAGTATTGTTGTCATACTAGATTTGTGTAACATCTTCAAATGAAGCAGTAATCCATTAAACAAGTACTAGACATTGGCTTATTCTGGTTGAGAAGCATTCCACTCTAGAAAGCTGCTCTTGCAGTGCAGGAGAAGACTTAAGCATTGTTGCATATTTTTAATATTGGAACTCTCTATGTGCAGCATAAGACAATGCAAATGATGTATGAGACAATATACAAGGCTTTGGTGGAGGTTGGGCTTGAGGATTCATATGTGCCACAAGACTTTTTGAATTTCTTCTGTCTTGGCAATCGTGAGGCTATAGATGGGAGGGATTATGGCATTGAGAGCCCCCAAGGGTCAAATACTCCTCAAGTAATGTTTTCTTGACGTCTTCAATTTCTGAAACTCTTTAGTCTCTGATATGTAAGGGATATAGGAAATCGAGAATTTATTTCCCAAAATTGGTTAAATGTTTGCATTATTTTTCTTTGTTCTTTTTACCCCTTGAAGGGTTCATTCGTATGGCTAATTGAATCGCATTCATTTTTCAATTTTCAGGCTCTTAGTAGGAAGAATCGGCGATTTATGATCTATGTTCATTCGAAGGGTATGATAGTTGATGATGAATATCTAATAATTGGATCTGCAAATATCAATCAACGATCCATGGAGGGTACAAGGGATACTGAGATTGCAATGGGGGCTTACCAACCTCAACATACGTGGGCGAGAAAATTATCTAGCCCCCGTGGACAGGTGACATTAGCTTATTCCTTCCTTCCTTGTTATATCCTGTCGGTGTTTAGTGGAGTCTCGGGCGTGCTTATTATACGCTCACCTGAATATGATAGCTGATGTCTGAGTTTTACCTTGGCATCTGTTCTTGCTAGATCTATGGATACAGGATGTCTCTGTGGGCAGAACACGTTGGAGGAATGGAGGACTGTTTCACTCAGCCAGAGAGTCTTGAATGTGTAAGAAGGGTCAGATCCCTGGGTGAGCAGAACTGGAGACAATTCGCAGCTGATGAGGTGACCGAGATGCGAAGCCATCTCCTGAAGTATCCAGTGGACGTCGATCGGAAGGGCAAGGTTCGGCCCCTTGCCGGCAGTGAAAATTTCCCGGACGTTGGAGGAAATATCGTTGGATCATTTATTGCCATCCAGGAAAACCTAACCATTTGATCTGGCTGCAGCATGTATAGTTTTGATACACTTGCTGATATGGGCCATATGGGTCAATGAGATTGAGATTTTGTTTATGACAAGATAGGAGGCTAGTGCACCATGAAATCTATCCATCTATTTTATGTTTAATAATGTGTATAGGTTCTCCCCTTATCCTTTCTTTTTTCTTTTTCTTTTCTTTATTTTTTTCCCTGAAAATTGTATTTGTAAATATATAATTGGTCATGTATCAATAAACATATGAAAGAAGCAATCAAATACCTTTTAGATAGTATTTAGTTAGTAAAACCGGATAGTATGAGGAAATTAGAACAACATTATACAATGAGGGAGTAGTATTGTATATTTACTAAAAAATATTAGTAAAAGAGAGGATGGTGGTATATGGATTTTTCTTTTTAGTGTTACTATATGTTTATTTTATTTTGTGAAATAGATTTTTTTTTAAGGCGTTAATGGAGTTAAAAATGTACACAGTATAATCCATCGTGTTAGCTGCTCGTGCTTATAGATTCAAGCATGTGATTCGAAAGCTTTACGTGCGGTTTCTATTGCATATCATAAGTGTAGAAACAGATGATAATGTTATGCCTTGATGATTGATATAATAGATGCACCCATGTCAATAATATAGGTTTTTTAATTTTTATTTACTTTTTTTTCTCCAGAAACTTCGGATATAATACTTTAGAAATGTATAAAAAGAGCAATTTAATTTTTAATTACTTTTTACAACGACAATTTATAAAATATGTATATAATTTTTCTTTCGCTGAATTTTAAAAATAAAATCAAACAAAAGGTACCATTTTAGCATGTAGAGTTCTTTACTATATTGATTTTAATTAAGGTTGACAATTCATGTTATATTACCGTGTATCATATCAATGACTAAATGGATTCTTGTTTAGAAAACCTCAGTTTATGATATGACTTATTAATTAATTATATATAAAAATCTAAACACGTAATTTGACCTGATTAATTAGTGTGCTTTGTGTTCGGATTTGATCTATTTATAGATTAAAAACTTGTAAGTAAATCTATGAAATGTTTATAAATACAAATGAGAAAGGATATTCATAAATTTGTACAATTTAGTAACTTTAATACTCAAATAAGGACACTTCTATTGTAATTTTTTAAAATGAAAACTTCTATTATAAACTTGCCATTCAAAATGACACATTACTACTAATGAATCTTCTTTCATCCAAATCACAATGCAAAACTCAAGTAAAAGATATTCTAGTAGATTAAGAAAAAATTTCAACTATCATATTGACATCTAATGAAATTATCAAATATCTAAAAAGTTAATAGATTATTAATCTACAACGTAAATCACAAACTACACTTTTTTATGAAGAAAATATTTCCTAAAAATTGAAAAGCGCCAAGTCTCCCGAATTCTACCAATCTCCCAAAAACTATAAATAGTTAGTGAAACTATAACAAAAAACCACAACTAACTCACATGTTTAGTTAATGAAAGAAAAGGAAGCCTAAAGTTAAAAAAAAAAAAAAATCAAATTAGCATAATATGGCAAAAAAGATAGAGCAAATGCTTAAGTCCTAACCACAAATATACAAAGGTAAATTGCATGGATCACCTCTAGAAACTATTATAATTGTATGGATACCTCTCCTTTTTAAAATTAAGCACTTACACTCTTGAAATAGATGTAGAGCTTTTTTTTTTTTTTTTTAATTGTGTATCAAATTATATGTCTACCTTGTTGATATGAAAAATATTATAAAACAAATAATTTGTTGTATTATCTAAATGTTGACATAGTCTACATGTTATTAATAACCTCTTTTTTTTTTTTCTTTTTTGCATTATAGATCTAAATTTTTGGAAAGCTTATATTTAACTTTAATTTTTGAAACCAAATATTTTTCCAATTGCAAGAAAAAGAAAAAAAGAAAACTATATATATTTTGAGCAATGCTACTCGAAAAGAAAAATAAAAATATAATCATATTGATCCCTTTAGATAGAATTGAATTTGAAACCAATTTCTTTGCTATTCATATATTTTACATTTTTTAAAAGACATTTGAAAAGGGATTCAATTGATATCCATTAATAGCATTGTTAATGTATTTTTAATGAATATTGTGAGAGTTATTTCTTGAGTTATTTTTAAAATAGATCTCATTAGAAAAAAAAATCATTGGATTAAACATAATCCAATAAAGAAAAATTTAGAAAACCTTTACTCAAATTAAGCTTTATGTACAAGAGCTACTCTAAAATATTTACTTGCTTCTATTGCTTATAGCAGTGAGACATGAATGAAAACTAAATGACAATATATGTACGAATCGATGGAACTTAATTTTATAGTGAACAATATTATATAGAGTACAAGTCGTGTCGGATTACAAAATAAATAAATAAATACATATCGTGTTGAAAGGAGTTTTGAGTTGTCATCTTGGACTTCCCATTTGAAGGATTTTCACCTCCATATGTGGTGTTATATGAGATTCCGCCCTGATTAGGAATCCGCTTTATTACAAATATTAAAATTAGTTTATATGAATAAAAAAGGGTATCAGACAATTCACTATTTGAAGATTTAAAAATAGCATGATAAGGACTTTATTTAGCAACTTTTAAAAACGTTAGAAAAGAAGTCAAACCAAATTGACACAAAAAGTAATTTCCAAAAAGGTATAAAACAGTAACGTTTTAAAGAGCTGTATAGTTACCATTTTAGATAAAGCAAGGCAACTTTTGGAAAGTGATTTGAACTTTTATGAACCACATTTCTTAATTTATAAAGTCAAAAAGAAATTGTCCTATTCAAGAGATATTTTATCGGATTAGTCATAAGTCAACATTTTTTTTAAGAACCATTTTATTATTATTATATATTTAAAATTTATTAATATTTATTTATTACCTATATATATGTGTTGTATATCATATCCAACCTAGCTTTTATCCCGGAAAAATGCTTTGGTCACATTATTTAAACTGTTTATCTCAAACTTACTCCTTGTCATCATATCCTGATACATAAGAAACTTTATCAAAATAAATTGCAAAAATTGACATACACTTAAAATATAACAAGTGGACAACACAAATAGATATTTATGTTACTAAAGCACTTCCATTAACTGCATTACCATTTTTTTGAGTATGGCTAGCAATGTACAATGTTGCTTGGGTCTGTGGTATCCCATTTATGCTTTGCTTGTGCCCAACGTTTTAAAAAAAAAAAAAAGGAAGATTAATTAACTAGTTATTAAGAAAACTTAATAAAATATAAAACAATTTGCTGGGAAAAAGATATTCGAGTTTACATTAGCATTTAATAATCATTGAAGATAGTGGAATAGTGAGTATGATGGTTTTCTTGTAGTAGGGTGGAGAAAAATAATAGTTAGGTAAAATGAAAATTAAAAAAAAAATTAAATAAAACAACGCTCGCCTATAAAGTCGTGACCTTTGATTTTCTTTTAGTAAAAATCTATATTTTAACTCTATGTGTTAATGCTAATCAAAGACATGTGTTGGCTTATGATTAATTTGTAATAAGTAATTTAATAAGATAATATTATTAAATAGATTTAATTAATTTTATAATTAAAAAATAAACTATGTTACTAAAAATAAAATAGAAAAACCAGCTAGAAAATTAAAAGAAAAGGGTAAAAACCTAAGGGGGACGGCTAGCCACACATGTTTTAGCATAATGGATCATGACACACCACCATAGGCCTAGAGGGAAGTCAACGAATTTTAAAGGTTTTTTTTTTTTCATTTTTGAGGTAGTGAATAGCAATTTACCATCCTTAAAGCGATAGCATGACCCATCCCAATATTGTAGGTAGCTTCCTAGTACTCATTGGTTGGGCATGTCCATGTTTAGGAATGGTTGAAAAATGGCTAAGGGTTTTAAACCTGTTTTATTTTATTTTATTTCCTTTTTTTTAATCTTTTGTAATCTTTATAATTTTCATTTTATTATTTAATTTAATACACTTAAGACTATATTTCTTTAAAATTAATTATTGTAGAAAAATCATAAGTAAACATGTGTCTCCTAATTCATTTCGACATAAAATTATGACATACAAATCATGTATTTGTCAAAAGAAATAAATAATAAAAAAAGGCATGAGTTGGCAAAAGGGCCAAAATACTAGCAATTTTTTCCCTTAGTTTCCCAAAATTAAGTAAGTTTTAACGACACTTAACGTACTAATGATGCTCTTGCCTTTTAATATGAAATTTTAAATATAGATTTAGATTTAGAAATTATGTATTATATACATATATAATTACGTATATACCTATATACTAGTGTATATATTGTATCATATAAGACTTCTATTATCATATATGTTAATCGTTTATACTAAACATAAATATGATATCTATGCACACACATACACTTTTACGTTAATCATGTATCTTAATATATTCTAATTAATATACCAAAGATATTATTCTAAATCGTCCCAACAGTACTTTAGATAGGATAGTACATAAGTGGACATCTTATCTCGACACTATCCAGCACATAATATAACAAAATCCACTAACTAATACAATATAAAGTCGAACCCGGTGTTATTTATATCATAGCCGGTCTCATTTAGTCCTATTGGAACTGATTACGATCAATTTCCAAATATCCCTAATATCCATATGAATAGATAATCATCTTATTTGCTAAAGATATTGTTATTATCTTAATTAGTATTTTATGGTTCCAACAGTACAAATAAATAAATAAAAACTGAATATCTAATTGTCCATTTCAGGAAACTAAATCTTTATTTATGAGGTGTGACGAAATAGGAAATCGCTCAGTGTCTTCTCCAAGTCTGTCTCCAACTTCAAGATCATTCATGGAATTCGAAGGTGTTGTTAATGTGGAAGGAACCGCTTCCCCATTATCGGATCCTTCAACCATCGAGTGCCAGTTCTCCTTCATTAGAAGCCATCAAATTAAGTGGGAAAAGGTTTCTGGAATCGTAATAGAAACCATACAGTATCCACGAAGAAGTTCGACATGGTCCTTTCAACTGCCAAGGTCCGTAATTGAAGATCACAAGTCGTTTGAAGTTGTAATCCATGAGATTTTGGCAAGCATGGAAATCGAAACCGCGGCCTGGCCTCAAATCACTTCCTATTTGCTGTCTTGGGTGGATGAACTGTTGGGTGTTTTTGCTGAGAAAGCTTTCACGATGGAAGTTGAAGTACTACTCGACACGGAGCAGCCGTTGAAGAGCTTTGATACGTCTGCATGTGGGAACACCCATGAAGAAAGCGAGGCATGTGCGATTTGTTTGGATGAGTTGCAGGGTGTAGCAGAATTAATAAGAGTGCCGTGTTCTCATATATTCCACGGTCATTGTCTTGTACGGTGGTTGCGCTTGACTGAGAGCTGCCCGCTATGCCGGCAGAAAGTTGAAGCAAGGAGTTGTAGTTGACGATACACGGACCTTCTTTAGACTTGCAGAGTTGCCATTGGTAGTTGATTGAATTGTAAAGATCATATCATAACTTTTATTATTATTATTGCACATATTTTTACTATTGTTGAATCATTCCATCTATTTTAGTGATAGTCTCGATATATTGTGATAGCTCTGATCTTTTGTATGAGTAATGGTATGCGACTAGGGGCAATTGCAAAACCAAATTGAATCATATACAAGTTGAACAACGAATATAGTTTTTTATGCATTTTTTGAAAAAAAAAAAGAAAGAAAAGAAAACACCAAGCTGAACTGAGCTGAAGACTTACGGTGGTTCAGAAGGATGAAACAAATTGCACCAAAAACCAGACCCCCATTAAAGTAAATATATATTTTTCTTCGTTAAGAACAAAGAACTATTGGATTTACATATTGCTTTGCTCCTTGTTTTCTCTTTCTTATTATGATTTTAAAGTTGCGATGTTAAATACTGCTAAAATAGGCATTTTCTTTTTCAATTATCTAAAATCTTTGAAAATTAAAAAAAAAAAAACTAAATTTGATAATACCATAGCCCCATTAGAGCCAGTTTTTATGGTTCAAAATTGTTCTCAAATAGAATTGTAATGTTCATTCAGTGTGATGAAAAAAATAGAACCATACTTCATGATTTTGTTTAGTTTGAAGGAATGAATGATTAGACCAGCAAATGCACATCCTGAATTATCCATGTACTTTCAACTTGACCTTTATCCTTCGGCACAAGTAGTTAAGTGATACGGGTAAGCAGTATAAATCCTCTCATTTCTCCTTCCATCCCTAATTTTCATGCTAGGGTAATTCCAACTTCGCATCACTAGGTGCGCATAATAAGAATCTTGATTCCAATTCAAACAAACGATTTATTTTCTTAATTATTTGTAACGCCCATCATTGGAGTGCCCTTTTCATTTGCTCACAACCTAACTAGATATTTGGAAGATAAGGGGTTATACCAATCTTTGAAATAATGACAAGGTTTAATGAGAAGCTTAGAACCTGTATTTCACCTCTTACAATACAGTATTCACTTTTAATGGTATAGTTGTTACGTTTGAAATTTAGATTTTAATATTTCACTCAATAGTGTTAATCTTCTAATTTAGAATTCAATTTTCTTACTTTATAGTTTTACCTTCTAAGTTTGGTTTATAACCTTCTATATTCAAGTCTTAACATTTTAATTTTTCGCGTTAACCTTCTAAGTCTAAGAGTTAATTGTCAATTTTTATAGTAAAGTGATTGTAAACTCTTTGCCTCTCAAAGCAAACCTTCTAGTTTAGTTTATAACATAACCTTTTAACTTACTTGAAACAATGGGTTTTACTTTTTGCCTTTTAATTTTGACCTTCTAAGTTCATTGTATAACTTTTTAACTCGACCTCAAACAATCAAACAACTTTAACTTCCCAAACCCATTTATATAGAATCAAGTTCCAAAACTTCAAACCATTCAAAGCATACTCTTGATAATTAATATCTATGTTAAAGGATTTGTTGGTCTAGTGAACAATCAAGCAGGGGGGTTGAATTGATTGTTCCAAAAATAAATATTTTTCATAAAGCTAAATGCAACTTTTCTTAATTATTCAATTATGACACTTATAATAATGAGTATGAAAATTTTATTAAAGATTAATGCATGAATGCAATATAGCAATTAAGTGAATTGTGTAAAATAAATAGAGTAAAGGTAAGAAGATCATGTAGATATTAATAAAGATCTCATTCTCTTTCTTGTTGTTTCTTAATTTGTCCCTCTTGCAGTCTTGTGTAGCTCTTTATATAGTCACCTCCAAGGTTTCTTGTAAATACTTGTTGCATATTAATGCATTCTAAAGTCTTCTGAGCTTGACTCCTTAAAATTTGGAATTCTTGATATCTTGATATTTATGGAACATTCATGAATAAAATATCCATGAGATGTTTAGTTAAATATTATTCAAATATAATTAACTCGTGGTGTTGGGCCTTTAATATGTAAAAATATGATTTTCATTTTGAGAGCTTCCGACTTGCTTCATTTTCAACTTTCGATTTGTAGAACTTCTTTCCTTTATTATCACTTCCAAAACTCTTGCTACTTGTGTTTTTATATTTGCTTTTGGCTTTTGATAAGTTTGCTTTTGCAAATTTCCTTTTATAGAATTTTCAACTACTTTTGAAACTTGTAATTTATTTTTAATTGTTTTCCAAGTGCTTGTATTTTGCTTTAGACTCCTTTTGATAGCTTATGACTATTATTGAGCTTCTACCATGCTATTTTTCCCTCAAAGCTTTATTAGTTGTTACACCACTTCTTTTATGACTTCAACTTATAATAATAATTTTATAATTTTAGCTATACACTAAATAAGCTTATTAGTAAACTTATCATAGTGTTTTGTTATCATTAACACATATTTGGAATAAACCCAACATTCTTCCTCTTTTTGATGATGTCAAAATACCTTTTAAATAATTTTATAATTTTGAATATTAATTCAATATTTCATGCTCTCTCTTGATTGATGATAATAGTCAAATATTTTTTGTTCACATTTTCTCTCCCCTTTTGTTATTATCAGTTAAAAGGTATACTTTTCCTAGAAAGATATAAAACATTTATAGCAAGATATAACATGTCACACACAAGAGATTGGATAATAACACTTTGAGGAAGTATGATATATTATATCACATGTTGAATATTCATAAGTTCTTCTATTGAAAAGATTATTATAAAACAATTATGCATATCAACACATATTTAAATATCGCTTACATTATAATTTTTTAAACATATTGACATTCCATATAATGCATCAATTATGCATATCTTATCATATATATATTGCTTGATCCTAATGGGTGTAGAATGTCATAATGATTGTTTTTAAATTTGCAACCTTTTATCACTAAGACAATCATCATAACAAATCCCATATAGTAGACTCACAAAGGATGTAATTATTATTATTATTTTTTTAAGATATATTATGTAGACCTCTCCTAAAAACTTTTAAAATTGTATAGATTCTTAGTTGACATGGTACTAACATGTGCATAATTAAACACATTTAATTAATTAATGTTTCTATAAAATAATAAAAAATTAAAAGATAAAAAAAAAAGAAAAGAAAAATCGGCCTTGTGGCTTTGCCAACCAACTAACTAAGCAACTTTTAGCAAATCCCCTTAAGGTTGGACAAAAGAGTGAACTACCCAATTGGTGGGAGCAAGATGAAACCCATAGATTTTGACAACGAAAAGGATGTTAACAGATGAAAGACATGGAAAAGAGAAGGAAAACAAAAAGGACTTGATGCCAAAACCCTAGGGCAAGAGAGTAAACACAATGGAAAATTTCAGGTCTAAAACGGAACAAAAGCACACTAGATGGCTACAACACAAATTCTAGAACACCGAAACGATTATAAAAAAAAGCTCCTAGACAAGGAACAATATGCCCGAATTGACAAATCCATGCGAGCTCATCCTCGTACAAATCATGCAATAAGTTTCATTATAAAACATTGAATAACACAAATTTAAAAATCATTCTTCTCATTTTTATGAAAAGAATAAAGAACCAACATATCATAACAAATTTCATATTCTTTTTCAAGCATAACAACAACATATGCTAATTTGATTGTTTTTCTAAGTTTTATAAAATAAAAACTTACCCTATTTGTATATTTTTAACACTAATATCATAATGATTCTTACGGAAAATTTTTCATATCATTAACAAATATCATACAGACTATTCAATTTTGCAATTTTTTTTCCTTTACATATATCAAAGCATTAAATCCGTAATTCTTACTATAAGATATAAATATGAATAAAAGACTTGCAAATTTTGTTTATAATTTTGATTTTACATAAAACTTGTTTACATTCTCCTAAATCATATTATAACAGAACATAAAAACATATTTAAAAGTTATTTACATCAAAATATTCTCTACAATCATGTCAAGATATCACAACACAATATTATCAAACAGACTGTGACATGTCAATACATCTTATTTTAACAATGATTTTTATGATTCCCCTTTTATTTCCAAAATCAGATAAAAGTGACATCAATTTTAGGAAATATATTAAAATGATGGGGACATTAATAACACACCAAAACTGTAAGTATTTGTATATCTTTTCTCATCAAACCATATCATCCTTTCTTATTCCGTAACCTTTAGCATATGGTACCGATTTAATGAAAGAATATGGGAGTACATAATCAAGAGGGATGAAAAATATGTAAAGAGAATGATTACTAAAACATAAAACCGGAAAACACAAATAATTAATATGTTATGATAAGATTAGAACGATTATACAATATCATAATATTTATAATTATTAATCATGCCTAATCAACCTCGACCTTAGGTACTTGTAACACTAAAAGTTATCTGTTCTTTAGAGCCCAAAAGGAGCTTGGGTTCACCTTAAGCTCGTAGAATAAGTTTCACTCACTTGCTCTTTACTGAGCTTGTTGTTTTATTACAAATTAAACATGCAAAACAAATTTGAAAACTGTACCTTTTTCTTTGGTTCAGATACTTTTTGCTAATCTCATTAGATATTTTCCTATGTTTTCCCTTTTGAAAAATAAAGCAATTTTTGCAACCGCTTAATAATTTATTCAAATTAAATTTCTTAACTTTTCTTCATTTTCACAAAACTTGTTAAAAATGCTCTTGATGGGTTTTGATAATTTGTCAAGTCTAACTTTAATTTTTCTATTTCTTCCTCTAAAACTATTTTCATTTGATAAAACCTTTTTATTTTCAAGAAATTCATCTTTTTCTTTTCTTAAAATCTCAATTTTTTTAATAAGAGAAGAATTTTCTTCTTTCAAAATCTATTTTTCATCTTTTATTTTAAAATCTTAGCATTTTCAATAGATTTTGTATTTCAACATACACATTATCAGGCACACTTTCAATATCAGAATCAAAGCCAAAACATACCTCATTATTGGCCACTAAGTATAGATTTGATTCCTCTTCTAGATCTTCAAATTTAGATTTCTACAATTCACCAACCATGCTCAATCCTTCATATGTTGCACTTAATTTCCAGCATATATCTTTGAAAATTTTACATGAAGAAATTAAATTAAATTTTGATGGAGATATAACACTTTATACATTGCCCTTGAATTGGTCAATGCATTTTTCATATCTTTCCCTATTGTAATTTTATTTGAAACCGCTCTATCTCCATTTTTAACAGTGATCCATGGCTCATAATCCATTGCTAGAATATATGCTCTCATCCTACACTTCTATAAAGAAAAATTAGTATTACCAAAAGTAGAAGCATTAAATAATATTTAATCAATTTCCATTCGACCCTCTTCTTAAATTATTTAATCTTTTGCTCAAAGGTTAACACCTTTATTAAAAAAAGCATATGCTTTGATACCAATTGTTGGTCTCAATGAATAATCAAGAGAGGAGGGGGTGGGGATAGTTTTGAATTGATTGTTTAAAAAATAAATATTTTTCACAAAGCTAAATGCAATCCTTCTTAATTATTCAATGATGAAACTTATAACAATGCTTATGAAAATGTTATTAAAGATTGACATGCAAATGCAATATGATAATTTAGTAAAGATTGGGTAGATATTTATAAAGTTTCGTCATTCTGAGTCAATCCTCTCTTCTAGCCTATGACTAGGGATCCAATCTTCTACATTAGCATGTTCTACTATTTGAGAAATCAACAAGGTGTACAAGTATCAATCTGCTTGACCTCACAATTTCTACCTAAAGATTATGCAAATTTACAAATTACAATAACTTTGCGCTACTCCACACTTCCCACTTAGGAATACATAGGTCTACAAAGTTACCCTCATAACCCTTTCTCATGTAGTCTCACAATTCATTCAAGAAAGAGTAAGCAATTCAACTGAGAATCATAAATAAAGTTTCCTCAAGTTTTCACACAATATCTCTATAAAGCAATATTAGAAAAATACTCTTTAGCACAAAATCTTTGTTGTTTCTTAGTGTCATCCCACCTTTAGTCTTGTGTGACTCCTTACATAGTCATCTCCAAGGCTTCAATATGGAAGTAGTTGATGCATAATCATTGGGCTTTCCTTTTTCTTCATGTGCTCCATATGGTAATGGCCATTGCAATCATTTTTCATTGATAACTCTTTTATTCTTTCTCATATCGTCAATGTTTGCTTTTGTAAATATCTCCTTGTTCATTACTTGCAAATACTTGTTGCATATTAATGCATTCTAAAGCCTTTTGAATTCATTTCCTTTAAATTATGGAATTCTTGATATCTTGACATTTGTGGGAATGTTTACGAATAAAATATCCATTAGATGTTTAGTTAAATATATTACCTAAATATATTTAACTCGTAGTGTTAGGCCTTCAATGTGTTATGATTTTCATTTTGAGAACATCCGACTTGCTTCTTTTTTTACTTCTGATTTGTAGAACTTCTTTCCATTATTATCACTTCCAAAGATCCTACTACTAATTTTATGTTTGCTTCCGGCTTCTGACAAGTCTAATTATGCATTTTTCCTTTTTTTTTAGCACTTTCGATTGCTTCTAAAACTTGTAATGTACTTCCAACTATTTTCGAATGCTTATATTTTCGACTTTTATTAGCTATAGCTATAGAAAATATTACAAATCACATATGTTTAATATTAGAACACTATATTAAGAGTAAACTTACTTGATTGGGAAGACATGACAGACAGGGGAAGCAATATCACAATAGCACAGGCTAGACTTCCTCGTTGCTCTTCCTTTTTATGGTAGCTCTCAATGGGTAGATTCATTAGTTGGAAGTGAAGAGGGAACTTAACTACATTTTTGTATATTACTTACTAAGCTTGTTGGTCTTTGACTCATTCCTTTATAATCCTTTTGTAGGTTAAGGTAGGAGAAGCATGAGATGGGCTAGGATATTGAGTGAATGAGCATTGACTCCAACATTCTATAGTTGTAGCAGTAAGATCGATAGCCATCACAGAAGTATAAGTTATTTTAGTCCAAATTAGTTATAAAACAAGAATTTCCACCCTTAGTTACCAAAGGACAATAAATTCCTCTACGCATCCTAACTTTAAGGAACAATTTAGTTATTATTTAGTTTACTAGTTGGTGGAAGATTTTGATTCTATATGGTCCTAGAACTTCATATTGAGAACAAACATGCATTGTATTTCCTAAAACATTCTCATATAGGATTTTGCTAGCCCCTGGCTTGAGGTGTGACATGGCATATATGATGTGTCTTCTAAATCATTGTTTTATTTTGTCTTTATCTTTTCATTTCATTATTAAATAAAGCACATGAAACATTTATAAAGCACTTAATTGTTCTCACATCAATTTTAGTAAAGTTAATGAGAACCGAATCTTAGGGTTTAAGTCTTCTTATTGAGTAAAAGGGGCTTTTGTAATTTTTTTTTTAATGTTGACTATTATTAAGGAAATAATTTTATTTATTTTTAGGAAAAGAATGATGTGCATATATATTTTCTATTGTTTTCTTAATGTTTATTGGTCCATAGGGATACGCGGGGGGGTGGGGGCAGCCAAAAGGGGCTCTACCCTTCCCCTCCTCCCTCCCCCCTAAAGTCCAGGAAAAAAATATTTAATTAAATTTATTTTAAAATTAAAAATATATATTATATTTATATTTTCAAGTATAAATTTTACCATAAAATTTAATATGGCTTAGTGGTTAGATTATTGTTTTTGCTAACTTAAAGTAATGGGTTCGATTCTCTTATAATCATTTTTACTTTTTTAAGTTGTATTTGTTGTTTGTCTCTCAATAAATGATTATCGTTCTCTTTTTTTTCTGCTATAATATATAAAATTGAATTTCATTAATAAAGAAAAAAATAATTAACTAAATAAATTATCAATAAATACTATTTATTTATTAGTAGTTTTACGATAAATGATAATTATATTCACTATTATAAGTGTTAGTAAACAATAATAGTTTATATTACTTAAAATGCTAATTTTTTCTTTCATTATTAACATTATTGAAAGGAATGAGTATTATTGAATAATTAATTATCTAATCACTTATATTAAAAAACATATATGCATATATATTTTTAATGATATTACTTGAAATGATCTTACAAAGTCATTATAAAAAAATTATAAAATATTATATTATTTTTTTATAATCTTGTTAAAAAAATTATTCTTTTAACATTTTACAAAGTATATCAAGTACAAATAATCGATACATAAAAAGGTTTAAATTTATTTCTTAATTATAATTGTAATTAAAAATGAATACTTTTCTACAAATAATTTTAATATTGTATATTTGACCCTTCAATGGTATAATTCTACGTCTGCCACTACTGGTTCATATGATTACAATAAATGTTTTGTGGTTAATAGGTATTTTTTTTTTAAAGTTGAATTTACCCCCAATTAATCAAATAGTGCTTATTTTATTTTATTTTATTTTTCCTTGTAAATCCATGAACTTCCATAACAGTGCTGAATTTCTGTTAGTTATTTCCCGCTCCTTTCTGCATTCCTTTCTCTCTCCATTTTTCGGAAGCACAGTGGAATTTCCCCCAATTAAATAGTGGAGTACTATCGTTAGTTATTTCGCCCCCATTTCTCCACTCACCTCTCTCTCTCTCTCTCGAATCATTTTCTCTTCGGCTTTCGCTCATTACTTCTTGTATAGTATGGAAGAAGGAATCCTCGCCTTTGAAGCTCTTGACAGCCACAGTTACGGTCCCGCAGTCCGCCTCTTCACGTCGGCGATCAGGACCGGTCCAGATGACTCCATTCTCTACGCCCTCCTCCTAGGCCGATCCTCTGCCTACCATGATCGTGGACATTACAAGAAAGCCTTAGACGACGCGAAGCAAGCGATGGCATTGAATATCAATGACAGTGAATGCTATTATACTCTCGCAAAAACTCATCTTGCCCTAGGACAGTGGACTGAGGTCTTAAAAACCTGTCAGATAGGCCATGAAATTAAGCCTAATGTCGAGTTTTTCTGGCCTTTCTGGCTCGAGGCTACAAACAAGGTTGTGGAGGCGGGGATATCGACGGATTTTGTGAAACCTTCCGGTGATACATTCCAGGGAAAGAAGATGTGGGAGAAGTTGACGCATGATCGGGATGTCAAAGGTTATCTTAAGGAAAAGGATTTTAACGAGATGATGAAGCATGTGCAGATAAATACTTTCTCTCTGAATGAGCACATGAAGGATCCGAGAGTGGTGAAAGCGGTTTCTGTTCTGTTGAATGTGAATATGCGCGGTTTTGGAAAGCCAGTGTCCGAGGAGGGAGAGGCTGTGGAGATGAAAGAAGAGGTACGTATACAAAGAAATCTTAACTTGAAGTCGCAAATTTTTTTTTAATACCATAACCGGCTCGTCAAGAAGCTTAATATAGTTGTGGTTATCCGTATCTGATGCAGGATCTCAGCTCTAAATCATTGAAATGTATTGTTTACTAAGAAGAAGAATCTCTACGTTAAGTATTACTCTGTCAAGTAAATTGAAATAAGCTAGGATGGTTCGATAATTTGTCGTTGGGAAATCATGATCAGAAGTAAATTTTAGGGTAGAATTTAAACATCATTAACTGTTCAAATCGCGTAATAACAATGGTAATTCTTTGCTTTTCTTGTAATATGTTCTTTGTTGATGTTTTCGGTAACTTTCTTTCCTAATTAATCCCTTAAGCATACACATTTCTGGAACTGGACGGATGGACTTGCATTTTTAATGTACTCTTTGGTGATTCTAGTTGTAGACAACCATCAAAAGCCTTTCACCTACTTGATTTACATAATCTGTGTGCAATTGACTAATTTTCTGGGTCTTCATATCCTTTTGGCATGCCTGTGGATGTGTGTGCAGTTGTGATGAATATATTTGGCAAATCATAGCAGAACTGCTCACTATGCCCTTTTCGGAACATAATAACAAAAGAACCCCCGTTTAGTGAAGATCTAAGAGGACTTCACCACATTCATAGTTTTAACCGTTAGGTAGTTTGTATCATGTTCAGTGACTTCAGATGGATCCTAATTGTTATCATTTCGTTGCATATTTGTCCATAACTATAATCAGAACAAGGACCAGGCCCATGATTGTGGAATCTCGGTTGGGGCTGATTTTGGGGAAAAGTTAGAAAAGACTATTAAAAGAGCCAGCCACATAGTAAAATGGGCAAAATCCATAGAGGATTTTGAGCTTTTTATCGACGTTCTGCGTGGAGCTTTGATAGAAATATCGGAGGAAATTACCGATCTTCAAAGAACCCGTTATGAACAGGAGCACTGTAATTTGGAGTTAGATGAAGAGCATGTAAAAGGTAAAGACATTAGGAAACTAATCCCTGGGTATTTTTATGCTTGTATTACTTGTCAGAATAATGTTCTTGGCTGTACATTAGGTCGATCTTAATGTTTATCTTTTGAACAGGAAATGAATGTTTCGAGCAACGTTTGTATGGAGAGGCTTTGGAACATTACGCGGAATCATTAAGGAGAAACCCAAGAAATTCTAAGGTGTTCTTATCTATGGTCATTTGTTACAGTAATCCTAGTATATTATGATAGAGATTGCAGCTAAAAAATGGGTATCATGATATATTGTTGCAGGCACATTGGAGCAGAGCTGAGTGTTATATCAGACTCCGGAAGTATGCTAAAGCCCTGGTGGAAACGGAAATGTACATCAGTCTTGATCCTTCTAATTCAGATGCATGTGCATTGAAAGGTGCCATCCTAGCGTTTATGGAGAAGAAAGAAGAAGCTTTTGCAGCATTTCATGAGGGACACAAGTACGATCCAACTTACATGATTTTGCGTGGCGCTCCAAAATGGTATTTGCTTGATCAATTATATATACGAAATTGACTTGACTTATTCTATTGAATCAATCACCATGTTCAACTCCTCAAGAATTCTTTGTTCTCTTTCTTTTGAAATGATGTAGCTTCCGTCCCACCATGGACGACTCCCAAGCGGAGCAATAAGTCTATAGCCCCAGAGAACAATCAAGCTCGAGATACTTTTTGCTTGTTACTCAAGACTGTCTTCATCTTGTACTGAAGAGGATGCGATATTATTCAGATTGCTGAAACATTGTGTTTACAATTCAGATGGGAATTCAAAAATCTATCAATAGGCTATTGTATGGAATATAGCATACATAAACGTAGATGATAAAATTTTTCTTGATGCCATAGAAGCTGTTAACATGAATTTTTTTTTTTTTTTTTTTTTTTTTTTTGCAATATACTTTCCACTGTACTTGAGTTTTTTTGGATCACTCTTAACATGGTCAAATTTTGATGAGTATAATAGCTTTTGGCATGATAACCTCTAAGGAAAAGGCTCAACCCAACAGTCATGGCATTGTTTAGATTGAAACCCTGGCAGGTCAATTACGTCCACCTAACACAACTAGAACCGCTAGGCATTGATTACTCTTCTCTGTGTTTCTTTTCCTCCCCAAAGGCATTGATATGGTATAATTAAATTTCGGTTATTTTTATATAATTTATTACCTAACTTGGCAGTTGTTTATGTATTATTTAATTAAAACTTTACTTGCTATAATTATTACAGTCAGCTTCAATCATTTAACATGGAACTTCCGTCCTGCAGTCATGCAACGCAACATTATAACTTATTTTAGAACGTAAATGTCAACCTTTTAAACTTTTAAATATTATATTATTTTCTTAAACTTTAATAAATTAACAAATAACTCCAATAAATTATAAATAATATTTCTAAATTTTAATATTGATATAAAACAATCTCTCAAACTTATCAAAAACATATTTTAATACTTCTTAAATTTTGAATTTAATATTATTAAACTAAAAAAAATATTCTTTTTATTATTAATTTATTAATGTTTAAGGGGCTATTGCAACATTTAAAAGTTTAAGGGATAAAACTAAACCCAAACCAAAGTTTAGAAGAATTATTTGTAATTTTCCCATTTTAAATGATTTTGGTAATTGACAAAAACAAATTAATAACGCATCATTATAACTTAAATTAAAATATGCAAATGAGTCTAGCACCAAAGAAAACTCTGTTACAACACAAAAATAGATCAACGCATCATTATAACTTAAATTAAAAGTTTGGTACTAAACAAAGCTCCTATTATTATACTAGACAAATATCAAAATTTTTGTTGCTTCACATAAAGGTACAAAAATATTGAGATGTAATAAAATAAAATCTCTTCATTAGTAACTCCAAACTAACACTTCTATTTAATTATCACCTTACATCAACTTTACCATTACCACAACTACTACCACTACCACCTCGAACTTGTTATCATCACCACCACCACTATCATCATCAAAATCGTCATTGCTATCACCACTACTACCCTTACCATTGTCACCATTATACAGCACTAGAAGCAAATCACCATCACTATATTATTACCACAACACCACCATTATTGCTTTCCATGCCACCTTCAAAACCTTATACATCATTACTATCGCTATTATCATTACTACATCTCTATTGCTATTGCTATTGTTGCTATAGCAACTTCATTGTTATTAGGAATGTAAGTGAATCAAGCCTATTTACAAACTACTTGAGTTTAACTTGATATCGACTAAGTTTGATGAGATCCATGATGAGAGCCAAGCCGGAAGAAGAAATGTGGATCCTCTTGAAGTGACGCCTAGACCGATCACAAGAAATCAAGCGAAACAATTCAAGGAAGTACTTGACGGGTTGATAAAGGTTGTCTATGAAACCGAAAAGGATTGGAGCAATCATGAAGTTGGAACGGATTGGAACAACCATGAGAAGACCCTTGCTTTTATACAAGTTACATTGGACACGGGATGAAGAGGACGTGTACTTTCAAGGCACGGCCATGTATGGAGTCAAGCAAATCCACAGAAAGATACACGGCCAAAGTACACGGGCGTATATGTTGCCAGAAGTTGCACAAAAAGATACACGGCCAAAGTACACGGGCGTGTATGTTGCCAGAAGTTGCACAGAAAAGTACATGGCCAAAGTACACAATCGTGTACACGGCCGTGTATCCCCTGTCGGCCAGCTTGTTCTGTTTCGTGTTTTTATGCTACTTAACTAAACTACGTCATTTTTTACTTGTTTTACACGAATTGTAACCCTAGTATAAAAGCTCCTAGGGTTTAGAACAACATAGAATTTACATCTTTGAACATTAAACACTTTTGAGAGGCACCTCTCTTGGTTCTTCAAGAACTAAATCGAACTTATCGGATTGATTTCTGTGGCGTTCATCCCGACTTATCAATCGGTCTTCCATCCCGATTGTGGCCTCTTCATTTTTATACCAAGGTTCTTGTCTCGCTTATAGACAACGGGTCACGGTTTCCACTTTAGGTGTTTGGGCGTCTTAGGCAACGAATTTCCGAACGTATTGGTATTGAGTTTCGTCACGGGTTGGCGTGGTTCGTATCAGTTTGGTATCAAAGCTTAGGTTTGTCAAAACATCAAGTTCGGTTGAGGAAGGTAATATCAAAAACCCTAACTCCAATCGTTCATATCCATTGTTAGCATTCAATTCCGCAATATTAATTGTCTTTTGATAGTGTAGTATTTACTAGTCGATTGTAAAAAAAAAAAAAAGAGTAAAAATCACGACAAAAAAAAAGAAGGGAAAAGAAAAGAAAAGAGAAACGTGATCAAAAGCCAAAAACAGAGACAAAAAAAAATTCGGATAGAAAAATAGAGGAAAATTTTATGAACCCTAGAGTTGTTTTTGAATTCTACGGAAAGGAATTGGTGTAATTTGGGTTAGTTCCAAGAGAATTGAGACGAGGAAATTGGCGAGTGATATCATCATTGTTTGTGAGAATACACGAGTGACTGTGTGATATCATCATTTGAGCGAAACACATAAGGGAGTGTATCGTGAGGTTTAATTATATATATATATTTGTGTTAGTACTAATCTTTTCTACAGGAACTATGTCGAGACAACATTCTCCTGAAGGTGAGAGGGGAACGTTTGATGCTAGGTTAGTAATTGAGGCGTTGAGGGGAGAAATGAAGAGGATGTTCCAAGAAGGAATGGAATAAATTCATGAAACGGTAGAGCAAATACTAGAGCAATCCACAAACGTATTCCAAGGGCGTAAGAGGGAGAGTAGTTCTAGGAGAGTACCGAGGGGTGGAGATGAGATGTCGGATGATAACTTTGATGAGCCTTCTGTTGGGAGTTATAGAGGTTATAATGGTCGGAACAGAGTGACTAGAGATTGGGAAGATAGAGGAGATAGGAATAGAGAGGATGATCAATTGAGTAGCATAAAGATGAAGATTCCTCCTTTCCAAGGGAAGAATGATCCCGAGGCATACTTAGAGTAGGAGAAGAAGGTAGAGATGGTGTTTGATTGTCACAACTATAGTGGGAGAAAGAAGGTAAAACTTGCTGCCATTGAATTTTCAGATTATGCTATAGTGTGGTGGGATTAATTAATGTTGAATAGGAGAAGGAGTGGCGAGCCACCTATTGAGTCTTGGGAAGAGATGAAAAGAGTGATGAAGAAGCGGTTTGTACCTGCGTATTACTATCGTGAATTGCACAACAAGTTGTAAACTCTGAGGCAGGGAAGCTGAAGTGTAGATGAGTATTTCAAGGAGATAGAAGTCACTATGATTAGGGCGAATGTAGATGAGGATAGAGAGGCTACAATGGCTAGATTTCTTACTGGGTTGAATAGAGAAATCCAAAATGTGGTGGAATTGCAGCATTATGTAGAATTGGAGGATATAGTCCTCATGGCTATAAAGGTTGAGAACCAGCATAAGAGGAGAGGTAGTAGTAATGTACGGTTGCAACAAGGTAATGGTTCATCCACTTGGAAGACTAATCAATGGGAGAAAGAAGAAAAGCCTTTACCCACCAAACCAAAAGGGGAGCTGAGGCAAGCGAGTTCTACTCCTGGCAATCAAGGTAACCCTGATTCTTCTACTTCTAGAAATCGTGACATTAGATGTTTTAAATGCCAAAGTAGAGGCCATATTGCTAGTCAATGTCCAAATAGGCGTGTGATGATTTTACGAGATGATGGAGAGTATGAGACTGAGGGGGATAGTGAAGAAGATGATATGCCACCATTAGAGGATGCTAGTGATGATGAGGAGCCTATAATGGGAAAGCTAGTGGCAGTAGTGAAGACAGCTTTGAATGTGCCGGTGAAGGAAGAAGAAGATGTGCAAAGAGAGAATATATTTCATACTAGATGTTATCTAGGAGATCACATTTGTAGTTTGATTATTGATGGGGGAAGTTGCACCAATGTAATGAGCAATTTTATTGTTGAGAGGCTGGGGCTCAAAACTGTTAGACACCCTAGTCCATATAAATTGCAGTGGTTGAATGATAGTGGTGAGACTAAGGTGAGTAAGCAAGCCTTGATTGGGTTTCGCATTGGTAGGTATGAGGATGAGGTGTTATGTGATGTAGTGCCAATGCAAGCATGTCATGTGTTGTTGGGGAGGCCATGGCAATTTGATAGAAAGGTTGTGCATGATGGCTTTTCTAACAAGTATACACTTGTTCACCAAGGGAAGAGCTTTAATCTTAAACCATTAACACCTAAGTAGGTGTATGAGGACCAGTTGCAGCTACAACAGTCCTTTTGCAAAACATAAGGTGAGTGAAAAGCAGAGTGAGAGTGCGAGAGCAAAAGACAATGAGAAGAAAAAGGAATATAAAAGTCAAGATCAAAAGGAAAAGGAGAGGAAGGCTGGAAAGAATGTGAGAGGCCAAGTTGAAGGGGGATCAACTTTGGTGGTGAGTGAAAAGGAGAGGACAGCCTTGCAAAAGGAGAGTTGTGTGGCAAGAGCGAGTGTAGTAAAGAGAGCGTTAGTGATGAGGCAACCTATGTTGTTTCTGGTTTTTAAGGAAACATGTTTGACTACTAACGAATTATCTAACTCTTTGCCTAGTGTGGTTGTGTCTCTTGTGTAGGACTTTGAAAATGTCTTTCCGAAGGAACTCCAAAGGCAGGTCAATGAATTAATGGAGAAAGGATACGTGAGAGAGAGCATGAGTCCATGTGCAGTGCCTGTGATTTTGGTGCCTAAGAAGGATGGGACATGGAGGATGTGTGTTGACTACCGCGCCATCAACAACATTACGGTAAAGTATCGTCATCCCATTCCTTGTTTAGATGAATTCTTAGATTGGTTATATGAGTATAGTGTCATTCCTCATGAGCCTTGGATAGATATTTCCATAGATTTTGTGTTAGGATTATCTGGGCTTAAGCATGGTCGAGATTCTAATTTTGTGGTTGTGGATAGAATTTTTAAAACGGTTCATTTCATTCCTTGTCATAAAACTGATTATGCTATACACATTGTTGATTTGTTCTTTAGAGAGGTAGTGCGTCCGCATGGTATACCTAGAAGCATTGTTAGTGTTCGAGATGAGAAATTTTTGAGTAATTTTTTGAGAGTCTTGTGGGAAAAGTTGGGAACTAAACGGATGTTTTCGACTATCTGTCACCCACAAATTGATAGGCAAATTGAGGTAGTTAACAGGACGTTAATTCAATTGTTAGAGGCAATCATAGAGAAGAACATTAGGACTTGGAAGGATTATCTACCATTTGTGGAGTTTGCATGTAATAGGGCTTTAAATAGCATTATTCATTGTTCACCATTTGAGATTGTGTATGATTTTAACCCATTGGTTCCTAATTATTTATTGCCATTGCAACTTAACAAGTTTGTAAGTTTTGAAGCTAATTATAAGGCAGATTTTGTGAGAAGGCTAAACATTGAGTGAAGAACGGAGCAGTATGTGAGACAAGCCAACAAGGGTTGTCGACAAGCTATTTTTGAACCTGGAGATTGGATTTGGGTTCACATGCGCAAAGAGCGGATTCCCGTACAGCATAGATCAAAATTACTTCCTAGAAGCGATGGACCAATTCAAATTCTTGAGTACATCAATGATAATGCATATAAGAAAGATCTACCAGGTGAGTATCCAGTAAGTGTCATGTTTAATGTTACTGAGCTAAGTCCATTTGATGCAGGCAATGATTTAAGGACAAATCCTTTTCAAGAGGAGGAGAATGATGAGAGCCAAGCCGGAAGAAGAAATGTGGATCCTCTTGAAATGACGCCTGGACCAATCACAAGAAATCAAGCGAAACAATTCAAGGAAGCACTTGACGAGTTGATAAAGGTTGTCTATGAAGTCGGAAAGGATTGGAGCAATCATGAAGTTGGAACGAATTGGAATAACCATGAGAAGACCCTTGCTTTTATACAAGTTACACCAGATACGGGATGAAGAGGACGTGTACTTTCAAGGCACGACCGTGTATGGAGTCAAGCAAATCCACAGAAAGATACATGACCAAAGTACACAGGCGTGTATGTTATCAGAAGTTGCACAGAAAGATACACGGCCAAAGTACACGGGCGTGTATGTTGCCAGAAGTTGCACAGAAAAGTACACGGCCAAAGTACACGGCCGTGTATCCCCTGTCGGCCAACTTGTTATGTTTCGCGTTTTTATGCTACTTAACTAAACTACATCGTTTTTTACTTGTTTTACACGAATTGTAACCCTAGTATAAAAGCTCTTAGGGTTTAGAACAACATAAAATTTACATTTTTGAACATTAAACACTTTTGAGAGGCACCTTTCTTGGTTCTTCAAGAACTAAATCGAACTTATCGGATTGATTTCCGTGGCGTTCATCCCGACTTATCAATCGGTCTTCCATCCCGATTGTGGCGTCTTCATTTTTATACCAAGGTTCTTGTCTCGCTTATAGACAACGGTCGCGGTTTTCACTTTAGATGTTTGGGCGTCTTAGGCAACGAATTTCCAAATGTATTGGTATTGGGTTTCGTCACGGGTTAGCGTGGTTTGTATCAAAGTTGAACCCGAGTTCGAACTATTAAAGTAGTTTATCGAATCAAGTTCAAACTTATATCGAGTTTTAAAGAAATTCAAGTTTAAATGTTAATACTATTTTTATTTTTTTAAAAAATAATTTTTTTATAAGTTAAATCTAAACAAATTTATTCAAGTCAAGCTTAAACTCTTTAAAATGCTACTTCATGTCAAACTTAAACTTAAAGTTACACTTATCAAAGCCACCAAAATAATCATCACCATCACTACAGTTACCTGAAAAACAAAAACCACTTTCTTTCGGTTAAAAAAAAAAGGACATTTTTCTGTCTTCTTCATTCACCATAATTTCCAAGAGCTCTATCGGACTACCACCTTCACCGAAAGATCAATACGAGGAAGACCATGCCGTTTAGCTCTGGTGGAGGAAATCGTAATGCCTGTAAATGGAGCTTAGAGTTTGCCATCCTAAGCTAAGCTGTCACGTCTTGTAACACTTTTGACGTGACAATTGCCCTGTGATTCATGATTATCAAAATTCTGCCCAATCACCTATGTTTTTTACATTCAATCATAATAAGTACTACCATATATGAAAAATCTAGTATCTCACGGTTTTCTAGGATCATTAATGACCGAAGTCCTCCATCAAACAAATTATTTAAAAATTAAGGATCATAGTTAAACTTCTAGCGTATTATCATATCAATCCTTTAACGATCTTCCTTCCTCAAAAACCTTTCTACCTTATTTCTAGTTCTTTGAAAGGAATTTATCAGTGCCAATCATGACAACTTGAGGAGAGTTTTAAAGTGATACTTATAAAAATAAAAATAAAAATAAAATAATAATAAATTTAGTTAATCTTTTAGAATTTTTTATGAAGAATCTCAAAAAATATAAAAGCATCATTAACCTTAAGAATCTCATTTAATATTTTTATCAATACTTTAAAAATCTTTCCTTCTTAAGGATCTTCTCACTTTATTTTTAAATTTTTGAGAAGAGCTCCTAGGTACCACACCAATACTTTTTTTATCTTTTTGTGTCTCCTACAATAATTATTTTAAATTCTTGTTACTCTTTGAATTGTATCAATTGTTTTTTTTTTTAAATATAAAACAATAATAATTTGGATATAAAGGACTCCCAAAAAGTATAAAAACCTCATTCCATTCCCTAAGAATCCTAAAAAGTAGATTTTTAGTCTTGAATTTGATGTTAAGAACCAAAAATAAAAATACTCTAATAACCTCTCTTCTTTCTTCAAGAACTCCAAAAACTAAGTTATTTATCTTGAATTTGATGGTAAGAAGTAAGAATAAAAATACCCTTATAAAACCTACGAAAATATCAAGATAACTTAGAGATCAGTATATCCATGGAGTCCTTAGTCACCTAACCGTTCATCCACCATAAACAAATTCAAATCCTTTTATTAAACAAATAATACCCACGATTCTTATGAGTATTCAAGCTCTCTGCACATATGATCACCATCTCGAGAAATTTCTAAAGCTTATTAGACTCATCACTAGAATTCTCTTAGCCATACCATGGTATAATTGATCTTTCTATAAGTTTAATATATCTGAGAGAAACCATATGCTTAGATAGTTGGAATCTATCCTTACTATACATATACGAATAGTAAATTAATTATAAACTTTGTAATCAGTATTTACCTAATTTTTATTAGTTTTTATTTTTTTTCTTTTATTTGAGTCTCCAATATTTTTTATATTTTCCAAAAATAAACTCTTATTTGTTGAAAATTCCATTCACTCATTACACATGTCAACTTACATTGATACATTATAAATAATCTAATAAAATAATATTATTAAGTATATTTAATTAAATAATATAATAAAAATAAATATATTACAATAAATAAATAGATAATGAAAAAAAGCTAAAAAAAAAAAAAAGCAAAGAACCCTAAAAGCCATAACCGGTCATCCTAAGGTTAGGATACACAGCCCTTCCCTCTCCCCAAAGGTGATAATTAGCCATACCATAAAAAGATTGATGGTAAGTGACCTTTGTTAGTTGATTTATCTAATAAAAGTTTTTAAGCTATAACATTACTTAATCCAATTACGACCCTACAAAATTTTAACTTAATCCATCTTGTTTATTCTATTGATCAAAAGTGCTTGCAAGACAATTTTGCAGCCACAAATAAGTACTTCTTTCAATGTTTTTATACCGTGAAAGCTAACTCACTTTTAGGACTATGGTAAGTGACCTTTGTTGGTTAATTTATCTAATAAAAGTTTTTAAGCTATGAAATTACTTAATTTATTTAGATATTATTATTTATATTTAGAAGTTATTGATATTGCTTTAAAGTTTAAAAATTGTGTATATAAGCATCGACCAGTGTGAGCGTAAAAGTTTGTAAAAAAGAAAGATAAATCGAAAGCAAATGTAGAATTAAATTAGCCTTACAAATGCAATATGATAGGAAATTGAAGATTAAAGATGGCAGAAAAAGATCAATCAAAATTTAGAAATTTTCAAATACCATTTGTGATTATAAATCCTTTTTTTTTTTTTTACCATAACAAAACATTCATACAAATCTACAATCAAGTGTACACAATGTCATCAACTACACCAGCATGACCAGAATTTAAAGCATCACAATATGAAATTTCCGACAAAGAAGATGGGGAAACTTTGTTCCAATCCAAAGGGCACATCTTCCTTCTTGTGTTCACCACAATTCGATCAGCATCTTTATTTGCATTCTAACTACCTAGCTTATATACTATTGATAGCAATTGCACCTCAAAGGACCTAATATCATTTAGAATTGGCCTCAAGTTCCAATATCTTTCTTCCTCGTTTGTCAAAGCCATGAAAACAACACTTCCATCCATTTCAATTTCTATTCTCCTCCACCCTTTACTTGTTGCTAACTTCAACCCTTCTTGCATTGCTAAAAACTCCACCACTGCCATTGAAAAAGTTGGTACTATCCTACTACCCTCTACATCCCTAGCAAAAACTCCAATAGCTGCTTGGCTAATGGGTTCATCAACTACACCATTCACATTAAGTTTCACTACACCATGACCCAATCTTTCCCACAATTGTTTTTCCAGACATTGTCCTTGTTGCTGCTCCCTTTGCCTCCCTTTAGTGTTTATAATATCAAGCTTCATTAAGGCATATCTATAACTTTCAATAACAACCTCCACATTTAGACTAGTAAAATCAAAGACAACCTTACATCTTTCCTTCCAATGCAGCACATTATTGTTGCTAATTTTGCCAATAAGCCTTTCTTTTCATTCCTAATCCCAACATAAGCATTCAAACTATTCACTAACCAAGCACTAGGTGTGGTTGCCAAATTCACACCAATTTTCACTCTAAGCACCACATACCACACAACCTTTGTCCACTAGTAGCACAACAATAAATGCTTCACAGTCTCATCCACATTACAAAATGAACATTTGGCCTCTAGCCTCACATGATTTTTCCATAAATTATAATTAGTAGAGCATGTATTATGTAAAGTCCTCCATAAAAAATGGCGTAGGACAATGCCAAACTAATTTCCACAAGAGCTATCCAATTATTGAGAAGATGATGTATCATGGTTGCTTCCCTCTTCTAAGTTCTTGATGAAGAAATATGCAACTTTCACCGTGCACTTACCAAAATTTTCATAGGGCCAAATAAGTCATTCTTCAAGTATGTTAAGTAAAAGCGGTACTTCTAGAGTAATGTTAGTTGTTTCTTCATCAAACCACTTCTTAACCTCTCTAATCTTCCATATTCTCAATTCTTGGTTAATTAAATCTACTACCTTCAACTATAGGTTACGTGAATTGCTCTTGAAGACTGCTTTAAAACTAAGCATCTCCTCATTTATGCCATTCAGCAACTTGATTTCCTCTTTAGCCCCCACTCCTCGCATCATCACTGGGACCCCTACTCCTGCCATCTTTCCTTTCCTTTTTTTTTTTCTTTTCTTCTTTGCCCTTGTTTTTCAAAAAGAAAACAGAGCAGTTGTCAAAGCTCTTCCCAGCGACAGCAACAAACTCTTCTTCCTCTTCCATACCTCACATCCCTTTACTCCTCCTTGACTACCTTTAATTATGATGCCAAAATTACGGTACGTATGGTTGCTGTCGACATCACAACAATTGGTTAAGTAGAGTCACCATGATCTCCGTGGCCGATCTTGATGAGGTCCTCACTGGTTTTCTCCACTGTGGTGTTGTTCATGTTTGGATGATTTGCCATTGCCTTTGATCGTCAACATTTGTTGTGGGGACTACTAAATAGAAGCAAGGAAAGAGCAAGAATTAAACATGAAATTTATCTTTGATTAGTGTGTAAACTCCAAAGGTTTAGCTATATGAAATGCAAGAAAGAGTGACTGGAGAAACCTTAGCATAAAGGCCTTGGAGGTGTTAGAAGTCATGCGACATCAGTGCTTTTGGGGTCAAGAGTTGCCAGGCTTCTTCTTATTGATTTTGATAAGGTGTCACTCTCCTTGTTAAACTGCTACATAGTTGCTACATGAGTTAAGGTTGGCACTACAGGTTAGCTTGATTCCACAAGGTCTGATTTAATTCCACATGAAGTAGTGGATGAACTTGCTAAGTTATAGGATAGGGTTTCGACTTTCTCACCAGCAATGGAGAGCTCCAACAAACGTTTTCACTTCCTTGTTTTCCTTGGCCGACAAGGAGACAAGCAGCAGCGTCCAGGTGAAGAGAATTATAACAAGCAACAACATCCAAGCACTTCAGGTGAGCATAAACAAAGGTGAGTAGCAATGGGAAGAAAGCCAAGGAGGGAGTGGTGTGTGTGCGTGCAATTGTGTGCATGGTATGATTGTGTGTATATATATGTAGGTGTGTGCATGGTGTGTGTATGTATGGGGTATATGCTATGTTCAATGTATAGGAGATAAGAAGTAGAAAAGGGAAAAGAATTGGGTTGGGAAATGAGGGAGAAGAAGAGGAAAAATGGAAGACGTCTAGGAAGAAGGAAAAACATAGAGAGTTCAATGGAAAAATTTGAAATATGTACATTCATAAAGGTGGCTTAGAGGAGCGTAAAAAGAAATGAGAAGAAGAAGTGAGAAATTGGAGAAGTCCGAAGGCTGAAGGGAGCTTAGCAAGGAAACAAGGGGGGAAAGTTATAGGTAAGGGAGCTAAAAGGAAGAGGAGAATAAGGAGAAAGAAAAAGGAAAAGTAGGAAGATGGAAAAAGCGAGAATTGAAGATGGAAAAAAGGGTGAGGAAAAGAGAAGAAGAGTTGGAAAATAAAGGCAAAAGGGTATTGATCTTGTGTATGTGCGTAAGTGAAACTTGTGTGTATGTGTGTGTATGACATTATTATGATGGAAGTGGGCATGTATGTGTGTCAAGGATGGCTGGTATGTGTGTAGTGATAGAAGCGTGAGTGAGGATAGAGATCGGTAGAGAGGATGAGAAGCCCTATTGGTGGAGATGTCTATAAAGGAGAAAAGAAAGAATGGAAAGATGAAACCGATGAGGAAAAGGGAATTTCATGAAGAAAGCAAGCGTATCTATGTGTGAAATTGATTGGAAAGAGAAGGTATCATCCATATAGAAACGACGATTCGAATAGCTTGATTAAGTTATAAAAAGGGAGTCCTAGAAGTGCATATGTGTCATCGATGAAACGATTATGTATGTGAGTGTAGGGAAAGGAATTAGGGAGTTTGAAAAGAGATACGAGTTAATGAGAGATCGAGAAATCCAATGGAAATTGCGTAGAGTCGTTGTAGCTAATCCTTCAATACCATGTTTGGAGAAGGGACTATACGTCGGAATCACTTAATGACGATTAGGACTATAATGACCATAAATGGGTGAGTGGGAAACTTAATGATATGCTACAATGTTGTGATTGGTTTGTTATGTTGTGCCGAATCCTAATATATTGCATATGAGTCTTTTTGTGTTTGTTTGTGATTGCAATTATGATGATTAATTTATTTCCTTAGTAGACAATGGGGTAAAGAAGTAGGAAAGGAAGTCATACGAAGAAACTAATAATTAGGTAAATTATGGATAAATACAAGTGTAACGATATAGAAATTAGAATAGGCTATGGGTGGATATCACTATCTCGATGATAGCACCTTGCCCTAATTGCTAGTGCTATCCCTATGGATTTAATGTCCGAATTCTGATTTGTTTTCATAAACTAAATTAATACATGTAAACTTAACTTTTTCTATGTATATACGTATAATGAGTGTTTACGCATAGACGTAGGGGACAAATTATGTACCGTTATGTACATGTATAAGGATCTAATTCCGAGTATATATATACATATATATATATATATATATATGCTTGGATAAACGATTTTCCTACTATATCTATATAGGTTATATTCACACCGATAATTATACAATCATAAATGAAAGTCCTTATTTTTCAATGCAATAATTTTATCCTTTTACATCTCTTGAGTATACGAGGAAAAAAATATTTAACAAATTTATCCGTCAGTTAAAATACATTTATAAATATATATATATATATCTTTTGTACATGTAGGTATTTGAAGATTTAGAAGGGATATATACATATGTGGCTAGCCTAAGTGACTTTTGAATGCATAAAACTAAGCCCTCGAGAGGTGAAATGACATAGAGGTGTCACAAAATGATAATCATAAATCAATCTCGAGTGGTTGATTTGACGTTTTAGTGAGATGGCACAAAGGTGTCGAGAAATAAAGACTGTAGCTTAAACCCGAAGGGTTGATTCAACGATAGATGAGATTGAGCTATATTATGCTCTTATTGATTGTTCTCATATGACGACTCGTTTTAAAATTTATTCAATCATGATTCGTGTCGGGCTTGACTAATTTTATTTAGTCAGTTTAATCTTCCCGATCACATCTGTGACATGTAATGTTTGATATCTCTTGTCCTGATGAGTGTAGATGTAAGGTGTAATTGTTTTGCTTAGGGGATTGATTAGGTTCCTAATGTTTGTCATTAGATTTGTATTCCTTAAATGTTGATAGTTACTTATTAGCTTGAATGTGGATTGGTTTGAAATTATATATTGTTTAATCACCTCGAACCAATTAATTAAAGGATCAAACTTAAATAAAAATGGACATGCATTACACGAGATATTGCATGAGATTAAAGGCCATCACTGCTACAGGGCTCGCTAGAAGTAATCAGAGGATTACTGTTTCGCCAAGTGCGAACTAAGTGATTAGGGGATTGTCACGCCTTAATGGTTCCGAGTTCGGCCAGTCTTTGAGAGTGTTGCTCCAACTATGCAAAGACATGGGAGCATTGCTTCGACTGATGTAAAGACACAAGAGCATTTAGTATTAAAGTAAAGATATGATAATTAACAAAGTGATAAGATAAATAAACCGGGTAATGAGACCTGGACACTGATAGTGGCTTCAGAATCCCCAAACCAAGGTCAAGGGGTATGTAAACCCTAGACTTCACGTCGGTTACCGGAAGACCGCGTGAGATGCTGCATTCATATGGTTGTTTATACATAGCATATGATTTGATAACTTGATTTAAAATTGTTTGTGCGTGTGTAGCATTGAGAGTATTGCACTCTTATTCATTGAGTCGTAGTGTGCTCACCCCTCTACAGACCGTTTTATAGGTAAAGATTATGAAAGCTTGGGATGGGATAAAATGTGAAGTGTCGAAAGTTTTTTGGAAGCCAAGGACGATAAAGTAAGAGTTGTGAATGTTAGACTATTTAGACAAAATGTTACTTTTAGGACCTTAATGTAAAAATTGAAAATTTGAGACTTAGGGTTTTATTTCATTTATTGATTGGTAGGGGATTCCAACTCTTTGCGATTTTGGTTGACCATAGGACATGTAATCCATAGTTATATTTTTATTATATAATAATATGTAATATGATTAATCATAATTATAATTACTTATCTAGAGTCTTAGGATCTCTGACTCGTAAGATAGTTATCCTATAACGGATGCACACATGTTATTATAGCTTTTAGCAGAGACTTTCAGGCCCCCTCTAGGGCATGATACAAATTACCTTGATAGTCACAAGCTTATCAAAGTCTATTACAATCTTAAATTTTCTCTTATGGAGCAAGCTAAGTGACACTAAATTCTTTCTTAAATTTGGTACATAAAAGGACGCAAATTTTCCTTGAAGGTAAAATGATGATTCACTAAGCTGATCCCTTGCACTTTTATTGAATTACTATTTCCCATCATGACCTCTCTATTCTAAACATCTTCATATTTCTAGAGTTGTCATTGGTCTTTGCACACATGAATAGTCACTAGAATCTAGCCACCACTCATTTGATTTGAAAGTCGTTGCCATAAGAAGTTTGATTACTATTCCAATATGTAGATTTCCCATATGCTCAGTGATCATAGTAGCAAGATAGTTTCTTTTCATATTTGCAATGTTTCCTAAGACCACTCTTTTCATTAATTTTAAAAGTGTACACTTATTTACATAGTGACCCTTCTTATTACCATTGTAACATTTGCAAGATGTTTTCTTGATTTGGGTTCTTGAGACTTCCTTTCACTCTCTCTTCCTATCATCATCAATAAAGTTAAATATTACTAGACATGACAATTAAGTTACTCTTTTGTGTTTCTTCTTCAATATGAAGATACAATAGTATTTTCTCAATAGTGAAATATTCTCTCATATGTAGAACTTTCTTACAATAATCATTTTATGTTTTTGGTAGTTTAGAGATTATTGCTCCCACTTGTAAAGACTCTAGAATAACTATGAAAAGACCATAAAGACATAAGCAATCTAAACAGATAAAAGGATCATCGTCTTATCCTTCTATTTGTTAAAATTGGTTCCATGATTCCATCAAACCTATCAAGTTTGATGAATTCTTAGTTCATAGCCTCACAACATTTGCCCACTTGCCATATTAAAGTTCTTTAAGATTATTGGAATATTTCCATAATCCGGGTGAAATAATGAAACTTATAGGTGTATAAAATGCTTTTCTTAGAAAGTTTTATGAATTACACACGTGTTTGATAAAGATTATCGTAACTCTTTTAAGGTACAAGTAAGTGATATAAGAACAATCATAATGATCTCTTATTATTAATTATCATAGTAGAATTTATAAGATATTTAAATTTTTTTTTGTAAGTATTATATAATTGGAAATCTATTCAATATATTGTAAATTAAATCATTTCATTAGAAAGATCTTTTCACTATACATAATTTTCATTTTTATCACTTATATTTCTTATTATTACTTTTTTTTTACTATTAACATTTTTTTATATAAATATTGATATATGTAAAATAATTGCAATCTTCACATAACTTAATAGGTAGCAACATTCCTATTGTATTCAATGTTACATTCCTTTAAGTTGAGACTGAACACCGCACATGATATGGTTTTTTTTTTTTTTTTTTTTTTTTAACTAGGTGTAGTTGAAAGTTGAGATAATAAATAAATCATTTTGCGAATAGTATTTTTTTTAAATAAATAAATGAATAAAAGGCGCTTCTGATGTGTACGCAAATGCATGTGAAGATGCAATAGCCAATTAACAATCTGGTAATCTGCTCTTTGGTCTGCCTCCTCCATCTGCCAAAAATTACCCTATGGTACCAACATCGCCTCCCCGGACCCATCAACCGCAATCCAAGTCTTCTCTAGGACTCCCGATCCCAGTCCAACTCAAATAATCCATTTCGTAAAGTTAGGCACTGGCATACAAGAGTACAAACGGAAACACCCGAACCCTGTATTTGTTGTTTCAGATTCCTGGAACTGACGGAACTTTCTCACAAAGAAATTGTTGAATATGGAAGATTTACCAGAAGGAACAGTGCAGAACGTGTTGGACCAAGAGACACTAAAGTGGGTTTTCGTAGGAGGAAAAGGAGGTGTTGGCAAAACCACTTGCAGTTCCATTTTAGCCATGTTATTGGCGAGGGTTAGGCCTTCTGTTTTGATCATATCTACTGATCCTGCTCATAATCTCAGTGATGCTTTTCAGCAGAGATTCACAAAGAATCCTACCTTGGTTAATGGGTTCACAAATCTATATGCGATGGTATGTATGATTCAGACTTTGCAAAATGTGTTAGTTTGCTAATTTTTGGAAAGTTTGGGATCTTTTGTTATCTGGATATGTTGGGATTTAGTTAAGTCTTCGTACAAATTGCGGTCTCTGCTGATGCGCCATGTCATGGTTTCTTGTTTCATTAACTTTGTACGATTTGAGCTTTGAGAATGTGTTAGTTTGCCTAATTTTGGTGAATTATGGATCTCTTTTCTGCATGGGAATTTCAGAATTTATCTAGTTTTTGTTGAATTTAGAGTCTTTTTTTATGACCATTACTTTGCTTTCTGTTTCCACTGTCTGGGTATGGTTTGAGCTTTGAGAATCAATTGTTTTGTTAATTTGGGAATCTTGTGGATCTTTGTCATCTGGGTATATCATGATTTAGTTATTGATAGTTGGTTTAATTAGTTTCTGTTTAAATAGGTGTCTTTGTTTCTCTAGTTTCATTACTCTAATCATCTGCTTAGATTTCAATTTCAGATTTTTAGCATCAATACCCATCAGTGGATTCTTTTCTCATTATGTGTCTTAAGAGTTGCATGTTTCAGTTTACCTTGAAACTTGAGGGGTTTGAAAATAATAGAGTACACTCATTTTCTTTGGTGGTAATTGGATCTGAGAATTGTTTATTTGTTTGAATCGTCTTCATTGGTAGCTTTGGTAATATAAAATGGTACTTGTATGATGTGATCTTGTGTCAAATGCCAGGTTCTTGACCAATTCCCACAAAAAGTCATCACTTGTCTTTCTTGGTTTAGATTTTGATAACAATGATTTGGTTTATTTAGATCAGATTCACTTAGTTCTAAGCTTGAGGTATATGCTATATTTTGCTTTTGTCAACTTGCTAAAGTTGTGTGGCTGGTTTATTCATTGAAAAACTTAAAATTCTTTTTAATATGTTTAAGGAATTACTAATAGGTACATGTCAATTTGGATTCAAAGGTTGAGTTATGATGAATGCATATCTATCTGCTAAATTTCATGTACTGATGGCCCTATTAGCCCTTATTTCTTAACATTGTTCCAGTTGTTTATTCTTATCTGTATGATGCCTGATTGATAGGAAGTGGATCCTACTGTTGAGCAAGAAGATATTGGTGGTGCTGAAGGAATGGATAACTTAGTTTCTGAGATAGCAAATGCAATCCCAGGGATAGATGAAGCGATGAGCTTTGCTGAGATGCTGAAGTCAGTGTTGACATTCTTCTTTTTATAAATAAATATATATATATACTTTATTCAGCATTTCAATTGTGTTGTTGTCAATAAGTCATTTATTCAGTGGGTATAACTTCTTAGATGCACTGAGTTGAATAATTTTTCTGTAGCATGCCTAGTAAGAGAAGAAAGGTATCTGTAAGGCATAAATATTTAATGGTGGTATAATATTAGGAAATCTTCTCTATGGTGTTTGGCAAACAAGGAGAAGCAAAGAGCTCCATGCTTATTCATTTTTCTTGAAAGTAGAAGATATTTTGATTTTAATATTTTTATCACTTTCCTCATATCAGATTTTTTTTTTTTTTTTTGCTGAAATAGTACTGTACTTTCTGTCCACTCTCATATGGTAAATGATCAGATATGCATGTTAAATCTTCAATGTGTTACTGCCTGTGGCAATCTGTGTTTTTAGGTGGTGTCCCTTCCCAAGCATGTTATGCATACTCTTCTAAGAGATAGTTTTCCATTACTATATTATTGATGGTTCTTCATTATCATACTTAAATTTTGTTTTCAGAGTTTTCTCATATGTGATATTTGTGCAGATTGGTTCAAACAATGGATTATTCTGTTATTGTATTTGATACAGCTCCAACTGGCCATACCCTTAGACTGCTTCAGTTCCCATCCACCTTGGAGAAAGGGCTTGCAAAAATGATGTCCTTGAAAAACAGATTTGGTGGCTTATTGAATCAGGTATGTAGATCTAGTACCCCGTATATTCCTGGACTATAAACTTTGGACTTTGAAACTGGACATTGTCCCCCCAAAACTGATTGCCCCCAACACACACCCCACCTCCACCAGCACCCCCACCCAAAAAAAAAAAAAAAAACAATCTACATAGGTTACTGCATATTCATAGTAATGTAATGGAAATTTATTGCTTCTCATGAACCCAAGAAAAATCTTATTATTGATTATCCAATGCCAAACCCATACTTACTGCCACTTCTTTTGGAATCAGCTAATTTCTTCTGATTTCTAGATTCGGGAAATTTTATCATTGAGTTTTAAGGTGGTGGGGGGGAATGCAACACTTGTACAGCATCATGCATTCATGACTTGTGCAAGTGAAATATGGCAATTGCAATATTTTGTATTTTCTGTAGCTAGATAATTTTTTCTTTTCAAAGTATTGTGTACAGTTTTGGTTAACAAGCAAGAACATATACTGGATTTTTTTTTCCACCATTCATTAAGAATGAAAATTGTGCTAGTATTGCATTACTGAATTAGGTTGTGCATGACTGAACTAATTTTTCATGCTCTTTCTCGTCAAATCAAAATTTTGTTTGTAAAAGAACATTGTCTTTTTGGATAAGAACACTTGGTTTTGGTGTCATCTTTGTTGTTGTACAGTTATGGTCTATTGTCATGTAATTTAGCTTATCTTATGAGAAGTGGCTACTGGATTAATGAGCAGTTTTTCTGCCTTGACCCTGCTCCTAACCCATCCTCCTTCCTTTCCCTTTTTTGGTTGGCTAGTACGGCATGAGTACTCTCTCTCTCACTCATAGTTTCAGTGTACATCAAGTCAACCTGATAAAATAGTAGCATTCCATTTCCATTCTTTAGAAATTACAAAGTAATGGATTGTTGATCAAATTTCAATGAATTGGATCCCTAGAGTTTGAACCAAAAGAGGCCCTAGTCCTAGAAGAATAAAATCTATGGACCATTGAAGGTGTGAATTCATTGGTAAAGTAGGTAGGACAGGTTGTATAATGAATCAAGTGCTCTTTCATTGATTTTTTGATGAATAGGAAAATGGGACGTACATGTGGTCTCATTTTTTGACATTTAGGCTCTAAAATCCCATATGCTAATAAATCAAAGGAATACATATATAAAAATAGGTGCGATTAGTTGTGCCTACCTCTTTTGGTTACTCATTGTATATGTCTTAGTGGAAGTCTGTTACTTTATTTTTCTGGATAATTCAAGTCCATTACTTTATCAATATGACTGCATCAAATTTGATTATAGATAACTTATATAGCTGCCTACATAGTGATGTCTTTGCTGATTCTACTGCAGATGACCCGTATGTTTGGTATGGATGATGACTTTGGTGAGGATGCAATACTGGGGAGACTTGAGGGGATGAAAGATGTTATTGAGCAAGTAAATAAGCAGTTTAAAGACCCTGTAAGTTCTGGAAATGAATTTTTGCATTCCTTTCTCCTAACTTTTCCCTGTAAATAAGCAATTTATGTAGAGAATTGCCCAGGTAAAGGCTGCCCAAGTTCTGTACTTTCCCCCTTTTTTGCAATTTGGTGTCTAAGTTTGAAATCAACTTTCAAAAAATTTGCAAAATAATGTCTCCATTAGTATTAGGTGGTAACAGCCTTAAGCAAAATCTGAAGTGGCAATCAAATTAAGATTATCAAAGTGTCTAAACCTTACTCTTTGCATATCAATCCGTTAGTTTTCAGTAGTGCATGATATTTGATTTTGGTGAACTTCATGATACTAGAACCTCTTGAAGGGTACCTTAGTTTAGTATAACATAATATATGCATCAATAAATGTTTTAAAGTATAATTGTATTTGTACCAAATTTTCATATTTATGATCTATTAATTTACCGAAGTCGTAAAGCATAAAATGACACTACTGGTAAACTTGAGAGAAGATATGTCAAGATGATGCCTAGACAAAAATTGACATTAAAAAGTTTCACAGTTCATAGGCAGGCCTGTCCTAGAAACTTATATTACATTATATATGCAATCGATCAAATATTTAATATTTTACTCATACTATAATCTATTAATGCTTATTTTTATATCCAAGTGAAAAACTTAAGTTGCTTATAACTGGAAACCCTTGGGCAATTTAGGCCCAAATTCACTATTTATGGATTTAACATATACTATATTCTATTAATATCGATTCTTTAAAGTAAATTGTTAGTTTGGATTCAAAGTATCCTAAATTTTAAATTATGGCAATTTGAAATTTTGCATGAAAAATCTTGGACATGTACTTGTGTTATTCTTACCAAAAAAAAAAAAAGATATGTTTCAAAAACTCTCAATTGCATGAAATTCGTGGTATTTTATGGAAAAAGGATAAGTGTGATTGAAGTTTCATGCAAAAAACAGTTGATTACGTAATTCTAAAATTTTAGAGAAGTAATATAAATAGACGCTCCGTATTTGTATGGATTGGGATTTTATTTGAATTTTTATTATTTTTTATTTTAATATATCTAATGTGTAACATATTTAATATATTTTATATTTTTTAGTACAAGTCTGCCTAGAAAATGTGAAAATTTTCAAGTGTCAATCTTTATTGAGGTTTATCATCTTACCAGTACTGTTCATTTTGTATCCATACAATACATGCTTTACAAGTTAATAGACTGTAAAGATGAAAAAATGTTATTGGTGGCTTTAGGAAGATACAATTATATTTTGAGACATTTATCAGTGGCTCTAATGGTCTGAAAGTTTACAATAATCATATACTATATGTAAATGTTATGCACATTTGAAAGATCAGATACTATAATACAAAAATGTAAAGTTTAGATAGTTTTGTAGAATATATTGATTGTCATGTTAGTTTTTCTATCGTTTGCTAGCACTCAGTGATACTACTATGCACATTCATTTAAATTTGAGGGACTACATTTTCACTTGTTGATCTTTAGACACCATGTTACAAAAAAGTGAAAGTAGAGACACTTTCACAGCCTTAACCCCAATAATTGGCTGTTCTTCCTGAGAATGCTGACTAATTTAATTTGCTTCAATTACAGGACTTGACTACTTTCATTTGCGTTTGTATTCCTGAATTTCTATCTCTCTATGAAACGGAGAGACTGGTGCAAGAGCTAACTAAGTTCGAGATTGACACTCATAATATCATCATTAATCAAGTACTCTTTGATGAAGAAGGTTTGCTTTCTCTTACAGGCATATGAACGGCTTTGCTAGTTTCTGTGAACACAGAAGATCTTATAAATCTGTTGTTTATAGGTTCAGAGTCAAAGTTACTCAAGGCTAGAATGCGAATGCAACAAAAATATCTTGATCAGTTCTACATGCTGTATGATGACTTTCACATCACCAAGCTCCCTTTGCTGCCAGAAGAGGTAAATTGACACTGCAATGAATGCTGGATATATATTGTTTAATTGATGATTGATGTTTTCTGACACTTGAAAAGCTGGTGTATTGATTGATTAGTGGAAGGGGCTGTTCTGTTTTTCCTCCCTGGACATCCTCTCATGAACCTTGTTAGTCAATCTATAGCTACATAGAGGGTTGCTATTTTTCTATGTTTGGCTTTCCCAAATATATACTTGAAAGATTAAAAAATTGATACCCAGGAAGTTTGGTTTCATATGATTACATTTTGATTTTTATGTTTGTTTTTTTTCCTTCTGTTTTAGATAACTTTTATTTCTGAATCTAAATTTGCTTTGTAGGTGACAGGAGTTGAAGCTTTAAGATCATTTTCACATCATTTTGTGTCTCCTTATCAACCTTCGGCAAGTGAGGGCAGTGTAGAAGCCTTGGAGCAAAGAGTAGCGACACTTAGACAAAAGTTGAAAGATGCTGAAGAAGAACTAGAGAGACTTCGGAATGGAAATTAGATCTGGATTTCCCCATCAAATCCTCTTTCCTTGCTATGCTTATCCTTATGCATGCCCAGTTACCCACTTGCACTAATTTTTACTGGAAATTTTTGTCTTTGCTTTACATATAAAGTAGTAGGGGTAATTCATCATTGTTTTCTATTGTACAATTCAAATTTTAGTTAATGGAAGTGCTATAGAAGCAGGCATTATCGAGTCATACCTGGCTTTATCATCACCTTTGATTTTGGGACGTTTGCTAATTTTGCAGTACCGTTCTCTTGCTGCTCATTTTGAATTTTTCATCATGGAGAGTAATAAATCAGTGCAGGAAGGTGATTGACTTAACAAGTTCATTTATATATGCTCCTATTGCAGATGCGAGTTTCTATTGTATCAAATCAAACCAAGACCTTTGGAGGGAATGATTTATAAGCTGATAGTTTTCTAACTGGATGAAATGTTTGTTTCCATCCATGTACTAGTAAATTGTCGAGATCCTTTCTTGGAAGATCGGATGAAGTGTCCCAGTGCTACTATTCTGTTTCTTTAAATTGTAGAGCAGATTTGGGAGTGTGATTACTGCTTTATATATGAGTTTGTTGAATTCCAGCATATTGCATGCTTTATTATGGCGCTTTAATTTGGGTTGTAATTCTTGGGCTATTCCTATCTCAACCTTTTCACTTCATATTATCCTATTTCACCGGGTGTTTCATCTTAAATAAAGCCCAATCAAAGGGGATTACCAAAATGCAACAGAAAATATACCTTGTAAGTTGTATTGAGCAGAAGAATGAGTCGATTCCACATAACATGGTTGCCTCCGTTGTACGGTGTGGTGCCCCAGTGCCGACGTCATGCCCGTGTGTACAGTACGAGTATGGTTGAAAGTGCACACCAGAAAAGTTCATCCTGGTGCATGGAGGATTATGTACTTGCTGTTATCTTAAAAGCCTTAAGACTGAGTGGGATCTACATGACATTTATGTTGGACTTCAGGTAAGAAAGTAATGCTTCTATCAGAATTATAAATGAGTCAAACTATTCTGTATACTATTTGAATTTAACTAAACATTTTTTTAAAGGTTGAATCGATTATAAATAAGCCTAGATTGAGTTCTAGTTTCAACTTACTTGGTTCGATAAGCTAATTTATTTGAATTCAAATCGAATTTAAATATATATGGCTTATATTGAATAAATGAGCGTAACTAAGTGTTGATCAGAAAATCAAAATCTAAGAGTGATAGTAGATACACTATTCTTTGAAACTCCAATGGAGTGTAGTGGTTTTGACGCATAATCAAGTCTCTTTTGCATTTAATTTAGATTGGAACCAATTTGGTCCCTCAACTTCACAATTAGGTCCATGATTCTTTTTAATGAGCCTAATTCTTTTTATTAAAATATGTTACGGTACAATCGATGGATGTCATCAATTGGTCTAAGTAGACCAAATTGATCTTTGCAAAAGTAGCTGGGATTGATTTGCTACTTTTTACTTGAGAGAGTATATAGATGAGCTAGTACCATACTTGTGCTTTTATATGAGAAAATTGGTGTGCTCTACTTGTCCTATTTACATATTTTGTCTAAGGATTAAAATTATTTAGATTTTTAAATTATGTTATAATATTTTTGTTACATGCCAACATTTGAAAGAGAAAAATTGAATATACTCAGCGATCACTGTCACTATTCACTATGCACTATATTGAATAG
This sequence comes from Laguncularia racemosa, assembly GCA_037954665.1. Taxonomy (NCBI): domain Eukaryota; kingdom Viridiplantae; phylum Streptophyta; class Magnoliopsida; order Myrtales; family Combretaceae; genus Laguncularia; species Laguncularia racemosa. The sequence goes on from JBBMOL010000035.1 coordinate 4,275,735, forward strand.
AGGTTGCTTTGATTTAAAATATATTATGTTTTTCAATAAAGGCAATCACTATCACCATTTGCTATGCACTATATTGAATAGAGGCTGCTTTGATTTTAAATATACTATGTTTTTCAATAAAGGCTCATGGTAGTCATCTCTTTTTTATTTTATTTACTTTTTTTTTAATAATTAGTGTTTGACTTTGATTTGCTTTTGTTTTTTTTAAGAGATTTTCTTATTTTTCTCCCAACCAAAATCATGGTTATCTTTCCTCTTTCTTATAGGAATTTTTATATGTTGCATTATTACAACACTATTCTCAAACCTGTACATATTTGTTAATGATAGGAGTAAAATTTATTTGGGAAAAAAAGACAAATGTTATGATGATTTTGTTATTTCTACTTTGTATCTTTCTTTAGTCCATTCTTACTCCCACAATAAGATCATATCTATAGTATTAAATTGCAAAAGCATATTTCGTGTCTTAAATATCACCTTAGTTCATTAGTTTCATAGAACAATTCCCTTATAATACCCTATTAGCATATGCTCCCCCTTTTCCAGAAAATCTTCCCGCTACTATTACTTTGATAACACAATAATTTATAATGGAAAGAAATGCTAGATTTTGAACAAGCATCATTATATTTTTAATTAGATGTAAGTAAAAAGATTTAGTTGAGGTAGTTACATGTGTTTTGTGTGAGTTTCACACAACATGTGGCTTTAGAAAAGTATGGTGAAAATCACACATGAAGGGATACTTTGAAGAGAATGACAAAGAAGCGGAACACGTAATCTCATAATCTTGAATGCATAAATAAAGATTATGAAATATGGAGCATGTAACGAGAGAGAAGGAGTTAAGGTTTCTGGGGGAAGCTTCGAGAGAGGAGTCTATCAGATTGGGTAGGAAGAGTAAAGTAATCTGACTGTGGTGGGGGAGAGTGAGTGCGTGTGTGATAGTGTTGCGGAATATGGTGGAAGTGCGAGTGTGTAACTATCTGCTTAAGTTGAGAGGAATGCAGGTGTGTGTGTGGGAGCTGGCTGATATGGTGGGGATGCGCTGTGCAGCAGATGTGGGCTTTGTGGATGGGCCGGGCAACAAATGGAGTTGGATACGGGCTGATGATATAAGGGCCGGTTGACATGGGCTGGTTGACAGCCCAATTACAAAGTAGTAATAATTAACTAAGCCCATCCATTAGAATGATTCCAGAATTTGTTAACCTGCACATGGGTTGTTAGAATATGTAACTAACAAGATTATATAAGATACTAGCAGAGAAAAGGAAAAAAGGAATATGAATGAAAAATTCTATTTTCTGAGTATTGATTACAATAACCAATTTGCATTCGAATTGCTTGTTGTTAATCCCTGTTACAATTGGTATCAGAGCTTGGTTGTGCCATGGAGACTCATGAATCCAAGAAGTTTGATGATGCTGTGCGTAATGCGGTGAAGGAGCACACAGAGGAAGCCCTTAAACCTATCCACGATACACTCAAGAGAATGCAAGAGCTAATGGACCAGCAGATACTAATCATCGCCGGCTTGAAGACAAGTAAATCTAACCAGTTGGATGCATCTGGCTCCACGGCAAAGGATCCTGGTAAGTTGCCTGAAACTAATGATAGACATGGGTTAGCACTAGTGCGTGCAGTAACCATAGAGAACCATCTGCAAACACGAGCACCTAAGGTGGATTTTCCATCTTTTGATGGTAATGATATTAAGGATTGGTTATATAAAGCACAGCAATACTTCAAAATTGATTCTACCCCTAAGGATTGGAAGATTAGAGTGGCTGCCATGTATTTAGAGGGAAGGGCTTTGAAGCGATATCACTCTTACATTAAGACCTTAGAGAATCACCATACTATTACTTGGAATGAGTTGGTTAAGGCACTATAAGCGAGATTTGGGAAGAACACATATAAAGATCCTATGGCAGAACTTAAGGAATTACACCAAGATGGAGCTCTGCAAGACTACCTAGAAGAATTTGAGCACTTAGTGACTCAGGTTAAGCTCCTAGAGGCCTACTTGATAAGCTGCTTCATGAGTGGATTGCACCTTACCATACAATACCCTATACGCATGTTTAACCCCCAAACATTGCAAGAGACCTACTCCTTAGCCAAATTGCAAGAAGCAAACCTCCTTTCCACTAGACAATACCTCAAAACCCCTCGCCTAAATACAACACCTAATTCACCCTCTTCTTACACACCGTTCCAGTCCTACCGGACCCCAACCTACACCAGGAACCTACCAATCACTACTGCCAACCATAAGAACCCTCAAACACACAACAACACCCCTAAACCATCAAACCCCACCAACCCACAAACCCGACTTACTAAAAGACTTACCCCTGAGGAACTAGAAGAAAAGAGAAGGAAAAAGCAATGTTTTTGGTGTGATGAACCTTTTGGTCTAGGCTATAGATACAAGAAAATATACCTTGTAAGTTGTATTGAGCAGAAGAATGAGTCGATTCCACATAACATGGTTGCTTTCATTGTGTGGTGTGGTGCCCTAGTGCCGACATCATGCCCGTGTGTATAATACGAGTATGGTTGAAAGTGCACACCAGAAAAGTTCATCCTGGTGCATGGAGGATTATGTACTTGCTGTTATCTTAAAAGCCTTAAGATTGAGTGGGATCTCAATGTCATTTATGTAGGACTTCAGGTAAGAAAGTAATGCTTCAATCAGAATTATAAATGAGTCAAACTATTCTGTATACCATTTAAATTTAACTAAACATTTTTTTAAAGGTTAAATCAATTATAAATAAGCCTAGATTGAGTTCTAGTTTCAACTTACTTGGTTCGATAAGCTAACTTATTTGAATTCAAATCGAGTTTAAATATATATGGCTTATATTGAATAAATTAGCATAACTAAGTGTTGATCAGAAAATCAAAATCTGAGAGTGATAGTAAATACACTATTCTTTGAAACTCCAATGGAGTGTAGTGGTTTTGATGCATAATCAAGTCTCTTTCGCATTTAATTTAGATTGGAACCAATTTGGTCCCTTGACTTCACAATTAGGTCCATGATTCTTTTTAATGAGCCTAATTCTTTTTATTAAAATATGTTACGATACAATCCATGGGTGCCATCAATTTGGTCTAAGTAGACCAAATTGATCTTTGCAAAAGTAGTTGGGATTGATTTGGTACTTTTTACTTGAGAAAGTATATAGATGAGCTAGTACCATACTTGTGCTTTTATATGAGAAAATTGGTGTGCTCTACTTGTCTTATTTACATATTTTGTCTAAGGATTAAAATTATTTAGATTTTTAAATTATGTTATAATATTTTTGTTACATGCCAACATTTGAAAGAGAAAAATTGAATATACTCAATGATCACTGTCACCATTTACTATGCATTATATTGAATAGAGGTTGCTTTGATTTAAAATATACTATGTTTTTCAATAAACGCGATCGCTATCACCATTTGCTATGCACTATATTGAATAGAAGCTGCTTTGATTTAAAATATACTCTGTTTTTCAATAGACTCATGGCAGTCATTTCTCTTTTATTTTATTTACTTTTTTTAATAATTAATGTTTGACTTTGAATTGCTTTTGTTTTTTTAAAGAGATTTTCTTATTTTTCTCCCAACCAAAATCATGGGTATCTTTCCTCTTTCTTATAGGAATTTTTATATGTTGAATTATTACAACACTACTCTCAAACCTGTACATTTTGTTAATGATAGGAGTAAAATTTATTTGGGAAAAAAAGACAAATGTTATGATGATTTTGTTATTTCTACTTTGTATCTTTCTTTAGTCCATTCTTACTCTCACAATAAGATCATATCTATAGTATTAAATTGCAAAAACATATTTCGTGTCTTAAATATCACCTCAGTTCATTAGTTTCATAGAACAACTCCTTTATAATACCCTATTAGCATATGCTCCCCCTTTTCCAGAAAATCTTCCCACTACTATTACTTTGATATCACAATCATTTATAATGGAAAGAAATGCTAGATTTTGAACAAGCACAATTATATTTTTAAGTAGATATAAGTAAAAAGATTTAGCTGAGGTAGTCATATGTGTTTTGTGTGAGTTTCACACGACATATGGCTTTAGAAAAGTAATGTGAAAATAACACATAAAGGGATACTTTGGAGAAAATGACAAAGAAAAGAAACGTGTAATCTTAGAATCTTGAATGCATAAATAAAAGATTATGAAATATGGAGCATTGATCTTGCAAGCAGATCTTGCAATTCTTGAGCAATTGTGATCGATATTTACTTGAGTTGCTTGTTTCATCTTTGAAGGCAAAGATTACATAGTAGAACACCTTTCTTTAATCTAAGAAAGAGTTCAAAATAAGGAGGAATGATTGGATATTTACAAATTTAGAAAAATATTTTAGACATGAAAAAAATGCAATTGATTATGATTTCTCTAATATTATTCACTATATTCAATAACCATTTAATATATTTAAGAAGCCTTTATTATCACTTTTTAAATAGTTTTGATTTCTATATCAACCAATAAATAATTTTTTTTTTTGGCCCAATCCAACATCTTGGTGGTTGAACAATAAGTACTCCAAACCTACTAAACTAAATCACCCTAATTCATCCTATAAGGACTAGGCTTCTTAAGTGCAGTGATTTAACCTAATAGCAGAGACCAAAATATTAATAAGCTTAGCTCAATAGTTCAGTAGAGCAAATTTAACCCTCCAAAGTAGAGGACCCAGAAATGTTGTACTATTTAAGAACAACCATTGTGATGATTCTTACTGCAACACTCGTTTTTTTATTGCACTTTTTTCATTATTCTACCTAGTACTCACCTTTTAATTATTTTTTTACCTAACAGTCGCTATTGTTTAAAGCACTCATTTCTAGTGGCAAAGACATTGCCTTCTCCATAGAACGAAGAAGGTTCTGTTTCCTCTCTGTCTCTCATATATAATATACAGTTATTGTGTGAAAAAAGAAGAAGATACAACCTTGATTTTTAACATAAGAGATTGTGACAATGAGACTGTTTCGCAATTGGTTTCTAAAATTAAAACAATGTAATGTAACCCATATGGATAAAATTAGATATAACGTCTTCATTCCTTATGACCGAGGTCTTTAATCGTAATTCTTGTTCCAAGTAAAATAAAATTCACCAAGGGTATGCCTTATTAGGTGACCAAATAGAACATATACACATGATGCTTGCGGGCAAATTATTATTATTATTATTTTTTAAAAAAAAAGAACACTACCCATTAGATTACTAAATATATTATGAAATAATTTACAGCCAAAGAAAAGAAAATATTAAAAATAAAAAAGAGAATCAACTCCATAATACCCTTTTTTTTTTTTTTGTATTGGACACTGGAGAATAGAATTAGATATCACGGTTTTATTTTAATAAGATAAAAGGGAATGTTAATTAAGTAACACAAAAAGTAAATTTAGTTAAACTGGGAATAAAAGATCGAGGGACCAAAGTGGAAACATCATATTTGTGGAAGTATAAATTAACATAAAAGTGCTCGATATTTTCATGATTTTAAGACTATTTTGTGTTTCTTTACTTCAAGGAAAGGCTTATTAGCCATCATTAGCAGCTATATGTCTTGTTATCAGTATGTACGTTTGAGTGGGGGCGTAAATGGCTAAACGTAGTTGCAATCTATATGAATTCAGTTTAATATTTAATTTAACTCAATTTAATAATAGTCAAGTAAAACTTTACTTGAACTTATCCTATTTAAGTAATTATTATTGTAAACTCAAGTTTCATGATTTAACTAATTCATGCTCTTAATTAAATTAGAATCAAACTTAACTATCGGTTAGATTTCAATTGGATTTACATATCAATATCATTTCAATGGAATATTACTTTATTCTTCTAATTACTCATATTATCATATAATTACTAGTAATTTCTGCAGATACCGGGAAAAAACAGTGGATAAGCCGGTTTACGAGGTCATACAAAAACATGGCAGCACAAACATCCTAAAACTCAAAACTTGAGTTTCAATTTGTCACTCAATTACACTCGTACAATTTCAGCTCAATTCAAGCTCCCTTAGCTTTCATACACCCATTTCAATAAGCTATTGAAGAAGTTCAAGCTTTGACTCTGCTCAAATCGACAATAGTCAAATCCTACATGAGTAAATAACAAATCGCAGCTCACACTCAAAATAATTTGCAGACTTGATTTTTTTTACACACCAGGAGAAAAGAAAATGAGCACCCTTTCAGTTTCAAACACACAAATTTTACTTATACTAAACTATTTTCACATCTATAAGTAATAGAGTCCTAAACCAACTTCAGCCGTGCCCCCACTATCACAAAGACAATCCAGCAAGTAAGAATTCCATTCGCGCAATTAGCAAATGAAGCATCTAATGAGAACTTTGGTGTTGCCATACTAGTGTATAGTTGCTGAATGTAATATCTCCTATCAAGTAAACATTGTACGGCCATGCTCAATGGAAAATCTAAAAGTAAGGCAGGTATACTTAAAAATGCAGAACAACCAATAATCTACTAATCTTCCAGAGGATGGTGAACGTGCTCCAAAAATGGAGGCGTTAACTACCAAATTTAAAGATTTCAGAGTTAAAAGAACTTTGATCACCAAGATGAAACATAGATAGGAATATTTTAGAGAGAACAGAAGTCCCCAACTAACCATTCACCATCAGCAGCTAGACCTGAATAGATATAGACTGCAAAATAACTCCAAATTACTTGGAGCAACTGCTAATCCATTTGAGAAAGCATAAGAAAGGGCAACCTTTCTTATGCACAAAATTACAAAGCTTACTTTGTTCCTTCTTTCATTTGCTCTTGTGCTAAAATGACAAAAGTCCATCAATTGCATAATTTCCCTTAATGTTACAATTCAATAGCAACTATCCACCATGCAAAGTTGAAATAAAAACTACCACATCCTTTTCTTCCAGCGTGGTATCCAGTTGACCAGTTAGCTCCCAGTCACAATCATTAATAAGGACTAGGACACCAGGCCTCCTGCATGATAAAGAAAATGATGAGACAGGTTTTCCAACAAACATGGGTATAAAGCATTTATTTATTTGATGTATTTGGAATAACAATTTATATTTTCTGATAACATGTAAGTTTCTACCTCCATGGTTAGTCTCATATAAACTTCTAAACTCATATAAGAATGCAATTTAAACTCAGCAAAAACTCAAAGATAAGCTATAACTTACACAGTATCTCCTTTGATAAACATTTCAGGTCTCTCCTTTATCAAGTTCTTCTTGGTCCATATGAGCAAATCTCTCATAGTTAGCTGGAAGAAATCCAGGTTCAAGAAGGATCAAGAGAGTATGCAACAATGAACTATTGAAACATAATTCCAAGAAATGATCAATGGAACTACTTTGCTTCATAGTATTCACTGTAACTTAGATCATAATATTGGCTATTACCTTTTCTGCTCCATTCTGAGGATCAACATTAACATTATGTATTTTGACAGAGTCACTGAGAAGCTCCAGCCCTCCTCTATATCCAATCAGTAAGCAATAAAATAAGTCAGATTGTTGGAAAGGATTCAGGTTTGTCATAGGAATCAAGTTATAAGCTTTCCAACATGGTAAACTAACAAAATATCCAATCAGGGCAATCTGTGAATTTGACTTCTTAATCCCCAGGTTAAAAAGATCATATTGGCATTGAGGAATCTCTGCAAATTACCATGGTTGTCAGGGGCCAAAGAATCTCCCAGACCGAAAATCCTATTAGTTTAGCTGTAACTTTTAGGTTTATTTATTAAAAAAAAAAAAAAACTTTTAGGTTTCCAGTAATAGGTTGGCAATTAACAATTGGTTTAGTCAAGGTAAAGTATGGGTCATCGACTTCCTTTTATGGTTCACTTCAAAGTTGATCGCCAACATACTAATTGTGGTACTCGAGGTCTGATCATGAAATGAAAGAACCGGGTAAACTAAACAATATCAAGAACAAACAAAGAAAAGAAAAATAAAGTATTGCAGTTGGGCTATAAATTACAGTATATGGAGTTCCTTTCACTAATGTATTATTAGCTTTGCTGTAACTAATCAATTTCCACAACGTTGCAGGAAGCAACCCAAAACAAAATCTCGATTCTTCAAATGCTCAATCGATATTTAATCTAGCACAAAATATCACAGTTAACCATGAGAATCACACTTCGTGTGAACGCTTCAAAACCACGAGAACCCATTTCTCCATATGTAAAAATGAACATAAATTATCAATTAGCAAACATATGTATACAAGAGATCGTACCCGAATTCCACGGTGAGCATCATTTTTGCGATTCGTATAAATTCTGTGAGGGCTCCTCTAAACCCTAAGCAACAGACAATCTCCCGGTTGTTTATTTGTATATCTTATGGAAGATATTTTATGAGTATTTTGTTCTGGTTCAATGGGTCAGTGTAGCACTTGAAGCTGGGCATTAGTCTATGAGCACCACCAGATGGTGTTATAAAATATTCCGTAAGATTTTAAAATAAGTTTTGATATTATTTTAAAATTTTATAGATTTTTTTATCAAGCCTCGAGTTCTAAAGAAATCCAACTCACTAAACAATACTAGTAATTTAAAAAAATTAAAATTTTGATTGATTTATTACATCACATAAAAGAAAACATTTTTCTTATTTTTATTTTTTAAAAGTCCACAAAATCCTAATCATATCTCTATTATTTAATCTTACTATTCTCAATTCCTAACCACATCTACATCCCTCAATTTCATATCTCTTCTAATATATTTTATGAATTTGTTTCCTTCTTTATAGGTATAGATATAATTGAGGAAGATAATAAGTTAAACTTCAATTAATTTTGATGAATGTATAAGAAGAAAATAAGATAAACTTTAGTTAATTTTTAAAATTTAGTAAATCATGTTATAAACTTATTAGAATATATCATTAATGAGTTGAATTTTATTTAATTTAGAATTTAGATGAATGTTTATATAGTGTATAAAAGTCCCTATTATAGTAGCATTCAAATGTAATTTAATAAAGTTTATTTTGTTGAACCTTAAGTTTTTATTTGCAATTCAATTATATATTTATTAAATTATTTTATGAGAATTGTAATTACATTTAGTCATATTTAATACAATTATTTTCTTATAAACAATTTATATAATCATATAGCATGTTATCGTTTTATTCTTAGTATATGTTTTTATGAATAGCAAAAACAAATTGGAAGAGTCTTGATAATATTTCACATGAAGTGTTTTGAACAAATTGTAGTGGTGAGTTAGGTCGTGAGTATATAGTACCTTTGATGGATTAGGTTTTTAGTATTAAGTAAAAATTTTGTAAGGTTTTAGGGTAGATCATATATAACCCTATAAGGTATCGAGTCAAGTTGAGGTTTTATAAAACCTGTCCTAACCCAACTTGGTGGCATCCCTAATTCAAATCCCCATCTCATTGTAATTACCAAAAAAAAAAAATGTATACTATTCGACAATAATTTAACATATAATTGTATAAAAATGAAAATAATATGTTAACATTTAATCATATATATATATTTTTATAAACATCTTTATAGAATTTTAAACCCATCAAATTTATAATAACAATTTAAAATTTACTCGATCACTATGGTTCCCCACAATCGACCTAGGATTTTTCAACCCTTATTTTTTTTGAAAGATTTAATTCAAAAGAAACATCTTTTATAAAAACAAGGTAACTTTTAGAGTAATTGCAATTCATAACTGTATATTATTAAAATGTTCATTACAATATCATTAATTCAATATATTTAGGATTCCTTTTAATCTTGGATTAGTTAAACCACCGTGTTATGTTTTATTTTTTGAAAAATTATAAATAAGATAAAGTTCTTAATGGATAAAACTTCTTAACACTTTAAATAGATGATAGATATTAATAAAGTGGTGTAAATATGGAGAACATTATTAAAGTGGTACAACAAAAGATAATGTTACGTTCATGATTGGAGCTACTTAAGCTTAGCTCAGCTTGAGCTCAATAACAAGTTATGTTTAAGCTCAAGCTCAAAATAATGCTCATTTATCTAAATAAGTTGAGCTTAAATTCTTGTTTAAACTCGCGAGCTAGTTTGCAAGTTAGCTAATCTATATTGTTAACAAGTAAGCTCATGGACTAACCTGCGAGCAAGCTCATGAGTTTAATATATATAATGCAGGAAGCTAAATATATAAAATGAATAAATATATAAATAAATAGATAAATGAATATTAAATAAGGATTACTCTCTCTCTCTCCTATATATATATACACACACACACACAATATATTAGATAATATATATTATCACATGTCATTAACATACATTGCATATATTAGTTTTAGGATTTAATAATATATTAAAATATATTAGATAATATATATTATCACATGTCATTAACATACATTATATATATTAGTTTTAGGATTTAATAATATATTATATAATGTGCATATATATGATAAAGACCACAAACGAATTAAGCTACTCACAATCTATTAGAGTTTAACCCACTTTATGCTTGGTTCAGCTTAAACTTGATTTGTAGACAAGCTAAGCTCATGTTTATAATTTTCAAGTTTGATAAAAATTTGACTCAAATCGAGCTTAATAATTTTTTAAATGAGTTGAACATGAACCTCTAAAAGCTCAGCTTAACTTAGCTTGTTTGTAGCCTTAGTTCAAATATATAATGAAAATTACATACCAAGTGAGGATTTAGATCCTTTTAATTTAATGTATCTCAATTTCCCTCAATTTCATTGGTTGAGATTGCTTAGATTCTTGAAATACTTTTTGATATCATTATTATATCATCTTTTTTCTTGCAATCTCAAGCATTAGCTACATGTCATAACATCTTAAGGGGATCATTTGATAGAAATTGAGAGAAGTTAAATAGAGAGGATTCATTTCCACAAATGATGATATTTTGTATATTTAATGTGCTAATTCACTAAACTAAACGTTCATCATCTATTAATTTTGGAAAAGGTGGGGTGGTGGGTGGGTTTGGTCTCAAACTTGTTTTATCACTAAGGAAGAACATTATTCATGACAATTGGGCTATAAGGCCATTGTAAGCTCCATTTTATCAAAGATTTTGATTCTAGGTATATTAATATGAATGAAAAGGACATATTAACAATATATTCATAACATTGTTATATATGACACAAATAGATATAAATGTGTTATATAATAAATTATAGGTATATGTGGCTATTGTTTCCGTACTTATGTATAATGTATGTCATCTAAGAAATGTTAGAACTCTTCAAACTAATATCATATGTCAAGAGATCATATTTCTACATTAAGTCCTGCAAATATTGCAACTCTTCTATAGTTACCATTTGGATATGTATTCTTTAAGCCATTATTTGAAAAATAATTAAAAGAAAAGAATTATAAATGATCAAAAGTATTGATAATCTATTCTAACATATAATTTTGAAGGTTTTTACCTTTTCATATCTTACTTTCCATTTTATGGTATCTTTACATATCTTATTAATAAAATGCTTCAATTCCCATCAATAATTCAAATTTTATTGTATTTTATTGCAAAGTTGTTATTTCATCATATTCAGAGACACATATGTCTACACTGCATTCTCCAATCCAAAATCTCTCTCATATGTACATTGTTGAGTGGACAACCTCATAGCAATTTATTTAATAAACCTAGGTATTTAATTTTTGCAAATTGAACTTTTCACTAAAAGAGACACGGGACACAATTTTATTGGATCATGTGTTTAATAAATTTTATTTTTATCAAGCCTAAACTTAGGTCCAATACCATTTTATGGCTTACTAGATTTGATTGGAGATAAAAAAAACAAGCAAGTGGGTTTGCTTGAAGTAGGCCAAAAGTAACCATCTTTTGCATTTAGCTTTTGGACTTGCAATGTGCACTAGGGATAGATGTGCGCATACAATGCATGCACATCATCTTCCTTAACTTTTTCTCTCCTCTACCATGACCAAAACCTTTAAGCCTTAACTAAAGGTCGTTTTGACTTTTTTTTTTTTTTTAACTATTGTAAGCAATTGAAATTTTTAGTTCGACTCTTAAAGCAATTGAATTTTTTGAAGCATATTTGTGGTTGGAATGAAGAGATGAGCTCAATTTTAAATGAGCTTGTCTCTTGATCTTTCAACTTCAACAACAATCAGTCTAAGATCTATCATAAATAGCAAGCTTTAGAACAATGATTTGATCAAGAATTAAGCTTTAATTTCATTCCAAAACTCCAAAATCTTAGCTCTTTTATACTTCCACCTCCACCAAAAGCTCTAAAAATCCATGAAATCCAGAAAATTAGGCAAGATCTTGGCTTATGATCAACTTTATGTTTGTCAGGAGTTAATAAACAAATATTCTATTTCTAGCTTCTTCTTTTTTTCATGCAAAATCCTCCATGAATTTCTCTTAGATGTTTTTATCAAGAACTTCAACTAAAACTTGTCTTATTTACCATAAGTTTATATCATATTTTTCTATCAATGAATCTCCATAAGATAGGCTTTTTAAACTTTCAAAATTTTTGAACAAAAACTTGTCCATACTTATATATATCAAATAATTTTTAGTTAGATATATTATCTAAATATATTTAATTGATGAATCTAGGTTTTGAAATAAATTTGTACTAACTTATACTTAGAAAATATGTCAAATGTAACAAGATTTGAAATACCATATCATATTGTGTATCATATTTTGGAACTTCTACATTTCTAGAATAATTCTGACTCTTACTTTTACTTGTCAGTCTTTGCTATATATTACCTTATACTAACTCGAAAATCACCTTCGACTTTCGAAAAAATTATCAATACATTTAATAAACTCATTAGTAAAACAAAACTTGGTTTGCTATCATCAAAACATACTTATGAGACTTCAACATCAACATGTGATTTCTTGCTATAGTGAATGATGGGATAAACTATATGTTAGGATGAAAATGAGTAAAGCCAAGTCAAGTTTTTAAAGGATTAGGCTCAACTCATTAGAAAAACTATTGAACTCAAATAGAGCCAATCTTTTATCAAGCTTGAAAATTATAAGTACGAGCTCTATTGATAAGAATAAATTAACACTTGTATTTTGTATGGGTTTGAGTTGTTTTTGAAGTAAGTTGATTATGTTTTAAAAGACTTTGGTACTTAAAGAAGAGTTATTTGAGTTTCAGGAAACTAAAGGACCTATCAAGGAAGAATGATCAACATGTGCAAGAGTTGGAGCGGATTACATGAAGAAAAGTGTCCAAAAGTGCAGCAGGAGAGATACACGGGCGTGTATCACAGGGGCACGACCGTGTATTGTATTAAATACATTCACAGAAGGTTACACGACCATAATGCACGGCCGTGTGTTGAGTTGGAATTGTCCACAGAAAGATACACGGCCATGCTACACGGTCGTGTATGTCAACTGTATGTTGAGTTGGAATTGTCCACAGAAAGATACACGGCCATGTATGTCAACCGTGTGTTGAGTTAGAATTGTCCACAGAAAGATACACGGCCATGATACACGACCGTGTATGACAGTCGTGTAGTTGATGTAACTCCACGTTTTACAAGCTTCTTCCAAGATTTTGGTATACTTGGATAGGAAGAAGGGGGAACGTCAAGGGGCGGAGTGCAGAAAAGGAAAAGACATTGATTTCTTAGAAGTTAATTGGAAAATCTCTTGTTTAAATAGATCATGCATGAATAAAGGAATTCGTATGTAATCTAGGGATAGAGAACGTGAATTTTCCGTATTAGATTAATTTAGATAAATTGATCTAATTGAGGGTTTAAGAGTGTTAATGCAATTCTCATCAGTTTTTGATAGAAGAGGGATCTTTATCAAAGCGATTAGGATTAAGAGCTAATGAATCTGGAAAGAACATTAGTTTAGTGTTAGATACTCCGCGGTTTAGAGATAACTATTGCTCGTTAACTAGTTTATTGAAAGGGTGAAGTTACATGACAATTAGAGAAGTAGTAAGGGTAGGGTATGTTCTTAGTTATCAGATTTAATAATCAAGTTATTATGTTATTTTTAATTGATATAGGATTTGTTAAGTATTTTAAATTTAAAACTAAACCTCTCAATTTTGTGCGGTTAGATAGTATGTTTAGTGTTATTACTGGTACTTGTTGATCCTTGAGGATACGATACCCGAACATAGTGCTATACTATTAAAATCGATAGGTGCACTTGCCTATTTGATCGTAACAGAGAGTCATAGAAAGGGATTTTTAACTTGAGTGATTACGATCATCAACAAGTTTTTGGCGCCGTTGCCGGGAATCGGCGATATTAAGAAAGCTCAACGCTTACTAATTTAACCATTTATTCTTGGTAGTATATGACAAGGAGTTCATCATCAAAACTTCTTGATTTTGACCCAGAAATAGATCGAATATTCAGAAGGAAACCTAGGAGCATTGAAGAGCAACAAGTGAGTGAGGGAGAATTATCATCGAGTGAAGGCGAAAGTTCAGTTGCTAAGGAAGAGCAACCTGTGAATAGTAGAAGAGTCAACATTGAAACAATGGCAGACCAATGTCAGACTATGGTTGATTATTCCAGGCCAACTTTAGATAGCACTGGTTCATGTATCGTAAGACCTGCAATAGAGGCTAATAACTTCGAAGTTAAAGCCTCTACAATGAATTTGATATATAATCAGTGTCAATTTGATGGCTTACCTGATGAAGATCCCCACACTCACATTCAAATGTTTCTAGACATCTGCGCCACAGTGAAACAGAATGGGGTGACTGAAGAGGCGTTGAAGTTGCGGTTGTTTCCCTTCACCCTGAGGGGAAAAGCAAGGCAGTGGATAAGTTCACTAAATCGGGAATCCATTACTACATGGGCTCAACTGGCAGAGTCTTTTCTAGACTTTTACTTTCCACCATCCAAGACTGCCAAATTGAGGAACGATATCACATCATTCATTCAATTAGATAACGAGCCCCTTCATGAAGCCTAGATAAGGTTTAAGGAATAGCTTAGGCGGTGCCCACACCACCAAATGCCTAACTGGCTGCAAGTTTTAACTTTTTACAACGGGCTTGATTATCCGACGTGATAAACCATCGATGCCGCTGCTGGTGGTACACTTAGTGTGAAGACTCCTGAAGAGTCTCTAGAGCTATTTAAAAATATGGCAAAAAACAATCATTAGTGGAGTAACGGCAGGTTGAAGCAAAGGGTAGTAGGGGTTTATGAGGTTGATATGATGACCACTATTGCTGCAAAAGTGGATGCCCTTGCTATGAAGGTTGAAGGGGTGGCGTTGTCTCAGCCATCCCAATACCAGTCAGTCGATTCAACTGCCAATTCCATAATCCAAGAGACCAATGAGCAAGTTGACTATGTTGGAAATTCTACACGACCCCAGAACAATCCCTACAGCAACACATATAATCCAGGCTGGCGCAATCACCCAAAATTTTCATGGAGTAATCCACAATTGCCTAGAGGTAATGTGCCCACGCCTGGATTCCAAAGACCTCCACCACCACCTGTTACAGAAAAGAAGTCCAATCTAGAGGATATGATTGCTAAGTTCATTCAGGTCTCAGAGCAGCGTCAGCAATCAACAGATGCTACTCTAAGAAATCATGAGGCTTCTATACACAATTTGGAAAATCAGGTGGGTCAGATTGTTAAGATGCTCTCAGAAAGACCTGAAGGGTCTTTTCCTGGAAACATTGAACCTAATCCTAGGGAGCACATAAAGGCAGTGACCCTAAGGAGTGGAAAAGAACTACAATCTGACATCATTGGGGCACCGGTGGTTGCACAAAGAAAGGGAGTTGAAGAGCCACATGATGGGGGTAGTGAGAAGGAAGATGCTACTGAGGAGGTAAAGGAAAAGGAGTCAGCAGAAGGGAAGACTAAGGCATCAACAGTTCAACCATACAATCTTCCAATTCCATATCCAGGACGGCTGAAAAAGGATTAAGACAAAGAGCACTTCGGTAAATTTTTGGATTTGTTTAAGCAATTACATATTAACATACCGTTTGTAGAAGCTCTTTCACAGATGCCTAGATATGCTAAGTTCCTGAAGGATCTACTGTCAAACAAGAGGCGACTGGAAGAAATTTCTACCACAGTTATAGGAGCGGAGTGTTCGGCTATTTTACAAAACAAGTTACCACAAAAACTCAAGGATTCGAGTAGTTTCACTATTCCATGCTTAATTGGTGAATTGCCTGTGGAGAGAGCTTTAGCAGACCTTGGGGCAAGCATAAACTTGATGCCCTATTCCTTGTTTAAGCAATTAAACTTGGGAGAGCCGAAGCCCACCAGGATGAGTCTACAGCTGGCAGATCGCTCGGTCAAATTCCCTAGAGGGATCATTGAGGATGTCTTGGTAAAGGTAGAAAATTTCATTTTTCCTGTTGATTTTTTCATTCTGGATATGAATGCGGATGTAGAAGTCCCGCTGATTTTAGGAAGACCTTTCCTGGCTACTGTAAGAGTTGTGATTGACGTAGCAAATGGAAAGCTGGTTTTGAGAGTGGGAGTAGATGAGTTGGTGGTGAAAATTCCAGCAATACTGAAACAATCATTGAACGCTGATGATACTTGCTATGATGTTGATTGCATTGACAGGTTAGTAATAAGCGTGATGTAAGAACTATTATGTGGAGATCTGCTGGAATTCAGTTTAACTGTGAATGATGATGAAGTGAGTGAGAATGTAGAAATACAAACTGTGAAAGCTCAGCTGCAAGCCTGTGAACAAGTAGTTTGTCGCAGAGGATTTGAAAAAATAGGGCTCAATGAAGAAGGGAGGTTAAAACCATCAGTTGAAGAGCCTCTTGAACTTAAGTTGAAGCAACTTCCTGAGTACCTAGAGAATGCTTTTCTGGAAGCTAACTCTAAACTTCCCGTCATCATTTCTGCTAGTTTGACGAGGGAGCAAAGGGACGATTTACTAGGGGTCTTGAGGGAGCATAAGCGAGCTCTTACTTGGAAGATATCGGATATTCAAGGTATTAGCCCCTCATTTTGTACCTATAAAATCTTGCTAGAAGATGATTTTAAACCGGTAGTATAACCTCAGAGGAGGTTGAACCCCAACATGAAGGAGGTTGTCAAGAAGGAGGTGATTAAGCTTTTAGATGCAAGGTTGATCTATCCCATTTCCGATAGTCCCTAGGTCAGTCTTGTGCAAGTTGTACCAAAGAAAGGGGGAATGACTGTGATTCCCAATGATAAAAACAAACTCATACCTATGAGGACGGTAACTGGTTGGCGAGTGTGCATAGATTATAGAAGACCGAATGATGCAACTCACAAAGATCACTTCCCTCTCCCTTTTGTGGATCAGATGCTAGAGTGATTGGCAGGACACCTATATTACTGTTTTTTAGATGGAATGTCGGGATATTTCCAAATCCCAATCGCTCTAGAGGATCAGGAAAAGACCACTTTCACATGTCCAAATGGTACTTTCGCTTATAGGCACATGCCCTTCGGATTATGCAATGCACCAGCTACGTTTCAGCGGTGTATGATGGCCATTTTTGAGGACTTAGTGGAAGGGATCATGGAGGTCTTTATGGACGATTTCTCCGTCTTTGGTGATTCTTTTAATGCTTGTCTAAAAAATTTGAAGAGGGTTTTGATTCGATGTGAGGAGACGAGTCTTATGTTGAACTGGGAGAAATGCCATTTCATGGTAAAGGAGGGCATAGTTCTAGGGCACAAAATTTCTCATAAAGGAATTGAAGTGGATAACGCAAAAGTGGACACAATTGCAAAACTTCCACTACCTTCTTCAGTAAGAGCCATCTGGAGCTTTCTTGGGCATGCCAGATTTTACAGGAGGTTCATTAAGGATTTCTCTAAAATAGCCCGTCCATTGACACAGCTATTAGAGAAAGACATGCCCTATGATTTTACCAGTGAATGTCTTGAGGCGTTCAACACGCTTAAGGAAAGGTTGACCCAAGCACCTATTATGGTGGCTCCTGATTGGGGTCTTCCTTTCGAATTGATGTGTGACACAAGTGATTTTGCTGTGGGAGCAGTCTTAGGACAAAGGAGGGACAAGCACTTCCAACCGATCTATTATGCCAGTAAGACCCTCACAGGTACTCAGGAGAACTACACCACGACCGAGAAGGAACTTAGCTGTGATTTTTGCGTTTGATAAGTTTCGGTCATATTTGATTTTGTCCAAGGTAATTGTTTACACTGACCATTCAGCTCTCAGGTACCTTTTGTCTAAGACAGATGCGAAACCGCGCCTCATCCGGTGGATATTGCTTCTACAAGAGTTCGATCTAGAGATTAGGGACAAGAGGGGAGCTGAAAACTTAGCCGCTGATCATCTCTCTCTTGGAGAACCCATATTTGGAGGAATTGAAAGAAGAAGAGATTAATGATGCTTTTCCAGAGGAAGGATTGTATCAAATTAACAAGGTAAGTATTAATTCTGAGCCTTGGTTTGCTGATTTTGCAAATTACCTTATTTACAGAATACTCCCGAGTGACAAAACTTATCAGCAAAAGAAGCGGTTCTTTACTGAGTTGAAGCACTATTACTGGAAGGAACCCTTCTTGTTTCGTTTGTGTGCTGATCAGGTAATTAGGAGATGTGTATCTGAGTAAGAGGGGCAAGAAATTCTGAGACATTTTCACACCGAACCAATAGGGGGTCACTACAGTGTGAATCGAACAGCTCACAAAGTGTTGGAATTGGGATTTTATTAGCCAACCTTATTCAAGGATTCTTTCAACTTTGTAAAAACATGTGACAGGTGCCAACGAGTTGGAAATATGTCAAAGCGCGATGAGATGCCCCAAAATTTCATCATAGAGTGTGAGGTGTTCGACGTATGGGGGATTGATTTTTTGGGACCATTTCCCAATTCCTTCGGGAATAAGTACATATTGGTGGCGGTAGATTATGTGTCTAAATGGGTAGAAGCCCAATCTTTGCCCACCAATGATGCCAGAGTAGTGGTAAAATTTTTGAAGAAACTTTTCTCTAGGTTTGGAACACCACGGGCTTTAATTAGTGATAGGGGAACACATTTCTGTAATGTGCAATTGGAGAAGGTGATGAAACGATATGGGGTCACCCATAGATTAGCAACCCCTTATCACCCACAGACAAGTGGTTAAGTAGAAGTTTCTAACCGTGAGCTAAAAAGGATTCTAGAGAAAACAGTGGAGCATCACCGAAGGGATTGGTCGGAAAAATTGGATGATGCGTTGTGGGCCTATAGGACAACTTTCAAAACTCCTTTAGGTACCACCCCATACCGACTAATGTTTGGGAAAGCTTGCCATTTGCCAGTGGAGTTAGAACATAGAGCTTTCTAGGCTTTGCGTACTCTTAACATGGATTTAGAGGCTGCTGGTAAGAAGAGAAAGTTTCAGCTGAATGAACTCGACGAATGGCGTACAATGGCCTATGATAACATGCGAGTTTATAAGGAGAGGATGAAGAGGTATCATGACATTCGAATTCATCATCCGAAACAATTCCATGAGGGAGATCATGTTCTCTTATTCAATTCTCGATTGAAGCTTTTCCCAGGTAAGTTGAGATCAAAGTGGTCCGGGCCGTTTAAGGTGATAAAAGTCTTTCCTCATGGAGCGGTAGAATTGGAGCACCCAAGTGGACACACTTTCAAAGTAAATGGGCAACGATTGAAGCTATATTTTGGGACTCATGGGGAAAAAGAGGACCAAGAGGAGTTTAGACCCATCCTCTTGTGATTTAATCATATGCAATCTCATTTCGTCGAGCAAACGACGTTAACCAAAAGCGCTTAATGGGAGGTAACCCATGTAGTTTTTAGATAAATTTTTGTTTTTCTTTATTGATTGAATGATTGGAAATGGCTAGAACACTCAATGGAGGTGAGTATTGTGTTTTAATGGAGATACACGGCCATATATTCTTATTTTACATGACCGTGTAATTGCAGATTTCATGCACAAAAAGTTACACGACCTACATATACGGCCGTGTATCATAGGGTGTGTAATTGCAGATTTCATGCATAGAAGGTTACACGGCCTATATACACGGCCGTGTACCATAGGGTGTGTATACTGGAAATTTTTACACGCCCGTATATGTGACCATGTATGGAGTTAAAAAAAAAAAAAATTTACAGAGGGATACATGCTTGGGAGGCACGGCTTAAGGCACGGGCGTGTAACATGGCCGTGTATGCGGCCGTATAGCTCATAAAACACACGACCGTTTCGGGTTAAATTGATTTGAGCAAGCATATCCTTTCATCTCTCTTCATATTTTTTTTTCTCCCTCACTCCTTATTGATCATAATCATCTCTCTTCACTTCCACTAATTCTTCTAGTGATTTTTGCACTCATTCCTCCGGATTTATAAAGGTATGGATCTCTACTTTCTCTTCTCAACTCTCTTTTATTTTTCCTTGCAATGTTGAACTAAAGAACACTCTCTATGTGTTCTAATCAAGGGGCTTTTGTGTGATTTATTTATTGTTGATGATTTATCTTCCTTACTTCGAATCTGTCATACTTTTGTGTGGAATTCATGATGATTTTTTTTTTTTGTTTTTGGACACAAACCTAGGGTTTCTACCTTTTGAGTAAATTGTGTAGATTTTTAAGTGTCATTCACATGAAAAATTGTGTAAGGAAGGGATTTCTGTGCGGAGATTGTTACATGATTGATTTTACACGGCCGTAGTTGCAAGGTGTGTATTTTTAAATTGAGGTGAGAATGTGTGATCCGAATACACGAGCGTGTATGCTGGGCATGTATGGGCGTGTATGCTGGGCATGCCTTTCCAATTAAGTCTAATTTGTGATTTTTTTTTCCTTGCATTGTAACTCTAACTTTCATATTATCTATCATACAAGGGAGAGTGTTTTATGTACAAATTGTTAGCTATGATCTTACTTATCACCTCAAGAAGGTATAATCTAGTTTTGTTTTGTTTTTTTTTATATCTCCAGATGCCTCGGACAAAGACTGTTGCTCAGAAGAGGCGCCGTGATGACGAGGCCAGTAGTAGTAGGGGGGTAAACCGCTATCCTGTTAACATAAGGGCCGAGCATCAATCAATCTATCTTAACCACAAGAGCACAAAAATCATTAGGCCAAATGTAGCTCTTGATTGGGATATTATGGAGCGGTTTGGCATTCGCCAAGAGGTTGAGGGTCTTCTGTATGACCCTGCTTGGGTGAGATTGTTTTCTATTGAGGAAAAAATCTATTCGGATCTGATACTCACCTTTACTGCTACCTTCACCACCAAGGAACTCATGAGTGCTGGGATAGATAATGAGGTTGAGTTCCTTGCAATGGGTCAATATAGGAGATATTCAATGATAGACTTTATTGAAGCTATGGATATCTATGAATCGACATATCTCTGCTCTTCCGCCTTTCGTCAACTACCCTTGGGATTTCCCCACAGATTTCGTGTAGGAAATTATTGGCCCCAATTGGGATTGGGCATTTACACTTCTTCCACTAAAGGTTCCACCTTTAGTCGACTATCTTTTCGGGTGCTTCATTACATCTTTGCTCGTTCCACTACAGGCCGTATTGATTCAGAAAGAGTAGTCAATGCCCGGGATGTGCTTCAGCTATGGAGTATGAAAATGGGGACTCCTATCAATGTCGGGGTGTTTGCTGCATTTTGTTTACTCTAACAAGTAGAAGCAGGGAATAGGGGAATCTTTGTGGGTGCCTGGATTACTCGGATTTTGAAAAATTTAGAGCTATTCCCTGTACGTGAACCCGGCAATTGTATTGGAATGACTATTCGGCTAATAGCTTCACCCATTATTGGGTGGGGTCATAAACCTCAACAAAATGACGAAGACTTCGATGATGATATGGATGAAATTGACAGGTATGACCCTAACCAAGAGTCTGAGGCTGAGGAAGGTGAAGAAGAAAGAGCTGCCCCAAGGGAAAGGACTCAAGAAGATGAAGTCCAGAAAAATATAGGGGAGTTAAAAACCCAAATTCAAGGATTGAAGGAGCAACAAGACAAAATTTAAGAAAAACAAAGCAGATTGACAAGTTTTATTAAAAATTGTTTTACTAAGTTGGGTGAAAAGTTGGACATAGACTTTACATCTTGCAATTGCTCGAGCGATGAAGACGTCCGGGTCGATGCACATCAAGTTCCAGGTTCTTCCTCTCGACATGAAGAAGGCGGTCATCGAGATGACTCGGACAATGAGGATGAAGATTGAAGAACGATTGTTGGATGTTAACTTTTTAAATTCCCTCTGTAGGATTTTATGTTTTCTTTTTGTTAAGACTTTGCATTAAAACAGGGTTGGATGCTATTATTGTTCTTTCCTTATGCCTTTATTTTATTTTATTATTTTCTTTTTGTTTGTTTTGTTTCTTTTCTTTTCTTTGGTTTTTCATTTCAGAGATTATGTTCAATTGATGAAGTACAGAACCTTAGTGGAATGACAAGATTGGGGAGAATAAATATTTGGAGTTCTTTCAAGAACTCATGGTCCTGTGCG
This sequence comes from Laguncularia racemosa, assembly GCA_037954665.1. NCBI lineage: Eukaryota > Viridiplantae > Streptophyta > Magnoliopsida > Myrtales > Combretaceae > Laguncularia > Laguncularia racemosa. The sequence continues at coordinate 4,298,327 of JBBMOL010000035.1, forward strand.
CGTGAACGATATTGATTTGAGTTCTTCTACAAAGGGGGATTCCGAATGTGCGATTCTAATACCGATCCAGGGGAGTCTTGTTTCTCTTTCTCTTTTATTTCTATCTTTTTGTGTAGTTCAATATAAAACATTGGGACAATGTCCTATTCTAAGTGTGGGGATGGGATGGAGGAGAATGAATTCATGAAGTATAAGTATTATGAACTTAATGCTATAAAATTACCCTACTTGAGATAGATTTGATAAGTTATACTTGATGAGTTATGCAGGAAGGCTGAGATCCCAACTTTTATTCTCTTATCTTGTGTTATGAATACGTTGCTGGAATTAGAAGATGAAATCTGAGTAAAGTAGGCTTATTTTAGAATTAGGATTGATTCAAGGTTGTTAATAGAGTTGAGTAAACGTTCCTTTCTTTTACTGGTTAAGCTATTCAATTTTTAGTAAAGGAGTACATATAGCTTGGTAATCTCTTGAAAAAAAAAAAAAAGGGTTCAAAAGTGGGCCTCATTGACTCGAGTAATTAAGCCTGAGGGGTGCCCTTCCAGGGGAATAACACCTATTGACTTGGATGAAGAACTTGGGATCAATGGCTAAAAGCTCGTTACATGGGTCGTGAGAAAAGTCCGAAAAAACTGAACTTGATAATTAATAATATTTTGATTGAGATGGTAAAGGTTCGAAGGGGTATTTTAAAACCTAATAGCCTAAGGTCGTATGGCCTGAGACTTACTGACCGAGGAAACCGTTTCAGTTAAAGGGACAATCTGAAAAAAAAAAAAAAGTTGATTTGACTCGAATAAGTAAATCCGAGGGACGCCTTCTATGCTGAGGGAATAACGTCTATTAACTTGAGTGATGAGCTTGAGATTATCGATCGAAAGTTCGTTACAAGGGTTGGTCGACTAAATTAAAGTAAAAGAATGATAACAGAGAAGGGAAATCAAGGAGATCAGTGGATATGATATGCCTTTACTCTCAATTGTGTTGTTTGTTTCGGTTGTGGAAAGAATTGTTTACTCTATTTTTGCTGATATGATTTTGTGATTTATACTAACTTGAGGAATTGTTGTTTAAACAGTGAAGGTAATAGTTTGATTTACTCAAATTAATTTTGAAATTCCAGTATTGGTATTTTGTATACAGTTAATGATGAGATTGAATGAAAAGTTAATAAGCTTGAGTATACAAAGGATCAATGATGCAGAAATCTTCATAAAATAACTATGCATGAAAGAGATGTTGTTTTTGTAATTCTATTTGAATCAATTTGCTTGAGGACAAGCAAAAACTCAAGTGTGGGGAAGTTTGATAAGAATAAATTAACACTTGTATTTTGTATGGGTTTGAGTTGTTTTTGAAGTAAGTTGATTATGTTTTAAAAGACTTTGGTACTTAAAGAAGAGTTATTTGAGTTTCAGGAAACTAAAGGACCTATCAAGGAACAATGATCAACATGTGCAAGAGTTGGAGCGGATTACATGAAGAAAAGTGTCCAAAAGTGCAACAGGAGAGATACATGGGCGTGTATCACAGGGGTACGACCGTGTATTGTATTAAATAAATTCACAGAAGGTTATACGGCCATAATGCACTGTCGTGTGTTGAGTTGGAATTGTCTACAGAAAGATATACGGCCATGCTACACGGTCGTGTATGTCAACCGTGTGTTGAGTTGGAATTGTCCATAGAAAGATAATGGCCATGCTACACGACCGTGTATGTCAACCGTGTGTTGAGTTAGAATTGTCCACAAAAAGATACACGGCCGTGTATGATAGCCGTGTAGATGATGCAACTCCACATTTTACAAGCTTCTTCTAAGATTTTGGTATCCTTAGACAGGAAGAAGGGGGAACGTCAAGGGGCAGAGTGCAGAAAAGGAAAAGAAACCTGAAGCAGAAGTGGGACACGAATTAAAAGAAGGAAAAGAAGAGACAAAGGGGAGGAAAGAAAAAAAAAAGAAAGAAGAAAGGACCCACGAAAGAGACAGAGTGCGGGACAGAGGAAAAAGAGAGGGAACCACAAAAGAAGAGAGGAAGACGGGGAAAAAGCTTAAGGAAGGAAAAGCAACTTCAACGGATTCATCATTATCTTGTAAAGTGTTTATGCACACGGGTTCTTCATTTTTATTGAATTGTATCTTGAAATCATGAGTAGCTAGTTTATTTCATACCTGAACTTTACGAATTCTAGTTGTCATATAATGCGGGATTAATTGCATAGTTAGTGAATAGTGGAATTCTCTGAATTTATTCATGTTGTTTATGTATTGTTGCTAATTTGATGTATGGCCAGCATTGAAATTGCATTGATTTCTTAGAAGTTGATTGGAAAATCTCTTGTTTGAATAGATCATGCATGAATAAAGGAATTTGTATGTAATCTAGGGATAGAGAACGTGAATTTTCCGTATTAGATTAATTTAGATAAATTGATCTAATTGAGGGTTCAAGAGTGTTAATGCAATTCTCATCGGTTTTTGATAGAAGAGGGATCTTTATCAAAGCGATTAGGATTAGGAGCTAATGAATCTGGAAAGAACATTAGTTTAGTGTTAGATACTCCGCGGTTTAGAGATAACTATTGCTCGTTAACTAGTTTATTGAAAGGGTGAAGTTACATGACAATTAGAGAAGTAGTAAGGGTAGGGTATGTTCTTAGTTATCAGATTTAGTAATCAAGTTATTGTGTTATTTTTAATTGATATAGGATTTGTTAAGTATTTTAAATTTAAAACTAAACCTCTTAATTTTGTGCGGTTAGATAGTAGGTTTAGAGTTATTACTGGTACTTGCTGATCCCTGAGGATACGATACCCGAACATAGTGCTATACTATTACAATCGATAGGTGCACTTACCTATTTGATCGTAACAGAGAGTCATAGAAAGGGATTTTTAACTTGAGTGATTACGATCATCAACAAGCTCTATTTTGTTAAGAAATTTGGAGCTTATGCTCGACTTGTTTAGATAAACAAGCATGAGCTAGAACTCATTTAACCTTTTTTCGATTATATTAATAATTTTTAATTATTTTTTTACTTTATCCTCATTCTTATATATTTGCAATGATGTTTAATCATACTTTTTAATGATTTTTTTTATTATACTAGTATTATTCTATATTCTTATATTATATTGTTTAATTATTGTAGACTAATTTGAGGTTGATACGCGTTATGTATAGATAGAAAATTTAATAGATTTAAAAAAATTCCTTTTTTATTTTTAGGGTTTTGAAAATGCTAAAGACTTAAATAGAAAAAAAAATTGATTAATTAAATAAAAAAGTAGATAAACATTGGGAACTAAAAAATGTATTTTTCCATATTATATTTTATCATATCTTCTAGTTTTGGAGTATTTCATGTTGTTTATATTTTAATTTGTAGAAATTTTACCTAAAATAGTATCTTCAGGTTTTCAAAGGTTTTAATTATTAGGCTTCTCAGCATTGAATAGTTGCAAATGTCACTATTTGTTAAATTTTATTACTTATTAGTTATCCTAATTGAAAGCAGCGTGTGTTGTTTTAAAAGTAATTTCAACTAAGCATGGTTTTTCCTAAGCCAGCACATCGGAATTATAGATCAATTTAAAATCGGTAGATAATTTTAGAAGAGAATTGAGAGAAAGGGCAAGAGAGAGAAGTATGTTGATGATGGAAATCTTCAAATGAGACTTTAGTTTGAATTTTTTGAAATTTAGGTTATATACATTAGCTTATATTGTTTCACCCAATTCAGAGGGTCCCACGATACATTTTTACTTCATTTCATTCCTATATTAATTGTTCAGTGTACATGTTAATTATTACATTAAATTAATCAATTTACATAATTACAATTAATTTTAAGACTTAAATGTATCACTTTAAGGTTACAGTAGAATCTCGATCAATTCAATATAACATGAGTATTGATCCGATCGTGACATTATTATGTTGTCTCTATTGCCATTTTGATCATTTTGCTACTTGTGTCTTGACCAGGGTTTAGTTGTGTAATTACATTATTGACATTGATTTCCCTTCATCAATCAAGCAAAACTCATGTTTTGCTTATGGTTGAGCAGAGAGTTTGCAAAGGAGTTGTAATAACTATTTATATTAATTGCATGGTGATTTTAACCTTAAATATTTTGGAGAGAGATGTTTGCCAGGATTAATTATATGAATTTAGTGATATAATTTAGGAAGATTGATCATTGTTTACGCAATCCAACAAGCTATTTCACAAGTTATTACCTCATCCAAGGATTTCATGCATAGCAGTAATATATTATTTTTAATATATTTATAATTGTGTTGTGTAGGATATAGATGAGATAATATCTAGACACTCTGTCCAAAAATAAAAAATAAAATTCAATAAGCAGTAATTTCTTTAACAAGCATTGGAATTTGAAAAAATACAAACCATAAATAGATAAAACCCTAATGAAGAGCATATAAAACCTAAAGGTAAGGATTAGACAATCAAGTTCAGCTACATTACATGAAAGTGTAGTGGAAAAAAGGGACTAAACAAGTACAAAAGACGACCAAACAAAAACTAGCATTAGAAGACCAGGAACCAAAAAGGATGGATGAGATAAGAAGCTTATGCTTGTAACTAAGTACGTCCACTCAATCTTCTGTTCGGTTGGATCACCTTCACCGCTATAGCCACATACACTTTTTCTTTGACTTCATCAACAAACTTGAAGTAGCGTAATCTCCAGCCTCTATTGAGCACCAAAGCACCAATGACTCCCCAAAACCCAGTGGCATATCCAAGCATAACAACTATCCAGAACAACAAGTCTTCCGATACATTATTCCCACCGTCACCATCAACAACAGGAGCTTCTTTCCATTGGGTACTTAGACATTTATTAGGGAGTGGGTCGCCACATAATAAAGGGTTTCCAGCATAGACTGTTTGATCATTAATCGTTTGGAGCTGGTTTCCTTTCGGAATTTGCCCTGACAAGTTATTGTTCGACAAGTTAAGGTGGCTTAGCGATGACAGACTTGCAATGCTTTCTGGAATTTTTCCTGAAATGTGATTGTTGGACAGGTCAAGAGACTCCAAGGACTTCATATTCCCAATTTTTTCAGGAATAATCCCCGAAAAACGATTGTATGACAAATTCAGACCGTGCAATCCAGAAAGATATGTCAATTCCTCTGGGATTGATCCAACCAAAGAATTGCAAGATAGATCAAGATTAAGGACAAGTCGTAGTATTGTTGTGTACTCAAATTCTCTTCCCTTTAAGAACTCTATTACACTCTCTTGACGCCAATCCGCTTGTCCTTCTGGAGCAGCGCTTGAAGGCATAAATAGAGGTGAGGGTTCAAAAACGGTTGGAGCTGGGGCTACAGCAACAGCTGGAGCATGGGCTGCTTCCAAGAGATTGGTGGATCTAGCTAAATGAACATCTAGCGATGATGGCATCATCTTCATGCCGCTCATATTTCCAAAACATCGAGGAACAGTTCCTTGTAGATTATTTGCTGCCAAGTCCAGGATCTGTAGTTTGTCCATAGAGCAAAGTTGTGGAGGAATGGTACCATTGAAGTTGTTCTGTCTCAATCTTAGAATTTGAATTTGCGGAAGTTGCGGTCCTGTCCATGGTGGTATGCTTCCACTAAAATTGTTCCTACCAAGATCTAAAATAACTAAATAATGACTATTTGCTAGTGATTCTGGAATCTCTCCATGAAGGCCATTGTCATTTAAGTGTAACGACAAAAGTGTGTTAACGGATCCAATAGAAGACGGAAGTACTCCAGATAAGTTGTTCTGTGAAAAATTAATGAGCGATAGACTTTGTGCATGCAGCCAGCAGTTTGGGATGCTTCCTGACAGTTTATTCCTTCCAAGATCTAACTCCTCCAAATATTCGAGGTTACATAGAGATGATGGAATGGTTCCGTTTATATGATTGTCCCTCAGATGTAACCGACTCAACGACGGTAACATATTACCTATCTCCTCATGAAGGGGTCCTGAAATGAAGTTTTTAGATAAATTTAAGGTAGATAGACTCGACAACAATCTAAGCATAAGTCTGATAAGTTGGTTGTGCGAAAGATCTAACCGAGAAACATTGATGTAACTTAACCAAATAGGAAATGTACCTGAAATACTAGCATTAGAGAGTACCAAATCAGAAGTCTTTCTTTGCGTCAGTATCCACAGAGGAATTCCATTAGTTCCAAAGTTGCAGGAACCTAACTCAATGATTTCGAGCTGAAAAGGAGGTATCCATTGATCATCCACCTTTAGGGTCAATTGATTATTAGTCATGTTCAAGTACCGTAAACTTGAAAGGTTTAAAAAGTGGATTTCAGAGACTATGCCTTCTAAGTTATTGTTGGACAAATCTAAGTATTCAAGTTTGGAAAGTCGACCGAGAGTATTTGGGATAGGCCCATTCAAAGCATTATCATGTAAATCCAAATATTGTAAAGCACCTAGATTCCTTAACGACTCAGGAGTAATGTCACTCAATAAATTATAAGAAAGAACCAATTTTGTCAAGAATGACAATGATCCCAAAGTCATAGGGATCGGACCGGTGAGATTATTCATTGATAGATCCAGTACCTCTAAGTTGCACTTACTAAAAGGCAATTCTCCTTCATTTAAAAACAAATGATCTGTTTGGAGCTGATTGCCTCTTAAAGTTAACAACTTCAGATTCGATAAATTTCTTAAGAGCAAATAGATCCCTCCTTCAATACCTTGAAAATCATTGTGATGAAGATGGAGATGAGAAAGGTCTTTGAATTTACCAAACCACCTTGGAATCAGACCATGAAAGGAGTTACCAAAGAGGTAAAGGACTTTGAGCGAAGTCATGTCTTGAAATCCAGAAGGAATTGGACCTTCAAAGGAATTGAAAGAAAGGTCCAAGTTTTGAAGCTTCGGAAAAAAACTGGCGCTGATTGCCCATTTGGTGAGATTATTCATTGATAGATCCAGTACCTCTAAGTTGCACTTATTAAAAGGCAATCCTCCATCATTTAAAAACAAATGATCTGTTTCGAGCTGATTGCTACTTAAAGATAACGACTTCAGATTCGATAAATTTCTTAAGAGCAAATAGATCCCTCCTTCAATACCTTGAAAATCATTGTCAGAAAGATCGAGATCAGAAAGGTCTTTGAATTTACCAAACCAACTTGGAATCAGACCATGAAAGGAGTTATAAGAGAGGTCAAGGACCTTGAGCGAAGTCATGTTTTGAAATGCAGAAGGAATTGGACCTTTAATGGAATTGGAACGAAGGTACAACTGTTGAAGCTTTGGAAAAAAACTGGTGGAGTTAAAACTAGAATGAGAATACAGAGAGTAGTGATTAAGCGTGCACCCAGACAGACTTAACAAAGATAGTGAAGGAAGCATGCTTAGTGTCTCCATCAAACCATGAGCTTTTGCTAGATTCATCCCACCTAGGACGAGATGTTTTATTGCTCGAAGATGAGAAATCCATTGAACATCCGTCAGTGCACATTCACTGCCCCACACATAAAGTGCTTCCAAGTTTGTGAGATTTCCTAGACGATGGAGATCACAGTAAAGATCATTCAATGAAAATGCGAGATACTTCAACTGTTTCATTTCTCCGACAAATTCAGGAATAGTGCCATTTTGGAAAAGAAGTCCACCTAAGTCTAGATGGTTTAAGTATCTCAACTTGAGCAAACTAGGAACAAGCTCTTTAGCGTCGAAATCCCAGAACGCTGGAAAAGATAGATCTAGCTTGACGACATGGCCGTTGAGTCCATTGCAAGTAACACCTTCCCATTTGCAGCAATTGCTCCCAGTCCATGAAGGAAGGAAGTGTGAGGAATTAGAGACACCTTGTTTGAAGTCGATCAAAGCGTCTCTTTCTTCTCTTATGCAAAGGAATGCTACATTGCTACAAAGAGAAAACTGCAAAGTACTTAGCATGAATAATATTGTTATGGAAAGAAAACTAGTAATGCAAAATTTCTCCATATCGAGAACAAAGAAAGTAGATAAAACTTACCTAAAAGCATAGTGGGAGGACATGTATTTATGCTGCTCTAGGGGGATATAAAACAGAGGAAGTGGGGTCCTAACGAAGTCAATGTTGACATGACTAGGTGGCTCACCGAAACTTCCATCCACTTTCGTAGTTACTTGTGCACTCTTTCAACAAGAATATTTTTTTCAAATTTTTTAAAAATTATTACTTTAAAATACGTTACATATAAATAGTAATTAAAATTATAATAAAAAGATGACATCATATAATAATACCAATAGATATTTAAACTATCTGTACAATCACAATAATTATATTTTTCCAACTGAACTTGTCCCACTTGGCCATAAGGACGTTGCAAAATACGAGGATATTGCTGCAATAACCAAACAGCAACACCTATTAGTAATTTTAGGAGTCAATAGCGCTTCGGTAATGATGATTAAACAAAACATCCCCACTTTTCTACTTGTGAGTTGATTCCCTTTTTTTCCATTTTATTAAGTTCTTAATATTATAAAAATATGATTTACATTAATAAAGTTAAAAAGATTATTTAAGCAATTCTGATCGAGGGACTTAGTTTCAATTCAAAACACATTTATTTATTTTCATTTACTATCCTTTTTTATTATATTTTGACTTTTTTTTTCTTTTTATACTTTTAGATTACGCTACATTAAAAAAAGAATATATATATATATATATATATATATATATATATATATCAACTCTTTCCATGCCATTGGGTATACGATTGTATAGCAATTGGTGTAAATTATAGTCTTAAGTTAAAATAATTTAAATTAACTGAAAATTAGGATAAGTTAAGATCAATAATAGAATATGGAGATAAAGCCTCTCCTACATAGATTAGAAGTCTTGGGTAGTGTCAGGAATCAGACAAGTTAGAAACCTTAAAGAATCAAAGATGTGTGTTTTTTCCAACCTCGTGACCGTGAAGGCAACGCAAAGGCATACAAGAAGATAAGGGTGGATGACTCAATGGATTTTTTTTTTCCAACCTCAAGACTGCGAAGGCAACGCAAAAGCATACAAGATGATAAAGGTAGGTGACTCGATAGGTTTATCATGAAAAAGTGAAACTTCCCCACTCTTGGACATATCCTATTTGTATGCATTTAAAGAGTGGTCCCCGTATTCAATAATGAAGTTAGAATATTCTATACACTTGTCTAAAATTAGATCTATGCATGAATAATTCGAAAAATGAAGAGCCAGACAAAATTAAAACATCAAAATGGACAGGTATATTTTCACTAGGAATCTAGTCTTTTTCAAGTCCTCTAATCGGTGAAAATTTTATAAATACGAATACTAACAAGTATATTAGATCAATCAAGTAATATAAAAAGAGTAATTCCGTTATTCCCACAAAGATTAAATTAATTATCAAACTAATATCAATTTATTGTTATCCAAGCATACAAAAAATTACTAAACTAAAAAAAAATACTAGTACTAACTAAAACTAATAATGAAATTAAAACAATTACTAAAATAAACATTTCTTAATTTGATCAATAAGGAGGTACGAAAATTGAATCCACCTAATATACTAATCATATTATAACTAAATTATAATTACATTTAGCTATTTGGCTATTCTTATGAATTTGCTAAAGTCTTTTATTGCCCTTTCATGTCTTAAAGTCCTTTTTATAATCTAACAATTTAAATCATCTCGTTAAATTATCAATCAACCAATTTAATTTCCTATATTCCTCTAGTCAAATTAACATGGATTCAAATTTACAGTTACTCTTGTTCCGAATTATAATTAACCAATGCCATAAATTAATTTTTCCTAAATTCCTTTAATAAAAAATTGATAAAAACACCACATTAAGCCTTTGCTACAATTTCAACTTAATTAAAGATAGTAAATCTTCCTATTAAACTAACACAATTAAACAAGAATCTAAATTAGTCCTAAACCCTTTTTAGTTCAATAAAACATTCCACAATCATATATTTTAAGCCCTCAACACATAATTACAAAAATAATCCAAATATCAAAATATATTATAATAGAGTAACAAATATAAATTAGTAATTAGGATTCATCAATTTTCAACACCAAAGAATTTAGCACATAATTAAATCGAGAAAACACACCAACAAATAGACACAATCCATAAAATAATCCATTAAAGAATCTATTAAAAAATTAAAGTTTCTCATTTATAGCATGTAAAAAAATCACTCAAGAAAAGATAAACACTATTGAAATCTTAATCATGGATATCTTCGAATTTGTCTCTATTCTTGATTTCACAAACCCTCTCTTTTTTCTTTTTCTCTTTTTTTTTTTTTCATCACCATCTCTTGATTTTGTTCTTCTAGCTCCTCATAATCTCGAGCCACCTCCTCCTCACTCGTCTTCTCATCCCGTTGGCGTTCGTACTACTGTTTCCCTCTATGGTTTACAATTTACAATTTACAACAAAACAATTCTCAACAAAAAATTTACAATTTACAATTAAACAACATCTATTGTTTATTCCTTAAATCTTATTCATGCAATCAAAACAATTCAAAATGGTGACTAATTCCCCTCTTGTTACAGAATTCAAACTATCATATCTCAATATCAAATTCTCTCAATTTCCTACTCAATCACATCGAGAATGGTAAAAAGGAGCTCACTTGTTTATGAGTTTGATTCCTTTGATGCATTAAACCACTTGTACTCATTTCTATTGATCAACACCCTCAAATAATCACATTCCAAGCCCTTAACACAAAAAGTGTTACAATTCCTTTCTAAAATCAATAATAGAATGTCGAGATGAAGCCTCACCTATATAATTTATAGGTTAATTTTCTTTTTCACATAATGTAGTTCAATTTGTATTAGGTGTTAAATTGAACTGTGTTGTAAAATATAAATAATAAACAATAAAAATGGCATTTGGCCACTCAATTGCAAGATTAAATCCAATTTAGTAAAGAACCTCAAATGGGGAAGAGGTTTTTTCATTAGAGATAAAAGGTAGAAAGCATACTTATCATCAATGTCAGGATGTTTAGCTATCAACCACCATTAACCTTCATGGTAGTATAATAGTATCATGTCCAAATCCTAGGTAGTGTTAAAAACCAGACAAGTTGGAAACCTTATTTAGTCAACAACATGTGTTTTTTCTTTCCAACCTCATGACCGTGAGGGCAACACAAAGGCTTACAAGATGATAAAAGTGGATGACTCAATGGGTTTACCCTGTAAAAATAAAGCTTCCCCACTTTTGGTAAAAATCAAGTGGGTAAGTTTTACATAGCCAAATTCATAACTATATTTCCCATATGTCAAAGAATGCAAGGATACAAAGCTTTTCCACAAAACAAAGCCTAAGCTAAGAAAAGAAACTTACATAGAAATCTATATAGTATAAGCTTGGAATAATTGTGGATAGGCTTTAATGATTACTTAACTATTCTATAGATGCAAGTTCCTATTTCTTGGGAAAATATCAAATAAACAAAATCAAGAAAGACACTATAATCTTTATCAGATACATTATGCTCAAATAGCTAGGTAATGCTTGGATATAGAATCTTGTAACTCTCCTACTCAAAGTTAAATATATGTCAATTATTCCTAATTTTGCTATTCATTCCAAAAACTGAGTTATTAGCAATCTTATAATCAACACATCTACTGACTATCTTCCTATAGGCACCTAAAGAATGCTAACTATGCTTTGTCAAACTTCTCATTAATGAAATCTTTGTCTACTTGAATATGCTTAGTTCTATCATGTTGAATGGATTATGAGATATACTATTAACCAACTTATTGTGACAATATGTAACACCTCAAAACCCAAAACGCCATAACCCAACACGTGTTATTATTAGCTAATGACACACTAAGACTTTTTACCTATCTAAAACCACTAGTATTTGTATATCTCTATAATATAAAATAAAATCATTGATTTCTTAAACATCACACACATTTTCTTTTTATTTGATAATATACATAATTCTAAAATTTTCTAGATAATTTAAAATCTAATCTAATTTAATTGAAAGAAAACTATTTCAACCTATTTTATTGCATGTCTCAATACTCTAGCAATGAACCAACTCCTAAAGTCTAAGGTCATGATCACTACATATGAGCTCATGTAATACCTAAAAAAGAAATTACCCAAAAAAGATGGCTAATGCCTAGTACATAAGTACCACACAAACATGTGCTTGCCACAACAATCACAATTTGCACATATAATGCTATAGATAATTCACAATCATTAAATTGTTTATCTTTCAATTTAGCCAACTAACAATACAGGGATACTCATTACCCCAACTTTTAGACTGTTATTAGGAATTGTCACTTTTGGCTCTAAGACTCCTAAAATCTAACCTAGATTATTTCAGCACAAGATTCCATTAAGAACAACATCACATACAAATCATTATGGTGCCCCATAGGAATCTACCACCTCTAGCCTCTAGGCCAAGCCACACATAAACAGTATACAGAACTTAGATCCGATACTATTAGGCTCATTCATTACACTGAACTATCAATCATAGACAACAATAAGCAAAATTAAGTTGAACATATGCCAATTCCCTTTAATTAGCTATTCTAGCACACACAAGCATCAAACAAGGTAAACACATACCTAGAATAGGCTTTTAATAGTTAACTAAATTCAACAATCTTAGATCCTGATACCAACATATTATGTGCTAATAACCAATTATCATAACTAAACTTAACTATTTATTTCATTTCCTAGTATTAGCTAACATAACTCCTAACACATACCTATTCTTTATTTTCACCTTTTTGCATTCATCAAGTTGTCGTTATTAATATTTTTACTTATTTTATCATACTCAAGAAATAATATATAATATACCACCTAATAGTTAAGTTGTTAAAATACAATGTGTGTACACAAAACAAAGAATTGGTTTGATTGTTAATGTTGTTTACAAAACATAGTAAATTAATAAATAAATCATTTTTATTTTATTTTATTTTTGTTATTTCTTTCTACAAAACAAGACTAGTTATTAATTTGTTGAAAGTCTAACTACACTTTGGTTGCTCTCTGGTTACAACTCTAATTGCCACTGGTTGTAACTCTAGTTACACCTCTAGTTGCAAATCTAGCTACAACTCTGATTGCAACTTTGTTTGCTTTTTCATTTGTCACACAACCACCCAAAATCATGTTCATCTAGGAAACTTCTAGCCCCTTTTGTATAATGGAACCAAACAATAGAAGTTCCCATAATTTTAAACAAGACTTCATTTTTTAGTGAGATTACAACTCCACAATTTACATTTAAACAACATCTATGGTTTATTCCTTAAATCTTGTTCATGCAATCATAACAATTCGGAATACTGATTGATTCCCCTCTTGTTACCAAATTCAAGCTATCAAATCTTAATAACAAATTCCCCTTCATAATTTCCCAATTTCCAACTCAATCACAATAAGAATGGTAAAAAAGGAACTTACTTGTTTATGAGTTTGATTCCGTTAATGCATTAAACCACTTGTAATCGTTTCTATTGATCAACGCTTTCAAATAATCACATTCCAGCCCTTAACAAAAAAAGTGCTACAATTTCATTCTGAAATCAATAATGGAATGTTGAGATGAAGCCTCTCCTATATAGGTTCTTGGCTATTTTTCTTTTTCACATAATGCAGTTCAATTTGTATTAGGTATCGAATTGAACTATATTGTAAAAAAATAAATAATAAATAATAAAAATGGTATTTTGCCATTCAATTACGAGATTAAATCCAATTCAATGAGGAACCCTAGATGGAGAAGAGGTTTTTTCATTATGGATAGATGGTAGAAAGCATACTTATGATCAATATCAGGATGTTTAGCTATCAACCACCATCAACCTTCATAAAAGTATAGTACTACAATGTCCAAAGCCTAGGTAGTGTCAAGAATTAGACGAGTTGGAAACCTTAAATAGTCAACAATGTGTGTGTGTGTGTGTATGTTTTCTAACCTTGTGACTATGAAGCCAACACAAATGCATACAAGATAAAGGTGGATGACTCAATGAGTTTGTCTAGTAAAAATAAAACTTCCCCATTCTTGGTCATATCCTCTTTATATGCATTTAAAGAGCGGTCCCCCTATTCAATAATGAAGTTAGAATATTTTATACACTCATCTAAAATTAGATCTATACATGAATAATTCAAAAAATGAAGAGCTAGACAAAATTAAATCACTAAAATGGATATGTATCTTTTCACTAGGTATCTAATGTCTTTTAAGTTGTCGAGCTCTTACGTAGCTTGAAATCCCGCTGTAAAATTTATGTTTACATATTGTAATGAACCAAGAAATTCTATATTTCTTATGAATACAATTCTATGCGAGAAGCTAAATATTACATTGGTTGGATTTTCATAAAGGAATATGCTTCATCATCTATAATTCTAAATTCCTCGTAAATCTTAGTATGCAAAGATGGCAAGCTTGAGTAAAAAGTAATAAGTATCTTCACTTGGTTGCTCCCAAGGTGTTTTTTGTGTCTAGAAACTCTCATTTACATTAGGAATTCTCCATGGCAGTGTGAAAAGTAAGGGAAAGACAAAAGATTGTTGAGCATTTGAAGATGGGTATTGATTCAGTAAAACAACATAAAGCCCTAATCTAGCTTTCATTGATCAAGTAGGTAAGTTTTACAAAGCTAAATTCATGATTGTATTTCCCATATGTCAAAGATTACAATGATACAAAGCTTTTCCATAAAACAAAGCCTAAGTTAGGAAAAGAAAGTAACATAGAAATCTACACAATGTGAACTTGGAATAATTGCGGATAGGCTCTAATGATTACTTAACTATTCTATTTATGCAAGTTCCTATTTCTTAGGAAAATATAAAAAAAAAACAAAATCAACAAAGACACTTTACAATCTTTATGAGATACATTATGTTCAAATAGCTAAGATATACTTGGACATAGAATTTTGTAACTCTCCCACACAAAGCTGATTATACATCAATTATTCCTAATTTTGAAATTTGTTCTTGAAATTGAGTTATAGGCAATCCCTTAATCAACACATCCATTCACTATCTTCCTATAAGCACCTAAAGAATGATGGGTATGCCTTGTCAAACTTCTCATTATTGAAATCTCTATCTACTTGAATATGCTTGGTTCTATCATGTTGAATGGATTATGAGCTATACTTATAGCCAATTTATTGTGACAATATGTAAAGTCTTAGAAGCTAGGATGTCATAATCTGGCATTTGTTATCATTAGCTAATGACAAGCTAAGACTTTTAACCTGCCTAAAACCACCAATATTTGTATATTTTCATGGTATAAAAAAAAAACCATCTGTTTCTTAAATATCACATGTACATATCTTCTATTTATTTGACCGGTTTCTTAAATATCACTCATACATATCTTCTATTTATTTGATAATATACAAAATTCTAAAATTTTCTAGATAATTTAAAATCTAATCTAATTTAATCAAAAGCAAACTATAACAATGTATTTTATTACATGTCTCAATACTCTAGCATGGAACAAACTCCCAAAGCTTAAGGTTATGATCACTACATATAAACTCATATAATACTTGAAAAAGAAATTCCTTAAGCAAAGTGGCTAACGCCTAGTATGTAAGCACCATACAGACATGTGCATGCCACAACAATCACTATTTACACACGTAATGCAGCAAATAATTCACAATCATTAAAATATTTATCTTTCGATTTAACCAACAAACAACACAGGGATACTTATAACCCTGTCACACTAAATAATACATACACACATACATAAACTGCCACCTTTAGTCTAACTTTTAGACCGGTATCGGGAACTATCAGCTTTAGATCTAATATCCTTAAACATACCTTAGGTCATTTCAATACATGACTCCACTAGAGACAACTTCATATATGAATCATTAGGGTGGCTTGTAGGAATCTATCACCTCTAACCCCTCAGCTAAGCCATACACAAGCAGCATACAAAACTTAGATCTAATGCATGTTAGGTTCATTCATTAAATTGAACTATCAATCGCAAATAGCAATAAGTAGAATTAAGTTGAATATACATTAATTCTATTTAATCAACAATTCTAGTAAACACAAGTATCAAACAAGGTGAGCACGTACTTAGAATGGGCTCTTAACAATTAATTGAAACTCCATAACCTTAGATCTTGATACAAATGTATTACATGCTAGTCACTAATTATCATAACTAAAGTTAACTATTTATTTCATTTCCTACTTATTTTTTATTTATAATTTTCTATATTCATCAAGTTACCATTATTAATATTTTTACTTAGTTTATTATACCTAAGTAATAGTATATAATATACTACCTAATAGTTAAGTTGTGAAAATACAATGTATATACACAAAATAGGGTTTTGGTTTAATTGTTAAGGTTATTTATAAAACATAATAAATTAATAAATAAAGAATTTTTATTTTATTTTTATTTTTTTCTACAAAACAAGACTGGTAGTTAATTTGTTGCAAGTCTAATTTCACTTTGGTTACTCTCTAGTTGCAACTTCGGTTACAACTTTGACTGCCACTAGTTGCAACTCTAGTTACACCTCTAGTTGTAACTCTAGTTGCAACTCTAGTTTCAACTTTGGTTGCTTTTTGGTTTGTCTTATAGCCACCCTAGTTCATGTTCATCTAGGAAAACTTCTATCCTTTTTTACAAAATGGAACTAAACAACAAAAGTTCCCACAATTGTAACCAAGACTTCATTTTTTTAGTGAGATTACAACTTAACAATTTACAATTAAACAACATCCATGGTTTATTCCTTAAACCTTGTTCTTGCAATCATAACAATCTAAAATAGTGACCAATGCCCCTCTTGTCACCAAATTCAAATTATCGCATCTCAATAACAAATTCTCCTTCATAATTTCTCAATTTCCCACTCAATCATAATAAGAATGGTAAAGAGGAACTTACTTGTTTGTAAGTTTGATTCCTTCAATGAATTAAACCACTTGTACTCATTTCTATTGATCAACATCTTCAAATAATCACATTCTAAGCCCTTAACACAAAAAGTGTTGCAACTCGTTTCTAAAATCAAATCTTTCATCTTCCTTATATTGCACCATAATTAAAAGAAAATTTAAAGTGCTTACCCCTTTTAAACCTAACTTGAAATCCTAAGAATTTTAATTTCAAGAT
Source organism: Laguncularia racemosa (assembly GCA_037954665.1). Taxonomy (NCBI): domain Eukaryota; kingdom Viridiplantae; phylum Streptophyta; class Magnoliopsida; order Myrtales; family Combretaceae; genus Laguncularia; species Laguncularia racemosa. The sequence continues at coordinate 4,315,575 of JBBMOL010000035.1, forward strand.
CCTTCATGCTACACTTTACCTTAAGATTATAAACTAACCATAACTCATTTAGGGCTTGATAAAAGTAATGGAATGGTGAAGGGAATTAAAGAGAGGTAGTTACTTTTTTTGTTTATTTTGTCTATAGGATTCAGGAGAGAAGAAGGAAGCTATTGTTTATCTCTAAAGGAGAATGTATGCTTTATATGGTCAAGAGTAGTTTTCTATAAGGAAAATAAAATTACTAAAACACCCTCCAAAATAAAATTATTTTAATTAGGGTATTACACATTACAACTTCATATTTTTTTTTTCCCTTGCTTAACACCCAAGTCATCAAGAGTTATTTTAATCCACAAGAGTCCACATATCTTTTGAGATATACTTCTAAATTTTGCTTCCACACTTAATTGGACTATGATGTGCCCTACAATTCCAATTGCAAGAACATCAAGACAATTGCGTGAACACCAAACCAATCCCACAAAGGCGTGACCAACAACAAGCACTTAAACCCTAATGTACATGGATTCAAATGACTATAATGCCAAAATTGTGACGAGGATCAAAGTAATTGTATAATATGTATAGGATAACAATAAAAATGAACCGAACTCCACTCAAATTGGAATTAAATCAAATATGAAAATTAGAACCTTAATTCATGTGAAAATGAACAAAGTATCACAACTAATTACAACTAGATATGACGGATTAGAAAATAATTGGAAGTAACTTAAGAATGATTGATATAACTCACAATACTCCTTAAGCAAATGCGCCACAATTTCAATTGAAATTGATAAGAGTTAGTTTGCATGAAAAGGACTCTCCTCACAACAAGAATAGGCTTATTTTCTCGAGTTCAAAAAGCTACCTCTAAACCCTACTTAGCAAGTGTTTATACTTGCTCCAATTAGGGTAAAAATAACAAAACTAAATTACAATAAAACCAATCAAATGTCCGGTTCTCAAAAATAAAAATACAAGTTCAAATAAGTCTTTAAAATGGTCGGTTCTTCACTTCAATAGAAACACTTGTAGACCGATGGATGTAAGTCTAAGAATGAGCCACAATTGATCCTTAGTGCATTTTAGTTGTCATCCTGTAAAATCGAAAAATTTACCTGCTACAATGCAAAGATAAAGTATTATTAGATAAATATGACAACATGTGGATATCTGAGCTCATGTATCCAATTTAGTTTCCCTACTGTTGGAACCATAGGGTTGATTCCCATCAGGCCACTACTCTTTTATTCTTTCTCCCTTATGCTACAAGATTACATCTAAAAAATGTATCTATCCAAAGGAAACAGATCTAATGTAGTTTGCATCTAAAATAGTGTCTAACTTAGCATATCCTCCTCTTTTAAGCAAAATTCCTTTTCTTAAGCTTCCTTTAAGGGATTGTAGTGCTCTGCTTACAACTATGTTATGTACCTTTCTAAGCTCATGCATGAACTGAGTTACAAAGCTATGTCAAGTCTACTATGTGTTAGATAAACAACTTTACCATCTAATCTCCAATACTATCATCTATCAACCAAAAATCTTCTTGTTTCAACTACTAGCTCATGATTAGGATCAATGGTAAAGAGGCAACCTTACAATTTAGTTTTCCAATTTCTTGTAGCAAATCCAAGTTATAATGTTGTTGAGAGAGAAATAAGTGTTGTTCTGAATGCACAACTTCAATCCCCAAGAGATACTTGAGCCTCCCCGAAGTCATTGATTTCAAATTCATCTACAAGCTAATTTTTTAAAAACTCCCTTTCTTTGCAATCATTATGTAAAACCTTAGAAAAATAAAAAGGAAAATGTTTTTAAAATCAAGGGCAATTAAGTCTTTTTACAAAGAGAAAACAAAAGTGGCAAGAATGCGTATTCTTTCTTTCTTTCCTCTTTACTTGTTCCCTTCTCACAACCAAAAACCCTTTTTTTTCTTTTTGGCAATTCTTTACCTTCCATTCACTCAAACCAACACAATCCCATAAAGTAACTACACAAATTGAATAATCATGTTGCATTATCTTTCGTTAGATAGTTATAATGTTTGTTTAGACTATAGGTGTGGAAAACACACAAATTTTTAAAGAGTAATGGTGCACTCTCATGTCTTTTAGGATAATCTAAGCAGGTAAGTTGAAGTCTTTCAATGGATTTTTGTGTTATTTAGTGTTACTTTGGGTTATTTAAAGGATAAGATGATCAATGTACAAAACTTTGGTAGAAAATCATCATTTTGCATGAAAGAGTGTTAAATAAGGGAGTACACAAGCAAAAACACGGCCATGTTCATGCTCGTGATGTTGCGGATCACACTCCAAGGGTTGATGACCGTACTACTCTATGTAACACACATTCTTTTGTTTCACAAAGAGATATGTGGGGAGGATCACGTCCATGTACCCACCCACAATCTTGTTGATGCCCCAAACACACCTAGAAACACACCTCTTACATTTTTATCATAGAAAGGTACACAGGGAGGATCACATCAATGTAACTACCCATAAACCTCACTCCTCATTTAAAGTAATGTTTTGTTATATCTTTTGTCTTCCAATGTTTTTCCAATCCTTTTAGCTTCTACCTATAGTTAGATCAATATTAGTTAAAGTTGGTAAAGCACTATTTATATACTTTTTTTTACAAAAATTGGATTTAAGTGGAGTTGAAAGTCATATAGATAATAGTCAATCAAGTACGTGTTTAAGTTGTTTGGTCCTTATGCTTGTTGGATTAGTGAAAATAATCAACATAATGAATATTGGACTTATAAATTGTGTGTTGTTTATGTATAGCTCAGCTTAGGAGCCAGTGGTGACAAATCCCTAGGAGGCACTTATTAATCAATATGTGGCTATGTGCCCTATGCATACCACCATGATTCGAGTAGATTTTAGGTATATTAGTGCCTAGAGTAGCAATTATTGATACCAATGTAGAATATTAGGGTCAAGAGTGGTAGTTCCTAACCTAAGACTATATATATATATATATATGTACACACAGCTATGTGTGATTGCAATCATGAGTATTCCCGTGATGGTTACTAAACTAGATTAAAGATAATAAAAGGGTTGTTGTACTATTTATTGCATCAAATGCATTTGGTATGGATACTTGTTAGCATGTGCATGTATATGAGACTTTAATGTACTAGGCTCTAACTCACCCCTTATGGGACCCTTTTCTTTTTAGTTATAAGTATGGAAGAATATACTTGTTATAATGAGCTAGGCTTTGATTATGGGCAAGATGACATTAGTGTAGAGTACTGTTATCATTATGAAGACTAGAAATCGGCAGTAGTAGGTTGATGATTTAAATCTATTTTGGGGTAATAGTAGTTGAATATGTTTTAGGAGATGAAATTGCAACTTTTTGTTCTAATGGTGATATATGAATGTACAAGAAGTTAAGAATTTCCAACCTTATTAGTTGTTAGTTAGATCATGAGCTTTACCTGTAGTTTCAAATTGGATTAAGATACCTCATACGGGTGAATTGTTAATTATTTGTACTATGTGAATGTGGCAAATTATGTAGGTATTGCAGATTTTAGATAGGCTAAGAGCCTTAGTGTATCATTACTCACTAATGACATATGGTGGATTGTGATGTTTTAAGTTCTAGGGCATTAGAAATTATATGTCACAATAATGTCATCCACATAAACTAGTACAACAATAACTTGCCCCCTTGCATTGTGCTTAAGAGAAAGTGTGTCTTCTCTTGACTTTGTTTACAACCAAACTTCATAATAGGTTAAGAAAACCTTCCAAAGCATGTCATCAGCAATTGTCTAAAACCATATGGGACTTTCCTAAATTTACATACTCAATGACTCCTAACTTGTTTGTCAAATCCTAGGAGAGGTTCCACAGAAACTACTTCTTCAATTCTCACTATAAAAACAAATCCTTCACATCAAGTTATTAACATAGCCAATTCAACATTGTAACAAGTGAGATTAAGATCCTTATAAAATTGGTTTTTGTTAGTAAGGCAAAAGTCTCATCATAATCTCTTACCAATCTTGCCTTATACCTTTCTAGTAACTCATGAGCTTTATATTTAATCCTAATGTCCCATTTTCAAACAACCAACTTCTTATCTAATGGCCTCTCAACCTTCTTGTGGGTCCATTTCTTTAGGAGCTCCCTTTTTTTCCCTTACAGCGTGTAACTAACTCTCATTTTCCAAAGCTTCTAAGGATTATCTTGGAATATCTATGGTATCAATCATAGTGATGAATGGCTGATGTTCAATTGATATTTTGATGAAATGAAGTCAAATGTGGGATAAATGGACTTTTGATGCAACTATGAGTTCTCCTAGTTGATACTTTGATCATATATAAAATCATTACTCTTGGTAGAAATAGGTTTATCTTGAGGATCAAATCCATTACCTTCACTTAGCTCTAACAATTGAATTTGTTCAGGGACGGTTAGCACTTTCCTCATTTGTTGTTTCATACTTAAAGAAAATTTAGTCTTTGTTTCCTTGGATATGGAAGAGCATTTGACAGTTCACCTACATTTGTCTCATCCAAATGTGGTATGTAAGCTATTTTTAAGGTATTCAAGTATAAATTTTCAAAAATCATTATTGGTTCTAAATTTTTGTGTGTGACTTCTCCCCTTGAAATCCAATTTCAAGGTAAGACTCCCCCTTCAATAAAAGTGACATCCTTGGATAGTAAGAGTTTCCTACTTGGTGGGTATAAGCATTTATAGTTTTCTTTGAGTGTTAGAATAGACTAATACACACACTTCATAAATCTTAGGTCAAGTTTATCCTTAGGAGTATGATCTTGTACATATGCTATGAAGGCAAAGACTTTTAGTAGTATGTTAGGATTGTTGTATAATAAATATAATAGCTCACACCTTATCTACGAGCTTAAAAAAATAGATGTTGTGACTTGGCCATAGTATGATCTTGTACATATTACACTTTTCTTAATAGGAACCTTGTGACTTAGAAGAGTTAAAAAAGATGTTAAAGGCTAAATTTTGTATAATGGCTCAAGGTGTGTGTGAATTACTTTAGCTAAAGATTATTCTCAAGGATTTGAAGATCATGTGGGATAGCCCCACGAGAGTATATTGTGACAATAAATTTTGCAGTCAACATAACTCACAATCTTATCTAACATGATTGAACAGAGAACATTGAAATCGATAAACACTTTTATAAGGAAAATTTGGAGAGTAGATTAATTTGTACACTTTATATGCTTAGCCACAGCCAACTAGTTGACATTCTCACCAAAGGATTAAGTAGCTTAGTTTTCCATACTATTGTATCCAAGTTGGGAATGGAGGATGCCTATTCATCAACTTAAGGGGGTCATGTGGGAAAATTGTCTATATTAGGTTTAATATTTTTATAATTTATAGTAATCTTAAAATTAGGCTTTGTTTTTATTATTATTCCTTAAGAAAATTAATTAGTAGTTTGGTAGAATTGATTTACTAAGGTAGTTAGGGTTGATGTAGTATTACCAACAATATTAAGATTGTCTATAAATAGGCTTTTTATGTACAAAATCAAAATCCAATTAAATATGTTAGTTAGATTGTATCTGAGTCCCTCTCTAAATGTTTTTACTACTTCTATTTTCTCCATAAACGCTTGGATGGCACTTTCTAATGCATATGCATCTAAGTTAGTAAGATCAAGATTAGTGTACTTTTTTGCTTCCTCCAAGGCATTAGTATACTCCTTAAGTCTCCTATTACTCTATTAGATCTATTGCCTTTGCCTCCTACTAGTGAAGATAGTTAAAGTGGTATTGAAAAGGCCACTTAGGTACAAAAGGTTCATCAACACGTACATGATCAATTACAACACCAATATGAGAAGAACAGGTAGTTAGATGACAAGGGCCAAAGATAGGTAGTGTTTGAACTGGGAGATCTCGTATGTATTCACTTTCAAAAATAACATTTTCTAAGTAGAAGAGCTCATAAATTGTTTCCATGAGTAGATGGTTCATTCCATATATTGAAGCGCATTAATGACAATACCTATAAGATTGACCTTCTCGGTGAGTATAGTGTATCGACAACGTTTAATGTAGCAGATCTTTCTCCGTATGTGCTAGACAAGTTGGAACAAGGTTTGAGGGAAAATTTTCATGACCTTTAGGGAAATGATGGGAACCAAATTACCGCTAGCCCTATAATACAAACTTGAGCTAAAGACTTTAGAATTTGGTTGCTAGAATTTTACACAAGAAACTGCTAGAGGATGAATTCTTAATGATTAGCTCATTTCAAATGCAATTATCAGCTCATAGAGAACCTACAACATTAATATAGCACATAAGGAAGGTATACGATCAGATTATAAAAGTCAAGTAAGAGCTTAGCATGAACATAGGTGAAGACATGAAGAACACGAACATGTTTGGACCTATCCTATGTAACTCTCGAGTAGTTGGAAGCCAATACATAGTCGTGCAACGTGAGCGTGTCATGGCCCATGTATCCAAGATTGCTCTTTTTCATATTTGTGCATGGGTAAGTTAGAGTACATGATTGAAGTACACAACTATGTACCATGACCGTGCTCAACTATGTTTTGTTGTTTTGCATTATTTCTCTAAAGAACTATCAAAATTTAGCCTTTATTTAGCCCTAGTTATCAATATATTAGCTGTAAAAACTATGATTGAACACAATTTATGAGATTAGTTGCTTTTCTTGAGACTTTTCTCTTAAACTTGTTCTTGTCAATTCATACTCTCAATTGTGGCAAACAAATCACTCGTTGAACTTGTATGTCATTGGAGACAAGCATAGGATGAATCTCATCTGTGCATCCTATCCCGTGAGAGTTCATTCATATCCTATTTTAAAAATAAATAAATAAATATACTTAAAAGTACAAAATATTTGCTTTTCCTTGCAAGTTCATGTTTCTATTATCTCTCATCATTCTTCTAACAAGTAATTATCTCAATTGGCGTCCGATATGAGACTTCATTCCAGAAGAATAGCTCAAGGAGCTCTATTTATTAAGAATGTAGCAGTATGAAGAGCACTTCCAAAAACTTAGTTGTCAAGAAATGTTTTAAATTCCCAAAATGTGAACAATGGTGATCGAGGTCTAGTGGTTCTAGTTGGCCGAATGCAGTGGACCTATCAAGCGTTCAGTTCTAACAATGACTGCAAGAAGCATCACCGCATTTTATGAATGATGTTTGAACCTTTTCAATTGAGGCTATCAGCTTATGTGCTATTATATTTATAAAAATGAAGAACAGGGAAATCCATTCACTTCTTGTACAGTGTACACTGCGTTCATTTATGTGATCCTATAGTCTAAAATACCACTGTAAAATTCATGTTGACAGTTTCTAATGCACCAATATGTCATCTACATCACATATGCCATTCTATATAATAGCATATTAATACATTGTGGATTTTCCATCAGAATTGTAAAAACAATGCTTCAGTAATCTGAAATTTTGATCCATTAGGACAAAATGAAGACAATCTTGAGTAACAAGCGAGAAGTATCTCCACTTGGGTGCTCCAAAGGTAATTTCTGGTGCTAAAAATTATTGCTCGGGGAGGACCGAAGCTGCATCAATTAAAAAGAAAAAAAGTTGCAGCATTTCACAATGGTGATTAAGCTCAATAGAGCAAGTCAAAGGCTCAATTTCGTATTTAATTGATCAACCAAATACCATTTTACACCGCCACGCAAAACCGTGTTAGTTGGATTGTATTCGAGTCCCTCTCTAAATGTTTTTACTGCTTCTTCTGTCTTCTGCATAAACGCATGGATGGCACCTTTCAGTGCATATCCATCTGGGTTTGTAGGATCAAGATTGGTATACTTTTCTGCTTCCTCCAGGGCATTAGTATACTCTTTGAGTCTGATATAACACTGAGCTCTACTCCTATATGCCTGCAATATAACATGATAATTTTTATTTAGGTGCAATTTCTATCACAGCATACTTTACTGTTGTAACAAATGATGAAAGATGACAATAATTCAGAATTTCTTTGATTTCTCCTCAATGATTCTGCATAATGTTCCAAGGCCTCTCAATACAGCTTCTGCTCAAAACATTCATCTCCTGTTCAAATGATGAATTTTAAGATCGACTTAATGTGCAGCCAAGAATATAATCTTAACAAAGAATACAAGCATAAAGTACCCAGATATTAGTCTAGCAATATATTACCTTTTAGATGCTCCTCATCTAACTCCAAGATAAAGTGCTCCTGTTCTTTGAGTGGTTTTCCAATATTGGTAATTTCCTCTGATATTCTTATCAAAGCTTCACGAAGAATGTGAAAAAGAAACTCCAATTCCTCCAAAGATTTTGCCCATTTTACCATCCCAAGGGCTCTTTCAATCATCGCTTCTGACATTTTCCCACGAAAATCGGCTCCAACTTCTCTTCCATATTTCATAGCCTCGTCAGTGTGACAGCCTTTAGCCTGGTCCTCGTTCTGATTACGGTTTCAGACAAGATGCAATGAAATAATAACGATAATCGGGGAGGCAAGAGGCTCCAGTTGGATGATGTTATGGTCTTTAAGAAGGAAGCATGCATTATTTGATGGACCATGTCAAGATGGAGACTAAGCTGTCTCTATTTCCTCCGCAAATAGTTGATTGCTAAATAGTTCTTGAAAGTAAAATTAAGAAAAATAAGAAAGAAAATAAGGTGCCTATTTCCATCGTCACACCAGCTTCGACAGTTAATGATCGATCTACTTAATACGTTCGACCCTAATACCTCTGTAGAATTTACTTCCGTTGCTGATTTCCTAACTAGAAATTGGAAATTGTCCAACCAAACAAGATATTGCATATTTCAATCTACTTGACACAGTAAGTACTTTACATAGAGATCAAAAACATCACCGAAAATTCTTCTTAGCGAACAAAACAGCTGTAATTCAATCTTTTCTATGAACTGTGATTTCAAGAGAAAAGGGAATTTACACACCTTTTCCTTTCCCTCCACAGCCTGTTCCTCCTCTGGCACCGCCTTTGTTTCAATTTTATTGGTCCCTCCAAAACCGCGCAAATTCACATTCAAAAAAACGGAAACCGCTTTCAACACTCTCCTATCCTTCAAGTGCTCATTCAAAGAGTAAGTATTTATCTGCACATCCCCCATCACATTCTTGAAATCCTCTTCCTCCAGATGAGCATCAACGTCGGCGTGCACCAACTTCTCCCACATCTTCTTTCCCTGGAATGTATCGCCGAATGGATTAACATACTCGGTCAATATCCCCACCTCCATAACCTTATTCGTAGCCTCGTACCATAGGGGCCAGAAATATCAACATTAGGTTCGATTTCATGGCCTCTCTTACAGGCTTTTAAGACCTCGGTCCACTGTCCTAGGGCGGAATGAGATTGAACGAGACCGTAATAGCCTTCATTGTCGTCGTTGGTATTCAATGCGATGGCTCGCTTCGAGTCCTCTACGGCTTTCTTGTAATGTCCGCGAGCACGGTGGGCGGCAGCTCGGTTATTGAGGACGTAGTAAAGGCATTCAAAAACCAGGCAATTGCGGTTCCAATCGACAAATCGCAACAATCACAATTCCAATAATCAAACGAACAATAATAACAAGATAAATCCTAAACCCTTACCAGATGTGACGCACTAGCAAAAAAATAATCCTAGCACAATCTTTTGATATAATGCACAACAATCCCGATACCGTCACTCGCCACAATCCACAAGATTGATAAGAGTATAAGAAATGAAGTAAAACTCTACTTTGTGTAATTCTCAAATGTCAAAAGTCAGTATTGTTTCCATTACAAAGAGGTATTTATAGTACTAAGGATAAACAAGCTCGAAACTACATAAAATAACCGGTTTTATAGAGTAAGCCACTGGCCTTGAAAATGTGCATCGCCACCTTTGGAGACTTACACCAATGGCCTTGAGAGTCGGCCTAAATAGCTAAGTTGCCAGCATTTATGGCCAGCTTAAATGTTTGCACCACCAGCCTTTATGGTTGGCCTAAATGGGTTCACCCTTCGGCCTTTGTGATTTGATTTTCCATTAAGTGAATTTGTAATTGTCATGATTTGATTCTCATCATCTCCTTAGACTTGTGGAAGATTTGCCCCCAAATCTGATGGTTCTTCTGTTTTTTATGCAAATTTTTGTGATTTCTTGCAGAGAGACCAATCACTACGGCAATGAATCTAAACCAAGTCACTTGGATTAAAAATCTTGGTCCACCTATGTTTGTTGCCCTAAAGTCGTGGCTACCCTTAAGTCTTCTTAAGATGTTTAGAAGCCTTTTGATGAAACTTCTGAATCTCCTGGAACTGTTCTACCCTACTCAAGTTTTCTTCCAGTTCCTTCCTCTCCACGAATAAAGACTTCTTTCCAGTGGTTTTATTAATCTGTTTCTAGGCTTCTTGCACCTCAAATGGTGACATAAGGTTCAACACAATTTGCTCACAATCCTTCTGAAACACATAGGTGTTCATAAACCCATCATGCAACACTCTCCTATCAAATAACCACGATCTACCAAGTAGCATATGTGATGCGCACATAGGAAAAACATCACAAACAACTCATCATGGTAATTTTCCCTTATCATGAATGGAACCTTAACCCTCTGAGTGAAATGCTGACTGTCTTGCTCACTCAACAAGTGCAGTTTATCTGGCTTAGGGTATAGGGTAATGACTAGTTGCAATTTATTCACTAGTAAAGCACTACTACATTGGTGCAACCATAGTTGTCAAAATCGTGATTTTACCTATAATTAAATAGTATAGAATCGGTAGAATCGTATAAAATTATATAGAACCAATAGAATCGATAACTTGTAGAATCGTAAATCTAAATTCATAATTATATCAAAAGTCTATACCTAAATGATTTTTCTTCCATTTTAATTGTGAAAAACTTCATAAAATTGCAAACTCATATAATCGTATAATTGACTCGTGATTTTGACAATCATGGGTGCAACTACCACCATCAATAAAATGAGCATAAAAATTACCTTAAACCCTACAGAAAATATGAATAGGTTTTCCCTCTATTCTTCCTTAATAGCTGGAAAGGTAGTCATTATCTTACGCAACACGTTGATAGCCAAATACCGATCATTTCCCTTATCTTCATGTGTCTCAGCATCTGCATCCTCATAATACTCCTTTAACATTACTGGCAAATCTGTTGGCTCATGTATCTCTTCCTCACCATCCTTGCTCTTCACCTCTATAGTAGTCATCACCCTTTTGTTTGGATATTAAGCGGTCATATGTTTAAAACCCAAACATTTGAAGCATTGGATTTGACAAGCCTTCCCACCTGATGACCCAACCACTATCTACCTAATGTCAGCCCCAGCAATTGCTTTCCCTTTTTTAGAAAATTCTTTATCCCCTCCATTGCCAGTAATAGTTGCATTCTCCTCCATATTCTTATCAACTCCCCCTTTGTCAATTTGTTTACTATTTGACTCATATAGTTTAGTAGAGGATCCATACCTGTTACTCGCTGCCCTATACGGATTAGAACACCTCTATCTCTCAAATTTTAAAGCTAACTAGATGGCCTCATCAAAGGTGTCATATTGATGCAACTCTACTATATAGGCGATCTCATATTTCAAACCGGATACAAATCGTGCCATAGTCTGTTCAGGAGGCTTAATGGTCTCACATTGAATCATGAGCACTTCAAACTCTTAGACATACTCTTCCACAGTCTTATATTCCTACCTCAAGGTCTAGAGGCACATGAATAGTTCATGCTTATAATACTCTAGAACAAATCTCTTCTTTATGACCCACTTCATTTCCTGCCAAGTACAAATCTCAGCATCACCATCTCTCCTTCGACTAGCCACAATGTTCTTTCACCATAAGGCGGCATACCCTATAAACTCAACTACTGCCAAACATACTTGAGTGTTGTCATTGATTTCATAACACTTAAAAAGTCCTTCCACCTTATCTTCCCAAACAAAATAATCCTCTACAAATCCCCTTGCAACAAATGAAGGCATTTGCAATTTCACATACTTCAAACCCCTATGTGGCCTGAACTCATGATTAGGATAAAGTTCATCCTCAAAGTTATCATCCATTTCCTCTTAATAAACGTAATACTTTCTTCCAACTTGCCTGCCCTTATTTTCTCCTAATGCTCCTTCCCTACATATAGCATCAAGGGCTACCTAAGGTAGGGTTACCTATGGATTTACTACTAGCTATTGGGATAACGTCATTTAATCAACCTGCATTGTTAAATTAGCATTAACAATGGTTAGGTCCTACAATTGTTCTTCTAAAGTTTTCCTAACACCTACAACATGACGTCCCGACCTCCTCCCCTAACCTGACTATTGGCCTCATTCCCAATTCCTCCGCTCACACTATCATTTAACATTCTTCGCTAAATTGCAGTGTCAACACAAGAATTCCCAAATCACAATCACATACCACAATAATCCCCACGAAAAAATCCCTAATTTTTAACCTCAGCTTAATCTCTAATTCGATTCCAATCAAACCTAACACAACCGACAATACAAACCTTAACTTCAATATACATAAACTGCAACACAACCCCTAATTATCAATCTTCGCCCAATCTCCAAATTACAATCACACAACCTATAACAACAACCATAGTATAGACCCTAATTTTCAATTCATTATCAATAACCAAAGCACAAGCCCTAATTATAATCACACACAAACTGCAACATAACCCAATTATCAACCCGCATTCAATTCCAATTCAAATTCAAATTCAATCAACCCATGACACAATTCACAATAAAAACCCTAATTTCTCAATTCAAAATCAACAACTACATCACAAACCCTTCTCTCAACCAATGCTGTGATACCAAAAATATAATGTGCCTAATTCCTATTCATATACCAAGCAATCGCGATTCCAATCGACGAATCGCAACAATCATAATTCCAATAATAAAATGAACAATAATAACAAGATAAACCCTAAACCCTTACTATATGACGCATTAGCAAGAGAATAGTCCTAGCACGGTCTTATAGATATGATACACAACAATCCTAATACTATCACTCACCACAATCCACAAGATTGATAAAAGTATAAGAAATGAAGTAAAAGTACACTTTGTGTATTTCTCAAATGTCAGAAGTCTATCTAGTTTCCATTACAAAGAGGTATTTATAGTACTAAGTATAAACAAGCTCGAAACTACCTAAAACAACCGGTCTTATTGAGTAAGCCGCTAGCCTTGAAGACATATAGGCCGCCAACCTTGAAAATGTGCACCGCCGACTTTGAAAGGAAAAGGCCACTAGCTTTAGAGACTTACACTCTCAGCCTTGAGGGTAAGCTTAAATACATAAGCTACCGGCCTTGAAGTCTAACCTAAATAGCTAGGCAACTGGCCTTTATGGCTAGCTTAAATGTTTGCATTGCCAGTCTGTATGGTCGACCTAAATGGGTTCATCACCAGCCTTTGTGATTTGATTTTCCATCAAGTGAATTTGTAATTGTCATGATTTGATTCCCATCACACTCAAGGGAGGGGCCGATAGAGATCACCACCATAAAGTGGCGAACAACCTTACCATAGTTGTCGGCTTCCAAAGATTTCTGATTGAGCTCGAGTTCTTAGTTGAAGTCCATCTGGAAACTGATTTTGTTAAACAGAGTAAATTCGTAGTTTTGGGGGAAGATATAAATAAATATATATATTTTTTAAATTGCATTATATGAGATTAGTTCTATTAGTTATCATCTTAAATACCTTTAGGGGATTTTACGCTTCATATGGGAATTTATTTGACTAGAGAAATATGTAGAAAGGAAATAAAATGAGTGAAAATGGAAAAAAAAAAGGTAATTTCCATTTTATGTTTGAAAATATCATAAGGAAAAGGAAGGAAAAGGGAAGGAAATAAAAAGAAATATTTTTATTCTCTTTGTTTGGTTAGTGTTAGGAAAAGAAATAAAGTTCGTAGTCGATAAAAAATGCCTTCATATCATTTCGATAAAAATTGTTACAAAAAATAATTTATAATTTTTTTTATTTTTATCCATTTCTCTTCAAAATCAGAGAGAAAAGAAATGAAGTTTAAAATAAAATCTTTCTATTTCTTTCCTTCCATCTTCATCATTTTCCAGCCCTTATTTAATTTACCAAACACAACAATTCTTTCCATTTTCTTCCATTTTCAAAGACTTCAATCCATCTAGACACGATGTTAAAATATTACATTAACATTTTAAGTTATTCTCTTATTTAAAACTTTTCTAGTTTATCTCTAAGTTATTAAAAAGTTTTTTTATATTATTTACAAAATCATATGTAAAAATTAAAAATAAAAAATAAAATCTGAAAACAAAAGATGTAAAGAAACGTTTAAAAAACTAAAGCTAGTATTGATGAGGCTTTATCTGTTAAGGACTTCCATGTGACGTCCTTAGTACAGGTTGCTGTGTTAAGGATCCCAAATAAGGATAGCTGCAATACTTTTGATTAATCATGACATGCACGTCATATCATATCATAGCTCATCCTTTTCTTTTCTTTTTTTCTATTCTCAAACTAACGAGAATAATAACTTCATCTGTGGGCAGCCACGTAGAGCATAAAAATTGAGGTGGTGTGAAGTGGTTAATGAGAATTATAACTTATTAAAAGATGTTTTGTTCATAAAAGTCAAAAAGATTTTACCAAATCCCTGTAGGTTATATCATGTTAAGCCTTAGTCTACTTCAAAATCTTAAATAATAATAATAATAATAATAATAATAATAATAATGATAATAAGACATTAGACTCGATACTTTGCACTTGATTCTTTTTAACTCAAAAAGTTATCATAATAAAATTTCTTGTTAACTTTTGAAATTTGTCAAGTATCTTTGCTAATCTTAATGCATTGAAAAAACAAATCCCTTTATTACTTAGAATTTGGGTTATTAGTTATGTTTTACTAGTGGTATTTTAGTTATAATTTTTTCTTCTTTTTTTTTTTTATAAACACTGAGAAGGCTTATCTTAATTTATATAGTTTTAAGAATTGGGTCATCAATCTTTTATCTCTTTACACTTTTTCATTAAGGTAAAAGTGCATTTTTAGTCCTTAATTTTTACTTCTTCTTTTTTATTTGAGCCTTCAACTTTTTTTTCTTATATTTAAATCATTAATATTTTCAAAACTTTATAAAAAAAAAAAAAAGAATTTCCATTAAATTTATTAAGTTTTTTACTAATTTATCGACATGTATCAATTTTAAATTGTTCTACAATGATTAAAGTGATAAAATAGTAATATTAAATATATTTATTTACATAATATAATAAAAAAATTATTATTAAATTATTTAATAATGCAAGATAATAAAAAATAATAATTAAAATAAAAAAATAGGCTTAAAAATTTTATGTATTCTAACCACCCTAAGCAACTAACTCGAAGTCAATACATGCTTAAGATGAAAAGAAAATTTGACATATTTGATGAAAGTCGTATTTTTGTAAAATTTTAAAAGTGTTAAGAACTCAAATAAAAGAAAAAAAAATTTAAGTAAAAAAGTCTATAAACATTAAGAATTAAAAATGCATTTTTAATCCCTTCGGTCTATAAATACATCATCTCTTATCACTCTTCAGATAAACTTAACTAGTTTTTGTTTTTATTTTACAAGGTGGATTCCGTACCGTGATTAAAGAGCTACTTTTGTTTACTTTTAAACGGTATATAATTGGTTTTTTTTTTTAACCCCTCTTTACCATTTAGTTACTATAGTTTTAAACATATTTTTACAAAGATGCACTATAAGATATTAATATAGTGGTATGTCTCAATGTATGAGTGGGAACTAACTACTACAATAGGGTCAAGTAGAATGGCTTTGTGACAAGAAATACAATGTCACCATAAGAATCTTCCAAGCAGCACAGATGATAAGTGTGGGGGTGTTGGTTCAAGTATAGAGTCACACATGTGTTGCACGGAAATGCACTACACGTAGCTTAATAAGGAAGTGATATATATAAGAATGATAAAGGGGGTGATTGAGACGAGGAAGAGGAGTAGGCAGTCTTAAACAAGCCTCGAATCTATGGTAATAAGTGTATGTTTTTGTGAGTGAATATAGGAATATTATGTTTTAGTCTTCTGAGGAAAATTCAGTAGAGTAATAATGCTTTTTCCTAAAGAAGTCTCTCTTTAAGTGAGGAGGTATAGAGTATTTATAGTGTTTAGATATGAATCCCATCTATCAGATAGTGATGGTGATCAACGGTCATTAGCAAATGAGGTCCCATATGGGCTTTTGTATGGGTCTGGACTCATTAGAGGTCTTTAGTATGTGTATGTATACGTAAACCTTTTTTGAGAAAGGTTAAATCGGGCGAGCTGATCCAACAAACCATATTTTAAGCCCACCATGCCAAATCTCTCATGATAATCCCAAAACATGAGCTTTACTCTTTAGGCCTTGTCACCTCGACCCAAAAAGTCAAATCCATTAAAGTAACAGGCTACAAGCCCATGAATTACATTTAGCCCTCTACATTTTACCCCTTAACCAAAGTCCTTTAAGCGCAATTAAAGGGATTTAGGCATTAGATAGGCCTTTGTGATGGCCAAGAAATTACTCAACACATATGTGCTTATGGAATAATTACACCTGTATATACATTTGCATGATTCGTATTACAAGAGTCTAATGCCAGCACTGCATATAACTTGAATTCTTCTCTTGGTGCAGAAGCTTGCAACACTGTTTAACTACACATGTCACCTTTGGTCAATCAAAGATAGATATTGCCTCTATAACATCATATAGCATCTACAGTACGAATTTGATAACTTGTAATCTCTTAACTATTTTTCTTTTGCAAGAAAAGATTCTCCATGCTATCATTGAATATTCAGAAGACTTGAAATGATGATTTAACTTAAATGAATTCTCGAATTGTGATTTTTATTTTTAGTAAAAGGGTTGTGTTTTAGCTCTTATATATAGTGATAAGTGGGTAGATCTCGTTGTGGAGTGGATTCGAAAGTAAGGCATGAGCTCATGGCGTAATAGAAAGACATATACAGTTACCTCTAGGCATCCTGAGTTTACTCACACCAAGTACATGTTTCCCTCTCTCCTCCTCTTTTTTTTTTTTTTTTTGGTATTTTATTTCAAACATCACGCAGGTACATACTTCCTTCTTCCCTTCTCTTTTTTTTTTCATTTGTTATTCTGTTATGTTCTTGGAATGCCCCCCTTTAGCAGCTGCGTTAGTCCCCCAGTTGACATTTTCAGCCTTGCACATATCATCTGCCCAGTTGCTTTCGAAATATTTATCCTAACTTTTTCCTCCCTTCCCTCTTTTTTATTTTTTTTTATTTCAATCCTTCACACAGGTAGCTTACTGTGCATTCCATCTTTTCTTAGAGTTTTTCTGCTGTGCACGTTCCTTTTTTTTTTTCTATTTGCTTAGTCAACTTAGCTTCCCACAATGATGTTGAATGACTGTGATTGTCATGTTTATATTCTTTATGTTTGTTCTTTATCGTGGGACATTCTAGTTCAATAGCAACATAAAATGACCATGGTAAATGTATTGGACCTCGTGGCATAAATTTGTGCTTCACCATGGGACATACTTATTGCTAGAGGCCTTTGTTGGTTAGCATCTATTGGATAAATTTTTGACAGATTAGACAAAAGGTCTTTGTTTTTTTTTTTTTTTTTCTTTACTCTGCATTTCTACTCCGACTTTGGCATTTTAGCTTTGGTTTCAGCATGGTTGAACTGCTACATTTGTCATATTTTCTATCTCTAGTTCTTTAAACAATTATCAAGTTTCTAAGGAATTAAAGAAATTGATAATGAGTCTAAAAGTCGACACTCACGAAGAAAAATGTTGTTGATTGTGTTGATTTTTTTTTTTAGGCAAACTTTTATACTCTATTTGGAGCATACAACAAATCCTTATTGCAACATTCCCCGATGATATTGCATGGTTTCTATTCTATTGTCAGATTCCATGTCTTTTACCTGTAACTATAGTCGTGCCATGACGCTGACGTTCGTTGGAGTTCAAACCCCAATCTTAGGACCTCTATGCCTTATCTAAAATTTCCAAATGTAGTTGTTGTGTAAATATCCTCTCATTCCTGAGACTATAGCTTTCGATGGGGATTAAAAGAAACAGGGGACTGCTTGTCATCATCCGGGTTGTTGTTACCTCTGCGAACTTGGTTGCGAAGCAAGATTTATGGCATCTCTCTTAGTTGGTGCTCCTCGTCAGGCTCACTGGATTTCTGAATTAACAAAGTATGACTTCAATGGGGCTACAAGTTATCTAATAACCTCTATACCATAGATGCACTCTCATCGAAATTGAATGCATTAGATGAGCCTAGGCTCGCAAATTTGAAGACGTTATCTGAAAAGGAAAAGGTAGATAAGGGTCGAAACCAGAAATACACAATATATATATATATACATACACAAATAAATAAATAATAAAAGATTTTAGGTAATTTTACAATTACGAATAAAGTGCGGGGTAGTTTTGTATTTTCCTATGGGATAATATATATATATATAAATGGTTACTTTCTTTTTTACCCATGTTCACAATAGCTGTCTATAGTAAAAAAAAAAAAAAAAAAGAGAGAGAGAAAGGGAAAGAGAACCTCTTCAAGAAAATGTAGAGCAATTCGAGGAGATAGCGCAACTAAGTAAAAAGGTATAGTTTTTATCATTCAATACGTATTTTATTAAGAGGAGACTCATTCATGAAATCCATTTAGTGGTTAATAGACATCAAACTTGATGACAAATTGAATAAAAACGAGAGTGATTGGATTGAGAGTTTCAAGAGAAATTTAAATCAGGTAAGAGATTCTAATTTGTATTTTTAGGATTTAATTAAGCTTAGGATTAGAAAATTAGGAGATTGGACGAATTAAGGATAGAAAGATTAGGGTTCGAATGACATATCGAACGATACACAACCATTTAACACAGTCATGTTGCTCTCGTGTTGAAATTACAAAGTATACCGAGAGATACACGACTAATCAACCCAGTCGTGTTGCTCCCGTGTTAAAATAAGAAAAACACAACCTCCCAACACAATCATGTTTCAACCATGTTAAATTCAAAAGTCATATTGAGAGATGCACGACCTCTCAATATGGTCGTGTTTTGACCATATTGAATTAAGAGAAACATGGCCTCTCAACACGACCATGTTCCAATCATGTTGAAGCCAAATCTCACCAGAGATACATGACCCCTATCACGATCGTGTAGTAGCCCTTGTTGAACAATACGGCCTCCAACATGGCCGTGTTAAGCAATGAACACTATGATTATATATCAAATTATCTTCTTAAGTAACCAAGTTCCACACAACTAAAGCAATTAGTAAAACCTTAGATAACCTAATAGATTAAGTGAAATTAGGAGAATATACTATAATTGGATTAGTACTAAAAGTGATGTCTTGATGATCATATAGATATTGATTTAGCTTAAGCTTTGGGACAAGAAGTGCGTAAGGCTAAGATTCCAAGTATGTGTTTACTTTTGTTGTTGTATGTGATTGTTAGGAAGTTATATAATGATTTGTGTGTGAAATAATGAAATGCTAAGATGTAATGTGAGTGAAGTGTATCATGAAGTAATACCATGTTCTTGGTTGAATAAGATACGCGATTTGTGCTTAGCTCGACCTAAGAGCCCACAATGGCAAATCCCTAGAGGGCACCTTGATAATCGATTTGTCACGTTATCCTTAGTGAAGTCGTGTATCAAAATGAACTGAGGTAGATTAGGGATAGACAGGACCCACAATGGCAGTTCTCATTAGGTTTAGTTGGGATCCGTAGAGACAGTTCCCACTATGACAAATGTTGTGTATATTGGGGTCATGAATACTCCCATGTATTATAATTCATTGTTGATATTGCTGTGTGAATGGAATTGTAAATGAGTTATGGACAATGTTACATATTTGCATATGATATTAATATGGTGTGTCATGCGCATGTGGGTGTGGTACTTATGTATTGAGCTTAGGCTCACCCCCCTTCCTATATTTTTTTTAGGTGCAAGCGAAAATGATTAACAACTAGAATATAATGAAAACAGAAACTTAATGAGACATTACATGGATGAGATAGGAAGATAACACTATTACTATGTAGAAGAAGAGTGACAAGAATTTTGAATTATTGTAAATTGATGTTTTATTGTTAAATTGAAATTATGGAAATAGATTATAACTTGAGATTTTGTGGTTATTAAATAATGAAATTGGGAATAATTCATCTGTGAGTCATTTATTTGATTATAGTTATAGTAATATGATGAATAATATATATGAGTAGATTATGAAGAATATTGAAGTTTTAGAGCCTTAGCATGTCATTTGATAGTAATGACATGCAGCGAGTTGTGATGCTCCAAATTCTAGGACATTACAAAACCATAATCCTTTCTTTTATCTTCACCGTACGGATTAAACCCCCAATAAGCCTGGCAATGCGTATCCTACGAAAACATTGACAATGGTAAATGGCTGCGGTAGGAATGAATGCTTCGCTATGCTTGGCTGATTTAGTTCTCACCTTCGACAAACATGCTGCACTGGACATTCTGCAAACAAGTCGACGTTGCACAGCTGTTGACCGCTTTGCACCTATCCTTATGTGTACCCCTGGAGTGATCAGCTTAATGTTTAAGCAGCTTGGAGTAGGAGTTTGGAAAGAGGAGGAAATTGGTTTCCTAATAGTCCAAACAGCCAAAACAATACTGGGTAACATTTAGTAGTAGGAAGAACTTGATGATCAAGAGTATCGAGCCAATGCTACCACTGTTACTATGCCAATTTTTTAAGGAGTAGATGTTTTGCATTGGCTTGTACTAACTAAGCAGTATTTTGATCTTCTCAGTATAGGAGGAGGTCGAAAAGTGACTTCGGCATCCATGATTATGTTTGGGAGGTCAGTGGACTAGTTTAAGATGCTTTGTCAACATATTTCTCAACTTTATTGAGGGACACTCGTATGGATCAAATGGGGAAATGATTGAGCTCCAGCTTCTTGGGTATTTCCTTGGTGGGTTACTAAGTGACATAAGACTTCAAGTTAAGACTTTGAAGCCAATTTCCTTAGTCACAACTATGGAAGTAGCACTTAGTGTAGAACAGGAACTTGATTATGGATTGTTTAATACTCAATAATTTTGGCTTGGAGAAGTGCAAAGATGTAGTTGATTTGTCTCTCTGACCAACTTCATTTCATTCTTCGCTTCCTTTGACTACATTCAGGTTGTTCCATCATCGATCATAGTGGATGACCAAGTCTAATACTTTTACCATCTGTTCAGTCGATGCTTAGGGGATATATATTAGGCGTGAAGTTGATTTTGGAAAGGTTAGGAGAATATGTTCTTTAAGCATCTCATTAGAGTCATGTGCTTTTGGACCTCGTTCAGAAGAGTTTTCCAGTGGTGAAGTCCCGACCATTAAAGTCCGTATCATTTTAATGTATCTAAATTTTCTGTATATTAAAAAGACATTAGAAACGTTGCTAATATCTAAATGAGGGTGTTCGTACATTTGATTTAGCACACGGGCAAAAGATATATGGTTCTAACCATTTCACGAAGAAACCTCCTCGATTTTTTTTTTTTTTATACATTTGTGTGGGAGGCATTACAAGATTTAACCCTTATGATGCTTATGGTTTGTGTAGTTGTTTCTATAGGTGTAGGAATTTCGACAGAAAGGTGGCCCATGGGCATGTATGATGGTCTTGGGATTTTACTTAGTTTCCTTTTTGGTTGTAATTGTCACTACTATCGGTGATTATAGACATTTTTGTTGTTCATTCACCAAGGGATGGGTAAGGGAGAGTCACCATTTACGACCTTCTTGTTGGGGATGTTGTTCACCTATCGATTGGAGACATAGTTTCCACAGATGGAATTTTTTTTTTTTTTTTTAACACTGCTTGGTAATTGATGAGTCAAGCTTGTTAGATGAGAGTGAAATAATAAATGTTAACAAAGAAAACCCATTTCTACTTTCTAAAACCAAAGTGCAAGATGATTCAACAGCAATGTTGGTGACAATAGTTGGTATGAGGACTAAATGGGGGGATTGGTAATAGGTCTGAAAGTAAACAGAAAAGTTGCATATTTGATGAGGACAATGTAGTTGACATGGGGGTTGATACGGACGTGTCTATTACAAGCACGGTTGTATATGATGTCAGGGAGCTTCCAGGAACACACACGGCTGCATGCATGGCCAGAAGGCACGGCCATGTAATATACCAGGATGATTCCCAGAAACGTACACGGCCTCTTACACAGCCAGGAGGTACGGCCGTGTAATATACCAGGATGATTCCCAGAAACGTACACGGTCTCTTACACGGCTAGGAGGCACAGCCGTGTGTTCTGTCAAGATCTCTCCTAGAAACATGCACGGTCTTCATGCACGGCTAAGAGACACGACTGTGTATTATGTCAGGAATATGCCAAGAAGCCTATACGACCGTGTACATGACAGATGACGGACGTGTATACTTATATTTATTTCCATGTGTACATATATATTTCTTTTTTTTCATATTTTCCTGAGGAGTATATATAGTTGTTAGGTCATTTTAGGGTTAACCATTATTCATTATTCAATATACACTTTTAGAAAAGAGTTTCTCTGCTTTCTCGATTGTGCGCAATTAGGATTTATCAAGGAATAAACTCAGATTCCTCTTTGTTTATTCGTGAGTGCCAATCCTAGAATTGGTCTCGTGTGTTTACGCTTTCCTCGTTGTGTCAATTAGTATCAGAGCAAGGCAAATTTTTGCGAAGATGTCAACTAACGATGGTGTTGACGGCGGTCACATTCTCGACCTTGATCAGGATGCGGAATTCCAAGGAGTCAATCAATGGGCTCCAAGGACAATGGTCGAAGCCATGGAACAGAGACTTGGGCGCGTAAAACAGCATTTGGAAGACCTGGTTGCGCGTTTCGACGCCATGGTGATGGGCCACAACGGAAACAGGGGTGTTGGGAATCGACCGGGAGTAGCAGTCGTTCGTGGCAGTCCTATCAATGAACTTGCTGCTGCGAATCAGTGGAATCAAAGACTAGATGAAAGTTCCTCTAAGGAAGAGGGTGAATTTCTACTGAAAAGGGGACAAGCACCGAGAAGGGTCGGCGTTGGTGGTGGTAGGTACCGCAAGGTTGATGACCGAGCTAATCAAGAATATGGTGGCGAATATCAACGAAACCACCAGGGACTCAATCCTACCGATGGCGGTGACTTCCGTCTCAAGGTAGATATTCCATCATTTAATGGTAATCTCAATATAGAAGATTTCTTGGACTGGCTGGCAGAAGTCGATAGGTTTTTCGACTATATGGAGGTACCTGAGGATAGGAGGGTAAGGTTGGTTGCTTGTAGGCTGAAAGGAGGGACGTCTACATGGTGGGATCTTTTGCAGAACCGAATGCAAAGAGAGGGGAAGCAACCTATAAGGACATGATACCGCATGAAGAATCTGTTGTAGAGGGATTTTCTACCACCCGACTACGAACAGATCCTTTTCCAGCAATACCAACGTTGTCGTCAAGGGCAGAGGACGGTACATGAGTACACCGCCGAGTTTATGAGGTTGGCGGAAAGGAATGATCTGAGGGAGACTGAGGGCTAGCAGGTGGCGCGATTTGTGGATGGATTGAAGCCCCAAATTAAGGATAAAATAGGGGTGACGGTGTTCAGAACCGTCAATGAAGCAAAGAATTTGGCCCTTAGAGCTGAGATGATGATTCAAGAATAAAGTGCAAGGCTAGGTGGAGGCAAAAGAAATTATGCTTATGATAGTCTCGACAGTAGCAGCAGGGTGGTTAGTGAAAGGGCAAGAGGAATAGTTGAGAAACCAGCGGGAAGTATGGAGAGGAAAGAAGACAAAGCTGAAGGAAAGAAGCCTCTTGAGAACAAAGAAACCCCAAGGCAAAATAATCCATATGCCAAACCAATTTTGGGAAAATGCTATAGGTGTAATCAACCGGGACACCAATCCAACGAATGCCCGAATTGACGAACTATAAACATTATCAAAAGGGAAGAAGAGGAGGAAGTGTGTTGTGAGCCGGATGGTGACAATGACTACTATGATGAGGCTGATGATGCAGTGGAACCGAACTATGTGATCAGCAAGATGATGTTAGCACCGAAATAGGAGGGTAGTTCACAACAACACCAGCTGTTTCGCACTAGGTGCACGATCGGTGGAAGAGTGTTCGACTTGATTGTTGACAGTAGGAGCTGTGAGAACATCATCGGAAGAGAGGTTGTGAAACGACTCTAACTACCGATAGAGAAACATCCGAATCCTTACACCATAGGATGGATTAAGGCAGCGGAGCAAATCAAGGTGAAGGAGAGGTGTTGGGTTCCCTTTTCGATAGGAAAGTATAGGGATGAAGTCTACTGCGACATTGTTGATATGGATGCTAGCTACTTGCTATTTAGACAGCCTTAGCAGTTTGACGTGAATGCCCAACATGCCAGGAAAGAAAAAAAATATTAACCGGAGAAAGGGGGCGTGAAATATACGTTACTGCCATTGACGGATAAGCGACCTAAAACCTAAAGGGCGGAAGGAAAATCTTTTCTGACGATCACTCAGTCAGAAAAGGAAATGACCGCGGATATTAAAGAATCTCGTTTGATGCATGCTCTTGTGGTGAAGAATGCGGGAGAGGACGTGGATAGTGTAGAGGCTCCGAAAGAAGTAAATGGGGTATTAGAAGAGTTTAAAGAAGTAGTCTCGGAAGACTTACCAAAAAGGTTACCTCCATTGCGAGACATCCAACACCACATCGACTTGGTGCTTGGAGCTAGCCTTCCTAACCTCCCTCACTATCGAATGAGCCCCAAAGAGATGGAGGTCCTACAAGAGAAGGTCTAGGAATTACTAGATAAAGGATTTATCAGGGATAGCATGAGTCCATGTGCCGTCCTAATGCTGTTGATGCCCAAAAAGGATGGGAGTTGGAGGATGTGTGTAGACAGTCGTGCGATCAACAAGATCACAATTGGGTATAAATTCCCAATTCCTCGCATTGAAGATATGTTGGATAGGCTGAGTGGAGCGGTAATCTTCTCGAAAGTGGATCTTAGAAGTGGGTATCATTATATTCGGGTTAGACCTGGGGATGAATGGAAGACCGTTTTTAAGACAAAGGAAGGGTTGTACGAATGGTTGGTTATGCCATTCGGCCTCAGCAACTCACCTAGTACCTTCATACACGTGATGAATCAGGTACTTAAACCATTCATAGGTCGGTTTGTAGTAGTATACTTTGATGATATCCTGATATATAGCAAGATTAAGGATGAGCATCTAGTGCACTTAAAGAGCGTGTTGACTGTGCTGAAAGAGAATAAGCTCTACGCCAATCTCAAGAAGTGCATATTCATGTCACAAAAACTGTTGTTCTTGGGTTTTGTAGTAAGCGGTGAGGGTATAACAGTGGATGAGGACAAAGTAAGGGCCATTAGAGACTGGCCCACTCCCAAAACAATCACCGAGTTGAGAAGCTTTCTAGGGTTAGCAGGATTTTATAGACGTTTCATACATCATTTTAATATGGTTGCTGCCCAATTAACTGAGTGCCTGATGAAGGGGAAGTTTCAGTGGGATGGGGAAGCTGAGTCTAGGTTTGCTGTGCTCAAAGAGAGATTGTGTAGTGCACCGGTGTTGGCCTTACCAGACTTTAACAAACTATTTGAAGTCAACTATGATGCTAGTGGCGTGGGCATTTAGCACAGTGTTATCTCAGGAGAAGAGACATGTGGCTTTCCATAGTGAGAAGCTCTGTGAAGCTAGGAGAAACTGGTCCACTTACGATAAAGAGCTCTATTCTGTAGTCAGAGCTCTGAGGATGTAGGAGAACTACTTAGTTGGAAAAGAGTTTATCCTATACTCGGATTGTGTCGCCCTGAAACACCTGAGTAATCAGACCCGCATCTGCAAAGATATGCATGCTAAATGGATACAATTTCTGCAAAAGTTTCCATTTCGCCTGATGCACAAATCTGGGGTCCAAAATAAGGTGGCAGACACATTTAGTAGAAGGGCGGATTTGTTGGTCACTATAAGGGCTGAAGTGGTAGGCTTTAAGCAATTGAAGGAATTGTACGAAGAAGATGTGGATTTCGGAACTATATGGAGTAAATTTACTAATCAGGAACCCAATGACAGTTACTACATCCTGGAGGGTTACTTAATGAGGGGTAACCAACTTTGTATCCCCAAATCATCTTTGAGGGAGAAATTAATTAGGGACCTACATAGAGGGGGACTAGCTGGACATCTAGGGCGTGACAAGACACTAGCAGCAGTGGCTGCAAGATATCATTGGCCTCAGCTGAGAAGAGATGTAGGGAGAATCATGCAAAGGTGCTATATCTACCAGACATCTAAAGGGCATTTTCATAATACGGGGCTATACAGTCCGCTACCAGTGCCTGAGAATATCTGAGAGAATCTATCTATAGACTTTGTGTTAAGGTTGCCTCATACCCAACGAGGTGTTGACACTGTTTTTGTGGTTGTAGACAGGTTCTCCAAGATGGCTCACTTCATCCCTTGCAGGAAGACGGCTGATGTACAGGGCGTTGCCAAGTTATTCTTTAAGGAGGTGATCAGGTTGCATGGGGTTCCCAAGTCAATTACTTTTGATAGAGATAACCGGTTTCTTAGCGACTTCTGGAGGACGCTATGGTACATGTTTAATTCTTCCCTCAATTTTAGCAGTACAGTCTACCCTCAAACCGATGGGCAGACAGAGGTAACGAACAGGACCCTTGGCAATTTGATACGAAGCATCTATAGAGAGAAGCTGAAACAATGGGACTTGGCACTTTCTCAAGCCGAGTTCGCTTACAACAATTCCATCCATAGAACTATTGGGAAATCACCTTTTTCAGTGGTCTATACCAAAGCGCCGTCTCATGCCTTGGATTTAGCTTCTTTGCCTAAGGGTGTTGAAACCAATGTTGCTGCTAAACACTTAGCGGAACAATACCACATGGTGGCATCTGACGTGAAAGAGAGAATCGAGAGGGTTAATGAGCAGTATAAGAAAGCCGTAGATAAGCATCGGAGGAAGTAACTGTTCGAAGTGGGAGATCAGGTGATGGTGTTCTTAAGGAATGAACGCTTTCCAGTGGGCACGTATAGCAAGTGGCAACCAAAGAAGTGTGGCCCCTACAAGATTGTCGCCAAGATCAATGATAATGCCTATGTGGTTGGGCTCCCAGAAAGCATGAAAATCTCCAAAACCTTCAATGTAGCTAACTTATCCCCATTCTAGGCGGATGACAAACCCTTATATCCAGAAGAGAACTCGGGGTCGAGTTCTTCATTTGTGGGAAAGAATGATGAGGACAATGTAGCTGACACGGGGGTTGATATGGGCATGTCTATTACAAGCACGATCGTGTATGATGTCAAAGAGCTTCCAGGAACACACACGGCTGCATGCACGGCCGTGTAATATACCAGGATGATTCCTAGAAACGTACATGTCCAGGAGGCACGGCCGTGTGTTCTGACAAAATCTCTCTCAGAAACATGCACGGTCTTCATGCACGACCGTGTATTATGCCAGGAATATGCCCAGAAGCCTACACAGCCTTCATACACGGCCATGTACATGACAGATGACGGACTTGTATACTTATATTTATTCCCACATGTACATATATATTTCCTTTTTTTCATATTTTCCTGAGGAGTATATATAGTTGTTAGGTCATTTTAGAATTAACCATTATTCATTATTCAATATACACTTTTAAAGAAGAGTTTCTCTACTTTCTCAATTGTGCGCAATTGGGATTTATCAAGAAATAAACTTAGATTCCTCTTTGTTTATTCGTGAGTGCCAATCCTAGAATTGATCTCATGTGTTTACGCTTTCCTCGCTGTGTCAATATTGAGGGCAAATTATGAATGTGAAATCATGCAATTAGAATTACACATTACATGTATACAAGAACATGCCAAATCGTGGAGTTGAGGCTGATATGGCATCCTATAATATTCTTTTGAAGGCGTGCTTTCTGGCTGGAAGAGTTGATTTGGCCAAAGACATTTACAGAGAAGTGCAAGATCTAAAATCTCTGGGAATGTTGAAGTTGGACCTCTTCACCTGTAGCACAATTATTAAGGTCTCGTCAATCAAGCAAGCCAGTTATTTGAGGAGGTGGTTAAATCTGGCTGTAAACTAAATTCACAATGTTAAAACATTCTTTTGCAAGCCTAAGTAGAGGTTCACCAGTATGACAGGGTTCTCCATCTCTTCCAAGCTTAGAAGGAAAGAGGCAGGGAAAACAACTTAAGCAGAAAGGATGCTGATGAATACTACATCTCTAGCATTGGAAAAGATGTGTTTGCTACGGACCATTTGAGCTTTGCCAAGAAATTTCCGTTTCTACCAACAACGACGATATAATATATTGACGAAAGCCAAGACTTCCACCATGCAAAAGCTTTAATGGATGAAATGAAGTTGATTGGACATGCTTTCCTGATGACACAGTCATTCCGCTATCCTCTTGTATGAATTATCGCGATCAAGCCAGCTTAGCATCAACCTATAGGACGTGGAGGGCATTGAGTGCTTCTTCTTGTTTATGGGACTCACTGGATATCCGTGCTCATAAGTTTCATAGCTCAATGGCATCTTCGCTTGCCTCACAGTGCACCAACCTGCAAAAGCTTCGATTCCATGGAGCAAAATCCGCTGATGCAATAATCCATTCACAAACTCGGAACTTGCAGGAAATAAGTGGTAACTATTGTTCTTAAACGCCGCTTACATCGTTTTGAATGGGAGAAGTCACAAGAACAGGTAAGACTGGGAGCTGAAGATGAGATTGAGCAAGAGTGGATGCAAATGGCTATGATCGATTGGTATGATTTCGTTATGTACTATTGTTTGCCTTCTCATATCCAAATCACTATATTTTTCTTTGTGGTTATAACGTGTTATTAATATAGCCAATACTCCTATACTTGAACTAACTCTCTTATGGATTTCTTAATTTCGTATATCTTAGATGACCTCGAAGTATGTTTCTTTTTTGAGATTTTATTGATTATGGCATTGTCATTACCTTTTTAGCATCCCTTCTTTTTTTCATTGTAAGACTAATCTACCTTCATTTGTCTCTACAAGTAGTGAGGCCATGGGGCTAAACTTATCATATAAAAGCCCAATAATGAGAAGTAAATACCATAATGAGACCTAGAGGCACTATGTGAAGTAATTATCATGTAATGAGAATCATGTCACAAC
This sequence comes from Laguncularia racemosa, assembly GCA_037954665.1. Lineage (NCBI taxonomy): Eukaryota > Viridiplantae > Streptophyta > Magnoliopsida > Myrtales > Combretaceae > Laguncularia > Laguncularia racemosa. The sequence goes on from JBBMOL010000035.1 coordinate 4,344,958, forward strand.
ATCCTATGGATAGGCACTGGATGAGAAAAATCCACAATAGTAGCCTCATGTAGTGAAAAGTTCCAATATTGATATTCCTTCACATTGCACAAGAGAGGTATTGCATATGAGTGTTGTAACCACACACACCTCAAGCACCGTAGGCTCACGAATCGAGCATCAAGTGTATGTGCATCAAGTATCAAGCACTTGCATCAATGCATACTCCAAGCATCACATATGGGTATTACACATGTGGAGTGTTGTAAGCACCTCAAGAAATAATCATCATGCAAGGCAAACCACTTAATGAATCATGAGGGTACTTCTTTACATTCCTGATGGTGGTACAATGACAATCTAGAAAACTTTGTTAAAGCTTTTGAGGGAATTTGAAAGTTCTAATGCCTTGAAAGTGCTCTTCAAGTTAACTTCATGGCAAAACACTATTTACATAAGCACAATCAAGCTAGAATGTTAATTGCGAATGTGCACTTGTAATTGACCACTTGTAGTAGGAGGCACTAGCTTAAGCTTTCCTCCATTATAACCTTCTTAATCATACCATTGGAACTTCTTTTCTTATCGTTTGTAATACGAGCTAGTGATGATAGTGATAAAATATGTAAAGTTGATAATGATGATAAGATCCATTCATGTGCTTAGAAACAATAGTTCTCACTTAGCAGTGTGCTATCAAAATCCCTCAATATCAAACGATTGAAAGCAGTAGCTCAACCTAGTTGCATTTGTGCTAAGTAACATAAATATAAATCTCTTCTACAACTATCATAAACATGAAACACACTTAGACTCAATGATCTAAGGGGCCTCTTTTATTATTTAACGTGTTGGAGCAAAGTTTTTTGCTTGCCAACGATAACATTAGAATGATCCCTTTCACATAAGTATTCTATCACACTTAAGCAGTGATGTAACATTCACTACATAGGATCTAAAACTCTCTTTTGTTGGTCAAGGGGGTATGTCTCACTACTTGACTACTTAACATAACTTAACTGGGATATTACCCAAAGTCAAGCCTTATCTTTAGAGGTCGTGTATTTCTTTCTTTGGCATTGAAGGAGACTATGCTCTTACTTGGCTACCATAGCTTATCATGCTCTTAGGAAATAACACTATTGTCGATCTGCAACATACAAAGTAAACTCATCATCGTAGGCCTAGTAGCTAAACCTCTTACTAGTCAGCAACAATGTCTATATTATTTTTTTTCTTTTAATCAATCAAGAGGTTTAGTTACCCTCAATTAGATGCTAATTATTTTATGAAAATTGCTATGCATGCTAAGGAGACTATCTCTTTCTTTGCAACAACAAATAAATTTTTTTACACAAGAAGTTAGAAACAAGCTCTCATGACTTGAGATGCATTTTCATTTATTTACTCCTCATGTACATTCCACTTGCTACAGATGAAACTTTTTGATGTACTGAAAATTGATAAGAGTAGTGATAACATCCGTCTTTGGATTACAGAGCTTACAGTAACCACTATCATAAACCTCTTCAACAATAAAAGGTCCTCCCCATTTAGGTGTAAACTTCGGTGTTTGAATACCTCGGTGCACATGATCTACTACTCAAAGTACAATGTCACCCTATTGAAATTATCTTCTCATCACTAAGCGATTATAAGCTACACCTAGTTTTTACTAGTAATGAATCAACTTATGTTTGACAGTGTCTCACACCTCTTCCAAGGCTTCTAAGTCCAGCATACGTAAAATACCTAGCTCAAGCTCAACATTGATGGCTAAACATGCGGAAGGGATCAAGACTTCCATCAAGACTATCACTTTAATGCCATATACTAAAGAGAAAGGTATCGTTTGGGTTAGCTTTCGCTTTAATGTCCTGTATGCCCAAAGTACCAATGGCGATCTATCGTGCCATTCTTTATGGTTATCATAAGCTATACTACTTAACACCTTTAACAAACTCTTATTGGTGGCCTCTACTTAACCGTTGCCTTTTGAGTAGTAAAGCGTAGACTTGACATGATTTATACCATAAGAAGCCATCAATTGTCACACGTAAGAATTAATGAAAGGAGTACCGTTATCAAACAAGACAAAGGAATGTCGAATCTACATATAATGTTTTCCATCATGAAATTTGCAATTGCCAGTCCTATAGCCTTTTTTAAGGAAGCAGCTTCTACCCATTTCATAAAACATTCAATTCTTGCCAAAATCCAGATACACCCTCTTAATGGTGGGTAAATCGGGCCAATCAAGTCAAACACCTAGGTATGGAAGGGCTATAACATTGTCACGCTATGGAGTGTAACTATAGGAGCATAAATGGTGGTACCATGCTATTAACAAATGATACATAACAAAATTGAAAGCATTAACTTCCATAATTGGCCAATAATAACCCATATCAAGCAAGTGATAGGATACAAGCGCATCAATCACATGGAAAGTCATAGAATCGTAGATAGGATAAACCTTGAGGTCTACATTAACCTGTCCTAGTGTCTTTGTAGGAGAATAACTGAAGTCATTCACCAAGATAGGTTGTCTCACAAGTCTTCAAACATCGATTCTAGCAGCTCAGAAGGTGAACATTGGCATCATATTCAAAGAAGAACCAGTGTTAATAAATATCCTCTTCACTTAATAGCCATTAAGTGTACCTTTAACATACAAAAAAAAATTATGATTTGAACCCTTGACACATATGTTAACTTCAGTGAATAAGATTGCATTTTCATGGGCATGAGCCATTCTTCTCACTAGTTAAGCCGCACTATACTTCACATATTGATCTTATGGGATCTACATGAGTGCAATTGCTACTACAAGCCTAGCCCTCTCATCAAACCCAAGAAGGTTGAAGAAATTTCTAAAACTTAATGTCTTTATAAGCTCTACAATGGCAAGAGAGCACTCATCCTCCTCAACTCGAACCCGCTTTCCCTTTTCCTTGTTTGCCTCGATAGATGGCTCATCATTTGTTTCCATAATAGTAAGGTCATGAGTAAAGGCATTCACGGCTCCACACTAATTGTTATGAGGTAGAAGGGGATTGTTACAGAAATAGTTATCTTCAATAATCAATTCCCTACTATGCACTTTTTCATTAAATATCTTCTTTAATGTCCAACAATCCTTTGTAGAATGACCAATTGTTCTATGAAATCTACAATAGTTGGAATCACCCTTCTCTTTAGAAGTAGGAAGACATTCAACTCTCAAGAGCTTGATATTTCCATCTTGCAGTCATATGTCGAGCATCACATTCACCTTACCCATTCAGCACAAGTATGTTAAATTTTCAAACTTAGGCTTCTCCATTCTAGGCTTCTTTCCTATCTTGCAATCCTCGCCTTAAATGGAATTCACAAATGACCCTCGTTTATTGAATCTTGTATGTTCGCCCACTTATCTCACAACCGAGTTATTAGTTCGTTGTGCATTTTCAACCAATGCTATAAATGAAACCAAAGATAAATTCTCTAAATGAACGGCATACTCAATAAACATCCTATGTACGCAAATCTTTAGCAATTCTCTCTCATCACAAATATCTTGGATATCAAGGGGGCACTCTTTAAACCTTTCAATATAATCCATAAGGTCTTCTCTCAACTTTTGGAAAATTCTTTCCATGTTAATGAGGGCTACCCTTTCTTTAGTTAAGAAAATTTTTTCTAGAAACATCTTGCACAAGTTTGTTCATGAGTCTACTGACCTTATAAGAAAATTAACATACCATGTATATGCCTTCTCAATGAGAGACTTTAAGAATTCCTTAATTTTCAAATCATCATCCAGCTCATAGACTTCTAGCATCTCAATGAACTTTAGTAAATGCTCCCTAGCACTTCCCTTCTTGCCATTAAAGAGAATGAATTTAGGACTCACATAGTCCTTTGGATAAGGCTTCGTAACAATACGCTAATGATAAGAGAGCTTCAATTCTAGAATCCCTATGATGTATGCATCTAAATCTTTCTTAGTAACAAATGAACCTCTTGAAATAGAGGCTCCAAGATCTACTAGTATGACAAGGACAAGGTTTAGATGATTCAAGTGTTCAGCAATGGTAATGCATAGGATACTATGTAAAGATGAAGGGCCCCTAGTTTAAATCCTTACCTCCTCACCACAGCAGCTGGGTGTTATGCAGGTGCAAGTTCTTGGGTTGGAGCTTACTCTTCATTTGCTACTTGGTCATTGACAATAGGAAGGTTAGCATGCTAAGGTGTCTGAAGAGCATACTATGGTGCAGTATATACAAGATTTGGCAAGGTCGTACCCCGATACGCATTAGCAATGGCGACCATAGTAGGCATGAATTGAGTCATCATAGCAACGAAGAGAGCCATCTTCCTATTATTCTCTTGGATTGCCTATATATTTAGATATTATTAGTTGCATCATCTGGTGCAATATTCACTTGGTTTACATCACCAATGGTAGGTGTGATTTGCTCAACAATTTTGACATTGACGTCTAATTCTTGATTGTTCCCATCAATAGATTCGAGTATTCTTCTCCTTAGATGTGCCATATTATCAACTTCCTTGCTCCCCGATAGAGTCATCAAATAAATGTGAGGGTGTTAGTTTGAGTGTATGGTCATGTGTGCTACATGGAAATGCACTACACGTGGCTTAACGATTAAGTGATATGTATAAGGATGATCAAGAGGGTGATTAAGACAAGGAGGAGGAATAAACAATCTCAAATAAGATTCAACCCTATGGTGACGAGTGTATGTTTTTGTGAGTGGATGTAGGTATATTGTATTTTAGTCTTCTAAGGAAAATTCGATAGAGTAAGAACGTTTTTTCCTAAAGAAATCTCCCTTTGAATGAAAAGGTAAAGTATTTATGGTGTTTAACTATAAATCTCACCCATCATATGATAATGACAACCATTGTCATTAGCAAATGAAGCCCCATGTAGGCTTTTGTATAAATCTATATCCATTAAAGGTTTTTAGTATGTATGTACATGTATAAGCCTTTTTTGAAAAAAATTAGATCGAGCAAATCAATCCAACAAACCCTACTTCAAGCTCACCATGTCAAATCTTCCTTAATCATTCCAAAATATGGACTTTACTCGTTGCATCCTATTACTTCAATCCAAAGCGTTGAATCTATTAAAATAAAGGACTATAAGCCCATAAATTAAATTTAACCCTCTATAATGAGCAACATGGATGCCTACTAAATTACGACGACACTCGTACTATTTATCTTCCTATTGGTTTTTCCAAAGGTACTTTTCATTTCTTTGGCTTATTGTGGCATGTGGCATCTTTATCAAATATATACATACTAACAAAGATGAACTCATTCAAGAAATCATACAAATGATGTCATGAAGCAAACATCCGAGCTTCAATGCTCCTCCTGTTGCATCTTCGTTTTAATAGACATTTACATGGACACTCGCTTCAACACCTCTAAATGTTAGGCCACAAAATAAGCGTGCAACACATGCAATCTTATCAAATATATATCCCTCCAGACTATGATATTTGATGCCTGTGCAGCAGGAAAACTCCCACCAGAATAAGAGGTTATTCTACGCCTTACACATTCTATGGGGCACATTATTACTGCCTGATGTGCGGTGACGAGTCTGTACTGTAGAATGAATCCTCTTGCGGACCAAAATAGTTCTCCTCTTTCTCCTCATCCCATTTCAGAACTTCTCTTATGTATTTAAAAGCCTCATCAATTGTCACTCGATCCCTTGCTCTAGCTTGCCAGACGAAAAGCTTCCGTCCTGTCAGGGATGCATAGAGATCCTTGAACTTTACTGCAACATAGTAATAAGCTTGTTGGGCGAGAGACTGATTGTTATTGCGGGGTTGCACAGGACTGAAATCATTGAACCATTCGCAAGCAGTTAATGGCACCTCGCTGACTCTCTCCTCAAAAAGATCGTATTTGTTAAGTATCAGTACAAAGGGCGTATCCTTAAAGCAAGGATGCCTGACAATCGTCTCAAAGAGCTCTTTGCTTTGTATCATCTTGTTCTGAAGTACTGCACCACTACCAGAATTCTCAGAAGCAATAGACATTCTGTCATAGTCACTGAGGGCAACACAGAACACCACCACACGAACATCTTCAAACATTTCTACCCATTTGCATCCCTCGTTCATTCCCTTTGCGCTCACCCTGATCAGTTGATATCTGCAAACAAACATAAGATCATATTTTACTAGTTCAATCCTTTTTATGAGAAATCATGACAATACCTAATTTTTATCTTATAGCTTAAATGGGCCTAAGACCCTTTTAAGTAGTCTTGATAGTGGTCACATGGGTTGAACGCCATTCACCCACAAAGTTCTCTTGGACTATCAATCAATGAAAAAGGAGTTGGAAACTGCATCTTACGGTCAGAATCCCAGATGTCCAATTTAGTTATGGCCAAAGTAGAGATAGAATAGTGTTTTTTTCTTCTTACGTGATGCCAAAACAATTGAGGAAAAAAAAATCAGAACGAGTCAAAGAGATATTACTTGATGGTAGGTGAAGGTGAACCATCCACATTGCCTGAATAACTATCTGACATTGGACTTCGATCACCAAATGAAAATTCCATGAAGGCCAAACCACTGCCTTGAGTGACTCCTTCTGCAAATATAATGTCCCTCTCTGAAGGTTCATACTCATTACTCGACACCTCAACAGCCTGCAAAAGACAGTCAACTAGGATTATTGAAGTCACATGGATATTGGAACCAAGCAGTGTTAACTAGAATAATTATGCACCAGCAAATTACTGTTGACTGATTTCACTCAATAAACTCAAGTTGCAATATGCAGTAACTTTTGGCTTCATGCAGGTTGAGTATTTTCTGCATCTCTAAGCTCTAAGATAAACCCAACGCTCTACAAGGGCATAAAGGTTAGATATATCATCAATTCCACCTTTATTATGCAAGATAGTAGACACATCACAAGAGTGGCTAGTAGTTCAAACTACGCTTTTCACTTGACACTGCCACAATAATCAATTCACTCTATTACAAAACTTTAGAGAAAGCATAGATATTGTTAAGCATAGTAGTACGTTCTTCATTATCATCCATGTACAATGTGACATACTGTACTTGTTTCGAGAACAACTAGACTTGGTTCCAAGAAGACTGCGAAGTTGTTATAGGATCATTTTTCTTCCATAGGGTCAATTAACAACTCTGAATCAACCGTAGTTTTAAGGGTTTTTCTTCCTCGTCTCCCTATGGAAGGGTTTAGGAGAAAAATTATTCGCTTCCATTTCTTTTCTTTCTTTTCGGTTTTAGTACAAGCTGGGCAGTGTTAACTGCCTCCCCCACGCTCCCCTATTTCTCTCCCATGACTCCACCTTTACGCCCCACCGCCCCGCCCCCCCTACCACTACTAACCGTATGCACCATGACCAGTAGTAGGGTAGCCACTACCCCTGACTCTAGGACACGCTTACAAAGCTACCATAATAAGACATCACTCCAGCTGGGATACAAGCCCCCTTAAACAGCTGGACATGTTACACTAGGAAGGAAACAACAACCTAACACTAAGAAGAAAAAAAACATACAAGATCACACACTAATGTAACCTCAATAAATCAACCAGCAGGTTCCCCTCAAGCCAGCATACCCCCCTGCCCACCACTTCTCTTGTGTGGTGTCCTTCTGACATAAACTCAGTCAAAGGGGGTCATGTTGGCATGTGAGCGTGTAGTTTTCTCGTGCATAACAGAAGTCCTTAATTATGTAGATTTACATTCACAGATGGGTTTACAATGAAATGTAGCTGGGAGAACTATCTTATTTAAGCCAAGAACTTCATGATTTGGTTTTAGGAAGCTATGGATTCCTTTGTTGGTTAATTATACAGACTTATATTCTCATATGTGGTTTCAAATATTAGCATGGATCAAACTGTACTCAGAGGAGTCTTGACTAAAAAGACTGTTCATACCTTTTGTAATAAAAGTGAAATGCTCTTGCTCTTGAGCTATTTTTTAATTGGGATAATTACAGTTGCAGTCCCTCACATTTTTTGTCAAATTCAAATAAATCATCCATTTTTATAACGAGTCAAGTATAAAGAGTTGATGAAAGTCCTCAAAAAGAGTTTCAGGTAAGGTCATTGATGCAATAACTCAAAAATAATCATTATTACTGAGTAGAGAGGTTTCTGTTTAAAAAGCATGTAAGATCATAAATCCAGAAGCTTCTACAAAAGTGGCTAAAACAGCAGTTTCTCCGAAAATAAGCAGATAATGTTTACATACCCGACTTAGGAAATACTCAGCAACATCTGGAAGAAAATGAAGCTCATTCTTCCGTTTAAATGTTTCTTGTAATGCAGGATCCTTCCACAACTCTTCCACCAAAGGAGCATACTCACGTGTCGCAGCAGGAAAGAAAGCATCCAAATCTCCAGTCGCTATAATGTCCAGAAGCCAGTCAGAAAAATGCTTCAACCTTGGGTTTATAGAATAAACAGACTGGCTGACTTCATTAAGACCAATTTCTCCATCTGCAAAAGAAAGGGAAATTTAGTCCATCAAATCAATTTCCTTCTTTCATGTTAAAGCTTAAGGTGAAACGGCATGGCATACAAATTACTATTGCTCAAGCTCCAATTAAATAGAAAAATTACAGTTAGAAAAAAGTGTGATAAAACTTCAAAAGCAACTATGAGAACCCCCTTTCAGCAACAGTAATGATTCAATATAATGAGGTGTCAAGAGGCAAACACTGATAAATCACAACTAACACATAAATATACCAACAACAACAAACAAGAATTGTGACCAATTCCTAAAGATGTCGAGGCTGGAAAAGAATGCATAAGTTACCTGCATCATCAACTTGTCTTTGAGAAATTTGCATTCTCATCCTATACATGGCTTCCTCCTCAAACCGTTCTCGTCCATCAAGCAAAATGCTCAGATATCTGTACATGTTGCTCTGGATCATCAACTTAATCTCTTGCAGTTCTTTGGCAGTAAATTTGTTCCCATACGAAAACTTAGCCTGTGGATTAATGCAACACAGACATTAGTAAACTTAATGCTAAGTGTCAAAAAACAAAATGACTAGTTCCAAATTCAGTTCAGTCATAGATAATGCTTTCAGTGAATGCATCTTCACATTTTGCTAAAATATCATGAGAAAAGTTCTTCAATCAAATAACTTTTGATCGACAACGCTAGTGAATCATATTAATAATGATGGTAGTCACATACAGGAGAGGATTGATTTTCCCTTCCTTCCCACAACCTAACCCTCCCACCTGTGGCATGTACACCCAAAAAAATAAAATAAAATAATATTGCCCTTGGGAATTCTCCACTCTCAGACATATAAATCAGGATAAGAAAAGATATTTCAACATAGCTTAATGCCTCCAGTCTTAGATACCAATCAATCATCATCTCAAAACAACTATCTCCAAAAATAGCTTACTCAAAAGCATCTGGATGAAATACTATACCTGCTTAAAGATGGTGCTTGTCCCTGAACCTGGAATTCCAAGCAAAAGAAGCTTTTGCATTTTCTTCTGTTCCAGATAAGTAGGAACAGCAGTATAATTGCGAGGTTTATCTCTCAGACCATGAGGCTGACCATGGGGCACAGGCAGGGAGAACAAGGAGCAGACAAATCGTATTGATGCCTACCAGCATATAAAAGCCAAATATTGAATGACCAGTGATTCCTCAAGGAAAAACACACTAAAAGAAAAACTCTCAAGAGAGTTTTTCATCACGAACCTTCTCCCAAATGTTTCCCCTGATATTATTCTGACCCTCTTCCTCATAACGACCATCGTCATAAACCCAAAAGTGAGTGTCACGTGGGCATTGCACATTGGCAAGCTAGAAGAAATCAAAACAAAAAACAAAGTTAAGTCAAGCAGTGAACAATGGACTGCAAGAAAAATATCCAGATAAGGCATAACAAAAATACACCAAAAAAGCATCTACGTGAAGTCTCTACTACATTGGACTTGTTAGACTTATGAAAAGAAATGAAATAAGGAAAAACAAAGGTGTTAAAGCAAGAAACTGTATAAGCTTCACAGCAATGAGGGCTCACCTTAAGCACCCTAAGTTCGAGCCTTGTGATTTCTCGGCCATTAATATACACCTCTGTGTTTCCTCTACTAGCATCAGGCCTCAACTTTCCAGAAAAATTCAAGTTTGAACTAATTATTCTTTGAGGCTTTTCTCCTTCCTGTATAATCAACTCATGGAATTACAAAGCAAACCATCATAGCCAACTTATTTCTAGAAGTATTTGCAAATGAAGTAAATTATTAAAAAAAAAAAAAACTACAGGAAGAAATTCTAACCCACTGTGCTTACCTTTCCCCAGAGGCCAGATTCCTTGTCATACCAATATTTACCAGGCTTCAACTTCCTTGGAGGCAAAGGGCACCCCACTAATTCAGCCATTTCTTCTGGCTTCAAAGGGAAACCATTCACAATCAGCTGCTCTGGTCGAAGCTGGTTGGCAGCACACTCTTTTTCAGCTTTCATTATTTGCTTCACTTCCAAAGGACTGAGCAATCTTGATAATAATCTGGAATGCTTACCCAAACCTGACCGTCTTGATTCATCAATTGGCTCACCAATGCAAGTAACACATTTACGTCCTTCAGGCATTGAGCCCATAGCCCGTAAAACACAATTGCTGCAATACTTAGCACCACACACATGGCATGACTCCTTAGTTTCCCATTTAGCTTTCTCACATCTGTAGCACACTCTCCTTTTCTTCTTCTTTTCTTTTGAAACCACAACATATTCAGGATAAGTGGGCTTCTCCATATCCAACTCTTTCTGCTCAGACCTATAATCAGTGTTAAAAGTAACAACAGGTGCTCTCCTAACTACTTCTTGTGGAAGATCACTTGGTTGATTGTTGACCGAACAAGGTGAAACTGATGGTGAACCAGAAGAAGAATCTCGTAGATGCAACACAGACACTACAGATTCTGAACTTGCTGATACCCTGGGACTCTGACCAGGAGATTCTGTTATACCAGCAATACGAGAAACTGGCAAAGTAACTGGTTGAACTACTGGGGGACCAGACTCTGGATCAGATCTCGCAGATTCCAACAAAGGCTCAGCAGCTGGAATGGAGCAAGAATCAAACTCGACAGGCTGAATATTAGGGACATCATAAGACACAGGAGGACCGTCGTACTCCAGAGCAATCGAGTAATCAGCATCGACGGCACCTTCAGGGAGATAAGTCCCTGGTGGGAGCATTTTTTTCACAAGTTCCCTCCAATTCTTTCCATCATTTTGTTCCATGTTACCAATCTTTTAATAACAAATCACCACATCCTCATAAAACGACCCTCTTTAAGAAACCTCTGACCAGCCACCACTGCTCAAATTATCTAGCAAAGACCTATATGAAAAAGGATCTTCTTAATGTGTTTATACTAATTAGAATATGCCGTCTTATTCAATAATGAAAAGAGAGAGAGAGACTGTATTGAACCATCTTTCCTAACTGTACAAGTTGCAACAATTAGGCATCTGTAGGTACTGTTGGTTCCATGATCTATATTGGTAATTCAATTATGTTGACAGCAATAAAAGTCAAAAACACTTTAGGATCTACTAGTCATAAGCTTGGTGGGCATATATTGAACAAGCCTTCAAATTTGAAAAAGGGCCAGTTGAAATGAGAGTGAAAAGGAAAACGTAGCCAACTTTATCTAATATACAAGTGTAACAAGAGGTTTCTGTAAAACCTAGATAACATTTAAGGGAGTTCAGAGTCAAATAGCTTGTTCAACTTGAAAATGATATGAAAATTCAACGTTCAAGAGTTGAAGTACGACTTTTTAAGCAGAAAACCAATCTGGGGTACCACTAAATATAATCAAATATACTAAAATTCATATAAAAGTATAAGCTTTAGTTTCATTTGACGAAGAGTTGAAAACTAAAACTAGTCAAGCCAGACCAAAGTTTGAAAATAACAAGAAAATGGAGAAAGTAGAAGGGAAACAAAACAAGGACTTCTTGTCTTGTTCTTACACGCATTTCACAAATTACAGCAATAGAAAAATAAGTAAGTAAAAGAAAACATCTGAGTATTCCTTAATTTTTGAAAAAAGAAAGGGGCAAAAGGAGGAAAAAATTCAACTTTTAATAGAGAGAGAGAAACAGAGAGAGAGAGAGCACCTGAGGAAAGTGACAAAGTGAAAGTAAATCTGAGGCACAAAAATTGAAATTAATTTCTGAAGCAAAGCAAAGACTTTAGGCTGCCTTTCTTTACTTCCTTAAAAAAGTTTCTACTGCAAGAGAGAGAGAAAGAGAGAGAGAGAGAGACTCTGTGTGTGTGTGTTTGTGTCTGTTATTGAAGAAGAGAAGCCAAAGTAGGAAGATGGTGAAAATGCAGACAACATGCACACGCTCGCCACTGTTGAAACAAAGTAAAACAGCTTTCTTTTCCCCTCTTTTTTTAACTTTCTTCTTTCTCTTTCTCTTTCTCTTTTGTTGTGAATTCGCCGTGTTTTTTAGAATAAACAAATCAAAAACCCACTACAGAATCTATCCTTCTATCTACACCCACAAAAAGGAAAAAGATGGGCCCAAATTCCAAGCAGAATACAAAGTAGAGCCTAGATGGATTGGATGGATATATGCCATGCTCTATGATATTTTGCCAGGATTGAGACAGTTGGGTGCTGTTCAAGTGGAAATGTGTGTTCCGATGAGTGGAAATGAGTGAAAATACAAAGGAGGGAGGTTAATTTTATAACTTTAAAATGTGGAAAGTCTTGCGGAAAAAGAGGTTTTCTGCATTTAGTGTATTGGGAAAATTTTTGTAGAAATCATGATCTATTTTGCTGTAGGAGTAATAACAAGTTTTTTAAAGCATTTGCTAATCGCTCACTGAGAAAGCTATTTCATCCTTTTATATACTTTTTTATAAGGTATGTAATTAAAATTAAAAAGATAATAATTTTCTTTATTATAGTTATTATGTCCTAAAACTGAGGGTGCAACAACTCCACCTTATACTTAACATAGCATGAGCATGCAAAATTTAGATTACCACCATCAATCCATAAATAAGATTAATTCAAACAAAACTTCATTTATCTCTCAAGTATAAGTAGATATCACCTAATTTATGAAAAACATAAAAGAGCTCACAGTTAAGCTAAACAGCCTAAATCTTTACAAGAAAAGAAACTAGTATTAAGGTCTTGAAAGATGAACTTCCATAATCACTATCCAACTTCCTAATCTTTTGTATGGTCAAAACCACTACCATCTTGGCCATTTTTAGAAACAAATTATGTATTAAATCATCATAAGGGTTTAGCTCATTCATGGCACTACTATCTTAAACATGAAAGTCCTAAAAGGAAGAAAAACAATGTCTACCAAACTCACAAGCAATCTTATACACTAAAATGCAATAGCAATTGATTTAATTATCTTATTTTAAATGTGGAAAATAGTACAATCTTGGCATCTTAAGAGTTAGAGTAATGCAAACAAACACACATATAAATATACATAATAACCAATATCTCAATCTCCTCATCCTGAGTTCAGTACCGGCATTAGTCATTGATGTAATTGCTCCACTATAACCATTTACAAGGGTATCCCATTCCACCATTTCAACAAAGTAGAATTTCTTTCCAGAGAGCAACCCATGTCATAGTAACTAGCGAACCAACAATGTGCCTACATGTGCATGACAATTCAACGCCTAAACAATCATCACATCACTATAGATCACTCACATCACATAATGATATAGCTACCAATTCATAACCACCACTTTGATACTCTAGTACTCTTGATACTTCCAGCATAGGTGCACTCACCAAAACGGCTATTGATTTAATCAATTTTAGGTTCATTTTCAATTTATAGCCTATACATACAAAAAAAAAAAAAAAACAATAGTAACTACATGCATGGGATCTACTAAAAACTTTAAAAATAAATGGAAGGGATTTTTACTTGTAAAAACAAAGATATATAAAACTCACTAATATCTTAAAAATTCACAACTCCTTAGATTACTATGTAATTCCTTACTTCAAGGGACATCCCCACTTAAATTAGATTATCAAAAATTAATATTAACAAACTTAATCAACTTACTTTAGAAAATAGTCCAACCAAACACAATTTGAATTCAGTCAACCAACTTTAAAATTTGATTAGCTCAATTAAAAATTCAGTAGATCAAATTTCTACCCAAAACTTGATCAACCTAAAATTAAAACATGGTAGATTATATTAAAGACTTAGTTAGCAATATTCAGTTGATTACTTTTCCTTAATTTTCAATCTTTTTCAAGTGTTTTTTAGCAAAATCGAACTTTAAGTCCAAAAATTCTAATTCAATAATCTTATAAACAAATTCAACTCTCAAACTCATATTATAAATAGTAAATCTCAACCAATAACCAACTTATTTGTAGTTAAATGTAATTTAATGGATAATGATTAACAAAAAACGACAAGTCTCTATCACACTAGCATCTTTTGTTAATTTACAAGATTTCTCACTAATAATGTTAAAATGTACTTTATAATCTAATCTCTAAAATTATAATCAAACCCTTGAAAGAGGAAAAAAAGAATATTAAAAAAATATATTAAAAAAAAGAGAGAAAACCAAAGAAAGACAACATATTAGACATACAATTGTAGCAACAACTCCAACACGCTTGGAAAAAATGCTAAACCACATACAATTGTAGATGTCCCTTCAACACCTAGTGGATACCAATTAATACCCTCAATATCAAATTCACAAAACTTTACAAAACCTATAACTTCTTACTAAAACTTATGAGATTTCTTTCTTATACACATTAGACTCAATATCTTGCAATAAACTAAAATCTCCATTGTACTTATCCATTCCTCAAGAGAGAGTGAAGGTTTTAGTTTAAGGAATGGAAATAAGAAAAGTTAAGAGGATGAAGGGAGTTACTAATTGGCAGCTTCTAATTCTATAGAAAAGGAAAAGGAAAGGTTCTCTTAATGGCAAACAAGAAGGATGATATTATCCAATGTCCCTTGTTTTTAAAATGATTATTGGACATTTCATCCTTCCCCTTAAAGAAATTTTCATCTTTAAAATTTTACCAAAGACTTGAATAACTTTAAATACTTGTTCCGCATCTCTTCTTTAAGCTCCCAAGTGGCCTTTCTTTTGAAGAGGTTACTCCACTAAATCTTTATATAGTTAATAGTCCAACATCTCAACTGTTATGGAAGAGCCACTGTCCCAAGTTCAAGGGCTAAATCAAGAAGAAATTCAAGTGGCTGAAGCTGAAGTTCAAAGGGATTCAAGTCCAATAAGCCTACCTCAAGGACCAATCACAAGATCCCGAGCTAAGAAGCTGCAACAAATCCTAATTTCTCATGTACAGGGTTTGATAAACATCACAAGTGAGAAGCTTCAAGAAATCCAAAGCTTTGGGGCAAGGGATGATCAAAGGGAACTTAATGTGATGGAAATCAAGTGGGAAGAACCTGTCCAGGATCAAGGCTGCCAGCCTTTATATATACGATGCCGGCCTTGAAGCTAGCCTTTACATATACGTTGCCGGCTTCTTTTAATTACGATGGATTTTCCTTATTTCGTTAATTACGATGTATTGGTCGGATGTCTTCCTATTTATACCGAGATAAGACGATGTAAATGGAGTTTTTTGTCATCTTTGAAATATGAGAAAGCTTGTCCTTTCAATTCCTTGTGTTCTTGATTGAATGCATGCTAAGAAACTTTCAGGAGAGAGTTGATCGATCTTTTCCTATGGAGGGTTTCGAGGTTAAGGCTTGAATTAGTTCTAGCTTGTTCATCGATCCAGCTAAGAAAACCTAAATCTAAGCTATCTTAGGGTTTGATTCCAATTAGATCTGTGGGTTTTCGTGTTGTTGTTGTGGGGGTCCATAATATCCAAACGGGTTCTCAAGCGCAACTGCGGTGGTTCCGATATCATTTGGTATCAGAGCTTTGGCTCTATATCAGGTTATATCTTTCATTGATTTTTGTTCGACTTTTAATTTTATCTTCGTTTAATTTATAAAGTCGTGCTCTTTACATGTTCTATTGTGTTTCTCTCGTCAAGTTGTGACCTTTCCATCATTCTAAGGTTTGTTTGTCAAGAATAGAAAAGAAATTCATATTAAAAAAAAAAAAGAAGAAGAAGAAGAAGATATATATATATATATTGATTGATTGATTGATAGGGTTCTTGAATTCGTGGTTTTTGTTAGATCCTAACTTTGTGAAAACACCAAATACTCCAGAATTAGTGTAAATTCATCAAGGGATATTGGGAAACACTAATTGTGACTGTGTCATACACTTCTCTTTACATATTGATTGATTGATAGGGTTCTTGAATTCGTGGTTTTTGTTAGATCCTAACTTTGTGAAAACACCAAATACTCCAGAATTAGTGTAAATTCATCAAGGGATATTGGGAAACACTAATTGTGACTGTGTCATACACTTCTCTTTTGATTATTTCTAGGTGTGATTTGATTAAGAACATTGAGGAGCAAGCTTGAGAGGTGTGAGGAACACCTGTGAGACCTGATTTGATTGTGTGACACACGAGAGTACAACCCCATCAGTTGAGTGTAAACACGAGAGGGAGTGCTTGTTAGGAAACTATTAATTAACGTTTGTTAGTTTTGCAGGATAAGATGTCTGGTAAAGGTGTTGGTGTGAGTAAGGAGGAGAGAATGGTGGATGAGAAACTGTTGAAGGAGGCTCAACAATCAGAGTTTAGGCGTATAACTCAAGTATTGATAGAGATGAGAGAGTCTATGGAGCAAATGAACTTGAGGTTACATGCAGTTGAAAATAGGGAGCCTGGTGCTAGAGAAGGGCATAGAGGAGGTAGGATTCCTATTCCACAAACAGTTGATGTGGATGGAGATAGTGACTATCCGGAAGGAGTATGAAGATAGTACAGTGTTGGATGTCAATAGGGGTCGAAGAGGTGGTAGAGGAATAGGAAGAGGAGTAAGAGCTGGTAGAGGAAGAGGAAGAACACATGAGCGTTACACTGCTAGCAGAAGTAGAGGGAATGGTGATTATGTAGATCGAGGATTGGGTGGAATTAAACTGGAACTTCCCATCTTTCATGGTAAGTCTGACCCAAAGGCTTATTTGCAGTGGGAGAAGAAGGTAGAGCTACTCTTTGATTGTCACCAATGTAGTGAAGAGAGAAAAGTGAAGTTAGCTGTAACCCAGTTTCAAGATTATGCTATCTCTTGGTGGGATCAACTGGTGACCAGCAGAAGGAGGAACATGGAGTATCCTATAGATAGCTGGCATGATCTTAAGGCTGTGATGAGAAAGCGATTTGTTCCTAGGTACTATCACAGGGAACTCATGCAAAGGTTGCAAATGTTGAGACAAGGTAGTAGGAGTGTGGAGGACTACTACAAAGAGATGGAGATGATCATGACTAGGACTGATGTGGATGAGGAAGAGGAGGCCGCCATGGCACGATTCTTGGGTGGTTTAAACAAAGAAATTGCTGATAGGGTAGAATTGCAACATTATGTGGAGTTAGAGGATATGGTGCATCTAGCTATCAAAATTGAGAGACAACTCCAGGGCAGAGGTCCATATAGGTATGTTTCCAAACCTTCTTCCAGTTCTCATCCTGCATGGAAGGGTTATGGAAAGTCTAATTTTAAGGGAAGTAAGCCTACTACTGATGTTGCAAAGGGGAAGGTAGTTAGGGTTTCACCTGAGAAACCTAAGGAGGCTAAACCCAAGGGCAGGAACAGGGATATTAAATGTTGGAAGTGTCAAGGTGTAGGGCACATTAGCAAGGATTGCCCTAATAAGAGAACAATAGTGATAAGAAATGGAGAAATTGTGACAGATGATGAGGGAGATGATAATGAGAGTGCAGATGATGACATGCCCGAGCTGGAGGCTTGTAGTGATGCTGGTAGTGTTGAGGAGGCTGTGAGAGGTGACCTATTTGTAGCTAGGCGTGCATTAAGTACCCAGCTAAAGGAAGATGGTCCTGAGGAACAGAGAGAGAATCTGTTTCATACTAGATGTCATGTCCAGGGAAAGGCATGTAGTGTGATTGTTGATGGAGGGATTTGTACTAATGTGGTGAGTACACTCTTGGTTAACAGGTTAGGCTTACCTACTATACCACATCCAAGGCCATACAAACTTCAATGGCTTAGTGACTGTGGAGAGATTAGGGTGAACAGGCAAGTCCTCATTTCTTTTTCCATTGGCAAATATTGTGATGAGGTGCTCTGTGATGTTGTTCCTATGCATGCTGGTGAAATCTTGTTAGGTAGACCTTGGCAATTTGATAGGAAAACCTTGCATGATGGATATCTCAACAGGTACTCTTTTACTAAAGATGGCAGGAAAACCATTTTGGCACCACTATCTTCTAAAGAAGTGTATGAGGACCAATGTAAATTGGAGAGGCTGAGAGTGGACGCCAAAGCAAAGAGAAGGAGAGTAGAAAGAGCACTTCGGAAGGAGAGAAAAACAAGGGTAAAAATCAGAAGAGTGAAAAGAAATAGGGGAGTGAAAAGCAAGACAACAATCGGCTAGGAGAGAAAAAGAGTAAAAATGTGAGCTTGATTGCTAGGTCCAGTGAGGTTAGGAATGCTTTGAGTGCTAGTAGACCTATATTTGTACTTCTATACAAAGGGGCTTGCTTGGCCACTAATGACATTAACCCATGTTTGCCTAGTGTGTTTTCTGATTTGTTGAAGGATTTTGGAGATGTATTTCCAGAGGAGTTGCCTAGTGGACTTCCACCAATCAAGGGCATAGAGCATCAGATTAACTTCATTCCTGGAGCTGCCATACCCAACCGACCTGCATACAGAACTAATCCCAGTGAAGCCAAGGAGATCCAGAAACAAGTTGAAGAGTTGCTGGAGAAAGGGTATGTAAGAGAGAGTTTGAGTCCCTGTTCAGTTCCTGTGATTTTAGTGCCTAAGAAGGATGGGACTGAGAGGATGTGTGTAGACTGCAGAGCCATCAACAAAATCACTGTAAAGTATCGTCACCCTATTCCTACGTTAGATGATATGTTAGATTAATTGTATGGTTCTTGCTTGTTTACAAAAATTGATCTGAAATCTGGTTATTATCAGATACGTATGAAAGTAGGAGATGAATGGAAAACTGCATTTAAGACTAAATTTGGTTTGTATGAATGGTTTGTCATGCCTTTTGGTCTTACTAATGCACCTAGCACTTTTATGTGACTGATGAATCATGTGCTGCGTGAGTACTTAGGTAAATTTATTGTGGTATATTTTGATGATATCTTGATTTACTCTAAGTCTCTAGATGATCATGTTATGCATGTGAGTTTGGTGTTAACAAAACTGAGAGGGGAAAAGCTGTTTGCAAATTTTAAGAAGTGTAGTTTCTGCATGGATGGGGTTAATTTTCTAGGATTTATTGTGTCTAGTCAAGGAGTCGAGGTTGATGAAGAGAAGGTGAAAGCCATTAAGGAGTGGCCTAGACCTAAGACTGCTAGTGAGGTGAGGAGTTTTCATGGACTTGCTGGTTTCTATAGGAGGTTCATTAGAGATTTTAGCACCATAGCCGCACCTTTGAATGAACTTGTGAAAAAGAATGTTAGTTTTACTTGGGGTAATGCACAAGAACATGCATTCAATGAACTTAAGAATAAATTGTGTAATGCACCATTGCTTGCTTTGCTTGATTTTGATAAAACTTTTGAGATTGAGTGTGATGCTAGTGGCATAGGGATTGGAGCTGTATTGATGCAGG
The DNA here is from genome assembly GCA_037954665.1 of Laguncularia racemosa. Classification (NCBI taxonomy): domain Eukaryota; kingdom Viridiplantae; phylum Streptophyta; class Magnoliopsida; order Myrtales; family Combretaceae; genus Laguncularia; species Laguncularia racemosa. The sequence goes on from JBBMOL010000035.1 coordinate 4,364,754, forward strand.
ATCACAGGCCACTAATGTATTTTAGTGAAAAATTGAGTGAGGCAGCACTGAAGTACCCAACATATGATAAAGAGTTGTATGCCTTAGTACGCTCACTACAGACTTGGCAACACTATCTATGGCCTAAAGAGTTTGTTATACACACAGACCATAAGAGCCTGAAACATCTAAAAGGCCAAGATAAGCTGAACAGGAGACATGCCAAATGGGTGGAATTCATTGAGACCTTCCCTTATGTGATAAGGTATAAACAGGGTAAGGAGAACATTGTTGATGATGCGCTATTAAGAAGGTACACTTTACTTAACTCTCTTAGTACATCTTTGTTAGGATTTAAGTTGGTAAAGGAGTTGTACCCACATGATGTTGATTTTTCTAAGATTTTTGCTGCTTGTATTGACGGGAATAGGATAAATGATTATTATGTGTCTGATGGATTCTTGTTCAAGAAAAGTAAGTTGTGTATTCCTAGAGGTTCTGTGAGGGAATTACTAGTTAAGGAAACACATGGAGGGGGCTTAATGGGGCATTTTGGGGTAGACAAGACCTATGATATGCTGACTCAACATTTTTTTTGGCTTGGCATGAGACATGATATGCATAAAGTTTGTCAACACTGTATCACATGTAGGGAGGCAAAATCTAAACTGAAACCACATGGACTATATACACCACTGCCTGTTCCTGATGAACATTGGACTGCTGTGTCTATGGATTTTGTGCTTAGGTTACCTAGGACTAGGAAAGGTAGAGATAGCATCTTTGTTGTGGTTGATAGGTTTAGTAAAATGGCTCATTTCATTCCTTGTCATAAAACTGATGATGTTATACACATTGCTGATTTGTTCTTTAGAGAGGTAGTGCGTCTACATGGCATACCTAAGAGCATTGTTAGTGATCGGGATGTAAAATTTTTGAGTCATTTTTTGAGAGTATTGTGGGGAAACTTCATAACTAAACTGATGTTTTCAACTACCTGTCACCCACAAACTGATGGGCAAACTGAGGTAGTTAATAGGACTTTAATTCAATTGTTAAGGGCAATCATAGAGAAGAACATTAGGACTTGGGAGGATTGCCTACCATTTGTAGAGTTTGCATATAATAGGGTTGTACATAACACTACTCATTGTTCACCATTTGAGATTGTGAATGGTTTTAATCCACTGACTCCTATTGATTTAATGCCATTACCACCTAACAAGTTTGTGAGTTTTGATGCTGATTCTAAGGCAGATTTCGTGAGAAAGCTAAATGCACAAGTAAAGAGTAGGATTGAGAAACAAAATGCCATGGTAGCTTCAAGGGTGAATAAGGGCAGGAGACCCATGATTTTTCAGCCTGGAGATTGGGTTTGGGTGCATTTTCGCAAGGAGAGGTTTCCATTACAGAGGAAATCCAAGTTGAACCCCAGGGGAGACGGTCCATTTCAGATACTTGAGAGAATCAATGACAACGCCTACAGAGTTGACTTACCAGGTGAGTATAATGTTAGTGCCACTTTTAATGTCGCTGACCTGAGTCCTTTTGATGTAGGTGATGCTTTTGATTTGAGGACGAATCCTTTTGAGGAGATGGGGAATGTTATGGAAGAGCCACTGTCCCAAGTTCAAAGGTTGAATCAAGAAGAAATTCAAGTGGTTGAAGCTGAAGTTCAAAGGGATTCAAGTCCAATAAGCCTACCTCAAGGACCAATCACAAGATCCCGAGCTAAGAAGCTACAACAAATCCTAATTTCTCATGTACAGGGTTTGATAAACACCACAAGTGAGAAGCTTTAAGGAATCCAAAGCTTTGGGGCAAGGGATGATCAAAGGGAACTTAATGTGATGGAAATCAAGTGGGAAGAACCTGTCCAGGATCAAGGCTGCCGGCCTTGAAGCCAACCTTTACATATACGCTGCCGGCCTTGAAGCCAGCCTTTACATATACGCTGCCGGCCTTGACAGCCGGCCTTCTTTTAATTACGATGGATTTTCCTTATTTCGTTAATTACGATGTATTGCTCGGATGTCTTCCTATTTATACCGAGATAAGACGATGTAAATGGAGTTTTTTGTGATCTTTGAAATATGAGAAAGCTTGTCCTTTCAATTCCTTGTGTTCTTGATTGAATGCATGCTAAAAAACTTTCAGGAGAGAGTTGATCAATCTTTTCCTGTTAAGGGTTTCGAGGTTAGGGCTTGAATTAGTTCTAGCTTGTTCATCGATCCAGCTAAGAAAACCTAAATCTAAACTATCTTAGGGTTTGATTCCAATTAGATCCGTGGGTTTTCGTGTTGTTGTTGTGGGGGTCCGTAATATCCAAACGGGTTCTCAAGCACAACTGCGGTGGTTCCGGTATCATCAACAATTACTCCTTAATATCACTATCCTTACAAGATACTCAGCTCTAATCAAATTAACATGAAATTAAGCAATTCTACTTCAACCACTTGATTAAGATCCTGTACGTACTTTCTTAGTAAAGGTACATAAAACATATTGTGTACTTCAACTAAGCTTAGGATTAATGGTGATTTGTAAGTTAAATTGCCAATCCTTTTAATCCAATCCCTTAATTAAATAAAGTGGGATGATCATCCGAGTCCTACCTAGTTGATTAACTAATTCATAATCGATTGCTCCTCTCCTTTAGGCCAATTGACTTACCTAGCTTTTTTTTTTTTTTAGCTTTCACAACTTCCAACATCAGTTTTTCCAAAAAAAAAAAAACTTTTCTTTTAACAAATCAAAAAATGTGTACAACCATCTTTCATGAGCAACATATATATTCCCATAACTCCTTTCATGTCACTTAATAGAGCCAACAAATTTGTTATGGCTAATACTATAGCCATCTTATCTAAAAGTTTAAACTTATAGATATAATATGGTTGTAAACTGGATTTTGATTGAAGCTCAACAAGTAAATGACTTAATTAGATGGGATTGATTGATAATGAAGCTGTTTAAACCCATGAACTATTGCTTCGTTACCATGTTAAGACTAATACCATATATGTCTAATGTAAAAGCTTAAACTTTTAGATAAGATGGTAGTAGTGTAAGTTATAGCATGATATTAAAGCCAATTGTTCAACATATGTGATGGGTTGTTGCTCTTATGGTTAGCCTTCCCATGTGGAAAGAAAAGCTATGTGATAACGACTTAGATGAAGCACATGATGTAAAGTGAATAGGTAACCAGCAAGCCCCTCACAAGGCAGGTGTTATTAAGTCAATTGATGAGCTCTTAATGTGGCTGCAAGAGGTTTCTACTCAAGCGGATCAAGACCAAAGCTTATAGTAGAGACTCACACTTGAGGGGGAAATTGTTAGAATATAAGTAAGAGTTAAGAGAAGACCTACATAGGAAAAGTATGGAATAAGTAAATGATTCATAAGAAAGGAAGACTAATGAACCCAACACCTTAAGGTTTTAAGTTGGATATGGTGTCAAGGCCATAAGCCTATCCCTTTACAAACCCATTTGCAATTTTTCTCTCCACTACTAAAGGCTCGCCCTCTCTTAACAAGTGGTATCAGAGTACGAGATCATGGGCTCAAACCTTTCAATTGTTAGTTTACCCTCATCTAATTAAGTTGTCCATTTATTGGGCCTCAATCGAAATCCGACCTACAAGTAAAAAGAAGTGTTAAGTAATAAATATAGTAGTCCACGTTGTATCTATAAGCTTAAGCAAAAAACAATTTTCAACTTCAAATTCTAAGGCAACTTTTCTTCCAAAATATTTAACTCAACATATATAGAACAACAAACCAAGAATCTATGATTTCTAAGATCAACTTGGTTCCTTACTAGATTACATACAACTATCCATAAGTTCTATATCAATTATCAATGAACTCACGTAAACTTTTTTGATATCATAATCTAACTAAGATTAAAAATTTTCTACAATTTCTCCCTCCCTCCGTCCATAACATTATATATTAAACCATATACTATTTTTCCATATATAAAACTTATAGTAGTGGATTGAAGTTATTACCTTAGATTAATAGATCGCACTAACAAGCACCTTGAGTGCCACACAAAGACCCTCAACAATCATTAAAACTCAATCCCCTTAATAAAAATCATGTATTAGGGCTTTGAATTTAACAATGATTAATTACCAAAATGTTTTAAGTTTCCTTGATCAAAAATCAACTAAAGAAACAAAGAATTTGAAGCAAGAATACCCCCTCATCTTTCCTTGATGATCACGATACAATGATGGGGGGAATAGTGCTATTTCCCTCTTTATTTGCAAAATAGAATTTTTAGTTTTGACCTATACAATATTGAAGAAATACAAGATACCATATATTATAAATCTTCTACTATACAAGGTACAGATTTTAAGATGTATGTCAAGTAATACCTATGACTGCAAATTTAAAAAATATAGAACTAAAATCTACCCTATGATAAAAATAACCTATCCAAAAGTCAAAAGAAAATTTGTTGTGTCAAGGATATTATAACCATGTTGTACCAATCTATTAAATGCGTCACCTATATTCAATTCAAGAATAGAGACGTGTGGAGAAAATGAAAAACTAGTTATAAAAAATTATAATCATGTGCCACATTTTAACAGATTGGTACAACATGATTACAATATCATTAGCATATTTTCATTCCTAAAAGTCAATCCATGACATTAAAGTTGGCCAAGCTTAATTACCAAACAAACCTTTTACATATATATAGAATATATATAGACAGACAAAAGCCAAGTACTACCTTAAATTAAATGTAAATTAAGTTTAATGGCTTGACTAAGTGTTCACATAAAACATTAGTTATACATAAAGGTTTTAATTTTTTTTCCCTCATGTTTGTGAAAAATAATTATTTCTATTAACAATATTTTATAGATGGATTACAAGATAGCATAGACAACATTAAAAAATTCCAACATACCTATAACATAAAACTTATATTAGACACAGTATAGGTTTTATATAGATTCTATGATGGTATCGTATCATGCCCTATACCTCATCATGTGACCACATATTTCAAAATTTTTGAATCCAAATCCATTCTATAAGTAAAGTACCAATCATGGAACCTATCCAATCATATGGGGTATAGTGAGTTCTAGGGTCCAACAGATTCTAATATTCATTTTTGCCTTTATTTGTGGAATAAAAATCAGTTCTCTCAATCTTTTTTTAATAATTATTATGTTGTTCTCTGAGGAAAATAATTTTTATTTTGTTGATGATGAATTCGTAATATGTATGGAGGTAAGGAAATGATAAATGAAACTCATAACTAATATATTTTATTTTAGTAACAGATAGGATAAAATTGTCCAAATTAAATTGCTCTATGGTATCATTGGGTGTTGACTGTTGAGTACGTGACAACAATAAGTTGCATAGGTAATTTAAACAAAGCTTCCTTGCCTCAAATGGTCATTAGCCGAAACATTCTTAGTCAAAGGCAAAATGGATGGAGAAACAAGGCAATTTACTTTACCTTTTACCAGTCAAGGCCGGATAGCTCCGTTTCGGCGTGGGAATCCATCCATGGTCAACTACTTCAATTCTTTATTTAATTTTCTTACGCCTCAAATTATTGAAATGAGTTAGGGATGGAGAAGCAATCCCTCCCATTCGGAGCTCCATGTTCACTGAAATCTAATAATTTTTATTAAGTAGCGATACAAAAGGGATTGTGCTGGGAAAAGGTGCACTAAAGAAAGGAAATACTTGATTCTTGTATGATTTGTTGGTCTGATTCCCCTGAATCAACAGGATTTGCATGCTCCACTTTGCATTAGTATGGAGTCAAAACACATATCTATTCTTGTGTGAAATGATAACTTGAAATACAGCTATTTCTTTATTTATAAATCTAGGAAAAGAAGAAGAAAGAGGAGGGATACGTAACTCATGACGCAGTTGGGCCCCAATGGCTTGATGGTGCCGTGTAAGTAGTGGTTCAGTTGGCTAAATTGTTATTGCCTGGTCGGGCATACTGTAAGGGAGTAGTTATAATGCGACACTTGGATTTACTTTTCGACTAATTATGGTACGATGCAATTGTTGAACGTTGCGTTGCCTTTTTGACTTTGCAGATTTTGGACGCCAATTTCACCATCATCCTCGGATTCAATGGTGGCCTTGGTGCAAGATTGAAGAATCTTCTATTACACATGAATAGTTCATGATTTTTGTCCTATGTGGTTTTACAACTTAATCACCTGAGTAGTGGAACATCATTCAAACATAAAATCTAATCATACAGTATCTATTGCTCAATAAAGAATAATATTCCTTTTTTAATTAAAAATTAGTATAATAGTAATTTACATATGAATCATGAGTATGATATATATATATATATAAGAAAAAGAAAAAAAAAAAAAAGCATTCTTTTGACTGAAAAGGAGTTTTTTATTCTTAAATTTGTCTTCATATCTTCTAACCACATGTTTATCATATATTTTCAAGAGACCCTATGTTTTACTTCTTGTTTATATAGCAGTATGTGATTCGACAAAACCCAACACAAACATCGTTTTGGAGATGAAAGAAACTTTATCAATTATTCTTGAATGGTTCAGCACCGAGTTTCTCAAGATAGGGGAATAAAAAAAAAAAAAGGAAAAGGAAAAGTTAATGTAAAAGCAAACATGAGAAAAGAAAAGGTTAACCCTTTCTTTGTATTTAAGGTCTTGTCTCTTGCTTCCTGAGATTCGGCCACAACGTGCTCATGAGCCCAGCCCAATATCACATCTTAGTGTAGCTTATTCTGCCTTTAGGGTTGCTATTTATCTGATAGGTCGTTCAGCTACCAATTTAAAGAATGCATCTTCTTCCTTAAATGTGAAGCTACCCAATTTGCTACATGATTAACACTTCTTCTAACTATATTAAGCTTAAATGAAACATCAAGTAAAATATCCATTATATATTTCTTTAAAAAAATATTATAAAGAATACCAATAAAGACTTTTAACCTTCCTTGATTGGGCTTAGGATAGCCATTCAATCACCTAGCCTTTGGGTGGCTAAAACAATCACAATTTGAAGGTGGGTCATTACTCATAACTTAAAGTGGGACATTAAACCCATCACTAGTAGAGGATAGCCACCCACCATAATTATTTTTATTTTTAAAAAAAAAGGATAAGAATCCAATTTGTGATTCAATTGGATTCTTTGAATGACCTACTTTAGGTTGTTGGTCATGACCCACCTTCAAACTATGACTATTCCAACCACTCTGTAGCCTTAGGATGGCTAATTGTATGCTTTTATTTTTCCATTGCTTGTATTCTCTTTTTTTTTTTTTTGAATTTTATTTACTTTTATACTCTTTTATTATTTTTTAATTTTTTATTTTTATAATGTGTTTATTTTTCTATTGTTTATCCTTTTATTCTTCTGATTTTTTAAAATAATTTTTAAAATTTTCTTTGCTTTTCTTTTTAAGGAATTTAAGGGAAAACTATTCTTCCCTTGTGTGGAGAATGAAGGAAAGAAGAAGGAAATGAATCTAGCAAGGAATATTTTCTCTTAGGCCATTAAAATTAATCTCTCCAATTTGAAGATAATGAGTAGGGAATTGCATTAAAATTACAAATTCATTCTTAAAACAAAAACACATATCTAAAATATAGGGACTTTTATGGTATTTTAACAAAATAAAAAGTTATACTATCAACTTTTCTTATACTTTCTTTCTCCCCTTTATCTAAACAGGGAAATTTATAATTTTTCCACTCATTTTCTTTTCTTCCTAATTCTTTCCTTCTACTTTCCTTTCTCATAATTCCTTCCTTTTACTCAAACATGGTGTTAGAGAAAGTGATAACATATGCACAAAAAGGTTTGAACAATTTAACAATGCATTTTAAACATCACATTGTTATTTAATACTATTATTTCATGAATTTTTGTCCATAGTTGAAAACAAAAGACTTAATGATTAATAAAGAATATATTTATATCAAAAGAAAAGATTAAAAAAAATAAAAAAGGGAAAAAAATAAATATATAAGTTTAAACTTATAGATATAATGTGGTTGTAATGTGGTTGTAGACTAGATTTTGACTGAAGCTCAACAAGTAAATGACTTAATTAGATGGGATTGACTGATAATGAAGTTGTTTAAACCCATGAACTATTGCTTCGATACCATGTTAAGACTAATGCCATATATGTCTAATGTAAAAGCTTAAACTTTTAGATAAGATGGTAGTAATGTAAGTTATAGCATGATATTAGAGCCAACTGTTCAGCATATGTGATGGGTTGATGCTCTTATGGTTGGCCTTCCCATGTGGAAAGAAAAGCTATGTGATAATGACGTAGATGAAGCACATGATGTAAAGTGAATAGGTAACCAGCAAGCCCCTCACAAGGCAGGTGTTATTAAGTCAATTGACGAGCTCTTAATGTGGCTGTAAGAGGTTTCTACTCAAGTGGATCAAGACCAAAGCTTATAGTAGAGACTCACACTTGAGGGGGAAATTGTTAGAATATAAGTAAGAGTTAAGAGAAGACCTACATAGGAAAAGTATGGAATAAGTAAGTGATTCATAAGAAAGGAAGACCCATGAACCCAGCACCTTAAGGTTTTAAGTTGGATATGGTGTCGAGGCCACAAGCCCATCCCTTTACAAACCCATTTGCAATTTTTCTCTCCATTACTATAGGCTTGCCCTCTCTTAACAAGTGGTATCAGAGTACGAGATCATGGGCTCAAACCTTTCCATTGTTATTCTACCCTCATCTAATTAAGTTGTCCATTTATTGGGCCTCAATTGAAATCCGACCTACAAGTAAAAAGAAGTGTTAAGCAATAAATTTAGTAGTCCACGTTGTATCTACAAGCTTAAGCAAAAAACAATTTTCAACTTCAAATTCTAAGGCAACTTTTATAATTAAGTTGTCCATTTATTGGGCCTCAATTGAAATCCGACCTACAAGTAAAAAGAAGTGTTAAGTAATAAATATAGTAGTCCACGCTGTATCTACAAGCTTAAGAAAAAAACAATTTTCAACTTCAAATTCTAAGGCAAAAAATTATACTATCAACTTTCCTTATACTTTCTTTCTCCCCTTTATCTAAACAAAAAACAAAAAAAATTATCGATTAATAAAGAATATATTTCTATCAAAAGAAAAGATTAAAAAAATAAAAAAAGGGAAAAAAATAATAGTCTATTCAAGAAAAAGCCAACATTATCCCATTTTACCATATCTAACACTTTCAATACAAATATGGATTAGTGTTATCAGATATAGGCATTGTAATCACCTCCGACTCCCACTACTTGTGATCGCTAACTATAGCTACCAATCACTAGGGCCACCATCCCCCATTGCAATTCTAATATTCAATTACTACAAAGATAAATTTTACTAAATATATAACTGAAAAATAAATTGATAATCATAATTGCTAAACTCATAAAGGAGTTTGAGTCAAAATAATACAATACTAAATTCAACTCAAGCTTGATTCGAAATTCTAAAATTCAAGCTCAAATTCAATCATGCTTATATTTGTAAACTCAAACTTTATTTGATTAAATTTGTTCTAACTTGACAATCTGAATATATATTATTAGATATCTAAACTCAAGTATAATTAAACTTATTTTGACTCAATAACTTGAATATATATTATAAGTTTAATTAAAATAATATCAATATCAAAACTCAAGCCATACTCAACTATCATTTAAGTTTGACTTAAATTTGTTAGGCTTGCAAGTTAGTTGATTAGAACATCATAGAACTTAAGCTAGATTTGATAAATTATTCATCTGAAACTCGTAAAAAAATTAAGATAATAATTAATATCAAATTAGAATAATAATCAAACGAAAATCATTATCCTAAACCTTATAGATTTATATTAAGAGAAATAGGTATTTTAAGGGATAATTAAGTAAATTATAAGAAAATAATAAAAGAAATTCAAACGATAGATTTAGAATCATTAAATCAAAATTATGAGTAAATATTTAGACTAAGGATATTTTATTTAGCCTAGTTGCAAATTTTCGCGTAAAAATATCTTAATTAGGATTTTTAATTAAGATCGTTTGTAAATATATTAGATGGACCCAAGAAAATTCAAAATTTCCCTTCACCTAAATAACTCAACCCATTTTTCTCTCTCCTCCCTCACTTCTTTTTTTTTTTTCACACAACTCTTTAAAACTCTTCCTACATAAGTTTCTTTCAAAAAAAATTTAAAAATCCATAACTCACATATACAAGCTGTAAATAAAAATATGAGAATACCCACACAATCCTTAAAACAATCCCTACGAAACTAAATAGCACTTATAAGGTAAATTTTAAAATCAAAATCTAAGTCAAATTTTTAGTAGTGTAAAATAAGAATTTTAAGCTTAGAAAAGGGTTGGAAATTTTCAAATTAAGTAAGTTTTAATATGTCTAGTATAGTATAAACTATAGTAATGTCTATCTTAAATTTTAGGTTAAAAAAATTTGATTTTCCACAATAACAAGAGGATTATTTTTCATCATAAGAAAATGAGGCAAAAGTGAGTAGGAACTCAATGATTTATTATGATATTTACATTTTCTTTCTTGAAAAATGGTTATATGTGTGTATGTTGCGTATCTACTAGTGGGTTTAGTTTTGTAGCTATGTTTAGGTTAAAATTGAGGAGAAAATAATGCTTGGATGGTGCAATTGTGAGATGTAGGTGTGTATGCGTGTATGGGGTTATATGTGTGTGGTTACGGTGTTGTGTATGTATGTCTATTGTGCTATATGTGTGCACATGTAGGCTACTAGGTAGGGGTGTGTTATGTTATGTTAATGTGTGTGATGTGTGTGTTCTGTTTGTGTTTATGTGCTATGACGTGTAAGTGTTATGTGTGTATGTTGGGCATGTTCTGTATGGGGAGTGTGTATGTGTCTGTTGTGTTTACTATGCGTGTTTTGTGTGTATGTGCGTTGTATAGGTTGGTGTATGTTCAGTGTATGTGTGTGTGTGTGTGTTAGGTGTTGGACTGTAGAGTTATGGTTATGTCGATTTGTATATAGCGTAAGTGCATGTGTGTGTTATGTTCTAGCTTTTGTGTGTATTTTTTTTTATGTTATATGCGTTTATGTTTTGGTGTGTGTATGTGTGTTTTGTAGTGTGTGTATGTTCTATGTAGGTGCATTTGTGATGTGTTACATGTAAGTATAGGGTGCATTAGCAATGTGTGTAGTGTACGCTATGTGTGTATACATTCTGTGCTATATATATGTGCATTCTATGTTATGTGCATGTGTGTTTAGTGTATATGTATACTATGTAGGTGGGGTAGATGTGTGTGTGTATGTGTTGTGTTTCGTGTGTGAATTGTGCAAGTGTACTTGTGTTATGCTTTGGATATATGTGGGTGTAAAGTAGTGTGCATGTGTTTGTTGCAGCAGTGTCTATACATGCTTAGTGTTCTATAGGTGTGTGTATTGAGGTAGCATTTATTGTATGTTTGTTTGGGTTGTGCTCGTCATATATGTGTGTTGTGTGTGGATATGTTCACTCTATATATATATATATTTATAATTCATGTATACCATTATATAATTATATGATTAGGAAGATTCAATTACATTAGTTTTGTCTTTTAAATTATTACGATTTTTTTTTATTTATGTACATACATACATAATCATGCAAAATTATTTACCTAAATTTCTATCTCATAAAACTAATAAACATACATACATACATACACTTAATATATAGTAACAAGACAAACTATAATCAAGAACATCCTATAAAGTCATCACATTGTATGCCATCAATCATAGAGTCATTTAATCATTCATATTTAGGAAAAAAAACAAAGCAACTAAGCTTCACACACTTAACTTATTCATCCCATATCAACCATTATTCCACTTCCTTAACCATAACCAATTCCATCATCTATAATATATTTACTTAAACATATCCATACTTATCTTGCAAATATATATATATATATATATATATATATATATTATGTATATATGTATTATGTAAATAAATAAAGTTATATATATATATAATCATGCAAAATTATTTACCTAAATTTCTATCTCATAAAACTAATAAATATACATATACTTTTGCCTCTTTCCTAATTGAAATAATATATGTATAAATAAAGTTTAGTTCATCCAATTGTATATTAAATTAGGTATGTAAAAGTAGAATTCATATTACTTAACTAGAGGGACGGGTTTAGCAACAACCTAATTATTTCAATTAGGAAAGAGGCAAAAGTATATGTATATTTATTAGTTTTATGAGATAGAAATTTAGGTAAATAATTTTGCATGATTATATATATATATATATATGTATATATATATAACTTTATTTACATACATACATACATACATACATATATTTGCAAGATAAGTATGGATATGTTTAAGTAAACATGTTATGGATGATGGAATTGGTTATGGTTAAGGAAGTGGAGTAATGGTTGATATGGGATGAATAAGTTAAGTGTATGAAGCTTAGTTGCTTTGTTTTTTCCTAAACATGAATGATTGAATGACTCTGTAATTGATGGCATACAATGTGATGACTTTATAGGATATTCTTGATTGTGGCTTGTCTTGTTACTATATATTGAGTGATCATCTTAAGTCAATTAACTACGAGATTGGACTTAACTAAAATTGGACATGCATTATACGATACATTGCACTGTATTGAAGATCATCACTGTTATAGGATATGTAAAGAGTAATCATTTAAGGATTACAATTCCACCATTGGTGAACTAGGTGACTTAGGGGGTTGTCTCGCCTTTAATGAAACCATGTTTGAGGGTCTTACCCATTCTTAAAGGTTTATGTGCTCAATATACATTTAAGACACCTAAAACTTAACCTTTGAAAAGACTTAAGATAATTAATTAAGTAAAAATCAATAATCAAGTAAGATAAGGTACTTGAATACTGATAGTTATAAGAATCTCCAACTTGAGGTCAAGAGAGGTATTAAATCCTAAATTTTACGTTGGTTACCAAAAGATTGCGTATGATGTTGTATTACATATGGTTATTCATGTATAATATATAATTGAATATTTACTTGAATTACTTATGCGTATATAGTATCGAGAAATTACACTTCCATCTTACTAAGTTGTAGTTGTTCACTCCCCTCTAGACTTTATGATACATTTTGCAATTACAAAAAGCTCTCATATAGGTTAATTAATACATGAGAGGGAAAAAAAAGGGAGCAAAGAAGGAAAGATAGTCTAGAACTTCTTAATACAGTTTTGGAATAAATGTAGTTAATATGTTTTATAAAATTTCTTTTGGAACATATTTATATATTTTGGCCTCGCTATGTAATGAGATCTAGATAAGGTCTATTTTGATCCCTTTGTAAGATGAGCAAGTGTTTATAAGACTATTCTGATTTTAAATCTATGATTGTACAGATTTTCTACATGAAACAAAATGAGATGTTAGCCTATCATAAAACCTTTTATTGTATGTGTGGTAGTAACAAGTTTATTGAGATAGTCGTATAAACGTTTCGCAGTTGTTTAATAGGATTAGGCAATCGTGATAAATTGTCATGAATAAAGTTTCATACAAAGTGTGACAATTCAAATAACTTGAGTTTAGACTTAATTTAACTATAATTGAACTAAATCCAAATAAATATAAAGTCAAATTTGAATAGTATAGGAATAGATATACGCTTCTAAAAGTTATCGACCAGTTAACCACTCAATAGTCGTTGTAGATTGATATTTTTAATGAAAGGCACTTAAATACAAATACTATCCTAACAGTGGAACCCAGACCTCACGTGGCAAGATGCTAGAGGTCAAGACTCACACATGGATCCAATTCCTACAGGCACGTTATCCTATCCACACTCTACTAGTCCCATACCATAATGGAATCTCAGACCAATTTTATTTTCTGGCTGAAATTCATTACCACTCCCATGCCCAACTCCTCATGTCGACATTCATTCACACTTCATATTTTTAACGTACCAACTTTGCTATTTCTTCTTTTTTCCCCCTAATTTTGATTAGAGAAACCATACCATTCATGTTACTTCATACTTGAACGGTCATAGCATTTATTTTTCTAAAATTCTGGATTTTCGTACGATGATGGTGATACTAGGATGATTAGTACATCAATCCACCCGAATTATGTAGCCCTACCTCCCAAAGAATATTCCCAACAGACCCCAGAATTCAGCCTGAGATCAAAAGAGCAGGAAACATTGTCCTTGTTGAAGCAATGCAAGAATATGGATGAACTCAAAAAAGTCCATGCACAAATCCTTAAATGGGGTTTCTTCTGGAACTCCTTTTGTGCAAGTAATCTTTTAGCTACTTGTGCTTTGTCGACATGGGGCAGTATGGCTTTTGCTTGCTCAATCTTTGAGCAAATCATCGACCCAGGTACTATCGACTTTAATAACATGATTAGAGGGTATGTTAGGAACATGAGCTTTAAGGAAGCCCTGTTTCTTTATCTCCATATGCTTGAAAATGGCGTTGAGCCTGATAATTTCACCTATCCTTTCCTTCTCAAGGCGTGTGCACAGTTGCAGGCATTTGAAGCTGGTAGGCAAATTCATGCAGATACTTTTAAGCTTGGACTTGAAAGTGATGTATATGTACAGAATAGCTTGATTAATTTTTATGGTAAGTGTAAAGATATAGGATCTGCTTGTGATGTCTTTGAGCAGATGAGTGAAAGAAGTGTTGCTTCTTGGAGTTCTATTATAGCAGCTCATGCAAGTTTAGGGTTGTGGCATGAATGCTTGTTGCTTTTCGGAGAAATGAATTATGAGGGATGTTGGCGGCCTGAAGAGAGTATAATAGTTAGTGTGCTCTCCGCATGCATCCATTTGGGTGCTCTTGATTTAGGAAGATGTACGCATGGTCTGATGTTGAAAAATATTGCTGAAGTCAATGTTATTGTACAGACTTCCTTGATAGATATGTATGCCAAATGTGGACAGATAGATAAAGGGTTGTGCATCTTCATGAATATGAAAATAAAGAACCAGTTATCTTATAGTGCAATGATCTCAGGTCTTGTAATGCACGGACAAGGCGGAGAAGCTCTGAGGATTTTCTCAGAAATGATTGAAGAAGGTCTTGAACCAGATGATGTTGTGTATGTTGGAGTACTAAGTGCCTGTAGTCATGAAGGCCTTGTTGATGAGGGTCTTCAATGTTTTGAGAAAATGAGATATGATCATAGAATTGAACCTACAGTTCAGCATTTTGGCTGCATGGTTGATCTCTTTGGGCGAGCAGGGAAACTTAAGGAAGCCTTAAACCTCATTGAAAGCATGCCGATGAAGCCAAATGATATTATATGGAGAAGCCTTCTTAGTGCTTGTAAAGTTCATCATGACCTAGATATAGGAGAGACTGCCGCTGGACATCTATTCCTATTAAATTCTAGTAATCCAGGTGATTATGTAGTCTTGTCAAATATGTATGCACGATCAGGAAGATGGGATGATGTCTCCAGGATCCGCAAGGAAATGGCAAAGAACAGCATTGCACAAACACCGGGGTCTAGTTTGGTTGAGGTGGGGAAAAAGTTGCATAAGTTTGT
Source organism: Laguncularia racemosa (assembly GCA_037954665.1). NCBI lineage: Eukaryota > Viridiplantae > Streptophyta > Magnoliopsida > Myrtales > Combretaceae > Laguncularia > Laguncularia racemosa. Next base: position 4,380,359 of record JBBMOL010000035.1, read on the forward strand.
TTCCCAGGATATGATGCATCCTCAGAAAGATGGCATTTACGAGATGATTCACCAAATGGAATGGCAATTGAAGTTTGAGGGGTACTCCCCTGACATATCACAAGTATTAATTGATGTAGATGAAGAAGAGAAGAGGGAAAGATTGAAAGGACACAGTCAAAAGCTAGCAATTGCTTTTGCCCTTATTCATACATCACAGGGGTCTCCCATTAGGATAACCAGGAACCTAAGGATGTGTAGTGATTGCCACAATTACACCAAGTACATTTCTACTATCTATAACAGGGAAATCATTGTAAGAGATCGAAATAGGTTCCACCATTTTAAAGATGGAACTTGTTCTTGTAAAGATTATTGGTGAATATTATTCTGTTCAATTTACAATTCTAGGGAAAACTCCATTTTCATTTGACTTAAAGTTATTCTAATGAACATCAATAATGGAATATTGCAAGATGATTAGACAAGAAACTGAAGGGTTGCATCTAGAAATTATCCTAGAGATACCACACAAATTACTTTTTCTTCTATCAAAATACATATAAACATATTTTTCTCTGCAACCTATGAGGAAATGGAGAAACCATTAAATTCACATAAATTTCAATCCGAAGAGTTAATGGATGGTGCAATAGAAGGAGCTTACTGAGGAAATTAATGTGTTCCAAAATCATCACAGTATGATGTAACAAGTAAAAGCTTTAGTTGGCACAATAGAAATCTTCAATTGTGCACTTGTAAAGACATGCCAATAGTCCCGAGAAGAAGAGGCTGATTTGACCATTTTGGAAAGGCGTTGGAGAATGAACTCCACATGGAGAACCTTGACTTTGAAGTTTTTCATGTATGGTTAATAAGAGCTTGGTTATATCTGAACGGAAGAAATACTTGATGTAATTTTCTTGGTCCTTGGATTACTACTTTGTAAAGATACACCATGAGGGTCTTCTCAAGCTAACATGGGCAGAATGTTGAGCGAGCTCCGTGCTTTGGAGATTTCGTTGTGAGAATCATCTATTTTACAGCAAAGATCGCATCAAATCCTACGGCTCCAGAAACCCCAGCCAGCAAAACCCCTTCCGTGTCCATGCCTTGTTTGCATTTCGGGTTCGATCTACAAATCAGGAAAGGCAAAGTACGGTCACGGAGGAAAAGATCATGAGAATCCCACTTGGAACAGCCTACTAAGATTTCAAGACTTGCATCAGGAAGCTTTCAGACTTTACAGATTATTACATGATACCATTGTACACTACACAGAAATGGTCAAAGTAATTGAATGTAGAACATTCTTCCAAATAGAAAAGTGAGCTGACTTGAATCTAATATATCTGCTCTTCGTCCAAAAAGACATCACCTTAAATAAAATGGAAAGGTACAGAAAGTGGTGGTATGTTTTCCTACAGTTACACAACAAATGGGTAAAAAGAGCGGTAAATCTTTAATAAATTGCTCAAGAAATTCGACCAAATTAACCATCAGGGAGCAAGTTTAGCAAGTTTCCTAAAGGGAATTCCGCAGGCTGTCTTAGAATTTAAGCATTAGGACACGAGATGCATTTCAAGGAAAGTTCTTCTCATCAGATCATGCAAAATCTTGGAATATTTGTCCAGGTGGCAGAAACATAGGCCAATAGGAACATCTCGTGATGTAAATTACAGAGACTCACTGATTTCTGGGTTAGAAACATGTCATTAGATCTAGTATTTCTGATTTGTGACATTTCAGATGGCTCCAAATATCAATCCATAAACATCAGAGGCAACAAAAAATACTTATATCCTCATTGTGGAAAAAAAAAATCATTCGACCTGGGTTGTAACTTTCCCAGGTGTTAAAGATAAATATGTAGCGTACTTGAGAGATAGCAACTTACATAGGTAAATAAAAGAGGAACTATCAGGAACACTAGCATATTCACCCATCCAGCACACATAACATCTTATTTTAAGCATGATATCTCTTGTTCCTAACAGAGCTTTAACTACTGCTGCTTCCCTTGGCTGATCGGCAAGCTCCATCCACTGTTTAAGATATTTGACAAACAAATATATGCATTGGAGACAAAATCATTATAAACTATATGTGGAAAATAAATCAAATAACCAAATATATGCAAGAAATAGAGTATGGCTACTTTTCTGGAGCATTGTCACACATATTTCCATGTTAAAATTGCTACAGTCAGTAAATGAGACGGCAAGCAAAAGTAGTGTAGTGAAATTACCCTTTACTGGAACTTGGAAAAGAGGGTAGGAAAATATGTATTTAGAAAATGATACCAATTTATACAATGTGAACGATTCATCAAATGCACAAGCACAAATAGTATCTAATAATATAGAGGTACAGTTGAAAGAACACGTCAGAAAATTCATTCCCAGTCTGCTGGAGGTCGTTTCCGGTGTACGTGACCTTTGATGGACTCACCGGACCCACCGTTACATGGCTACTCAATATATGGAACTTTCTAGCTGAGGTAATGAAACTGCTTGCTCCCAGAGTAAATTCATTCAACTTATTAGTCACAGGATCCACAATGAGCCGTTCCAATTTCTCAATGATAGAGATGTTGGCCTAAAGAGAGGATTGAAGCAGGGAAAGAGCCCCTTCCTCATATTTTTTCATATTAGGTAAGTGTTGCATTCATGCCATGGTGTTCAATTAAATTTTAATTGAATAACATAATTATCATTTTTATCATAAATATCCTATCATCTTAAGTCTATATTAGCTATGGAAGGTAAAGAATGGTAAGGATTTCAAAATTATAATGGACTTTATCTTTTATATTCATCATTTATTTTGTATCAACTAAATAAAAAAAATAGATATGTAATAGCTATTTAATTCTTATTAAATTACAATTTATTACCCCCTTATTCTACTCCATAAAAGGAATGGGTTGTACATTGATGCTAGTGCATTTCTTGAGATTGTTTAGAATCCTATAAAGCAGCATAAAAATAGGACAGCTATGTGTTTAGTGTGACTGAAGCATATTTGGTGCTAGAGAAAACGAATTGTCCTAAGCAGTGAAAAAGGACATTGTCAAGTAATTCTCATATCGTAAAATCGATGCCTTGAATTGGAGCGTTATAACAGATCATAATATGAAGAACCGGCAAAATCACATATGAAAAATCTTCGATAGATGAACAGGAAATAGAGTAGGGGATGTCAATCTCTTTCGCTGGTTAGATGGTCAACTTGGGGCAGAAGTTCCTCTTTTAATATCTTTACTGAATGGCATCGAATGTGCTGTGGCTGAAGCTACCAGACATACGGGTATGTTAAGCCAATGGGTCTGAGACATATGTCTTCTTTGAAAATAGAAACTAATAGTAAGATTATTATTTAACAAGCCAAACATGCACCATTTAATATCATTTAAGCAATAATGCACTGACATTTCATGCTAGACTATCTTCACATAGCATACGATCTTACACTTACATAGCTTGTTATAAGAGTGATACGATATACAAACAAATGTTTTATTAAAATTTATGAATTTAACCCTAAATAGCTGTTAAAGTGTATTCAAAACTTTAATATTTTAAGGTCTATTTTATTAAGTTCCCAAACTTTCAACTTTTGTGAACAAATCATAAAATTATATTAAGATACATATCAAATCTTAATATATTATGTAATATTATACCCTTATTCGAGTATAATATAATTATTAAGTTATTATTGTATGCATGTTGAGACTCCAAAGATTAATTTTTAGATATGGGCTATCTCAAACCTTTTTCCAACAAATAGACTGCTAATTGCAAGTCCTTTTATAGAAACCCTCAAGAATCATTAAAGAAAGCTCTTTCATTCTCTCACCCTCCCTTTGGTACTATCCTTTCCCTCTCTTTGCCACTTCATGATTCATTCGACAAACTCCTAAGGTAAGAAATCCTACTTTATGATGAAAAGTTAGTATCTTAATTTCCAATTAAGGTTGTGAATGGGCTTATAATCGGTTTATAGCCGTTGCTCAAGGAGACTAAAGAAAGGAAATTAAGAGTATGATGAATAAGAAATTCATCATATTATAATCACTATGGAAAGGTAAAAAAACCATAATCCCTATATAAAAATTTAGGACATGATAGAGTTTGATTTGTTTACAACCCAATTTAGATCTAGAACGGAAGGTGAAGCAATTACAAGTTAGTAAACAATGATTTAAGGTTCTTAAGTTGCCCGTGGTGAGGCAAGTGACCTAAACACAAAGAAATTATATTTTACTTTGAGGAAAATTACGAAAAACAACCTTTAGAAATATAATCATACGATTAAAGATATAAAAATATAAAAGTTAGGAAATTTTCATCATGATTATTATCAGACTTATGGTATCAATGATAAACTTAAGACAAGTTTCAAAACTTCCAGTGAATTGGAATTTCATAAAAATTATGAAGGTATAATTTAGTAATGATAGATTTATCGTAAGTAATGGAAAATTTGATGGATTTGGGTTAGTAAGGTTTAAATAAGGGATTTTAGGGCTAGAAACCCAAATATAAATGCCTTAAATCAAGTTTGTAAGTTAGAAAATAATATATATATATATATATATATATATATTAATTAATTAATTAAGTAAAATAGGCCAGGATTTGGGAAAAGGTCAATCCAATTAGGATGGATAGGAAAATCCGTCAATCTAGTTAAGCATTAGGTCAAATGAATTGGACTCAAACATAAATTAGTCAACTAAATTGTACTAGGTTAACGAAGTTTCTTCTATAAAGGATCTAACTAACCTATTTTAGACCCCAGTTAACTAGATTGAATTAATTTGAGACTTTATGAATAAAAATGTTGTTCTTTACCATAGATAAGTTATTAATTAATTATCTTGTACATGATTGTAGGATTTTTACCTAATTCAAAATATGTACAAGTTGATAAGCGATATCTAAGTATGTAGGTGTAGATACTCCATTTTTTACCCTTCTATTGTGGTTTGGCAATATCTAGGTATGTCACAAGCCTATTCCACATTTGAGGTGTAGCTAATTCCTTCACTATAGAGCCATAGACCTAGTGGAAGCACCAATGAAGTTATCATCTTGTCTCGGTATGATTGGGAATATGAATGAGTCAAATCTATCTGTGAATTACTTGAGTTTAACACCATGTTTACTCAAGTTTGATCTAATAACCATCCAGTTGAGCTTAAGCTCAAACTAAAGCTACTTAAATAGTCTCTTAAATCAAGCTCGAGCTTTTATGAAATTTGGATTGATTAGCTCATGACCCTAATAAAGCTTAAGCTTAAGTTTAGATGTTAATTGAGTTCAAGTTAAGTTTGCATGCTAATATTATTGTAAACAAACTTAAAATAATTTGTTATAGAATCATCCAACTTAAACGAATTTAATTGAGTCAAGTTTAAGTTTATTGAGGGCCACTTTAAGCTTAAAATTTTAACTTCGATCAAGTTTGATTAGATTTTATGCTTTGAAGTTTCAAGCTAAGCTCAACTTTAAACTTAGTATTATATTGTTTCAACCCGACCCATTTATAACCCTAGCTATGACATATTAACAATGGGTGCAAGGAAGGTGGAGGTGGGGGTAGGGTGTGTAGGGGAATAAGTTATACCTAGAATCCAAGAGATATATGTTATGAAATATTTCATCATCTAAAAGTTCATATGCATCACAGCTATTGTGTAGTAAGCATCACTATAGGGTCAAACAAAGTTAACCAATATTTGAAGAGCATTTATTCAATTTGTTGACATGAGAGTAATGCAATTTGTTTTGGAAAAATTATAAATGCAGGGACCAATGTCTGAGGTTAAATTTAAATAAAGAATCAAACTTTCAAGTAATTAAAATAGATTATCAATGTTATGATAAGTGTTAAAATAGAAAATTAAACTTTTACGTAGTTAAAATGGAATATTAACCTTATACTAAGTGGTTCAAATAAATGATCCGTTAATGTTTCATAAATTTGCTACGTTAACTCTACTTAACAATGTTATAATGATCATAATGGGATCCTAATTTGAACTGCTTAACAAAAATTTGATCATTTATTTTAATTATCTAAAAGTTTAATCATCTATTTAAATTTGACCTCAAACACTGATTTTTAATCCTATAATTTTTCAATTCTTTTTTGCATAAGTCAAAGGTGACATGTGCACTTAAATAGAACTATAAGATGGCCGTGACTCGACAACTTGTTGAGTCATATAATATGTGGACATACTAAAGAGCAAGTTAATAGCTTTATGTACATGTGCTAGCAACAGCATGAGTACTTAAGGCATTTAACAACTTCGAAAATTTATTTGACTTGTCTAAAGATTTCTTAATCAAAAGATAAAGCCTAGAATAATTAAAATGCAAATATACTAAAGTATGCTAAACCAAATAGTGGTTTATACCAATTATTTTGATTAAAAGAATGATTTATTTAGAGAAATTTAGGGAGTTTTCATTAAGGTTGTGCTTTCTTGTTTTAACTTCTCTTTATGCTTATATATTTATCAACTTTCTTCAAAGGCTATTAGACACCTTGCATAATTTTGACACATGCGACAAGCTGTTATAATCCAACTAGCTCACTTTTAGGGGTATGACACTACATCACTTAAATGAACACCTCATTGCTTACACCATTAATAATACACAGAGCGTAACCAATTGATTTAAAGAGTATTGTCAATAGTGATCTAGGGTAATAAGTCATGATAACAAACTTTCCATGAAAAATAAGTATATAGAAAAATAGAAAATTTGTTCTTTTATTCTCTTAACTAGTAATTAGAGTTAAGAATGCGAGGCAGGCTAGGTAGACCAGCTGATCCAACCTACTCTTTTTTTGCAAGTTAGGTTAGAAAAATAAAGCCTACATAAATTGCAGGCCAAAATTTAAAAAAAAAAAATGACAGATAGAGACAGAAACATAACAAAGTTACAGAACACTAAACAAACTACAATGGAGAGAGTGAGTAAGTGAGCGAGAGTAAGTGAGCAAGAGTCATAAAGAGTGAGAGTCATCACTCATCAGAGACCTTTAGGAATAAGGAAACCAAATTTTACTTTAATATTACACTTTACAAAACCAAAAAAAAAAAAAAAAAAAAAACACCCTCACCCTCCTTTGCTCATCATTCTGTCTCCATCAGACCCTCTTCCCTAATCCTTTACTCCTCTCCACTCAATTAAGTCACTCTTCTCCACTCCAATCTATAGTCTGCTAGTCTCCTCAGTCCTCTTCTATCCTCTCCTCTCCTTAGTCCTCTACCACTGCCTGTCTGCCCTCTGTCACAACCCATGGTCATGACCTGTGACCATGAGTCTTCACCTTTTCTTTCACATAGACCATAATCACAACTTTCATCCCGCACTCGTCTACCCTTTGTTGGTTTTTTTAGGGGGGTAAGGTGCGTTTAGTGGTGGTTTTTTAAGGTGGGTAATGCAGGAATGAGCGAAAGAGAAGGAAGAGGATGGGAATAGGGAGAGATGATGAGCGATGATAAATATGACAAAGAGAAGGACGGTGGGAATGATAGAGTGAGGAGAGTTTAGTATAGTATAGGGGAAGGAAAGGTCAAAAAATGTTCCCTTCCTTTAAAAAAAAATAAAATTAATTACCTAGTTTTGCAAGTTGGTAGGTTATCCCATGAGGCGTGTTGGGCCATTTTTTTCCCCGCATTTGGTGTGGGCCAATGCAAGTCGAGGCGAGTTAGCCCATTTAGCTCACATTTCTAGCTTTACTAGTAACTAAGTGTCTTCCATCAAATATCTATAATATTAAAGAGAATGTGATGTTTTTAGTATCTTATAATTTGTATATATTATAGTCATCTATATAATTAAGAGAAGAAAGAAATATAGAAGTTATAATTAGTATAATCAAATGAAAGTTATAATGAATGGGGTACATGGAACTTTTTTGAGACACTTTTATAGAGACATATTTTTATTCATTGATAATTGATAACTATAACATAAAAAATTGTACTTTTTTAGAAAAACCACATGAATGATTTATTTATTTAATTATTTATTATTTTTTAAGCATTTATATAAAATAGTCAAACAATTAGTTATTTGTGATGAGGCAAATCAAAAAGCTTCTTGGGAAAAAAAAAAGGTTTGAAAGAGGATCTAATTCATCCATGAAATTGTAAGAATGCTTCCATGTGACATGATAGCTAAAATTAGTTTTATTCTTTTAATGAAATCAATGAATTTATTGTCACATGGTAACAAATTTGTTAGGTTTTCTAACTAGATTTTTTCATTTGAAGTAGTATTGATTTGTTAATGAAGTATTAAACTCGCTTGAAATTTATGAAATATTAAACTCATTCAAAATCTAAATATATAGATAGTACTCATTCAAAATCAATATATATAGATAGTACAAACCACGTAAATAAGAACTTTTAAATGGCAAATAATTAATGATATTAATCATTTTATAAAAAAAAAATTCTAATTTTGAATGGATCATCTATGGACTAGTTACCTATTATTTCCATGATCATCTATATTTTATAACTATGATCACTTAAAATTGACTTTTGAGAAATAATATTTTTATTTTTTCTAATTTCTTGGTTCAAATTTTATTCAAAAATTGTTATTCTTAGAATGGTCTTTTGAGAAATTACATCTTTTTATAGCTATATTCAAATTTTGTAAGGAAACTATTTTTTTTTTTGTGATTATATTAGAGAAAGGGGATTCAACCCTAATTCATCCCATTGAAATATTAGTATCCATATTACCGAATTATAAATATCTTAACTAAGGAAATTATTATTATTAAAATAATCTCCATTGGAATAGCTTTAAAAAAAAAATGACCAATACAAATAGGTAGTTATAAGATAACTAGCAATAAACTTAATTTATTCCAATTAAATTGTTATGGCTATAATACTACTCTTGATCACTTTATTACCTAAAAGTTGATTTACAAATTAATTTTACCATCACTATGTTTTATTAATAAATGTAAATATCATATGCATATAACTACTATTCGATGTAAAATATATGTGTAAGATAAATATTAAAATATTTAATTGATGTTTATAAGTATAAAATTAGTTTCTAATTAAGGCTATTGAACACCATCTAATTTATTTAATTTAAAAATGTTTATATTTCGGATAAATTACATGCAACATTAATAATTTCCAATATATAGATTTTCAAACATTTATTTATTATCTAATATTTTTCAAAATAAAAATTAGGTCTTATTGTATTGATCATGTATCCATACTTAGTATCTATTATAACATATAATTTTGAAAGCTTTTTCTTTCATACCTCAAAACCTAAAAAAGCAATGACAACTCATTACATATTTCACTTAAATAAAACATGTAAGGCTTCTTATAACTTATATCAATTTTTAGATTAGTTTTAAAATTTGAAATTATTTATTAATTTTGAGAGAGAGCATTTATTTGATCAATTATTTGATTTTTCAGCCTTTTACTATTAAAAAATACTTATTTAAACTTCAGTTGGTACAAATCATTTTCTAAGGGTAACAAATAATATAGAAACTCATTTAGAAAGTCCATTCACAATTTATTTGTAAAGTCCAATCACTACACATGGCTAGGCACTACTCTCTAGCTATCATCATCCCAGATCCCATTACAAGATTGCTTCAAAACCTAGCACATAGCTACAACCTAAGAAAAAGTAATTAAGGAGTGAGTCATAATCCCATTCAGAGTAACATAAGCATACACAAATGACATACCAAGCCCAATTCTAATACAACAAACAACAATTTAATATAACATTTAAACAATCATCATGGAAATAATCGTGACTCTAGAAATACGATGAAAGACCTAAGGTCTAATGCCACCATATTAGCCATCAATGGTTAATAGGAGCAATCAAACTCCAGATCAAACTAAAAACCAAAAACTTAAAAGTATCCCCATCTACTTTGCATCATCATTATATGGTCCTCATTGATTGGAATCTAACTATATTATATCGTCTATCAAGTCCATAAACCTCTAGCGGTTCCCAATATCTCTTTTTTTCACTTTCAATGCCTGTTTTCCAACGTAATTCCACCCATTAGCTTCCTATTGACTATCGAGCCATTTTTGATGGCTTAAGTACCTAATTTACCATACCATCTTAAAACTATGATCGCAACCATTATCCTAATCTAAGAGTATCATTTGTTAACTCAAGTGACTAAACATAAGTAGCGCATAATTAATTTAACCGAGTTTAATTATTAGCTAGGTTTAATTAATTCTATTCTAACATGCAACTCGTAGTTACTATGTTCCTAGAAGATAGAAGATTCCCAAAGCTGAAGGTCGTCCTCAAGGATTGCGATATTTAATTATTATGCAATTGAAAAAAGAAAAATTATAAGTGAGTAAGTTATACTTAAATGATTAATTATTATTAATGTTATTATGAGTTTAGGTCATTGGGCTTCTATATAGCTAAGACTCATGCTAGTTATGGGCTTAAAAGGGTATAAAGGACCAAATTAGCCTTTAATTACAATTAAGCCTATTAATTATTTAAGGTTTTTTAATTTAATAAATTCATGTTATTATACTTCTTAATGATTAATTTTATTATGTAATTTCTATTAGTCTTTAATCCAATTTAGGTCTTACTTATTTAGATTTTTTAGGGTTAAGTCCACTAAGCCTTAGCCCATATTAGCCCAGGTTTCTTATTAAATTATAAGCCCACATTTATATATCTTACTAAGGCCAATTAGGGTATTAGACCCTTAAAAAAAAAAAAAAAAGGAACCCAACTGATTTTTAGAATTAGGCTCACTAAGCTCATTATTGATTTATTAAGTTTATTATTAATAATTAAGCTAATTAATCCAATTAATTAAGGTAAACAAGTTAATTAACTAACTCAACTACCTAAGCTAATTATTTAGTCACTTTAGGTCCAATAGGTTCAATATATTATTTAAAGCTCATGTCTTGTTATTTTTAGCCTAAGTCCATATAGGTTATGGGCCTAAGAAAGAGAAATAGGCCTAATTAGTTTCGGTTGGTTTAAGCCCATCGATACATTCAATTTATTTAGCCCAACTAAATCCATTATGATTTATTACTTAGTTCAATTTACCATCATCCATGTTAATTTATTTAGGTTCAAACTATTTAGTCCAAGGCCATTTAATTTCCTTAAACTCATTATGCTTTATTATTAGCCTCTTATGCTTGTTATCACCTATTTCACTTATTATGTTCAACTTATGCTCATTTAAGTCATTTTTACTTTTCATTCTCATTTTAAGCCCATCAAGGTTCCTTTAGGCCCATTTACCATTTTGGGCCCATTATGTTCTATTAATCATTTCTTAAGCTTAATTTTACATATTATGTTTAATTTTAATTCCAATTAAATTTCTTATTTGGTTTTGGGCATCATTACATGTAAGGCTTATTAATGGTATTTTACTTCATTAAGGCCTATTTAAGAGAATGGGCCCAACCAATTTTGAAATTAGGCCCATTAGACTAATCTATTTTAATTAAAATCAATTATGATTAACTTACTAAATCAACCTTACAAATTAATTAAATAAACTCAATTTGATAATTTTATGAAAAGGTTTTAGCAAACCATCCACTGGGGGGGGGATGGAGTGGTGTAGGTGTTGTGGGGTTGGGTTGGGCTAGTTTAGGATTGAATTGCCCTTGGCCCAAATCCATTGAAACAGTTATGTATTACATTCAAATTATTATTATACTAATGTGCCATATCATTTTTAAATAAAAGAGATGTCACTAACACATTTTCTCCAAGATAACCTAGCTCCATAAGATTAAAATGTATTTTTCTTATAATTTTGATTCAAATCTTGATTCTAAAGTTAGGTTATGTATTTTCTTATTTAAAAATTTTGGTTGTTGAAATGGAATCAAGACTTTAAAAATTACAAGGAAATGTAAAAATCTAAAATCTTGTCAAAAACACTTTTTAACTAAATGTTGAGGTGGAAAATGGATCCAAGGAAGGTTTTTTCATAAAGTATATTTGAATGATCATACGAACATTTAAGAATATAATTCTTCAAAGTCTTTAAGAAACACACATTATGTCTTGAAACTTGATGAGAATCAAAGTAATCATTATTCGTAAACCAAATAACTAATTAAAGACCTAATTAGCATCAAGGCCCAAATTATTATTAATTGCTGGAAATGTTTGGAAATTGGATAAATTGAGCTAATTTGTCAAATTCATGCTCAAAATCAATACTTTGTACAACCAAATCATAGTATTAGTGTCATATAATATTATTAACATCAACCAAACTTTAAATCATCAAGAAAACATTAATCAAACACTATTTTATACCGTATTTAAATGTTGAAAAATTTTTAAATTAGATATTCAAACATCAAATTAGTCACTTAAGCTACTCATTACACAACCACCAACACACTTATCAACATATATGCATCATTTAACTTCGAAATTACTATATAAGCTAAAATTTGCTACAAAAATTATCATTTAACCACATTAGCATGTTCAAATCATAAATCAAAGCAAGAAAAATACAAAGAACAAGCAAAAGAGTGGCAACATGCTCAAGAAAGAGTCATTTCAAGTTTTAAAACCACTTCTAAAGCATTAAGCCTTTGTCTAACACCTAAATTAACATGTCTACTATATAATTAACACTAGGAATCATCAAATTACTCCCTAATCATGCTTTAAAAGTGGTGGCTAAGATGAGGAAGAAAGCTAAGCAAGTTCTACCTTTATTTATCACCTAAATAACACATTTGAGCTCCTCTAATCACCATAAAAGCACCCATTGGAGTTGGGTTCTTTGATTTTACCTTAAGAGATTTCTTATACTCTTACTCCTCCCACAAATTATCTCTAAATAAGGAATTTCTTCCTACTTTCACCTTAAAACTCAAAGTAATACTCTTATTAGTGTTAGTCTCTAAAGATTAGATTTTAAAGCTAACTTAAACTACAAAATTGTAAGAAAAGCTTACTCTTTCTTCCTTTGATGCACACACCAACAAGGATGTAGGGCTCTATGGTCTTTAATTTTGATCAAATCCTAATACTCACAAATGAAACAAACTTGATTATTGACTAAACTTAAGTTAAATTAAGGTTTAAGTTACTATTAAGCTAGGGTTTAGTAGAGTTTAAACGTTTTACCTCTAAGTAAATTAAGAAGATGCCAAGAAGACCTTAAAAGCTAGTGATGGTTGCACACATGTAAAAAGGGGATTAATGGTTCAAAACTATGAAATGAATGTGTAGGGCCCACTTATCATGATGCATTTTCTTTTTATCTATACATATGTCATTCCTTTTGTCTATTTAGGGTTTTTAGCTTACATGATTATCAAATTAAAATTTAATTAAGCTTATTAACATTTCAAATAACCGAATTAATTGTTTCGACTTACTTATTAGTATGTCTCATTATATTAGGGTGTAGGAACAAAATGGTCAGTTAAAAAAAAAATGGCCTTAAGCCTTGGGAAATCCTTCTTAATTGACCTTAAAATTTTCTTTATTGACTTAACTACTTTTATTTAATGCCTTTTTTTTCTATTTTATTAGTAGTAATAACCTTTTTTTAGACTAACCATCATAAAATCAAGCTTAAGAGAAAAATGGTTATTTTAAATTTTTTTGCTCTTAAATTTTGAAAATTATCCATAAATTTACTTTGAATTTTAAAAGCATGCCTTCAATTACTTTCTTGAGAATTCTCTTTCTTTCTTTTTTTCTAGATTAACTTGATTGACATTGTAAACACCCCATTTTTGCCCTAGGAATCAATAATAATCAATTTTCAATTTTTCCTAATTTTTCCCATTTTTTCCTTAATTTAGCATAAATAATAAAAATATTCAAAAAATGAAAATAAATAGGAAAACACTTCAATTTTGAAAAATGATTTTAGAAATAGCAATAATGAATAATAAATAATTTTTACAAATTTTTGAAATTTCAAAAAATACAAAAAAATAAAAAAATTGCATCGCATATGTACAATTTGCGATGTAAATAAAATCGGGAAATTGGGCCAGCTCAGCTGGCTCGTGTGTGCGCATGGGAACCGTGTGAAGGCTGAAGGTCGCGAGTTCGAATCCCCCCGCAGGCGCTCGGCAAAAATTTTTCGTTCTTTTCCCTGGAGCTGCCATGTGGCAGCATGTGATTGGCCGAGGGAAGTCACGCGCGTCGCGCGTGATCGTCTTCTTCGCGAGCCCAGCCGGAGGAAAAAAATCCGACAGAAGTCTGACGAAGGCGAAATCGGCCGTTTTCTTTTTAATCTTCTAGATTAAAGTCGAGATAAGGCCAAATCCATCAGATAAACCAAAGGAACACAAGAGATTAACATCAAATCGCCGGGATAAAATCGAATCTAAGAAACGGAAAAATATGGGTTTATCTAAATCGGCCGATTCGAGCTTATCCAAGAGGAGTTCGAGGTGCCTATAAATAGAGGAGAACAGGAGGAAGCCAGAGCAGAAAGAAACACGAAAAAAAGAGAGAGAAAGAGAGAGGAAGGAGCAAATCGGAGTACGCCGAAGAAGCTTGGAGCCGCGACCATCGATCGGAGTTGAGCCGCCGCAAGGAGACGTTCTGGGAGTAAGCCGCCACCACCATCGGATTCAGCACCCTCAAGAAGCTAGGATTCGACACTTCACCCGCCGCAAACGACCGCCGGAACGCCGTGAACGAGCCAACCCCGCCGCCGTGATCCGATCCGACCCGACCCGACCCGATTCGACCCGCGCACCGACCCGGATCCAGGTAAGTCGGATCTTTTCGGATTTTTTTTATTTTATTTAATTAATTAATTTGGTTTATTTATTTATTCCGAATTTGTTATTTATTATTTGTTTAGTCATTTATTTATTTGTTTTTGTTTTATTTTCAATAAATAGGAAAAATGTAGAAATTAGATTTTTCTAGAATTAAGAAAAATGTAAAAAAAATAATAAAATAAATAAAATGTAAAAAAATAATAAAATAATAAAAAAATAGAATAAAATAATAAAAAGATTAGGAAAAATAATAATAAAACTTTAGATTTCAAAATAGGATAGATAATAACTTAGGATAAAATGTTCTAGCATAAAAATTACAAAAATTTATAAAAATCACAAAAACTTATAAAAAATCACAAAAATCATAAAAATCATGAAAATTAATAAAAATTTAAAAATTATGAAAATAGAAGAAAAATTAAGTTTTAGCACCTAGAAAAATCTTTTTCCTCAAATGAACTCAAAATTGATGTTTTCCCTCAAAATCATTTTCAAAAAT
Organism: Laguncularia racemosa; assembly: GCA_037954665.1. Classification (NCBI taxonomy): domain Eukaryota; kingdom Viridiplantae; phylum Streptophyta; class Magnoliopsida; order Myrtales; family Combretaceae; genus Laguncularia; species Laguncularia racemosa. The sequence continues at coordinate 4,395,682 of JBBMOL010000035.1, forward strand.
TAAATTCAAAGTTTAGGCTTAGAAGATTTTATTAGAAAAATCCCAAAGGTGTTAAGAACATAAATCATAAGAAATTTCAAAATTAAAATTCACCAACAAATCTAAAGGTTTTCAGAAAAGCGAACTACGGCTTGTTTGATCCTGAGTAGCAGGTACGTAGGCACCCGTTCGGGTCAACCCCTAAAATAAAGAAAAATCATTTTCTCAAAATAATTCTCAAACATAATAAAAAGTAACAGAAACACAAATGAAACACATTTCTAAAGATAAACAATTTTGGGAGATTAGGTGGTAACCGTAAAGGTTTTAATAGGTTAGCCTCCGGACTTAGAAGCTCTGGTTTTCCTTTTTCATCTTTTCACAAAAACGAGAAGAGGAAAGAACGACGACTAGTGGCCCAAATTAAGACTAATCCGCTCCTTTAGTCTTAATTCAATTTTCCCAACAAACAGTTGGGTGGCGACTTAAAAAATTAAACGAAATTCCTAACTCAAGTCGAGGATCTAGATTAGATGAGCATAGGGTCTAGTTTAGATCAGATTAGGAATGGGAATTCAAAAATTAGACTCGACAGGATGGCGACTCCACTGGGGACTCCATACCAGCAGGCTAGCCACCTGAATCTCTTCAAACCTTTATCTTAAAGAAATGTGTTTTTTAATTATTATTCTGTTGCTAACTTTTCAGGGTTTAGTTAGATTTTGTATTTTCTTTATTGTGGGGGTTTCTTGCATACATACATATGCTTGTGTGAGTAGATGCGGTCGAACCCGGACCGTCCTAGCAACCTAAGTCGGGGAGCCATTGTGTAGGTTTCGGGCGAAGTGAGTTGATTCACCGTTCGGGACCGATTAGGCTACCCCACCCTATGCTTCGATATGGCCTGAGATCCATTTCTTCGAAAATGCGGGAGGCCATAGAGCTCAGGAACCAGTTAGAACCCACCTACTTGCATACATGACATCGTAAGAAGGGTTGACAATTGGATGACAATGTAATGGTTTGTTATTTTGTCCTTGGAGTTCAGGACTATTTCCCTGTAATGTTTTCATAGTTCTTGTTATAACTAGGCTGTTTCCTATTGTAATAGATGTCTAGCAGTGTAGTCAACCGCCTCCTCCGCAAAGAGATTCGGGTGTACAAACCTTTGGACCCAAAATTGGTACTGGACCACTGGTTCACCTTGTACAACCCAGAGGAGCAGGCCTTCATCCAGCAAAAGACCGGCCCCATCCTCTCACTGACTAAGACAGAGGCGAATTTACCTATGGTCCGGGCCATGCTCTAGTTGTGGGAGATTGAGCCCACCGCCTTCTTTATCGGGCCACATGAGATTACCCCTACCCTAGAGGAATACACTCAACTGCTACAGGCACCGGCACTAACCGATCAAATCTACATTCCAGACCTAGAGGCCGGGCCCACCGGTACCTTCAGCAGATTACTAGGCATCCGTAAGACAGCAGTCAACAAAGCCCTAGCAGACTGTAATGGATATTGTATACGGATGGATGATTTAGAAGCCTGGTTCATCGCCCAAGAGGACAATGGGGACATCCTATATGGGGACCCTAAGACTTACAGGCAGAGAAGGGTAAACGCTTTCATCTTGACAGCCTTCGCCACTATATTGTTCCCCACCGGGACCTTCAATATTCACTACCGGGTTGCAGAGTTGGTGACCCAATTCTTGGAAGGGAAATCTTACATCCCGGCTCTACTGGCAGAACAAATTCGGAACTTGAATTTCCTTAAGAAGAAAGGCCATGGGATCCTCCGTTCCAGCATCAACCTTCTGCTAATATGGTTCGTAAGCCACCTTAAGTGCTTCGGGCTGAACATGGTCAGGAAAACCCTAGCCCAACAGGTGGATCTGGTGGATTCCTGTATAGAAAGGGTGAAGATACCCGATGATATTACCAGCCACAGTTGGGTAGATCTGCTTAGAAGCCTTAGCGCCGAAGATATTCTGTGGACAGCCAGGTGGAGTTTCTGCGATAAAATCATCTTGACTTATAGTAATTTCTAAACAGTACCGTTAATCGGGATCAATGGATGTATTGGATATCACCCAAACTCAGTGGTCCGCCAATTCGGTACCATCCAAGACATAGTTTATCGGCCCTCGCTCGAAGCAATCACCTTTGAGTATCAAGATCCGAACCTGTTGGTAGCCGAGAAATTTGCTAAGATGGCAGAGGTCAAAGCACTTTGGGAAGCCAGAATCGAAAGCCCAAACGTAGACCTCGGGAGCTAGATGGCGAAGTGGGAAAACACCGAGCCACCAGAGAATTTGTAATCCGCCAGCTATACCAGACAGGGGAAAGAGCATATCGGGTTCCAGATGTCACCCAACCAAGGCCAGACAAGATAAATCCAGAGATCGAAGTCTACCTGGAGCAGGTCAAGGCCCGAATGGAAGTATACTTCGAAACTGCGGGTTATAAGAAAGACATCTGGAAGGGACGCTTCAAGGAGTCCAACCAAAGGAACAAGGCCTTGGAAGCACAATTGGAGAAATGCCAAGACAAGGTCAAGGAGCTAGAAGCCGTCATCAGTGGGAAGCCTGAGCCTCCACAACAGAAGACTAAGAGAGCTAGGAAATAGATTATCTTTCATTCGTTTATTGAACTCCAGAATTTTCAAAATTAATAAAAGTGAAGTTTCAATATTACATTGTCAATCAGTTGTCAACCCATTATTTTTAGCATCTGTGTGAGCATCTGATATGCATATTTACTAAGAAATAAGAACAAAGAAAAAGCATCCGTATGAGCATCTGATTTGCATATTTACTAAAAGATAAGAACAAAGAAAAATAAGCAAAGAAAGAAAATTAAAGAGTTACTAACAATTAGAGATCTTTTCAAGGTCCTCAAAGTTGCTTTTAAACGGTCAGCTTAACCTAAAGCTCATAGTCACTTGCTCTAAATAACCAAAGACCTCTATAACCAACAAAAGACCCCATTAACTTCAAAAGGTCTCCTCGTATCTTGATTTAAGCCTCGAAACGTAAAACGTCCCAACACCCTCCAACCCTAAAAGCTGCACTTGAAGTTTCTTTTCCACCAAAAGTCATCTAAACCAGACACAGATTTTTTAGTACACTTTCAAAGTAGCTATGGTCAATTATCAATGAGGGTATAAAGAAGACTACTCCAAATCCTTGAGTCTTAAGACCAAATCGCTTGTTCAAATTGACAACAGTACATAAGGACACCATGAGAAGTGGAGAACATAGGCAAAGTTAATAAAATGGAAGGGTATCTTGGTTTAAAAGGTTTAAGATGACAAGAGGCAAACCATGTCCCAAACACTAACCCTTAAACACTTGAGAGTTGAGTGTTATTAATGTGAGGTTTTGGACTCATTCCTTAAAGGAGGTCTATCTTGAATTTGATACGTTAAATCAAAATAATGTTAGGCATTCATTTTTGCTACCCTAAACACAATCATCCTTTGATAAACAAGAGTTTCAAAATTGAACCTCACCATCAACCACCCCACGATGGAATACTTGGGAAGATAGAGACATCAATAGTGCTTGCCCTAGTTGCAACAATTCAAAATTTTAGCCATAGATAATTTATTTGAGCTGAAGAGAAGTCCACATTCTGAAAAAATACACGTGAACCACATGAAACGATCACCATTGGGCCTAAAAGAAAACAAAAGGAAAAAAAAATGGAAAAAAGAGAATGAATGAAAAAATGACGAATGAAAAAAGAAAGAAAAGAAAAAGAGAAGAGAAACGAGAAAAGCAAAGAATGTAGCTAAACCTATAAAAAGCCCAACAACACTTGAAAAATACCAGGGCCAAATACGAGAGTAGTTCAAAGATATACTACCCTTTTCGAAGACTTCTCCAAATCATTGAAAATAACTTATCTTAAGCAAAAATTGCTAGGGCAAGTACTATTCCAGTTCTTTTTCTCAAAGTTTCTTGACTTACAAACCCAAGTTGAAATGACGATTCTTTCAAAATAAACCATTAACATACTTTTCTGAAACCAATAACCAAAAGAGCCTAAATTGCATTACAAGTATCAAAAAGTCCTAACGGGTTGATTAAAGCGTATTACTTACAAGAAAGACCATAATTTTTGGAATAGAAGTCAAGAGTGACATCTAAACCGAGAGATTGTAAGGAAGTCCTCTTAGATTAAACTAATCAAAAACAAGATATCTAGTTATAAATGGAATGAGAGAATTTACTCCTTGGCATTGTTTAGCCTTATGTACTGATGTCCCTCAACAAGAAGATCTGAGCCTTAATTACAAGAAACCCCTCAAAAGATGAGTGATTGAGCTAAGACAACATTTTGTTTCTAAGATTAAACTAAACCCTCTGAGAAAAATGAGGCAAAAGAGTAAGTGATTATTGAGCAGTAGGGAATGCTTACTGTCGAGTCTAATTTTTGAATTCCCATTCCTAATCCGATCTAAACTAGACCCTATGCTCATCTAATCTAGATCCTCGACTTGAGTTAGGAATTTCGTTTAATTTTTGGAGTCGCCACCCAACTGTTTGTTTGGAAAATTGAATTAAGACTAAAGGAGCGGATTGGTCTTAATTTGGACCACTAGTCGTCGTTCTTTCCTCTTCTCGTTTTTGTGAAAAGAGGAAAAGGGAAAACCAGAGCTTCTAAGTCCGGAGGCTAACCTATTAAAACCTTTACGGTTACCACCTAATCTCCCAAAATTGTTTATCTTTAGAAATGTGTTTCATTTGTGTTTCTGTTACTTTTTATTATGTTTGAGAATTATTTTGAGAAAATGATTTTTCTTTATTTTAGGGGTTGACCCGAATGGGTGCCTACGTACCTGCTATTCAGGATCAAACAAGTCGTAGTTCGCTTTTCTGAAAAACCTTTAGTGTGTTGATGAATTTTAATTTCGAAAACTCTTTTGATTTATGTTCTTAACATCTTTGGGATTTTTCTAAAAATTTCTAAGCCTAAACTTTGAATTTGATTTTTTTTTTAAAATGATTTTGAAGGAAAACATCAATTTTGAGTTTATTTGAAGAAAAGGATTTTTCTAAGTGTTAAAACTTAATTTTTCTTCTATTTTCATAATTTTTAAATTTTTATGAATTTTCATGATTTTTATGATTTTTGTGATTTTTTATAAGTTTTGTGATTTTTATAAATTTTTGTAATTTTTATGCTAGAACATTTTATCCTAAGTTATTATCTATCCTATTTTGAAATCTAAAGTTTTATTATTATTTTTCCTAATCTTTTTATTATTTTATTCTATTTTTTTATTTTTTTATTCTTTTATTATTTTTTTATTTTTTTTTTACATTTTTCTTAATTCTAGAAAAATCTAATTTCTACATTTTTCCTATTTATTGAAAATAAAACAAAAATAAATAAATGGCTAACAAAATAATAATAATAAATAAATTCGGAATAAATAAATAAACCAAATAAATTAATTAAATAAAAAAAAATCCGAAAAAATCCGATTTACCTGGATCCGGGTCGCTACGCGGGTCGGGTCGGGTCAAATCGGGTCGGATATGTCGGAGACGGCGGCGGGATTGGCTCGTTCACGACGTTCCAGCGGTCTTTTGCGGCGGGTGAAGTGTCGAATCCTAGCTTCTTGAGGGTGCTGAATCCGATGGTGGTGGCGGCTTACTCCCAGATCGCCTCCTAGCGGTTGCTCCAACTCCGATCGATGGTCTCGGCTTCAAGTTCCTCCGGCGTACTCCGATTCACTCCTTTCTCTCTCTTTCTCTCACTTTTTCTTCGTGTTTCTTCGTGCTTTGGCTTCCTCCTGCTCTTCTCTATTTATAGGCGTCCGGAAAACCTCTTGGATAAGCTCAAATCGGCCGATTTGGATAAATCCGAATTTTTTTCGTTTTTAGATTTGATTTTATCCCGACGATTTGATGTTAATCTCTTGTGCTCCTTTGGTTTATCTGATGGATTTGGCCTTATCTCGACTTTAATCTAGAAGATTAAAAAGAAAACGGCCGATTTCGCCTTCGTCGGACTTCTGTCGGATTTTTTCCTCCGGCTGGGCTCATGAAGAAGACGATCACGCGCGACGCGCGTGACTTCCCTCGGCCAATCACATGCTGCCACGTGGCAGCTCCAGGGAAAAGAACGAAAAATTTTTGCCGAGCGCCTGCGGGGGGATTCGAACTCGCGACCTTCAGCCTTCACACGGTTCCCATGCGCACACACGAGCCAGCTGAGCTGGCCCAATTTCCCGATTTTATTTACATCGCAAATTGTACATATGCGATGCAATTTTTTTATTTTTTTGTATTTTTTTGAAATTTCAAAAATTTGTAAAAATTATTTACTATTCATTATTGCTATTTCTAAAATCATTTTTCAAAATTGAAGTGTTTTCCTATTTATTTTCATTTTTTTGAATATTTTTATTATTTATGCTAAATTAAGGAAAAATTGGGAAAAATTAGGAAAAATTGAAAATTGATTATTATTGAAAATTATTGATTCCTAGGGCAAAAATGGGGTGTTTACAGCTGCCCCTCTTTGTAGTAAAGTTTGAAAAACTTAACTACAAAGACAAACAAAAGACGCCATTTTTGGCCTCCTAAATTAGGTTTTGGTAGGAAAATGCCCCAAGAGCTGATAATCCTACGATTTGAAGATGTTCCAAATGATTCAAGGTAATGTTCCTTCTCCAAAAAGTGCTTTATGAGCTAACTAATTGGCGACAGGACATATCTCAAGCTTTGAGTAGAAATGTATGAGAAATGATGATAGGAAGCGTCTTATCAGACTTGCAACCTTGGAAAGAAATATGACCGAAAAGTGCCCCGAGAGCTGACTAATCGGGAGGGTTTAGGAAAGTGCCCCTCATGGGCTGACTAACCTTTGATAAAATGCCTCGAAAAGTGCCCCCTATGGGCTAACCTTGAGGTAGAAAGTTTCAGGAAAGGGCCACCTATGGGCTGCCTAACCTAGAATGGAAATTTGCCTCAAAAAGTGCCCCCTATGGGCTGACCATGAGGACAAGGTTTTTAGGAAAGGCCCCCTATGGGCTGCCTAACCTTGAATTAGACTTGTCTCAAAAAGTGCCCCCTATGGGCTGACCATGAGAACAAGGTTTTTAGGAAAGGGCCTCCTATGGGCTGCCTAACCTAAAATTAAAATTTGCCTCAAAAAGTGCCCCTTATGGGCTGACCATGAGGACAAGGTTTTTAGGAAAGGGCCCCCTATGGGCTGCCTAACCTAGGATTGAGAATTTGCCTCAGAAAGTGCCCCCTATGGGCTGACCATGAGGACAAGGTTTTTAGGAAAGGGCCCCCTATGGGCTGCCTAACCTGGATTGAAGAATTTGCCTCAGAAAGTGCCCCCTATGGGCTGACCATGAGGACAAAGTTTTTAGGAAAGGGCCCCCTATGGGCTGCCTAACCTGGATTGAAGAATTTGCCTCAGAAAGTGCCCCCTATGGGCTGACCATGAGGACAAAGTTTTTAGGAAAGGGCCCCCTATGGGCTGCCTAACCTGGATTGAGAATTTGCCTCAAAAGGTGCCCCCTATGGGCTGACCATGAGGATAAGGTTTTTTAGGAAAGGGCCCCCTATGGGCTGCCTAACCTAGAATTGAACTTGTCTCAAAAGGTGCCCCCTATGGGCTGACCATGAGAACAAGGTTTTTAGGAAAGGGCCCCCTATGGGCTGCCTAACCTTGAATTAGACTTGTCTCAAAAAGTGCCCCCTATGGGCTGACCCTGAGGACAAGGTTTTTTTAGGAAAGGGCCCCCTATGGGCTGCCTAACCTAGAATGGAAAGTTTTAGGAAAGGGCCCCCTATGGGCTGCCTAACCTAGAATGGAAAGTTTTAGGAAAGGGCCCCCTATGGGCTGCCTAACCTAGAATGAAATTTTTTTAGGAAAGGGCCCCCTATGGGCTGCCTAACCTAGAATGGAAATTTTTAGGAAAGGCCCCCTATGGGCTGCCTAACCTTGAATTAGACTTGTCTCAAAAAGTGCCCCCTATGGGCTGACCATGAGAACAAGGTTTTTAGGAAAGGGCCCCCTATGGGCTGCCTAACCTTGAATTAGACTTGTCTCAAAAAGTGCCCCCTATGGGCTGCCTAACCTAGAATGGAAATTTGCCTCAAAAAGTGCCCCCTATGGGCTGACCATGAGGACAAGGTTTTTAGGAAAGGGCCCCCTATGGGCTGCCTAACCTTGAATTAGACTTGTCTCAAAAGTGCCCCCTATGGGCTGACCATGAAAACAAGGTTTTTTTAGGAAAGGGCCCCCCATGGGCTGCCTAACCTAGAATTGAACTTGTCTCAAAAGGTGCCCCCTATGGGCTGACCATGAGAACAAGGTTTTTAGGAAAGGGCCCCCTATGGGCTGCCTAACCTTGAATTAGACTTGTCTCAAAAAGTGCCCCCTATGGGCTGACCATGAGAATAAGGTTTTTTTTTTTCCGGGAAAGTGCCCATATTGGGCTGACTAACCCTTAGATTGATTTTTAGGAAAGTGCTCCAAGAGCTGACTGACCTAAATGAAAATGATGGCTCAAAAGGTACCCCATGTGGGCTAACCTCGAGAGATCTAGGGGAGTGCCCCTCTTTGGGCTGACTACCCCATTAAAGGAAGAATATCCTAAGTGAGAATCTTATTCATTTTTTTTTCAATAACAATCAAATGCAAGATGACTTAAGACTTCTGAACAAGTGATAACTAAAATTTTTCTGCAAATTTTCAAAAAAATGGTCTTTTAAAACCTAAGGATAATGTGGAAAAATATTAAAGTGTTCCTTTTTTTTTTAGTGAGCATTTCTAACAAGTAAAGAATCTGACAAGGCTCCTAAAAATACAAATAAAGGGTAAGCATTCCCTACTGCTCAATAATCACTTACTCTTTTGCCTCATTTTTCTTAGAGGTTTTGGTTTAATCCTAGAAACAAAGTGTTGTCTTAGCTTAATCAATCATCTCTTGAGAGGTTTCTTGTAATCAAGACTCATATCTTCTTCTTGGGGAACATCAGTACTTAAGGTTAAACAATGCCAATGAGTAAATTCCCTCATTCCATTTATAACTGGATATCTTGTTTTTAATTGGTTTAATCTAAGAGGACTTCCTTACAATCTCTCGGCTTAGATGTCACTCTTGACTTCTACTCCAAAAATTATGGTCTTTCTTGTAAGTAATACGCTTTAATCCGTTAGGACTTTTTGATACTTTGTAATGCAATTTAGGCTCTTTTGGTTATTGGTTTCAGAAAAGTATGTTAATGGTTTTTTTTTTTGAAAGAATCGTCATTTCAACTTGGGTTTGTAAGTCAAGAAACTTTGAGAAAAAGAACTGGAATAGTACTTGCCCTAGCAATTTTTGCTTAAGATAAGTTATTTTCAATGATTTGGAGAAGTCTTCGAAAAGGGTAGTATATCTTTGAACTACTCTCGTATTTGGCCCTGGTATTTTTCAAGTGTTGTTGGGCTTTTTATAGGTTTAGCTACATTCTTGGCTTTTCTCATTTCTCTTCTTTTCTTTTTCTTTTCCTTCTTTTTCTTTCATTTTCATTCGTCATTTTCATTTTTTTTTTTTCATTCATTCTCTTTTTTCCATTTTCTTTTCTTTTCTTTTCTTTTAGGCCCAATGGTGATCATTTCATGTGGTTCATGTGTATTTTCTAAGAATGTGGACTTCTCTTCATCTCAAATAAATTATCTACGGCTAAAATTTTGAATTGTTGCAACTAGGGCAAGCACTATTGATGTCTCTATCTTCCCAAGTATTCCATCGTGGGGTGGTTGATGGTGAGGTTCAATTTTGAAACTCTTGTTTATCAAAGGATGATTGTGTTTAGGGTAGCAAAGATGAATGCCTAACATTATCTTGATTTAACGTATCAAATTCAAGATAGACCTCCTTTAAGGAATGAGTCCAAAACCTCACATTAATAACAGTCAACTCTCAAGTGTTTAAGGGTTAGTGTTTGGGACATGGTTTGCCTCTTGTCATCTTAAACCTTTTAAACCAAAATACCCTTCCATTTTATTAACTTTGCCTATGTTCTCCACTTCTCATGGTGTCCAAGCGATTTGGTCTTAAGACTCAAGGATTTGGAGTAGTCTTCTTTATACCCTCATTGATAATTGACCATAGCTACTTTGAAAGTGTACTAAAAAAAAATCTGTGTCTGGTTTAGATGACTTTTGATGGAAAGGAAACTTCAAGTGCAGCTTTTAGGATTGGAGTGTGTCGGGACGTTTTACATTTTGAGGCTAAATCAAGATATGAGGAGACCTTTTGAAGTGAATGGGGTCTTTTAAGTTGGTTATAGAGGTCCTTGGTTTTATGTTTAGAGCAAGTGACTATGAGCTTTAGGTTAAGCTGACCATTTATAAGCAACTTTTAGGACCTTGAAAAGATCTCTTATTGTTAGTAACTCTTCAATTTTCTTTCTTTCTTTATTTTTATTGGTTGTTCTTATTTTTTAGTAAATATGTAAACAAGATGCTCATACGGATATAAATATGTAAACAAGATGCTCACACAAGATGCTTACACGGATGCTAAAAGTAGAAGGGCTGACAATTGATTGACAATGTACTATTGAAACTTCACTTTTATTAATATTGAAAATTTGGAGTTCGATAAAGATTACAAATAATGATCTATTTCCTAGCTCTTTTAGTCTTCTGTTGTGGAGGCTTAGTCTCCCCATTGATGACGGCTTCTAGTTCTTGGACTTTGGCTTGGCACTTCTCCAATTGTGCTTCTAAGGCTTTGTTTCTTTGGTCGGATTCCTTGAAGCGTCCCTTCCAGATGTCTTTCTTATAATCTGCAGCTTCGAAGTATACTTCCATCCGGGCCTTGACCTGCTCCAGGTAGATTTCTGTTTCTGGATTGATCTGATCTGGTCTTGGCTGGGTGACGTCTGGAACCCGATATGCTCTTTCCCCTGTCTGGTATAGCTGGCGGATTACAAACTCTCTGGTGGCTCGGTGTTTTCCCACTTCGCCATCTAGCTCTCCTAGGTCCACATTCGGGCTTTCGATTATGGCTCCCCAGAGCGCTTTGACCTCTGCCAGCTTAGCAAATTTCTCGGCTACAGACAGGTTCGGATCCTGATACTCAAAGGTGACTGCTTCGAGTGAAGGCCGGTAAACTATGTCTTGAACGGTACCGAATTGGCGGACTACGGAGTTGGGGTGATATCCGATGCATCCGTTGATCCCAATTAATGGCACTGCTTGGAAATTACTGCAGGTTAAGATGATTTTATTGCAGCAACTCCACCTGGCTGTCCACAGAATATCTTCGGCGCTAAGGCTTCTAAGCAGATCTACCCAACTGTAGCTGGTAATGTCGTCGGGTAGCTTCACCTTTTCTATACAGGAATCCACCAGATCCACCTGTTGGGCCAGGGTTTTCCTGACCATGTTCAGCCCGAAGCACTTGAGGTGGCTTACGAACCATATCAGCAGAAGGTTGATGCTGGAGCGGAGGATCCCATGACCCTTCTTCTTGAGGAAATTCAGATTTCGGATCTGTTCAGCCAGTAGAGCCGGGATGTAAGATTTTCCCTCCAGGAATTGGGTTACCAGCTCTGCAACCCGGTAGTGAATATAGAAAGTTCGGTGGGGAACAGTATGGTGGCGAAGGCTGTCAAGATGAAAGCCTTCACCCTTCTTTGTCTGTAAGTCTGAGGGTCCCCACACAGGATGTCCTTTCTATCCCCATTGTCTTCTCGGGCAATAAACCAGGCTTCTAGATCATCCATGCGTATGCAATACCCATTACAGTCTGCCAAGGCTTTGTTGACTGCTGTTTTGCGGATGCCCAGTAGTCTGCTGAACGTACCAGCTGGCCCGGCCTCAAGGTCTGGCGCGTAAATCTGATCAGTCAGTGCTGGAGCCTGTAGCAACTGGGTATACTCCTCCAGGGTAGGGGTGTTCTCATGCGGTCCGATGAAGAAAGCTGCGGGCTCGATCTCCCATAACTGGAGCATGGCCCAGACCATAGGCAAATTCGCCTCTGTCTTAGTCAGTGAGAGGACGGGGCCGATCTTTTGTTGGATAAAGGCTTGCTCCTCTGGGTTATACAAGGTAAACCAGTGGTCCAGTACCAATTTTGGGTCCAAAGGTTTGTACACCCGAATTTCTTTGCGGAGGAGGCGGTTGACTGCACTGCTAGCCATCTATTACAATAGGAAGCAGCCTAGTTACAATGAAAACGTTACAGGGAAATAGTCCTGAACTCCAAGGACAAAATAACAAACCATTACATTGTCATCCAATTGTCAACCCTTCTTACGATGTCATGTATGCAAGTAGGTGGGTTCTAACTGGTTCCCGAGCTCTATGGCCTCCCGCATTTTCGAAGAAATGGATCTCAGGCCATATCGAAGCATAGGGTGGGGTAGCCTAATCGGTCCCGAAACCTACACAATGGCTCCCCGACTTAGGTTGCTAGGACGGTCCGGGTTCGACCGCATCTACTCACACAAGCATATGCATGCAAAAAAAACCCATAGTAAACATCTAACTAAATCCTGCAAAGTTAGTGACAGAAAAGAAACACATTTCTTAAAGATAACAATCCGAAGAGAATCAGGTGGCTAGCCTACTGGCATGGGTCCCCAGTGGAGTCGCCATCCTGTCGAGTCTAATTTTTGAATTCCCATTCCTAATCCGATCTAAACTAGACCCTATGCTCATCTAATCTAGATCCTCGACTTGAGTTAGGAATTTCGTTTAATTTTTGGAGTCGCCACCCAACTGTTTGTTTGGAAAATTGAATTAAGACTAAAGGAGCGGATTGGTCTTAATTTGGACCACTAGTCGTCGTTCTTTCCTCTTCTCGTTTTTGTGAAAAGAGGAAAAGGGAAAACCAGAGCTTCTAAGTCCGGAGGCTAACCTATTAAAACCTTTACGGTTACCACCTAATCTCCCAAAATTGTTTATCTTTAGAAATGTGTTTCATTTGTGTTTCTGTTACTTTTTATTATGTTTGAGAATTATTTTGAGAAAATGATTTTTCTTTATTTTAGGGGTTGACCCGAATGGGTGCCTACGTACCTGCTATTCAGGATCAAACAAGTCATAGTTCGCTTTTCTGAAAAACCTTTAGTGTGTTGATGAATTTTAATTTCGAAAACTCTTTTGATTTATGTTCTTAACATCTTTGGGATTTTTCTAAAAATTTCTAAGCCTAAACTTTGAATTTGATTTTTTTTTGAAAATGATTTTGAAGGAAAACATCAATTTTTAGTTTATTTGAAGAAAATGATTTTTCTAAGTGTTAAAACTTAATTTTTCTTCTATTTTCATAATTTTTAAATTTTTATGAATTTTCATGATTTTTATGATTTTTGTGATTTTTTATAAGTTTTGTGATTTTTATAAATTTTTGTAATTTTTATGCTAGAACATTTTATCCTAAGTTATTATCTATCCTATTTTGAAATCTAAAGTTTTATTATTATTTTTCCTAATCTTTTTATTATTTTATTCTATTTTTTTATTCTTTTATTATTTTTTTATTTATTTTATTTTTTTTTTACATTTTTCTTAATTCTAGAAAAATCTAATTTCTACATTTTTCCTATTTATTGAAAATAAAACAAAAATAAATAAATGGCTAACAAAATAATAATAATAAATAAATTCGAAATAAATAAATAAACCAAATAAATTAATTAAATAAAAAAAAATCCGAAAAAATCCGATTTACCTGGATCCGGGTCGCTACGCGGGTCGGGTCGGGTCAAATCGGGTCGGATATGTCGGAGACGGCGGCGGGATTGGCTCGTTCACGACGTTCCAGCGGTCTTTTGCGGCGGGTGAAGTGTCGAATCCTAGCTTCTTGAGGGTGCTGAATCCGATGGTGGTGGCGGCTTACTCCCAGATCGCCTCCTAGCGGTTGCTCCAACTCCGATCGATGGTCTCGGCTTCAAGTTCCTCCGGCGTACTCCGATTCACTCCTTTCTCTCTCTTTCTCTCACTTTTTCTTCGTGTTTCTTCGTGCTTTGGCTTCCTCCTGCTCTTCTCTATTTATAGGCGTCCGGAAAACCTCTTGGATAAGCTCAAATCGGCCGATTTGGATAAATCCGAATTTTTTTCGTTTTTAGATTTGATTTTATCCCGACGATTTGATGTTAATCTCTTGTGCTCCTTTGGTTTATCTGATGGATTTGGCCTTATCTCGACTTTAATCTAGAAGATTAAAAAGAAAACGGCCGATTTCGCCTTCGTCGGACTTCTATCGGATTTTTTCCTCCGGCTGGGCTCGCGAAGAAGACGATCACGCGCGACGCGCGTGACTTCCCTCGGCCAATCACATGCTGCCACGTGGCAGCTCCAGGGAAAAGAACGAAAAATTTTTGCCGAGCGCCTGCGGGGGGATTCGAACTTGCGACCTTCAGCCTTCACACGGTTCCCATGCGCACACACGAGCCAGCTGAGCTGGCCCAATTTCCCGATTTTATTTACATCGCAAATTGTACATATGCGATGCAATTTTTTTATTTTTTTGTATTTTTTTGAAATTTCAAAAATTTGTAAAAATTATTTACTATTCATTATTGCTATTTCTAAAATCATTTTTCAAAATTGAAGTGTTTTCCTATTTATTTTCATTTTTTTGAATATTTTTATTATTTATGCTAAATTAAGGAAAAATTGGGAAAAATTAGGAAAAATTGAAAATTGATTATTATTGAAAATTATTGATTCCTAGGGCAAAAATGGGGTGTTTACACTTATCCTTTATTTGTATTTGTAGGAGCCTTGTCAGATTCTTTACTCGTTAGCAATGCTCACTAAAAAAAAGGAACACTTTAATATTTTGCCACATTATCCTTAGGTTTCAAAAGACCATTTTTCCTTGAAAGTTTGCAGAAAAATTTTAGTTATCACTTGTTCAGAAGTCTTAAGTCATCTTGCATTTGATTGTTATTGAAAAATAAAAATGAATAAGATTCTCACTTAGGATATTCTTCCTTTAATAGGGTAGTCAGCCCAAAAAAGGGGCACTTCCCTAGGTCTTTCAAGGTTAGGCAGCCCATAGGGGGCCCTTTCTTAAAAACCTTGTCCTCATGGTTAGCCCATAGGGGGCACTTTTTGAGGCGAATCTTCAATTCTAGGTTAAGCAGCCCATAGGGGGGCCTTTCCTAAAAACCTTGTTCTCATGGTCAGCCCATAGGGGGCACTTTTTGAGACAAGTTCAATTCTAGGTTAGGCAGCCCATAGGGGGGCCTTTCCTAAAACTTTGTCCTCATGGTCAGCCCATAGGGGGCAGTTTTTGAGGAAATCTTCAATTCTAGGTTAGGCAGCCCATAGGGGGCCTTTTCCTAAAAACCTTGTCCTCATGGTCAGCCCATAAGGGGCACTTTTTGAGGCAAATTTCAATTCTAGGTTAGGCAGCCCATAGGGGGCCCTTTCCTAAAAACCTTGTTCTCATGGTCAGCCCATAGGGGGCACTTTTTGAGACAAGTCTAATTCAAGGTTAGGCAGCCCATAGGGGGCCCTTTCCTAAAAACCTTGTCCTCATGGTCAGCCCATAAGGGGCACTTTTTGAGGCAAATTTCAATTCTAGGTTAGGCAGCCCATAGGGGGCCCTTTCCTAAAACTTTGTCCTCATGGTTAGCCCATAGGGGGCACTTTTTGAGGCGAATCTTCAATTCTAGGTTAGGCAGCCCATAGGGGGCCCTTTCCTAAAAACCTTGTCCTCATGGTCAGCCCATAAGGGGCACTTTTTGAGGCAAATTTCAATTCTAGGTTAGGCAGCCCATAGGGGGCCCTTTCCTAAAAACCTTGTCCTCATGGTCAGCCCATAGGGGGCACTTTCTGAGGCAAATTCTTCAATCCAGGTTAGGCAGCCCATAGGGGGCCCTTTCCTAAAACCTTGTCCTCATGGTCAGCCCATAAGGGGCACTTTTGAGGCAAATTTCAATTCTAGGTTAGGCAGCCCATGGGGGGCCCTTTCCTAAAAACTTTGTCCTCATGGTCAGCCCATAGGGGGCACTTTCTGAGGCAAATTCTCAATCCTAGGTTAGGCAGCCCATAGGGGGCCCTTTCCTAAAAACCTTGTCCTCATGGTCAGCCCATAGGGGGCACTTTTTGAGGCAAATTTCCATTCTAGGTTAGGCAGCCCATAGGGGGCCCTTTCCTAAAACTTTCTACCTCAATGTTAGCCCATAGGGGGCACTTTTCGAGGCATTTTATCAAAGGTTAGTCAGCCCATGAGGGGCACTTTCCTAAACCCTCCCGATTAGTCAGCTCTCGGGGCACTTTTCGGTCATATTTCTTTCCAAGGTTGCAAGTCTGATAAGACGCTTCCTATCATCATTTCTCATACAAAGCTTGAGATATGTCCTGTCGCCAATTAGTTAGCTCATAAAGCACTTTTTGGAGAAGGAACATTACCTTGAATCATTTGGAACATCTTCAAATCGTAGGATTATCAGCTCTTGGGGCATTTTCCTACCAAAACCTAATTTAGGAGGCCAAAAATGGCGTCTTTTGTTTGTCTTTGTAGTTAAGTTTTTCAAACTTTACTACAAAGAGGGGCAGCTGTAAACACCCCATTTTTGCCCTAGGAATCAATAATAATCAATTTTCAATTTTTCCTAATTTTTCCCATTTTTTCCTTAATTTAGCATAAATAATAAAAATATTCAAAAAATAAAAATAAATAGGAAAACACTTCAATTTTGAAAAATGATTTTAGAAATAGCAATAATGAATAATAAATAATTTTTACAAATTTTTGAAATTTCAAAAAATACAAAAAAATAAAAAAATTGCATCGCATATGTACAATTTGCGATGTAAATAAAATCGGGAAATTGGGCCAGCTCAGCTGGCTCGTGTGTGCACATGGGAACCGTGTGAAGGCTGAAGGTCGCGAGTTCGAATCCCCCCGCAGGCGCTCGGCAAAAATTTTTCGTTCTTTTCCCTGGAGCTGCCACGTGGCAACATGTGATTGGCCGAGGGAAGTCACGCGCGTCGCGCGTGATCGTCTTCTTCGCGAGCCCAGCCGGAGGAAAAAAATCCGACAGAAGTCTGACGAAGGCGAAATCGGCCGTTTTCTTTTTAATCTTCTAGATTAAAGTCGAGATAAGGCCAAATCCATCAGATAAACCAAAGGAACACAAGAGATTAACATCAAATCGCCGGGATAAAATCGAATCTAAGAAACGGAAAAATATGGGTTTATCTAAATCGGCCGATTCGAGCTTATCCAAGAGGAGTTCGAGGTGCCTATAAATAGAGGAGAACAGGAGGAAGCCAGAGCAGAAAGAAACACGAAAAAAAGAGAGAGAAAGAGAGAGGAAGGAGCAAATCGGAGTACGCCGAAGAAGCTTGGAGCCGCGACCATCGATCGGAGTTGAGCCGCCGCAAGGAGACGTTCTGGGAGTAAGCCGCCACCACCATCGGATTCAGCACCCTCAAGAAGCTAGGATTCGACACTTCACCCGCCGCAAACGACCGCCGGAACGCCGTGAACGAGCCAACCCCGCCGCCGTGATCCGATCCGACCCGACCCGACCCGATTCGACCCGCGCACCGACCCGGATCCAGGTAAGTCGGATCTTTTCGGATTTTTTTTATTTTATTTAATTAATTAATTTGGTTTATTTATTTATTCTGAATTTGTTATTTATTATTTGTTTAGTCATTTATTTATTTGTTTTTGTTTTATTTTCAATAAATAGGAAAAATGTAGAAATTAGATTTTTCTAGAATTAAGAAAAATGTAAAAAAAATAATAAAATAATAAAATGTAAAAAAATAATAAAATAATAAAAAAATAGAATAAAATAATAAAAAGATTAGGAAAAATAATAATAAAACTTTAGATTTCAAAATAGGATAGATAATAACTTAGGATAAAATGTTCTAGCATAAAAATTACAAAAATTTATAAAAATCACAAAAACTTATAAAAAATCACAAAAATCATAAAAATCATGAAAATTAATAAAAATTTAAAAATTATGAAAATAGAAGAAAAATTAAGTTTTAGCACCTAGAAAAATCTTTTTCCTCAAATGAACTCAAAATTGATGTTTTCCCTCAAAATCATTTTCAAAAATCAAATTCAAAGTTTAGGCTTAGAAGATTTTATTAGAAAAATCCCAAAGGTGTTAAGAACATAAATCATAAGAAATTTCAAAATTAAAATTCACCAACAAATCTAAAGGTTTTCAGAAAAGCGAACTACGGCTTGTTTGATCCTGAGTAGCAGGTACGTAGGCACCCGTTCGGGTCAACCCCTAAAATAAAGAAAAATCATTTTCTCAAAATAATTCTCAAACATAATAAAAAGTAACAGAAACACAAATGAAACACATTTCTAAAGATAAACAATTTTGGGAGATTAGGTGGTAACCGTAAAGGTTTTAATAGGTTAGCCTCCGGACTTAGAAGCTCTGGTTTTCCTTTTTCATCTTTTCACAAAAACGAGAAGAGGAAAGAACGACGACTAGTGGCCCAAATTAAGACTAATCCGCTCCTTTAGTCTTAATTCAATTTTCCCAACAAACAGTTGGGTGGCGACTCCAAAAATTAAACGAAATTCCTAACTCAAGTCGAGGATCTAGATTAGATGAGCATAGGGTCTAGTTTAGATCGGATTAGGAATGGGAATTCAAAAATTAGACTCGACAGACATTAACTAGGTTACTTCATTTTTTATCATAACTACTTTTATTCTCTCTTCCAAGTTGTAGGGGGAAAAAAACTGTCAACCATAATGTGATTCATTGAATCATAAGAACATCTTTCCATATATCATCATAGATGTTCTTACATAAAAAGTTTTTTATTGTATTTTCTATCTTCCACTAACAAAAGTTTCCAAATAGTTTTTTTTTTTTATGTTGAATAAGCCTATCCTCTTAGTAACAGTTCCCATATACCATTGAGTTGCAATGCATTGGCCATTTCATCCTAACAAAAAATTGAATCATCTTGACATCTGATTTTTTTATGTAAAAAGAGGTTTTCTGATGAATTATGGGTTTTGTGTGTGTGTAAGATTGTTGAGTGTTGTTGAATTTATCCTATAACATTTCCATCACTTTATCAATATTGTTGTTATTAGGTTATCTAATCTTTCACAATAGATTTTACAAATTGTTATTTGAAAATTCTACTTTCCTATGTTTATGTACCTTGTTTTAATGTTCAATGATGTTCTTGTTAAATATATTTATTTTTTAAATGCTCACAAGTCAAGGCTCTTCAACAACAATTGAGGTGATGAACTGGACCAAAGATTAGTAGTGAGACTAGAAAAGATCAAAGATGGCTGTTAGATTAAAAATCAAACCTTAAGAGATTAGAAGCGAGTTTCAAAGAAAATAAAAGGAAAATCAAATAATCCAATCAAAAGAAAGGAAAAGAGATTGAAAGCAATTAAAAGGAAACAAAATATTTGTCAGCTGCTTATACTTTGTTGGGAGTGTTAGTGAAGTGATGTTTGCTTTAGAGAGAGATGGTTATTAAAGAGGTACATGTATATATACACTTATTAGATGATAACTAAGATGAAGAAGTTTCATAGCGATAATTTTGTTATTTGTTTTAGAGAGAGAGAGAGTGACCATAGAGTTTTTTTTTTTTCATGTTTATTATATGATAATAAAGATTGAGGGGTTGAGAGTGAAATTTGCAATGTTTAGTTAGTAATATATGTGAAAGAAAATAAGGTTTCATGATTTAATTTTTTTTCCAACGATTAGTGTATTTTACTTGATAGTTTAGTATAGTTAATGTGAAAGGAAAGTAATCAAATCAACTTTTAAATTAGTGTAAGGTTCATTTAAAATTTGATTGAATTTTGTTATGCACACACATAAGTACATATCTTGTTTTTATGACTTTTAAGTATATATTTCTATGACTTGCACTTTTTTATTAGTCACAACCTTTTATCATTTGTAATTTTTTTTTTCTTTGTCGGTTTATGCCTTTCCATCATATTTACATTTTTGGTAATGCAAAATGATGCAGTTTACAATGCAATTCCAAAATTTGAATAATAATAACTCTTTTGAAATAAAGTAGAGATATCATTAATATCTATACTTGTGACTTGTACCATTTTATTAATAATTCCTTTTGGCTAATTATAAAATTTTGTTTTTATTAATTTATATTGTTACATTATTTATATCTTTTGGCTATTAGCCATTTTTTTCCTTTTCCTTTTCCTTTTTGTTATGTGTATAATGGACATATCATATGCAAAGGTAGTACTTATAGTAGGTTGTAACATTTTCAATACTTAATATAATGTACAATTGGTGCATTGAAGATATTGTTTATAGTAAATGTAAACAGATGTAAATTTCTTTTTATAAATAAAAAATAAAAAGTAAAATTTATCTAATTTTGTTTTATCAATACGGTGCAGATCAAAGGTCACAACTAACAAAATTTCTACAAAAGCTTTTACATATGAGGTTCTAGAAGTTTTTTCCTTTTATAACATTTTATTGCTAATACTTTTGGCAAGAGACATGTTTTTTATTGTTAGTAATAATGGATTTTCAATAGTATCGAGAGATATGTCATTTTCATAAAAAAAATGGTATATATAAATAAATTGCAATCTTTGCATAGAGGATTGTAACCTTTATATAATTTAATAAGAAAGAATATAATCTTTAACATGTGATTTTACACTTTTCATGATTTGAAGAGTTGTAACTCTTTTTAATGGCATAATATAAATAGGGTAAATTGCACATACTACCTTTAAAAATCTTTAAAATTGCAAGAACTATTTTTTTTTCAAAAGTCAACACTTAGCACCTTTAAAACAAGTTTGGACCCTCTTTTCTTTGTTAACAAAATTGCCACATGTAAAGTGAGCTGATATAGATTATTATTAGGTAATTTATTTATATATTTAATTAATCAAATTAACTAAAAGGATTAAAAAAGTAGAAAAATAAAAAAAAGACTAAATATTTAAAAGAATAGAAAATAAATAAGTGCTCAATAATAGCTTAAACAACTCCTCTCTTTTTCTTTTCTTTTTTTAATTTCCTACCCTTTTTAAGATATATTTTTTTATCTTTTCTTTTTTCTATTTTCTTCTTATATTTTCCACTATTTTAGTTATTGTTTTTTTAGTTAATTTAATTATACAAATATATAAATAAATCACATAATAACTTTACATATGATAGTCTAGTTAGTTAGTAAATAAAATAAAGCTCATGCTTGTTTTGGGAGTATTAACTACAGACTTTTGAAAAAACTAAGAATTCATGTAATTTTATAAGTTTTTCGATAAACCGCGTAATTTACTTATATTCATATAAACTAAAATACTCTCTCTCTCTGCTGCACACACCATCCACATAACACAGCAACAACAACCCCGCAACCCCCACCCCCAGCCCAACTCCTCGCTGCTCTCTCTCTCTCCGGTCAGACTCTTACGTCTAATCAGTGTAAGTCATTTGGCTTTGAAAATCTTGCCAGCTATGCGTTAATGTTAATTTTGCCTATTCTTTTGCTTTTCATTATTTTCTATTTTAATTAATCATTACATGATCTACTGTTGGTTCTGCCTTTCCTTCTTCCCTCCCAAGAAAATACTCCTTATATATTGAATCTGATTGAATTTGTCTATTCCTCTTACTACACTGATTTGTGCTGAAAATCAATTTCACTATCTAATTGATTGTGCCGTTACTCGCAAACAATAGCTATGGTGATAGAAATTGGGAAAAATCTGAGTAAAGATTTCAACATGAGGAGGAAAAGGGTTTAGTTTGCTGGAAAAAGAATAGGTCTAAAAATTTGTTTGATTAATTGAATGAACTAGCTGTCCCCCCTGGAAATTTTAGGGTTTAAGTGTTTAGTTAGACATAGGTCGTGAGTATTTACTGAAGCGAGAATGGGTGAAATGACACGCTTCTCATGTACAGAACTCACCTTTAGAATTTGTTCATCTAATTGAGCGTGACTCTTATGGAGAAAAGAGTTGAATTTTGATAAAAGTCTAGACTAGTAGCTTATTTTGAATGAAGGCTGTTGATAAAGTAATTAGGCTTCCCATAGCTAGCCATTTGTTTACTTTTATTGGCCTATCAATTATCCAATTGGAGCCTGCAAGTGGTTGTTAAACTAAAAATGTATTTTTTAAGTGGTTTGCTAGCTGAGCACAATAATGCCATACAGGGTGGGTGTCAACCTACATTATATAAGAAGTTGGTTGTTTAAATAAAGTGGTACCATGGTGTTTTCTGCCTTGATCGGAAAATGTTAACATAAATTACCTAACCTGAGAATTTTTCTCACCTTCTTGTGAGTTTTATCCAATGGCAGGGATGTGATAAAAGTTTCAGTTTTCAAGACAAGCATAAGTGAAATGCAGAACTTGGGTGATTTCAAGCTACCTCCTTTCTTCAATTATCCGCCATACTTTACGTAATTCCCTGGATTCTGTGTCAAATACTGAGTTATATTCAGTAATTATTTAGTTTTTTTCCCCCTTTCTATTTAGTATTATTTTAAGTTCAATTTGGGATATAGTAACATTGAGAACCTATAAACTGACCTTTTTTCCTGACATATACAGCTGCTCTATTTCATGAAACTGTACCAAGTAGGTACCAGTTCGTGCATGATAGGTTCAATTTCTAATGGAAGTTTGTCCCCCTAAAAGCTCCTTAGTTTTTCCTTTCTTTTGGGATCTCAAACATAGCTAAGGGATCATTCTCATTGCTTGCTTTGCTCTAATAGGGGAGAAAGTCCCTGAAGTAGTTGTGTTATTTTTCTTTTCTTTTATTTCTATCTTTCTTTCTTTTTCTTTTTATTTTCTTTCACACAAAACCCACCACCCGAACTCCAGAATTTTTATTAGTACCATTCACTTTTTATGTCCATTTTCAGTTTATATTACCTTATATCATTTACCAGTGGCCCTGTCTTAGCTTTTCTGTTAGTGAGGGGAACTTCTGCTTTTTATGTCATGAAGCTGATTTTATGATGCAATGAGGCACTTATTAGGGTCCATAGCAAGTTTTCATTTGATTGCTCTCTTGATCCGCTAACAATTTTGCTTGCCTCCTTAAAAATATAGGTTTTAGATGTTATTTACCAATTCAGTACCTTTGAAGAAAATTTGGAATGTAATTTCCTCGTTTGAATATTGACTTGGTTATTTAGATACTTCCAATGTTGTTGTGCTCATATTTCTGGTTCATCCTCCAGCTTGCAACCTGTAAGAGACACTCGAGAGAAGCAGATACAACTATGGAAAGAATTGATCCTTGATTACACTAGAACTCAAAAAGTATTTGTGATTGGATTGGAAGAAGAGTTTCCATTGTTCTCAAATCCTGCGATTGAAAGTGAGTATGATCTTGACCTTTGTGATTGCAATCTGTTTAGATCAGTGTAAAGCCCATATAATATAATTGTGTCTTGTGGGAGGGCGGTCTCTATTGATAATAAAGATATAGATTTACCCAAAAAAAGATAATGAAAATAAATACAGAAGGGGCTAAGAAAGATTAGAGCATGAAGATGTTAAAAAGAGAGCAAAACTGACGCAAAAGAAGATTTTCATCCTTTGATATGCCTTTTGGTCCATTCTCTCCGAAAGCACCATAAAATTTATGTGATTGGTTTTTAAAATTCTTTCATCTTTCAGTATTGGGCTCTATCAAGGACTTCAATTTTGAGAATTTATTTTTATCTTAGTTTCACCACCATAATTTAAGTTTTTGAATAACATGGGACCTGGGATTATGATGGTTGTGAGGTAACATAACCTATTTTTAGGAAGCAAGATTTCTCTATTTCACAGAAACTTTTTTTTTGGGGAAATTACTTCACAGAAACTACTGTCACGCTCCTCTCAATAGTTTTGCTTGGTTCCATCTTTCAAGTTCATGACCATCATTCATGGAGAAATTCTATCCATTATATTCTTCTGTGCTTACTTTTTGAAATTTATTTTATTAATCAGAGTAGAATTTCACAGGTTGTGCCTTGATTCTAATTATAAAATTTCTAGGTATATACAGTCTATGGAGACTTGAATTTATTAGTAATGAAATTATGGGGATGAGCAATTTCTCTATTGTCTGATAGTGCAGGATCTCTTACCCATGAAGCTAGGGAAGCTTTCCTATCAGCCTTAGTTTCAGAAGGTCTGTATTAACCGCAGTCTCCTTACATTAGTCACACTTTGATATTTATACTAAGAATATGTTGAGCAATTTTGTGTCACAGAAATTTGTAGTTTGGGCATCAATCTATAGTTTCTTTTCAACTTATCAGGACGAGCAGAATGGTTGGATAAAGGACATAGGAAGTGTCTCATTCTGTGGCACCGCATCCAAGACTGGGCTGAAATCATTGTTAATTTTGTAAGTAAATGCAACTTTTATCTCTGTGTCATTATGCATGATCTCATTCATGTCCTATTAGGTGAAAGATAATGGACTGGAAGATGGTGTAATGACGGTTGAGGAAATACGTTCAGGGCCTGAAACCCGAGGAACAGGTATGGTCTGGTACTTCTTTGGGTACAGTTCAGAATGGTGATTCATTCAACTCTATCATTGATTGCACTTAATTCACTATGAAAAGAAAAACAGATGCATTTTAATTCTATTTTTGGAATTCATCTCTTTTTCACCAACTTGAACTTTTGCAAACATTTTGACCAGTGTTAGTCAATATCTAATTTTTCTCTCTCAGAGCTTCAAGGAATAGACCGTACTATCCTTATGCGGGCTCTGAAACTACTTGAAAACAAAGGAAAGCTTGCCATATTCAAGGGTACTTCTGCAGATGATGAAGGCATAAAGTTTTCCATATAAATTTCCCAACTTTTCACAGAAGACTCCCAAGTTAGACCTCCCTTTTGACTTGGGGATTGCTGAAACCAGCGTAACTTAAGGGAGCATACCGCCATCAGGAAAATAAGGTGGTGTCTTTATGCAATGGTATGAAGGGGCGTACTTGCACAATCATGTGCAATCTAGTTGAAAACTATAGTGCTTCATTGATGATTCGCTGGTTCTTCTTGTTTTGATTGATCATCGAATCTGCCTTAGTGAAAGAAACATGCTCCTGCCTCCCCATTTATCAATTACAGACCTAGTACTGTGTCTTTGTCCTTGATTTTGTGCTCCAGGCTAAACAGATTTATTTCCATTATAGTTTGGTGTTACAACTCCTTGTTTCATGTGGCATTTGGTAAAATATTACAAGGATGGTTCCTAGCAATCCTTCTATTTATAATATACTAATATTTAAATTAACTGCAATACGACCTTCTGAACTATTGTGTTTGTAAGTTTATTCATGAATTCTCACAAACTTATTTTGCCTCTCCTAGATTCTTAAAACGTGCATTCATCAAGGTTTTTATTTCAAAATTGTAGTTATTTTTAAAGAAGGTAGAAAGCGTCTTTTTTGGAGCTTTAGAGGTATGAAAGCATTTTGGCAATTGAATTCTTTTTCTTTTTCTTTTATTTTTTAATAACTTTTTGGAGATTGAAAGGTAATTGCGCAGATGCAATAGTCTGGAGATAATTTTCGATAACCTATATTATCTGCTTTTAGCAACTGATTTATTTAATTAGAATTGGCTGCAAGGAAAGCTTGGAAATGGAAGACCAACCAGCATGGTGTTCTACTCTCGAGTTCTTTTCATAGCTTCTACGGCAATTAAATAATCCATGGGAAGTGTTCTAACAGGGGAAAGGATTGAGGAAAGGCATGGAGATACACGCGCTGAGAATTATCTTGATTTTTATTCAATTACTTCTATTAGGTCTGGCCAAAATTAATGATTCATCGTATTACTTCCAAACAAGAGAGTAGTGTAAACCCTTTTCCCTTCATCCATTGTCACCACCAACCGTAGGAGCTTCGAGCAGCGCATCTCTTTCCTCCCCTTGGTTAAGGCAACCTGCACGGGCTCTCTACCCAATTCCATACTAGAACCAGGATTGATACATCTAGGAGCTTAATAATTACTAGGATATCATAAAACACTAATAGGAATGAAGAAAATAAATAAGGGTTTAACTAAACTCGTGAGCTACTTGTAAGATATGATATACTTAAAAATATAACATAATTAAATATTGCCAGTCAATATAATACACAAGTAATAGCACTTGGGTTACTTGCTATGTTAAAAGGATTGATAAAGTAAATAAAACTCGTGAACTTAAGAACTCAAAGGAAGGTTGAAAGGAAAATTCTATATTCAAGGTCATGTAATTAGGTAGCTTATATATAAAGGGACTATTTATGGTAACTCTTTAAGATTGCATACCAAAAGAGGAAAATTCTTTTAAATATATAAGAAAATCACATTTTCCTAATATATATATAGTAAAAGGGGGTAAATCATAAAGGGACAAAATGAATACACTTAGGAGCATGTACAGTCATCGGGTGTTAAAGATATGTATCATTATGATACTTGACACATCTTTAGCAAAAAAGACAAACACTATGAGCATTTTTTTGAGTTGACATGGATAGTTCTATCAATGAATAGGTTGGATAGTCACTTAGTTAACTTTAAGAGGATTAATGGATAGTAAGACAAGTCGATTCAAGCTATCCAAGCTTTGAGGCTAGTTTTATTGGGGTTCCCAAGAGTGGTTTGCTGGTGCCTTTTGGGCTTGAAGGGAGAAGAGTGTTTGATAGCAACTTGATGGATGATAGAAGTGAAACCCATAAAAGTAGGCAACTTTGTCCTTAGTTAGTTAGTTAGAGAGCATTCTACATGTTAGGTTCTGAAATTCGCATACCCTAACTCGAGTGATTAAGATGAAAATCAGATTCCTATAAAAAATGGTGTCCATTAACATTGACATGTAGGACTAAAACTAGAAACACCAACTTAATGCTATAATAGACATACCAAACACCTTTTATTGTCCATGAAAATAGTTGTCAACACCCTCAACCTTTTTATAAATGATGACAACACAGGTTCGAGTGTTAAAATTGAACTGTGACTTAGTTTTCATCTTCAAAATTAGTTGTTGTTGTCGATTCCAACTCAAACGGAAAGGATCATAACTTTTTTTCCTAATTTATTAATGAAAAAAAGAGAATTAATGTCAATCTAATTATGTTAAATGACACTAGGCATTGTTGTCGATATAAGGTGTGCAACTTAAACCTCATTAAGGTCATGCACGCCCATTACTCTTTTAGTGTTCACAAAGCTGGAAAGAAACCAACGAGAATCTCCCTCACACTGCCTTAGTGAAGTCTTGCATAGTAGGGATAGGTAAGGATCAGATTGGTTCGGTTTTTCTTCCAAATCAAATCAAGCCATAAAAACGTGGTTTGACTTTTCATTGTTTCAAATCGAACCATATGATTTGATTTAATTTTTTTTTTCAAACCATGAAATTTTAGTTTGGTTTGATTGATTTACAGATTAACATTCATAAAAAAGTATATTTACTAAACGTGTAATTTTATATGAGTAGTAATATATTCATTTAATAATAACATGTATTAATATTGTATAAGAGATTGGTAAAATTAATATTTAAGTAACTGAAAAGTTTTAAATTCATAATACAACAATTTATTCCTCAAACTAATATATAATATAAATTTTAAATCAATTTATATACATATTTGTTAAATTGTTGTAATAATATATGTATATATATTTCAATAAATGTAAACAATTCTTTTTTAAAATATTATGTTACAACAATTTTTTTTTTACTAGTTCAATTAAAATATCATTGCATTTTTTCAAAACGATTTGGTAAGGTTTTATGATTTGGTTCAAATTACCCATTTGAACCAACCATAAATTTTCAATTTTGTTCAGATTGGAAAATTTTCAAACCAAATTACAAAAAAAAAAAACCATATTTATTTTTTGGTTTGACTTAGTTTATGGATTAGTTTAATTTGGTCGATTTTTTTTTTTTTTATTCCTATATCATTAAAGAGACAAAAGTAGTATTTAGATTACAGTACTTGATGATAAAAAAATATTAGACAATATAGAATAAGAAAAACAGGATGATATAACTTTTTTATACCACGTTTGATGTGTATTATAATTGATAAATATTTTTGTGTTGTTCACTGTTTGAATATATAAAGTAATAGATAATACATAATAAGAAAAACAAGGCAGTAAACTTTTTTATACTATGTTTGGTGTGCACTATATTGAATAAAGATTTTTATGATGTTCACTATTTGAATGTATAAACTACTGTACTAAACATAATATATAAAGTATCAAAATAGGATTTTTGTGTTTTTATCTAGTGAATTTTATTTTTTGTATCTCATTTTTTATTGTATAAAGGATAAGCATTTTGTCCCATAGTTTAGGATCATTTTTATTCAATAAACGAAAAAAATATGCAAAGCAAATAAGGAAAAAAATGTTTTGTTTAGTATAATATTATAAATTTGTGACAATTAAATAATACCAAATGGAGCATAAGCATTCTTAAAAACTAAACAAAAGAATAGAAGAGATTTAGTTTAAACCAAATAAAAGATTAAAGAAAATATGATGGTTTGGTTGAATGACTCGGCCAAATAGTATTGCTCACTTCAAATCACCTAATCAAAGCAAGGAACAATGCATATATATTTTACCATTAAGTAATATTTTGTTGATTTTGATTCATTAGGAGGCAATTGCTAGGGATGTAAATGGGTTAAGTTTGGGTCGGGTTTATTGAAACCTAAAGCTGACGTGACAAAAAATTATATATTTAAAACTTGCCTTGACTTGATATAGTTTTTTTTTTAATAAAAAAAACTAACCTGAACTTGACTCAATTTGATCCGAATAGCGATTAAATCTTTTTTTTTCATACTTCAAATTATTTTTATATGCCATTTATTTAATTTATTATTAATCTACTTATGATGGAAAGAAGATAGAGATTAAATATAAAAATTAAAAATATAAAAATATATCGATTAAAAATATAATAATAATAAAATAAAATATACTAATTATAAATTATAATATTAATTTATTATTTTTTAAAAAATTATAGAGTCGGATTTTTCCATCTGGTTTTTTCTAAATCCCATAACTCAATCCTAAACTCTATCAGGTTTTATTTCATGTCTCAACCTTGATCCTAAATCTTATAAGGTTTTTATCAAGTCAATCAGGATAGATACCCCATTACGACCCGCTCTGATTGCATCTATAGCAGTCGCAATATGCCTGTATTTTATTAGTGTTGAATAATATATAACGCAAAATAGATAAATAATGTCTATTCCTTTTCATTAATAGAAAAATTGATATTTCTCATTAAATATAATTTTTATTTAAAAATATCTTTAATTGAGAATTAAAATAATATCAAGAGAATCGTGATTTTTTTTTTAATTTTATTTATTTTCGGTGACGCGAATGCATCGTCCGCTTTCGGGCCATGTATCAAAGTTATAATAACTCATGGGCTCAAGCCTCTCGGTGAGGCAAGGGTTACTGGGTTATGCTATCAACCCAACTTTTACTGCAAGGACGATATCGTCCTTTTGTTGATAATAGTCGAACGCAACACGGTTTCAGTTTCAAATTACCTCGAAAGTAACTTTCTGCTCTTCTTCTCCCTCGACTTACACTTTGGACTTCCACTTACTAATGGAGGAAGAAGCAGACCAGTTCGAAGAGTGGGACGCCGATTTTTTGGACCAACTCATCCAAGTCGAAGAACGTGCTCTCTCCACTCAACTTCCACCACCACCTCCTCCATCACACTCTCTTCCCCAATCGCACACTCTCCCCATCAGCTACTCTCCTCCCCGAGAACTTTCTCAGCGAAACCCTAGGGTTTTCACTCCCAATTCCATCCTCGATACTGCCGTCCCCAAAACTTCCTCAACTAGGTCTTACACTGGTGGTGGTTCTAAAGATAGAGATATTCAGAGACTAAAGGTTAGGGTTTTGACTGAGAAGTTCATGTTTTGAGTCGATTTTGTGGAATTTAGGGTTAATGAGTTATGTCATTTTTAATAATCTTTATGTAATGTGATTTTTGTATTGATGTCTTTTATGATGCAGAGAGAGCAGAGGAATGTCCCAAATCATCTTGGTGCTCGAGTACGTACTCTGCTTGCATTTTCACTCCTTCTAGACTAGTTTGATGGTGTTTTTTTTCCCCCCTCTTACAAGAGCATAAAGATTGATGCTTTTTTTTTTTTTATAAATGTTACATAACCACTCAGGTTACATCTACTTGTTAATCGCTTAAAGATACCAAAAATATATGAAAAAAAGAAGTAGAAAGAAACTGACCCTTAGTCAATGTCCTTCCAATGTGAGTGCTTTTCAATATGTTTTTAGTGAAGTTAGAGGTTAAAAATGTATTTCATCGGTATTGCCTTTGTATAAACATCAGGGTATACGAGTGCTAGCGCGTATTTTTTTTTTCTTCGGTGAAAGACTACTAATGCGTATTCTTAATGAGAAGGTCGATATTATTTTGAGCTTTTAGTTCTCCATCAGTTAATTAAGTGCATCCGCCCTCACTATTTGAATGAAAGCAGTGTCATTTTCTTGTATTTCCTCTAAGCTTTGGAAACAATATTATATACACATGTTGGGTTTTCTTTTTCGTTATATCCTTTTTAAGTTTTGATTTTTCATACTTAAGATCTGTGGGATTAACTAACACGTTATTTTCTGTTGAAGTCTCAGGAAGGGACACCTATCGAGCAAAAGAATGAAAAAGGGAAAAAGAATGAGCAGAAGACGTCTGTACTTAACCGTGCTGAATGCAAAGGTTTAGCTGGTCAAAGCTCAAAGGAAGTTAGCTTGTGAGTGTTATTCAGTGTTTTTGATGATGTACTTTTCTTTCACTTGCTTGATGACCACATGATGTTTGCCTTTGGTTAACTATATCTCTTTCTTTGATTTTATGATGGTTTGTTGTTCATCCAACTCTACATTAGAAAACCTGCAGCAGCGTTTTATTGTTCAGTTGTCATATTTAATATTTTTTAGTGTTTTGAAGAGAGTTGAATCATGCATCTTCTTTGCCTCTTCTGTCCAGACGGTAGGGTTTCTGAAGAGAATTTGCACTTCTCATGTCATAAGAGGTTTGGTTTTGTTTGATACTTTATGATCATATCAAGGCATCCTTCTGGGTCTTTCATTCCCTCTGTGGGTGATTGGTATAATGTAATTCTCTAAAAGCCAACTTTCCTTACTTGCCAAAAGGAAAAAAAAGGCTCCTATTCCCTATGTTATGACTAGAATGTGTAAGTTAGTAATTTGGAATGGCATCTCCTTGATTTTTTTTTATTGCTGAAACCTGGTGTCTGGTGGAATAATATAATGTTTTATATCGTACCTTGTTTCTTGCAAGTTACATGATGCAATCAATAGTTCCATTCTGACTTATCTGCTGGTTTTAAATTTCTAGGGAACTTACAAAGATCTAGTTGTCTTGAGTTCAACAATTTTATTGAGGATGGATTTCTCTCATTTTGATAATCCAGATCACACACAAAGGACATGGCCTTTGGCAGCAGGAACACTGGAATATCCACTGCGAAGGATTTTGAGATTTCTGGAGTTATTGAGGACATGAAGTCATCAAAAGATAAGGACAACATTCACAATAAAACAGGTAATATACTTGTCTTGCAACTTTCTGCTACTTCATTCCTTCGGTCGAAAGTCTATTAAGAAAAAGAAGACTTACTGGCATTCTCTACCATGTATATGTTGTATTTTGCTCATCAGTTTCACCTACATGCAAAGCTGTTGGAGTTCAGACAGAGGCTGTTGAAGAATCTTCTCTGTTACTATCCAACCATGATCGGCATACTCGCCATAAGCTCTCAGGAAAATTGCTTTCTGTCTGGAATCCTTCTTGTGAACAGAAGGCAGGGAGAAGTTTTATTTCCAACTTGTTTGTTGATTGTCATTCACTTTTCATGTTCAAGGATGGCAATGCATCCTCCAAAACAAAGCTGGACTCTGTAGAAGACGAAAGCTTAGCTAATGTGTATCGGTCAGGCCATATGCACTCCTCCAGTGCATGTGAGGCTGCAAAGTTGTCTAAGTTTTATTATGTTCTGACAAAGGTATTTCATTGCTTCTTGCGCATTAACTATTTACTTGAGAAAGGGCTTATATGGTTTAGGCAAAATTAGCAGTTTGCATCCTATCCTTGCTGTCCAATATTTTTGTTAGCATCTAGTTGTGAGAAAACGATATGTAATTTACTGGATTTGCTATATACATGAATGGAGAAAATAAATGTTGAAGAATTTTAGATTATTCTACTTTACAGGATCTACTTTTCAGAAATTGCAATTTGTGTTTGCTATTATCCCAAATATCTACTGCTTTTTCAGGCGATTGTACATTTGGGGATAATTATCCCTTTTTATCATTCATCAGGCAACATTTTAATAGCTTATAGGATTCCAAGAGGGGAGGTTTCAGGTACTCCTCGGATTATGGTATATCAACGTAGGAGGGGAGGATGATGTGCATGCTAGTAAGAATAGCTTGCCACCAGTAGAATAATATAGTATATAATATAGTAAAAAGGGGTGAAATATAGAGAGGTGTTATAGTATTGTGTAGGATATATGGGGGGGCGAACTAGTAAATAATTCATAGGTATAAGGGTACAAATATGCTGATGTGGAAGGAAGGAAGAGGGCATAAACAACTGGTATGATCTGCTGATGTGGATTGGCTGACGTGGAAGGGGGGAAAGCTGGCTTATAAGAGAAGTGAGAGAGGGAAAAGCAGTTAGGGAATTTGTTAATTGAAAACTAAAGTTTGTTACAAAGAGAGAGAGAGTTTATCTTCGCTTGAGCCTTAGCTCGGGTATATTTCCAATTGCTTATATTTGTTTTCTTAACCACGGTGGCCTCACTTTGGTGGCTACCAATTTGGTTCCATTGCTGGGAAACGAAGGGAACCGTATTGAGTAGAGGACATCCAATTCGCTGAAAACACGTGTAAATAGAATCGAATGGTGGTCTAATGACGAGAATGGAAGCTCGTGTGGAGGTGTTGGAGAAGAATGTGGAAGATATCCACAATGAGGTAGTGGAGATGCAGCATCAATTGGTGACTATTGATGGAAAACAGAAAGCAATTTTTGGAGAAGTGATAGATATGCAAGGAAAGATGGACAAAATACAAAAATTATTAGAAGATATTTGGTTGGACAAGGACATAGGAGGTACGTCAAGGGAAGCAACTTCAATGGTAAAGGATCGAGGTAAACGGAAAGATGGAGTCCGTCACTCGGAGGATGGAGTTGATTTTCCCTTTGGAGATGCACGTTATGCAAAAATGGATGATGAACTTTGATTGAATGCGGCTCGATTGATTTTACCGGTGTTCGATGGAGTAGAACCTTCCAATCGGATCTTGATGGCTGAGCAATATTTTGCTGCTCAACAAACTAGGGAAGATAGAAAAGTGATGATAGCGGCGATGTGTATGCAGGGAAGATGTAATCATTGGTTTCGAATGTTGCAATGGAGAGAAATCAAGTTAACTTGGACACATTTGAAGGCTGAGATCATGAAACGTTATGGTGGATTATTGGCCTCCAATCTTTTCAAGAGCTTATCTCAACTACGACAACATGGCTCCGTATATCAGTATATTGAAGAATTCGAGTCACTAACTTCTCACGCCCCTACTATGCCCGAGATGCAGTTACTCGGATATTTCATGGGTGGCCTACGTGACAATATACAAACGCGTGTGGATATGTTTTTACCAACAACCTTGGATCGTGCCATGGATTTGGCTGTAAAGATTGAGCGTGAATTTGATTCCGGCATATTTCTCTCAACTGATCAGGGATATGGAGGTCGGGGTGACATCTGTTCACTGGCGGTACATTCCTCCCTTGTCAATAGAGGAGTTCACTATAGCTCTGGATTAGTTTCCCCTACTACCAGACCACCTGTGTATCGTAATGCATGGTACCATAATGGAGAGGACGGCTGTGTGATGGAAAGTGATAGTGTGACGAGGGGAGGAAAGATTGACTCGGCTGTTGGAGGGGGTTCTCATGTGGCTTCCAATTCAAGTGTATCCAAGGAAGGAGGTAGACGCTCTCATGGTTAGAAGCAACTCTCTCATGCGGAATTTTTAGATAAGAGGGCAAGAGGATTATGTTTCAAATGTGATCAGCCCTTCAATTCTAATCACTGATGTCCGAACAAATTCCTTCAGTTATTAGTGTTGGAAGAGGAAGGCGTAGGGGAGGATGAATGTGATAACACTATACTGCAGCTGGAGAAGGAAGGCTATCATTATCATTGATGGTGATGGAAGGTTTCAATGAACCTTGTACTTTGAAGATGCAAGTTATGCTTGCTGATAACCCTGTTGTAATTCTTGTGGACAGCAGAGCTAGTCATAACTTTGTGTCTCTTCATTTGATGAAACACATTGGCATTTCTAGTATGGATAATCGTAGTTTCACAGTAACCTTGGGTGATTGGGTTGTTTTAAAGCTTCGTTCATCTTTACACCATAGCATCAAAACTACACACACTTCCAAGCTGTCTCCACGCTTCTTTAGGCCATTCTAGATCAGCAAACGCGTTGGCAAGGTGGTGTATGAATTGCTTCTTCCTCCTCATTGCCGCCTACATCCAGTTTTTCATATTTCCCTACTCAAGAAGGCAGTGGGTTCTTTTTCCTCTGCACCTGAACTAACCACTGATTTTTATGAGGAACCGGAGCTCATGGCTCATCTACCGGTGGCAATTTTGGGTCGCCATTTTTGACAGGAAGATCAGTTGGAAATACCTCAGGTACTGGTGCAATGGCAGGGACAGACTTCAGATGATGCTAATTGGGTGGATACATCTGAGTTCAGCTCCCCCTTTCCAGACTTTGTCCTTGAGGACAAGGACAATTTATTGGGGGAGGCAATTGATAGGATTCCAAGAGGGGAGGTTTCAGGTACTCCGATTTTGATATATCAACGTAGGAGGGGAGGATGATGTGCATGCTAGTAAGAATAGCATGCTACCAGTAGAATAATGTAGTATATAATATAGTAAAAAGGGGTGAAATATAGAGAGGTGTTATAGTATTGTGTAGGATATATGGGGGGGCGAACTAGTAAATAATTCATAGGTATAAGGGTACAAATATGCTGACGTGGAAGGAAGGAAGAGGGCATAAACAACTGGTATGATCTGCTGATGTGGATTGGCTAACATGGAAGGGGGGAAAGCTGGTTTATAAGAGGAGTGAGAGAGGGAAAAGCATTTAGGGAATTTGTTAATTGAAAACTAAAGTTTGTTACGGAGAGAGAGACTTTATCTCCGGCTGAGCCTTAGCTGAGGTATATTTCCAATTGCTTATATTTGTTTTTGTAACCACGGTGGCCTCGATTTGGTGGCTACCAATAGCTGTTTTGCTTCATGAGATGTTGTTGCAAGAATATCGTAAGTCAAATGTCAGATGACAATGGCCTGAATCTAAGTTTTGGAGGTAGTGTACAAAGTTGAAGTTTGTGTAATTCTCCTAATAAGGAGCGATAATATACTTATACATTGTGGTGCTTGTTAGTATTGCGATTCTCTAAGGTTAAGCATGCTCAATGGAGAGTAATCCTGGGATGGGTTTACTCTTGAACCTGTTTGGTGCAAGGTGCAGAGTGAGGGCCACCTCTAGAGTTTCTTTATTTTTTGTGGTTTCGACATGCATAATGAAACCAATGAGGATGTCAATTTGGTAATTGGAGGACATTGTAATACCTTAAATAAGGAGTGGTGATACTCAGGGGTGGGCTATTCCATGATGGCTTATCTTCCAGGATGTAGCTGCACCAAGGACAGAATTGTGAAGTTTATTACTCCAAAGCAGTTAATATCTTGATGTGAGGAGTTTTAGTTTATGATTAGTATTTTGTAGTGGAGTTTGTTACTCTTGGAATGTTCATAGCCAATCATTTGTCAACTCTTTAATACTGTCTCTGTAACTTTGTCTCATTATAATCAATACATTGCAGGTGAATGCTTTTCTTTTGGGTTTGTTGGTTTGACTCTGTTTTTCCTGATTCTCAACAGATTAATAGTTGCTCCATCAAAAGGAAAAAAAAAAAAAAAGAACGATTCATGTTTTCTTTATAATTTTCATAGATTATTGTATGTTTATCCGCTATTCAGTTTCTCATTTATTTATTGTATGCATGTTTTGCTTACGGCTGGACACTTTTTTGCCATCGGCAGGAAGAAAGATTAGTATTTTATAGGCTTTCTCGTTAATATGTTTCCTATCTTTCGTGCAGATCAGCAATGGAATGGCACAAATAGAGGCTCTATTCGAACCTCTTATTAATCTCTATAGTCTGGAGAATGTAAGTAACCCTGTAAGCTTCCATTTATTTTCCCATTTAACATAAAAAAGAAGAGAATGAAAGTGAAGAATCTGTAAATTAAATTTCCATTCATCTAGTGGCTTTGTTTACCAAGCTTAATGTCATAAGCAAATAATTTGGACGTTTTCCATTCTTCATATTGATAGGGATTTGGCAAATACATATTGTTTTCAACTTTCTCTCTAACGAAGTTATACCTATGTATGTTATGGCTGGATCTTTTGTACTCTTTTTTCTGTTCCTTTTTCATTAACTTCCTGTGGCAAAATGAGATCGGGAGCTGTTTATTGAAAGTTTTCTCGCTGCACCTTAGGTTCAAAAGATTTCCTATCTTTTTCAACTTCATGGACTCTTTTTTTGTTTTTAGTCACTCCAAAGAGTATGATCCCCCATTTCTCTAAGTTTAAGCCAAGTGCATCCTCTAGGGAAAACAATAGAGTCGTAGAACTTCTTTGGTGTGAAATTAGTGCAAACACAAAATTGCAGTTACTTTTAATCTTTATAAGAAAGTTTTCTCAAATGATGCTGGTGGCTAGTGAATCCTCTGGGGTTGTCTAAGTTTTAACCAAGCACATCCGCCAGGGAAAGCAATGTTGTTGGAGCTTTTCTGGCACTAAATACGGGCAAACACTAAATTGTAGTTGCTTTAAAACTGTATGAGGAAGTTTTTCTCAAATGGATCTAGTGGGTAGCTGATTTTCTATAGTTGTCAGGAATCATGTTATCAACCATTGATAATGAGCTCAAATGTGTTTTAAGATGCAATTAGCTTTTAATGTATTGTTATTTATCCAAAAAATAAACTAGGTATATACTAAAGTTAAACCAAAACTTAATTTGAAGCTCAAATTTGAGTTGAATTTGATTGCTAAGAGTCCTAGTCAAGATAAGAGCACTGACCAATTACTGAATTTTTAGGTATTAGGCAAAGCCATATTATATAAAAAGGAAACAATAGAAGCTAAAAGTGATATTATTCGAAACTCTTAATTAGCAGATTTCCTTCACTGTACGATAGAAAGGTGTTTCTATTGGCATAGTATGGGTGCATCAGATAGATAATTGTAAATTTTTTTCCTGGATTTGATTCCTGTTTGAAAGAGTCAACTCTGGCAATGAATATGCTCTATGTATATGGTACAGAGGCTTCCTTTTCAACTAAGTCATATCAGAGAAATTTGAATTTAGTAACAGTCCAGTTCATTTGACACCAGGAAAAATTAATTCTTGTTTTCCCACCAAGAAAAGATTAGAATACTTAATTACCTCATTTTATACTTTGCCAAAATTAGTTATGCTAATATGTTTCAGCAATATAGTACTTTTTCTACCACAATATATTAGTCCCTGATGGGAATTGGTATTCAAGCTTGAGTGCCACCACCATTGCCAATTCCAAACTTGCATCTCTCCTTTGTCATGGCTTCTCACAGTGATAGCTGTCTGCATCTTTAATGTAATTCGATCATAATTCTCTCTTCTTCTTCCTTTTTCTCCTATTTTTGAAT
Organism: Laguncularia racemosa; assembly: GCA_037954665.1. Lineage (NCBI taxonomy): Eukaryota > Viridiplantae > Streptophyta > Magnoliopsida > Myrtales > Combretaceae > Laguncularia > Laguncularia racemosa. The sequence continues at coordinate 4,433,548 of JBBMOL010000035.1, forward strand.
AAGAGTTATTAGTTTCTCTTCATCTTTGGAGTCTTTCTTTTTTCTTTGTTAAAATATATCTGTTACATGCAGGTAGCTATTGTTCATAGATCCCTATGTATCACGAAGCTGATCTTGAAAAATCTTTTGAGTTCTCAATCAAATACTGGAGAGAGGTATTTTATCAAGACTTTACAACTACTATGTGAATTTCGAATGTGAAGTTCTTGTTGTGTGAATTAGTTTTGGTTCTTGATGATGGCACTTCCTCAATCTCTACTTTCATTTTTTAAATGTTAAAAAGTAAAGGCTAGAGTGATTATTGAAGCCTAGGATGATTAGAGCAGAGTAGAACCACTTGGCAAATCTACAGGTTTATATATCTATGTATTCATGTGCATGATTATTCTTTCACCAACCTTGAGAACCAAAGTGATGGTTTCCAATATTTTCATGTATCAGTCCATGGGAGCAATATAATGCCCTAGCATAGATGTGAATCTACCTGCTGTGCTTTTAAATCTGCAAGCAATTAGCAGTTATAGGAGAACATTTATGTTTGTTTTACAAATATGAATTGATCAGATTACTAGATGATAGGTAGAAATGCTAGTTTCAAATTTTAAGAAGTGGAATATTAGGTGTAATATGAGTTTTACTTGGATGGTGGAGAGATCACCTTCATATTAATTTAACTGGCTTATATCATTCTATGGGTCAACATGTTAATGTTGGTGTAATGATGCATTGAGTATATTTTGACATTGATTGCATCAGGTGTTCACAACTTCATATCTTTTTCATCCAAATACCTCTGCTATGTACTAGGGTCAATAACGATGCACAAACTCCGAGTGTGTTGTGTGGTTGCATTTGGTACACATTGTTTTTAATGATAAAAGTGATAGTGCAAACAGCACACTCATGGAATATAGTTAGACTAAAGCTTATATTTATTCTTTTTCTATTCTTTTCCAATAAAATATATTTGTTTTCCTAATAAGCCAATGATTAGCAGTGCTGATAACATTTATGCCCCTTGTATGAACAGAATGAATTCTTCATAGGAAAAAAGTTAAGCTGTTATTTCAGGCATTACATGTAGGAAAATAATGAATATATAATTACTAGAAAAAGGTGTAGAAATGTCCTCATTATGCCTTTTTCATAAAAATTGTTGTGTTTTTCTTCTTCTTCTTCTTTTTTTTTTAACTTTTGTATATATGTATATATATTTTGTTTCCATATAATTAGAGAAAAATTGTCTTTCTCATCAACATGAACTGAACCTCTGTCTGCTTTCCTTTTTCTTCTTTATTCTGCTCTTAGTTAAATTTTTGTGTTGTGCTTATGAACTTTAATTTGATTTTTCCAGTGCACTCTACTCAGGGGCAATGTCATGATTGAGGAACTTGACAGTGCAGAAGATGTTACTGGGGTTACTGGAAATCATAATGCTGTAACCGGAGTCCCTTCTATCAAATTGAAAGAGCCATCTAGGGGAGGTTGCAATTCAAAAGAATATATGCTATCTGATTCTGGGACTTGGTTGGATGGTGGTCATGCTGTGGAGGTCTCAGTTTCTTCGGTAGATTGGATTTCACTCTTTGAACATATGCATCAAATCATCATGAAGCATGGTGAAGTGTCTGTAAGATTAGAGGCAGTTTCCATCATGAATTTGATTCTACTGATGAACAAAGCATTTCAGGAGAGGGAAGAGTAAGTTTTTATCAGTCTTTTCATTTCAAATGTTCAAATAGCTTCTATGTGCTGTGAGCTCTACTTAGTAAAAGTTTCATTGATACAGGTTTGGTGCACCTCCTGCCTTTGAAAGCATTTCAAAATTACTCAAGAAGGAATCTGGTTGTGCTGTCCAAATGCAAGCTTTAAATGTCCTCTTCCTGCTACTAAATTGTGTGTACTTATCTTAATTTCAATTCTTTTTGGTGAATGGTGAAGAAGAGTTCTAAACCTTTTGGGTTTTGTTAATTGAGGCTTGAGCATTTATAAAGGTGTACTGAAGTATTAAACATTTTTGGGTTTTGTCATTTGTGTCTTAGGCCTTAGAAAACGTCTTGAGTTTTCAAACAGCAATTTAAAAAATTACTAAAAATCAACGATTTCATTCATTTGATTTTTTCTTAAGAAGCTTTTAGGACTTAGGTGCACCTTTGAAAAGGCTTTGTACTATATTAAATAAACCTAGAAGGGTTTAGTAATGTTTAGTTCTTAATTGTACTTTTGAGGTTTAGAACTCATTAACAAAATCTTTCAGGTTGAAGACTTCTCTTGATCTTCTTTTCCTTTCTCTCTCTCTTTGTATATTATATTATTGTATTATATATGTGAAATGCTTAGAAGTGTCTCTGCCCTTCTTGAGTACTAGATCAGATAGCTTACAAGTCTGTTTTTGATGTAGGTCCCAAAGTATTGGAGAAATTCTACACGTCTGTTAAGAGTGAAGATTACGCTCGCTCTTTGAATAGTGATTCGAAGGCTGCAATGTGTTCTTATGGATCTGACATCATTTTAGATGGATTGGCCCAGTGTTTAGGTTGTCATGGAGATAGTAGACAGGTAACCTTGTGTTTAAAGAACTTTCTCCTTTTATTGGTGGGATCTGATTTAGTTATCTTCTTCTTTACATTCTTATTTTGATACTTCAGTAGCTTGCATGTATTTTAAGCTCAGGGTCTTTGGATGTCCAGTCTGATGTTTTGTTGGGCGGAATTATCCCTTTTTGCAGGGATCTGATCAATGTTCTAATTGTGCTAATTCATTTCAGGAATTGAAGCTTCGGAGGAATGCAATTATATTGCTTGCATTCTTAGCCTCATCAGGAAAGGCTGGCTTTGAAATACTGATTGATCACAAGCTCTCCAAGGGAGAAAACTTTCTTATGTTGATTTTACAAGCTTTGGTTGCAGAGATTGACATTGAAGCTGCAGGCTCTTCCAAATTGTCGGAAACCTCCAAAGAGAGGTGATCAATCATTCTGTGGCTATAATATTCTTGCAGAACACCTAGTTTTCTTGGAAGTGATGGATAAACTGCTTCTACAAAGTTTTGTTTTCCCTCTCTCTCTCTCTTTCTCCCTCCCTCTCTCCCACTATGTGATATAATACTAGCTTAGCTTACTGTAGTATATTGTGGTGCATGATCATAAACCCCTGTTGATTTCATTCTCAATCAAAGCCTAATTATTAAGCATGCATTTTTTCTTTTGAAAAAGTGTAGTACATGCATGCTGGAGACACGGGTTGTATGATATTGGTTTAAAAAACTAAAACTGCTGTGTATTTCAGTTTGTATCTATTAAATATAATTTTATCCGACCTCCTTTAATGTCCTCGCTGTTGGGATATCTTTTGCGTATTCTGACCCAGAGCTCTATTGTGTTTATTTACAGAAATTTGCTTATACGGGAGGCTTTGATTTTGCTTAACAGACTCGTGTCAAACCCTTTGTACTCTGCTGGTAGCTTGCAAACATTAACAAGAAGTAGAGATATGGCTAGCCTGACCATTGATGTTGCTAACAGGTTGTCCTGTCAACAGCCAAAGTCTAGGAACCGCAGCAGCATGAATAGACTGGTTTTGGAATCAGAAGTGGTTGATTTAGCTAAAGTATTTAAGAGAAGGGTCTACACTTACTTAGGAGACAATATATCAACTGTCTAGACCAACCATATTCAGATTTGAGTTGCTGGAGGCGTTTGCTTTACTTCTGTCTGCATGTCAATCCACAAAGATGGAAACTTGCAGGATGCAGCACAAGAAAATTACTGATAACCGGTGCATCACTTGTACACCATGGCCCTTCATGTATGGAAATGTGTAGTACACGAACAGTTACATCTCATGCGGCATTTTGGATTCAGCCATCCAGGAAAAGTGCTTCTGCATCGGCTCTGAAATTTTGACATCTTCATAGGAATTTTTTTAATGGGAAAGTTGTGACAGCTGAGAAGATCCCACTGTGATTTAGACCAAGAGTGTCATTTTTGTTTCGGCTTGCAGCACAGGTATGGCCAACTTAATGAAACAGCTCTAGTCCGAGCATGTATATAAAGTTCAGACGTTATCAGTCGAGGCATCCCTTTTCACTCTGCCAGAAGTGAATATAATGGGATTTTTTTGTCGAAGTTTCACCTCGAAGAGAGTCTTTGACTAGAACCTTGCTCTTAAGGTTGCAGCTTTAACTTTGTTCTTATGTTGTAGCATTTCTGTGGTGCGATGCAATTCTTTGAGCTATTCAACCAATGAATTGTCTTTGATGAAACGGTCTGCACCTTACAGGGTACCGACAATATAGAGAACGATTTTTCAGAGTACACGCCAATTTTCTCATGGACGTTATTGTTATTTTCTTTATTGTTTTCTTAGGTAGGATGATAGTTGTCAAAATCCCGACTCATTTTTTAGTTAAATCGTATATAAAATTGTTTTGTTGTAAATGTTAAGAATGTCTTTATTTTAAATAAAACTAATAATATTTCATGTGGTTTGCAGCATTCGATTTTCAACTTAAAAGAGATATATAGATAAAGGAGGTTACATCATTTTCTTTTTACTAAAATGTATTCAACTATTAAAACTAGTTACAATAAAATAACATCGACTTAATATTAATTCAGATTCAGAACATTTAAAATTAATAGAATTTAACAAGTTCAACGAAAAAAAATAAATTTGTTTTTTATTTTTTATTTTTTAATGAACTCAGATATAAAATTGTAAGAAAAAAAAATTACGGGAAACAACTTCCTCAAAAATACATGAAATCAAGGATTCAAATTGCACAAATTCAACATAAGATCTAGATAAATTTTCTGTATACATATCCTATCGTGAAATCTAATCACCTTTACCCACAAAGATCCAAACTTCACAATTCGTATAGACAAGATGCAAGAAAATATTGAGTATGTCAAACAATTGTTACTAACAACTTTATCGTGAGTCTGTCTAATCTGGGTGTCGTCATGAGTATAGATTGTATGTTGTCGATGATATATTGACTACCCCTAGCCTAGTTTATCAAAGTCCGGAAGGGACAATGTTCAGACTGTGTGCCGTCGGAAAATAGAAGAGATTTGGGTTTATTATTCTTTATCCCATATTGTTAATAATTATAATTTAAGTTAAATTTTGTGTAAATAAATATAAACATTCTTCAATACATATAGAAGATAGGTTACATTCAATATGATTTTTTCTCATTAAAATTCAATTCTTTTTAGGATATTCAATCATTACACCAATTTTTGAATTACTACTTCCCAAAAAAGATATTGTAATTGAATGAGATATCCTTCAACGATTATCAAACTCAAGATCCATGCCCGTTTAAAAAATAAACTTAAATTGAACACATAAAAAAAAAAGAAAAAAATTTGGGAACTATAGTTCACGGGTCCGAAATCCGAATTGGACCTATCAACCATTAAGTAATGGAATTGGCTTGGTTCCCTGATCTAGATAAGTCCACTGGAGGTGAAGGAGATGAAGCTTTGTGGAGAAAAGATTGAAAATAAAATTAGATGCTTAAATTCTTTTAATAAAAAATGATGGGATGTGGATGTCTATCTTGCATTTTGGTGTTCTTTTTATAAGAAAAGGCATGTGTTTAGTATTTATTAGCACAGAACGACAACACATCTAATGCTATAATTTTATTTAAATTACAATACTTTGATGCATTTTATAAATTCTAATAATAAATAAATTAAATCAATATCCTCATTATAAATGGCGATAATATAGGAATTACGCTTGAACAAAGTAGCATTTATTTGTTTGATGCAACGGAAAAGAAATGGAAGGACAGTTTAGAGAATTTGAAAAAAAAAACTTAAATTTTTGTCTAGTATTATGAATTTTGTATCAAATTACACATGATATAAAATTTAACTGTTTTGTCTAATATCATATTTCTTTTTTGTCTAGTATTTATATTATTTTTGTCAACCAAACACAGAAGAAAAAAGTTTATCCAATCCAGTACAATATTTTTATAGCAACCAAACGCTACCTTAAAGATATTGGCCTAAAATTAGTCAAAACCTAAAATTGCCTAGGCCTATTGAACCAGTGAAGACACACCATGAAGATCCAGTCGTTAATAAGTCGTCTACTGTCCATCTTTTGTGTATCAGCGGCATCTACATGAAATTATGTAATGTCAAGCGGGCTTAGTGGACATTTTAACCTACGGTATCAATTAGATTAGCATAAACAAACTAGGAAGTGATGTTTCACCCATTCATGATAACAAAACTAAAAAATATATAAAAGATGGAATTTTGCTTTGTGTTTTTGGTGTCTAAAAACTATGAGTTCCTTTTAATTTAGGTATAACACATATTATTATCACAAATATAGTAATTTTTTTCCCTATAATTACAATGAAATATTTTAATCTAAATATAATATCTTGACAGCTATTCTAATTTAAATATGGTATAATTATAGATATAAATAAAATTTAAAAATATATATATTTAAGCAACTTAAAAAAGTAAAATCAAAATATAAGAATTTTTATATAAATTACAAAAGTTTTTATAATACTCAATATATTGTTATTAACAGTACAAAAATTAAAAATACCTTCAGTACTAATTTATAATTGATATCATACCCCAACGAATATAGTTTTTTTTTTTTTTCAACTTTTGGCCATCAAATTAACAGAGTTTGTCTCCTTTGATCTCCCCAATCTTTTGTTCGAACATATATGAAATTCTCTCAACATTAGAAGGTTTTAGTGGGGTGCAAGCCATACCAACGTACACGTGAAGTAGAACCATACGCACGCCACGCTATGCCCTGGCCTATTTACAAGAAAGATCCGATTTCAAGTGACTATATACAGTCGTCAATCATAATTCATACACTACTCATTTAATTATTTAGGGGAGATTCCATATATTTACATTACAATTGTTTGTGTATTTATTGAGCAGACTGGAAAAAAAAAAAGGTCATTGGAAACAAACAACCAAAGTATTTCCTCCCCATTAAAGCTCATAGTCAAAGGTTCTTCTTCCCACATTTTGGAATTCATTGCTGTTTTTTTTTTTTTGTTTACTCCCTTTACCCACTGCATGTGGTATAGGAGCCTCCTGTAGGTGGAGGCAATGGAGACGTTCGAAGCCATGAGTGCAATTCATTGCAGATTTTCATGCACTGACATTGTCTAATGGTGACTTGATATTAAGCATACCATTAGCTCTCTAGCCAGCCTATACACAGCGCAGTGGAATTTTAACGTTGCGGCTGATGGAGTTTTGCGAGGATGGCTAGAGTCTACAACTGTTTGCTAAGTTGGTATGGCAGAGAGCGTAAAAAAAAAAACTCTTAAGAAGGGGAGTCCCTGTAAAAAGATACTGTCTATCTCAGGAGAGCACCTAGCTCTACAGTGTTTGGGTGATTCACTGTAGTGTAGCAAACTTGAAGATACTGAACTAGTAGAACAGAATCCGATCGAGTCCGTTGATTTTAGACTTCGATTGAGCAATTTCATGAGTTGATTTTAGGCCTGATTTCCTAAACCCTTTGATGATATGTTAGTCATTTAGCAGAGATTCCATACATTTACTTTACCATGATGTGTATAGAACATACAGAAAAAAAAATAAAAAAAATCTATAGAAACAACACAAATATTCCCTCCCCCATTAAATTCGAGCTAGCTTATTTTTCCTGGATTCATGAATTCATGATGTCTCCGCCGTCGGTCGCACGAATGGAAAGGCCGTGGGAGACGGCAAGCGAGAAGGGTCTCTGCTTAGTCAAGTGAAGATTCAAAAAAAAAAAAAAACTAAATAAATAAAAACATTATACATATAAGTGGCTGGATGAGTGTCGTTCATCTTTCCCCGTTCGATTGGAGTCAGGATGCCATGGCAGGAGCCCAATCAACAACCACGACGACCACCAAACCTAGGTTGCTCTCAATCTCCTTGTCGTTTTGTGTTCAACTGGATTCCGGGTTTTTGAAAAATTGAGCTTCTAAGGTTTTCTGGTATCGCGTTTGAATTCAAGAGTTGATAAGTTCATAAAGATTGAAGTTGCAGAGAAGGGTAGCTCGGCATTCGGGGAAAATGGAAGTGAAGAGCAGCGATGTGGTGGAAAGTATCGTTGTTTATGTCACTCTTCTTGTGAGATTTTCACATCACGCCATTGATCTACTCAGACGAAGAAGAAGATCTCTGTCTCCAATATTGCGTAAAACGAACAGTGGCTAACTAACTAACTGACCGACTAAGTAAATGATTGTCCACATACAAGCTCTTTGTACTACTTTGTGAGTGACATGTGACTTACTAAAATACAGCTGCTATCCCAAGTACAAATTATTCTCGGTGGTGCCTCACGAAGGCCCAGTTTGCAGCAATAAAAATGTAATTAAGATTCTGTGACAGATTTTCTATCAATTTGACATACCCTCCAATCAGAATCCGAGTACCCAAGCAACTGAAGAGAATTGTTTTCAGGATAGAACCAGCCAAGGGAAATAGAGACTTTAAGATAACAAAGCTCATGAAAGGCTGCAAGTTAAGATGCAAAAGACGACCCACGATGCGCCCATAAAAAAGGGGATTAGGCAATGGATCTTCCGAATTGGCTTGCAATTTAAGACCTGATGGAAAAGGAAACTTAGCTGGTTTAGCTGCTATGAGACCAGCATCAAACAAAATATCTGTAATGAATTTCCTCCGATTCAAAAGAATACCATGTGAAGTCCGATACAATTCAATTCCTAAAAAGAACCGAGCTAGACCCAAATCTTTAATAGTAGAAGCTTCGTGTAATGCCAATTTCAAATCAATGATGGATTGCTTATTTGTACCCGTAAGATGGAGGTCATCAACGTACAACAGGGTAACCGAAAAACCACTAGAATCAAAACGTGTGAACAAAGAATAATCATTCATTGATTGCACCAAACCCAGCCGAAGCAAAAACTTGGAAATTTTCAAATTCCATTGGCGTGATACTTGTTTAAGGCCATAGAGGGACCTCAATAGCTTGCAAACTTGTCCTCGCTTTGCTTTGGAATATCCTCCAGGGGGCATCATATATATCTTTTCATCAATATAGATGAAGAGAAGAATTATTAATATGTATTCTTGACAAGTAAGCTACGATTTTTCTTCTTTTCCTGAGGAGGTAAGAAGACTGTTGATAGAATAAGGACATTGTTAGGTCATACAAGAAGGAACAGAGACTGCATTAGATACACAAGAATTAATCTGCTTTTTTCCATTCATGCTGGAATTGCATACAAATAGGTTCAATCCCTTTACATTGCAACATTATTTACATTCATGCCAAAGATGAAAACAAGCTTATGCATACTAGAGCTATTAAACATTGAAGTTTCAAACTTAAAACGTTATAACAATCTAATAGACCCTTTTCCTGTTCTGAGGATCACTACAGGAACCACTCTAGTCTTACTTATGTTTCATTCACTATATGCTTGATCACGTGGATGTACATAGACCGTTACCCAGATAGCTATTTACACTAGGGACAAGATTATACACAAAATTTACAAGATATTTATTTCCAATAAGGTGGGAGTTCACTACGCTTGACAGAAGTGCCTGGACGAGGACTGTCTCCCTCAGGTGTTCTCTCAATGGAGTGGACTTCCCAGCCCCCATCTCGCCAGTAGCCAAGATAAACATCAGGAATGTTTACAACTTTCTTGTAGTCCTCATCTTTCTCGTCCTGCACAAGTTTCTTGACTAGTTCTTCTGGCATGTCAAAGAACCGAAGTATTTTCAGTTTTGTTAGGTACTCGATGCCTGATGGAAGCTTTGACAATGATCTACAACGCTGGATGTTCCATTCTTCCAGAGAAGGCATTGCTCCCTCCTCCACTTTGATACATGTGAGCTCATCAAATTCATCCAGACCAAGATTTCTTAGGTTCTTAAATCCTTTAGCTTTAAAACATAGGGTTTGACCACCATAAACTCGATGTAACACAAGATGGACAAGATTGGGCAGATTTCGGAGGGAAAGAAGTGGATCATTGCTTAATCGACTGAATTGTAGATGTAATTTGACGACACTTTGAAGAGAGCATAACCAAGAAGGTAATTTTTCCAGACGTCCTCTCAAGTAAATTCTTTGAAGGAATTGAGGGGGGCAAGCAAGGTGTTGTAGATCAAGGATTTCATCATCCTCAAATGAAGACACTGAAAGTGCCCGAAGTTGGGTCAATTTGGCGATGGATATGCACAAGTCCCTTCCGTCTTCCTTCTTGAGCTTTAGGATACCTAACCTTCTTAAGTGGATCAATCTTCCTAGCTCCTTCATTATCACACCGTTTCTATCATCATCTGCCTCTATATAAGAAAGCTTGTGTAGGCACCGAAGAGCTTCAATGCCCGTGATGGCCCTAAAACCAAACTTACTGTGATAGTAAGAGAAGTTTTCATAACGGTATACAAGAAGATGTCTAAGCCGTTGAAGCTTTAAGATCTCAACGGGCAATTCAGTTACATTGGTATGTTTCAAATCTAGTGTCTCTAGATTTTGAAGTTTGCCTATTGTGTTTGGAATTGATTTTATCCCTGTGTGCCTGAAGCTCAGATATCTCAAATAATACCAGTCTACAACTTGAGGGGGAAACCTTTTCAATGGTGCAGCTTGCATATCTAGGACAGTCAGCAATTTAATCCCACAACATAATATCGCATTTATGAGTGAGGGCTCTACTCCAAAGGTGTATAAAGAGCGGAGTTGAGAAAGTGACCTATTCGCTTGAAGTGTCTGCACGGTGTTGTGTACAGAAAGGCGGCGCACCTTATCTGGCCAAGTGTCATTTTGGTCTGTGGCTATTGTGGCAAAGCATTGATCTCTTGATTTTGAAATGATTATCTCTCGCAGAACATCATGGATGCGGCAAAATGGAATTCTTCCATCGCTTCCTGTATCTACTGCATGTATCAGGCTTCTGTTCAACAGCTCATGTAGATACTCCTTCGCAACATCTTCGGGAGCCTTTCCATCTTTCCTTTCGATGAATCCTTCTGCTATCCATAACCGAAGCAGTCTCCTCCTCTCGATCAGGTGACCCTCTGGGAACACACACAAGTGCAAGAAGCAGGACTTTAGGTAGTATGGCAAATCATTGAAGCTGAGTGACAGTACTTTCTTCAAGTTCTTTAATCTATCGTTGCCATCAATCTCAGCTCGCAGACTTCGGCGAATGACATCCCATTCATCTATACGACCTCTATCCTTTGTTGCCAGAACGCCGCTGATGGCCACAATTGCTAGGGGTAGACCCTGGCATTTTCTCAAGATATATCGGCAGATCTCCTCCAGATGGGGTGGGCATGTTGTTCCCTGGAACGTCTTCCTGCAGAAAAGCGTCCAAGACTGCTCTGGGGTCAAGGGATCCAAAGGGTACACCTGACCGTGGAACTCATTGCACGAGGTTGATGCTATATTAGTGTGTCGGGTGGTGACAATGATTCGGCTGCCGTAATTGTTCGTAGGCAATGCATGTTTTATTGCATCCCATTCATTTATATACCATGCATCGTCTAGAACAATTAGATACCTCCTCCTTTGCAGCAGGTCCTTGATGATCATCTTCAGCCAATGGCTATTCATAGAGTCCACCCCGGGGGGAATCGGCTTCCTGATCACCGTCATAATCTGTAGGAGCATGTCTTTCAGCAGATCATGTATCCTGGAGCATCTTGAAAGAGTGATCCAAGCACGAATGGGGAAGTGTTTCTTCACTGCAACATCTTCGTAGACTTGCTTTGCCAAAGTGGATTTTCCCAATCCTCCCATGCCAACTATTGAGATAACTTCCCGTCTAGGAAGGCCTCTAACCAGCTGGCCAACGAAATCCTTTTTGTGCTCTTCAATGCCCACTAGGTCAATTTCCTCCAGAAGGAGGGCGTTTCCTCTGTGGTCTAGCCAGGTGCTATCAGCATCAGGGCAATCTGGACCTCGTTCAGCTTTAACAAACTTGTAACGCAGCCTTCGGTGTCCTTCGCAGATGTTTTTGATTCTTGCATTGATCCTTCGGATCTCGGAGGTGATCCGGTATTGAGCCTTCATGTTCCTGATGCAGCAGGACATCTTATGGAGAAAACCAGAGAGACCAGTTCCATGGTCATGTGTGCGGAGCAGAGTGAATTCATCAAGAATATCTTCAGTTTCATATGCTATGTCTCTTATTTGCTTAACCCACACTTTGATTTCCTCATCATTTTCTTCCAGGGAGTCTGCAACTCTCAGGAAAGCGCTTATGCGCTCTAATTCCCCTCTCACCCCAATAACTTCTTCCCTTCCGCCACTCAGAAATTGCACCTCATTCTCGAAAAAATGTGCAAGTTTGCTGAGAAGGTATGTCACAGCACCTTCTGCCATGATCTAATTTTTCATGTTCTAGGTTTCTGTATTCATTAATCTAGTTCAACAGGAAGCATTGTCGCTTTATACTCCCGGAATCCTGGTTTAGGATGTATAATTGTCAAAATGCTGACGTCTTCTAGTGAATTTATCATTCCAAGTTGCTTGACTGGTGGTGGCCGCCTTATTAATGATAAACCTGGGAAAGTTATTTTCTAATGCTTATTGATAGATTTTTCCTTTCACTAGTGTGTCTATATCTTAATTTCTTGATTATGTTAAGTACAATTAGAGACTCTAGTTATAGTAAATTTTCTGTTTTCAATTTTTTCATTTTTATATGGAGAATGAAAACAACTTGAAAACTCGATTGGTTGATTAAAAAAGAAAAAAAACCCGACAATTTTCATGTTAATTTCGTAGTCAAATCTTCTTAGGAAAGTAATGAGAAGATTCCCTTTGGTAATTACTGAACTAGCAACCAAGTTGACATATGCTTTGAAAATGGAAATTTAATATTTTTTTTTCTTGTGCTTTTACATCATCGGATGAAGATCGTAGATATTCTATTTTTCTCTTTTTTTTTAGGTTAATTAAAATAAAGCTAGGTTTATAAATAACAAATAAATAAAATAAATAAAAATGAAATAAATAAATAAGTAAAAGGTTAGACTATAGCAAAATAGAAAAGAAAGAAGACCAAATAATAATAATGATAATATACATATAATATTATTTTTCGACTAAGAAATAAAAACTAGAAAATAAGATCTTTAAATCAAACTCGAGTTCATTCTAATTAAATGAAACTTGGCCTAGGAAATTATTTAAATAAAAGTCAGTTGCAATAAAAGGGGAGAAAATGAAGAGCTCAGTTGGTCCACGACTTCAGGACGAATCTAGCTTGCTCGAAACGGATTTTTATCATTTTTTTTTATGTAAATCTATCAACTTTTAACTGTAAATACAATGGGAACCAAAGATTTTACATCAATATTGATTATAACAAATTAAATAGAAAAGAATAAAAATGGTGGTTTCGTATATCTCGACTTAACCAAGCTGACATACGCTTTGGAAGTGAAAATTTAGTGTTTTTTCTTGTGCATTTACATCATCGGATGAAAATTGTAGATATTCTATTTTGCTCCTTTTTTTAGGTTAATTAAAATAAAGCTAGATTTATAAATAATAAATAAGGAAAATAAAAATGAAATAAATAAATAAATGAGTAAAGGGAAGATTATAGAAAAATATAACTGAAAAAAATAGTAAAGAAAAAAGGCTAAAAAAAAAAAATATTGACAATATACATATAATATTATTTTTAGTCTAGGAAATAAAAACTAAAATATAAATTCTAGTTAAATGAAACTTGGCCCAAAATTTTACGTTACTTAAATGAAATTTGTTTGCAATAATAAACTAAGAAAATAAAGAGTAGCTGATCCGTGACTTCACCCAGTGCAAACAAGATTTATTTCTTTATTTTTTTAGATCACCACGTGGCAGTCTCTTATTGGCTGAAAGTAATCATATGCATGGGACATGATCATCTTCTTCCTCTAGCCTATAAGTTTTAAGGCAGTTTGTAGTTTTATAGGATCTTTTGGAGTAGTCTAATAAAATAGTTTTTTTAGGAGAGAAAATAGTACATAAAGGTTAGTTAAGAAAAATAAAATAAATGAATAAAATAGTAATAATATGATCAAATGGAGAAGGGAATTTAAGATGAAAGATAAAATAATGATAAAGGAAAAAGATAGAAAATAGAAATAATGAAAATAATATAAAAAAGAAATAAAAAATAGAAATATGTTAGAAAAGTAATTAAGCAAATGAGTAATGACTCAAGTACCTACTAGGTTGGCAAGTAGTTCTAGTAACAAAAATATAAAAATATAAAAGAAAAATAATAAAATCAAACAATATTATAATAAAATATAGAAATTTTTAGAAGTATAAAAATAAGAATTTTAGAAAGAAAATAAAAAAATATATATCAAGAATTGATATTAAATAATAATAATAAAAGATAAAAAAATATAAATATGATTAAAAAAATTAATATGGCAATTTGCAAAAATTAGTTTTTTATAGGATTTTTTTAATCTCCACATAACAATCTAGGTCTCAAAGATATTTTCTTAGTAAAATTAAATATGATTAAATAATGTAAAGATAACATTTTTTTTTAAATAAAACCGGTCAACAAACTAAAATTTTATAAAATAAAAAGCGAATTATAAATGGTTTGATCTTGGTTAGTACATACATAGACACATTTAGGGCAACTATATTAAAATAAAAACTTTAGATTTTTTAGGAAAAATTAGCATAATAATAATAATAGTGACAAAAAAAATAAATACATGAAAAATATAAGATAGGAATATAAAGGGTTTTAGTAAATTCTTACACGGTAACCATTTAAATTTTAATAAGTTAGCTTTTGAACCTATTAATCTTTTATTCTCAAAAATTCTAAATCTCACGAACCAGTAGTTGATTATGAATTTTCTACCAATTAAATCTAATCATGTTTTTATCAACATAGATGGTCGGTGATTCTTTTTAAAATTATTTATTTTTTGAATTTAGATGAGTAATCTATATTAAATAGGTATGATTTGGTATAGGTTAAAATTATAAAAAAAATGGTTAAAAATTAGACTTGAAAAAGATAAATTAAGGTGATGTTTACTATTTCTATCTCCACCTTCTCGTAAAAAATTGTTGGTTTTGTCTTGCTTCGCCTAGACAAGCAAGAACTGGAGCAATGTTGGGTGAGAAATACCATATGATAATAGAAAATGGCGTCTTACGTAGGGAGCAATCAAATGAATTTAAAAAGGGTCACAAATGTCAATCTTATCAACTCATGGGTTATAATAAAGATTATCATTAACAAATAGTTATAAGAAATGAATAAATTATTTTGATTTCAAATAAGATTATGAAGAAGTCTCTTTCATTTATGTTAGGATGCCATGAGAACTGAAAAAGATCTTTACCAAGTGAAGAAGTTTCTTTCATTTATGTTAGGAAGGCATGGGGATGGAAGAAGATCTTTACATTTCAAAATTTAGGATTGCTATTTACTGTGTGATGTAGATTTAATTGGTTCAAAATCTCTCAGTAGGAGAAGATTTTGACAAGTTGTAGGGTTTTTTTTTTTTTTCAACTTTTTATTATATTTGTGTGTATATTTTTATAGTTTTGATAAGAAAAATACATAAATTCATAAAATATACACATAAATTTTTTTAGTATTAGAATTTCATAAAAGTTGGATCAAGGATCAGAAAATGCGCCACATTAAGATATCATCTCGCCTAAGATGCATTGCCACGCACACCAACCATTTAGTTTTTATTTTTATGGCCATGATTCATTTCATGGTCCATTTACGCGTTTCAACCCTACATGCAAAGTACCCGTCCAGCAGATGAATGTCCAACTCGACGTGATGGAGCAAGCCAGGCAATTAATAAAAGAAACGGACATATATATATTATTATTTTCCTTCATCGCCATACAATTGGACATTCGTGAGACGAACCAACTGAGAAATTACGTGCCCAGTACAATGCAGGGATACAAATGCAAAGACTTTCACAGAATGAAAGGGATATACGAAGACTTTAGAGAATTCTACAGTAGCGGCTAGAGAACTTTCTTTGCTTTTACTTGTGTACTTTCCATGAATATCTTCTAGCTAAAGGATAATTATAAGTTTTGGTTCTTTAGGAATTATGAGATCTTATCAATTTTTATTGTTTTTCTCTTTATCTTGAATATTTATATATCTTGTAGATTTATCATTATCATTATCATTATTTTATTTGATCGATGCAAAATAGGATCCCTTTATTCAATTATCAAAATAATGTATTGCTAATTAGAACATTAAATCCGTAATAATTTAATCGTTTTGATGTTTGTGATTAAGTAATATACTTGATTATAAAAAAGATAATCAATTTATCTTATGAAGATACATAATCTAGTCTAAATAGATTGAACTTATGATTTGTTGGCTAGAATTGGTGATCTCTCTAATTCCTAAGTTATTGACAAATTAAATCTTAAGAGCTTGTTTAGGATTGTTTAGTTAATAAGAGAAATAATCAAATAGCTTATTTTGATTAATAAAAAAGTAAGGAGCGAGAGGTTATTAGAGCGTGTTAATAGTTATTATAACCAATTTATTTAAGGTAAAGAAAAATTATCTTTGCACCAATGATCATTCTATGAATCAAAATTGTGATTATTGATTTTCTCTTTTAAGTTGCATTACTTTTTATTGGTAAATTATTTTTAAAATTTAGTTTACTTTATTTTAGTTTTATTATTTCTATATTTAATTTTTTAAAAAATCCCCATCTTTACTTTGTTTTAATTTGTTACTCTTTAAAGAAATAAATTTTTCTAATCCTTGTGGATACGACTTTACTCATTGCCATACATAATACAATTTATATTTCAAAGTAGGGGTTTATATTTGTTAGATTTGACCTTAGTTGGATATGCAATTTAAAAAACAACATGCATGTGTTGTTTTCAAATTGGGTTGTATACACTATCTACACGAGTGGTAATAAGACCGTGTTAGCCCCCATGTACCCCTCTAACTCCACAGTCATGCATAAAACTTATTCATTCTTCCAAAATTTGTATTCTTCGACCATATCGAATGCTAAACAAATAGCACATATTGACCAATAAAACACGAACCTTTCTTCAAGAATTCATCTCTTCGATCACGTTAAGCACTAAACAACATAGTTTAATTTAAGAGAAACATCACTTACTTGACTATGCACCTAAATTATGGCATTTGCACCATTACCCTATTCCAAAAACTCGCATATTCTCCAAGTCTACAGTTTCAATATGCATTATCGTTGACCATATTAAGGAATACATAGATAGAAGTGTTCGTAAAGGGCTTACCTTGTGAATTTGTACCGTTTGTGAAGATAAGGGAGCGGGAACCACTGGAAGAGGGAAAGAAAAGAGAGGAAAAGGGAGAGAGATAGAAATACGTTGTAGTGATCGAGAGACTACGATTTAAATTTCGTGAAATATCAAGTTTACCACCTTAACTTAAATGTTCAATCCCCAAATTGCCATTATTTCATTTTTCCTATTTTAATGGGTCTCACATCCACCCCCTAAAAGAACTTTCATTCTTGAAAGTTTGCTTGATATGTCAAAGAGCTCCGAATATTTATTTCTCATTTCATCCTTTAGTTTTCATGTTGCTACTTGCTCTATTTAGTTACTTCATTGTATTTTAACATATTTGATAACTCGTCTCCTCAAGATATTTTTTTAGTATCCACTAATGTAATGGGTTTCTTACGTAAGACTAGTCTATACGTCCAAAGGTTTCAAAGTGGTTATTTGACTTGGATTGGGTGAAAATTTTCTCAATAAGGATACATGAAATATATCATGTATCTTGGCTAAACCCAGTGATAACATTAATCGGTAAGCTATACTTTTAATCCTTTCCCAAATCTTAAAAGGGCTATGCAAACACTCTATTTTTGTATACACGATTTGCGATTTTAGGGTAAAAAAAAAAAATTAAAATTAAAGACGCAAACCTAGTTTGCGCCTATAATGCGCGGACCTTGTTGGCGCCTTCAAGCAAAATGCTAAAGGCGCGAACAAGATCCGTGCCTTCAGTATAATTTGTATTGAAGTTATAGACTTTGTTCGCACCTTCAAGCAAAATGGTGAAAGTGCGAGTGAAGTTCGCACTTTCAATACAATTGTATTGAGGGTGCAGACCTTGTTCGTACCTTCAAGCAAAAATACTTGAAGGCGCAAACGAGGTCTATGCCTTCTGTTTTAATTTTTTTTTAATCTTAAAGTCGCAATTCGCATCCGCGTCTTTGAAGAATAATTATTTCGGATATAATATATATGTATTTTTTTTAAACTATAATATTTAAGAATATTACCTTTTTTTTAATTATATAAAAAAGAAAATAAAAAATATATATAAAAGTAAGAAAATAGGGAAAAAAAGTATAATAAATTTAAAAAAAACAAAGAAGAAGAGATCCCAATTAAGTATTCCTTTAAGTAATATAAAATTGAATCATTGTTTGAAGAACAAGCTGTTCCTCAATAGTACAGGAAATAATTAGGAGGGAAATTGGTCGCGGGCTCGAATTGCACTTGTTGCGCACTTTAATTTTGCCTTGGGAAGTCAAATGACCATCACATGATCATCTTCATCAGACAGCCAAGAGAGAGTGGCGAGCGAGGGAGAGATATGCGGCTGAAAACGAATCAAATCTTAAGGGGAAGATTTAGGGACTAGGGCATATAACTTGAAAGTGATTTGATTCAATAGGAATGAATCCAAGGTCGTTAATCTTGATCTAAACATATTACTATACACAATTAAGGTGGAGGACGAGATTGCACAATGAGATTCAAACGGAAAACCCACGAATCAAACTAACTAAAGCTCTGCGTCTCTAGACTATGAAACCCAATTCCCAAAACTTCTCTCTAGGATATGAATTCCACACGCTATCTCAAACCGAGAGATTGGTACCAATTGGATCTTGGAGATTTCTAGATCCAGAAAGTAGTAAACTTCAATTCCAATTCATTAGTGAATCCTCGAATCGAATACTGGAACTTGACTGCGTCGGAGCTTCTTCGACCACCGCTACCATTGCAACTTAGGTGAGATCGACCAACGTAACGTTGTTCTCGACCATTAGACGTGGCACTCCGACGGTTTACTGAGGAGCATCAACCACCCCTTAGATGCTTCGATGAAGCTTGGAAGTTATTGCAGCTGGCTTCGTCGATAAAAACCCTGTCAAGCGAGCTTGACCCGTGAACCGCGACTAATCCGCACTCCTAATGCTGTGCAACCCACTCGCTTTCATTAGGTTTTTTTTTTTCCCCTTTTTTATTACGTTTGATTCTTAAAGAAAAAAAAAAGTTTTATAGGATTAATGTTTGTGGGTCTTACTTTATATTTAGTAAATTAAATCTACTAAATTAGCATGTTTAGTACATCTTAATTGCATGTCCAGGGAATTTATTAATTGCTTGTTTGGCATGTTTAGCATGATATAAAATGTGCATGTTAGTTAAGTTATATGCGATAATTGCATATCTAGGGGATTCATCAATTACATGGCTGATATATTTAGCATAATACTAAATTTGCATGATAGTTAAGTTATGTCATAATTGCATGTCTTGGTGTGTTTGGCCAATGATAATGTTAAACTACATGTTTAGTTAGCCTTATTTGATTAATTGGTGTGTCATAAAATTAATATGTGGATTTGATTAATGTGATAGAGTGTGAATTTCATGATACATCGTGGTGACTAATTGTATTTTCAAGTTCAATGATATCTATTAGCAGACTAATTTGTTTGATGCATCTATTAGATCAGGAACTATATGTTTGCATGAAAATTGCGTTATTAATTGATTTGTATTTTTTTTAATAAAAATCATGTTTCCATAAATATTGCATCATTTATAAATTTAGGCATTTTAGGGTTTCTTCATGAAAATCATGTTTTTGGAACACTTAGAGAGTCTTTATAGAAAAAAAAAAAATTAATCTAGCATTCTTTTCAAAATTAGGTTCTTTAAGGTTTTTGAAAGTCATGACTTATAAAATTAGGGTTTTTAGCATTTTTCCAATGAAAAATAAGACAAAAATGTAAACCTGGCCATTTCATAAACAAAATCAACTCATAAACTTAAAGATTTTTTTTTTCTTTTTCATTAATAAAAATAAGGGAATTGAAATGATTTGATTTCAAATAGCAGATATATAGGTACTTGCAAGACAACCGATAAAAATAAAAAAAATTATTTTCTAAGAAATAAAATGTATAAAAATTAAAAAAACTTTTTAGTTTGTTTATTTGTTTTCTTCTTTGTTTGTTTAGGTTTCTTTAAAAAAAAGAAAAAAAGAAGGGAAATTGTTAAGGCCTTTCAATTATCAATTTCAAAAATTCTAAGTGGTAACATTAAAATGTCTTTAGTTATTTATTTTTCTAAAAATTATTTTTTAGAAAACTATAGATTAGTGGCTAAAATCAAGGTTGATCTACCCAATTGACCATAATTTCTATTTTTCCAACTTCGGTTGGCCGTTGTTGCATTTTTAAATATATATATATATATATATATATATATATGTATATATTACTAAAAAATTAATTTTTCCTTAATTTATGTTGGGTGGGTTGGGTTTAATAAGCCAAATTAGAGAAAAATGACTATTTTGAGGCTTGATAGCCAACATATCTAGGATTTAGTTTTCCTCTCAAGTCAAACCTAGCTACACCTTTGGTAGGTGATATATTGAAGATAATATGTTCCCCAACTTGGAATTCTAGAGGTAATCTTCTTCTATTGACATTGTTTTCTTCGACGACTCTGAGCTGATAGCATTATTTGCCTAATCAAATTTACTTTGTTTACTGCATCTTATACTAACTCTAGTTCTAGTATTTGTCTTTTGCCTACATTATCCCAACGTAATGGTAATCTACATTTTCTTTCATATGAGGCCTCATAAAGTGCTATTTGTATTATTGTTTGATAACTATTGTTGCAGGTGAATTTAGCTAAGGGTAGGTACTCATATCGGTTTCCACTAAAATCTAATGCGCGAGCTTTTAGAATATCTTTCAATATCTAAATTGTCTTCTTTGACTGTCCATCCATCTGTGGCTATTGTGGCAAAGCATTGATCTCTTGATTTTGAGATGATTATTTCTCGCAGAACATCATGGATGTGGAAAAATATTATTCTTCCATCGCTTGTTGTATTTACTACCTGAATCAGGCTTCTGTCCAACAGCTCATGTGGATACTCCTTCGCAACATCTTCGGGAGCTTTTCCTTCTTTCCTCTCAACGAATCCTTCTGCTATCCATAACCGAAGCAGTCTCCTCCTCTCGATCTGGTGACCCTTAGGGAACACACACAAGCGCAAGAAGCAGGACTTTAGGTAGTATGGCAAATCATTGAAGCTGAGTGACTGTACTTTCTTCGAGTTCTTTAATCTATCGTTGCCATCAATCTCAGCTCGCAGACTTCGGCGAATGACATCCCATTCATCTATACGACCTCTATCCTTTGTTGCCCGAACACCGCTGATGGCCACAATTGCTAGGGCTAGACCTTACCATTTTCTCAAGTTATATCGGCAGATCTCCTCCAAATGGGGTGGGCATGTTGTCGCCTGGAAGGTCTTCCTGCAGAAAAGCGGCCGAGACTGCTCTGAACTCAAGGTTATCTATCCAAGGGTACACCTTACCGTGGAACTCGCTGCACGAGGTTGACGCTATATTAAGTACGTCGCGTGGTGACAATGATTCGGCTGCCGCGATTGTTTGTTGGCAATGCATGTTTTATTGCATCCCATTCGCTTATATACCATGCATCATCTAGAACAATTAGATACCTCTTCCTTTGCAGCAAGTCCTTGATTATCATCTTCAGCCAATGGCTATACATAGAGTCCACTCCGGGAGGAATTGGTTTCCTGATCACCGTCATAATCTGTTGGAGCATGTCTTTCAGCAGGTCATGTATCCTGAAGCATCTTGAAAGAGTGATCCAAGCACGAGGTGAAGTGTTTCTTCACTGCAACATCTTCGTAGACTTGCTTTGCCAAAGTGGATTTTCCCAATCCTCCCATGCCAACTATTGAGATTACTTCCCGTCTAGGAAGCCTCCAGCCAGCAGACCAACCAAATCCTTTTTGGGCTCTTCAATGCCCACTAGATCAATTTCCCCCAGAGGGAGGGTGTTTCCTCTGTGGTTTAGCCAGGTGCTATCAGCATCAGAGCAATCTGGACCTCGTTCAGCATTAACAAACTTGTAACGGAGCCTTCAGTGTCCTTCGCAGATGTTTTTGATTCTTTCATTGATCCTTTGTGATGCGGGCATTGTAGCTGACACGGGTTGATCAGGTGTGTCTCTTACAAGGCACGGTTGTGTAATGTGTCTGGAAGCTTTCAGAAACATATATGGCCTCATGCACGGCCGTGTGTTGTGTCAGGAAAATCCACAGAAACTTACATGGCCAGAAGGTACGGCCGTGTGTTGTATCAGGAGTGTCCACAGAAGTCTACACGGCCGTGTATAATCTAGATGACGGACGTGTATATGTATATTTATTCCCACGTGTACATATTTATTTCCTTGTTAATTATTTCCCTAAGGACTATAAATAGCCTTTAGGCCATTCTAGGGTTAGTTTTTGATTCTTTTGTCAATATACACTTTTAGAGAAGATTGTTCTTTGCTTCCTCGATTGTGCGCAGTCGAGATTTTCAAGGAATAAACTCAGAACTATTCTTTGTTTATTCGTGAGGTCCAATCCTAGAATTGGTCTCGTGTTGTTTACGCTTTCCGTGCTGTGCCAGTTGGTATCAGAGTAAGGCAATTTCCTACGGAGATGTCAGCTAACGACGGTCGCGTTCTCGACTTAGATCGAGATGCGAAAGTCTAAGGAGTCAATCAATGGGCTCCAAGGATGGTGGTCGAAGCCATGGAACAGAGACTCGGGCGCGTAGAACAACGTTTGGAAGACCTGATTATGCGTTTTGACGCTATGGTGATGGGCCACAACAGAAATAGGGATGTTGTTGGAAATCAACCAGGAGTGGCAATCGCTCGTGGTGGTCCTATCAATCAACCTACAGCTGTGAATCAGTGGAATCAAAGGATAGACGAGAGTTCCTTTGAGGAAGAGGGTGAATTCCTACAGAGGAGGGGACAACCATCGAGGAGAGGCGGTGTTGGTGGTGGCAGATACTGCAGGGTTGATGACTAGATTGATCAGGAGTATGGTGGCGGGTATTAAAGAAACCACCAGGGATATGATCATACAGATGGCGATAATTTTCGTCTCAAGGTAGATATTCTATCCTTTAATGGTAATCTCAATATAGAAGATTTCCTGGATTGGCTTGCAGAAGTCGATAGATTTTTCGACTATATGGAGGTACCCGAGGATAGGAGAGTATGACTGGTTGCTTGTAGGCTGAAAGGAGGGGCATCTGCAGAACCGGAGGCAAAGAGAGGGAAAGCAACCTATAAGGACATGGTACCGCATGAAGAATCTATTGCAGAGGGATTTTCTACTACCCGACTATGAGTAGATGCTCTTCCAGCAGTACCAACGATGTTGTTAGGGATAAAGGACGGTGTATGAATACACCGCCGAGTTTATGAGGTTGGCGGAGAGGAATGATTTGAGGGAGACTAAGGGTCAGCAGGTAGCGCGATTTGTGGACGGGTTGAAGCCCCAGATTAGGGATAAAATCGGGGTGACGATGTTCAGAACTGTCAATGAGGCAAAGAATTTGGCCCTTAGAGCTGAGATGATGATTCAAGAGCAGAGTGCGAGGCTTGGTGGGGCAAAAGGAACTATGTGTATGATAGTATTGGCAGTGGCAGCCAGGTGATTGGTGAAAGGGTTAGAGGAGTAGCCGAGAAACCAACTGGGAGTACGGAGAAGAAAGAAGACAAGGTTGAGGGAAAGAAGCCTCTTGAGAGCAAAGAGACCCCAAGGCAAAGTAATCCGTATGCTAAACCGATTTTGGGGAAGTGCTATAGGTGTAATCAACTGGGGCACCGATCCAACGAATGCCCGAATCGACGGACTATAAACATTGTCGAAAGGGAGGAAGAGGAGGAAGTGTGCTATGAACCGGATGGTAAGGATGAATATTATGATGAGGCTGATGATGGAGTGGAACTGAGCTATGTGATTAGAAGGATGATGCTAGTACCAAAATAGGAGGGTAGTTCGCAACGACACCAGCTGTTCCGCACTAGGTGCACAATTGGTGGGAGAGTGTTTGACCTGATTGTTGACAGTGGGAGTTGTGAGAACATAATCGGGAGAGAGGTTGTGAAACGACTCTAGCTGTTGGTAGAGAAACATCCGAACCCCTACACCATAGGGTGGATTAAGGCGGTAGAGCGAATTGAGGTGAAGGCGAGGTGTCGGGTTTCTTTCTCAATAGGCAAATATCGGGATGAAGTCTATTGCGATATCGTCGATATGGATGCCTGCCACTTGTTATTCGGACGACCTTGGCAGTTTGACGTGGATGCCCAACATGCCGGGAAAGAAAATAAGTATAGGTTGGAGAAATGGGGCGTGAAATATACATTGTTGCCATTGACGGATAAATGACCCAAGACACACAGGGCGGAAGGGAAATCCTTTCTGAAAATCACTCAATCAGAGAAGGAGATGACCGAAGACATCAAAGAATCCTGATTGATGCATGCTCTTGTTGTGAAAAATGTGGGAGAAGACGTGGATAGTGAAGAGGTTCCAAAAGAAGTAAAGGGGGTATTAGAAGAGTTCAAAGAGGTAGTGCCGAAAGATTTACCAGAAAGGTTGCCTCCATTACGAGACATACAACACCACATTAACTCGGTGCCTAGGGCTAGCCTTCCTAATCTCCCTCATTATAGGATGAGCCCCAAAGAGACGGAAGTCCTACAGGAGAAGGTCCAGGAATTACTGGATAAAGGATTCATTAGGGATAGCATGAGCCCATGTGCTGTTTCGGCGCTATTGACGCCCAAGAAGGATGGTAGTTAGAGGATGTGTGTGGACAGCCGTGCGATCAACAAGATCACAATTGGGTATAAATTCCCAATTCCTCGCATTGAAGACATGTTGGATAGGCTGAGTGGAGCGGTAATATTTTCGAAGGTGGATCTTAGGAGTGGGTATCATCAGATTAGGGTCAGACCTGGGGATGTATGGAAAATCGCTTTCAAGACGAAGGAAGGGTTGTACGAATGGTTGGTTATGCCATTCGGCCTCAGCAATGCACCTAGTACCTTCATGCGCGCAATGAATCAGGTACTTAAACCTTTCATTAGTAGGTTTGTGGTAGTATACTTTGATGATATCTTAATATATAGCAAGACTGAGGATGAACATTTAGTACATTTGAGAAGTGTATTAACCGTGCTAAAAGAGAATAAGCTTTATGCTAATCTCAAGAAGTGCATATTCCTGTCGAAAAAGTTGCTGTTCTTGGGTTTTGTAGTGAGCGGTAAGGGCATAACGGTGGATGAGGACAAGGTAAGGGCCATTAGAGATTGGCCCACTCCCAAAACAATCACTGAGTTAAGGAGCTTTTTGGGGTTGGTAGGATTTTATAGGCGCTTTATATGACATTTCAGTACTGTCGCCACCCCGTTAACTGAGTGCTTGAAGAAAGGAAAGTTTCATTGGGATGGGGAAGCTGAGTCTGGGTTTGCTGTGCTAAAAGAAAGATTGTGTAGTGCGCTGGTGTTGGCATTACCAGACTTTGACAAACTATTCGAAGTGGACTGTGATGCCAGTGGCGTGGGCATTGGAGTCGTGTTATCTTAGGAGAAGAAACCCGTGGCCTTCCATAGTGAGAAGCTCTATGAAGCCAGGAGGAGCTGGTCCACTTATGATAAGGAGTTCTATTCCGTGGTCAGAGCTCTGAGGATGTGGGAGCACTACTTGGTTAGTAAAGAGTTTATCCTATACTCGGATTGTGTCGCTCTAAAACACTTGAGTAATTAGACCCGTATCTGCAAAGACATGCATGCCAGATGGATCCAATTTCTGCAAAAGTTCCCATTCCGCTTGATGCACAAATCCAGGGTCCAAAATAAGGTAGTAGATACATTAAGTAGGAGAGCGGATTTATTGGTCACCATGAAGGCTGAGGTGGTAGGTTTTAAGCAGCTGAAAAAACTGTATGAAGAGGATGTGGATTTCAGGACTATATGGAGAAAATGTATTAATCAGGAATCTAATGACAGTTACTATATCCTGGAGGGTTACTTAATGAGGGGCAATCAACTCTATTCCCGAATCATCCTTGAGGGAAAAATTGATTAGGGACCTACATGGAGGGAGACTAGCCGGACATCTGGGGCGCGATAAGACTCTAGCGGCAGTGGCTGCAAGATATCATTGGCCTCAGCTGAGAAGAGATGTAGGGAGAATCGTACAAAGGTGCTACGTCTGTCAGACATCTAAAGGACATTCCCAGAATACTGGGTTGTATACTCCATTACCAGTACCTGAGAATATCTGGGAGGATTTATCTATAGACTTCGTGTTAGGTTTGCCTTGTACCCAACGAGGTGCTGACACTATTTTTGTGGTTGTAGATAGGTTCTCCAAGATGACTCACTTCATTCCTTGCAAGAAGACAGCTGATGCGCAAGGTGTTGCCAAGTTATTCTTTAAGGAGGTGGTCAGGTTGAATGGGGTTCCCAAGTCAATTACTTCCGATAGAAATACCTGGTTTTTTAGCCACTTATGGAGGACACTATGGTACGTGTTCAATTCTTCCCTTAATTTTAGCAGCACAGCCCACCCTCAAATTGATGGGCAGACAGAGGTGACGAACATGACCCTTGGCAACTTAATACGAAGTATCTGTGGAGAGAAGCTAGGACAATGGGACTTGGCGCTTTCTCAAGCCGAATTTGCCTACAACAGTTCCATTCATAGAACTACTGGGAAATCTTCTCTTTCAGTGGTCTATACAAAAGCTCCATCTTACGCATTGGATTTAGCTCTTTTGCCCAAGGGTGTAGAATCCAATGTAGCTGCTAAGCTCTTGGCGGAACAATACCAAACTGTGGCATCTGAAGTGAAAGAGAGGATTGAGGGAGTTAATGAGAAGTATAAGAAAGCCGCAGACAAGCATCAGAAGAAGAAATTGTTTGAAGTGGGAGATTAAGTGATGGTGTTCTTAAGGAAGGAACGCTTTCCCGTGAGTACTTATAGCAAATGGCAACCAAAGAAGTATGGTCCTTACAAGATTGTCGCCAAGATAAATGATAATGCCTGTGTAGTCGAGCTTCCTGAAAGCATGAAGATCTCAAAAACCTTCAATATAGTTGACTTATCTTCATTCTACTCGGATGACCACCCTCTATATCTGGAAGAGAACTCGGGGTCGAGTTCTTCATTGGTGGGAGAGAATGATGCGGGCATCGTAGCTGACATGGGTTGATCGGGCGTATCTCTTATAAGGCACGGTCGCGTAATGTGTTTGGAAGCTCCTAGAAACATATACGGCCTCATGCACGATCAGAAGGCACGGCCGTGTGTTGTGTTAGGAAAATCCACAGAAACTTACACGGCTAGAAGGCACGGCCGTGTGTTGTATCAGGAGTGTCCACAGAAGCCTACACGGCTTGATACATGACCATGTATAATTCAGACGACGGACGTGTATATGTATATTTATTCTCACGTGTACATATTTATTTCCTTGTTAATTATTTCCCTAAGGACTATAAATAGCCTTTGGGCCATTCTAGGGTTAGTTTTTAATTCTTTTGTCAATATACACTTTTAAAGAAGATTGTTCTCTGCTTTCTCGATTGTGCGCAGTCGAGATTTTCAAGGAATAAACTCAGAACTATTCTTTGTTTATTCGTGAGGTCTAATCCTAGAATTGGTCTCGTGTTGTTTACGCTTTTCGCGCTGCGTCACTTCGGATCTCAGAGGTGATCAGGTATTGAGCCTTCATGTTCTTGATGCAACAGGACATCTTATGGAGAAAACCAGGGAAACCAGTTCCATGTTCATGTGT
This sequence comes from Laguncularia racemosa, assembly GCA_037954665.1. Lineage (NCBI taxonomy): Eukaryota > Viridiplantae > Streptophyta > Magnoliopsida > Myrtales > Combretaceae > Laguncularia > Laguncularia racemosa. The sequence goes on from JBBMOL010000035.1 coordinate 4,461,569, forward strand.
GAGGAGCAGAGTGAAATCATCCAGAATATCTGCGGTTTCATAAGCTATGTCTCTTATTTGCTTAACCCACACTACTTCCTCATCATTTTCTTCCACGGAGTCTGCAACTCTAAGGAAAGCCCTTATGCGCTCTAATTCCTCTCTCACTTCAATAACTTCTTCCCTGTTGCCTCTCAGAATTCGCACCTCATTCTCTAGAAAATGTGCAAGTTTGCTGAGAAGGTATGTCACAGGACTTTCTCCCTTGATCCAATTTTTCATGCTCTAGGTTTCTGAATTCGTTAATCTAGTTCAACGGGAAGCTTGGTCGGTGTTTATTGCCGGAGTCATGGTTTAGCGTGTATGATTGTCAAAATGCTGATAACTTCTATTGAATTTATTTTTCCAAGTTGCTTGCCTGGTGGCCTTCTTATTAATTGTAAACCTGGTTTCTTATGCTTATTGACATATTATTGCTTCCATTAGTATATCCATACCTGTACCTTTGTTTCTTGTTATTTGAGTCTCTTCGGCTTGTTGAAAATTTTCAGTTTGCAATATTTGATTTTGATATGGAAAATGAAAATAACAGAAAACGCGTTTGGTTAATAAGAAAAATCCGACAATTTTCATACGAGCATATGAGACTTTAGAATTTAAAGCCACTGACAATCAGTTAGTTCAGTATCAATCCTATGCATTGACCAGGTGAACAATGAGAGAGAGAATTCACGTTATGTTATAGTTAAATCTTAGGAAACTAATGAGAAGGTTCCCTTTGGTAATGACTGAACAAGCAACCAAGCTGACATATTCTTCGGAAGTGAAAATTCAGTGCCTTTTTTTTTTAGTGCATTTACATCATCGGATCAAGATGAATTAAGGTGGTGTTTCCTTTTCCCATCTTCACTTTCTCGTGAATAATTGTTGGTTTTGTCTTGATTTGCCTAGACAAGCAAGAACTGGGCCAATGTTGGGTGAGAAATACTATATGATATTAGAAAATGACATCTTACGTGGGAAGCAATCTAATAAATTTAAAAAGGTTCACAAATGTTAATCTGATAAACTTCTGGGTTATAATAAAGGCTCTCATCAACAAAAAGTTATTGGAAATGAATAAATTATTTTGATTTCAGTTAAGATTATGAAGAAGTCTCTTTCGTTTATGTGGAGTTGCATAGGATGCCATTAAGATTATGAAGAAGTCTCTTTCGTTTATGTGCAGTCGAATAGGATGCCACGAGGATGGAAAAAGCATCTTTACCAAGTGCTATCACACGCATCAAAATTTAGGATCTGCTATTTACATAACATGCACTGTATGATGTAGGTTTAACTGGTTCAAAACAGGATGGACAATGACATTAAGTGGATGAACACTCCCAATAAAATATGCGTGTTAGATAATGATTGGTATTGTAACACTCCAAGCTCAGAACATTATAACTCACTATATGTTACTACCATTTGGTGACATGTAAAGGCATGAGAATTTAACTAATGACTCCAATTAGTATGTGTAAGAATCACCAATAAAACCACATCAGAAACTCCATTAACATAACTGAGTGGCATGCATATCTAAATTTCACTCTACATCCACTAAGTCTTGCAAGAAAATACGCTGGTGTCATAAAACTGTCTAATACCATAGTCAAGACATAAATCTAACATAACGGGAGTCAATCCCCAACTGCATATTTGACAACAAAAGTCATTAACAAGATCTAGCTATTCTAACTACTGATTATTTGTATAGTAATAGTAGTCGCCATTCTCCCCATTTAGGTAGAGATATCTTATTTTTGAGTCCTCATACATTAAATTCTCATCAAGATCACCTACAACTAAAAAAGAAGGAGAGTGAGCTTATGCTTAGTATATGAATACTGGCAAACACATGCACATGCCAATCATTTAAAACTCACACGCAAGTACGCCGTTAGTAAAATATATAAACAAGCAAGTGCACATTCATTAAAGAGAATCACAACCACAAAACAAATTGAACATTGCAACACCATCATTGAGTTCATGAATTCCTAAACACATGAGTCCATGAGTCTTATTTACATGAGTTTATAAGTCCATGAGTCCATGAGTTTTAAACATAGGAGCCCATGAGTCCTTAACCATAACCTAAACCCAAATCATCTCGTTATGTAACTCCACCAAGGATAATGCCATATATTGATCATTGGCAATCTAACTCAATATCTACTATACCTATACTTACACATTGACAAAACAATTTTATAAATCAATAATAGATTAAACTACTCATTTCTAGCTTATCACGCATAAGCACTAGACACAGTAAACGCATACTTGAAGATACAGTATACACACAATCGATACCTCGCTCAACTTCAAATCTTGACTTAAAGGTCATAAAATAACATTTACTTAATAAGTTTCCGTGGCTAAAGAAGCATTGAAGTTAAAAATTTACTTAAAACAACATTTTGTAGCCTGTGTATCTCTTTGGGTGAGTATTTAAAGAACCTACTTGAGTAAATGGGTGGCAACACGACCGTTTTGTGTCCCATTTATCCCTCGATAAGAAAGGATTTACAATTTAAAAATTAACATGCTTGTGCTTTTTTCAAAATGGGTCTTGTATACTATCTACATGGGTGTTAACATGACCATGTTAACTACTTGTGTACCCCTTTAGCTCCACAATCACGCATAAAACTTATATGTTCTTCCAAAATTTGTATTCTCCAACCATATTGAATGCTATATAGCACATATTAATCCATATAACAACAACCTTTATTTGAGAATTTGTCTCTCAGATCATGTTAATACTAAGTAACATAATTTTATCTAAGAGAAACATCACTTACCCAACTATTCACCCACATTAAGGAATTTGCACCATTATTCTTCTCTAAGAACTTTTGTATTCTCTAAGTCTACAGTTCCAATTTGCATTGTCATCATCTATATCAAGGAATATATAGATAAAAGTGTTCGTAAAGGGCTTACCTTGTGAATTTGTACCAGTTTGTGAAGATGAGGGAGAGGGAACCATTAGAAGAGAGTAAATGTACATAGGAAAGAGGGAAAGAAAAGAGAAGAAAAGGTAAAAAACACCCCTACCCCTACCTCCCATATCTGTAGATTGATGACAAGTAGGAATGTAACGAACGAAGACCTGACCTGTGGTAACTTGTTTACACACAAAGTGATAATCAATGTTAATATGTTTGGTGTGATTGTGATAGATAGGATTTGTAATCATGTAGACAGTGTCAAGGTTGTCACAATAAAGAGTGATAGGTTACCGAATTGGGATTTTCAACTCATGGGTGAGATGACAAATCCAATTAGATTTGGCAATTGCACAGGCAATGGCTCGATGTTTAGCTTTTGTAAAGCTTTTAGAAACAATCTATTGTTTCTTAGAGCGCCGACAGATGAGGTTACAACCATGAAAGATGGCGTACCCTATGGTGGACCTACAAGTATTTGGACAACCAACTTAATTAACATTAGCATTAGTGATTAAAGATGTACTAGATGTACGTATGATGGGTAAACCCAATGACATAATGCCTTGTAGATAGCAGAGAACTCGCTTAGCTGCTTACGTGTGATTAGTGTTGGGAAGATGCATATATTAATTCAATTGATTAATCGCAAAAGTTGATGTTTGGCTTAGTTATAGTGAGGTATTGAAGTGCCCTAACAATTTCTTAGTATGTGGTGGGGTTAGAAAGTAATTGGAAACCATGCTTGCAGAGATGGTTGAAGGGAGACTATGGTGTCTTAACTGGTTTGGAAAGATGCATATTATGATGTTTTAGGAGATCGCAAATGAAGTGAGATTGACTTAAGTGTAACCCTTAAGGGGTACGAGTGGCTTGAATGCCTATGAAGAAATGCAGTGGCTCAAGATCCCTCATGGCAAATTGACATAAGAGAAGAGAAAGGTGATGAGTGAGGAGAGAAGAATTATTACTAGTGAGAATAATGTCATCAATGTAGAGGAGAAGTACAATAATGTTAGACCCTTGAGAAAATATAAACATAGATGAGCTAGCCTTACTCTAGGAGAGTCCTATATCAAAGAGAAAGGTGCTGAATAGAAAAAAACTAGGCTTGAGGATCCTATTTAAGCCCATACAAAGACTTTTTGAGCTAACAAACATAATATGGATAACAGGGGTTAACAAACTTAGGAGGTTGTTTCATGAACACTCTCTTGTTTAGATGACCATGAAGAAAAGCATTTTTGACATTAAGTTGATGGATTTCCCATGAAGATGAAACCACAAGTGAGAGAATAAAGCGAATGGTGGTGTGGTTGATAACATGACTAAAAGTTTCAACGTAGTCAATGCTTGTAAGTTGAGAAAAACCTTAAGCAATGAGATGAGCTTTATAGTGCTCAACTTAGCCTTTAGCATTAAATTTAGTGTGGAATTTCCATGTATTGCCAATGACATTTTGATTTGGTGAGGGTAGAATGAGGACTTAGGTGTGGTTGTAAAGGAGAGAGTTAAATTCATCCTTTATAGTGGTTGCCTAGGCAGGGTCTCGAAGTGCTTTAGTGTAGTAGCAGACTTAATTTGGTTGTTGTGTGTGTGAAGGTTGAGAATGGTTTTGGATTTTGTGCTGTTAAATTTAGAGCGTATACACATAGTGTGAGTTGGTTTGTAGGAGGGGAGATGGGTAGAGATGGAGGAGGAAGGAGAAGGAATAGTGGAGGCAGGTTGGGTAGCGTCTTGAGTAAAGGGTGATAATTGCAGGGGAGAGATGGTGAAGGTAAGGGATGGTATGTTGGAGGGTGTAGTAGACTAAGTGGTAGGAGGGGTGATAAGGGTGTTGTAGGGAAAATTTTTTTTATAGAAAATGACATGATGATTAATGTAGATACGACCTAAGATTAGATCTAAGCATTGGTATCCTTTATGTTGTGGAGGGTAGCTAATGAAGATGCAAGGTTTTGAGTGGGAAGTGATTTTTATTCTAGGATTAAGGGATAGTTCTTAGGTAATAGAGGCATCCAAAGGTGTGGAGTGAATGGTAAATAGGTAAATTGTGATTGAAAAGTTCAAAGGGGAATTTATGGTTAAGTGTGGTTGAAGGTAGTCTATTTATAGTATAGATAGCAATAAGGGCTACATCTAGGGGCCTTAGGCCTAGGAAAAAAATATTTAATTAAATTTATTTTAAAATTAAAATATATGTTATATTTATATTTTTAAGTATAAATTTTATCATAAAACTTAATATGGTTTAGTGGTTAGATAGTTATTTTTGCATATTCAAGGTCATGGGTTTGATTCCCAATATAATCATTTTTTGCCTTTTCAAATTGCATTTATTGTTTGCCTATCAATAAATAATTTTCATTTTTTTTTTGCTACGATATGTAGAATTGAATTTCATTAATAAAAATATGAAAGTCAAATAAATTTTTGATAGATATTATTTATTTATTAGTAACTTTTTGGTAAATAATAATTATGTTTGATGCTATAAATGTTTCAATCATATTGTATAAAAACATTAGTAAATAAGAATAGTTTATAATATTTAAAGTACTAACATTTTCTTTTACTATTAATATTATGAAAACGAATAAGTATTATTAAATAATCAATTGTCTACTTACTTATATTAAAAAATATATATGCATATATATATTTATGACATTACTAATTGAATAATTTTACAAAGTCAATATAAAAAATTATAAAATACTATATTATTTTTTATAATCTTGTTAAAAAATTTATTCTTTTAACATTTTACAAAGTATATCAAGTACTCATAATCGATATATAAAAAAAATTTAAATTTATTTTTATGTATATAAGATACATTATAATTACAATGATAAATAAATATTTTTCTACGAGTAATTCTAATATTGATTTTAATACTATGTATCTGGGCCCCCAAATGATACAATTCTGCATCTACCCTTGGTTGCATTAACCCAAAATGTCTATGGTAGATTTGCATGTAAGTATATAGTGTAGGCAAGATTTGTGATGCATCTATGTTTACACTCAGCAATGTCATTTTGTTGTGGAGTGTAAAGGCAAGACAATTGTAAACAGATACTATTTTCACGAAGAAAATTATTAAAGGTCGTATCTATGAATTCACCACCACCATCTCAATGAAACACCTTAATGCAGTTTGAGAAGTTATTTTCTACAAGAGGTTTAAATTGCTTGAAATTTGATAAAACATCACTTTTATTATACATAGCAAACAACCAAGTGTAGCAAGTACAATCATCAATGAAAATTAAATAATAATAAAACCTTAAGTTAGACCTAATTAGAAATTATCAAATATTCAAGTGAATAATATCTAAGGGATTTTGAGCTTTATGTGATGCAGATGGGTAGACTTGCCATTGTTGCATGCACAACAAGGATTTAAGGATGCTAGTGATGACTTTACTCTAATGTGGCAATGTTGAATAAGATTGTTGAGAACATCAACATGGGGATAGCACAACTTGGAATGCCAAATCTCTTTTAGATGAACAGAAGCCATGAGGACTCGAAGAGATTGGATAGGAGAGAGATGGACTGGGTAGAGAGGGTTCTTAATCTTTTGATGAAGGAAGAGTTGACCCATAAGGGAATCCTAGACATAAAAGGAAAAGGAATCATCAAAATTCATGTTATAAGGGCTACCAAAACAAAGTTTAATGATAGATAAGAGGTTGTGTGTGAGTGAGGGAACTAGAAGAACATTTTTAAGGTAGAGAAGAAGACTTGAGGTGTAGATGGTGAGTTCGCTCATGTAGGTTATGGGTAGTGAGGCACCATTACCTATTAAAACATGATCAGAATCAACATAGAGGTTTAAGTTAGTGAGTGTACTTGCATTTGAAGTCATGTGGTGCATAGCACCTAAATTTGGATAATAACTAGCCTCATGGAATTCACCAATAGAGAAGGCAGCGAATGTTTGTGGTCTGTTTGCATAAGATTCATTAATGTGATGATAGTAGTAAAGTGTTGAGTGGCCAGGTTTCTCACAAATTTGAAAAATAAGCTAAGAGGTGGTGTAGGTGTTGGAGCTGAAGTTAGGTCGGTTGGAGTGCCGATGACCAAAAGATGAGGGATGACTATAATGACCAGTAATATAGGAGTGCGACTGTTGATGAGAGGATAATCGCATGTCAGATGCAGAAGGGGGGCCAATGATGCGGAGCAAAGACTAAGGAACCATCCAAGAAGGAGTATTTGTGTAAGGAAGAGAGTGGAGAAGCGAAGAGGCTTGAGTGGTGGCCAACACAGGCATAAACACGCTCGTGTTGGTGGGCATGTTGAGTGACATGGAGCTAAGCACGGTCGCGCTAGGACCCGTGTCGGTGAAAGTGTTGGAAAGTGGCCATATGGACCTCTACACACCTGTGCAAAGAGATGTGTTAGGCGACATGGTGGCTAGCACCCCCTACAAGTGGGCGTGCCGAAGGGGACGAAGAGCAAATTTCCATAGAGTGAAACATTAGCTTTTACACACCCATGCTGAAGACCATGCTAATCCAAGTTTTGGGGTTTTTATAGTATTCTTTTTGTTTTTAGTTTTATCTTATCATATCTTATCACATTATTACACTTTATTAGTTTCTTTGATTTCTAAGATCAATTATCGAATGATATCAGGAGACGGTAGTTTAGTAGGCCATCACATTTCGAATGTTGCTCGAGATGTGGAAGCTTTGTAAACTAAGGTGTGGGATCAAAGGGTAGTGTTAAATAACATGGATTAGAGATTCCAGTGTTTAGAATAGTGCTTTGATGACCTAATTGAGCATTTCGTTGCGATGGGATTTAATGCCAATAGAGATAGGAATGGTGGTGGGATGTGACCTAACGTAGAGCATGCGTACGGTAATCCTGTTATTAGACCTGTAGCTGCAAATCATGGGTTACAGATGTATGATGATGATTTAGAGGAGGAAGACTATGTGTTGTTTAGGGAAGAATGGCTATGTAGAAGAGGTGGTGATGGTGGCATATCCTTTTTCAACAATATCAAAGGTATTGTTAGGGGCAAAGGATTGTACATGAATATACCACGGAATTTATGCAGTTGGCAGAGAGGAATGACCTAAGGGAGAGTGAGGGTCAATAGGTGGCCAGATATTTAGATGGTTTGAAATTGTAGATTTGAGATAAAATTGGGGTACATGTTCTATGTACTTTGAATGAAGCTAAAAATATGGCTTTTAGGGTTGAGTAGATGTTGCAAGTGAAGAATAGTAGATTTGATGGTGGTAGTAGTAGATTTGGGGCCAAGAGTTTGAATAAACTCGTAGTTAAAAAGAGTAAGACTACCTTAGAGATGCAAGGAGGAGTTAGTGATAACAAAGAAGAGAAAATAATAGGCAGGAAACCAGATGAAATGAAGGATACATAAAGACAGAATAACCTTTATGCGAAGCCCGTATTAGGAAAGTGTTATCGTTGTAATCAACTAAGACATCAGTCTAATGAGTGTCCTAACAGAAGAGAGGTTAACTTAATAGAGAGGGGTGAAGAGGATGGAATTCGTTGTGAACCTAATGGGGGTGATGAATATTATGAGGATGAAGATGAGTATGAGTAGGCTTATGTAATCAGGAAGTTGATGTTGGTACCGAAGCGAGAGGAACAAACTTAGTGACATTAGTTGTTTCGCACCAGATGCACAATTGAGGGAAGGATCTTTGAGTTAATAGTAGACAATGGTAGTTATGACAACATCATAGGCAAGGAAGCTATGCAAGCGTTGCAATTACTAATAGAGAAATATCTTAACCTATATACCATTAGGTGGATCAAGGTATTAAAGAAGATTGAGGTTAGAGAGCGTTGTAAAGTACCTTTTTCCATTGGTAAATACCGAAATGAAGTATATTGTAACATAGTAGATATAGATGCCTATCACTTATTGTTTAGTAGACCATGGCAGTATGAAGTTAATGCCCAACACACGAGTAGGGAGAATGTGTATAGGTTAGAAAAGAATGGGTGAAGTTTACTCCCTTGCCTTTGAAGTTAGCGAATGGTGTTAAGCCTTCTAAGGTGGAGAGATGTTCATTCCTCACAATTAAACAGTCGAAAATTGTATATGTGCCAAGTATGAAACATGTACTAATAGCAGAGGTGCGAGGAAAAATAGGATAAACCAATGCCAAGTACAAAGAAGTAGTAAATAAACATCGTAAAAAGAAGTTGTTCTCAGTGGGTGATCAAGTGATGGTGTTCCTGCGAAAGAAGAGGTTTCTAGTGGGGAAGTACAGCAAGCTATATAACCCAAAAAGTATGGTCCATATTAGATAGTGTAGAGGATTAATGACAACGCTTATATAGTTGGATTGTCTAATAGTATGGGCATTTCTAAGACATTTAATGTGGTAGATATATTCCCATTTTACCTTAACAACGTACTTTGGTATCTAAAAGAGAACTCAGGGTTGAGTTCTTCTCAGGTAAGCGAGAATGATGCAAAGCAAAGACTAAGGAATCATCCAAGAGGGAGTACTCATGCAAGGAAGAGAGTGGGGGAAGCGTAGAGGCTTGAGTGGTGGCCAATATGAGCATAAACATGCTTGTGTTGGTGGGTATATTGAGTGGCATGGTGGTAAGCACAACCATGCTGGGAGCTATGCTGGTGAACGTGTTAGGAAGTGGCTACACGGGCCTCTACACACCCATGCAAGGAGACGCGTTGGGTGACATGGTGGCTAGCATTCTAGTGTAAGTGGGCATATTAAAGGGGAAGAAGAACAAATTTCCAAAGAACGAAACATGGGCTTTTACACATTTGTACTAAAGACTGTAGGCATACTGAAGGGGAAGAAGAGTAAATTTCTATAGAACGAAACACAGTCTTCTATACATATGTGCTGATCTACGTTGTAAGGTTTTTATAGTATTCTTTTTTTTTTTTTAGTTTTATCTTATCATATCATATCTTATCACATTATTATAAATTGAAACAATTTTGAGAGAGACTTTATCAATTTCTTTGATTTCTAAGATCAATCGTTGATTGATCTTGTTTGTTCATGCTAACTCACTGTGTTAGCTACAACCCCTAGATCCCGAGTGACCATGATTATGATTTTGACCTCGAGGGATAAAGGTACTGTATGAGTTTGAAGGGCAGTTGGAATGGTAATGGAAGCATCATCAACATCATATTGTTTGAGCCATTATTCATTAGTGATTAACTTAGCGTGTATATCTTCAAAGCAGAGAGGAATGGGAGAGATAGTAAGTGTAGTGACAAGTGCATCATATTTACGTAGAAGTCCATGAAGAGCATGGGTAGTAAGGTCAGCTTGGCTAAGAGGTCGACTATTGGAGGCAAGTTGATTAGCAATTTGCTTGAGGTCATGAAGATAATTAGCAATGGGTTTCTCATGAAGGCAAACATTAAGCAACCATTGTTTTAACTTTATTTCTTGAGCCATGGAATTTTCAATAAACCATTGGCATAGGACTAACTAGATGTCATATGCATTAGGAAGATCATGGACTTCTAAGGGGGGCTCATTAGACATAGTGGCAAGGAGTGATGCATGAACCAAATGGTTGACATGAAGTTTGGTAGAGTGTGTTGGATTTGGTATGAAGGGACCTCTAGGAGTCATTGAGAGGTCTATTGGTGGGCAACAGTGGCACCATCAACATATCATATAGATCCATTACAATATAAGAAATGAAGTCATAAGAGATAATTAGACTTAATAATTTTATCATAATTTGGAAGTTCAGTTTGTAGAAAACGAAACAAAACATAGCAGTAGAAAGAATTGAAAGAAAAAAGGAGAGCAGGGAGATTTTCTGATATATTATGTTTTCTTTTTGCTACACACTTTCAATTATACTGTAATGGTTTATATTTACAAAAAAATTAACACAGTTAAGTCAACTAAAACATCTAATCTATCATATACACAAGTTCTTCAAAATAAGGATTTCCTTTAACTACTATAACTATTGAACAAAAAGTAAATTAAAAAAAAAAAACTCCTTGAAGTACCCAGAAAAATTCTTAAACTTTAACACTCCTCCTTGAGAATTTTCTTGGAGGTTCCAAGTTTTGATTTGAGTTCTTCAAATTTAGCTTTCGGAAATGCTTTGGTTAGTATGTCAATGATCTAATTTTCGGACCTACAATGCATTAGATTTACTTTAAGATTTTTCTTTGCTTCTCTGATCGTGTGGAACTTCACATTAATGTTGTAACACCCTAGAACCTAGAGCACTACAGCTCGCTACGTGTCACTATTACCGAGTGACACGCTAAGGCTCTAAAACTTCAACATACTTCAAAACCTGCTCATATACATTATTCATCATACTATTATAACTATAATAAAATGAATGACTCATAGATGAGTCATTTCAAATTTCATTATTTAATAACTACAATTTTCAAGCTGTAATCTATCTCCATGATTTCAATTTAACAATAAACATCAATTTAAAATAATTTAAAGTTCTTGTCACTCTTCCTCCACATAGTAATAGTTTTCTCTTCTCATCTCATCTATGTAATGTCCCACTAAGTTTTCGTTTTCATTATACTCTAGTTGTTCATCATTTTCGCTTGTAGCTAAAAAAAATATAAGAAAGGGGTGGGGGGATGAGCCTAAGCTCAGTATATGAGTACCACACCCACATGTGCATGACACACCATATTACTATCACATGCATATATGCAACATTTTTCCACAACTCATTCATAATTCCATTCACACATCAATACCAAAGGAATTATCACACATAGGGGTACTTATGACCCTGGTACACACAACATTTGTCTTAGTGGGAACTGCCTTTGTAGGCCCCGTCTAACCCTAATAGGAATTACCATTGCGGGCCCCATTTATCCCTAATCTACCTCATGTCATTTTGATACATGGCTCCATTAAGGATAATGTAGTATACCGATTATCGAGGTGCCCCCTAGGGATCTACCACTATGGGCCCCTAGGCCGAGCTAAGCACAGGTAGTATATCTCATTCCATTCACATAACATTGCATTACTTTCTGATACCACATGATTCACATTATGTCTCAACCTTTCATTATTTCACATACAACTCATTATATAGCTTCCTAACAATCATACAACAAACAAAGTAAACACGTACCTGAAATCTTAGCTTTACGAACTTCTTATCCCAAATTTAAGCTAAGTCGATATCTGTATAATCAAAACATTAATCTTAGTACTAATCCAACATAATATAACTCTCCTAATTCCTCTTATTCTATTAAGTCATCTAAGATTTTACTAGTTTGTTTTGGTTATATGGAACTTAGTTAATTAAGAAGATAATTTGATATATAATAATAATTTTCATCACTTAACACAGCCATGTTGGAGGTTATGTTGCTCAATACGGGTTAGTACACAACCGTGTTAGGGGTCAAGTATCTCTCGGTGAGATTTGGCTTCAACACAGTTGGAACATGGTCGTGTTGAGAGGCCGTGTTTCTCTTAATTCTACATAGTCAGAACTCGACCATATTGGGAGGTCGTGTATCTCTCGGCATGACTTTTGGACTTAACACAGTCAAAACACGACCATGTTGGGGACCTGTATCTCTCGGTATAATTTTAAATTCAACACTGTCATAACACGACCATGTTGGGGATCGTGTATCTCTCGATATACTATTACGTTCAACATGGTCATAATACGACCATGTTGGGAGGTCCTATATATCTCGGCCAATCCCACAAACCCCAATATTTAACTCCTACTTCCCTCGAATTCATTCCTTTTTATCCCCAAACTCTATTAAGTCTTTAAAATATGTAAATACTCCTCAATTAACATAAGTTAGAATAATTACATTGAATTCCCTGTGTATTGACTCCTTAATCTGGGAATTCCCTTTTTTTTTTTTTCGTTCCCATTTGCTTCGCCATGCTACCCCCACGAATTTCGTTAGGTCTTCTTGGATAAGCTTTCTCTCTTTCTGTCTCTCTCTTTGTGTCACTTGATCTCTCTAGGTGGTTGGGATTGTCAGATTTGCAAAAGAAGAAAACCCTAGGTAAGTTTAGCACATATATATAGTCCCATTGGAAAAAACAAAATCGCCTTTGTCTTTTATTCATAATTGTGCGATTGCCATAACTCTTATATTATTTATTTATTTGTGTATATATATATATAATCATGTATTACAAATGTGTTTGGTTCTTTTGTGTTGTGTCGGGTTCATAGCAATCACAATTATAGATTTGTTGTCAATCTAAATGACTGTAAGATCATCTTGATGTTGCCCTAAGTTTGATAGTAGTTTTCGCAACCAAATTGCTTGATTTAAAGTTGCTGTAGCAGAAATATACTATGCTTTTGCTGATGATTGGGCTGCAACATCTTGCTTTCTTGAATTCCATGAGAAAACTCCACTCCCAAATGAAAAAACATAACTAGAAGTGCTTTTAGAATCATCAACACTTCCTACCCAGTCGCTATTTGTAAATCCTTGGAATTCTTTGTTTTCATTCTTAATAAACCACAAACCGTAATCAAAAGTGCCTCTAATGTATCTTAAGACTCTCTTAGTTACACCGAGATGAACTTGATTAGGTTAGTGCATGAACTTAGAGAATAACTTGCAGAGAACATCAAATTTGGCCTTGTAGCACTTAAATAAAGTAGACTAAAAATCAAGCTTATATAAACAAAAGCATCTGCTTTGCCATTTGCTTCATTCTTTGACAACCTTTCATTCACAACTAACGGAGTTGCAGTTGGCTTAGACTTCTCCATGTGAAACTTCTTCAACACTTTTAGAGAATAATTTTGTTTAGAGATGAAAATTCTAGCATCACATTGATTAACTTCCATGCCTAGAAAATATTTCATTTCACCTAAGTTGGACATTTCAAATTCACTCTCTATTTGTGATACAAATTGCAACAAATCTTTTGAATTACAAGATGTAACTAGCAAATCATCAACGTATAAGGAGACAATGAGTTGTACATCTCCTTGAGCATTCAACACATATAAGGTTACTTTACTTTCACTTCTTCTAAATCCTTCTTATAGAAGATAGGTGTCAATTCTAATATACTAAGCCCTTGGAGCTTGTTTTAAACCATAAGGAGCTTTGTGAAGCTTGCAAACTTTGTCTTCGCAACCAACAACTTGAAATCCTTTTAGTTGCTCAACATAGATATCTTCTTTTAGCATGCTATTGAGGAATGTTGACTTTACATCTAGATGATGAATTTTCCAACCCATCTTTGTTGTTAAAGCCATTAAGAGTCTTATAGTGTCATATCAAGCTATACGAGCAAAGATGTTCGAGAAATCAACACCATATTCTTGAAAGTAATTCTTCAAAACCAACTTGGCCTTAAGTTTGTTCATAGATCCATTGGGGTTATATTTGATCCAATACACCCAATTGACACCAATTATCTTTTGATTTTCCGACCTATCAACAAGCTCTCAGGTATCATTTTTATTGACCATCCTCAACTCCTCCTCTATTGTGGCTTTCTACCCCCTTTCTTCAATAGCTTCAACATAACATCTAGGTTCTCGTAATAATACATTACATTTCTTATAGATTTCAACAAGTGGCCTTGTTCCTCTAACTGGAGCATCATCAAAGTTTTCTATGCAAACTTCACCTTCAATTTATCTCGAAGGTTGGTGGATGATATTCTTAACTTGATCAACATTTAGAACCTCCACTTCATTTTTGTCCCAATCCCAAACTACTACTTCATTAAATTTGATGTCTCTATTAACAAATATCTTTTTCCTTTCTAAATTAATTAAAAACTCTACAGTCTTAAGAGATAGAGCTATATCCCATAAAAATTCCCATCTCAGCTTTGTCATCTAATTTTTCTCTTTTAACATTTGGTACATGCATGTAGCATGAGCTCTTAAACACCTTGAGGTGATTTATGGTTAAACTCCACTCTATGCTTCAAACGGAGTTTTATTCTTCATAGCCTTGGTTGGAAGTTTGTTTAGCAAGTACATAGCTATGTTGACTATTTCTACCTAAAAACACTTGGGCATCTTCTTCTTAAACAACAAACACCTTGCTATCTCCATAACGGTTCTATTCTTACACCATTGTGTTGCAGAGAGTAAGTGATAGTGAGTTGATGTTCAATTCCAACCTCAACATCGAATTTGCTAAATTATTTGACGTATATTCAGTCCCATTGTTGGATCTTATCACCTTGATACTGCTATTCGATTGATTTTCCACCATGGCTTTAAAGTTTTGAAACACATCGACCACTTTAAACTTTTCTTTCATAAAATAAACCTAACACATCCTTGTGTAATCATCTATAAACAAGATAAAATACTTGCTTCCATTCAACAAGAGTGTCCTCATTGGTCTACACACATCAGTATGAATCAAATGTAGCCTCTCTGAAGCTCTCCAAGCTTGATTGACGGGAAGTGGCAACCTACTTTACTTGCCAAATTGACATACTTAGCACATATGCTCTTTCTCACAAATGATGGGAAGACCTTGCGTTGAGCCTTCATACTGCAGGTGCTAGAGGGCAATATAGTTAAAGTGACCAAATCTTTTATGCCATAGTATAGATTCATCTTTAATAGAGCTATAAGCATGCATATTTGTGTCCCTCCACATGATTAGAAAGCTCTTATCTCTCATTTTTATAGTTAACATCTTACAGCCACTACGATCAACAATGGTACATGACATATTTTGAAAATGGAGGAATAATTTTTTTCCAACAATTGACCAACACTCAGTTTGCTTTGGCATATTTCTAGTATAAATAACACATAAAAAATGCATTCAGTACTTGTTAAAGTCTCAATAGTGACAATGCCTCTTCATAATGGACTTGTACGATTGATCTAGCTTTAGAAAACTACTTAAATCTCATGTCATGTGATTTGTAAAACCACTGTCTACAAGTTAAGTGATAGTAGAATGATTTGTTGCAACTCCTGTAGCAATGAACAGCTCCTATGTTTGGTGTTGCTATTGACTTTTTGCAGCCTGTCCTTATTGCCACTGCTGGTTACCTTTACTCTTGCAAACCTTCTCCACATGGCTAAACTTCTTACATGAACGACATTGCGTATTTGGTCTAAATCAACAATAATTCTTAGAATGACCTATCCTCTTGTAGTAAGTAAATGGAGGGTATTTACGTTTGCCACGATTTTTGCTTTTTCGGCCATTATATTATTCTTTATCCTTCTTCTCACTAAATTGCTTCTTCTCTTTAGTTTGAGCTTTTTCCTTTTGTTTTGCAAGGAAAGCCCCTTCACTAATGGTTTCTTGTCTTATCGACCTTCTTTGCTCTTGAGCTTGGAAAGCATGAACTAGCTCAACCAAATAAATTTGGGGCAAATCCCGTGAGTCTTCAAGAGAGAAAATCTTGAACTCAAATCTTTCTAGCAAGCTCACCAATACTTACTCCACAACCCTCTGATCTGATAACTCCTCATCATGAAGTCGAATCTTGTTAATAATTTCCATAAGTTCATCGACATACTCTTTAATGGTTCCGTTATCTTTCATCTTTTGTACTTCGGACTGTTTTTAAATTTAAAATTTGGATTCTTCTTTTTTTTTTTTTTTTACTCCCTATATACATTTCCTTGAGTTTGTCCCTAGTCTCTTTTGGTGTTTCAAGAGCCATTATTTTGTTGAATATTGAATCTAAAACTACACCTTAGATATGAGATAGAGCTCTAGGTGCTTTTGCTATTTCTTCTTCATGAATCCTAATTGGATTGAGTGTTGGGTTATTATCTAAAGGCTATGCTTTTTTGTTTCAACATTTTGTCATAAGCTAAGCCCTCTTAAATAAGTCTTCATTTTAACAAGCCAAACTTGATAGTTTTCACCATCAAGAATCGAAAGTACGGGAGTTGTAGTTGTTATGCTAGAAGAAGCCATGGAGTTTTTGTTGTTCTTTGTTTTATGTTTTTTTTGGACGAATTTGAAGTCACTCCATTTTTTTGGATGTCCACATGCCCCTTAAGATAATTTAGAGCTTTAATACCTTGTCATAATTTGGAAGTTCAATTTGCAAAAGAGGAAACAAAACATAGTTGTAGAAAGAACGAAAAAAAAAGGAGAACAAAGAGATTTTTTGATGTATTATGTTTGCTTTCTGCTGCACACTTTTAACCATACTGTAATGGTTTATATTTACAAGAAACTAACATGGTTAAGTCAACTAAAACATCTAATCTATGATACACACAAGTTCTTCAAAATAAAGATTATCACATACATAAACTACTATAACTGTTGAACAAAAAGTAAATTACAAAAAATTCCTTGAAATATCTAGAAAATTCTCAAACTGTAATAAATTGTTTGACTAGAGTTTAGTGGAGATGGCAATAGTGACACTTGTAGAAGAGGTAGTTGGAGTGGTGAAGTGAGAGACACCAAAGGTAAGCAGAGTCAAGAATGGTGATATAATGGGTATACAAGATGTCCTTGGTGTCGAGTCTAATTTTTGAACTTCCCATTCTTAATCCGGTCTATACTAGACCCTATGCTCATCTAATGTAGATCCTCGACTTGAATTAGGAATTTCGTTTAGTTTTGGAGTCGCCACTCAACTGTTGTTGGGAAAGATTGAATTAAGACTAATGGAGCGGATTAGTCCTAATTTGGACCACTGATCGTCGTGATTTCCTCTTCTCGTTTTTGTGAAGAGAGGAAAAGGGAAAACCAGAGATTCTAAGTTCGGAGGCTAACCTATTAAAACCTTACGGTTACCACCTAATCTCCTAAAATTTACTCTATCTAGAAATGTCTTTTATTTTATTTTTGTTGTTTTTTTATTGTGTTTTTGAGTGAATTGTTCTAAAAAAATGATTTTTATTCCTTTTTAGGGTTGCCCCAAATGGGTGCCTACGTACCTGCTATTTAGGATCAAACAAGCCGTAGTTCGCTTTTCTTGAAAAACTTTAGTGTGTTTGTGAATTTTAATTGTGAAATCTCTTTTGATTTATGTTTTTACCATTTTAGGATTTTTTTCTAAAAAATCTAAGCCTAAGCTTGATAATTTGACTTTTTGAAAATACTAGTTTTAAGGAAAAACATCAATTTTGGATTTATTTGAGAAAATGATTTTTCTAAGTGATAAAAATTCCATTTTTCTATTTTTCGACCCATTTCTAATATTATAAATTTTTATTGATTTTTATAATTTTTATTGAATTTTTATAATTTTTATTTTTTATTATTTTTTCATAATTTTTATTTTTATTGAAATTTTTTTCCTAGATTTATATATATCCTATTTTAAAATATAAATTATTATTATTATTTTTCTAATATTTTTATTATTTTCTTTATGAATTTTCACATTTTTATTATTTATTATTATAATTATTATTTTTATTTTTTTATCATTAAATCCTAAAAAAAAAATCTAATTTCTAACATTTTTCTATTTATTGAAATAACAAATAAATGAATAGATTCGAAATAAATAACATAACTAAATAAATAAAATAAAATAAAATAATAAAAAAATCGAAAAATCCGACTTACTTAGATCCGGGTCGGTGCGCGGGTCGGGTTGGGTCGATCGGACGTGGTGGTTGGGATTGCTCGTCGGTGGCGTTCTGGCGGCCCTTTTTGTCTAATGAAGGGTGTTTCTGAAGCTTCCAAGGATGACGAACCTAAAATCGGTGGTGGTTGCGGTCGAAAACCTCCCTAGGCGACGTTTTAAGGTGGTGTTGATCGGCGGTCGTGCTCGAAAACTCCGGTGAAGCTTTAATCTCCCTTATTTTCTCTCTTTTCTTACTTTTGATTCGTGATCCAGCTTCTACACTTCATCCTCTATTTATAGGCATTCAAAAACCCTTCCAGATAAGCTCAAATCCTTGATTTGGATAAATCCGAATTTTTCCGTTTTTTAGATTTGAGTTCATTCAACATATTTGATGCCGATTTGTTGTAATCTTGTGATTTATCTGGATAATTCGGTTTTATATTGATTGAAATAAAAAAAGATTTGAAGAAATCCAGCATTTTTTGCCTCGTCGGACTTTTGTCGGATTTTTCTCCAGTTGGGCTCGAGGAAGAAGACGATCATGTGCGAGGCACGTGTCTTCTCTCGGCCAATTGCATGCCGCCATGTGGCGGCTCCAGGGGAAATGAAAGAAAAAATTTTCGAGTGCACGCGGGGGGATTCGAACTCGGGACCTCAGACTCTCTCACACGTTCCAGGCGCACACACGAGCCAGCTGAGCTGGCCCAGATCTCGGTTTTTTTATTTTACGCAAATTGTATATTTACGATGTAATTTTTTATTATTTTTGTATTTTTTGAAATTTCAAAAATTTGTAAAAATTGTTTAATCCTTTTTATTGCCATTTTTTTAATTATTTTCCAAAATTGATGTATTTTTCCTATTTATTTTATTTTTTGAATGTTTTTCCTATTTTTGCTAAATTAGAGAGAAAAATTGGAATTAATTGAAAATTAATTATTTTTTATTATTATTGATCATTAGGGCAAAAATGGGGTGTTTACAGCTGCCCCTCTTTGTAGTAAAGTTCGAAAAACTTAACTACAAAGACAAGAAAGACGTCATTTTTGACCTCTTGGTTAAATGGATAATGCCTTGGCTTGGCTGGTTATCTGGAATTTGGTTTTTGGTAAGAAGATGCTCCATGAGCTAATAATCCCATGAGTATTTTGTGATGGTTGGTATTGCTTAGGAAATGGTCCTAACAATCTAGAATAATGTGTCCTCCCAAAAAGTGTTCTATGGGTTGATTAATTGGCGATAGGAAATACCTCAAACATTGTTTAAGAGTGTAGAATAGCTGATGATAGGAAGCGTCTTATTAGACTAGCAACCTTGAAGAGAAAATTATCTTAGGAAGCGCTCTTATGAGCTGGCCACCTGTTAACAGAAGCGTCTGACTAGATTAGCAATTGTTTTGGAAAAATACCTTCGAAGAGTGCTCTTACGAGCTGACTAATCGGTTATCAAAAGTGCTCTTATGAGCTGACTAATTGATAGATTCGAAGAGTGCTCCTTTGAGCTAACTAATCGATAGATTCGAAAAGTGCTCCTTTGACCTAACTGATCGATAGATTCAAAAAGTGCTCCTCTGAGCTAACTAATCGATAGATTCGAAAAGCGCTCCTTTGAGCTAACTGATCGATAGATTCAAAAAGTGCTCCTCTGAGGTAACTTTAAGAAAAGGTCTCTAGGAAAGTGCTCCTTCTTGGGCTAATTATCCTTCGCGGGAAGTGTCTTCTTAAACTCACGATCCTGGGGGAGAGATGTCTCGAAAGGTGCCCCTATAGGCTGACCCTGAGACAAGATATTTAGGAGAGTGCCCCATTGTGAGCTGACTAACCTATAGCATAGAGAAATGTCTCCAAAAGGTGCCCTTGTGGGCTGACCTTAACAAATGATATCTAGGAAAGTGCTCCTCTATGGGCTAATTAACCTATGACAGAATGTCTCTAAAGGTGCCCTTATAGACTGACCCTAAGAGAGAATACCCAAGAAAGTGCCCCTCTGTGGGCTGACTAATCCATGGTAGGAATACATGTCTCGAAAGGTGCCCCAATGTGCTGACCCTACGAGAGGATGCTTAGGGAAGTGCCCCAATGTGGGCTGACTAACCTATGATAGGAAGAAATGTCTTGAAAGGTGCCCTTATAGGCTGACCTTAGGAAGAGATATCTAGGAAAGTGCCCCATTACGAGCTGACTAACCTATTTAAGAGGATGTTGAGACAAGTGCCTTATTATGGGCGCTGGTTAATCTTATGCTTTTGAATATGCTTTTACTGACTAGATTGAATGATTTGATGTTTTCATGATATGTGGATGATAGTCATTTATTTTAACATGCTTGCCAATTCATCGTGGATAGCAACCAAACAACCGAACCTTCGTGCTGGTTTGCTTCTACTTCACTTCTTCTTGCTTTGACACGGGGTTGAAGATATCGATGTCCTTCCTTTTTTTGTGCGCATGGCTCTTTAGACGGTAGTGTTATCCTACTAATGCACCAGGTTCTAATGCTCAAGAGTAGATAGGATTATATTACAAAATTTATTGAGATTCATTATCATTTTAGTGTTTATCATTCATTGGTGAAGTGATGGGTAATGTGTTTAGGAATGTTTGTTGTAATGAGAATTGGTTAGAATTATTGACCATTTAGAGACATTAACTTTGCTTGTAAAAAATAAAAACTAGACTCAACGAAATTTGTATCGAATATTGGCTTCCATAAACATTTGGCAAAAATTTCAATTCCCTTGCCTAAGGATAGTACATCTTTACAGCATCTGCATTAATGGAGTCTCTCAATTCTGGACCATCCATTTGAGTCAATATCAAAGCACCTCCTGACAGAACCTTTTTCACCACATATGGACCTTCATAGTTTGGGGTGAATTTTCCTCTGGAGTCTTGGGTATTTGAGAGAACCTTCCTTAGCACTGGATCCCCTTCTTTGAAGTATCGAGGCCTCATCTTCTTGTTAAATGCCCGGGCCATCCTTTATTGGTAACAGTGGCCATGACATAGTGCAGTGAGTCTTTTTTCATCAATTAGATTCAACTGATCAAGCCTCTTCTTTACCCAGTCTGATTCAGTTAGCTGAGTTTCTGACAGAATTCTGAAAGATGGTATTTCGACTTCGACTGGTAGCACTGCCTCAGTACCGTATACCAATGAATATGGGGTAGCTCCAGTAGATGTTCTTATTGAAGTCCTATAAGCCATGAGAGCAAACGACAACGTCTCGTGCCAATCTTTGTAAGTAGTTGTCATTTTTTTGATGATCTTTTTGATATTCTTGTTAGCTGCTTTTACTGCCCCGTTCATCTGAGGTCGGTAGGGAGTTGAATTTCTATGGCTTATGTGGAATTGTTGACATAAACCTATCATCGACTTGTTATTAAGATTGGTACCGTTGTCGGTGATGATGGACTCAGGAACTCCATATCGAGCTATTATGTCCTTTTTCAAGAAGCGGACTATTACTCCTTTGGTGACATTGGCATATGACGAAGCTTCTACCCATTTGGTGAAGTAATCAATTGCTACCAATATGAACCTGTGGCCATTGGATGCTGTCGGAGTAATTGGGCCAATTATGTCGATTCCCCACATGGAGAAAGGCTATGGTGCTAACAACAAGCGTAGCTCGTTGGGCGGAGCATTTATCCGGTCTGCGTATATTTGACATAGATGACAGTGCTTGACATATTTTATGCAATCTGATTCCATGGTTAACCAATAGTATCCCAACCTCATGATTTTTCGGGCCAACATGTAGCCGTTCATATGAGGTCCACATACCCCTTCATGTATTTCTTTCATCAGTTCATATGCTTCATTTTTATCCACACATCTTAGTAAGGTGGTATCAGACGATCTTTTGTAAAGTACAGACCCACTTAATAAGAAATGACTTGCTAACCTTTTGAGTATTCTTTGGTCATTCTTGCTAGCCATTTCAGGGTATTTGCTTTCTTGGAGAAAGGTCTTGATGTCGTGATATCAGGGTTTGTCGTCTTGTGCTTTTTCAATTGTTAAACAATAGGTGGGCCGATTTTCGATGTCTATCTTCATCGGTTGGACTTCGGCTCCCCCTGTTATCTGGATCATAGATGCTAGTGTGGCGAGTGCATCTGCAAACTGATTCTGAGTTCTCGGGATATATGTGAAAGTGATTGCCTTGAATTCTTCGATTAGCTCTGTCAAATGTTGATGATATGGTACCAGTTTAGGGTCTTTAGTCTTGTATTCCCCACTTGTCTGTAGTATGATGAGCGATGAATCCCTGTATACTTCTAATTCGCGGATTTCCATTTGGCAAGCCATTTTGAGGTCGAGGATGCACGCCTCATATTCCGCGATATTATTGGTATAGGAACATGTGAGTCTTGTCGCTGCAGGGAATTGTGTGCCATTTGGGGATATCAACACTGCCCCGATCCCGCAACCGAATACGTTGGCAGCTCCGTCGAGAAACATTTTCCACTTGGGGTTCTGCTCTATCCCATGGTCTTCTACCGGTATATCTTCCACTGTTAATACATTTTCGTCCGGGAATTAGGCCTGTATTTCTTGGGAATCTGCCTCGATAGGGTGTTCTGCCAATTGGTCAGCTAAGGCTTGCCCTTTCATTGAGTTCTGATTTATGTATGTGATGTCAAACTCGGATATGAGTATTTGCCATTTAGAGATTCTCCCTATCAAAGCTGGTTTCTCCGCTAAGTATTTTAAGGGATCATGTCTTGTTAGCAGCTCAATATGATAGTAAAGGGTGTATTGCCTTAATCGGTGCATGACCCAAATTAGAGCACACCAAGTCCTTTCTACCTCTGAATACCTCTGTTCCCCGTCTGTAAATTTCTTGCTTAAGTAGTATATGGAACGTTCTCTTCCCTCTTCATCTTTCTGCCCCAACACGCATCCCATGGATTCAGGGAGTATCGTGAGGTATAAGAATAAGGGCTTCCCTTGCTTCGGGATTATCAAGACCGGAGGTTTTATAAGATAGTCTTTGATTGTCCTGAATGCTTCTTCGCACTCATCGTCCCATTTTACTGTGGCATTCTTTTTCAATAGACGGAATAGTGGCCGGCACTTATTTGTGAGCTGTGAGATAAAACGAGCTATGTAATTTAATCTTCCCAACAAACTTCTTACTTCTTTGACAGTGCGTGGGGAAGGTAGTTCTAATATAGACTTTACTTTGTCAGGGTCGATTTTAATGCATTTCTGGCTTATGACAAACCCTACCAATTTTCCCGTTGTGACCCCGAAAGTGCATTTTTCTGGGTTTAACTTGAGCTGGAATTTTCCCAGTCGTTTAAACAATTTCCTCAGGATATCTATATGGCTTTCTTCTTCTTTAGATTTGGTTATCATGTCGTCAACGTATACTTTGACCTCTCGATGCATCATGTCATGAAGTATCGCGACCATGGCTCTTTGATACGTTGCCCTGGCGTTTTTTAAACCAAAGGGCATGACTTTGTAACAGAAAGTTCCCCATGTTGTGATGAAAGTCGTTTTGGTTTTATCTTCTTCAGCCATTTTTATTTGATTATAGCTTGGGAAACCGTCCATAAATGAGAAAAGATGGTTTCTTGCGGTATTGTCCACTAGAACGTCAATGTGAGGTAGAGGGAAGTTATCCTTTGGCGTAGCTCGGTTTAAGTCCCGGAAGTCTACGCATACACATACTTTTCTATTCTTTTTCATAACAGGGACTATATTTGCTACCCATTCTGGGTAATCGGACACTTCGATAAACCCTACTTCTAGCAATTTCTTGACTTCTTCCTTAATCTTTAGTAAGATGTCAGGCCTAAATCTTCTCAGTTTCTGTTTTTTAGGTTTGACATCTTCCCTCGTGGGAAGTCTATGAACCATTATTGATTGGTCTAGTCTTGGCATGTCACCATATGACCAGGCGAACACATCTGGATATTCCGTTAACAGCTCGGTTATCTCACACTTTTGCTTGGCACTTAAAATGGTCTCGATTTTGAGGTTTTTAGGTTTTTCCATGCTTCCTAGATTTACTGTCTCCACCGGCTCGTCGATTGAAATTCCGCTTTGTTCATGTTTTTGCCAATTTTCTTGTATTATTTCGTGGTCAAGGATATCGCCTTTAACAACTGACCCAGCAGCGTTGGAAACGATATCAACGTTTTTATTTTCTACCTGCGCGAAATATCCCTGATGTTCGATGGTGGGAGATCTGGGTAAAGTAAAATGAAAGCATGTATATAAGTAAGACAAACTGTAATTGAATTAATAAAGAAGTCTCAATAAACTTTGTTTAACAATTGTTCTCTATCCTTGAGCTGACCTAGAGCTATCAATAGGATAACATAACCAATTATTGAGAGCTAGATGCTGATCGGACGTGTAAGGGGTTGGGCTCCCATTGCTGACATCATCTTCGCTTATCCTTGGCTCTTGAATGACAGTTGCTTGTCTGAAAGATTGTTGGAGGGGTGGAATGCGCATCGGGGTGTTGCTTGGGTTCTCTTTTATTCTACCTTTGACACCTCTGGCTTGTGTTTCTTCGTAGTCAGTGCCGGTCTTATTGCGGTTGTCGCTGTTGTTGCCACTATTTTGCCATTCTGGTTCTTGAACGGATCCAGATTGGTCTTTTGGGAAGATTCAGTTGTTTGGGAGCTATCTTTAATACTTGGCGCGCATTTTTTTTCTTTTTTAGTATAATGTATGCAGATGTGATGCATGTGTCATGCGGATGCTTAAAATAAAAGGGGCCAACAATTGATTGATGATGTAATATTGAAACTTTATTTTTATTAATCTTGGAAACTCGGAGTTCGATACTTGAAAAAAAACGAAAGAGCACAATGATAATCTATTTCCTAGCTTTTTTGGTCTTCTATTGTGGAGACTCAGGTTTCCCATTGATGACGGCTTCTAATTCTTTGACTTTGGCTTGGGTCTTCTCTAGCTGAGCTTCCAAGACTTTGTTGATTGCTGTTTTGTGGACACCTAGGAGTCTGCTGAAAATACCGGCTGGCCTGGCCTCAAGATCAGGTACATAGACTTGGTCGGTTAGTGTTGGAGCTTGTAGCAGCTGGGTGTACTCTTCCAGGGTAGGGGTGATCTCATGTGGCCCGATGAAGAACGTTGCGGGCTCTACTTCCCCTAAGTGGAGCATGGCCCGTATCAAAGGCAAGTTCATCTCCATCTTCGTTAGTGAGAGGATGGGTCCTATTTTCTGCTGGATGAAGGCCTGCTCCTCTGGGTTATATAAGGTGAACCAGTGGTCCGGTACCAATTTCGGGTCCAAAGGTTTGTACACTCGGATCTCTTTGCGGAGGAGGCGGTCAACTGCGGTACTAGCCATCTATTACAACATAAATTTCCTAATTACAACCAGAACTATGATAACATTACAGGGAAATAGCTCTGAACTCCATGAACGAAACAATAAATATTACATCATCATCAATTGTCAACCCATGACGTTATGTATGCAAATAGGTTGGTTCTAACAGGTCCCCAAGCTCTATGGCCTCCCGCATTCTCGGAGAAATGGATCTCAGGCCATATCAAAGCATTGGGTGGGGTAGCCTAATCAGTCCCGAACGGTGATTACATCACTTCGCCCGAAACCTACACAATGGCCCCCCGTCTTAGGGTCCTAAGACGGTTCGGGTTCGACCGTATCTATTCACACAAATGTTTGCATGTAGACCCAAAAGTAAAAAAAGAACTGAATCATAAAATTTAACTAATTCCTGAAAAGTTAGCAACAGAACAATAATCAAAAGACATTTCTCAAACATGAGCAGTTTGAGGAGATTCAGGTGGCTAGCCTACTGGAGAATGTGGTCCCCAGTAGAGTCGCCATCCTGTCGAGTCTAATTTTTGAACTTCCCATTCCTAATTCGATCTATACTAGACCCTATGCTCATCTAATGTAGATTCTCGACTTGAATTAGGAATTTTGTTTAGTTTTGGAGTCGCCACTCAACTGTTGTTGGGAAAGATTGAATTAAGACTAATGGAGCGGATTAGTCCTAATTTGGACCACTAATCGTCGTGATTTCCTCTTCTCGTTTTTGTGAAAAGAGGAAAAGGGAAAATTAGAGATTCTAAGTTCGGAGGCTAACCTATTAAAATCTTACGGTTACCACTTAATCTCATAAAATTTACTCTATCTAGAAATGTCTTTTATTTTATTTTTGTTGTTTTTTTTATTGTGTTTTTGGGTGAATTGTTCTAAGAAAATGATTTTTATTCCTTTTTAGGGTTGTCCCAAATGGGTGCCTATGTACCTGCTATTCAGGATCAAACAAGCCGTAGTTCGCTTTTCCTGAAAAACTTTAGTGTGTTTGTGAATTTTAGTCGTGAAATTTCTTTTAATTTATGTTTTTACCATTTTAGGATTTTTTTCTAAAAAATCTAAGCCTAAGCTTGATAATTTGACTTTTTGAAAATACTAGTTTTAAGTAAAAACATCAATTTTGGATTTATTTGAGAAAATGATTTTTCTAAGTGATAAAAATTCCATTTTTCTATTTTTTGACCCATTTCTAATATTATAAATTTTTATTAATTTTTTATAATTTTTATTAAATTTTTAAAATTTTTATTTTTTATTTGTTTTTATTAATTTTTCATAATTTTTATTTTTATTGAATTTTTTTTTCCTAGATTTTTATCTATCCTATTTTAAAATCTAAATTATTATTATTATTTTTCTAATATTTTTATTATTTTCTTTATGAATTTTCACATTTTTATTAGTTATTATTATAATTATTATTTTTATTTTTTTATCATTAAATCCTAAAAAAAAAATCTAATTTCTAACATTTTTCTATTTATTGAATTAACAAATAAATAAATAAATTCGAAATAAATAACATAACTAAATAAATAAAATAATAAAAAATTGGAAAATCCGACTTACCTGAATTCGGGTCGGTGCGCGGGTTGGGTCGGTCGGGTCGAAGAGGGTCGGGTTGGGTCGATCGGACGTGGTGGTTGGGATTGCTCGTCGGCGGCGTTCCGACGGCCCTTTTTGTCTAATGAAGGGTGTTTCTGAAGCTTCCAAGGATGACGAACCTAAAATCGGTGGTGGTTGTGGTCGAAAACCTCCCCAGGTGGCGTTTCAAGGCGGTGTTGATCGGCGGTCATGCTCGAAAAGTCCGGTGAAGCTCTAATCTCCCTTATTTTCTCTCTTTTCTCACTTTTGATCCGTGATCTAGCTTCTACACTTCATCCTCTATTTATAGGCGTTCGAAAACCCTTCCAGATAAGCTCAAATCCTTGATTTGGATAAATTCGAATTTTTTCATTTTTTAGATTTGAGTTCATCCAACGTATTTGATGCTGATTTGTTGTAATCTTGTGATTTATCTGGATGATTCGGTTTTATATTGATTGAAATCCAAAAAGATTTGAAGAAATCCAGCATTTTTGGTATCGTCAGACTTCTGCCGGATTTTTCTTCGGCTAGGCTTGAGGAAGAAGACGATCATGTGCGAGGCACGTGTCTTCTCTCGGCCAATCGCATGCCGCCAAGGGAAATGAAAGAAAAAATTTTCGAGCGCACGCGTGGGGATTCGAACTCGGGACCTCAGACTCTCTCACACGTTCCAGGTGTATACACGAGCCAGTTGAGCTGGCCCAGATCTCGGTTTTTTTTATTTTACGCAAATTGTATATATGCGATGCAATTTTTTATTATTTTTGTATTTTTTGAAATTTCAAAAATTTTTAAAAATTGTTTAATCCTTTTTATTGCCATTTCTATAATTATTTTCCAAAATTGATATATTTTCCCTATTTATTTTATTGTTTGAATGTTTTTCCTATTTTTGCTAAATTAGAGAGAAAAATTGGAATTAATTGAAAATTTATTATTTATTATTATTATTGATCATTAGGGCAAAAATAGGGTGTTTACAACTGGTGTTCAAGATCCTCATATTGGAGATGTTCAAGGAAAAATTCTAGATTTTAGTGTACCAATCACTAGGACACAAGCTAAAAGGCTAAAAGGGCAACTTTAACTATTCGACCAAAAATGAGTTGATGATGGGCTATCCACATGTAGACTTTTTGAGGAGTTTAAGGTAATAAATTTGTTTGAAGTTGGTACCAAAGGACAATAAGTGTGAATTTAAGGCCTGATAATTAAGATTCTTGAAGATTGGTAACCATCAGAGAATAATAAAGGTGAAATTCAAGTCTTAATGCAATAAATGTTTGTAGAATATGTTACAAAGTTATGTTACAAATATCTTAAAACCTTTTCATCTTCTTTTAGGTTATATAACCCTATACATGAGGCACTCTTAGTTGGTAGAAAAGAACATACGGTATCTTTTCTTGAGTTAAATGAGAGAGCTTTTTATATTGTGGATTTTTTCTTTTTTTATGGATAAGGTGTTAAATTGAATTGCAATTGAGATTCTCTTACGTAATCCAATTTTTCTTCCTATTTCTCTTGTTCTTAAATACTTTTGATCTAGGGTTCAAGGGAATTTCGAATTCATATCTTGGGTTCTTATAACAAAACATGTTTTAGGGTAATTGAACAAACCTATGCGGTTATCTTGGTAAGAATCAAATTCTGATTTGATCGATAACGAGTTCTAAGACATAATTGGATCCTAGGGTTTCACATCATTTGGTATCAGAGTAAAGGATATCATCAAGTAATTACTTATCCTTTTGTTTTCTATTGTTGTTTTCTTTGTTCTTGATTCTTACTGTCTTTTTGTTTTTTTTTTTCCTTTTTGTAAGTCCAATTTTTGTGAATCAGTTTTGATTAAAAAAAAGGTTGGAATTTGATTATATATATATAAAGGTTATAAATATCAGTTCTGATCTCGTTATTTGATTATTGGGTTGTTTAGATCTGGAATCTATGGGTATTATATCATGTTAAAAAGTCTTGTTTCTTTATTGTTTTCTTTTTGTTTCTTCTTTAAAATTGGAATACATTTAAGTTCTTAAATTGGTATTTGGTGCAAACCTTTTGTATATATATATAAAAAAAATCATAAAGATTGAATGAGCAGTAAAAGGTAAGAGAGTGTGAGATCAAAAGAGGGTAAAAGCCTTCTTTTTTTTTTTTTTTGGTGAGAAAACACGTGAGGGAGTGAGGTTTTTGTTTACTGTTTTCTTTCATATTTAGGTCACAAAATGGAGTCGAGAGGGAATGATAACACATCAATGGACCAAGAATTTCTTCTCAAAGATATGTAACAACAATTTGAGAGGACTTAACTTGTTTTTGGTAACATAAATGACACTTTGGAAAGGCAACAAAATGAGATCGATTCTATTTGTGAGGGGACTGCTAAAACTAATCCAAGGGTAAGAAGGCAATATACACCACAGTATGAAGAAGAGTTTGAAGAGGAATATGATGAACAAACTACTGTGGCTAATGATGGTTGGAATTACAAAAGGGTTAGGAGAGGAGGACAAAATGACCTTGATAGAAATGTTGGGAGTATCAAAATGAAAATCCTATCTTTTCTAGGCAAGAATGATTCGGATGCATATATGGAGTGGGAGAGAAAAGTGGAATTAATCTTCAAGTGCCACAATTACTCAGAGGAAAAGAAGATAAAGCTTGTAGTGGTAGAGTTTGGAGAATATGCAATTGTATGGTGGGATCAACTTCTTTTGAGTAGGAGAAGGAATGGAGAAAGACCTCTTCAAACTTGGGGTGAAGTGAAGGCTATCTGATGGGAATCAAGCAAATGCAATAGCAGGACCTATAATAAGAGCAAGAGCTAGAGGACTACCGAACTTAACATTGAGAATCCTTTTTAAGCAAATGGAACTTGAAGATATTCACATAGTGTCTTCATTTACTTTATATAATTGTTTTGTATTTAATCAGGTACACTTGTCGGTATTACAGGAAGACGATCAAACACGTTAGCACTTGGTTTAGAGATGAGTCATGGTCCATGATGAACCGAAATGGACAAAGAGGAGCTGGCCTTGTGTTATATACTTTGAATCGAGATGGGCATAGAAGACTGGCCATGTATTATGTAATTTTCATATGTTGTTTTTCCATATTTAGTGCTTAGTATAAATACTTGTAAAGGAGAACAACAAAGGCACTTTTTGAATAATACATTTGCAGCTTATTCACATGAAAAAGAGGGCTTCCTTTTTTCATAATACACTCTTATCAATTCTAAATTAGGGTTGTGGTGAGTGAGGCTTGGATTGTTGTGTGTTGAATCAACAATTACAAGTTGTTCATAATTCTACTAGTGAGTCATATTTAGTAAGAATTTGGATTTCAATTGTTCTTTTTCTTAAACATTAGGGTTCACGGTTAAAAGAGGGATCCTTGCCATTTGGGAAATTTTTTCAATTATTTCTTGATTAGTATTTGTTAATTACGATTGGAGTGGCATATTACCATCACGAGATGACAATTTGTTCCCAACCATTATTATAGGGAATTACACCAAAGATTGCAAGGTCTTGTATAAGGTACAAAGAGTGTGGAAGATTACTTTAAAGAGATGGAAATTATGGTGATCCGAGCCAATGTAGAGGAGGATAAAGAAGCTACCATGGCTAGGTTTCTTAATGGTCTTAATAGAGACATAGCTAACATAGTGGAGTTGCAATACTATGTGGAGATAGAAGATATGGTGTACATGACTATAAAGATAAAAAGGCAACTAAAGCGCAAAAGGGGATTGAAGCAATCCAACAGCTCATCGGATTAAGGTAATACATGGAGATAGTTGGAGAAGCGACATCAAGGTTGCCGAATTCAAAAAGGACGATAAGGAGAAACCATCTCAGTCATTTGATAAACACAAAGGTACTAATTCTACCAAAAACTCCAGAAATAGAGATATTAAGTGCTTTAGGTGTTTAGGATATGGGCATATAGCATCTCAATGTCCAAATAAAAGGGTAATGGTGATGCGTGGTGATGAGGTAGCTACAGATGATGAAAGTGAAGTTGAGGATGAAATGCTACCATTAGAAGATTGTAGTGATGGCGAGATGCTTGTGGAGGGGAGATTGTTGGTTACTAGGTACGCATTTAATGTGCAAGTGAAAGAAGAGAATGAAGGGGTTAAGTTGTAGAGGGAAAATGTATTTCATACTAGGTGCTTAGTTGATGAGAAAGTGTGTAGTATGATCATTGATGGAGGAAGCTATGTGAATGAGGTTAGCACTTTGTTTGTAAGTAAGCTAAGCTTGGAAACTACTAAACACTTGAATCTATATAAATTGCATTGGCTTAACAATAGTGGGGAAGTGAAGGTGACCAAACAAGTAAGAATTCTGTTTTCTATTAGGAAAAATCATGAAGAAATTACTTGTGATGCGATGTCGATGTAAGCTAGTCATTTGTTGTTAGGGAGGCCATGGCAATGAGATAAGAGAGTGAAACATGATGGGTATCTTAATAGGTACATAGTAGAAAAGGAAGGTAAAACTCATACGCTTTTTCCTTTGACCCCAAAGTAGATTTTTGAAGACCAATTGCAACTTGGGAAATCTCATGAAGAATTCAATCAAAGAGAGTTAGAGAGGATAAGTAAAGAGATTGAAAAAGAAAGAGAGAAAATTGCAAAAAGAATGAGAAGAGAGGTGGGGATAAAAATGAAAATCCCAGAGAGAAAAAGAGTGATGTGTTTTTGACTTCAGAAAAAAAGGAGGGAAAGAAAATGTGTTTTGATGCAAAGATGAGAGATGTGAGGAAGGCTTTGATTACTCATAAGCTAATGATGGTACTTTTGTACAAGGAGACTTATTTTTCTACTAACGACCTTAACCTTTCTTTGCCAAGTGTTGTTGTTAATGTTTTGCAGGAATATAAGGATGTCTTTCCTAATGACCTACCTTAAGGTTTACCACTTTTGAGAGGGATTCCAAATAGACCAGCTTATAGAAGTACTCCCGAAGAGACAAAGGAGTTGCAAAAGCAAGTGGAGGAACTCTTGAAGAGGGGACATATAAGAGAAAGTCTTAGCCCATGTGTAGTGCCTATCTTGTTAGTGCTTAAGAAGGATAGAGGTTGGCGTATGTGTGTGGATTATAGAGCCGTCAACAAAATAACGGTAAAATATCGATACCTTATACCTCGACTTGATGACATGTTAGATGAGTTGCATGGTGCATGTGTGTTTTCAAAAATTGATTTAAAAAGCGGTTATCACCAAATTAGAATGAAACTGAGAGATAAGTGGAAAATTGCTCTTACAACAATACATAGTTTGTATGAATGGCTAGTTATGCCATTTAGTTTAACTAAAGCACTAAGTACCTTTATGCGCTTAATGAATCATGTCTTGCATGAGTTTACTGGGAAGTTTGTGGTTATCTATTTCAATGATATTCTTGTGTATAGCAAATCTATTAAGGAGCATGTCATGCATTTAAAATGTGTATTTGATGCTTTGCATACAAATAGGTTATATGCTAACATGAAGAAATGTTCATTTTGCATTGATCACATTGTGTTCTTAGGATATGTAGTGAGTGCAAGAGGAATTGAAGTAGATAGTGAGAAGGTGAAGGTTATATGAGAATGGCCAAAACCTAAGATTGTGAGTGATGTGAGAAGTTGCCATGGCTTAGCAAGTTTCTATAAGAGATTTGTCAAAGATTTCAGCACCATTGTTACCCCATTAATTGAAGTCATGAAAAAGAGATAAGGGGTTTTTTTGGGGTAAGGAATTAGAACATGCTTTTTCTTTAATAAAGGAAAAGTTGAGTAATGCACCATTGTTTGTATTGCCCAATTTTGATTTAACTTTTGAAATTAAATGTGATGCTTTCGGGATTGGTATAGGTGCTATTTTATTATAGGAAAGGAGACCTATTGCCTATTTTAGCAAAAAGTTAAATGGAGCACAACTTAGCTACTTAACCTATGATAAGGAGATGTATGCCTTGGTGAGGGAATTGGAGACATGGTAGCACTATTTGCTACAAATGGAATTTGTGATTCACACGGATCATGAGTCTTTGAGGCATTTGATAGGGCAAGGTAAGCTAAATAAGCTGCACGCGAAATGGGTAGAATTCATAGAATCTTTCCCATATGTGATCCAATATAAACAAGGGAAAGAGAACATTGTGGCAGATGCTTTTTTCTAGAAGGTATGCTCTAATCTCTACTATAAACAAGGGAAAGAGAACATTGTGGCAGATGCTTTTTCTAGAAGGTATGCTCTAATCTCGACTATTTCAACTAAGTTGTTTGGTTTTGAGCATTTGAAGGAATTGTATGCACATGATAGTGATTTTGCCAATGTTTATGAGGCTTGCATGCATGCAACTTTCCATGATTTTTATAGGCATGGTGGATTTCTTTTTAAGAAGGGAAAATTATGTGTGCCTAATAGTTTTATTAGGGAATTGCTTGTTCATGAAGCTCATAGTAGGTCTTATGGGACATTTTAGAATTGACAAAACTTTGAGTATGTTGCAAGAACATATTTTTTGGCCTAATATGTGTAAAAAATGTTGAGAAAATTTGTTCTAGTTGCATTTCATGTAGAAAAGCAAAATCTAGAACTCAACTACATGGATTACACATGCTAATTGCCTATACCATCACATCTTTGGGTTGACATTTCTATGGATTTTATTTTGGGACTTCTTAGGACTGGAATGGGGTGAGACTCAATTTTTGTAATTGTGGATCGTTTTTCCAAAATGGCTCATTTTATACCATGTCATAAAATTGATGATGCTATGCATATTGCTGAATTATTCTTTTGTGAAGTTATGCGTTTACATGGCATTCATAAGACTATTATATCTGATTGGGATGTTAAATTTTTGAGCCACTTTTGAAGAGTACTTTAGTCTAAACTAGGGACAAAATTGTTGTTTTCTATTGCTTCACACCTTCAAACTGATGGGTAAATTGAAGTGGTAAATAGGATACTTGGAACATTGTTGCGTGCTTTGATTGGAAAGAATGTTAAGACTTGGGAAGATATCTTATTGTTTGTAGAATTTTCTTATAATAGGAGTGTGCATTCTACTACAGGGTTTTCACCTTTTGAAATTGTTTATGGGTTTAATCCATTAACTTCTTTAGATCCGTTGCTTTTTCCTTTGACCAAGATTTCAAATATTGATGGGTTTAAAAAGGTAGAAATTGTGAAAGCCATTCATGCAAAGGCAAGGCAAAAGATAGAGAAGTGAAATGAGCAAATTGCATCTCAAGTAAACAAAGGAAGGCGCAAGATGTCATTTGAACCTGGAGATTAGGTTTGGGTTCACATACGCAAAGAAAGATTTCCTTCTAAAAGGAAAGCAAAGTTAGATGCTTGTGGAGATGGACCTTTTCAAGTTGTTGCAATGATCAATGACAATACATATCATATAGATCTGGTAGGTAAGTATAATGTTTATGCAACTTTCAATGTTTCTGATTTATCTCCTTTTGATATTGATGCAGGGTTTGATTCGAGGACGAATCCTTTTGAGGGGAAGGAAAATGATACAGTGGGTGTACAAGAAGTCCTTGGTGTTTAAGATCCTTATATTGGAGATGCTTAAGGAAAAATTCAAGATTTCAGTAGACCAATCACTAGGATACAAGCTAAAGGCTAAAGGAGCAACTTCAACTATTTGTCTAAAAATGAGTTGATGATGGCTATCTACATGTAGAGTTTCTGAGGAGTCCAAGATAATGAATTTGTTTGAAGTTGGCACCAAAGGACAATAAGTGCGAATTTAAGGCCTGCTAATTAAGATTCTTGAAGATTGGTAATCGCTAGAGGATAACAAAGGCGAAATTAAGATATTAAATGCAATAAATGTTTGCATAATATGTTACAAAGTTATATTACAAATATCTTAAAACCCTTTCATCTTTTTTTAGGTTATATAACCCTATATATAAGGTACTCTAAGTTGGTAGAAAAGAATAAATTGTATCTTTTCTTAAGTTATATGAGAGAGTTTTCTTTTTTTTTTTTTTATGTATAAGGTTTTAAATTGAATTGCAATAATCCGATTTTTCTTCCTATTTCTCTTGTTATTGAATACTTTTGATTTGAGGTTCAAGGGACTTTCAAATTCATATCTTGGGTTCTTACAAAAAAAAATGTGTTTTAGGATAATTAAACAAATCTATGCTATTACCTGACGAGTATCAAATTCCAATTTGATTGATAACGAGTTTTAAGGCATAAATGATCCTAGGTTTCCGCATTAAACGGAGTAGGGGGAAAGTCACCGGTATGAATATGAGGGTTTTGTGTGTGAGTGTGGAGAGAGTGGAGGGTAGTGAGGAGGTGAGCAGAACTGGGATTGGGGGAAAAATTTTGAGGGGTTGGCTGAGAGAGTAGAAGCGATCGAGTGGGCTGGGTAATTAGGGTCGGGTCAAGGTGAGGCGGGCTGTTTAGGTTCGAAATTGGTTGGAGAGAGAAGAGGCAGCTGAGGATGTCCACTGGTTAGGTTCGAAGGGAAGAGGCATCTCGGCGTGGGGGTTGATACGGAGGGAGCGGGTGGTGGGGCCCAAAAGTGAAGAGGCGGCTAAGTATGTGGTCTACTGACGAGGAAGAAGCGGCTGATGGTGAGTGTCGAGAGAGATGGAGGGGTTGCTGACAGTGGCTGGGAGAGCGAGAGAGAGAGAGGAGCTGGATGGGAGCGGCTGGCGGTGGTGGGGTTGAGGACGGTGGGGTCTGTGGTGTTGTCCATGGAGTCGGCAATGATGTTGGCCGGCAAAGGGAAGTGACGGCAGAAAAAGAAAAAAAAAATCCGATGAGCAAGGAACGGGGACTGCATTAGATACACGAAACTTAATCTGCTGCTTTTCGTTCTTGTCGGCACTGCTTACAAATAGCTTCAATCCCATTACATCGCGACATTATTTACATTCATGCCAAAGATATGAAAACAGGATTATGGATAGTAGAGCTATCATACATTAAAGTTTGAACTTGAAACATTATAACAGTCTAATAGATCCTTTTCCTGTTCAGACGATTGCTGCAAGAACTACTCTAGTCTTACTTATGATTCATTCACTATTTGCTTGATCACATGGATGTATAGACCGTTACCCTGCTACCTATTTACATGTGGAACAAGATTATATACAAAAATCACAAGATATTTATTTCCAACAAGGTGGGAGATCACTAGTCTTGACATTATTGCCTGGACGAGGACTATCTCCCTCAGGTGTTCTCTCAATGGAGTGGACGTCCCAGCCCCCATCTCGCCAGTAACCAAAATAAACATCAGGAATGTGTACAACTTTCTTGTAGTCCTCATCTTTCCCGTCCTGCTCAAATTTCTTAACTAGATCTTCTGGCATGTCAAAGAACCGAAGTATTTTCAGTTTTGTTAGGTACTCGATGCCTGATGGAAGCCTTGACAATGATTTACAGCGCTGGATGTTCCATTCTTCCAGATAAGGCATGGCTCCCTCCTCCACTTCGATGCATGTGAGCTTATCGAATTCATCCAGACCAAGACTTCTTAGCTTCTTAAAACCTTTAGCTTTAAAGCACAGGGTTTGACCATCATAAACTTGATGTAACGCGAGATGGACAAGATTGGGCAGATTTTGGAGGGAAAGAAGTGGATCATTGCTTAACCGACTGAGTCGCAGATGTAATTTGATGACACTTTGAAGAGAGCACAGCCAAGAAGGTAATGTTTCCAGACGTCCTGTCAAGTAAATTCTTTGAAGGAATTGGGGGGGGCAGGTAAGGTGCTGTAGATCAAGGATTTCATCATCCTCAATTGAAGACACTGAAAGTGCCCGAAGTTGGGTCAATTTGGCAATGGATAAGCACAGATCCCTTCCGTCTTCTTTCCTGAGCTTTAGGATACCTAGCCTTCTTAAGTGGATCAATCTTCCAAGCTCCTTCATTATCACACTCTTTCTATCATCATCCGCCTCTATATAAGAAAGCTTGTGTAGGCACCGAAGAGCTTCAATGCCCGTGATGGCCTTAAAACCGTACTTATTCTGATAGTAAGAGATGTTTTCATAACGGTATACAAGAAGGTGTCTAAGCCGTTGGAGCTTTAGGATCTCAACAGGCAATTCAGTTACATCGGTCTGCTTCAAATCTAGTGTCTCTAGATTTTGAAGTTTGCCTATTGTCTTTGGAATTGATTTTATCCTTGTGTACCTGAAGCTCAGATATCTCAAATAATACCAGTCTACAACTTGAGGGGGAAACCTTTTCAATGGTGCAGCTTGCATATCTAGGACAGTCAGCAATTTAATCCCACAACATAATATCGCATTTATGATTGAGGGCTCTACTCCAAAGGTGTATAAAGAGCGGAGTTGAGAAAGTGACCTATTCGCTTGAAAAGTCTGCACTGTGTTGTGTACAGAAAGGCGGCGCACCTTGTCTGGCCATGTGTCATTTTGGTCTGTGGCTATTGTGGCAAAGCATTGATCTCTTGATTTTGAGATGATTATCTTTCGCAGAACATCATGGATGCGGAAAAATATAATTCTTCCATCGTTTGTTGTATCTACTACCTGAATCAGGCTTCTGTTCAACAGCTCATGTAGGTACTCCATCGCAACATCTTCGGGTGCTTTTCCTTCTTTCCTTTCGATGAATCCTTCTGCTATCCATAACCGAAGCAGTCTCCTCCGCTCAATCAGGTGACCCTCTGGGAACACACACAAGTGCAAGAAGCAGGACTTTAGGTAGTATGGCAAATCATTGAAGCTGAGTGACAGTACTTTCTTCAAGTTCTTTAATCTATCGTTGCCATCAATCTCAGCTCGCAGACTTCGGCGAATTACATCCCATTCATCTATAAGGCCTCTGTCCTTTGTTGCCAGAACACCGCTGATGGCAACAATTGCTAGGGGTAGACCCTGGCATTTTCTCAAGATATATCGGCAGATCTCCTCCAAATGGGGTGGGCATGTTGTCGCCTGGAATGTCTTCCTGCAGAAAAGCGTCCAAGACTGCTCTGAAGTCAAGGGATCCAAAGGGTACACCTGACCGTGGAATTCACTGCACGAGGTTGATGCTACATTAGTATGTCGGGTGGTGACAATGATTCGGCTGCCACAATTGTTCGTAGGCAATGCATGTTTTATTGCATCCCATTCATTTATATACCATGCATCATCTAGAACAATTAGATACCTCCTCCTTTGCAGCAAGTCCTTGATAATCATCTTCAGCCAATGGCTATTCATAGAGTCCACTCCAGGAGGAATCGGTTTCCTGATCACCGTCATAATCTGCTGGAGCATGTCTTTCAGCAGGTCATGTACCCTGGAGCATCTTGAAAGAGTGATCCAAGCACGAATGGGGAAGTGTTTCTTCACTGCAACATCTTCGTAGACTTGCTTTGCCAAAGTGGATTTTCCCAATCCTCCCATGCCAACTATTGAGATAACTTCCCGTCTGGGAAGGCCTCCAACCAGCTGGCCAACCAAATCCTTTTTGCGCTCTTCAATGCCCACTAGATCAATTTCCTCCAGAAGGAGGGCATGTCCTCTGTGGTCTAGCCAGGTGCTATCAGCATCAGGGCAATCTGGACCTCGTTCAGCTTTAACAAACTTGTAACGCAGCCTTCGGTGTCCTTCGCAGATGTTTTTGATTCTTGCATTGATCCTTTGGATCTCAGAGGTGATCCGGTATTGAGCCTTCATGTTCCTGATGCAACAGGACATCTTATGGAGAAAACCAGGGAAACCAGTACCATGTTCATGTGTGAGGAGCAGGGTGAATTCATCCAGAATATCTTCAGTTTCATATGCTATGTCTCTTATTTGCTTAACCCACACTTTAACTTCCTCATCATTTTCTTCCATGGAGTCTGCAACTCTCAGGAAAGCCCTTATGCGCTCTAATTCCCCTCTAACCGCAATAACATCTTCCCTACTGCCTCTCAGAATTTGCATCTCATTCTCTAAAAAATGCGTAAGTTTGCTGAGAAGGTATGTCACAGGACTTTCTGCCATGATCTAATTTTTCGTGTTCTAGGTTTCCGTATTCATTAATCTGGTTCGGCGGGAAGGTTGGCCACTTTATACTCCCGGAGTCATGGTTTAGCGTGTATGATTGTCCAAATGCTGATGTCTTCTATTGAATTTATTATTCCAAGTTGCTTGCCTGGTGGCCTTCTTATTAATTATAAACCCGGGAAAGTTCTTTTCTAATGCTTGTAGATAGATTTTTTCCTCCACTAGTATATCTATACCTTTAATTTCTTGATTTTGTTAAGTACATTTAGAGACTATTTGTAGTAAAATTTCTGTTCTCAAATTTTTGGTTTTTATATGGAAGATGAAAACAACTTGAAAATGCGATTGGTTAATAAAAAGAAAAAAAATCCGACAAATTTCATTGGAGTACACGGTACTTCAGAACTTAAAGCCACTTACTATCTGTTAATTCAGTATCAATCTTATCCTTCACCAGGTGAACAATGAGACAGAAAATTCATGTTAATGTTATAGTCAAATCTTAGGAAAGTAATGAGAAGGTTCCCTTTGGTAATGACCGAACAAACAACCAAGCCGAGATATGCTTCGGAAGAGAAAATTTTGTGTTTTTTTCTTATGCATTTACATCATCGGATGAAGATAAATTAAGGTGATGTCTACTTTTTCTGTCTCCACTTGCTCGTAAAATATTGATCGTTTTGTCTTGCCTTGCCTAGACAAGCAAGAACTAGACCAATGTTGTGTTGGCATCTTACGTTGGAAGCAATCAAATGAATTTAAAAAGGGTCACAAACGGCAATCTTATCAACTTATGGGTTATGATAATGATTGTCATTGACAAAAAGTTATCAGAAATGAATAAATTATTTTTATTTCAGATAAGATTATGAAGAAGTCTCTTTCGTTTATGTTAGGATGCCATGAGGATGGGAAAAGCATCTTTACCAAGTGCTATCACACGCATCAAAATTTAGGACCTGCTGTGTGT
Source organism: Laguncularia racemosa (assembly GCA_037954665.1). Lineage (NCBI taxonomy): Eukaryota > Viridiplantae > Streptophyta > Magnoliopsida > Myrtales > Combretaceae > Laguncularia > Laguncularia racemosa. The sequence continues at coordinate 4,501,996 of JBBMOL010000035.1, forward strand.
TATTACCATTTGGTGACACAAAAAGGCTTAAGAATTTAATTAATGACTTCAATTAGTATGTGTAAGAATCATTAATAAATCCACATTGGAAACTCCATTAACATAACTAAGTGGCTTAACTGAGTCTCACTTTGCATCCACCAAATCATGCAAGAAAATACGCTGGAGTCATAACTCCTCATACAACCATCTAATATCATTATCAAAATGTAAATCTAACATAACATGAGTCAATCTCCAACTACAAATTTGACAATAAAAGTCATTAATAGGATTCAACTGTTCCAACTACCGTTTGGTATAGTAATAGTAGTTGCTACTTTTCCCATCCTAGTAGAGATATCCTATTTTTGAGTCCTCATACACATTCTCATCAAGATTATTTGCAGCCGAAAAAGAAGGGAAGTGTGCTTATGCTTAGCACATGAATACCGACAAACACATGCACATGCCAATAATTCAAAACTCATATGCAAGTATGCCGCCGGTTAAATATACAAACAAGCAAGTGCACATTTATTGAAGAGAATCACAACCATAAAACAAATTGAACATAACAACACCATCACTATGTTCATGAAATCCTCAACACATGAGTCCATGAGTATTATTTACATGAGTCCATGAGTCCTTAATTGTAACTTTAACCCAAATTATCTCGATATGCTACTCCATTAAGGATAATGTCACATATTGATCGAGAATCTAACTCAACATTTATCATACCCATACTTACACATAAGTGATGAAAAAGACTTATAATTAATGAATTTTTATTTGGTTTTAGTCTATTTTGTAAGCACATTTGATTAGATATTATATTTAATAGGATTATATTTTAATTTCAGGTTCTTAAAAGCAACTTTGAACAAAAAAGGAATAAATTCACTCAAGTTTCATGCGAATTGTAATTAAAATAAAAAGTTACAGAAGTGAAATGGTTAATACACCTTTTGACATGATTGTGTTGGAGATTGTGCTAAGCTTATAGAGAAAAACAAGTTGTAGGACTAAGTATATGATCATGCTAGAGGCTGTGCCAAAGTACACGCCTATTGACATGGCTGCGTTGGAGACCGTATCAAAGCAAAACTGCAAAATTTTTGAGAAAATTCATTGCCAAGAAGAATTACATGGGCATTTACATGACCATGTTGGTTACGTCACGGGCAAATATCACTTTCCTATTGAATCACGATTGCTGAAAATTACTTTCTTAGTTAATAAATAATATTAAAGATGTAATTTCTTATTTGTTAAAGATAACTTTTTTATTTTATGAAGATTTAACTTTCCATTTTATAAGAATATAACTTTCTTTTTCAAGATACATTTGATCATTATAAAAGGAGTGTAGAGTTCAAGCAACATAGAGAGTTTTAGAATTAGTAATAGCGTAGCTATAGGTTTTACCATTATTTCTATCTTATTAATGTTCTCCTTTATGGATTATTTTTATATTTTCTCTTTTAATTTCAACATGTTAGTAGCTTAATTTCCTTTTGTGCTCAAGTATGATGAACCTTAAAATGAATATGTATTTTTTTTATTATACAATAAAGTTATTATTTTCAAATTAATATTGCCAATATATTAGTTTGATGTTTAATTTCATTCATAGAGATCGATAGATCTTATGTATGAATAGATCTAGTATAGTTCAAAAGAGTTGTAAGCAATCATAGAGATTGGATAATGTAAATCTTCCATGTTAGTGTTAAATCTGATAATGGAATTCACAGATAAAAAATAATGTGATTTCAAGGGTTTTAATTAGGAAGAGATTTTTATTAGTTAACTTGGACTTAAGAATTAGTAGACTTGAGAGAGCTATTAGATCAAATTAGGAATCCTCACGGTTCAAGAATATAATAATGAAATTGAATAATAATTAGTTAATTGCATTAGTAATTCTAGGGGGATTCGATATCTCAGTGCGCTTTTATAAATTGATAATTTACTTGTTAATTTTCTCATTCGATTTTGACAATTAGATAATAGGAAAAAAAGATAAATACTAATAATCATAGTCCTTATAGGATCAACACACGACAATAAAATTTACTATACTATACTATTGATAGGTGCGTTTACTTATAGGTCTAAGATAGAGGATAGACCAATATCTGAACACTTTTACAAATCAATAATAGATTAAACTACTCATTTCTAGCTTATCATGCACTAGCACCACACACAGTAAACATGTATATGAAGTTACAGTATCCTTAGAACCGATACCTTGCTTAACTGCAAATCTTGATTTAAAGATTGTAAAATAACATTTACTTAATAAGTTTCCATGACCTAAGAAGCATTGGAATTCAATAATTTACTTAAAACAACATTTTAGTAAGAGACACCAATAATACAAGTAACAGCATGGGTGTGTTGTTTCTCATGTGTCTCTTTGGGTAAGTATTTAAAGAACATGCTCGAGTACACATGTGGCAATATGGTTGTGTTATGTCACATGTATATCTCAATAGGTAAAGATTTTGATAAATCATGAATTTATATATATATATATTTTCAACTTTTTATTATACTCATGTGTTTATTTTTATATTTTTGATAGAAAAATGTATGAATCTGTAAAATATACACATAAATTATTTTAATATAAGAATTTCATAAAAAATTGGATGAAGGATCAGAAAACGGGCCACATTAAGCTACTAAGGTATTATCTCGCCTAGGATTCATGGCCACACCAACCATTTCCTTTTCTCTCTCTCTCTCTCTCTAAAGGCCAATGATTCATCTCATAGTTCATCTACACGTTTCAACCCTCCAAGCAAACTATCCATCTAGGAGATGAATTTCCAACTCCAGGTAAATGCAAGACACATGTGCCTTCGAGAAACAGAGCAAGCTAAGCAATTAACAAAAGAAACGGAGATTTTTTTTTTTTTTGTTATTATTTTCCTTCACCACCATACAATTGGATATTTGCGAGACGAACGGATTGGAAAATCACGTGACTCGTACAATTCGGGGATGTAAGTATAAAGACGTTCACAGAATAGAAGGAATTTACGCATTCACAGAAGTCTATGGAGAGGGATGGAGACTTTAGAGTATTTGACAATAGCGGACAGAGATTTTCCTTTGCTCTTTTTTTTTTTTGTGTATTTTTCATGGATATGAATAGTTAATTTTTTTTTTCTAACCAAAAGATAATTATAAGTTTTGGTTCGTCAAGAATTGTGAGATCTAATTAATTTTCATCATTCTTTTCTTTATCTTGAGTTGAGTATTTATATGTCTTCTAGATTTCTTGTCATTATTATTTTGTTAATTGATGCAAAATGGGATTCCTTTGTTCAATTATCAAAATAATATATTGTCAATTACAATATTAAAATCTGTAATTATTTGATCGCTTTGATGTTTGTGGTAAAATAACATAGTTGATTATAAGAAAGATAATCAATTTATGTTATGAAGATATATAATCTAGTATAAATAGATTGAACTAATGATTTGTTGGTTAGAATTGGTGATCTCTCTAATTCCTAATGCTATTGACAAATTAAATCTTAAGAGCTTGTTTAGGGTTGTTTAGTTAGTAAGAGAAATAATCAAAGAGCTTGTTTTGATTATAAAAAAAAAAGTAATGAGAGATAGGTTATTTAGCTTGTTAATAGCTGCAAACACTTCATTTTTGCACTTTAATCATAAATAATGTTCAAATTTTCAATTTTTTTTATTTTATTTTCTATTTAGTAGAAATAAAGGAAAAATATTGAAAAAAAATAAAAATAAAATAAATAGAAAAAATATATCAATTTTGGAAAATAATGGTAGAAAAAATAATAAAAGATGTTAAATAATTTTTATAAAATTTTAGAATTTCAAAATAATATAAAATAAATAAAACTTGCTACGCTTATGTATAATATTAATGTAAAATAAAACTAAGAAATGGGCTAGCCCAGTTGGTTCGGGCTTCGGCTTTAGTGCACTTGGGGGGGGGGGGCGCTCTATTGGGGGTTTGAAACGCGACGGAAGCAAATCCACGTTTTGCAATTTTTTTTTCTTACCCAAGACACATGTCAGCTTTTAATTGGATGGAGGGAGCACACGCGCCAAGTGCGTGATTGTCTTCAACCTCCGTCCGAAACGGTCGTCGACCGTGAGAAAAGTGAAATCTGGCTGTTTTGATACGATTTTTTGCACAAATCCAACAAATCTTTAACAAAAATAAGATAAAAATCATCCAATTAACATAAATTGTAACAAAATCAAAGATTTAAACAAATCTAGAGCAAATTGGAGATGGGTTTTAATCATGGATACGATTCGAGCCTATTAGAGGGAAATCCGAGCTTATTCAGCTTGATTTTTGGTGCCTATAAATAAAGCACGATGGAGGGAAGCTAAATCACGGATCAAAAGTGAGAAAAGAGTGAAAAATCAATGGTTTTGAAGCTTGCCGGGGTTCCTCTTAGCCGCGACCGTTGGCCAAGTTATAAACTACCACTTAGAGAAGTTTTTGAAGAAATCCACCACCATAGTTGGATTACCCACTCTCAGAAAGCTTAGAAGCAGCCTTCAACCACCTTCGAAAGCCATTGAAACGTTGCCAACGAGGATCCTCCGACCGTCGTGACTTCACTTGATTGACTCGATCTGACTTGCGATCCGCATCCAGGTTATTTTCTTATATTATTTATTCATTTATTTAGCTTTTATTTTACTAGAAATAAAGATTAAAAATAAAATTGTAATGGTCCGAAAAAAAAAACAAAGGATATTTTTTAGGATTTTAATTAGGTTTTAGAATTTTGATAAATAAATAAATTTGTTAAATAATATATCAAATAATAATAATAAAAGAATAATAAAAATAAAAATAATAATGAATTTTGTCTTGTTTTTTTATCACTTAGAAAATTTCTTTTCAAAACAAAAAAATATTTAATTAATTTCTTTTAAAATTAGAAGTTTTAGTTTTTTTTTTCAAAAATAAAATAATAAAAAATAAAGTTTAGGCTTAGAATTTTTTAAAGAAATCTTTAAAATAATAACAAACATAAACCCAACATGTTTTCATAATTAAAATAAAAATAATCCATTAAAGTTTTTATAAAAAGCGAACTACGACTTATTTAATCCTAAATAGTGAGTACGTAGGCATCCTTGTAGGGCAACTCTAAAAAGGATAAAAAATTATTTTTCCAAATCTTTATTAGTGTAATTTTTTTAACATCCTTTTTTGTATAAGAAAAATAATAATAATAATAAAAGAGATATTAGAACATGATTTAGATTTCAGAACGATAAGGTGGTAACTTTAGAGTTTTAATAAGATAGCCCTTGAGTCAAGAATATCTGTTTTTTCTCTTCTTTTTCATTTATAAAAATAAAAGAGGAGATTCTGTCGACTAGTTGTCTAAATTAGAATTATTCCGCTCAATTAGTTTTAATTCAATAATTTTTCCCAACTTTAGTTGGGTGGCGACTCCAAATACATAATAAGATTCCTAGTTCAAGTCGATGATTTATATTGGATGAGCATAGCATCTAATATGAATCGGATTAGGAACATAATGAAAAATTTAAAAATTAGACTTGATAGGATGGCTCCATTAGGGACTATAGTAGGCTAGCTACCTAAACATTTTAAATCATCATTTCTAGATATCTTTAATTAGCTCTTATGTTGTGAAATATTGTTTGCACTAATGTTTATATCTATTCATGATCTAGGGATTTAATAAGGATTAGTTCTTTTTATTGTTATTAAGTTTCCATGCATGCAATTATGTGACTGATACGATTAAACCCAAGCCATCTTAGGACCTTAGGAAAGAGGGGCATTGTGTAGGTTTCGGACGAAGTGATATGATTACCGTTTGGGACTGATTAGGCTACCCCACCTAATGCTTTGATATGGCTTAGGATCCATTTCTTCAAGTATGTGGGAGGCCATAGAGCTTGGGAACCTGTTAGAGCTCACCTATCTACATACATGAAGTCATGAGCTGGCAAATGATTAATGATATAATTCTTGTGTTCATTTTTCTAGAGTTTAGATAAATTTGCCTATAATAGAATCAATGATAATTTGTAAAAGATTTCATGTGTAATTAGAAATTTATGTTATAATCCTGATAGATGGCCAGTGCCATAATCGACCATCTCCTCCACAAGGAAATCCAAGTCTGCAAACCTTTGGATCCAAAACTAATACTGGACCATTGGCTCACTTTGTACGACCTTGAGGAACAGGCCTTCATCCAGGCAAAGATAGGGCCCATTTTGTCATTAATGAAGATGGAAATCAACCTACCATTGATTAGGGCTATCTTGCACCTATGGGAAATTGAGCCTGCAACTTTCTTTATTAGGCCACATGAGATTACACTAACCTTAAAAGAATATACCCAACTTTTGTAGGCCCCATCACTTACTAATGGGGTATATGTGCTAGATCGCGAAGCTGGGCCGGCTGGCATTTTCAGTAAACTCTTTGGCATTTACAAGACAACGATCAACTGGGCATTGGGAAACAACAATGGATATTGCCTCTAGATGGTTGAACTGGAAGCTTGGTTTATATCTAGGTGTGATGATGGAAGTAGGAGGGACATCTTATGTGGAGATCTCAAGAGTTACAAGCCGAGATGGGTTTATGCTTTCATCCTAACAGCATTTGCAACCATACTCTTCCCTACTAGGATCTTTCCTATCTACTATAGGGTTGTAGAGTTAGTTTCCAGTTCTTGGAAGGAAAGTCTTATATCCCGGCTCTACTGGTTAAACAGATTCAGAATTTGAATTTTGTAAAGAAGAAGGGCCATGAAATCCTTCGCTCAAACATTAACCTCGTCTTAATCTGGCTTGTGAGCCATCTCAAATGCTTCGGGTTGAACATGGTTAGGAAATCATTAGCCCAGCAAGTAAACTTTATGGATTCTTGCATAGAAAGGATGAAGCTTCCCGATGATCTTTCCAGCCATAGTTGGGTAGAAGTACTCAAAGGTTTCAGTGCCAATGACATCCTCTAGATTGCTAGATGGAGCTACTCTGACAAGGTCATCTTAACATGTAGGAACTTTCAAGCTGTTCCGTTGATCGGTATCAGTAGGTGCATAGGTTATCATTCAAACTCGGCAGTCCGTTAGTTTGGTACTATTCGAGACATAGGTTACGGACCATCGTTAGAGGGAATCACGTTTGAATACCAAGAGCCAAGTTTACTAGTAGCTGAGAAGATCGCTAAGCTTGTGGAGGTCAAAACCTCATGGGAAGCCCGGATTGAGAGCCCTAATATAGACCTTGGAGACCTGGATGGTGAAGTGGGCAAACACCAAGCTATAAGAGATTTCGTGATCAACCAATTATACCAAACAGGAGAAAGGGTGTATCGGGTCCCGGATGTCACTTAGCCTGCGTTGAACAACCTGGGTCTAGAAATAAAAACCTATATGGAACAGGTTAGAGCTTGGATGGAAGTCCACTTTGAGGCTATAGATAATAAGAAGGACGTTTGGAAAAGTAGATTCAAGGAGTTTAACTAGAGAAACAAAGCCCTGGAAACCTAGTTGGAGAAGACTCAAGTAAGAGTTAGAGCATTAGAAGCCGTCATCAATGGAGAATCAACACCTTCATAGCTAAAGAAGAAGAAGTCCAGGAATTAGGAGGCTAGATGATATTGTTTTCTTTTTCGTCATGTTTTCAATAAAAGCATTGAACTCTTAGTTTGCAATATTAATAAAATTTTAGTATTATATCATCAATCAAATGTTGAGCCCTTTTCTTTTGCATCTGTGTGAGCATCTTGTTTGCATATTTACTAAAAACGAATAACAATAAAGAAAAGAAAAAACCCAAGACAATTGAAGAGTGGCTAATAATAAGAGATCCTTTCAAGGTCTTAAAAGTTGCTTTTAAATGGTTAGCTTAACCTAAGGCTCACAGTCACTTACTTTAATCATAAAGACCTTTATAACCAACTCTCAACTTGAAAGACCCCATTCACTTCAAAAGGTCTCCTCATATGTTGATTTAGTCTTGAAACACAAAACCTTCCAACTCTCTTTAATCCTAAGGGTTACACTTGAAATTTCTCTACATCAGGAGTTATATAAAATAGACATAGAGACAATTAATTGTAGGGCACATTTTCGAGGTGGCTATGGTCAATTACCAACGAGGGCATAAAGAAGACTATCTTAACTAGCTTCCCAAGCGAGCCAAGTTAAGACTAAGTCACTTGACAATGGCACGTAACTCCCAAAGACATCATGAGACATGGTGAATATGGGCAAATCTAGTAAAATGGAAGGATATCTCATTTGTTTGAGCGGTTTAGGATGACAAGAGGCAAAACACTTCCCAAACACCAACCCTTAAACACTTGAGAGTTGAGTGTTATTAATGTGAGTTTTTTGACTCATTCCTTAAAGGAGGTTTATCTTGAATTTGATACGTTAATCAAAATAATGTTAGGCATTCATTTTTACTAACCTAAACAGAATAATCCTTTACTAACCCCATTTAAGCTTATATAAAAAAAGAGAGAGTTTCAAAATTTAACCATGTCTTGAACTACCTACAATGGGATGATTAAGAAGATAGGGACATCAATAAAGAAAAAAGGAATTAACTAAATAGTGCTTGCCCTAGTTGCAATAATTCAAAGGTAATTTTTGCTGTGGATAATTTATTTCTTTTGATGAAGAAAAGTCTACATTTTGAAAAAAAACACACATGACCCACAAGAGATGATTACTATTGGCTTAAAAGAAAAGGAAAAAAGATGGAAAAAGAAAATGAATGAAAGAAAAAGAAAAAGAAAGAAAAGAAAAAGAAAAGAAAAGAAATGAGAAAAGCCTAAGAATGTAGTTAAATCTACACAATAAAAAAACCCAACAACACTTGCAAATACCTGAAGCCAAATACAAGAACCCAGACATTACAATTCAAAGATATACCACCCTTCTTTGGAGACTTCTCCAAATCATTGAACATAATTTATTTTAAGCAAAAATTGCTGGGGCAAGTACTATTCTAGTTTTTTCTCAAGGTTTCTTGACTTGTAAACTCAAGTTGAAATGATGATTCTTTCAAACTAGACCTTAACATTAGTACTTTTCTGAAACCAATAACCAAGAGCCTATATTGCATTACAAGTCCCAAAAAGGCTTAATAGATTGATTAAAGCGTATTACTTACAAGAAAGATCATAATTTTTGGAATAAAATTCAAAAGTGACATATAAACCAAGAGATTGTAAGGAAGTCCTCTTAGATTAAACCAATTGAGAATGAGATGTCTATTTCCAAATAGAATGAGGGAATTTAAAGTCATTCCTCGTTGGCGTTGTTTGACCCAAATTTTAAATATTGATGCCCCCCAAGAAGAAGATGTGAGTCTTAATTATAAGAAACCCCTCAAGAGGTGATTGATTAAGCCAAGACACCACTTTTTTTCCAAGATTAAACCAAACCCTCTAAGCAAAATGAGGCAAAAGAGTAAATAATTATTGAGTAATAGGCGAGGCCTACCCTTCATTTGTATTTTTGGGAACCCTGTCAGACTCTTTACTTGGTAGCAATGTTTAAAAAGTAAAAAAAAAAAATAAATATTAAAAAAAATTCTTTTAGTTTTTTTTGAGAAGAAAGAGAAAATTTTCAAAGTTTGTTAGAAGATATTTTAATGCCTTGTCACCTTATCCTTAAGTTTAGAAGAACAATTGTCTTGAAGATTTTTTAGAAAAGTTTTAGCTATCATTTGTTCAAAAGTTTTAAGGCATCCTAAACTCTTGACTTTTTTTGGAAAAATAAGATTCTCACTTAAGAATTTATTATTAGTTAGTTAGCCCATAATAGGGCACTTTCCTAAATTTTCTCCTTTATGGTTGCTAGTCTAATGAGACGCTTCCTATTTTTGATTAGTCAGCTCGTAAGAGCGCTTTTTTAGAAAACCTCTCATTATCATTTAACCAGTTCACTAGAAGCGTTTTTGGAAATGTTAGGTTGCTAAGATATATTTAGACATTGTTATCGGTTAGTTAACCCATAATGGGGTACTTTCCTAGATATACTCTCTTAGAGGTAGCCCACAATGGGGTACTTTCCTAAACTTTTTTCTTCAGGGTAGCAAGTCCAAAGAGACACTTCCCACTATCAGTTACTTAGCACGCAATGGGGCACTTTCCTAGATATCCTCTCTTATGGTTGCAAGTCCAAAGAGACGCTTCCCACTGTCAAGTAGTTAACCCACAATGGGAGCACTTACTTAAATATCCTCTTTCAGGTTTGCAAGTCCAAAGAGGACACTTCCTATTATCGGTTAATCAGCCTACAATGGGGCACTTTACTAGATACAATCTCTTAAAGTTAGCCCACATTAGAGAACTTTCCTAAATATCCTCCTATTACAATTGCTAGTTTAGTGAGACACTTCCTATCATTGATTAATTAGCTCATAAGAGCACTTTTCTAGATAATCACTTTTCTAAGGTTGCTAGTTTAATGAGACGCTTCCTAATCATCAATTAGTTAGCTCATAAGAGTACTTTTCTAGATAATCACTTTTCTAAGGTTGCTAGTCTAGTGAGACACTTCCTAATCATCGATTAGTCAACTCATAAGATCATTTTTCTAGAAAATCTCTTCTTTAAGGTTGTTAGTCCCATGAGACACTTCCTATCATCGATCAGTCAGCTCGTAAGAGCACTTTCCTAGAAAATCCCTTCTTTAAGGTTGTTAGTTCTATGAGACACTTCCTATTATTGATTAGTCAGCTCATAAGAGAACTCTTCTAGAACATTTCTTCTTCAACAGTCATTAGTTTAACAAGATGCTTTTTGTTATCAGGTGGCCAGCTCATAAGAGCGCTTCCATAAACAATTTCTTCTTTACAGTCACTAGTCCTGTAGGACGCTTCCTGTTATCAGTTAGTTCACTCACAATAACACATTCTTAAATAATCTCTAAGATGTTTCCTATCATTGATTAGTTAGCCCATAAAGCACTTTTCTAGATGATATTTTACTTCGAGTTATTAGATTGTTTAAGATCACTCCCCAAGCAGTATTAATCATCACAAAGCATTTGTGAGATCATTAGCTCATGGAACATTTTTCCTACTAGAACCAAGTTCAGATAACCAGCCAACTATGGCGTTATCCACTCAGTCTATCAGCAAAAAATGGAGTTATCCACTTAGTCTATAAGCCAAAAATGGCATTACCCAAGACACATGTCAACTTCTGATTGGATGGAGGGAGCGCACGCGTCGGGCATGTGATCATCTTCAACCTCCATCTGAAACGGTTGCTGGCCATAGAAAAAGTGAAATTCGATCGTTTTGATACGATTTTTTTTGCACAAATCCAACAATTCTTTAACAAAAATAAGATAAACATAATCCAACTAATACAAATCGTAACAAAATCAAAGATTTACACGAATTTAGAGCAAATCGGAGATGGGTTTTAATCGTGGATAGGATTTGAACCTATCAGAGGGAAATCCGAGCTTATCTAACTCGATTTCTGGTGCCTATAAATAAAGCACGATGGGGGGAAGCTAAATCACAGATCAAAAGTGAGAAAATAGTGAAAAATTAGAGGTATCGAAGCTCGCCGGAGTTCCTCCTAGCCGCAATTACTGATCAAGCTACGAACCACCACCTGGAGGAGTTTTTGAAGAAATCCACCACCATAGTTGGATTATCTACCCTTGGAAAGCTTGGAAGCAGCCTTCAACCGCCTTCGAAAGCTACCGGAATGCTGCCGACGAGGATCCTCCGATCGCCGTGACTCGACTCGACTGACTGGATCTAACCTTCGATCCGCATCTAGGTTATTTTTTTTATATTATTTATTTTATTTATCCATTTATTTAGCTTTTATTTTATTAGAAATAAAGATCTAAAAAAAAAACAATAGTAATGATTCGAAAACAAAAAAAAGAGAGGATTTTTTTAGGGTTTTAATTAGGTTTTAGAATTTTGATAAATAAATAAATGTGTTAAATAATATATTAAAAATAATAAAAGAATAATATAAATAAAAATAAAAATAATAATGAATTTTTTCTTTTTACTATCACTTAGAAAATTTCTTTTCAAAACAAAAAAGTATATTTAATTGATTTCTTTTAAAATTAGAAGTTTTAGTTTTTTTTGTAAAAAATAAAATAATAAAAAATAAAGTTTAGGCTTAGAATTTTTTTTAAGAAATCTTTAAAATAATAACAAAGGTAAACCCGACATGTTTTCATAATTAAAATCAAAACAATCCACTAAAGTTTTTTATAAAAAGCGAACTACGGCTTGTTTGATCCTGAATAGTGGGTACGTAGGCATCCTTGTAGGGCAATTCTAAAAAGGATAAAAAATTATTTTTCTAAATTGTTATTAGTGTAAATTTTTTTACATCTTCTTTTGTATAAGAAAAAAAAGAAAAAAAATAATAATAAGAAAAGAGATATTAGAACATGACTTAGATTTTAGAAGGATAAGGTGGTAACTTTAGAGTTTTAATAGGATAGCTCCCGAGTCGAGAATCTCTGATTTTTTTTCTTCTTTTTCATTTATAAAAATAAAAAAGAGAAGATTCCGTTGACTAGTTGTATAAATTAGAATTAATCCGCTCAATTAGTTCTAATTCAATAATTTTTCCTAACTTTAGTTGGGTGGTGACTCTAAATAAATAATAAGATTCCTAGTTCTAGTCGATGATTTATATTGGATAAGCATAGGATCTAATATGAATCGGATTAGGAACATAATGAAAAATTTAAAAATTAGAGTCAACAATAGCCGTAACCAATTTATTCAAGATAAAAGAAAATTTATTTTTGCACCAATGATCAATTATGTGAATCAAAATTGTGATAATCATTATTATTGATTTTTTTTAATTTGCATTACTTTTTATTGGTAGATTACTTTTAAAATTTAGATTATTTTATTTTAGTTTTATTATTTTTATATTTAATTTTTCTTTTAAAAACTCTCATCTTTACTTTGTTTTAATTTGTTACTCTTCAAAAAAATAAAATTTACCAATCCCGGTGGATACGACCCTACTAATGGCTATATATAATACAAAAATATATTTTGAAGTAGTAATTTATATTTGTTGGAATCATCCCCAATCAGATTTGCTATTTAAAAAGTAACATTGCCTGTATTGTTTTCAAATTGGATCGTGTACACTATCTGTATGAGTGGCAATAAGACCGTGTTGACCCCCATGTACCCCTCTAACACTATATTTATGGGTGGCAACAGGGATGTGTTGATCCCTATGTACCCCTCTAACTCCACAATCACGTATAAAACTTATATATTCTTCCAAAATTTGTAGTCTTTGACCATATTGAATGTTAAACAGCACACATTGATCAATAAAACACCAACCTTTCTTCAAGAATTCATCTCTCAGATCATTTTAAAAGCTAAACAACATAGTTTAATCTAAGAGAAACATCACTTACCCAAATATGCACCTAAATTATGGAATTTGCTCCACTACCTTTTTCCAAGAACTCGTGTATTCTCTAAGTCTACAGTTCCAATACGCATTGTCATCAACCATATCAAGGAATACACGGATAAAAGTATCCATAAAGGGCTTATCTTGTGAATTTGTACTAGTTTGTGAGTAGGAGGGAGAGGGAACAACTGGAAGAGGATAAATATACATGAGGAAGAGGGAAAGAAAAGTGAAGAAAAGGGAGAGAGATAGAAATACGTTGCAGCTATAGACGGTGTATAAATTTTGCAAAACACCGAGTTTACTCCCTTACTATGCATAATTAAAGTAGAGGATGAGATTATACAATGAGATTCAAACCGAAAACCCATGAATCAAACTAACTAGAGCTCTCTTTCTCTAGACTATGAAACCCAATTGCCAAAACCTCTGTCTAGGATTATGAATTCCACACGCTATCTCAAACCGAGAGATTGATGCCAAAGGATCTTGGAGATTTCTAAATCCAGAAAGCAATAAACTTTAACTCCAATCATCGAATCAAATATTGGAACTTGGCTGCTTCGGAGTTTCTTTGAGATCGACCAACGTAACCTTGTTCTCCACCATTGGGCGTGGCAATCTGACGGTTTAGTGAGAAGCACCAACCACCCCTCAGATGCTTCAACAAAGCTTGGAAGTTACTGCATCGAATCAAATATTGGAACTTGGCTGCTTCGGAGCTTCTTTGAGATCGACCAACGTAAACCTTGTTCTCCACCATTGGGCGTGGCAATCTGACGGTTTAGTGAGAAGCACCAACCACCCCTCAGATGCTTCAACAAAGCTTGGAAGTTACTGCATCGAATCAAATATTGGAACTTGGCTGCTTCGGAGCTTCTTTGAGGATCGACCAACGTAAACCTTGTTCTCCACCATTGGGCGTGGCAATCTGACGGTTTAGTGAGAAGCACCAACCACCCCTCAGATGCTTCAACAAAGCTTGGAAGTTACTGCAATTGGCTCCATCAGTGCAAACCCCTGTTAAGTGATTATTATTTCATTTTATTATTATTCTTGTTCTTTTTTCTTCTTTTATCTCATTTCTGTTACTTTTGTTGTCTATTATGTTTGATTCGAAAAAAAAAGGGAAATTAAGAATTATTAATTATTGACTTTTTATTTTATTTTGCAGGATTAATGTTTGTGGGTCTTATTTTATATTTAGTAGTTTAAATCGCAGGTTTGACTTGTTTACTATGATATTAAATTTGCATGTTATTTAAATTATATGTCTTGATTGCATAATTGTACATCTTAATTGCATGTCTAGGAAATTTATTAATTGCTTGTTTGGCTTTTTAGCACGATATTAAATGTGCAAGTTAGTTAAGCTATATGCTGTAATTGCATGTCTGGGGGATTTATCAATTACATGGTTAATATGTTTTAGCATGCTACTAAATTTGTATGATAGTTAAGTTATGTCTTAATTGCACGTTTTGGTGTGTTTGGATGATGATAATATTAAGTTACATGATTAGTTAGCCTCATCTGATTAATTAGTGTGTCATAAAATTAGTATGTGGATTTGATTTATATGATTGAGTGCGAATTTCAAGATATATTGTGATGACTAATTGTGTTTGCAGGTTCAATGATATCTATTAGCATACTAATTTGTTTGATTCGTCTATTAGATTAGCAGCTGTAAGTTTGCAAGGAAATTGAGTTATTAGATTTATATTTTTTCTATAGAAATCATGTTTCTTAAAAATTGTTTTTTTTTTTTTTTATAAATTGCATCTTTTATAAAATTTTTAGGGTTTCTTCATGAATATCATGTTTTTGGAACATTTAGAGTTTTTGTTTTTAGAAAATAAAAAACATTAATCTAGCATTCTTTTCAAAATTAGATTCTTTAAGGTTTTTAAAAGTCATGACTTGAAAATTAGGGTTTTAGGATTTTTCCAATAAAAAATAAAAAAAATTGATGAAAACATAAACTTGGCCTTTTCATAAACAAAATCAACTTGTAGGCTAAAGTTATTTTTTTTTTCCATAAATAAAAATAAGAGAACTATGGTGGTTTGATTTTGAATGGTAGATACATACGCGCTTGTAGGTCAACTAATAAAAAGTAAAAAAAAAAAAGATCATTTTCCTAAAAATAAAAAGTACAAAAATAAAAAAAAACTTTTTAGTTTGTTTATCTATTTTCTTTCTTGTTTGTTTAGGTTTATTTAAAAAAAAAACAAAAGAAGGGAATTTAGTAAAGCCTTTTTATTATCAATTTTGAGAAATTCTAAGTAGTAGCATTAATGTTTTAATAGGGTAGCTCCTAGATCCAACATCTTTGATTATTTATTTTTCTAAAAGTTATTTTTTGGAAAAATTACAGATTATTGCCTAAAATTAGGGTTGATCCAGCTAATTGACCATAATTTCCATTTTTCCAACTTCAGTTGGTGGAGGCTCCATTTTTAAATATTTTTTACAAAAAAATTAATTTTTTCTTAATTGATATTTGAGTGACTTATGTTTCATAGGTTAGGTTTAATATAAGTTCAATTAGGGAAAAATGACCATTTTCAGATTTTCAACAAGCTGACATATCTAGGATTTAGTTTTCCTCTCTCACCAAACCTAACTATTGCTTTACTATGTGATATCTTCAAGAGAACATGTTCCTTAACTTGGAATTCTAGAGGTTGTCTTCTTCTATTAGCATTGTTTTTTTGATGACTCTAAGTCAATTGCATCCTTTGACTAATCAACCTTACTTTTTTACAACATCTTGTACCAATTCTTGTCCTAGTACTTGTCTTTCACCTACATTATTCCAATGTAATAGTGATCTACATTTCCTTTCATATAGGACCTCGTAAGGTGCCATTTTTACTATTGCTTAATAACTATTATTGTAGGTGAATTTAGCTATGGGTAGGTATTTACCTTAGTTTCTAACAAAATCTAATGCGCAAGCCTTTAGCATATTTTTCAATATTTGAATGCTCCTCTTTAACTATCCATCCATTTGGGGGTGAATTGCAGTATTGAAATGCGGCTTTGTTCCTAAAGCCTTATGGATACTTCTCTAGAATCTCCTTATAAATCAAGTATCTTGATTTGAAGCTAGAGTTATTAGAATTTCATATAGTCTTACAATCTCTTTAATATGAAATTGAGTTAACTTACCTACAGTATATCCTTTAAGAATAGGTATAAAATGACTTGACTTAGTTAACTGATCCATAATTACCAATACAACATCATGCTTAGATGCTGTCCTTGGTAATGCCATGATAGAATCCATTGTCACATGCTCTTACTTCTACTTTGAAATTGTTGAGTATATTTCTTGTTGGCTTCTAGTGTTCTATTTTAATTTGTTGACAAGTTAGGCACCTTGAAATATACTCAACAATTTCTTGCTTCATGTTATTCCACTAATAGTGCTCCTTTAAATCCTTATACATTTTGGTGCCTCTAAGATGAGTACATTATTTAGAATAATGTGCCTCCTTTAATAATTCATTCTTCAGCTTGGGATTCCCTTGTATACACAATCTAGTTCCATACCATAAAACTCCCTCAACATCAATATTAAACTTTGTTGCCTTACAATGCTCTAAACGTTTCTTGATCTCCTTAATACCCACATCATTAGTTTAAGCTGCCTTAATCCTATCCACTAGGGTAGGCTAGATTTATAAACTCGCCATTCATGCTCCCACTTCTTGAGCAACCACCTTTAAGTCTAATATGCTCATGTCCTCTTGTAAATACTGCTAAGATGTGATTAAGTTGCTAGATTGCCTTTCTTCTTCCTACTCAAGGTGTACTTTACTATATTCGCTTTCTGAGATGGTGCTAAATTTCTAAGTCAAAATCCTTAATCAATTCCAACTAGTAACTTTGCCTCATGTTCAACTTATTTTGAGTGAAAATATACTTTAGAATTTTGTGATAAGTAAAACCCTTACTAATGGGAATCAAATCTTTCTAGTTACAGGACCAATCACTCGAGCTATAGCCAAAGGATTGTGAAACCTTACATTAAGGATTCTACTTGATCAGATAGAACCTGAAGAATATCATATAGTCTCTTCATACATTTTGCATGATTATTTTCATTTTCAATCAAATGTACTTGTTATTACATTAAAACAACACTTGATGATTCAAGACCGGTGATACTTCATTTAGGCTGACCCTTAAAGCTAGTGGCGTAGAACTTAGGTAAGCCTTAGGGCCGGTAGCTTTTCCCCTTAAGCCGGCCATCAAGGCCGACAACCTAAAATCCAAAGTTAATGGCGTACAATTTCTAGGCCAATAGTTTTCCATTTAAAGGCTAGTGGCTTTGTTGAGTCGAATTGTTTCACTTTTCCTCCTTATATTTTATACTTGTTTTTGAACTCGAAGGACACAACATTAAAGTTAGTGAATTTGACTCTTTGAGTTTTCCTCTCAAACTCTTATCAATCTTTTGATTTTGGCGAGTGACGGTGTTGGAATTGCTGTGTGTTGTATCAATCATTCCATGTTAAGGCTAATCCTTTGCTAGTGCATAACATCTAGTAAGAGTTTAGACATTATTTGTTCTTGTGTTTGATTATTTGATTGAATATTTTGATTATTGAATTCGGGATTGCGAGTATTGTATTATGAATTTGGGAAGTAGGCACATCATCTTTTGGTATCAGAGCTTAGGTTGAGAAAAGGGATTGTGACTGTTGAACTTCCTTTGACAAAATTTGGGTTTTTGATATTGTGCATGGTGTTGTGATTTGTTGAGTTCAAATTGGGTTTGTACACGGATTGTCGAATTGGTTGTGTTGTTGTTTATGTGTGTTGTATTTGTTCATTGTGCTAGGTTCATTGGAATTAAAGTTAGAGATTGAGTAGAGGTTGTAATTAGGTTAGTGTTGTTGGAGGATTATTGCGGTGATTGTGATTTGTGAATTCCTGTATCTAGTTTGCAATTTTTGTGAAGCATGTCGAACGATAGTGTTAATGGAGGAATCGAAAATGAGGCCAATAGTCAGGTTGGAGGAGGAGTTCAGGGTTATCGTGCTGTAGGGGGAAGAAGAACTTTAGAAGAACAGTTGCAGGACCTAACTACTATTGTTGCTAATCTAGCAACATGGGTTGATTAGATGACTTTGCCACAACCACCGGTAGCAAATCTACAGGCACCCTCGCCTCAGGTAGCCTTTAATGATGCACATAAGGAAGGAGCAGTAAGAGGAAATAGGGGTAGGTGATGGGTGTCGAATCCAACAAAAATAAAACCTACTTCTAGACAATTATATGATTTGCATATAGTGGTGAGTAGGGTCGAATCCACAGAGATTGGTAAAGATATTTCTATTCTAAGAGAATAAAGAGGAAAAGAAAAATGGGGGTTTTTTTTGTGAATCAAAATATAATAAAACAAGGTAAGAAAATCGGATATTAATAAAAGCCTAGCTAAAGGAATCAAGATAGTTTAATTCTAGGAATTGATCATCGATGCAAATGTTTTCTATTCTTAGTTCTAGATAAACTGGTTATGGTTATTAACAAGCTCTAACAACCTATCCCTCCTTACTTTCTCGATAACCTCCAACAAGCGCTTCGAATTATTTCCCTTATTGATTAGACAACCCTAGACAAGCGCTTAGGATTTAATCTATCAATAGCATTAAAATCTAGAGAGACTACCAATTCATGCCAGTAGATTATAAGATAACCTATTTAAACATGATCATACACCTCCATAACATGAATTCGATCATCTCTTTTACAACCAAACATGTTATTGCGTCACTAAGACTAGAACAATCAAACAATTACGGATTTGACGTGCTAGTTGACAATATATTATCTTGCTAATTAAGTAGAAGAGCTCTATTCATACTAATCAACAAAATAATAATGACAAAACGATCAGAAGATATATGAATACCCAAAAACAAAGAATAGAATAAATACAAGTCAATTAGACCTCACAATTCGTGGAGAATTAAACATCTATAATCCTTTGGCTAGAAAAGTAACTTAGCTACTCATGTTCATAAGAAAAACGAAAATAAAAAGTAAAGACATAATGAACCCGGATGGCTTGCTCTGCCTCCGGCCTTCCTTCTTGTCTTCCAGATCAAAGATTAAAGATAAAAAGATTGAAAGATTGTAAGATTGTCTTAACCCTCTAGGGTTGGCTCTATTTATAATGTTAGAGGGATAGCATGTGATCTTTTGCGAGCAAGATACAGAATTGTCTTTCCTTTTCCAAGTAGATTTCGAGGAGTGAAGATTCGTCTGTCTGGCACGCCCTACCACACTGCCGTGGGTCCAGCCGTGCCATCCTCGGTGCATATTCTTCAAGTCTTCATCCATGCACAGTGTGTAGCACGGTCACGAACACGGCCAGATTGCAAGCCGTGCCTTCATCTGTGCATAATCTACAAGTCTTCATTCCGTGTCCAGTGTGTAGCACGGCTCCACACACAGCTAGATCCTAGGCCGTGCCTTCCTCTGTCAAAGTTCCACAAGTTCTTCTCCTTGGCACGCCTAACTTACACCACAGCTCCAAGCAAGGTTTCTCCTACGGCCTCCACCACGGCCGTGCCCTAAGCCGTGTCTCTCTCTGTTCAAAGTCTACATATCCGCCTTCTTGTCCAGTGAGTAACACGGTTTGCGCCATGGCCGTGCCTCAAACCGTGCTTCATATACACGGCCGTGTACTTCAACCGTGTATCTTCCTGTTGATTCAAAACCAAGTACACGGCCGTGTACTTCAATTACACGCCCATGTACTTCTCTCCGGCGGTGTAAATCCTTGTCTTTGAACCAAGTTGTAGATGGCTTCTCTAATTTACTTGAATTGGCATCCTTGACTCCATTTAACCTGATTTATCACGAAGATAGAATTAAAGTACCATTTCCTTATGATTTCTATAAAATCAATAATAATTTAACATAATTTATACTATAAAGATTGAGTATAAAATGGCTCTATCAGTAGGTGAATGGGAGGATATTATTATACTTATCGCGAGGAAAGGGATGATAACTTTGAGGATGAACTTTATCCTAATCGTGAGTTTAGATTGCCTAGGGGTTTAAAATATGTAAAATTGCAGATGCCTTCATTTGCTAGAAGGGGGTCTATAGAGGATTATCTTGATTGGGAAGATAAGGTAGAAGGGCTCTTTAAATCTTAAGAGATTAATGACTATACTCGAGTTTGTCTGGCAATAGTCGAGTTTATAGGGTATGCTGCCTTATAGTGGAAGAACCTTGTGGCCAGTAGGAGGAGAGATGGTGATGTTGAGATTCGTACTTAGTAGGAAATGAAAAGAGTTTTGAGGAAGAGGTTTATTCCAGAACATTATATACATGAACTGTTCATGCATCTCCAAACATTGAGATAGGGAGGCAAAACTGTTGATGAGTATGTCCAAGAGTTTGAGACACTAATGATTCGATGTGGTGCAATCGAACCTCTTGAACAGATTGTGGTACGATTTGTGTCTGGTCTAAAATATGAAATTGCTTGCATAGTAGAGTTACAACGATATGACTCCTTTGATGAGGCCATTCATTTAGCTTTGAAAGTGGAGAGACAGAGACGTTCCAACCCGTATAGAGCAACGAGTAACAGGTATGGATCTTCAACAAAAATATCTAGGTCAGAGGGTAAATAGGCTGAAAAGGGGGGATATAATGAAAATGTGGAAAAGAATGCAGTTGTGGCCAACATTAGAGGGGAGAAAGAATTTGTTGGGAAAGGAAAAACAATTGTTAGGTATGAGAACAAACGGGCGGTAGCCGGGTCGTCAGGAGGAAAGACTCGCTAGGTCAAATGTTTTAAATGTCTAGGATTTAGGCATATGACTGCTCAATGTCCAAACCAAAGAGTTATGACTACCATGGAGATTGAGAGTGAGGAAGAAGAAGAAGACATACACAATCCCATAGATTTGTCAACTATATTGGATGACTATTATGGTGATGTAGATGTTGAGGTACATGAGGATAAGGGGATTGATCAATATTTGTCCATTAATATATAACGTAGGGCAATGACTACCTTTCCTGCTAATGAGGATGAGCAGAGGGAGAACCTATTTCACATCTCTTGTAGGATCCAAGGTAATCTTTGTGCTATTATCATTGATGGAGGTAGTTGTACTAATGTAGTGGCTACTTCATTAGTGAACAAATTAAAACTGGTCACTACCCCACATCTTAAGCCTTATAAACTAAATTGGTTGAGTGAATAAGGTAGTTTACATGTCACTCATAGGTTTAAAGTTCCATTTAACATAGGGGAGTACCATGATGAAATTATTTCTGATATACTTCTAATGTGTGCATCACACATATTGCTTGGTAGGCCCTGATTGTATGATAGGAGGGTATTGCACAATGGTTTTAGGAAAACCTATGTGTTCCAAAAGGAGGGTAAGTGCATAATATTGAACCCTATGTCACCTACTAAACTACAAGAGGCATAGAGAAAAATTAATAAGGTTAGTAAAAGAAGACCTTGTTAGTGGGATAGCGTGAATTAGAGGAGGCAATAGAGGAAGAGGGGCCGGTATATATGTTACAAATGAGATATGTACTAAAGATAGATGGCCATGAATAGTTACCCCCATCGGTAAACTAGGTATTAGATGAGTACATGGATTTATTCCCAGATGAGTTACTTGAGGGATTACTACCCATGAGGGGCATTGAACATGCCATTGATTTTCAGCCTGGATTAGTTTTGCTAAATCAACCAGCATATCACATGAACCCTGAAGAGGCAAAAGAATTGAAGCATCAAGTGGATGAGTTGGTAGAAAGGGGTTTTGTTAGGGAGAGTATTAGTCCTTATGCTATTCCTGTACTTCTTGTTCCCAAGAAGGATAACACATGGAGGATGTGTATTGATAGCAAAGCCATAAACATAATTACCATCAAATACAAGTATCCCATTCTTAGACTTGATGATATGTTAGATGAATTGTATGGTGCATAGGTATTATCCTAGGTAGATCTTAAAAGCGGATATCACCAAATTCGTATGAGGGAAGGAGATGAGTGGAAAACCACTTTTAAAACACGCCATGACTTGTATGCGTGGATGGTCATGCCATTTGGGTTGACCAATGCCCCTAGTACTTTTATGAGGCTGATGAATCATGTCATGAAAGAATTTCTAGGCAAATTTGTTATTATTTATTTTGATGATATTTTGATTTACAATAGAAACCTGGAAAGTCATGTTGAACATTTACAAGTAATTTTCTCAGTATTGAGGAAACAACAGTTGAACAGAAATCTTAAGAAGTGTTCCTTTTGTCAATATGAGGTAACATTTCTTAGTTTTATTGTGACTGGTTCTGGTGTAAAGGTAGATGAAGAAAAAGTAAGGGCTATCATAGATTGGCCAACACCATAATCAGCCGCTGAGGTGAGAAGTTTCCATAAGTTTTCTTCTCTTTATAGGCATTTTGTCAGGAACTTTAGTAGCATTTTCAGTCCATTGACTGAATTGACTAAAAAGAATGCTCCTTTTGTTTGGGGAGATTAGGCTTAGAAGAGCTTGAGGAAGTGAAAGCAAGGCTAACTAGTGCTCCGGTGTTAGCATTACCGGATTTTGACAAAACTTTTGAATTAGAGTGTGATGCCTCTAGGATAGGAATTGGAAACTGTGTTGATGTAGGAAAGAAGAACCATTGCCTATTTCAGTGAGAAACTGAGTGGTGCATCTCTGAGCTACTTAGTATATGATAAGGAGTTCTATTCCTTAGTGTGGGCATTAATGACTTGGCAACACTATCTTCTTCCTAAGGAGTTTATTATTTATATAGACCATGAACCACTAAAACACTTCAAAGGCTAACAATGTTTGTCAAAATGATAAGCTAAATGGGTGGAATTTCTAGAAAGCTTTGCTTATGTGATTAAGTACAAGAAGGGGAGTGCAAATATTGTAGCTGATGCCTTATCACGTAGGTATGTACTTATCACTTCATTACAATCAAAGCTGCTTAGGTTTGAATTAATAAAGGAGAAGTATGTTCATGATGAATACCTTAAATTGATTGTTGAACGATGTTTGGGAGGACACATGGTGGATGGATATTACATGGTAGATGGTTTTTAGTATAGAGTAGGAAAATTATGTATACTTTGTGGTTTTGTTGGGGAATTGTTAGTTTTGGAAGCATACGCTGGAGGGTTATCTGGACATTTTGGTGAAAGGAAAACCTTAGAGTTGTTAAAAGGACATTACTACTAGAAAGGTATGTTAAAGGATGTCCACAAGATGTTAGAGAGATGTGGTGTTTGTAAGAGGGCGAAAGGAAAGAAAGAAACTTGGGGTGAATATATGCCGTTACCTTTACCTACACAACTTTAGAACAATATCAGTATAGATTTTGTCTTGGGTCTTTCCAGGACACAGAGAAGTAAAGACTCTATCATGGTGGTTGTCAACCGTTTCAGCAAAATGTCACACTTTGTGCCTTGTCACAAAACAGATGACGCCCTTTTTATTGTTAACCTTTTTATGTAGGAAATTGTATGATTGCATGGTGTTCCCCACATTATAGTATTTGATAGAGATATTAAGTTTCTTAGTTTCTTCTGGAAGATACTTTGGAAATGGCTTGGTACTAAACTCATGTATAGCACATCCTATAATCCCTAAATAGACGGTCGGACTGAAGTTGTAAATCGTACTCTTGGTACATTACTAAGAGCAATGGTTGGCAAGAATCTTATTGATTTGGACTTGTGTCTTCCTATTGTTGAGTTTGCTTACAATAGGTTTACTCATAGTTCAATCAGTAAGTCTCCCTTTGAAGTTGTGTATGTCTATAATTCTACCCTTCCATTGGATTTAATAGCTAATTCGACAACCAAGGAAGAAAGTTTGACTAGAGTAGAGCGTGTAAAGGAGATTCAAAAGATTCATCAAAAGGCTTTTGAGCATCTTTAGAAAACTCAAGAGCAGTGGAAACTTCGGGGAAATAAAAATAGGAAAATAAAGATTTATAACTCAAGCGACCTAGTTTGGATTCATCTCAGCAAGGAAAGGTTTCCACACAAGAAATCACAGAAACTTTCACCTAGAGCAGATAGACCATTTAAGATATTGAAGTGCATCAACAACAATGCTTATAGGGTGGAACTATTGGGAGAATACAACGTTTTTGCTACTTTCAATGTTGTAGGCCTATCACCTTATTCATTAGAAGACCTTTATGAAGAACCATCAGATTCGAGGAGAAAGCTTCCATAAGCCCGAAGGGATGATGGGAATTAAATCCTTTCAATTACGGGACCAATCACTTGAGCTAGAGCCAAAGTATTGCAGAACCTTACACAGAGGATTCTACTTGATCAGATGGAACTCGAGGAACATCATATAGTCTCTTCATACATTTTGCATGATTATTTTCATTTTCAATCAAATGTACTTGTTATTAATTCAGGACAACACTTGATGATTCAAGACCGGTGATACTTTATTTAGGTCAGCCCTTAAAGCCGGTGGCATAAAACTTAGGCCGGCCTTAAGGTCGACAGCTTTTCCTCCTAGGCCGACCATCTAGGTTGGTGGCCTAAAATCTAAAGTTGACGGTGTACAATTTTTAGGCCAGTGGCTTTCTTGAGCTGAATTGTTTCACTTTTCCTCCTTATATTTTATACTTGTTTTTGAGACTCGGAGGACACAACATTGAAGTTAGTGAATTTGACTCTTTGAGTTTTCCTCTCAAACTCTTATCAATCTTTTGATTATGGTAAGTGATAGCATCAGAATCATTGTGTGTTGTATCAACCATTCCATACTAAGGCTAATCCTTTGCTAATGCGTAACATTTGGTTAGGGTTTAGATGTTATTTGTTCTTGTGTTTGATTATCTAATTGAATGTTGTGATTATTGAATTCAGGATTGCGATTATTATATTTTGAATTTGGGAAGTAGGCACATCACTTACATTTCTCACCATAAAGGTAATGCCTCCATAGTTTCAGTGCTAATACTATTGATATTGATTTCAAGTCATGTATAGCATAATTCTTCTTGTATGGTTTTAACTAATGGGAAGTGTAAGCTATGACTTGACCCTCTTGCATTAAGTCATATCCAAGTCCTTGGATTAAAGCATAGCTAAGAATGGCAAACTCCTCCCTACTTTTACGTAATGCTAATATTAAGGTTGATAACAACTTTTTCTTCAATGCTTGAAAGCTGTTCTCACACCTATCACTCTAGTCAAACTTCACTCACTTTTACATCAACTTGGTCAAGGGAGCTACTATTTTAAAAAATCCTTCCACAAATCTTCTATAATAACTTGCTAAACCTAAGAAGCTTCTGATCTCTACTATCATTTGTAGTCTAAGCCAATCTACTACTGTCTTTACCTTTCTCTTAGTCCACTATTATACCTTTTTTATTTACTACATGACTAAAGAAAGCAACTTGCTTCAATGAAAATTAACACTTCTTAAACTTATTATACAACTTCTTAGCTTGTAGCCTACCTAATGCTATCTTTAAGTGCTCTTCATGTTCTTCTTTACTCATAAAGTATATTAAGATATCATTAATAAATATTACCACAAGCTTGTCTAAGAATTCTTTGAATTCCTGATTCATCAGATCCATAAATGCTGTTGGTGTGTTGGTTTGCTTAAAAGGCATCACTAAGAACTTATAATGCCCATATCAAGTCCTAAAAGCTGTCTTTAACATATCCTCTTCCTTAATTCTCCACTAGTGGTATCTTGATCTCAAGTCAATCTTAGAGACAACTTGAACTCCTTGTAACTAATCAAATTTTTCATCAATCCTAAGGAGAGGATACTTATTTTTAATTGTAACTTGGTTCAACTTTCTATAGCCTATACACAATCTCATACTACCGTCC
Organism: Laguncularia racemosa; assembly: GCA_037954665.1. NCBI lineage: Eukaryota > Viridiplantae > Streptophyta > Magnoliopsida > Myrtales > Combretaceae > Laguncularia > Laguncularia racemosa. Next base: position 4,528,361 of record JBBMOL010000035.1, read on the forward strand.
TTTTTCTTCATAAAGAGAATAGGTGTGCCTTACAGAGATACACTTGGTTTGACAAACTTCTTATCAAATAACTCTTGCAATTGAATCTTCCACTTTGTTAACTTGGTAGACACAATTTTGTAAGGTGTTTTATGTATAGGTGTTTGATGGGTCATTTATCTAATCGTACCAAATTATAAATTTATTAATCCAAAGAAATTTAACGACTTAGCTAGGCAAGTGCACCTATCTAATGTAGTACAGATCGTAACGGGTGTTGCCTTTAAGGATCTTATAAATAAGTACTAGTATTACCATTTTTTCTATTATCTAGTCTAAATTTTAATGTGAGATTAATAAGTTAAATTACTAATGAATTAATCTAATGACCCTATGATTAATTATAATCACTGTAATAAATGAATTCAATCATAAGCACATATTTTTCATTTCGATCCACTCTAAACCCTAGCTTTTTTATAATAAAGTTTTGATTAATTAATTATTTATACTTTGCACTACAGGAATTCTCAATTAAACTAATTACTCCATCGAGTTAATTAATTAATAACCTTATATAGAATAATGGAGACCTCTTCCTCACTATTGCCTTATAAGATTTTATTATGTTCATAATTCCTAGATAAAGATTAAATCTTTTGTGTAGAAAATTGAAGTTTTCCTACCTTTAGGTAATACATGCAATCTTTCTATTTATGAAGATCTATCCTATTATATGAGACCTCTCTCTCTATCTAACAAGAATCATATATATAATCAATTCGTACGCATAAATTAATTACATAGCAGTAAAACACATGAATAGATACAGAGACATAAACTTTTAATTGATCAATAAGTAATTCAATCCAATGGTTTAGAGTTTCACAAGATGCAGGGCATATAAATTTACTCCTCCATGGAATCTACAGTAATCATGAGAAATCTAGAGAAGTAGTAATAATTCATGATGAAAAGAATAAACTCCTGTAATCATTTTGTGTTTCCCGATGATGCTCCGGCAATTTTGCTCTCTAAATGCATGATTTTTCTCTCTTAGGGTTTTTAGAATGATTGTGAGAAAAAATAAAATCAGATCCCTAATTTTTGTAATAAAGCGAGTATTTATAGTTAAGGAAATATTGTAACATGCATGGCCTGGTGCATGCCCGTGCTTGAGGTTGTGTACTTAACATTAAATTTTGACGTTTCAAGTTCTGCACGGACTCCTGCATGACCATGCTCGGGGTTATGCAGTCCGAAATTCCCGCATTTTCTTCTCTAGGTGAATTTCTTACTTCATCACGACTTTTTGCACCACTTGTGCAGCAGCCAAGGCACAATTTCACGATGTATTCTGATCACTTTTTGCTCTCCAGCACTAGTATCAGTATGGCCATGTTGAAGGTTGTGCACACGTAAAAATCACTTTTTCTCATATTTTTTCGGATTTCGCTTTTTTTTTTCCTCAAATCTTCTCTAAATCTTTAATTTACACTCTTTAACCGTTGAAATCAAATATTAAGCACTTAAGTATCTTTTTTCTTAATAAATGCACACAAAATTCATAAAAAAACATATTTAATAAATACTATAAATAAGGTTGTTTTAACACTTATCAAACTTCCCCACACTTAAACATTTTCTTATCCTCAAGCAAACAAAATAAGAACAAGAGAAAAAATCTATTATAAATTATATTCATTATAATATTCAAATCATAAGCAACATTCTTTACTCAATTAATTTTTAGTGACTTATTAGTGCTTATTACTCAAACTTACCATAATTGTATGTGTACTTAGCATACATTAGTTAGACTTTTCAGATTAATCTAAGTAAGTTAAACCAATATCCTCACTATTTAGCAACTGCTTTCAAAGTTATGAAGGAAATGACAAATCAAGAAAAATCCAAGTTGGTTAGTTGCATTTCGCCGCTTACCAAAAAGTATATGAATCATTTAATTATTTTTCAAAGCATAACAACAAAAAGTGAAAGTATATGACATCTATTATTCCCCTGGATTATCCCCCCCCCCACTTTTTCAAGTCTCTTTATTTTATTTTATTTTTTGCAATTGGATAGAACTAAGTAACCCATGTTGCGAGCTTTTAGCCGATAATCTCGAGTTCATCACCCAAGTTAATAGATCTTATTCCCTTAATGGAGGGAATCCCTATGGGCTTATTTACTCGAGTTACAAGACTCGATAAACTTATCTTTTTGATATCTCTTAAAGTTATGGTAATTTCATCGGTTGGTCAATCTTAGGACAAATCACCTTAGGTGACAAGGTTTTAAAGGAACCCCATCGAACCCCCCTTACCTTAACACATAGGTACTCAATATTGATATTTATTATTTATTTATTTTTTTAAAGAAACTGTTTCAAGAAAAAATACCAAGTTAACAATTTCATATGCCCTTTTCACAAAAGGTTGGAAGAGCTCTCAAAATGATTGAATATTAAATATATTAGCCAGTAAGCTTAAAAACACAACTAATTCACTTGAAACTAAGGATTTCCATTTACTTCATAACTCTAAATTCAGCTATTAAATATCAATTAGATTTACCCAATTGGATTTCATCCTAAAACTCTAGTTAAGTTTAGCAAGCCCAACAATAGGTGAATAAGGTACACAAAGTCACTACTTTTATATATGTGTGTACAAGAATGCTATTTTTACATTTTAATGAGTATAATTTCAAAGTTTCCACTTTTGAATAATAGACAAGCACATTAAAGTTCAATCGCAAGCTTGTAAATGGGAAAATTTGATCAATAAGAGCATAGGATACATAAATAATTTAGAACCTAATTTCTTCCATCTTTATATCCCTTCCCCACACTTATTTAAGACATTGTCCCCAATGTCTTTCCAAAGCAAGCACACATAGGAGAAATAAAAGAGATAAAGAAAAATTAAAAAGTAAAAGAAAAAGGACACTAAGGACTTCCTCAATTGTTAGTACTTGCAAGTTTGAATTCCAACAAAGCAAAAGTCGTGCATCATCAAACCTAAAAATAAAAATAAAAATGAAAACACTAAACTAAAAAAAATAAAAGTTAGTCTATCCTAGTTGAGAGAATAAAAATGCTTTCGATTCAGAGGAAGAGTCTTCCTAGAAGGGAGCTTAATTAATTACAAATCATATGTAGAAAATAGAATAAGGGGATAAATAAAAGAAAGAATGAAGGAGGAAGAAAAACACAAATATATATATAGAAACTTTGCCTCGGCTTTTGCACGGCTGTGCTCGAGGCCGTATAGGGGTCCAAAAAGTGTCCAGAAGCTTATCTTCATTTGTGCACTACTTTAAGTACTACTTATACTCAAGGTTATGCATATGCTTAAAAAGTGTATAGAAATAAAGTAAAAACTTTCCAAGCTATTTGATCCATGTGTTTATTTAGTGTGCACCTTGACATAAGTGAAAGAGCAGGAAAATAACTTACTAGGTACACTTAAGAAGTAAAGCTTGAATTTTCTTACTTGTCATTAATGCTTCTCCACACTTAAGGATTAACTCTCATTCTCCTCAAGTAAGCTCACTTACTCCCCCACATATCTACAATTTTTTAGCAAGAAAGACTTAGGATAGTGAAATAACAATGAAACAACAATAACTTGACGTACTTAGATTAATCATGGGTTGGCTCTCAACAAGTGCACTTTTTTAATGTCGTTAGCTCGACATCCTTCACTTTATTTGGCTAAATATCTGGTACTTGGAGTATAGACTCATCTCGATATTCATGTTCTCTTCCATCTCCTATGTACAACTTCTGTTTATGGCCATTCACTTTGAAATCATCATGCTCTAGATGTTTGAGCTCCATTACACCATGTTGGAAGACTTTCTTAACTATAAAAGGAACAAACCATCTTGATTTCAATTTTTTGGAAAAACGTTTCAATCGAAAATTAAACAAAAACAATTGGTGATAGGAATCATACATCTACAAGACTCATAACTAGAGCGAGAGCCAAAGGATTACATAACTTGGCAATGAAGATACTTTTTGAACAATTAGAGCCCGAAGATATTCATTTAGTGTCTTCGTTTACTTCATATAATTGTTTTGCATTTCATCAGACACATTTGTCGGTATTACAGGATGGCGAACAAGCACACTAATGCTTGGTTTGTGGGTTATTCATGGACTTACAAAAATTAAGAAGCTGGCTATACATTGTTCCAAACGTGGGAGAACCGACTTGTGAAGCATTTTATTTTGTTAATTTTTCCTTATTTAGAATAAGTATAAATACTTGTAAAAAAGGGAATTAATGTGACTTTTGGAAATCATTTTTTTTTTTTGGCTTCCATTTTTCGTATGAGGGTTTCTCTTTCACGTAAAGTACTCTTATCAATTCAACCTAAAATTATGGCGAGTATACTTGCTTTTTGTTTTGTGTAACATCAATAATTCCAAGTTAATTTCCTAATTTCTACTAGCGTGTTACATCTGGTAAGCAATTTGGATCCTTATTTTCTCTTAATTTCACGTCAATTAGGGTTCATATTCTATCATTGTTATAATATTGCAATTGAACTTGAGGCATATCGTAATTTGGTATCAGAGCACGGTTTTGAGGAAGGGAATTCGTGATTTTAATTTAAGGATTTAAGGTTGTTGCCTTGACATTGATATTTTGTTGCGGTGAGAAGTGAAATTGAAGACATTGTGTTGATTGTGCCGTGATTACATTGATTGTAGCGGATTGAAGTTGTGGAAATCAGATTTGCAATTCTGTTTTCTTCTTCTTGCTGTGAGATCCTTGCTTGGAAGATTGGGAGATCATTTTGATTTGATTCCATATTTGTACTTGTGTAGTAATTGTGCATTAAATTACTGTAAATGCACTTTTGACTTGAGATTGGAAGCATTTATACCATGAGTGTGTGTTGTACCTTAAGGGTATTGTATCGTATGTGTGTATTTGAGTGTTGAAGGGATTTGTGTGTGAAGTGTGTTGTTCAATTGTGCCATGTAGTGTGTTGACCATTTGTGCCATGGAGTGTGTGTTGAGTATTGAGAAATTTGTGCTGTGGAGTGTGTTGACCATTTGTGTTGTGGAGTGTGTGTTGAATGTTGAGAAACTTGTGTTGTGAAGGTGTGATTGTGAGATAAAAAAAAAAAAATTGTGCTGTGGAGTGTGTTGTTGTTGGCATGAAGTGTATGTTGTTATTGTAGAGTATGTTGTTGTTTTATCAAGGTTTAATTCAGCAACCATGTCAAATGATAGTGTGAATGGTGGGATTGGGAATGAGGCCAACAGTCAGGTTGGAGGAGGTCAGGGACGTCGTGCTGCAGGTGGAAGAACTTTAGAAGAATAATTACAAGATATCACTGCTATTGTTGCTATGTTAGCAACAAGGGTTGATCAAATGACATTGCCATAACTACCAGTGGCAAATCTACAGGCACCTCTACCTTAGGTAGTCCATCATAATGTACATAGGTAAGGAGTAGTTAGAAGAAATAGGGGTAGGAGAATAGAAGGAGATTATCATGCTTTTTGGGAGGAAAGGGATGATAACTTTGAGAATGAGCCTTACCCAAACCGTGAGTTCAAGCCGCCTCGGGGTCTGGAATATGTAAAGTTGCAAATGCCTTCATTTTCTAGAAGGGGGTTTGCAGAGGATTATTTAGATTGGGAAGATAAGGTAGAGGGCTTATTTGAGTGTTATGAAATTAATTATCACACTTGGGTTCATCTTATAGCAGTAGAGTTTACAGGCTATGCCGCCTTATAGTGGATGAATCTTGTAGCTAGTAGACGAAGGGTTGGTGATGCTGAGATACGTACCTGATAAGAAATGAAACAAGTTATGAGGAGGAAGTTTATACCAGAGCACTACAGACAGGAGTTATTCATGTATCCTCATACATTAAGCTAGTGAGGTAAAATTGTTGATGAATATATACAGGAGTTTAAGACACTAATGATTGGATGTGGGTCAGTTGAACCTCCTAAATAGATCTTAGCACAATTTGTGTTAGGGTTAAAATATGAAATTGCATGTATTATGGAGCTCCATAGGTATGACACCCTTGATGAGGCCATCCAACTAGCTTTGAAAGTGAAGAGACAGAGGTGATCCAACCCATTTGGAGCAGTAAGCAACAGGTATGGAACTTCTATAAAACTGTACGGTTTTGAAGGAAAACAGGTTGATAGAGGGGGATACAGTAGAAATGTGGAAAAGAATCCAGTAGTGCCAAATAGTAAGGAGGAGAAAGAGTTAGTGGGGAAAGGAAAAACAGTTGTAGGGAATGATAACAAACATATTGTAGCTGGGACATTAGGAGGACGGAGCTGTCAAGTTAAATGTTTTAAATGTTTAGGTTTTGGACATATGGCTGCTCAGTGTCCAAACAGAAGGGTTATGACTACTATGGAGGTAGAGAGTGAGGGAGATGAGGAAGATATATTGGAGGCCACAGATCTGTCAGCTGTATTAGATGAGTATTATGGTAATGCAGATGTTGAAGTACATGAGGATAGGGGGAATGATCAGTATTTGTCCATTAATGTGCTACGTAGAGCGATGACTACATTTCCTACAAATGATGATGAGTAGAGGGAAAATTTGTTCTACATCTCTTACAAGGTACAATGTAGTTTGTGTGATTTTATTATTGATGGAGGTAGTTGTACTAATATTGTGGCTTCCTCGTTAGTGACTAAATTGAAACTAGTCACAACCTTGCATCCCAAGCCTTATAAATTGTATTGGCTAAGCGAGCAGGGTAGTCTACATGTCTTTCAGAGGGCTAAGGTGCCTTTTAGCATAAGAGATAAGTACCATGATGAGATCATTTGTGACATTCTTCCTATATGTGCATTCCACATATTACTTGGCAGGCCTTGGTTGTATGACAAGAGAGTTTTACATGATGGCTTTAGGAATACTTATGTGTTCTAGAAAGAGGACAATCATATAGTGTTGAACCCCATGTCACCTTCTGAGGTATAAGAGGTGTAGAGGCAAATAAATTAGGTTAGGAAGAAGAAGATGTTATTGGTGGGGTAGTATGAACTAGAGGAGGCTATAGCAGATGAGAGGCTAATGTATCTGTTATAGATCAGGTATGCATTAGAGGTGGATGGGCGTGAGCAGTTACCCCCTATGGTAACTCAAGTACTAAATGAGTACAAAGATCTTTTTACAGATGAATTACCTAAGGGATTACCACCTCTGAGAGGCATTAAACACGCCATTGATTTTCAGCCGGGATTAGTTTTACCAAATTGACCTGCATATCGCATGAACCTGAGGAGGCTAAAGAATTGAAGTGTTAGGTAGATGAATTGTTAGAATGGGGTTTTGTCAGGGAGACTATCAGTTCTTGTGCTATTCCTACCCTTCTTGTTCCTAAGAAGGACGGCACATGGCAGATGTGCATTGATAGCTAAGCCATCAACAAAATCACTATCAAATACATGTATCCCATTCATAGACTTGATGATATATTAGATGAGCTACATGGTGCATAGGTATTCTCCAAGGTGGATCTTAAAAGCGGATATCACTAAATTTGAATGAGGGAAGGAGATGAGTGGAAGACTACTTTAGAAACATGCCATAGGTTATATGAGTGGATGGTTATGCCATTAAGTTTGATTAATGCCCCTAGTACTTTTATGAGGTTGATGAATCATATAATGAAGGAATTTCTGGGCAAATTTGTTATTGTTTATTTTGATGACATTTTGATTTACAGTAAAAACCTAGAAAATCATGTGAAGCATTTACAGGTCATGTTTTCAGTTCTGAGGAAGCAACAATTGTATGCTAATCTTAAGAAGTTTTCTTTTTATCAAACTAAGGTAACATTTTTAGGATTTATTATATTTGGTTCTGGTGTTAGGGTAGATGAAGAAAAAGTAAGGACTATTAGGGATTGGCCAACACCAAAATCAGTTGCTGAGGTAAGAAGTTTTCATGGACTAACTTCATTTTATAGATGATTTGTTAATAATTTTAGTAGTATTGTCAGTTCGTTAATTAAATTGACAAAAAAAAGAAAATGTTCCTTTTGTTTGGGGAGAAAAAGCCTAAAAGAGTTTTGAGGAGGTGAAAACAAAACTAAATAATGCTCCAGTGTTAGTTTTACTTGATTTTGATAGAATTTGAATTAGAGTATGATGCCTCAAGGGTAGGGATTGGTGCTGTGTTAATGCAGGATAAGAAGCGCATTGCTTATTTTAGTAAAAAAATTGAGTGGTGCACCTTTAAACTACTCAGTATATGATAAGGAGTTCTATTCCTTAGTGAGGGCGTTGATGACTTGGTAACATTATCTTCTTCTTAAAGAGTTCATTATCTATACAGATCATGAGTCATTGAAACACTTCAGAGGTCAGCAAAATCTATCAAAACGCCAAGCTAAATGGGTGGAATTTTTGGAGAGTTTTTTATATGTGTTACATTTGGTAAGCAATTAGGATCCTTATTTTCTCTTAATTTCATGTCAATTAGGGTTCATATCTATTAGGGTTCATGCCTATTTGATTGAGGATTGTTAACTTGTTTCTTCTATCATTGTTAAAATCTTGCAATTGGACTTGAGGCATATCAATTGGTCTCCTTCTATAAACTCCCTTGGATGGTAGATGTGCATATCATGATATTCCTTCATCTTCTCATATGCTTGCCTTCTCCACTTATCTCTTTGAGGTGTAATTTCTTTTGTAACATTAGGTTGCTCAATGAATGCCTCTAACTTTGGGTTGTCCATATCTTTCTCCTTTCCTTATATTAAGCTTAGTTCTAACTCATTCGTACATGGGATCTCTTCAATATGCTTGTCTATTGAGGAATTAACAACATTGATAGAATTACATGAATCATTAACACACATGGAGTGTTTCATGGTTGTAACCATCTTAATTACCAACTCTTCATCTCCTATTTTCAGTATAAGTTTTCCTTTTTTTACATCAATCATTTCCTTAGTAGTGGTAAGGAATGGCCTTCTGAGGATTAAGCACATATCCCTGTCCTCGTCCATGTCCAGAATTACAAAATCAACAGGGTATATGAAGTTTCCTACCTTTACTAGGACATCCTTAATGATCCATTTGGGGATTTTTACAGATCGGTCAGCAAGCTATAGACTCATTTTGGTAGGCTTTGGGTCAGCTAACCCCAATTTCTTAAAGAAAGAGTATGGCATTAGATTAACGCTTGCCTCAAGATCGGCCAAGGCTTCTTCAATTGAGGTGTCACCAACCAAATATAGAATAGTGAAGCTGCTTGGATCCTTTAGCTTTAGAGGGAGTTTGTTTTGAATGATGGATGAGCAATTTGCTCCAACTTCTACTGTAGAAACATCCTCCAACTTCCACTTATTGGATAGGAGTTCCTTTAGGAGCTTAGCATATTTTGGCATATGTGAAAGTGCCTCAAAAAATGGAATATTAATATGCAACTGTTTAAAAAGTTTAAGAAATTTACTAAATTGCTCCTTGTCTTTGCTTTGATTGAGGCGAGCTGGATATGGAATTTTTGGGACATACTCTTTGATAATTGGTGGTGATTTCTTTTCAAGTTCTTTCTTCTCAGGTTCCAACTTCTCCTTCTCAAAAGACTGACTGCCTTCTCTCTTTTGCTTAGGTTCCTTTTCAATTTGTAGTTCTTTCCTACTCATTAAGGTTATGGCGTTTCCTTGCTCCTTTGGATTATTCTCGATGGTACTAGGGAGTTAACTTGGTTGTCTTTCAGACATCATCTTAGCCAATTGGCTAATTTGCTTCTCAAGGTTGTGAATAGAAGTCTCTTGGTTCTGATGTCTTGTCTTAGAGCTTTGAATGAATTGGCTCATCAAATCCTCTAAGTTGGTTTTCTTTTCTTGCTGAGGTGGTTGAACTAATGGATTAGGCATAGACTGATAAGGTAGCATTTGTTGCTTTTGAAATCTTGGTGGTGGGAAGTTAGATCTCTGGGCGTTTTGACTGCCATAAGAGATGTTAGGGTGGTTTCTCATGCTAGGGTTGTATTGCTAACTATTGTGATTCCCAAGATAGTTTACTTACTCATATTAATCATGGAGGTCCATATTTTCACTAGCATCCCCCCACTTGATGTTGTGATACTTAGGAATTCTTAAGGGTTGAAATCTAGTGACTGAGAGCTTCCATCTTTTCCAACAAAGTAGTTATGAGATCTACTTCATGCTTTCCTACCACTTTTTGCTTACCCCTATTATTGCCCCATTGATAATTATTTTTAGCCATATTAGCGAAAAGTTTTAAAGATTCTTCTAAGGTCTTGGAATTTAATGTACTGCTAGCTGTGGCGTTTACCAATTGATGGGTAGTTGGGTTAAGCCCATTAAAAAAGGTCTGAACCTGCATCCAAGTAGGTAATTGATGGTTATGCACTTTCTTAACAACTCTGTCCATCTTTGCCAAGCATTGTACATGGTCTCTTCGTCTTGTTGCATGAATGAAGTGATATCATTCTAGAGCTTGGCTGTTTTGCATGGAGGGAAGTAGTTATTTAGAAATTGCTTGATTGTATCATCCCATGTAGTTAAAGCTCTAGGATCCAATGATTGAAGCAAATTTTTAACCTCCCCTCTCAGTGAGAAAGGACATAATCTAGTATGTACAACTTCATCCGTCACTCCATTATTTTTGAAGGTCTCATAGATTTCTAAGAATGCTTGAATGCGAGCATGGGGGTCTTCATCCCATAATCCCTCAAATTGACAATATTGTCGCAAGAGTTGAATCACCACACCTTTGATTTCGAAATTGTTAGCCCCAATGGGGGGCTTCATAATGGTTGGCCCCGTTCCATCTAAGGTTAGTCTTGCATAATCTAGATTAGTCTTAGGTGGATCCTCAGCCATGGTCTCTTGTACTTCCTCTTTAATATTCTTCAGTAATCTTATCCCATTATTAAAAAATTCCACAATTGATTCTACATCCTTCTCTGTTGTTGTGACTTTTATAATAGATGTTCTCCCCTAGATTTCTAATTGTCTAAAAGATTTAGCAACTGTATTCTTGCTAATCTTGCGGAGTATTCTCTCAATCTCGGGTTCTAAATCAAGAATGTTAGAGGGGAAAGTCCTTATCATACGCAACAAAAGCAACAGCTATGAGCTAGAGTATTTTAAAGCAAGGTTGTCAAAATCGCGATTTTATGTAGAATCATTAAGGAGTCTGTAGAATCGGAACATAAAAACATAAGTTTCTACAACCTATGTAAAATAATTTTCAAATATTGTAAATTTACTTACAATAGTCATTAAAAAATATAATGAATAATAGAAATAAGAGAATTCAGCATTTATTTTAGCCATAAATTGCAAATTTGCAATAAAAGTCATAATTTAAATAATTAAGCATAAGTTGTATAACATAGATATTTTATTTCTAAAATGATAAATCATGTATAAAGCAAATTTCACCTAGTTATATATACAAAAAGCTAAAAGACAATAGATAAAATTTAAAAATCAATTGTGAATTTAAGAATTACTAATAAATAAAAGTTGATAACGAAGATATACAATTAGAAAGGAGTAATATAAAAATATGACAAATAACTACTAACAAAAAGTAAATAATAAAGAAGATACTATAACAAGAAAAACCTTCAAAATTATATATTACTAAGTAAATTTTTGCATTATTCATGATTATTAATTCAAAATATATTTCCTTGGCAATATCTCATAATTACTTAACTATGAGATATTGAAAAGATAGAAATATAAATACATTTATACCTTTTCTGTAAAATTAAAAATCTAAAAAATTCTTATAAAGTTAAAGTTATCTACCATTTATTTTATTTACTATTACAAAAATATTAATTAAAATAAGAAAAGTTGCAACAATCAAACATAAGTGCTTTAACATGAACACGATCACAAATAGAAACAAGAAGACTAACAATTGACAAACATAAACACAAAGACTTCAATGCAATGCAACACATTGACAAGCGACAAGTGATTATTGATGAACATGTTGGGGTATGGCTCATACTCCCTTAGGATAGGAAACCACGTAGGTCCCACTCCACGTTAAGTGGGCGAGGGTTTGGGGAAGCTGCCTTGGCGAGGGTCTCAAAGGGGCAGCGCCCCTTGGACACCAGAGGGCTTTTAGCAATTAATCCTATATTTGTTCATTAAAAGTTTGGGCTTGGGCCATAAATAGTTGTTATTATATATTCTCTTTTTTACTTGTAATTACAAGATAAAAATGAGAGAGTGAGGTGCTAATTATAGTGGGATCCTCTACTGAACGTAGCCATAGTTAACGGGTGAACTAGGATAAAATCTTGTGCCTTTATTTTTTGAATGAAAGCTATAGCCTACAAATTTACTTGAATTTTAGGCTAGACTAGGCTTCTCTAGGTTGCACGTCTTCAACTAGGTCGAGCTACTTCCTCTTCACTCCTTCTATTGATGGAAAGTAAGACCTTATAGTAGAAACATAAAAACGTTAGTAGAATCTCAATTTTACCAATTCCACGTGTGGAATTGTGATTTTATTACGATTTTACCTCAAAAATATTTTTACATGCGAGTTAACTAGGAATGTGTTCACGAACTTGTAAAATCGTAGACATGTGCGAGTTAACTTATGATTTTGACAACTATGTTTCAAAGATAAGGAGAGTAGAAACGGGTAAAACAGATAAAATAAATGACTAAAGTAATGAATAAAAAGGTTTTTTCTAATATTGTTCCATTAGATCCCCAGCAACAGTGCCAAAAACTTGATGGGTTGTTTATCCGATTGTATCAAATTATAAATTTATTAGCCCCAAAAAATCTAATAACCTAGCTAAGAAAGTGCACCTATCTAATGTAGTATAGATTGCAACAAGTGTCGTCCTCCAGGATCTTAGAAACAAGTACTAGTATTACCATTTTTTTTCTATCTAGTCTAAATTTTAATGTGAGATTAATAAGTTAAATTATTAATTAAATAATCTAATAACCTTAAGATTAATTATAATTGTTGTAATAAATGAATTCAATCACAAAGACATATCCTTAATCTTGATCCACTCTAAACCCTTGCTTTTTTATAATAAAGTTTTAATTAATTAATTGTTTATGCTTTGCACTGCAGGAATTCTCAATTAAACTAATTACTCTCTTGAGTTCATTAATTAATAACCTTATATGGAATAATGGAGACCTCTCCCTCACTATTGCCTTATAAGATTTCATTAAGCTCACAATTCCTAGATAAAGATTACATCTTTTGTGCAAAAAATTGAAGTTTTCTTACCTTTAGGTAAAACATGCAATCTTTCTATTCATGAAAATTTATCCTATTAAATGAGACCTCTCTTTATCTAACAAGAATCATACATGTAATTAATTCACGTGCATAAATTAATTACACGGTAGTAAAACATATGAATAGATATAAAGACATAAACTTTTAATTAATCAATAAGTAATTTAATCACATGGTTGAGTGTTTCACAAGATGCAGGGCATATAAATCTACTCCTCCGTGCAATCTACAGTAATTATGAGAAATCTAGAGAAGTAGTAATAATTCATGAAGAAAAGAATAAACTCCCGTAATCATTTTGTGTTTCTTGATGATGCTATAGCGGTTTTGCTCTATAAATGTGTAATTTTTCTCTCTTAGGGTTTTTAGAGTGACTTGAGAAAAAAATAAAATCAGATCCTTAATTTTCATAATAAAGTGAGTATTTATAGTCTATGAAATATTGTAGCATGCACGACTTGGTGCATGCCTGTGCTTGGGGTCATGTACTCTAGAAAAATGTAAAATTTTGACGTTTTAGTTCTATACATTCGTGTTCAAGGTTGTACACTCCGAAATTGCTACATTTACTTCTCTAAGTAGATTTCTTACATTAACGTGACTTTTTGCACCACTTATGCAGTGGCTAGGACATAATTTCACGATGTATTCTAATAACTTTTTGCTCTCCAACACCAACACTAGAATTAGCATGGCTATGCTGAAGGTTGTGTACACTTAAAAATCATTTTTTCTCATATTTTTCCAGATTTCGTTTCATTTTTGCTTAAATCTTCTTTAAATCTTTAATTTACACTCTTTAACCCCTAAAATCAAATATTAAGCACTTAAGTATCTTTCTCTTAATAAATTTACACAAATTCATAAAAAATCATATTCAATAAATAATATAAATCAGGTTCTTTTAATACTTATCAATGTTGTATCTTTTATCGGATTTATCTTGAATTAGACTTCATATAATGGCTATAATCTTAGTAAGTCATTCAAAAACACAGTTGGAAAGTCTTTTACCATGGGTACCTAATCAAGCTTTATAGCTCGACTAGGATTTATCGCCATAGCAACCATCTTAGTCTTACCTCACAGCTCATAAGTGGGTAAACTGGTAGGTTTCTATGCTTCTAACTTGAAATTACATGAATCTTCATCTAGGGGGTTGAAATGAAACACTACGTTATGATAGTTAATGGTAGTGTGGTGTTTGGATAACCAATTAACTCCTAAAATAACATCAAAATTCGTTAAATCTAGCTTCAAAAGATCCATTGGTAATGTTTGACCCTTGACTTCTACGTTAACGTCCTTACAAATTTGACTTAGAACTGTTCTAGTTCCTAAAGGGCTATGCACACTTATAGAATCATCCATAGGTTTAGCAACTGGGCCACATGAAAGCATAAATTTATTAAATTTATAAGAATGTGTGGCACTCATATGTAAATGATCATAGGCATTATAGGAGTATATAGGAAAAATACCTACTATATTGTCCTCATTAGGGGTATCTTGGTGCTACTATGCTATAAAACATAAACACATGTAGGGCTTCTTTGTCTCTGTTTAGCCGCTTGGGTCTAACTCCCTTTGTCCTAGTTTGAGGTTACCCTATTTGCCGTGTTGAAAATATCTAACCTTTGGTGGCACTACATTTAGTAGCTTTATGGCCTCTTTCTTTACAGTTATAGCAAAACTTTAGTATTATTGAGCTTTCCATGCAAACTTTGTTAGTGTGACCGATCTTACAATAAGAGAAACACACCTCCTCTAGCTAGTTACATTCGCTCAACTCGTGTAGCTTGAAGCACCTAGTACCTCTATGTATTGGGGTTAGAGGTAGAGCTAGTAGAAAAGCTCTAGCTTGTAGGGGTAAGGCTGTAACAACCTAGGTTTGGTTAAATATAACTGGGGCCACTTACCTCCCTCTTGAATTACAATACCATGAGTAGGCCTTTTACCTGACATTACTTTATTCTTGCTAGCTTCCATTTATGTAATTCTCTTATGACTCTATTCTAGCAACTTTGCTTTGTTGACCACTTCAGCAAATGTGGTCAACTTAAATGATCCCATCTCATGTTGTAAGGTAGGCTTTAACCCTAACATAAACTTCTATACTTTAAAACTTTCGTTTGTTTTAGGAACTTCAGAAATAAACTTCATTCGTTAGCTTAATTTCACCTCATATTCCCCTCTCGACTTAGAACCTTATTCCAGTTGATAATATTGCATTATCATCTTCTCTCCAAGGTTGTTTGGAAAATGCTTGCCATAAAACACCCACTTGAACCTTCCCTATGTTATAGGTCTAGTCAACAACCTTTTGGTTCATGTCCAGCAATTAGATGTATTGCCTCTTAGCAGATATATAACATTGTCTACCTTTTTATACTCTTACACCCTAAATGCTGCAAAAGCTTTCTCTATCTCTTCTATCTATCTTTCGATGTCTAGTGGATTGTGTGGTTTAAGTTTAAACTCTCTAACCAGCCTTACAAATTGATCTAAAGTAATAGACCTAGTTAATATATCATTTACATCACTTGTTTCTCCTTACCTGCTACCTTATAGTTGCTATCATTGCTCCATTGATAAATGTGTAAAACCACACATAAATCCTACCTAATTCTCCATTAAGTTACATGAGATTTAGATGAAATTGTAATAATATGCACTAATTTAGTGTAGAAATCGCATGCTCAAGTTTAACACAAGCAATTACTTGATTCTAGGAGATTATAGCTCAATTCCATTAAGTTTTGTTTCAAAATACTATGTTTTTGTTACTTTTATTATGGTTATAGAGCTTACTCCTTGGAGCATAACCCCTAACAGTTTAAAAGAATGGAAAATTAGGAGAATAGGGTATGGTTGTCGAATGCTAGCCCAAATGGTATTCGATTAGTAGTCAAAATACCCATGATTAGTCACTAGCAAGCTATATGAACAAAGTGCTTTAGAATCAAGACAAGTTACCATCTAGATGGTAGGGTTTATAGCGCTTAGATGGTAGCATTAGTGTTTTAGGGGCCAAAATGCTATGTTCGATTTAATGAAGGAACTAAGCATCAACATGTGTGTAGTGTCTAAATGGTGGGTATGATACCATTTGACAGCTAGTTGAGAAATATAAATACTTTCTTTTCTTCATTTATGACAGATTTTTTAAGAGAAAACAAAAGGTTTAGGGTTTAAGGAACTACGATATTCTCTCTAGCTTGAATTAGCTTAGGTTATTTTTAGTGTAGATTTTGATTTTTCTAGTATTTTCTCGTGTTTAGATGATGTTAGCTTAGATTTGTAATAGATTTTAGCATATTTAAGGCATTTGGAGGAGTATTTAAGCATTGAATGTATTGGGATATAAGTAAATTTGTGTGGATTCATAAATGCTAGCTTTGTTGAATAAGAGGTTTCTTCTTAAACTCGTATTTTATTACATTTAATGTTATTTCCATACTTGTGTTCATGTGTATTGTGCTATGTTCATCTTTCATAAATATGGGTATTTGTGCTTAATGTGTAGTTGTGGGTTGTGTGTGTAATTCCCTAAATCTTCATTAGACAAAATCTTACTGAAAAGACCTTAGATAAGAAGTTACACTTAAGATATAGCTTCAAATGAACTCAAGAAAGGTCTAGGAGCTAAAGATAACTTGATATACTATACGTTGACTTAAGTCAACTTAGCTAGATTAAAAGTTGACTTGAGTCAACTGAATCAACTCAATTTAGTAACTTAAGTCTTTCATATGATACTTGTAAGAAGACTTAAGTAGACTTAAAGTATTAAAGCTTAAGCCTAATTTGACTTAGGATGGACTTAAAAGATAAGAAACGGTAGATTTATATGATATCCTTTCTCAATAAAATTGATAGACTTAACTCAATAAAAGTTTAGTTGAAAACCATTAACTACACTAATTTCTATTGAACTCCTTACTTGAGGATTTAGTTTTATTCTCAAAACTCCATCTAGTAGAACTTGAATTTGGTTAAATTTTATATATAGGATCAGTACTTAGCCATAAGTATTCATTGAGTATTTGATCTAAAACTTCGAATACAGTTAATTAAAGTCTACTTTAGTTTAACTAAAGTCATCCTTTGATTGATAATTAGATGACTTGAGACAACTAGTTTTGACTTGAGCCAATTCTTTTCTAATTTCCTTCAATCTTACCCTAATCATAAGGATTTAACACTATAAAACCTAGATTAGCAAGATTAAGTCCAAATTAATATAAAATAAAACCATGAAAGTACTCGAAATTAGAAGTTCCTAAACTTTGACATAGAAAAATCTAATCGATTAAGTTTGAAACTACTCCTTAATCCTAATCTATTTTAACTAATTCTTTCCATAATTCATTATTACATCCTTAATTACTCAAGGACACATAAAATGCAAGGAAATATATCAAAAATTCAATTGGTTTATCTGTTCTTGTTGGCGTCACTTTCAAGTTTAACTTCCACATGGAATCTTTGAAAATTTCAAACCTTATCTTATCTTATCAAATCCTGATAGAGCCATTTTATACTCAATCTTTATAGTATAAATTGTGTTAATTTATTATTGATTATGTAGAAATCATAAGGAAATGGTACTTAATTCTATTATGGTGATAAATCAGGTTAAATGGAGTAAAGGGTGTCAATTCAAGTAAATTAGAGAAGTCATCTACAACTTGGTTCGAAGACAAGGATTTACACCGCCGAAGGGAAGTACAGGGGCGTGTAATTGAAGTACACGACCGTGTACTTGGTTGTGAATCCATAGGAAGATACACGGTTGAAGTACACGGCCGTGTATCTGCCTAGGAGGAAGCACGGTTTGAGGCACGACCATGGTGCCAACCGTGTTACACACTGCACAGGAAGGCGGAAATGTGGACTTTTAACAGAGAGAGACACGACTCGTGATCTGGCCGTGGGGGCAACCGTGCTTGAAGCCGTGGTGGAACCCACGGTGGAAGCTAGACGTGCCAAGGAGAAGAAATTATGGAACATTGACAGAGGAAGACACGGCCTAGGATCTAGCCGTGGTGTAGGCCGTGGTACACACTGGACAAGGATGAAGACTTGTTGATTATGTACAGAGGAAGGCACGGTTTGAAATCTAGCCGTGGGTGGAGCCGTGGTACACACTGGATACGGAAGATGATACGTGAATTATGCACAGAGGATGGCACGGCTTGACCTACGGCCGTGTTGTTGAGCGTGTTAGGCGGACGAATATTCACTTCTCGAAATCTACTTAGAAAAGGAAAGATATTTTCGTATCTTGCTAGCAAAAGATCACCTGCCATTCCTTTAGCAATATAAATAGAACCAACCCTAGAGGGTTAGGGTAACTTTAATCTTTAATCTTTGGATCTGGAAGAACCTTGGATCATCTTGGAGGCAGAGTAGGCAACCGGGTTCATCATGTTTCTACTTTTTATTTTCGTTTTATTGATGAACATGTGTAGTTAAGCTACTTTTCTAGCCAAAGGGTCATAGATGTTTAATTCTCCATGAATTGTGAGGTCCAATTGACTTGTATTTATTCTACTCTTTGTTTTTGGATATTCATATATCTTCTGAAGGTCTTGTCATTATTATCTTTGCTGATTGGTATGAATAGAGCTCTTCTACTCAATTAGCAAGTTAATATATTGTCAACTAGCACGTCAAATCCGTAATTGTTTGATTGTTCTAGTCTCAGTGACAAAATAACATGTTCGGTTATAAAATAGATGATTGAATTCATGTTATGGAGGTGTATGATCATGTTTAAATAGGTTATCTTATAATCTACTAGCATGAATTGGTGGTCTCTCTAGTTTTTAATGCTATTGGTAGATTAAATCCTAAGCGCTTGTCTAGGGTTGTCTAATCAATAAGAGAAATAATTAAAGAGCTTCTCTTGATTATCGATGAAGTATGGAGAGATAGGTTGTTAGAGCTTGTTAATAACCATAACCAGTTTATCTAGGAATAAGAATAGAAAACATTTGTATCAATGATCAATTCCTAGAATTAAACTATCTTGATTCCTTTGGCTAGGCTTTTTATCATTATTCGATTTTATTATCTTGTTCCAACTTTACTTTGATTCACAAACAAACCCCCCAGTTTTCTTTTCCTCTTTATTCCCATTGAATAGAAATATCTTTAACTAATCCCTGTAGATTCGACCCTACTCACCACTATATGCAAATCATATAATTGTCTAGGAGTAGGTTTTTATTTTTGTTGGATTCGACACCCATCAAATTTTGGCGCCGTTGCCGGGGATTGGTGTTAAATTTATTTCTATTCTTGTATGACTCGTTCTTCTCAGACAGGTGAACTAACTTATAATCCGGAGATTGAGAAGACTCTAAAGAGGCTGCGACAAGAAGCTAGATCATCCTCTAGATTGAACTTAGCATCGGATTTGTCTGATTCATCCCTTGGTTCTGAAAAAGAAGACGATATGGCAAATCCCTAGAGAAAATTAAGGGAATTGGCTGCATAGGATGTGAATCAACAACCACTTTGTATTCACTATCCTGAACTAGCTGTTGAATTCGAGTTGAAATCTGGGTTGATACATCTGCTACCCACCTTTCATGGTCTTGAGAATGAAGATCCTCATAAGCATTTGAAAGAGTTTCATATAGTGTGTTATAGTATGAGGCCGCAAGGAATAACCGACGATCAAATCAAGTTACGTGCTTTTCCATTTTCTTTAAGTACTAAAGCTAAAGATTGATTGTTTTATTTGCCTCTAGGTTCTATCACCACTTGGACAGATATGGTGAGACTCTTCTTAGACAAATTCTTCCCCACATCCAGAGCCGCTGGTATAAGAAGAGAAATTTGTGGTATAAAACAGAGGGACATCGGGACTCTTCATGGGTATTGGGAGAGGTTCAAGGAATTGTGTGCAAGCTGTCCACAACATGGGATATCTGAAAAACTTCTTATCCAATACTTCTACGAAGGCCTGATTCCAATGGAAAGAAAGATGATGGATGCTGCAAGTGGAGGCGACATAGTAAACAAAACCCCTGGTCAAGCTAGGGAATTGATCTCCATTATGGCTGCCAATTCGCAACAATTTGGGTATAGGCGTGATACATCTTCAAGGAAGGTAAATGAGGTAAGTTTGTCTAACCTTGAACATCAAATTTCTAACCTAACCTCCCTTGTGTAGCAGATAGCTCTTGGAAATACCCAGCAGGTGAAGGCTTGTGGAATTTGTGCTGCTCCTAACCATCCTACCGACATGTACCCTACATTACAAGATGACAATCATGAACACGCCAATGCTGTAGGAGGATTCCCAGGATAGCCACCAAGGAAATATGATCCCTACTCGAATACTTACAATCCTGGATGGAGGGATCATCCTAACTTCAGATATGGCAATAAACCACAAAACTTCCAACAATTCAAACCTAAGCCATCAAACCAAGTATCACAAGCTCCTTCCACTTCAGGTATGTCTCTTGAGGAAATTGTTAAATCACTTGCCGTTAATACAAAACAATTTTAGGATGAGACAAAGCAGAGCATCAACAACTTGGAAAATCATGTAAGCCAACTTGCTTCTTCTATAAATAGGTTAGAAACTCAAGGTAAGTTACCTTCTCAAACTATTACAAATCCAAAGCAAAGTGCTAATGCAATCACCTTGAGAAGTGGAATGAAATTGCAGGGATCAAATGAGAATGGACCCCGAACTAATCTTGAGGAAGAGACTGAGAAAGAAACTGCAACTCCGAGCCAGAAGAACAATCAGATCAAAGGACCCCTCATTGAACCACCAAAGGTCATGACAACAGCACCTCCTTTCCCTTCCAGACTAGCAAAATCCAAGAATGAAGCTGAAGAAAAAGAGATTCTTGACACTTTTCGCAAAGTTGAGGTAAACATTCCTTTGCTGGATGCAATTAAACAAGTACCTCGTTATGCTAAATTTCTTAAAGAATTGTGCACTAGCAAAAGAAAGCTGAAAGGTAATGAAAAGATTAGTGTAGGTGATAATGTTTCAGCTATTCTTCAGAAGAAGCTTCCTCCTAAATGTAAGGATCCAGGTATGTTTACTATTCCTTGCAAAATAGGTAATCTTGGAATCACTAAAGCTATGTGTGATTTAGGAGCTTCAATCAATGTTATGCCTTTGTCTGTTTATCAATGTTTAAATGTTGGTCCCTTGAAGGAAACAGGTGTTATTGTCCAACTTGCTGATAGGTCCAATGTTTATCCTGAGGGAGTTCTAGAAGATGTTTTAGTACAAGTTAATGGTTTGGTTTTCCCTGCAGATTTTTACGTGCTTGACATGGAGAATGATGATTCTTGTAATTCATCAATGATATTATTCGGGAGACCATTTCTTAAGACATCCAGAACAAAAAATGATGTACATGATGGTAACCTCACTATGGAATTTGATGGTGAAGTGATTAAATTTAACATTTATGATGCCATGAAATATCCTAGTGATATCTCTCTTGTTTTTGTTGTGGATGTTATTGACCCATTAACACAAGATACATTTGATTTGATAGACGATGATGAGTTGAAAGTTGTACTTAATAGGAGTCTTACTATTCATGCATTGAAAACTCTTAAGGAGAAGCTTGTAATATCCTCTGATTTACAGGACAAGATTCGGGAGTTGGAATCATTAAAACCTATCAGGTATGATGTGTCCTACATTCATTTACCCCCTTTTAACACAAGACTTCTTCCTTCTATAGTGCAGGCACCAAAGCTAGAATTAAAACCCTTACCCGAACATCTAAAGTACATCTTCTTAGGAGAAAATGAAACTCTTGCTGTGATAGTCTCCAACAAACTAAGTATTCTAGAAGAAGAGAAGTTGATTCGAGTGTTGAGAGAGTACAAAGAAGCCATTGGATGGTCCATAGCTGATATCAAAGGACTAAGCCCCTCCACTTGCATGCACAAGATTTTGATGGAAGATAATTGCAAACCTTCAAGGGAAGTTCAGCGTCGTTTGAATTCACCTATGATGGAAGTAGTTAAGAAAGAGATCTTGAAACTTCTTGATGCAGGTATGATCTATCCAATTTCCGACAGCAAGTGGGTAAGTCCAATCCAAGTTGTTCCAAAGAAAACGAGCTTAACTATGATTGAAAACTTTGATGGTGAATTAATTCCTACTCGGGTTCAGAATGGATGGAGGGTTTGTGTTGATTACAGGAAGTTAAATGTGTCAACTCAGAAGGACCACTTCCCTCTTCCTTTTCTTGATCAGATGCTTGAACGTTTAGCTGGCCATTCTCACTATTGTTGTCTTGATGGTTATTCAGGTTTTCATCAAATTCCAGTGGCATCGGAAGATCAAGAGAAGACTACTTTCACTTGTCCATTCGGTACTTTTGCGTATCGACGGATGCCTTTTGGGCTCTGCAATGCCTCAACCACCTTCCAAAGATGTATGGTTAGTATATTTTCATATTATGTGGAGAATATTATAGAGGTTTTCATGGATGACTTCACCGTCTATGGTAATTCTTTTGATTCATGTTTGACTAACCTTACAAAAGTGCTTTAAAGATGTATAGATAAGAATCTAGTGTTGAATTATGAAAAATGTCACTTTATGGTTGAACGGAGTCTCATTTTAGGTCATATTGTATCTTCTAAAGGGCTTGAAGTCGACAAAGCTAAGGTAGAATTGATTAAATCTTTACCTTACCCTGTAAGTGTACGGGAAATTCGGTCTTTTCTTGGGAGTGCAGGATTCTATCGACACTTCATCAAGGATTTCTCCAAGATTACTCAACCCCTATGTTGATTGCTACAAAAAGAAGTGACATTTGAGTTCGATGAGGCCTGCAAGAATGCTTTTGACACATTGAGGGATAAGTTAACTTCTGCTCCAGTCATCCAACCACCTGACTGGACCCTTCCTTTTGAAATCATGTGTGATGCGAGCAATTATGCAGTTGGAGCAATTCTTGGCCAAAGAGTTGGGAGAGCTTCTCATGTCATTTATTATGCTTCCAGAACATTGGATAATGCTCAATGCAACTATTCCACAACAGAAAAAGAACTCTTGGCTGTTGTTTTTGCATTAGAAAAATTCAGATCATATTTACTTGGTACTAAGGTAATTGTTTACTCTGATCATGCAGCTCTCAAATACCTGCTCGCGAAGAAGGAGGCGAAACCAAGACTTATTCGATGGATACTCTTATTACAAGAGTTTGATCTGGAAATATGCGATGGGAAAGGATCTGAAAACTTAGTTGCCGACCACCTCAGTAGAATACCTATTAGTGAAGGGTCAACACCAATACAAGATGATTTTCCAGATGAGTATCTCTTTTCTATTCAAAAGACAATTCCGTGGTATGCTGATATTGTAGATTATTTGGTTACTAAGACACTACCAAGTGATTTTTCTAGGGCTCAAAAAGATAAAATTAAAAGTGATGCTAAGTACTATGTATGGGACAATCCGTATTTGTGGAAACATTGTGCTGATCAGATCATTAGAAGGTGCATTTCTCAAGACGATATTCCATCTGTCTTGCAATTTTGTCACTCCTATGCATGTGGTGGACATTTTGGCTCCAAGAGGACAGCTCAAAAGGTATTAGGGTGTGGTTTGTTTTGGCCCACATTGTTTCGCGATTCCTTTATGTTTTGTAAGTCTTGTGAACGATGTCAAAAAATTGGCAACTTAGGATGTAGAGACCAAATGCCACTTACCCCTATTCTTGTTTGTGAAATATTTGATATATGGCGTATTGACTTTATGGGTCCTTTTCCTCCTTCTTTCAATAATGTTTACATCCTTCTTGCTGTGGATTATGTTTCAAAATAGGTGGAAGCCAAAGCGACCTGAACTAATGATGCCAAAGTTGTTGTGGATTTTGTTAAATCTCACATTTTTGCTAGGTTCGGGACACCAAAGGCTCTTATTAGTGATCGTGGCACACACTTTTGTAATAGAGTAGTAGAAACTCTACTAAAAAAATACATGGTCACTCATCGCACTTCCACAGCATACCACCCTCAAACCAATGGATTGGCAGAAGTCTCAAATCGAGAAATCAAGTCTACTCTGGAAAAAACTGTCAATCCAAGCAGGAAGGATTGGAGCACAAGACTTGAAGATGCATTATGGCCCTACCGGATAGCTTACAAGACCCCTATAGGTATGTCTCCTTACCGTTTAATATTTGGCAAACCGTGTCACCTCCCTGTGGAGCTGGAACATAAGGCGTACTGGGCTGTAAAACAATGTAACATACGAATGGATGAGGTTGGTGAGCATAGAAAACTTCAATTACAAGAACTCGAGGAAATTCGAAGAGAAGCTTATGAGAGTACTAAAATCTACAAGGAAAAAACAAAGGATTTTCATGATCAAATGATTTCCCGAAAGAATTTTTCTGTAGGTCAAAAAGTATTACTTTATCATTCTCGATTGAAGTTGTTTCCTAGAAAACTACAATCACGGTGGATTGGTCCTTTTGTTATCACTAACCTATTTTCACATGGTGCAATTGAGATCGCCAGCCTTGAAACTGGTAAGACCTTCAAAGTCAATGGTCATCGCTTGAAACCTTTTTATGAAGGATTTCAAGTATGTAATATTGAAGAAACCAGTTTAACTCACCCCGAGTATTGTGATTGATTACAGGAACGTCTAGCTAAAGACGTTAAAGAAAGGCGCTTCATGGGAGGTAACCCATATCAATTTATTTTGTTTTGTTTTGATTCTATTGTTGCTTTGAATTTTTTTTTTATTAGTTGCAGCAAAGATACATATCATCAGATGACACTTTCTAGAGCTTAAGGGGAGAACTCCAATACCAGGGAAGTACCGGTATTTTCTTTCTCTTATTCTCTAATGTTCCTTGTGTTGTTAATTCCTCTTTAATTGTGTTGAATTCGGAATAGTGAGGACACTGTTCAAGCTATGTGTGGGGGAGAGGATAATAAAATATAGAGAATAGAGAACTAACTTATACTCTGAATGTTTGTCCTTAAGCAATTTTAAGCTAAAATTTTTCAAAATTATCATGATATCTGGAGATTGTACTAAATGTTGTAATAAGCATCTACAAAATGTGAAATTGACTTGTTCAAATGTTTTACTCACCCACTGTTGTGATTAGAATACATGGTTAAAATTAAGTAGTGAAATCTTTAAGAAACAAATTTACCTTGTATTTAGCTTTAGAATTGGAAGTCTAAGAGTAAGTCGAGTCCCTAAGTGAAAAATAAACAAGTTTATTTCTAGGTTATATTAGCTATTGTATGCTTTTTGAAGTTGTTTGTTATAACACTTACTCAAAAAAAAAAGAAAAAAGAATCAAGCATAGCCATTACCCCAATGATTCAAGTAATTGAGTTAAGATTTTTCAAACTTGAATGTTAGAGTGAGGAAGAGTCTGTAGTGGTATCTCAAAACCCGGTCACTTGAGTGACGAGCTTGGGATGTGCCGACTTAATGAACTCACTATAACGATAAGGGCGAAATGGCGAAAGTTCATGAAAAGAAGCGGCCAAAAACCCATCAAAATAGATGCTTGAATAAATCAAAAGAACATGAATGTAAACATTCATTGAATAAAACAAGACTTATAATAAAAAGGGAGAATATCTAGCAAAGAGCTTATATCATATACTTTTACATTATGCTGCAAGGATTATATGTTTTCTAATATCCAATGAAGTTTAATTGGGTGTTTTTCCTTAGTGGATTAAGTATTTACTCTTGGAATAAAAAAATTCTTTTGTTAAACATGAGGATTAAAGTTTGTTTTATTTAGATTAGCTATTAAACTTTGTCCATGGTAATTTGATCACAGGAAACCAGTTTGGTTGAAGTAGTAGACATTAAAACTACAAGTCATGAACTACAAATGAATAGATGCTTGGAATGATGAAAAGAAAGTTTGTATAATCTATGATAGATTTCTCAATTGATTTGATGCAATTGCTTGAGGACAAGCAAGAGTTTAAGTGTGGGGGAATTTGATAGAGCCATTTTATACTCAATCTTTATAGTATAAATTGTGTTAATTTATTATTGAATTTGTAGAAATCATAAGGAAATGGTACTTAATTCTATTATGGTGATAAATCAGGTTGAATGGAGTAAAGGGTGCCAATTCAAGTAAATTAGAGAAGTCATCTACAACTTGGTTTAAAGACAAGGATTTACACCGCCGGAGGGAAGTACATGGGCATGTAATTGAAGTACACGGCCGTGTACTTGGTTGTGAATCCACAAGAAGATACACGGTTGAAGTACACGGCCATGTATCTACCTAGGAGGAAGCACGGTTTGAGGCATGGCCATGGTGCCAACCGTGTTACACACTGCACAAGAAGGCAGAAATGTGGACTTTCAACAGAGAGAGACACGGCTCGTGATCTAGCCGTGGGGGCAACCGTACTTGAAGCCGTGGTGGAACCCGTAGTGGAAGCTAGACGTGCCAAGCAGAAGAAATTATGGAACATTGACAGAGGAAGACACGGCCTAGGATCTAGCCATGGTGTAGGCCGTGGTACACACTGGACAATGATGAAGACTTGTTGATTATGCATAGAGGAAGGCACGGTTGGAAATCTAGCCGTGGGTGGAGCCGTGGTACACACTGGACATGGAAGATGATACGTGAATTATGCACAGAGGATGGCACGACTTGACCTACGGCCGTGTTGTTGAGTGTGTCAGGCTGACGAATATTCACTTCTCGAAATCTACTTGGAAAAGGAAAGATATTTTCGTATCTTGCTAGCAAAAGATCACCTGCCATTCCTTTAGCAATATAAATAGAACCAACCTTAGAGGGTTAGGGTAACTTTAATCTTTAATCTTTGGATTTGGAAGAACCTTGGATCATTTTGGAGGCAGAGCAGGCAACTGGGTTCATCATGTTTCTACTTTTTATTTTCGTTTTATTGATGAACATGTGTAGCTAAGCTACTTTTCTAGCCAAAGGGTCATAGATGTTTAATTCTCCACGAATTGTGAGGTCTAATTGACTTGTATTTATTCTACTCTTTGTTTTTGGATATTCATATATCTTCTGAACGTCTTGTCATTATTATCTTTGTTGATTGGAATGAATAGAGCTCTTCTACTCAATTAGCAAGTTAATATATTGTCAACTAGCACGTCAAATCCGTAATTGTTTGATTGTTCTAGTCTCAGTGACACAATAACATGTTCGGTTATAACATAGATGATCGAATTCATGTTATGGAGGTGTATGATCATGTTTAAATAGGTTTTCTTATAATCTACTGGCATGAATTGGTGGTCTCTCTAGTTTTTAATGCTATTGGTAAATTAAATCCTAAGCGCTTGTCTAGGGTTGTCTAATCAATAAGAGAAATAATCAAAGAGCTTCTCTTGATTATCGAGGAAGTATGGAGAGATAGGTTGTTAGAGCTTGTTAATAACCATAACCAGTTTATCTAGGAATAAGAATAGAAAATATTTGCATCGATGATCAATTCCTAGAATTAAACTATCTTGATTCCTTTGGCTAGGCTTTTTATCATTATTCGATTTTATTATCTTGTTCCAACTTTACTTTGATTCACAAACAAACCCCCCAGTTTTCTTTTCCTCTTTATTCCCATTGAATAGAAATATCTTTAACTAATCCTTGTGGATTCGACCCTACTCACCACTATATGCAAATCATATAATTGTCTAGGAGTAGGTTTTTATTTTTGTTAGATTCGACACCCATCAAATCCTATCGTATCTTCATCAAACCTTATCCTATCTTATCTAAAATCCATCATGATTTATCTAAGAAAATGACTTGGATAAGGACATGAAGTGGTCGGTTTAAGAATGAGAAACGTTTGTGATCTAATTCATTTAGGCATCATTACACTTTATTATTCTATCTTATCTTATCTTATCCCCATCACATCCTGTCTTATTCTACCCTAATTTTATCTTGTTTACCTAGGAAAATGACCTGAAAATGGACAAGCCAAAACTGGTAAAAACGACCCCAACATTCACTTGTATAATCTTCCCATTTCACCCATCAAATCTTCATTTAGTTTACCTTATCTTATCTTACTTTAACCTACCTTAATTTACCCTAAATTTATCTTCTCTAAATTAGGAAAAAGACTTGCAAATATCATGGAAAAACGTAAAAAATGTGGTTGGGCAAAGCAAAGAAAAATAGTCATGTGATCTTACACATAATTACCCTAAATTGCCTTACTTCATCCTAAGCCATCATTTCCTAGCTTATCCAATGTTATTCTATGCCATTATTAACTCTAAAAATCTACTAATTATTACCTCTTTAGGTTTGGAAAACTAGGCCTCAAATGATGAACAACCCAACAAAACATAATCACTATAAAGGAAGGGGGGGGGGGGGGGGGGGGGGGGGGGGGGGTGGGGATGGGTTGTGTTTAAAAACAAGAATTAACCTAAGTATATGGATTTCTCATGCCATCCCTACCCTTTTCCATTTGGATTTCTCGCTTAAATTTCCACTTAATAAAAAAAAAATCACACCCTTATTTAGCCTCACACTTATCTCCAAAACCGATTAAAAGATTGGGGACTACTTTTTCCAAAAATCAAGGTAAGAAACTTCCAAGAAGTTTATATAACTTGTACTAAATTTCTAAAGAAAGTAACTAACCTTACCTATTTTCTCTATTTTAGGATTTTCTAAAGGAGTTCTCAGTTAAGAAGGTAATCTCAAACTACTAAAGTCATCTTTGTGGTTTAACCTATAAGTATAATAATACTATGTGTTTTGGGACAATTAGATACATTTATTAATCTTTAATAATTACAAAAGTTCAAAGAAAGAATGTTAAGGCCATTTTTCTGAGACTTTAGGATTTATGACTCCTCATGACCATTTTTGACCTATTGGACTTTATTAGACTTTGTTGGACTTATTTTTGGACATTTGTTTGCCCTTATATGACATGATTTGAGAACATGAATTTCTATGATGAGGACCTAAGCGTAGACATTAACAATGGACTGGACCTTGACCAAAGAACTTAATATCAAAACACCTTAAAAAGATTTTAAATAGGCATGGGATTAAGAATGGGATATTAGAACATTTATGTCTAGTAGTAGTTATTTTTATATGTATTTCTTCTATGTTTAATTATTTAGGTTTTTCAAAAGTTTTAGAAGATTCCTAGTCTCTACTTGAGGATTATTATGATCCTTGAAAAATGGTTAGGTGAGTACTAACAATGATTGCTACTTGATTTGTTCTTGTAATATTAGTTGCACTTAAAGTCGAAAACTAATGAACCTATATGTGTGTTTAATTTGGTTGATTTGATTATTTGATGGGAAATAATGTAAAAGAGGCAAAATTGCTTGTATGTATGATTATTCCTTTAATTGATTGAGTGTTTGTGAATTAGTTGGTTACCTATCATATTATATTAAGTATATTGCAACCTTGATTTAAAATGGGTCATGCATAGCATCTCTTACGTATTCTTGTTATGTTCCATCATAGTCACACAAGTAATGGGAGAATGTCTTGAGGGAGTGTCCTATTCTAATAACATAAAAATGATTTGAGGATCATCATGTATTGGTAAGAATTTATATTCATTATTTTGTTTTGGGCACATACATTTGGAGGTGGGCAAGTAGGGAAATCATTATTTTCTATGGTTAAACCGAGTTTTTGTGTAGAAGATTCTTCTTCTGGCATAACTTTTGATATATATATATATATATATATGTATAGAGTGTAGCTTTGAGATTTGTGTAGCTAAGGATGTATGCAAGTGTTTTGAAATTGGTTGTTGGGAAGCTAATGGAATTTTAAAAGATCCTCAACTCAAAGTCAAAGGAGGGGTAAAATGGTTAAAAATGTCCTCAGACTTCATGTAGTTTTTGGTTTACTATATGGGATGATTGGCATATCTTTGTTTATGCACTCATGCATTAAAGTAATGACTTGTTATTACGTGAAAGGTGGTTTTGAGTTAAGACCTTACTAAGCTGGATGTAGTTTACAACCCAACAGTTTTCCATTTTTGTAAGCACTGTATTGGTTTTACCTTAGTAGAAACTAGCTAGCGATGAGAATCGTTAAGATAGTATGGGTGAGAATGAAGACCAGTGGAATAGATATTTATAATTTTGAATAAATATTTTTAGATCTAGATAAATGTATTACTTAATCTCCAGACTTATCTTTTTACTTATTATGCTCGTAAAGCTTTATATTTTTATCTTATTTATAACTTAGTACTTATTTTCAATTATCTTATTATTTGTAAATTGTTATTTTTATGGAGGTTTCTAGAGTAACAATGCCTTATGTACCATGTTGAAAGTTATGTGTGCTAGAATACAGCTAATCATGGACTTTACTATACTACATAGCAAGCTGTTATGACTTTAGTAACAATGCCTTATGTACCATGACTTATATAGAGCTTTAAGCGATTAGGATTGAATTTTAATTCTAGCTGAATTAACTTGTTAGTAGTAGCATCTAGTTAATTACTTAGAAAATGTAGCTGGGAAATTGGTAATACAATGCTCTTACTACATTAAGACTTACCATGTTAGAGCCGATTATGAGTCATATGAGTTTGGTTAAAATCCATAATTATACAGTCGTAAATATCTTTGAGGCATGATAATAACAAATTCAAGAAATTGTAACATAACCTCCCATCAATTATAACTTGGAAGAACCTAATCCCACTTGTTGAGAATATGCTAAAGATCTACATTTAGTTGAATTATTAATTTCTTTTTAAATCTCATTTTAATTGAATGGTTGACAAACTTGATTTCAGTTTGCTTAGCCTAGATTAGTTCCACTATATTCTAATACATAGCTTAGCTTTATTCTTTTTCCTCCTTGTGAAAAAATACAACCTTGGTTACTTATCCTACACTATTAATTGATCGGTACGCTTGCCAATAGTGTCAATGATTTCATTAGAATTAATTTTGGTAAGTGCAAACCTAGTCAGTTAATTGTGTATCAATTTCACTAATTAAAATGGAGTTGTTTTTGAAATAATACATGACTTGTGAAGGTGATGAGAGTAACACCATCCATAACCACTCTAACTAAGGTAGTTAATTCTAGCTTCGCTGCTGTTGGCCTAATGGAAATAGGTTATTAGGTATATTACATCCAGCACCTGATGATGACCTCGGTCCTAAAATCGTCCTAGGAATTCTACAAAGAAGAGGTAAGAGAAAAGAAAACAAGGTGAAGGAAATATTATGCTAAGATTTTGAAACAAAACAACTATTATATGTTAATTGCTTCTATTGCTTAGATATGGTATTAGGCTAAATCAAACTTTTAGGCTTGGTGAAATTCAACCTATAAAATGGGCAATTGCAAGCTATCATAATGTTGGAGGTGTCTCTGATGCTTGGACTTTGACAATCAAGTTAAAGAAGTAGCATAAGGGTAAGGTAATCAAAGTGTGTAGGGGGTATCGGATGATCTATATATTGCATGTCACTTTCAGAAGGCTGGGTTATTTGAGCTACATGTAAGGAAGAGTGTTTGTCTTAGATGTTAAGTAACCACTTTTGCATCTATTAGAGGTTTCTTGAGTTTGGGTTGCGATTGCCTTTCAGTGACTTTTAGAAAGAGTTCTTCAACTATCACCATGTCAACCTTTGCTAGCTTGTACCCAATTTTTACACTCTGTTGGTAGCATTTGAGAGCCTTTATGAGTTATATGGCATCTGACCTACTTTGCAGCTATTCTAGTTTTTCTATGAAGTGGAGAGATCTAGGCCATTTTAGAGGTGGTTCTACTTATCTAGTTGACTTATGGTGAAGCTAATGGATGGGTTAGTGTCCTTAATGCACGATTGGAAGGAGAAGTTTATTGTTGTTGAGACACTTAAGGTACTAGATTTCTAGGTTCATTAGGTCAATCTAATATGGAACAAGCCCATCAAGTTGATGCCATTCGATAAACACCAATTAAGGTCTTTCTTTAGGATTTTGAGGAGAATGGCAGGCCATTTGATGCTCCTAATTTGATGTGGGCATTCTGGGGTATACGTATGGAAACATTCAAAAGCTTAGATGTTAAAGGCGACACCAATGCAAACATTTGGGAGGATCAAGGTGAAGGTAAGGGATAACATCTGAGTTAGGGCTAGCTTAAGGGTAAACTCATGGACTACAACTTAGAGGTTTGTTCTTCATTAGATATTTATGGTAAGCTTTGGTTTAATCATTTTTTTTTGTTGATCATATACTTTTCCTTGTAAAGATGGCTCCTTTAAAAAGAATTTTCTTGTTTGATCTTGTAGCTTACTAGGCAAGGCATGGCAAGCTTGGGCTTCAAGGAGAGAGGAGGGCCGAGATAATGGCTCCTCCTACTAGGAGGCTCTTTGAGGGAGGCATCATGATTAGAGGCACTGAATCATCCCATTAAACCAGTTTTACCATAATTGTTGTTGAGGGGAGAAGAAGGTCTCTAACAAGTGACTTAAGGCAGTTATGGTGGACGCTAGAGTAAAGTAAGGCAGAGGTGATTTTGATCTTGAACGATGTTGAGACTTGATTTGTCACCTTTAGAGGGAGCACGGATCCTACCATAGAGAAATGGCAAAGACGTTGGCAAGATGTCCAACTATCATGGGTGTAGTGTTAGGGGAGTGATGTGCCACAAATGATTATATAATAAGATAATTCCAGTTTATAGGCGACAAACAATGATAATCAAATCCAACAATTGAATTAACAAACAAGAAAACAAAATAAACCCTAAACCCTTACTAGATATGACACACTAGCAAGAGAGTAGTCTTAGTACGGATTTGTTGATATTACGCACAACAATCCAATACCATCATTCGCCATAATCCCATGGATTGATAAGAGTAAAAATGAAGATCAACATCAATAAGAAAATTCACAAATGTTCAAAAGTCCACTAATTCTTACATTGCAAACCTATTTATAGGAAAAGGAAAACAACATTCTAAAAGCCACAAATTAAATTGGTTCAATAAAGTAAGTCACCTGCTTTGGAATGGTAAGCTGTTGGCTTTAGAGAAGTAAGGTTGCTAGCATAGGAAGGTAAGGCTGTCGGCCTTGGAAGTCTATACCGCTGGCCTAAATGGCCGGCTTAGAGGGTAAAGCCACAGGCCTTTATGGTTGGCTTATCTCCATGCCCCCGACCTTGAATGGTTAATCTAAAGGTAAGTAGCTAGCCTTTATGGTTGGCTTAAAGGTGTCCACATTTGGCTCCTATGATTTGATTCCCTTGTCAAACAAAGTTGTAAGAGTCGTGATTTGATTCCCATCATCTCTTCGGACGTGTGGAAGATTTTTCCTCAAATTAGATGGTTCCTCTGTTTTAGTTTTGCATTTTTGAGAATCTCGTTGATTGAAAATTTTGGTTTGCAATTGTTTGTTATCTTGAAGTCATGGTTGCCCTGAAGACTTCTAAATTACTTGTAACTGATTCACTCTATTGAGGTCGTTCCCCAGTCTTTTCCTTTTTATTAGTAAGGACTTCTTGTCAGTGGCTTTATTGATCTACTCTTAGGCTTTAGGCGCCTTAGATGGTGACATATGACTTAAAACAACCTGTTTACCATCCTCTTGAAACACATAGGTGTTTCTAAACCCATCATGCAGTACTCTCTTGTCAAATAACCAAGGTCTACCTAATACTATATATGATGTGAACATAGGGAGAACATCATAATCAACTACATCCTAGTACTTTTTCCCTATGCTGATTGGAACCTTAGCCCTTTGAGTGACATGCAGATTATTTCGTTTACTCAACCAGTGTAATTCATAGGGCCTATGATGAGGCGTAGTGAATAGTTGCACTTTATTCACTAAGGCAGCAACTATAACATTGGTGCAGCTACCACCATCAATAAGAAGAGCATAAAGATTACCTTGGACCCTGTAAGGAATATGGAATAGGTTTTCCCCCTACATGTCCTCAATATCTGGAGATGTAGTCATTAACCTATGCAGCACGTTAATAGCCAAATATTGATCATTGCCCTTGTCCTCATGTATCTTAACATCTAGATCCTCCTCCTAATGTTTCTTTAGCACTGTTGATAAATCTATAGGCTTAAGTACTTCTTCCTTGTCATCTTTACTTTCCACCTCTATAGCAGTCATCACCCTTTTGTTGGGACATTAAGTAGCCATGTGTCTAAAGCCCATACATTTGGAGCATTAGGTTTCATGAATCTTCCCACCTGATGACCTTAGCACTATATGTCTAATATCAGCCCTAGCAACCCCTTTGCCTTTTCCAAAACATTCCCTTTCCCTATCAGTAATAGTTGCATTTGATTCTACAGCCTTATCAATTTTCCCTTTTTCAACCTATTGACTATCTGACCCATGTAGTTGAGTAGTGGATCTATACATGTTACTCAATGCTCTATTTGGATTAGAGCACCTTTGCTTCTCAATTTTTAAAGCCAATTGGATGGCCTCATCAAGAGTGTCATATCGCTGCAGCTCCACTATACATGCAATCTCATATTTTAACCCTGACACAAAGCGTGCCATATTTTGCTTAGGATGTTCAATGGTTCCACAATGAATCATGAGCACCTCAAATTCTTGAACATATTTGTCAACAGTTTTACAACCTAGTCTCAAGGTCTAGGGACACATGAATAGTTCATGCTTATAATGCTCAACATCACTATCCCTCCTCTTGTTGGCCGCAAGGTTCTTTCACCATAAGGCGGCATAACCCATAAACTTAACCATTGCCAGACAAACTCACGTATGATCATTGATCTCATAGCACTTGAAGAGTCCTTCTACCTTATCTTCCTAGTCAAGGTAATCCTCTACAGACCTTCTTCCAGCAAATGAAGGCATCTACAATTTTACATACTTCAAACCCCTAGGCAGTTTGAACTTACAACTAGGATAAAGTTAATCCCCAAAGTTGCCATCCCTTTCCTCCCTGTAAGCATGATACTCTCTTCTAACTTGTTTATCTCTGTTTCCTTTTACAACTCCTTTTCTACCTATAACACTTAGGCTTACCTTAGGTGGGGGTGCTTGTAGATTTGCCACTGGCTGTTAGGGTAGGGTTATCTGATTAACCCTAGTGGCTAGGTTAGCAACCATAGTGGTTAGATCTTGCAATTGTTCTTCTAAAGTTCTTCTTCCACTTGTAGCACGATGACCTTGAACTCTTCCTCCAACCTGACTGTTGGCTTCATTATTGATTCCTCCATTGACACTATCGTTCGACATACTCAACATAAATTGTAATCACAGCATGGAATTCACAAGTTACAATCACACATTACAATAATCCCCAATTGGCCCAATTACAACCTCTGTTCAATCCTTAGCTTAAAATCCAGCACAATAACAATACAACTAGGATATACAAACAACAACAACAGTAACCAACCTTGATTCTATTAATCAATCCTATAATGAAATCTGAAGCCCACAGCAGTAGAATTGCACAACCCATAACAACAACAATGAAGAAAAACCCTAATTTCAATTGATTTAAATTCAAAGAATAAACCCAAATTGAAATGCATAGCAACAACACAACCGAATTGACAACCAGTGTTTAATCTTGATTTAACCTCAACCAACTGCAACACAATTTCACAATATCAAAACCCTAATTTCTCAATGGAATTTCAATAGTCACAATCCCTAATCTTAATATGAGCTTTAATACCAAAAGATGATGCACTATAAATGATTATGTAATCACATAATTCCAGTTCGTAGGTGACAAACAATGATAATCGTATCTAGCAGTCTAATTAACGAAAAGGAACACAAAATAAACCCTAAACCCTTATCGGATATGACGCACTAGCAAGAGAGTAGTCCTAGTAAGGATTTGTTGATATTTATGCACAACAATCCAATACTGTCACTCGCCATAATCCCATGGATTGATATGAGTAAAAATGAAGATCGACATCAATATGCAATTTCTTAAATGTTCAAAAGTCCCTTAATTCTTACATTGTAAACCTATTTATAGGAAAAGGAAAACAACATTTGAAAAGCTACAAATTAAACCAGTTTAAGAAAGTAAGCCGCTGGCTTAGATAGCTGGCTTAGAGGGTAAAGCCATTGGCCTTTATAGCCGACTTATCTTCACGCCGCTGACCTTAAATGGCCGGTCTAAAGGTAAGCCACTGGCCAAAAGGTGTCTACCTCCGGCTCCTGTGATTTGATTCCTGTGTTGAACAAAGTTGTAAGAGTTATGATTTGATTCCCATCATCTCCTCGAGCCTATGGAAGATTTGTCCTCAAATAAGATGGTTCCTCTATTTTAGTTGGGCCTTTATGAGAATCTTGTGGACTGAAAATTTTGGTCTACAATTGTTTTTTGCCCTGAAGTCGTAGCTACCTTGAAGACCTCTAAATTACTTATAGCCATGGTTGTCAAAATCGCGATTTTACGTAAAATCGTGAAGGGGTCCATAGAATCGGAACGTAGAAACGTAAGTTTCTACAACCTATGTAAAATAACTTTCAAATATTATAAATTTACTTACAATAGTCATTAAAAAATATAATTAATAATAGAAATAAAGAAATTAAGTATTTATTTTAGCCATAAATTGCAAATTTGCAATAAAAGTCATAATATAGATAATCGAGCATAAGTTGTATAATATAGACATTTTATTTCTAAAATGATAAATCATGTATAAAAAAAGTTTCACCTAATTCTATATATAAAAACTAAAAGATAATAGATAAAATTTAAAAATCAATTGTGACTTTAAGAAATTACTAATAAATAAAAATTGATAATGAAGATATACCATTAGAAATGAGTAATATTAAAAACTGATCAAAAGTACATAATAAAGAAGATACTATAACAAGAAAACCTTCAAAATTATATATTACTAGGTAAATTTTTGCACTATTCGTGATTATTAATTCAAAATATATTTACTTAACAATATCTCACATTTACTTAACTATGAGAATGATATATTGAAAAGATAGAAATATAAATACATTTATACCTTTCCTATAAAATTAAAAATCTAAAAAATTCTTATAAAATTAAAGTTATTTACCATTTATTTTATTTACTATTACAAAAATATTAGTTAAAATAAGAAAAGTTGCAGCAATCAAACACGAGTGCTTTAATACGAATATGATCACAAATAGGAACAAGAAGACTAACAATCGACGAACACAAACACAAAGACTTCAATGCAATGTAACACACTGACAAGAGAGGAGTGATGACCGACGAACATGTTGGGGGTATGACTCATACTTCCGCTACGACAGGAAAGCACGTGGGTCCCGCTCCACGCTGAGCGGGCAGGGGTCCAGGGTAGCCTCCTCGGCGGGGGTAGCAAGGGGGCAGCGCCCCCTGGACGCTAGAGGGCGTTTAACAATTAAGCCCACGGTTGTTTATTAAAAGTTTAGGCTTGGATAAGAAAACATGAAGAAAAATGCTTTTTGAAAGGAATAGGGGAAGAGCACGACCAGGTAATTAAATTGCATGGCCGTATGTCATGGAAACATGCCCATAGAAGCACACACGGTTGAAGGCACGACCGTGTTTTGAGCTTGAAAAATCCACAGAAACACACATGGTTGAGTACACGGTCTAAGACACGACCGTGTGTTATTTGCGTGGAAGCTGTAGTTGTAAATAATTGTGGAATCGGTTGAAACAGATAAAATCGCAATTTTGAACGATTTTACTGTTCAAAATCACGATTTTATTACGATTTTGCTCATCTCCGATTTTGTATGCGAGTTAACTGGGAATATATATACAAACTCGTAAAATCGTTGAATCATACGAGTTGAAATGCGATTTTGACAACAATGCTTATAGTTGATTCACTATATTCAAATCGTCCCCCAATCACTTCCTCTTTATTAATAAGGACTTCCTTTTAGTGGCTTTATTGATCCGCTCTTGGGCTTCGTGCACCTCAGTTGGTGACATAGGACTTAAAACAACCTGTTTACCATCCTTTTGAAACATATAGGTGTTTTTAAACCTATCATGCAACACTCTCCTATCAATTAACTAAGGTCTACCTAGTATTATATGTGATGTGCACATAGGGAGAACATTGTAATAAACTGCATCCTGGTACTTTTTCCCTATGCTGATTGGAACCTTAGCCCTCTGAGTGACATGCAAATTGTTTCGGTCACTTAACTAGTGTAATTCATAGGGCCTATGACGAGGTATAGTGAATAGTTACAGTTTATTCAATAAAGCAGCAACTATAACATTGGTGCAACTACCACCATCAATAAGAAGAGTACAAAGATTACCTCGGACCCTGCAGGGAATATGGAATAGGTTTTCCCTCTGCATGTCCTCAATATCTGGAGATGTAGTCATTACCCTGTGCAGCATATTAATAGCCAGATATTAATCATTGCCCTTGTCCTCATGTATCTCAGCATCTGGATCCTCATAATATTTCTTTAGTACTATTAATAAATCTGTACGCTCAAGTACCTCTTCCTTATCATGCTTACTTTCCACCTCCATAGCAGTCATCACCCTTTTATTAGGACACTAAGTAGCGATGTGTCTAAAGCCCATGCATTTGAAGCATTGGGTTTGACGAATCTTCCCTCATGATGACCTTGGCACTATTTATCCGATATCAGCCCAAGCAGCCACTTTGCCTTTTCTAGAACTTTCCCTCTCCCTATCAGTAACAATTGCATTTGATTCCACAGCCTTATCAATTTCCCCCTTTTCAACCTATTGACTATCTAACCCATGTAGCTGAGTAGTAGATCTATACCTGTTACTTGATACTCCGTATGGATTAAAGTGCCTCTACCTCTCAATTTTTAAAGCCAACTGGATGGCCTCATTGAGTGTCATGCCGCTGTAGCTCCACTATACAAGCAATCTCATATTTTAACACTAACATAAATTGTGCCATAGTTTGCTTAGGATGTTCAATGGTTTCACAATGAATCATGAGCGCCTCAAATTCTTAGACATATTCGTCCATAGTCTTACAACCCGGTCTTAAGGTCTAGAGACGGATGAATAATTTATGCTTATAATGTTCTAGAACAAATCTCTTCCTTGACACCTTTTTCATCTCTCGCTAAGTATGAATCTAAGCATCACCATCTCTCCTCTTGTTGGCCATAAGGTTCTTCCACTATAAGGCGGCATAACCTATAAACTTAACTGTTGCCAAATGAACTCGTGTATGATCATTGATCTCATAGCACTTGAAGAGTCCTTCTACCTTATCTTCCCAATCAAGGTAATCCTCTATAGACCTCCTTTAAGCAAATGAAGGCATCTGCAATGTTACATACTTCAGACCCCTAGACAGTCTGAACACACGGTTAAGATAAAGTTCATCCCCAAAGTTGTCGTTCTTTTACTCTCTGTAAGCATGATACTCTCTTCTAACCTGTTTGTCCTTATTTTCACCTACAACTCCTTCTCTATCCACAGCATTTAGGGCTACCTTAGGTGGGGGTGCTTATAGATTTACCATTGGCTGTTGGGGTAAGGTCATCTGATCAACCCTAGTGGCTAGGTTAGCAACTATAGTGGTTAGATCCTACAATTGTTCTACCAAAGTTCTTTTTCCACCTGTAGCATGACGACCTTGAACTCCTCCTCTAATTGACTATTGGCTTCATCCCCGATTCCTTCATTAACATTGTGATTCGACATACTCAACATAAATTGCAATCTTAGCATAGAATTCACAAGTTACAATCACACACTGTAATAATCCCCAATTGGCACAGTCCTAATTACAACCTCTGTTCGATCTTTAGCTCAAAATCCAGCACAACAACAATACAACCAGGATACACAAACAACAACAACAACAACCAACTCTGATTTTATTAATCAATCTTACAATGAAATCTGAAACCCATGATAGTAGAATCGCACAACCCACAACAACAACAACGATGAAAAACATTAATTTCAGTTGATATGAATTTAGAGAACAAACCTAAATTGAATTGCATAGTAACAACACAACCAAATTGACAACTGGTGTTCAATCCTGATTCAACCTCAATCAACCACAACACAATTTCACAATATCAAAACCTTAATTTCTCAATGGAATTTCAATAGTCACAATCCCTAATCTTAACCTGAGCTTTAATACCAAAAGATGATGTGCCATAAACGATTCTATAATTAGATAATTCTAGTTTGTAGGCGACAAATAATGATAATCGAATCCAACAATCTAATTAATGATCAAGAACACAAAATAAACCTTAAACCTTTATCGGATATGACACATCAGCAAGAGAGTAGTCCTAGTACGAATTTGTTGATATTACGCACAACAATCTAATACCATCACTCGCCATAATCCCATGGATTGATAAGAGTAAAAATGAAGATCAACATCAATATGTAATTTCTCAAATGCTCAAAAGTCCCCTAATTCTTACATTGTAAACCTATTTATAGGAAAAGGAAAACAACATTCAAAAAGCTACAAATTAAACCGGTTCAACAAAGTAAGTCGTCGGCTTTGGAATGGAAAGCTACCGGCTTTGGAGAAGTAAGGTCGCTGGCTTAGGAAGGTAAGGCCGCTAGCCTTGGAAGTCTACACCACTGGTCTACATGGTTGGCTCAAAGGGCAAAGCCATCGGCCTTTATGGCCGACCTATCTCCATGCCGTTGACCTTGAATGTTTGGTCTAAAGGTAAGTCGCCGACCTTTATGGCCAGCTTAAAGGTGTCCACCTCCAGCTCCTGTGATTTAGTTCCCGCGTCGAACAAAGTTGTAAGAATCGTGATTTGGTTCCCATCATCTCTTTAGACTTGTGGAAGATATGTCCTCAAATCTGATGGTTCCTCTGTTTTAGGTGTGCATTTATGAGAATCCCCTAGACTAAAAATTTTGGTCTACAATTGTTTGTTGTCTTGAAGTCATGGTTGCCCTGAAGACTTCTAAATTACCTGTAGTCGATTCACTTTATTCAGGTCGTTCTCTAGTCCCTTCCTCTTTATTAATAATGACTTCCTTTCAGTGGATTTATTTATCTGCTCTTGGGCTTCAAGCACCTCAGTTGGTGACATAAGACTTAAGATAACCAGTTTACCATCCTTCTAAAACATATAGGTGTTTTTAAACCCATCATACAGTACTCTCCTATCAATTAACCAAGGTTTACCCAGTAATATATGTGATGTCCACATAGGGAGAACATCGCAATCAACTACATCCTGATACCTTTTCCCTATGCTGATTAGAACCTTAGCCCTTTGAGTGACATGCACATTATCTCGTTCACTCAACTAGTGTAATTCATAGGGCTTATGATGAGGTCTAGTGAATAGTTGCAGTTTATTCACTAAGGTAGTAGCTATAACATTGGTGCAATTACCACCATCAATAAGAAGAGTGCAAAGATTACCTCGAACCCTATAGGAAATATGGAATAGGTTTTCCCTCCGGATGTCCTCAATATCTGGAGATGTAATCATTACGCTACACAGGATGTTAATAGCTAGATATTGATCACTACCCTTATCCTCATGTTCATAAATCTATAGGCTCAAGTACTTCTTCCTTGTCATCCTTACTTTCCACCTCCATAGCAGTTATCACCCTTTTGTTGGGATACTGAGCAGTCATATGTCCAAAGCCCATGCATTTGAAGCATTAGGTTTAATGAATCTTCCCACTTGATGAACCTAACACTATTTATTTGATATCAGCCCTAGCAACCGCTTTGCTTTTTCCAGAACTTTCCCTGTTCCTATTAGTAACAGTTGCATTTGATTCAATAGCTTTACCAATTTCCCCTTTTTCAACATGTTGACTATCTGCCCATGTAGTTAAGTAGTGGATCCATACCTGTTACTCGATACTTTGTATGGATTATAGCGCCTTTGTCTCTCAATTTTTAAAGCCAATTGGATGGCTTCATCAAGAGTATCATACCATTGCAGCTCCATTATATAGGTAATCTCATATTTTAACCCTGACACAAATCGTGCCATAGTTTTCTTAGGATGTTCATTGGTTTCACAACAAATCATGAGTGCCTCAGAGTTTTGAACATATTCGACAACAGTTTTACAGCTTTATCTTAAGGTCTGGAGACGCATGAATAGTTCATGCTTATAATGCTCTAGAACAAATCTCTTCCTTAGTATCCTTTTCGTCTCCTGCCAAGTATGAATCTCAGCATCACCATCTCTCCTCTTGTTGGCTATAAGGTTCTTCCACCATAAGGCAGCATAACCTATAAACTCAACCGCTATCAAACAAACTCGCGTATAATCATTAATCTCATAGCACTCGAGGAGTCCTTTTGCCTTATCCTTTGTGTTAAGGTAATCCTCTACAAACCCCCTTCTAGTAAATGAAGGCATCTGCAATTTTACATGCTCCAAACCCCTAGGCAGTTTGAACTCGTGATTATGATAAAGTTCATCCCCAAAGTTGTCATCCTTTTCCTCCCTGTAAGCATGATACTCTCTTCTAACTTGTCCGTCCCCGTTTCCTCCTACAACTCCATCTCTACCCACAACATTGAGGGTTACCCTAGGAGGGGGTGCCTGTGGATTTACCATTAGCTATTAGGGTAAGGTCATTTGATTAACCCTAGTGCCTAGGTTAGCAACTATAGTGATTAGATCCTATAATTATTCTTCCAAAGTTCTTCTTCTACCTACAACACGACAACCTTAAACTCTTCCTCTAACTTGACTATTGGCCTCATTCCCAGTTCCTTCATTGACACTATCATTCGACATACTCAACAGAAATTGCAATCTCAGCACAGAATTCACAAGTCACAATCACACACTACAATAATCCCCAATCGGCACAATCTTAATTACATCCTCCACTCGATCCTTAGCTCAAAATCCAGCATAACAATAATATAACTAAGATACATAAACAATAACAATAGCAACCAACCCTGATTCTATTAATCAATCCTACAATAAAATCCAAAAGCCACAACAGTAGAATCGCACAACCCATAACAACAACAACGAAGAAAAACCCTAATTTTCAATTGATATGAATTTAAAGAACAAACTTAAATTGAATTGTATAGCAACAACACAACTGAATTGATAACTAGTGTTTAATCCTGATTCAAACTCAACCAACCACAACACAATTTCACAATATCGAAACCCTAATTTCTCAATGGAATTTCAATAGTCATAATCCCTAATCTTATTTGAGCTCTAATACCAAAAGATGATGCACCACAAACGACTCTATAATTAGATAATTCTAGTTTGTAGGCAACAAACAATGATAATTGAATCCAATAATCG
Organism: Laguncularia racemosa; assembly: GCA_037954665.1. NCBI lineage: Eukaryota > Viridiplantae > Streptophyta > Magnoliopsida > Myrtales > Combretaceae > Laguncularia > Laguncularia racemosa. Next base: position 4,571,934 of record JBBMOL010000035.1, read on the forward strand.
AATTAATGAACAAGAACACAAAATAAACCCTAAACCCTTAACATATATGATGCACTAGCAAGAGAGTAGTCCTAGTATGGATTTGTTGATATTATGCACAATAATCCAATACTGTCACTTGCCACAATCTCACGGATTGATAAGAGTAAAAAATGAAGATCAACTTTAATATGCAATTTCTCAAATGTTCAAAAGTACCCTAATTCTTACATTGCAAACCTATTTATAGGAAAAAGGAAAACAACATTCAAAAAGCCATAAATTAAACTGGTTTAACAAAGTAAGCCACCAACTTTGGAGAAATAAGGCTGTCGACCTAGGAAGGCAAGGTCGCTGACCTAAATGGCTGACTTAGAGGGCAAAGTTGTTAGCCTTTATGGTTGGCTTATCTCCACGCCGTTGACCATGAATGGTCGGTCTAAAGGTAAGTCGCTAGCTTTTATGGCCAGCTTAAAGGTGTCCACCTTTGGCTCCTGTGATTTAATTCCCACATCGAACAAAGTTGTAAGAGTCGTGATTTTATTCCCATCAGGGAGCAATGATCCCCTAAGGTCCCTTAACCTCTTGAACTCTAATGTCCCACTATCCATTGTAGTGTAGGCCTTGAAGGGATGAATAGGTCAATGAGACTTTTTCGAGAGGATCTTGAGCCTTTAAGAGAGAGGTAAGGTGGAAGTCTTGGTGATAGGGATGTTTATGTTAGATCTTTGCTCCTTCTTCTCTATGTACCATATGGAGGTATAATTTAATGAATTTTCTTTATTTAACTTTCATTCCATTATCTTTTGTTCTTGTCTTTACCAATGATTTCTTCATGTAAACCATGAAGGCTATGTATGGGGTTCTCTTTGCTTATGCTAAGGGTGAGCAATACATACATGAATGAATAGTTGAGTGCCATAATTATTTTGAATTGTTCTTGTGGCAATATGACCAATACAACTTGCACTTGTAGAAGCAAATGGTTGTGGAGGTTAAATTAAAGGAGGCTTTTGAGGAGCTCAAGGTGGTGAGGGAAGATTGTTGTCATAGAGTTGCTGAGGTTGAGGACAAGGCGCACAGGAGCATATTCAACTTATCCAAGGCCTAGTGAGAACTTAAAGATGAAACCGGTTGAATCAACTCTTTAAAGGAGGAGGTCATGACTTTTTAGAAGTGGGAGTCCTACATCATATCAAAGTTATGGTGTAAGGAGGCCATTATTGCATATTTCAAATGAGACCTCAATATGGCTCAGCAATGTGTCAAGTAGAGTTACATGGAGGAGGCTAAACTAAATGTGTAGGTCTAAGATCTTAAGATGCTCATAGTTGATTGGGATGCGAAGATTTGTGAATTGGAGATTTCATCCTCCAATGAGTATGCTAACAAGTTGGTTTGAGTATTATGGGGGGGGGGGGGGGGGGGGTGGGGTGAGGGGGGCAAGAGGATCATGAAGCGTTAGATATGTGATAAAGATCTAGCATTTGATCTCTTTTGGCTTAAGGTAAAAATGCAAGAGCTTAATAGCCCTCTAGAGGAGAGGGAAGAGCTAGATAGGGCCGTGGCTAAGGATGAAGAGCAAACACTAGGTGAAGACTTGCCATAGTCATCAAAAGTGGCACCAATTGAAGATGCTCCTCTTCCTCTTGCTACCGGTGAGGAGGGAGAAATTTCCCTCCTCCTCTAGAGGAAGAATTGCTTCTGCCTCCTCCAGTTGAAGAAGTTCCTCATTCGCTAGAGTTTATACCATCTTTAGCCTTTATGGAGGACCCCATAGAATAGTAATTTTTTTTTGTTTTTTCTACCTTTTTTTCTTCATTGTATTTTTGTGTAGTGGTCGGAATGTTGACTAAAAGCCTTGTACATAAAAGTGATGAATAAAATAGTTTTCGTATTTTTTGTCTCATATAGCCTTTTTTCTTTTATACTTTCAACTTTATTGGTTTTAGCTCATTTTTAGTTATGCATTTGAATATGAATTCTATAAACCTAAGTATGACTGATTAAGATATTTAGTGTAAGTCATTTTCATGTGAATTTCATTGACCAAGTATAACTAGTTGGAATATTTAGCGTAAGTCATTTTAATGCAAATTCCGTTGACCTGGTATAACTTGTTGAAATATTCAGTGTAGGTCATAACCTTTAGAGCGGTGTATCCTGGTTGTTTAAATGTTAGGTCTGCTCAATTAAGACATGCCCTTAAATGCACTATGTCCCATAAAATAGTATTTAAACTAATTGATTATGAATGAATGCTGGTATTTAGTCGGAATGCCTTTGTTGACCTAGATTTAACATGGTTAGTGAAAGGCACCTTTACAAGGGCATTGAAATACAAGTCCTACCCTTTTACTAGGAGTTAGTGCTTGTATGCTAGGTGTTTAGCAGGGCTTGCCAGTACTTGTTTCAAGATGTATTACTTTACTTGTTAATCAATATTTGTTATGATTGAGTTTTAATATTGCTTTTAAATGAAAGCTTGTAAATGTAAGTATAAAGATCAGTGTAAATTGCAATTCCATTGCATAATAGGAATGCTTACAATCACCAATAACACTTCAACTATTCAGCTTAAACTATTAAAAGCTATTCAAAGTAAGGGCATAAATTATCTACATTCTATGTTCTCAAGATCAGATGGTTGTTTAATCTCTCGAGCTTGTAAGCACCATGTCTAACCATGTGTTTGACTCGGACAAGATCTTCCTAATTTGGTGTCAAATTACCTTGCTCTTCTCTTGACCCCATAGCTTTGAGCTTTTGAAATACCAAGTCTCCTAGTCGGAAGACCTTGTGCTTGGCCTTCTTATTTCAATATCTTACTACTTGTGGCTAGTAGGATGCTACTTGGTAATTGGCTTAGTCTAAGAGTTCTTTGAGGAGGTTAAGGTTAGCCTGGAGATTGATCTCATTTACTTAGGAATCAAATTTCTTAGTGTAAAGGTTTTAGAGCTCTAGTTCAACGAGCAAGACGGCCTCAGTACCAAAGGTCAACTTGAAAGGGCTTTCCCTTGTCACCATTCGCGGTGTCGTTTGGTATCTCTAACGAATGTAAGGGAGCTCATTTACTCACCTCCCTTTAGCCTGATTAACTTTCTTCTTTAGGCTCTGTAGGATGACTTTGTTAGTCTCCTCAGCCTGCCCATTAGATTATAGGTAGGCAATTGAGGTGAAACGAATCTAATTTTATACTTCAAATGGAACTCACAAAATTTGGTGTTATCAAATTGAGTGTTGTTATTATTCATGATGGAATTGGGGATGCTGAATTAGTAGAGTATGGAACGGGAGACAAAGTCCTTAACATTGTGCTCTATATTCTTGGTGACCACCTTGATTTTAACCCACTTTGATGGCTAATGCATGCCCTATTGTGTGAGTATTGCATGAAGCTTGGCCGACAACCTTTTCGCTTTAAGCAGTTGAAGACATTTGAGTAGTGGAAAATTGTATGCTTTTCTATACAACTAATCATCAAGTAATGTATATTGGGTTGCGTTTTATCTCAAAGCCTTCGCCTTCTTATTGTCATTAAGGACAACCCCCATTACCAAGTAGTTGACAATCGGGTCCATCCAACATGGATTGTGTGGAGCTTAAGTCCCATTGACAAAGCATTCCAACTGAGGCTTGTTGATGCTCTTTTGTGGGAGGTATTCGATAAGCACCTTGTTGTCTAGGTCAGAGAGGCATATTGAGGCTAATTTGGATAGGTTGTCCGCTTTGGTGTTCTAGGCATGTAGGATCTCAATGATGCTCCAACAAATGAAATAAAAGCATAAAGACTTCACCACCTCTAAATATTTGGTTATGTTCTCTTCTTTCACTACATATTCTCCATTAACTTGTTGGACTATCAGTTAGGAATCTAAAAAAATTTCAATCTTTTTTACTCTTACTTCCTTAACTAACTTCAACCTAATAATGAGAGCTTCATATTCAATTTTGTAATTGCTGATCGAAAATTTAAACTTTAAGGTATACTGGATTTCTACACCATATGAGCTACACAGAACAAGCCTGGCTCTACTTCCCCCTTTTGTAGATAAGCCATCAACATGAAGTGCCTAAGGGCTTCTCATGATCATTAATAGGGATTTCATCTTTGGCTATTGACTTAGTTATGAAGTTAGCCAATCCTTATGCTTTAATGGCATCGTGTAGCTGAAACTGGACAACATATGCACTAGGTTCTAAGGAGTATTGGACCATTTAGCTTAATGCATCAAACTTTTGAAGGGTTTGTCTCAAGGGTTGGTTAGTGTAGGCTATGATGGGGTAGGCTTCAAAATATGGTTGTAGCTTTCATGCTAAGATGACCATAGTTAGGGCAAATTTCTCCAATTTTAAATGCTTACTCTTAAGGCCTTGTAGGATGTAGATTATGTAATATATTGGATGGTGCTCTTTCTCATTCGCTCGTACTAGTACGGAAGATAGAGCTCGACTATACATGGCGAAGTAAAGATAAAGTTCTTCCTTAGTAATTGGTTTAGACAGGAACAATGTGATGTGCTTAATTAGATCAAATTCAAGCACACAAAACCAATTGAAGAATGATGTGCTCAAATCCAAGATTAAGCACATATAAAAACCAATTTGAAAGACAATCCAACAATGTCAATCAAACTAGTCTCAATCACATGAACAATGCCGTCAATTTCCAATGAATTTAACTAATTCTTCAATTATGATGTGTTTGAATCTTAAATCCAAATATGATATAGCTCTGATACCAAAAAGATGATGTGCTTAAACACACTTGAAAACACAATCAAAAGACTTAAGGAAAACTATCTCAAGTCAAGGCAAAATCGGATCCACAAAGGGGCACTTTTCACGTGAACCCTAAAGAAGATAAGATTAAATCCAAATATCCAAAGATGTAATTATAATACCACAATCATAATATCTTCTAAAAACACCCTAATATCATATAATCTACACAAATAATCCACAAAATGACAAAGAAAACCTTAATTAAAAGAATCCCTTTCCAATTGAAAAGAACACGTTTTCAAGTGTAGTCTTCAATGATGATTCGAATCAATTTGATAAATACTTCAAAGAAGCACAAGAATTAGTGAATAAAAATATGTATTTTAGACAAAGAACTATCTCAATTCAACCCTAGATATGACACACTAGAGAAGAAAAGAAATCACAACAAAATGAAATTGATATAACTCACAATTTCAAGATGTTGCACTCGCCACAATTTCAACTCTTGGGATTGAAATTGATAAGAGTTTGGAACCAAGGTATGAACCCTAATTCTCACGTGAAATGTAGTGTATAATCTGCAAAAATGATAAGCTTCCCAAACCCTCTCTTAAGCAAGTATTTATGCTTGCTATTCTTAGGGTTAAAAAGTGCTCAAAATTACAAGTTTGCCACTTTTAAGGTGGCTAACCCTAAATGCAAGTTACAAAGAAATAAAAGTGTCCCAAAACCAAAATACAACCAAAATAGTTCAATAAACATTTACAAGATACAAAATAACATAAGTCTTCATGATCCAATGCCTCAGAATAGAGAACAATCGTAGCGGGTCTTTGATTGTTATCCTGAAAATGTTCTGTGTCCAACTGAAGTTGTAGGACATTTTGGCATCCCATGGAGAAATATAATTGTACCTGTAAGATTATTCTCAAATTCTATTAGAAATAAAGACATAAGGTAAATATGAGCAATTTGGTTAATCATCCAAATTGGGTTCTGAAGAGGTTGAAAATGTTAGAAATTTTCCCATCATCTTCTCGGGCTTCTGAAAGATTTGCCCTCAAATCTAGAGGATCAATTGTGGAATTAAACCCTAGTATCTCTGTTGTCCTACTCTTTCGGCTAACCATGGTAGTAGATGGATGCCTGAGCTGTTTCTGAAAACCCTGGACCTCAGATGGAGTCATCGGTAATTGGACTATGCGTGACTCGCCCATGCTGAAGATGTAGGTATTTTCAAACCCATCATGTATCACCCGTCAATCATATAACTAAGGCCGACCCAACAACAAATGGAATGCATGCATAGGAACTATATCACAAAGGATATCATCATGATAGTTCTGCCCGGCACTCACAGGAACCTTTGTCCTAAGGGTAACATGCATACTACCTCTATTATCTAGCCAATGCAAATGATAAGGACTAGGATGTGGTATAGTAGACAGTTGTAATTTGTCTACCAGTGTAGCAGATATAACATTCATGCAACTACCACTATCAATGATGAGTACACAAAGGTTACCTCTGATTCTGCAAGAGGTATGAAATATGTTCTCCCGCTGAATATCACTGGTATCAGGAGATGTGGATAAAATCCTGCGTAACACATTAAGGAGTAGATATTTCCCTCCTGTATGCTCCTCAGGTGCATTTACATTTTGATCATCATAATATTCCTGCAGTGCTGTTGGTGGATCTGTAAGCTCAATCTGATCATGATCATCCTCAGTATCCTCTCCAATGTCTTCCATAATAGTCATCACCCTCTTATTTGGACACTGTGCAGCTATATGCCCAAATCCCATGCATTTAAAGCATTTTATCTGGTGCGCTTTCCCACTAGTAGATCCGGGAACAGTTTGCCTCGTTTCTGGTGCCATGACCTCTTTACCCTTCCCAGTGGGTAATTTTTCTCTTATAATGGTTGGGGTAGTAGTATCCACTGCCTTGACTCCCTCACCTACCGCCTTTGTTCCCTTTGATCGACTGTCGGCTGAGATGGGTCTATTAACAGTGTTGGGCCTATTGCTTCGAGCCCTAAAGAAGTTGGACCTCCTCTGTCTCTCTACTTTTAAGGCTAACTGAATAGCCTCATCAAGTGTAGCATAGCGCTGCAGCTCAACAATACACACTATCTCATATTTTAGACTTGAGACAAATCGTGCTATAGTTTGTTCCGGAGGCTCAACAGACCCATACCTAATCATAAGGGTCTCAAATTCCTACACATAATCATCCACTGTTTTGCTCCCCTGCCTCAAGGTTTGCAGTCGCATAAACAGCTCCTGTTTGTAGTGCTTAGGAATGAACCTTTTCCTTAGCAACCTCTTCATGTCCCTTCAGGTCTGAACCTCAGCCCCTCCATCCTGACGCTTGTTGATGATCGGGTTCTTCTACCAAAGTGCAGCATACCCTACAAATTCAACAGCAGCCAATCGACCCTGGTACTGTCATCGATCTCATAACATTCGAAGAGACCTTCGACCTTATCCTCCCAGTATAAGTATTCATCTGCTGATCCCTTACCATCATAGGATGGCATCTGTAGTTTCACATACTCCAAACCCTGAGGTGGCCTGAAATCCCTTTTCTGATTTAGGTTTACCAAAAAATTGTCATCCCTTTCTTCCCTGTTTGGAAGATGCTCCTCACCCATCTTTCTATTTAAATTCCCATCTCCCACTACTCTGTTTCAATGAGGGTTTTGTGGAACTACTCGAGGTGGTGCTGGTTGGTTTACCATTGGCGATTGTGGCAAAGTCATCCTATCAACTCTAGTTGCCAGTGTAGCAACTATAGTAGTAAGCTCCTAAAGTTGTTCCTCCAAAGTTCTCTTGCCTGCCACATTACGACCATGACCTCCACCAACCTGGCTATTGGCTTCTTCACCCAATCCCCCATTCACACTGTCATTAGACATATTTGTAGATTCTCGTATGTTGTTCCTCAAAACAATTTGATTCAAGGGTACACACTTCCACTACTATGCTTCCCTAAAGTCCACACAATAGCAACTACAAAAGACAAACAAACAAACCCACTTAATGTTACAATTATATAATTGCAACTCACGTGTAATACTCTTCTCCACAACATGCCACAATTACACGGTGCAACAAATTTAATTTCCACAAGCCACTCCACGGCAACACACAAGCAACAACAACAATAATGATGTGTTACTTCCACGGCAACAACAAGATGGATATTAAGTACAAGTAGACTTCAACTTCCATGGCAAATAATGAAAACAAAAGACTAATAAGTGACTTCTGCAAAATGAATTCCGAATCCCACAATAGGCAGCAACTTTCAATTTGAAATTCAAACAACTTCATTTATTGCAAGCCTTCCTCAATTGGTAACAATGAATTCAAATTCAAATAGCAATCATTAACTCCCACAACTTAATTGCATATGTTTTGAATTCAAATAATTCCTTACTAATCAAAACCAATGCAATCTGAAAATTGTACTCCACCAATTCAGAATTACACAATGGAAATCAAAAACAACAAAATACACAACCTCCTCACGTTACAAGCTAGTCACGTCAAGAATTGGTAAGTTTTGCAAGTTAAAAAAAATTGCTAAAGTAAACTTCACTTTGTACTTCTGCTCTTCCACGTAAATTAGTAACCACAAAATGATGCAATAACCTTCCCAAACCAACTACAACAAACAGCAAAATAAACTCCAAGACAAGGTAATTTCACAAGCTCAAAACCACAACAATCAACACAATTACGGTTTTCACTAAATCAACCCTAATGGATGATTAACTCCATGAAATCAAATGAAACCAATTCCCTTCTCTCAACATGTGCTCTAATACAAAAAAGATGATGTGCTCAAATCCAAGATTAAGCACATATAAAAACCAATTTGAAAGACAATCCGACAATGTCAATTAAACTAGTCTCAATCACATGAACAATGCCGTCAATTTCCAATGAATTTAACCAATTCTTCAATTCTGATGTGTTTGAATCTTAAATCCAAATATGATATAGCTCTGATACCAAAACGATGATGTGCTTAAACACACTTGAAAACAAAATCAAAAGACTTAAGGAAAACTATCTCAAGTCAAGGCAAAATCGGATCCACAAAGGGGCACTTTTCACGTAAACCTTAAAGAAGATAAGATTAAATCCAAATATCCAAAGATGTAATTATAATACCACAATCATAATATCTTCTAACAACACCCTAATCTCATATAATCCATGAAAATAATCCACAAAATGACAAAGAAAACCTTGATTAAAAGAATCCCTTTCCAATTGAAAAGAATACGTTTTTAAGTGTAGTCTTCAATGATTATTCAAATCAATTTGATAAATACTTCAAAGAAGCACAATAATTCGTGAATAACAATATGTATTTCAGACCAAGAACTATCTCAATTCAACCCTAGATATGACATACTAGAGAAGAAAAGAAATCACAACAAAATGAAATTGATATAACTCACAATTTCAAGATGTTGCACTCGCCACAATTTCAACTCTTGGGATTGAAATTGATAAGAGTTTGGAACCAAGGTATGAACCCTAATTCTCACGTGAAATGTAGTGTATAATCTGCAAAAATGATAAGCTTCCCAAACCCTCTCTTAAGCAAGTATTTATACTTGCTATTCCTAGGGTTAAAAAGTGCTCAAAATTACAAGTTTGCCACTTTTAAGGTGGCTAACCCTAAATGCAAGTTACAAAGAAATAAAGTGTCCCAAAACCAAAATACAACCAAAATAGTTCAATAAACATTTACAAGATACAAAATAACATAAGCCTTCATGATCTAATGCCTCAGAATGGAGAACAATCGTAGCAGGTCTTTTATTGCTATCCTGAAAATGTTCTGTGTCCAACTAAAGTTGTAGGAAATTTTGTCATCCCATGGAGAAATATAATTGTACCTGTAAGGTTATTCTCAAATTTTATTAGAAATAAATACATAAGGTAAAATATGAGCAATTTGGTTAATCATCCAAATTGGGTTCTGAAGAGGTTAACAGTGTCAGAAATTTTCCCATCAAAGAATCACTTCAACAAATCCCAAAAATGGCATGACAAACAATTTCCAAACGAACCTTAATTATATGAACTCTTTCTCTGATACCAAAAGATGATGTGCTTAAAACCAAAGTCTAAGCACACACAAAAACCAAGATTGAAAGACAATTAGACAATGTCAATTAACTAGTTCAACAATTGTGCTAATCCTCAATGTTTATGAACTAATTCTTCAAATGTTGACGTTTTTAATCTTAAATATCCAAATGGGATTAGCTTTGATACCAAATTATGATGTGCCTAAAAGGAGGTTTAAGTATATGCAAATGAACCAATTAAATAACTCCTAAATAATAAGAACAAACCAGTTTAAATTGGAGCAAAATTACGTGAACCTTAATTGATGGAATGTGATCTGAATGATAAAATTCAATGAGATTAAAATCATAATGATGATGTTTCTCAATTGAATCAAGAACTTAACTCAAATTCCAATAGAATCCTAATAAAAAACATCAACAATAAAACCGTAAACCCCTCCTCACAACAAGGCCAATCCACGTAACATAATGTATAGTAAAGTTGATAGTAATAATTAGTGCTAAAACCAATCAATCATATATCATTAAAAAAGAGGATAAAAAAGACACTAAATTCAGATCAAAGAACCAACCTAATCAACCCTAGATATGACTCACTAGTGATAAAAAGAAAAACACAACGTAGGGAATTGATATTACTCACAATTCTCTATGTTGTAACTCGCCACAATTCCAATTTTTAGATTGAAATTGATAAGAGTGAATGAAATTAGGAAGAACCCTAATCTCTCACACGAAAAGTGTTTGCTGCAAATTCCAAGTCTATCCTCAAAAACCCTACTTAAGCAAGTATTTATACTTGCTCCTTTTAGGGTTAAAATGTCCACAAAATTACAACTATGTCACTTTAGGATAGCCAGTCCTAAAACACAAATTACAACCAAATAAAAATATCTAAAAAACTTAAAACATAAATGGTTCCAAGAAATAAATTACAAGTACAAAATAATCTTCAACAAGCTATCTCTTCAATGGGATTCGTCGGTTCAGCTCATCACCGGTTTAGGTCAGTTCATGAATAACCTACAAGTTGAGTCTTAGTGAGTTTATCCACCACCTTGTAAAGCATAATAAGTGTGCCCGTTGGAATATACAATATATGAGTAATAGAAAAGAGGTTAGTAAACAAATAAGTCTAGGGTCGATTTGCTAAAAAAGGACCCTCATCGCCAAGATTTGAAATCCTTAGGCTCGTACCTTAATGACAGGTCTTATAGGATTTTGATTCCTATCACAATGGCATCATAAGGAAGCTCTTTAGTGCATCGGATGCCTCTTGATACTCATTGGTCCACTAAAAATTGGCGGGATTCTTCAAGATTTTAAAGAATGGGACACATTTATGTATAGACTTGGAGATAAACTTACTTAGTGCGGTGATGTGCCCTATTAACCTTTGGACCTCCTTGACTGTCTTCAAAGGTTACATGTTTAGGATAGCTCTGATCTTCTCAAGATTGGCTTTGATCCTTCATGAGTTGACCATAAAGCCAAGGAATTTTCTAGATGCTGCCCCAAAGATACATTTATGGGATTTCAACTTCATATTATAGTGCTACAATGTTTGGAGCATTTTGTCTAGGTTAGCAAGGAGTTGGTGAGGCTTCTTACTCTTCATTATCATGTCATTGACATAAACCTTGATGTTTTGTCTGATTTAATGCATGAACGTTTTTTTCACTAATATTTAGTATGTTGCTTCAACATTCTTAAGTCTAAAAGGCATTACCTTATAACACCGTTCTGAAGTTAGTGTGTGTACCTAATTAGGTTTATGCATCTTGATCTAATTATAGCCTAAAAAGGCATCCATAAAGCTTAGTAGGGCATGACCTGAGGTAGAATCAACTAATTGATCAATGCATGTTAGTGGGAAGTAATCCTTTGGATAGGCTTTATTGAGGTCGGTACAGTTAATGCACATGCGTCACTTTTCACTGGACTTCTTTACCAATACACAATTAGCTAAACATGTGGGATATGGCTCCTCTCAGATAAATATGGTCTTCAGGAGTTTTTGTAGCTCTTCTTTAATGGTCATTATCGAATTAGGGCAAAGTGCCTCTTTTTCAGCTTAACCATCTTTACGTTGAGTTAATGTTTAGCTAGTGAGAGATCACTTTAGTGGGGATCTCAAGCATGTTTAACGGTGACCATGCAAACACATCCACATTGGCTCAAAGGAAATCAATCATCTATTGGCATAGCTTAGTTGAGACTGTTGTACCAATTTTTGAGGTTTGATTAGATGAGCAGCTAATTTGGATATCTTTCATTCCTTCAACAGGTTTTCCTCTTGATCCTAGTTATTCTTCTATGGTGTATTCCATTGTAAAGACTTCTCACTGGGAGGATACTTAGAGATACAAATTCCTGGAGGTTAGTTGGTTGTCTTTGCAGATGCCAAATCCTATTGAAGTTACAAATTTAGCCTTTAGGTGTTTTGTTGAGGCTATCATTCCTATAATATTTTGTGATTGATGCCTAAGGACAACATTGTAGGGTCACCATGCATTAATGACGAGGAAATTAACTAGGATCTATGTCTTGTGTAGTCCATTTTTGGGTTCTATAGGGAGAGTGACAATGCCTTTACGTTTTAACAATTGATTGTTGAAACCATAGAACTCATTATCATAAGGTTTTAGCTTTTCCTTGATTTGGTCCTTCATTTAGTCAAAAGCTTTCTTATATACGATGTCTGTGGAGTTGCCATTATTGATTAGGATCTTTTGGACATCAAAATCTGCAATTTGAGCTTGGATTACTAAGGCATCATCGTGGGGGAACATTATGCCCTCAAGGTTGTCGCTAGAAACAGTGATCATGGTATGAACTTTAGGGCACTTCACTTAGGTGGTGAGGACATTCTGATAGTTTCTTATGCGGGCATACGCCTTGCATTGCGAGATGGAGTGTCCCTCGCCGCTGGTCCTCCAATAATGGTATTTAGTGCCCTAAATGGGGCGATCCTACTGTTCTTGCTCCATATCTTCCCTTTCCTCCCTTCTTGGTTTCTTGGGGGGTTTGTCACCTTCTATAATAATTTCCTTTAAGTATCCTCATCTAACGAGATCCTCGAGGGCATTCTTGAGTTATGTGCAATTCTTTATGGTGTGGCTTCTATCCTTGTGAAAGTCATAGCATTTTCCAAAATTTCTTTTGGTTAGGTTACTCATTTTTTTAGGCTAGGTGATAATGCTATGATCTTATGTTTTCATTAAAATGTCAGCATATGGTTTATTGAGTCAAGTGTGCTGTTTGTAGAAAGGGATTGTGCGTTTCTTGAAATCATTACCATTTTGAGTAGACCAATTACCTTCTAAGGTAGGATCAAGTTTATCCTTTAACGAGATTCGTTCTTTGCCGTTTTTCTTCTTTTTGGAGGAGTCTTGCTTGGTCTATATTCATGCTAGTATGGCATTTTCTTATGCAATGTAATTTGCTACTCATTCTTGAAACTCTCTAAAGTTCTTTAGCTTATGTAATGTAAGGGAGTAGATGAACTGAGATCGGTCCTTTGCTCCATTAACTGCTGTGTTGAGAGCTACACTCATGTTAACATTAGGAATTTCAAGCATTGCTTTATTGAACCTAGAGATATAGTCTCTCAATGTCTCGTTTTACTTTTGTTGGATAATTTATGCATTTTGCTCATCGAGAAGTGTCGGTAAAATTGCATGGCAAAGTCATGGAAATTAGCAATAGAATATGGCTTCAAGCCTCGAAACCATGTTCTTGTAGCCTTCTTTAAAATTCCCAAGAAGGCTTTGTAGGCAATTTTGTTGGAGATGCCAAAGAGGTTCATCTAAGATGTGTAATAGTTGAGATACTCGGTTTGGTTGGTCATCCTCTCGTAAAATTTGAGTTGTGGAATTCTCACATGTGTGGGAACCCGTTCATCCTAAATTTCCTAGATAAAATGGGAGTTACGAATGGTAAACATGTCCCATGGTTTGAGTTTCTTTTCATCTTTTAACTCGTTGAGGCGTTTGATTATATTGTTGATATCATTTATGGATTGATCAACTAAAGATTTTGTAGATTGTGCTTTAGAATTATTGTTATGGTTATTGTTCTAGTCACCCCATAGGTTGGAGGCTCGATTTGGATTTGGTAGTGTGTTCCTATTGTGTTGTGAAATACTATCATGATTTTGCTCACTTTAAGACTGAGAGTTTCACTGAGGGAAGTCGTTGATTTCATTGACTTGGTCTTTCAAGCGACAGTTTTCAGCTAATAAATTATCAACTTGTCTTTCAAGTCTTGCAATTCTATCTTCATCATCCTATGGTATAAGAGGTGGGATAGATGGCATGGTAAAGTGGTTATTTATAACAATTGGTGGACTATGGTTGTCAAGGGCGTTCTTGCTTGAATTTCATCTTGATCTTGTGTTAGCCATAGTTGTAGTTGGCCTTGACACGATAGGTGCCAATTGTTGATTGTTACCACTACTTAGATATGGTCTTAAACCGAATCAAACTTTTAGGGTTGGTGAAATTCAACTTGCAAGATAGACAAATGTGAGCTATTGGAATGCCAAAGGTGTCTCTAACACTTGAACTCTAATGCTCAAGTCTAAGAAGCAGCATAAGAGTAAGGCAATTAAAGTGTGTAGGTGGTATCAAATGATCTTACTTGAATGGAGGAACCTTCTTTCATAGTGTTAAGGAAGCTCCATTTTAAGCAAGTAAATATTTCTTGAAGACACCTTAGTTATAATAGGAATACTTACTTCAAGCGTGTTTTTCAAAGGATTTAGTTTACTTTTTTTTTTTTTTTAATTCCCACTAGCTTTAGGCACTTTTCCATTCTATGGTCGGAATGAAGTAAAATAGGCCTTAGGCCTCAATTCGGAGGTTTCTTGTGTTGATCACTACTAGACTAAGTTTTTATATCTCCAAGTAGCATTGTTAATCATGTTTATGCCAATTAGATGTAGTATAAGAAGAATAATTAATGTAAATAAATATTTTTTCTTCTCATATATAATAATATATGATTGGAGGAAAGAAAAAGATGTGACGCCATTTATAAATATAAGAGTATTATCCATGTTATATGTATACATTACCTATATATTTTCCATAGGTTCTTCAAGCGCGGGAATAGTGTCGGGAAACCCATGGAGACGCTAAAGAGCTTGATGATAATAGCATTTTGCCATGGTTTACGGTTTTCTCTTTTTTCTTCTTTGGAAAATCTAACCAGTTTTGCACCTGCAGTGAGGTTCTCTTCCATGGAATCATCACTTTTGTGTATCAATGTCCGCTTGATCGTCTTTCATGTCATAAACAATATCAGTCAGTGAGGAGCTTTGTTCATAGGCATCCTTTAACATGTGAGACACTACTGTGTCTGTTGGATTTCTTTTCCGTTGATGGTCGTTTATTATTCGTAGGAAATACTTTTGTCCCTTTTGACGGATGCTCCTTCTCATTCAGCTGACAGGGCCTCGAAAGGAAGGGAGCAGAGTTTAATTATTACCAAGCAGTTCATGAAATTCCTCAATTGGCATAACAAAATAAGGGATTATGTTTACCCATTCATGAGATATGTTTAGTTATTCAGGGGAGATTACATATTAGTTATATTGTATTTATATGTGTGTAGAACATTCAAGGAAAAAAAAAAATCAATAGAAACAACAAAAATATTCCCTCCCCATTAAATTCGAGCTGCTTCTTCCTGCATTCAGGATTTCATTATCGTTTCTTATTTTAGTCCATTTACCCACTTTGCAATAACCGATGGAAACAGTAAACTGGATCTTCAAAGTAGTGAAAATGTAAAAGGAAAAAAAAAACAAAAGAAATGGTCGACGGAGCTAGATTCTTGTTAGTGCGAGGGAGATAGAGAGAATAATGACTTGAAAATAGTGTGGAAGTAACTACTAAAAAGAAAGGAAACACATAATATGGTTATTCTGCCGCCTCTGTCGGCAGTGGCCTGTGAGCCGAACTTAGTGGGCGAAGGAGATGGCCTGGGAGAAAGAAGGATCGCTGGTTAGTCAAACGAAAATTGGAAGGAAAAAAAAAAAAAAACAGAAAAATAGAAATAGAAGTGGCTGTGTTACAACCATGCAAAATGAAGGGAAGAAGAGAAGAAATACTAGAATACCTCAATTTTTGAGGGATTACATAGAACCATAAAAGAGGTAGCAACTGTCGTAGATATTAGGAATCACATATCAAAATTAAAATACTACCAGCATATGGTTAATAGTATCTTAAATCTAATTGAATTGTAACAACTTGAAGGAGGATACATATATAAAGGAAATAAGAATATGAAGAGGGGACTATCTGAATCATTTACATGAACAAATAAAGGAGTCTTCTGGTACTCCAAATCCAGAACCCATTGTCAGTTTCTCAAGATTTAAGAGTCGCAAAATAAGAAATTTGTAGGTTTAGTGAATGAAAAAGAAAATCCTAAGAGACAGTGTGTGTATAATTTAGAGGAAGGAGAGGAAGAGATCAACTTATTTGTGGTCCTTTTAGCTTATCTTATCTGAGTATAGTGGGTTCGGCTTGCTGATAGCCCAACAATTGGTGCTTTCATTGATTTTGCCATTTTATCACAACAAGAAGATGACAAGATTGTAAGAGGAGGTGCATATGAAGGCTAATTGAGTGGATGCGTTGGACAAACAAAAGAATCATACGGAATCAAGATTGTAGAATTTAGAAAAGATGATGATAGAGATGAGTGACAATACAAAAACATGATACAAACATTTTTGTCAAATTGCCAGAATCAGAATTATCACGATAGAAGACAATCATCACTAGATTATTCATCATCTTCACAGCAAAGTACATAGGAGTCACAGTATTGTCGCAATATTAAGTTGGAATTATTGAAGTTCTTAGGATAGGATATGGAATCTTGGATTTTCAAAGTCTTTTTTTTTATTTTTATTTTTTATTTTCATCAAGTTCCAGAGCAAGAAAGATTAAAAATGGTTTCTTTTGCTATGGAGAATGAAGCCTTAAATTGGTTTCAATGGTTATTCAAGAATAAAAATGTTGACAAATTGCATAGCCTTCATAAATGCTTTACAAATGAATTTTGTCCCTTCTTTGTTTGAAGATTTTCAAAGAAAGTTGTCAAAATTAGTGTGGATGGCTAGCATAGCAGAATATCAAAAGGAATTGAGGCATTATCAAATCATGTGATAGGTCTTTTTGAGAGTTGTTTTGTTTTAGATCTTCAACTTGTTTTATATGTTGAGGTGATTTCATCTAGACCTTTATCATTGTTAGAAGCCATGAGTCTTACTAAGCTACATGAATCAAAGTTGAATCAGCTTTCACAGATCTCTTATTGTTCTTTTTCATCCAAAACACATTTTAATTCAAATAGCAAACCTTCTTTTTTGTTGAAACCTTTGATTCAATTTCAACCTAATAAAAACAATTCTTTTTCTTTAAATATACATTTAAGTAATTCACCTTTGACCAATAATTCAACAATTCCAAAAAAATCATTAACTATGAAAAGAATATCTCCTTTGGAATTAGCTTTAAGAAGAGAAAGGGTCATTGTTGTAATTGTGATGAAAAATTTTGTAAGGTTTATGTTTGCAAAGCAAATTTTTTTATGATAATTCATCTTGATGAGGATGAAAATAATGAAGAGGAATTGGAGGAAGAACAGTTTCAAGACTGTATGAATGACAACCCAATCAATACAAATCATTAGAATGTGGAGATTAGTTATTATGCAATATTAGGTATGGCTACCTTTAAAACATTACGATTACAAGGATTGATTCAAGGAAAAGATGTTTTAGTTTTGATTGATTTAAGTAGTACACACAATTTTACTCAGTCCAGTGTGGCTAAGCATTTGAATCTTCACATTATAGCAATTCTGAAGTTTTCTGTTAAGATAGGAAATAGGGAAAAATTGATATGTTTGGGCATGTGTAAGCAGGTGCCAATTTTCCTGCAATAAACCAAAATTTTGGTAGATTTCTATGTTTTAGAAATTTTAAATGTAGAAATTGTATTTAGGAATACAATGGTTGATAACGTTAGGACTAATTATAGTGGATTATTCGGTGCTTATGATGTAGTTTAAATGGAAGGCAATTTGGTTAAATGGAAGGGCACTAAGGATTTGGATTTCAAACAAATTGAAAGTAATTAGTTTGGGAAATTGGTACAATCTAACAATGTGGCTTGTCTATTTTATCTAGTGGCTTAGAAAGAAGATTCATTTTTGTATTACCAACAACAATGTAATCAAGACATAATTGAGTAGATTTGAAGATGTGTTTGTGACTCCTACATCATTGCCACCACCGCAAAATGTGCAACATCATATTCATCTTAAAGATGAATCATAAGCCATTAATGTTCGACCGTATTGTTATCTTTACTTGCACAAAGGGGAGATTGAGAAATTGGTCTAAGAAATGTTAGAGATTGGAGTCCATTTTCTCACTTGTATTGTTGGTTAAAAAAAAGATGGCTCTTGAAGATTTTGTGTAGATTATATAGCCTTAAATCAAGCAATTGTTTTGGATAAGTTTCCTATACCTATAGTTGACGAATTGTTAGATAAATTGGGACGTGCTATAGTTTTTTCGAAAATGGACTTGAGAGCAAGATATCATCAAATTAGAATGAATCTGGATGATATACATAAAATGACCTTTTGGACGCATGAGGGATATTATGAATTTGTAGTCATGCCATTTGGGCCGTTAAATGCTCTAGATACTTTTCAGGCTATTATGAATAGTATTTTTAAAACAGTCTTGAGAAAATTTATAATTGTATTTTTTGACGATATTTTGATTTACAATAGGAATATGGAGGAACATTTAATACATTTGGAGAAGACTTTGTTATGTTTGAGACAACATACATTCTTTTTGACGAAAAGTAAATGTTTGTTCACTTAGGACAAAATTGACTATGTGGGACACATTGTTTCAAGCAAGGGAGTTCAATCGAATCATGAAAAAATAAAAGTTGTTGAAGATTGGCCTAAGCCTATTATAGTGAAACAATTAAGAGGATTTTTAGGCATCACTAGTTATTATAGACATTTTGTCAAGGATTATGCAAAAATAGCATTTCCATTGACAGATTTACTAAGAAAGGATTCTTTTAAATGGAGTGAGGAAGAGATAGCTTTTGAGGAATTGGAGCATGCTTTAATGACATTGCCAATTTTACCTCTTTTAGATTTTTCAAAGACATTTGTCATATAGATTGATGCTTCAGGCATGAGGTTAGGTGCAGTACTACACCAAGGGTCAAATCCCATTGCTTATTATAGCAAAAAGTTTAATAACAGGATTCAAAAAGCGAGTGCTTATGTACGAGGATTAGTGGCTATCATAGATGCTGTTTGAAAGTGGAGACAATATCTTTTAGGCAAACATTTCATTATTAGAACAGTTTAGAAGGGTTTAAAAGAACTATTGTCTCAAGTGATACAAACACTGGAACAATAGCAATACTTAATAAAATTACTTAGATATGATTATGAGATTTAATATAAACCAAGAGTAGAGAATAAAGTACCAGATGCCTAGTGAGGAATTGCAACTAAATGCCATATCTTGCCCATCTTTTGATTGTATTACAAAGTTGAAATAGGAATTATCTCATAATGAGGAATGAAGGATTTATATGAGAAATGTTTGAAAGGGGAGTCATTACCATTACCTTTAGAGTTTAAAGATGACTTGTTTTTTTTTTTTTTTGGAAAATCATATTTTTATCTTAAAATCTTCTACTATCATTTCAAATTTGATGCTAAAGTTTCATGCAAACCCATTAGGTGGACATGCTGGAGTTTTGAAGACTTTTAAGAGACTTAGTAGTGCCCTTCATTGGTAAGAAATGAAGTCGGGTGTGGAGAAATTTGTGAAACAATGTCATGTGTGTTAGCAATCAAAGTATTTGACTACTCACCCAGCTAGTTGCTTCAACCATTACCTGTTCTACAACATTTTTTCCAGGATATTTCGATGGGTTTTAGTACTAGGTTACCACTTTTTCATGGATTCTCAGTATTATGGTTGTTGTGGATTGTTTGATAAAGTATTGCCATTTGGGATTGTTAACAACCACTTACTCAACTATATTAGTAGCTAAATTTGTTTGGAGAGACTATTATAAATTTATATGGGATTACTAAATCAATTGTTTGTGATAGGGATAGTGTGTTCTTGAGTTGATTTTGGCAAGAGATTTTCAAGTATAGTGGAACTCAATTAAGGATGAGCTCAGGTTATCGCCTATAGATGAATGGCCAATTTGAAGTTTTGAATAGATGTTTGGAGCATTATTTACAAGCTTTTGTTATGGATTCTCCAAAAGAGTGGCTAAAATTTTTATCATGGGAAGAGTTAAGCTTTAATAAAGCTTTCATACTAGTGCAAAAATGTCACTATTTCAAGCTTTATATGGTCGAAAGCCTCCTAGATTCCTAATTATGTTTAGGGACTTAGTTTAGTAGAAGTTATGGACTAGGAATTATTAGACAGAGATGAAATTTTACATGTGTTGAAGCTTAATCTATTTAAAGCTCAACAATGTATGAAGTCTTTAAGTGATCAAAAGAGAACAAATTAGAATTTCAATGTTGGAGACTATGTTTATGTGAAACTACAACCATATCGCTAAATTTCTTTGGTAAACAAGTTGTCATTTAAGCTCTCTAGAAGATATTTTGGTCCATATGAAATATTGGAAGGGGTAGGACTAGTGACTTCTAGATTAGAGTTACTAGAGGGATTTAGGATATATCTAGTCTTTTGTGTATCCCTTTCGAAGAAAGTCGAAGGTATAGATGATAATTAGGTTTCACTACAGGTAGATTCATACTATAATTTCCTAGTGGTCAAGACTCTTGTCATTTTAAACCACAGAAAATTATTTCTACAAGGTAGAAAGGTATTGGAATTGTTAGTTCAATGGGAGTCACTATTACCTAAAGATGCAACTTGGGTGGATTTACAAGATTTTTCTAGAGATTATCTTGATTTTGATCTTGAGGACAAGGTCGATTTTTTAAGGGAGGAGGGAATTGTTACAACCGTGCAAAGTGAAGGGAAGACGAGAAGAAATACTAGAAGACCTCAATATTTGAAGGATTGTATAGAATCATAAAAGAGGTAGCAATTGTAGTAGAAATTAGGAATCACATATCAAAATTACAGTATTTTCGGTTATAGTATCTTAGATCTAATTGAATTGTAACAACTTGAAGGAGGATACACATATAAAGGAAATAAGAATATGAGGACGGGACTGCTTGAATCAGTTGCATGAACAAATAAAGGAGTCTTCTGGTACTCAAAATCCAGAATCCATTCTCAGTTTCTCAAGATTTCAAACCTGCAAAATAAAAAATTTATAGGATTTCTGAAAAAAACAAGAAAACCCTAAGAGAGAGAGAGTGTGTATAATTCAGATGAAGGAGAGAAAGAGATCGATTTATCTGTGGTCCTTTTTCACGCTACGTCCTTTTTGCTTCTCATACCCAAGTATAGTTGGCTGGGCTTCCAGATAGCCCAATAGGCTGGATGAATGTTGTTGATCTTTCCTACCCAGTTATAGTCAGGGTGCCATGGCAGGAGCACAATCAATGACAACCACCATCACCACCAGCACCAATCTTGGTTGTGCTCTCTCCTCCTTTATCTCTTATTCGTTGTGTTCAATTGGATTCCAGGTTTTTGAAAATTTGAGCTTACAAGGAGTTTCTGGTTTTGTGTTTGAATTCAAGAGTTGATGAGTTCGTAAAGATTGAAATTGCACAGAAGCTTAGTTCGGCATTCGGTGAAAATGGAAGTGAAGAGCAGCGATGTGGTGGAAAGTATTGCTGTTTATGCCGCTCTCCTTGACAAGGAAGCTACGATTTTCCTTCTTTTCCTGAGGAGGTAAGTAGACAGCTGACAGAATGAGTACATTGTTTGGTCATAAAAGAAGGAACAGAGACTGCATTAGATACAAAACACCTAATCTGCTGCTTTCCATTCATGTTGGCATTGCTAAATAGCTTCAATCTCTTTACGTTGCAACATTATTTGCAATCATGCCAAAGATGAAAACAGGATTATGGATAGTAGAGCAATTATAGATTAAAGTTGCAAACTTGAAACATTACTAATAGACCCTTTTCCTGTTCGGACGATTGCTGCAAGAACTAATCTAATCTATGTTACGATTCATTCACCATCACCTTGATCACATGGACGTATGTAGACCCTTGAACCTGCTACCTATTTACGTATGGGATATCGCTAGGCTTGACATTATTGCCTGGACGAGGAATGTCTCCCTTAGTTGTTCTCTCAATGGAGTGGACGTCCCAGCCCCCGTCTCGCCAGTAACCAAGATAAACATCAGGAATCTGTACAACTTTCTTGTAGTCCCCATCTTTCTCGTCCTGCACAAATTTCTTGACAAGTTCTTCTGGCATGTCAAAGAAGCGAAGTATTTTCAGTTTTGTTAGGTACTCGATGCTTGACGGAAGCTTGACAACAATTTACAACGCTAGATGTTCCTTTCTTCCAGAAAAGGCATTGCCCCCTCCTCCACTTTGATACACGTGAGCTTATCGAATTCATCCAGACCAAGACTTCTTAGCTTCTTGAAACCTTTAGCTTTGAAGCATAGGGTTTGACCACCATAAACTTGATGTAACTCGAGATGGACAAGATTGGGCAGATTTTGGAGGGAAAGAAGTGGATCATTGCTTAACGGACTGAGTCGCAGATGTAATTTGATGACACTTTGAAGAGAGCACAGCCAAGAAGGTAATGCAACTAAGGTGCTGTAGATCAAGGATTTCATCATCCTCATTTGAGGATACTGAAAGTGCCCGTAGTTGGGTCAACTTGGCATTGGATAAGCGCAAGTCCCTTTTCCATCTTCTTTCCTGAGCTTTAGTATACCTTACCTTCTTACGTGGTTCAATCTTCCAAGCTCCTTCATTATCAAACTCTTTCTATCATCATCTGCCTCTGTATATGAAAGCTCCCGTAGGCACCGCAGAGCTTCAATGCCCGTGATGGCCTTAACACCGTACTTCTTGTGATAGTAAGAGAAGTTTTCATAACGGTAATCAAGAAGATGTCTAAGCCGTTGGAGCTTTAGGATATCAATAGGCAATTCAGTAACATTGATGTGTTTCAAATCTAGCGTCTCTAGATTTTGAAGTTTGCCTATTGTGTTTGGAATTGATTTTATCCCTACCTGAAGCTCAGATATCTCAAATAATACCAGTCTACAACTCGAGGGGGAAACCTTCTCAATGGTGCTGCTTGCATATCTAGGACAGTCAGCAATTTAATCCCACTACATAATATCGCATTTATGATTGAGGCTCTACTCCAAAGGTGTATAAAGAGCGGAGTTGAAAAAGTGACCTGTTCACTTGAAGTGTCTGCACCATGTTGTGTACTGAAAGGCAGCGCACCTTATCTGGCTATGTGTCATTTTGGTATGTGGCTATTGTGGGAAAGCATTAACACCCTAAACCTAGAGCATTACAGCCCGCCTCATGTCACTACTATAAAGTAACACGTTAAGGCTCTAAAACTCCATAATATCTTAAAACCTGTTCATTTTTATTAACCATCATACTACTGTACTTCAATAACATAAATGAATCTTAATAAATCATTTCAAATCTCATTATTTAATAACAATAAAATCCTAAAATAACAATTTTATCCATAACTTCAATTCAACTAATGAAACTTCAAATTACAAATATTCAGAATTTTCATCACTCTTCCTCATAATAATAATATTCTCTTCCCATCTCATTCATGTAATGTCTCACTAAGTTCCCATTCTCATCATATTCTACTTGCTCGTCATTCTCACATACAGCTAATATATATATATATATAAGAAGGGGGGTGAGCCTAAACTTAGTATGTGAGTATTACACCCACATGCGCATGACACATCACATTAATAACAAATGCATATATGCAACATTTATTTAGAATACATTCACACTTTAGGTAACACATCAATATCAAAACGAATGGTATCACATAGGGGCACTCATGACCTTGGTACACATAACATTTGTCCTAGTAGGAACTATCACTACGGGCCTCGTCTAACCTCAATGGGAACTGCCTTTGTAGGCTCTGTCTAATCCTAATTTACCTCAAATCAATTAAATACACGGTTCTACTAGGGATAATGCGGCATATTGATCATTGAGGTATCCCCTAGGGATTTGCCACTACGGGCCTCGAGGCCAAGCCAAGCACAAGCAACATGTATCAAGCCATTCATATAACATTTCATGATTTCACAGACAATTCATTACATAGCTACATGGCAATCACATACAACAAACAAGGTAAACGCGTACCTGAAATCCTAGCCTTAAGCACTTCTTGTCTTGAACTTAAGCTAAGTTGATATTTGTATAATCATTAAGACATCATTCTTAGTAATAATATAAAAATAATATAACACTCTTGATTTCTCTTAATCTATTAGGTTATTTAAGGTCTTACTAATTATCTCGATTGTGTAGAATTTAGTTTAATAAAAAGGTAATTAGATATATAATAATTATGTCTTTCACTTAACACGATCATATTGGAGGTCGTGTATCTTAACATGGCCATTACATGACCATGTCAAAAGGTCGTATATATCTCGGTGGATTTTGGTTTCAACATGGTTGAAATACAACTGTGTAAACAGGCCATATATCTCTTGATTTCAACACGGGGGCAGCATGATAGTATTTGATGCAGACATCGTGGCGGACATGGGTTGATATCGGGCGTGTCTATAACAAACACGGTCGTGTATCATGTCAGGGAATTTCCAAAAACACACACGGCTTCATACATAGCCAGGAGACACGGCCGTATGTTCTGTCAGGATGGTTCCTAGAAACATACACGGCCTCTTACACGGCCAGGAGACACGACCGTATATTCTGTCAGGATCTCGTCTAGAAACATGCACGGTCTCCATGCATGGCCAGGGGGCACAACCGTGTACTATATCCGAAATACGCCCAGAAGCCTACATGACCTTCATATACGACCGTGTATACGGCAGATGACGGACGTGTATACATATATTTATTTCCACGTGTACATCTATATTTCCTTTTTTACGTATTTTCCAGAGGAGTATATATAGTTGCTAGGTCATTTTAGGGTGACGCATTATTCAACACTCAATATACACTTTTTAGAGAAGAGTTTCTCTGCTTTATCGGTTGTGTGCAATCCAGGTTTTTCTAAGGAATAATTTATATTTATTCTTTTCTTGTATGCGAGACCAATCTTAGAATTGGACTCGTATCGTTTACGCTTTCTGCGCTGCGTCAGTTGGTATCGGAGCAAGGTAATTTCCTATGGAGATGTCAACTCATCAAGGCGATGACGACGGTCGTGTTCTTGACGGTGTTTAAGATGCGAGATCACAATGAGCCCATCAATGGGTTCCGAGGGCAGAGTTTGACGCTATGCATCAGAAGGTTTGGAGTATGGAACGGCGCCTTGATGAACTGATCGAGCGTTTCGACGCCATAGCAGTAGACCCCAATAGGGTTGGGGTTGTTGGGAGGAATCCGTCACGAGCAACTGATGTCTACGGTGGACAGGTGGTCTGACCTGTTGTCGAGAACAGGTGGGGACGAGAAGAGGATGAAGACTCCAGCAATGAGAATGATGAATCGTATGGAGGTAGACCATAGCGAGGGCGCGGTGGTAGCGATGGTGGCTATCGATCGGTTTAGTACGGAAACAATCATAGGGACGGTGATTATCGGAGAAACTGTGGCGGGTATGATCAAGGAGACGGGGGAGATTATCGCCTGAAGGTCGACATCCCGTGGTTTGACGGTAGCCTTAATATCGAAGGCTTCCTGGATTGGATTGCCGAAGTGGATCGGGTTTTCGACTACATGGAAATTCCGGAAGACCGCCGGGTGAGATTGGTGGCATGTAGACTGAAGAGTGGAGCCTAGGCATGGTGGGAGAGGCTGCAGAACAGGAGGCAGAGAGAGGGTAAGCATCCAGTGAGAACGTGGTATCGCATGAAGCAATTGCTACAACACAATTTTCTCCCGCCGAACTATGGGCAGATATTGTACCAACAATATCAGTGGTGTCGACAGGGGCAGCGGTCAGTGCACTAGTATACCGCCGAGTTTATGAGACTGGCCGAACGGAATGACTTGAGGGAGAGTGAAGGCTAGCAAGTAGCACGATACATAGAAGGCCTGAAGCTCTAGATCAAGGATAAAATAGGAGTAACCATGGTGAGGAACTTTGTTGAAGCGAAAAACTTGGCCCTTTGAGCTGAATTATTGTTACAGGAGCAGAGTAGTAGGTACGGAGGTGGAAGAAAGGGATATGTTAGTGAAGCTGTAGGCAGCGGTAGTAAGTCGTGATTTGAGAAAAACAAAGGTGCTGCATACAAACTTAGTGAGGACAGTGCTAAGAAAGAAGAAAAGATTGAGGGAAAGAAACCGATGGAACCTAAGGGAACCCAGAGGCAGAGTAACCCGTATGCTAAGCCTATTTTGGGTAAGTGTTTCCGATGTAATCAACCTGGTCATAGGTCAAATGAATGTCCAGCTAGGAGAAGTGTTAACATTCTTGATAGGGGGGATGAGGATGAGATATGCTGTGAGCCTGATGGAGAGGAAGATTACTATAAGGAGGAGGAAGAGGTGGCAGAACCAACCTATGTGATTAGGTGGATGATGCTAACCCCGAAATAGGAAGAGATCACACAGCGACACCAGTTGTTTCGCACGAGGTGTACTGTTAGTGGGAAGGTGTTTGAACTAATAGTAGATAGTGGGAGTTGTGAAAATATCATAGGAAGTGACGTTGTGAAGCAATTGCAGCTACTTATCGAAAAACACCCAAATCCATACACTATAGGATGGATCAAAGCTGCAGAGAGAATCAAAGTGAATGAAAGATGTAGGGTACCATTCTCAATAGGGAAATACCACGATGAAGCCTTTTGTGACATTGTAGACATGGATGCCTATCATCTCTTATTTGGTAGGCCATGGCAGTTTGATGTGAACGTACAACACGCGGGAAAGGAGAATGTGTACAGACTGGAGAAAGGGGGTGTGAGATACACATTGTTACTGTTGAAAAAGGAAGGACGCTCGAAGGAGAAGAGGGCAGAAAGTCGTTCTTTCTTAACTGTTACCTAATTAGAGAAAGACTTAGTGGAAGATTTAAAGGAGTCAAGGGTGGTCCATGCTCTTATAGTAAAAGATGTGGTGGCTGGAGAAAATGAAGCTAGTGTAGAAATACCTGAAGCAGTAAAGAGCTTACTGGAGGAGTTTAAGGAGGTGGCTCCTGACAACCTACCTGAGGGTCTACCGCCTTTG
Organism: Laguncularia racemosa; assembly: GCA_037954665.1. Classification (NCBI taxonomy): domain Eukaryota; kingdom Viridiplantae; phylum Streptophyta; class Magnoliopsida; order Myrtales; family Combretaceae; genus Laguncularia; species Laguncularia racemosa. The sequence goes on from JBBMOL010000035.1 coordinate 4,599,151, forward strand.
AGGGACATCCAGCATCAGATAGACTTGGTGCCTGGCGTAAGCCTCCCAAATTTACCACACTACAGAATGAGCCCTAAGGAAACTGAAATTCTGCAAGATAAGGTCCAAGAGCTATTAGACAAGGGGTTTATCTGGGACAACCTGAGCCCGTGTGCGGTCCTAGCATTATTGACTCCCAAGAAAGATGGGAGTTGGAAGATGTGTGTTGATAGCAGGGCTATCAATAAGATCACCATAGGATACAAATTTCCCATTCCACGCCTCGAGGATATGTTGGACAGGTTGAGTGGAGCCACTATCTTCTCCAAGATAGATCTGAGGAGTGGATACTATCAGATTCGGATCCGCCCTGGAGATGAATGGAAGACGGCGTTCAAAATGAAAGAGGGGTTGTATGAATGGCTGGTGATGCCGTTTGGTCTCAGTAATGCACCAAGTACTTTCATGCGAGTAATGAACCAGGTATTAAAACCCTTTAATAGTCACTTCACTGTATTTTGATGATATATTGGTGTTCAGTAAATCTGAGGAAGAACATCTTGAATATTTGAGATGTGTTATGTCTGTACTGAAAGAGAATAAACTGTTCGCCAATCTAAAGAAATGCACATTTTTGTCAAGACGACTATTGTTCCTTGGGTTCATAATCAGCAGTGAGGGGGTGATGGTGGATGATGAGAAAGTGAAAGTGATTAGAGAGTGGCCTACTCTAAAAGCCGTCACTGAGTTGAGAAGTTTTCTCGGCTTGGCTAGCTTCTATAGGAGGTTTATTAAACACTTTAGTACAGTCGTTGTTCCCTTAACTGAATGTTTGAAGAAAGGGAAATTTAGATGGGGTGAAGAGGCTGAAGCAAGTTTTATAGACCTGAAGAGACGATTGTGTAGCGCTCTTGTATTATTGCTACCGTATTTTGACAGATTATTTGAGGTGGATTGCGACACCAGTGGAGTTGGGGTCGGTGTGGTGCTGTTACAGGAGAAAAGACCAATAGCATTCTATAGTGAGAAGTTGTGTGAAGCCAGGAGGAGTTGCTCTACATATGACAAGGAGTTTTATGCCGTGGTAAGAGCTCTTAAAGTATGGGAGCATTATTTGGTTGGAAAGGAGTTCATCTTGTACTCGGACTGCGGGGCTCTTAAACATTTAAGCAGCCAAACTCGGATAAGTAAGGACATGCATGCAAGATGGATTGAGTTCTTACAAAGATTTCCTTTCAGATTGATGCATAAGTCAGGTGTGCAAAACAAGGTAGCGGACGCCTTGAGTAGAAGAGCTGATGTCCTACTCACTGTGAGTGTGGACATTGTCGGATTTGAAAGACTAAAGGAGTTGTACGAAGGGGATGGAGATTTTAAAGAAACGTGGAATAAATGTGCCAACAGGGAGCCTTGTGATGACTACCATATTCACGACGAATACTTAATGAAAGGGAATCAGTTGTGTATCCCTGAGTCGTCCTTACGGGAAAAACTTATTCGAGACCTGTACGGTGGTGGATTGGCAGGACATATGGGTAGAGATAAGACCTTAGCTGCAGTGGTCGAAAGGTATTTTTGGCCTCGATTACGGAGAGATGTGTATAGAATTGTGGAAATGTATTATATTTGCCAGGTGTCAAAGGGGCAATCCTAGAACACTGGCCTGTACACTCCTCTCCCTATGCTGGCGAACATTTGGGAGGACCTGTCGATGGACTTTGTACTTGGTTTGCCTCGTACCCAACGAGGTGCTGACTCTATTTTTGTTGTAGTTGACAGATTTTCCAAGATGATGCACTTTATTCCCTGCAGGAAGACTGTTGATGCACGGGCAATCGCACGGCTATTCTTTAAGGAAGTGGTGTGCCTACATGGGGTTCCAAAGTCCATCACCTCCGACAGAGATAGCAAGTTCCTTAGCCATTTTTGGAGGACTCTCTGGTACATGTTTGACTCATCCCTGAATTACAGCAGTGCAGCTCATCCTCAAACCGATGGTCAGACAGAAGTAACCAACCGGACACTCGAAAACCTCATTAGAAGCATTTGTCGTGAGAATCCAGGGCAGTGGGATCAAGCGTTGGCTCAAGTAGAGTTCGCTTAAATAGTTCGGTCCACTGCACTATTGGAAGATCACCGTTCTCGGTGGTGTACACCAAAACGCCACAACACGCGCTGGACCTGATCAAGTTACCCAAGGGTTTGGTGGGTGACGTCGTTGCTAAGCATATGGCGGAACAATGACAAACCACCACAGCGGAAGTCAGGCGGAAGATAGAAGAAGCCAATACCCGATATAAAGGGGCTGCGGATAAGCATAGATGGAAGAAACTATTCAACGTGGGCGATCAGGTGATGGTTTATCTTCGAAAAGAGTGTTTCCCTGCGGGCAGATATGGGAACCTCCAACCAAAGAAATATAAGCCTTATGAAGTAGTGCGCAAGATAAATGACAACGCGTATATTGTATAGCTTCCCGAAGATATGAACATCTCGTGCACTTTCAATGTAGTGAATTTATCTCTTTTCCACCCCGATGACACCCCATTATATCCTGAAGAGAACTCAGGGTCGAGTTCTTCATTGGTGGGAGAGAATGATGCGGACATCGTAGCAGACACGGGTTGATATCGGGTGTGTCTATAACAAACACGGTCGTGTATCATGTCAGGGAATTTCCAGAAACACACATGGCTTCATACACGGCCAGGAGACATGGCCGTGTGTTCTGTTAGGATAGTTCCCAGAAACATACACGGCCAGGTGACACGGCCGTGTGTTTTGTCAGGATCTCATCCAGAAACATGCATGGCCAGGGGACACGACTGTGTACTATATCAGAAATACGCTCAGAAGCCTATACGACCTTCATACACGGTCGTGTATACGACAGCTGACGGACGTGTATACATATATTTATTTCCACTTGTACATCTATATTTCCTTTTTTTACGTATTTTCCAAAGGAGTATATATAGTTGCTAGGTCATTTTAGGGTGATGCATTATTCAACACTCAATATACACTTTTTAGAGAAGAGTTTCTCTGCTTTATCGGTTGTGCGCAATTGAGGTTTTTCCAAGGAATAATTTATATTTATTCTTTGCTTGTTTGCGAGACCAATCCTAGAATTGGACTCGTATCGTTTACGCTTTCCGTGCTGCGTTAGTATTGGTTGGTCGTGTATCTTTTGTGTTTAACACGAGGGTAACACGACCGTGTTGGATGGTCGTGTATTTCTCGGTATGTCTTGGTTAATCAACATGGAAGCAACACGACTGTGTTAGATGGTTGTGTGTCTCTCGGGTTTATATGATCGAAACACGACTATGTTGGGAAGCCATGTATCTCACGGTAAGGTCCTATGAAACCTAATTTTTCTATACTTTTCTCTTCAATCCTAATTGTTATGTTTTCTAGTCTAACTAATCATTATTTTTACCTATATCTAACATAAAATTAGGTTTTAGTGTACTCACTTGGCTTAGATTTGCACTTGGAGTTGAAGTTGAAGTTGAAGTTGGTTGATCCCTCACTTTTTCAACCCATCCTTTGATTCAATCCTTATGAATAACCGAGTAAATTCGAAATTTCTGATTTCAATTGTTAGAATAGACCCTTGTTTAATTAATTACGATCCTTACCTGTTCGATTAGCCGCTTAATTCCTCTTTGGTCGCCTTAGGTTCTCTTATAGGGTTCTTTCTCTCTTTAGTTTTCTCCAAGCTATTGTATATTGTTAAAGTGAAAAAAAAAAAACCCTTAGGTTAGTTTCACTTTTATAATCCCTTTAGGAAAAGACAAAACTGCACTCGTCTTTTAACTTTATTTGCATGATTGCCCTCGTCTTTATATTATTTATTTATTTATTTGTTTACTTAATAATTATAATTATAAAAAAGTGTGCATAATAATTTTAGAACCATGTATTACATTATGTCTCGCAGAACATCATGGATGTGGTAAAATGTAATTCTTCCATCGGTTGTTGTATCTACCACATGTATTGGGTTTCTGTTCAACTGCTCATATAGGTACTCCTTTGCAACATCTTCAGTTGCTTTTCCTTCTTTCCTTTCGATGAATCCTTCTGCTATCCATCACCGAAGCAACCTCCTCCTCTCGATCAGGTGAACCTCTGGGAACACACACAAGTGCAAGAAGCAAGACTATAGGTGGTATGGCAAATCATTGAAGCTGAGTGACAGTACTTTCTTCAAGTTCTTTAATTTATCGTTGCCTTCAATTTCGGCTCGCAGACTTCGGCGAATGACATCCCATTCATCTATACGACCTCTGTCCTTTGTTGCCAGAACACCGCTGATGGCCACAATTGCTAGGGGTAGACCCTGGCATTTTCTCAAGATATATTGGCAGATCTCCAAATGGGGTGGGCATGTTGTCCCCTGGAATGTCTTCCTGCAGAAAAGCGTCCAAGACGGCTCTGGAGTCAAGGGATCCAAAGGGTACACCTGCCCGTTGAACTCACTGCACGAGGCTGATGATATATTTGTGTGCCGGTTGGTGACAATAATTCGGCTGCCACAATTGTTCGTAGGCAACGCATGTTTTATTGCATCCCATTCATGAGAAATTCACTTAAATAATGCTATTTTTTAAAATTAATCTCGAAATGAGTATTTGAGAAAGATATTGTGAAAATAGATGACGAAGACTCATATTCGGAATTTGTCTTTAGTTGAGTCAAGTTAGCGCAATTGAAGGTGTGAATAGGATATGTGCATTCAGTACAATTTGTACTAAATGTACATTAAGGTGCACACAGGGTCCGTGTCTTTGATACAAGACTCAAATAATTTGTCATAAATAATTTTTGCAAACCCACTCTCACCATTTAGTAATTTTGTCACATATACACATAGACGGACTTATTAATTTCACCTGCACGTATAGGACTAGACCTCTATCCTATGAAATAGTTTGTCTACACATGTGCACAGTACACTCCTTTAGTTTTTAAAGCTTTTTTTTTTTTTTTTCTTTTCACACTCCACCTTCACAGAACATTCTCAAAACAGTTTCGTCTTCCATCACACACATAGCAGTAGCCATTGTTACATAGATTTGAAGAAAAAAAGCTTGTAGATTTGTAAGGATTATCAATATAGTTCACTGAAATAACTAAGATCTTTCCATTTCTTGAAGAAAAAGCTCGATTAAGTCATATTTTAGTATATATTTTCATCAGTAACTAAAGCTTTTTTCTTATTGTGATAGTTTTTATCATGCAAAAAAAAAAAAAACTTAGAATATTTGAGCTGTGATTGGTTATAGTGTTTTGCTATTTTGCAAATATTAGTACTTCTTGTTAGTTTGTAGTGTTTTAAACATGATTTGTATAAATTTTGTAGCACATAACATAAGGTAGTTAGTTTTTCTATTATTATGTTGATGCAAGATAAGTGAACCTATCAAATTTTGTAATATAATGGATTGAATACGGATGTCGTCCCATAAGGATTATGAGTACTAATAGTAACTTGCATCATATTATTTAGTCGATAAATTTTAAAGATTAATTAATCTTAAAACTACAAATGACTATTATCTACTAAACTAAAGACTCAATTGAAAGAAAACATAATAAAACAAATTGTAACAAATTTCAAGATGGTAAGACAAGTATCTAAACCTTGCTTCCTCTATGATTTATTATATGACATCAACAATGATTATTCAAATTCATCTTTAATTTTATTGATCGGGAGAATTCTTAAATTATATCAATAACTTTCTCAAGTTTATCAACTCTAATATCAAAAATACCTATTTGAATCTCTTTATAATAGCATATTTAAAAAATTACATTAAGAGCAATGAATTCTCTAAAAACAATTGAATTAATTCCAGAAGAATTATGCAACTTATTTTTAAGATTACATCAATTCCCTTCAAACATACTAGATCTAATTATAAATTAGATTTCTCAATCATAATGCATAATATTAGGTAATTAGAATAATACCTAATATTAATCTAACAAAATCAATAACACATGAGTGAATCAAGAAATTAAAGATTTCATTGAAATAACAATAAACCCAATTACATAATAACCTTATGATTTACAAGTCTAGATACTAAAAAAAAAAAGAGAGTTTAAGCTCTAATCATGATAAAATTAGAATCCTCCAATGATGGAAAAACATAAATCATCAAAGAAATCAAAAGAAAACCCTAATTCTTAAAATAAAGGAATATGCCGTTCTATTCTCTCAAAAGAATCCTAAAACCTAAAAAAAAACTGTCTTCTTAAAGTTATGAGGTTAGTTCTCTCTTTTTCTTTATATACCAGGTGTCTAAAAGTCTATTTTTATACCAACATGCCATCTAACATGGTTGTGCTTTGGATCATGTCAAAATCATTGAACAAATTTTCGAAAAACTAGATTCTTTAGTTAACATGGCTTAAACACGATCATGTCTAGAGGTTGTATCATGTCATGTTTAAAAATAATTAATTCCGAGAGATACACGATCAATAGACACGGTCGTGTTTTGCCTCCATGCAACTCTTGTCTTTCTTTTCTTCAAGCTTCAATTTCAACACAATTTTGGCATTATCATGTTTGCTACCTGTATCTATCTTCAAAAGTTCATATCTTCTTCTATTCAACTCCAAATTGAGTAAAATTTGATTCATTTTCTTCCTTTTTAATTCAAATATTCATTGGGACCCTAAAATCAAAATATTTCTCAATTAGAATTCAATTCTTCAAAAAACACACCAAAATAAGGAAAAAAAAAACTTTAAATCTCACTTAATATACATATCTAATCAAGCATTGATAATTTTTATAACACCCTTGATTCTAGGATGCTTTGGACCCTTTTAGTTGATACTTTAAGTGAAAATCATTTAGAGTTGGTACTTAACTAATGAAATTATTGATTTCAAGCAAAATGGAGCTAAATGCGATCAAATCAAGTGAAATTGACAAATAAAAGAAGAGACAAGCGTGATCCTAGATCTATATGCCCTATAGCAAGGGTGGTGGTGCACATATTTAATGTTAGAAGCCATCATGCCCCTTGCAACACCTTATATGGCAGCACGTATGGAGAAGACTTTTGAATAGAAGGCATATATGACCCTTGCCATGTCCTATATCAAGGGGAATATCAACCTAGTATCATGAACAGAAAGTCATAAGCTCCTTGCTATTGGGCATGGAGGGGGGCATATTAAGTCATGTGCCTTTGGTTTCTTTATTTTCACTGACTTTTGAGACCCCGTATATATAAATAGCGTTTAGAATTAAGAGAGGAGGTTGGATCGAGACAATGAGAGAAATTGCAATTCAATTACTAAGGAAAACTACCAAAGAGAATGAAGATCGAAGGCAATTGATTTTCAATTGAACAGGTTGTAATAATGAATTCTAGTTTATCTTCTAGATTTTATGTTTTCTTTATTAATACTATGGAGGAGTAAACCTTAAACTTAGGTCCTTTTCAAATACTATTATATCATATGATGAGGATTGTTCTTAATACAATTATATTGATGTTCTTATGTTCAATTGCATGTTCTATTATATTTTCCTTAGATTCATATATTCGAAGTATGAATATATGTTTGATATATATATATTTAACTAGGTATAAACTTTTTTTTTATTCATTTAAGTGTGTGTACATCATTTTCTAATACAAGGCATTTCTTTTTGGTCTAATAAAATTAGACCCTTACAATAACCATCTAGATGTAAAATGTTAGATGTTACAAAATTTATATTGATCTTTCTTGACTTGTTGGCGAAATAGTCTACTGCTTTATTTAATTCTCTATATATGTGCTATATTGAAGCTTCCAAACTTTGCTTAGACTTCTTTATATTTTGGATAATATAAAATATGTACATGGATAATTTGTATCCTCTTCAAGCCATTTTATTGTTGTCAATGAATCAACTTTAATCTAAATTTGTTGAAGCTTATATTTGTAACATAATATCAAGCCTTGTTCTATGGCCATAATTTTTTCTTGATTTATGTTGTTAATCGCTATTAAACTACCAAAATGCAAACAATCAATTACCTTCTTTGTCTCGGGCTATACCTCTACTAGTGGCCTTACCATCTAACATAGATGCATCTATGTTAAGCTTTACAAAACCTGATTGTGCTCTGGACTAAGCATATGTGATAGGTTTCTTATGTTTCCTGTTATAATCGGGAATCGAGAAAAGTTGAAATGTAGTTGAACTTTCTGCTACTACTTTCCCTATTACCCAATTTAGATTTCTTATACCTTCATCTTTTTGTTTTAATCTAAATTTCCAATAGAACCATAGAAGATAGGCCACAATTGTAATTACTTGTTCATCAACTCTTTTGAATTTAGTACTCCACCATAACATAAATTGCCCAAATGTGCTAAAATTGTCCATTGAAGGGAGATTATATATTCTTGGAAGTTGCTACCAGTATTCTCTAAAGACCTTGCATTCAAAGAAGTAGTGATTAGTTGAATCCCTTGCTTCTTGATTGTTCCAACATCATGAAACTAACTGTATTTCTCTCTTCATTAGAGCCTCATCTATAGGAATTGCTTTTTCTTATAGCTTCCATAGAAATATGAAAATTTTAGGAGGAATTCTACTATTCCATGGATAAGTGAGATGGGTAAATGCGACATTTTGTGATTGCTTAATGAATTTCCATGTTTTCTTATTTGAGAATCCCCTATCCTTTGATAACTTTCATTTGATGGAATCTGAAGATGAAGAGTCACATGATATTTTGGAAATCTTTGCAACTTGATTTGAGCTTAATCACTATTACAGTAATTCCTTATTCCAACCACCATCTGATCTGTAATGTTCAATAATTTCCACACACACATCTTGTGATGGCATTAGATGATGAAGATTGGATATTTCAAACCAATTATTTAACAAAAAGTTATTATCTTCTTTTCAAATTCCAAAAAATATATGTTCTTCTACCAGCTCTCTTGCTCTAATGATTCTTTTCCATACTGGTGTATTTGAGTTCTTTTCCTTTACTAAACATGGACGTGAGTTTCATCGTATTTAGAATGAAAATAATTGGAAAACAAAGAATTTACTAATCTCAACCACCACCAAAGCTTCATATCCTATATTTTAACTATGTCTTTCAGTTTTCTTATACCTAAACCCCCCTCTTCAAGCGGTGTGCATACCTTCTTCCATTTAATCCAGTGAATTCCTTTTTGATTTTCTGTTTTTATTTTTTGGATCAAGTCAAAGAAAATGTGTTTTCTTTTTCTCTTAACAATTAGTGGACATCCTAGATAGTGAAGAGGAAAATCTCCTCCAAGATATTCTAATATTGACTGTGCTCTAATTACTAAAGGAGACTTATCTTCTCCTATAGTTAGGAAAGCACTTTTGTTTCTATTTATTCTTTAACTTGATATATTCTCAAACTACCTTAAAAGACCTTGTAACTTCTTGGTTGATTTTCTACATCCACTAATAAACAGATACAATCATTAGTAAAGGCTAAATGAGATATGCACTTGAGGTTACCAACCTTAAAAGTTATCTTTAGGTTCTTGTTGATTAACTCATTAAATCCTCTTGATAGTAGTTCGGAATAGATAACAAATAGTAGAGGTGATAGTGGATCTTCTTGGTGTAAACCCCTAGATGATTTGAAAAACCCTATAATGTTACCATTAATATTCAGGGAAAACCAGCAGTTGAAAAAAAAGTCTAGATATCATATGGCAGAAGGATGAGCAAAACCCAATACTGTTCAATACTTTCATTAGGAATGTCTAATTTACTTTGTCATACACCTTTTCCATATCCAATTTGACTACCATATTTCCTCCTCTTACTTTCTTTTTTAAGGAAAGTAAGAGATCCCAAGTGATTAAAATATTTTCCATTATATTTCTACCTTTTATGAATCTCATTTGATTTTCTACTAAACATTCTGGGAGAAAAGTATTTAGTTGAGCCACTAGTATCTTTGAGATTATTTTGGAAAAAGCATTATAGATACTAATGGGTCCGAAGTCTTTCCACTCATTTGATTTTCTTTTTTCGAGATCAAAACAATTGTAGTTGATGTGAAAAGGTAGTGTCCTTGGAAGAAGCAATTTATTGCTTTCATAATGTCTTCTTTGATAATATCTTAAAAACTTTATAAAAGGAACTACTAAATCCATCAAGTCTCGCAGCTGCATTATCATCCAATTATTGAATGATTTTCCAAACTTCCTCTTGATTTGGGTAAGAAATTAACTGATTGTTTTAATCTTCAATCATCTATTTCTTTACCTAATATGGTTTTTGATATTCTAGTACTCTCTTGTTGGAAAATTCTTTGAAAATATTTTATTGCTGATTTATTAAGTTCTTTTAGATCTTTCACCCAATGCCTAATCATGTCTTTGATTCTAGTGTTTTTTTATTTGAATTGCCTTTGCCAAATTACTGAGTGGAAATACCAAGAATTCCGATCACCATTCTTAAGCCATTTTATTCCTACTTTTGGTTATAGAAGATTATCCTCACATGTTAAAGAAAAGGATAGATTAGCTCGAGCTTCATTGAGTTCCACTATAATCTCATATGTTTCTTCTACTTCCCATTCTTTTTCCAATTCATCCACTTTATGTTCCCATTCTTTCACTCGGTTGAAAACATTTCCCACTACTTTTTTGTTCCATTCATTGAATTCTTTTTTGAGTCGAATTAATTTTGCTTGTAGTTTAATCAAACCATCATAATTCACATTACAATCCTAACTCTTTTTTTATTACATCCAGTATTCCTCTTTGTTGGTTTAAACATTATGGAATCTGAATGAACTTGGTTGTTTCTAGTGAGGTTCATTACACTTGATAAGTAAAGGACTATGATCAGAACATGTTTCGCTTGGATAGATTATTACTGTTGATGCTACTCCCATTTAGGATGAATTACATAATACCTTATCAAGCCATTGCCACATTGATCCTCGGTTCCATGGAATGCCAAACCCATGAAGGTTAGTTCCTCTAGTTGACAGTCTACAATTGCTTGATTGAAATCACTTGTAGCTTTAGTCGAAGGAACATTTCCTCCTTTCCTTTCCTTAGCCATTCAGATGTAGTTAAAATCACCACTCATCATCCATTTTATATCACCATTCTTCAAAAGAGTCTTCAAATTTGACCACTAATTTATTCTCCCTACTATTGTTATATTGGCCTACATTGCAATGAATAAGCTTAATTTTTAGCTGTTAGATTCTAGAACTGAATAGAAAGAATTTGATCATTGTCCCATGTTATATGAACTTGACTAATATCTCTCCAAATAATCCAAATCTTTGAATTTCTATTAGATAGTCCTCATTAGAATTTTAGCTTCCTCATTAGTACTTGCAATTTCTCCACTTGAATCATCGGTTCTAGTATTGCTAGACATTTTAAGTTATGTATTTTGCTTAGTTTTTTTTTTTTTCTCTTTTGATTGATCTTTGGCTACTAACCCCTCTAATATTCCAACACATAAAATTCATGATAAATTAATGTTGTTTATGTAGATTCCTTTACCTAAGTTTCTTGCAACTCTACTTAATTGAACTGTTTTACTTCTCCTCCTATTTCTTTAACAGTTGTCCACTCCTCATGTTTTTCCACATTCGTTTCCACCATCCTTTCTTCCTCAGAACTAACTTGGTCTGTTTGTTCCAAATCATGATTAATTCCAATATTCTCATTGACACAAATTCAAACCTGGAGGAATTTTTGAACTTTTGTTTCCTATTTTTTCCGTATTCTCTTCGCAAATCTTTTCCTCACTCCTCTATGCATCTACAATGTCCATAGGACATGCTCTTTTGAGGATCTATATTGTTTTATTTTGATTATTACCAATTACTACCGAAAAATTTTCTCGAACCTTTTAGTGCTCCTTCTCTTCGTCCCTACTTTGTTCCTTTAGTAATTCCACTTTTGAAACCTCTGGCAACTCTTTTTCCCTTATATTCACTTTAATTCTATATTCCATTCTCACCTACCCTTTAGCTGTATTAGTATTGCTATTGTTTCTTAATTTAAACTCTTACTTCAAGTGGCCAATCTTACAACATGACATACAATATTTAGGAATATCTTCATAGATTATCTGTTGGAAGCATCTGGCTTTTTCACTACCAAACCATATTTTATTTTTAAGAGGCTTCGAAATATCGAGCTCAATCAGTATTCTTACTACAAAAGGACGAATTAACGACTTTGTTGCTTCATCAATTTGTAAAGGATTACCAAAAGCAAATCTTATGGCAAACAAAACAAATTGCTTAAATTAATGCACCTTCAAATAAGGCAGAGCAATCCAAACCAGTGTAATCGGACATTCAACTCTAGGATCAAATTCCTTCATCCGTTTAAACAATCTCATGAAATAAAAACTTATTTGCCTAACCAGCCATTTCTAAACCCTAGTTTAATCTTCCTCTAATTCAAATCTAATTAGAATATGCTCTCCATTAATTAAACCCACATAATACATACCTTTCAGACTTAACAACATAAATAACGATCTAATTGCTAAAATTGGTGGTCTTCCTTTAGAGATTTTTTCAACTAGGGCTAGATTTAGTGATGAAGCAAGATCATTCTCCTCTTCTTCTTCTATGAATAAAATCATTTGTTCCCCTTTTAATGTTGTCGGGTTTTTGAAACAGTGATTCTTGGTTTTTTCATTTTGTTTCAAAAGAGATGCGAAAGATGGCTTTGTTTGATTCAAAGTAGAGCCCATTAGAGGTGGTTGTTGTGAGCTTAGTGGTTCTGACACCATCGTCATTGAGATCCGCCATGAGTTACCATTTTGTCTCACTATGTTAGGGTTAGGGTTTAGAGGTTTAGGATAGAGGTCCAGGATAGAGTGTTTCTCAGCAAAGGAAACTTGAACCAAGATCTGCCTTAAGTCACCGTTTTGTTTTGTTGAGTTAGGGATAGGGTTTGGAGGTTTATGACAGGGGCTTAGAACAGAGCATTTCCTGGCAAAGAAAATGTGAATCGAGATTCTCCATGAGTCATTGTTCTGTTTCGTTGAGTTAGGGTTAGGGTTAAGGTTTGGAGGTTCGGGATAGAGTGTTTATGTGTTTGTTATAAATATTAGAATTTAATCTAATTTCGAGTATATATGCTTGATATCATCTAAGCCAATTGAGAAATTTCTTTTATGATTAGATTTATGCAATTGATGAGGTTTGCTTGTAATATTAGAGAAAAGATAGCAAAAACCTTCTATTTTACGATTGAATTTTTGAAGAGTTCATGTTTCTCATATGATCCTAGGTTGCTATTGACTAATGAGAGATCCTAATTGATAAGTTTAGGATTAGATAAGTTAATTGAGTTGAGAAAGTGGTTAGCTTAAATTATAGAACACTACAATGTAAGAACTTAATAATAATAATACTTGGATTCAATGAATCACATGATAAAATAGGAATAGAATAAGACTTAGGTTATCTTGATAATTGAATTAAATCTTGTCAATTGCTTTAGTAATCTGTACTAGTTCTTAAGAGAATTATATTAATTACTTAGTTAATAGTTTAGAATTTAAAACACACTTAATTGACAGATAGATAATAGGAGAGAAGTTAATACTATTACTTAGATTATCTCTATGGAATGACCCTATACTTAACACTATATTACAAGCACGAAAGGTATAATTTCCTATTGCTTCATAATTAGAATTAAGAATAGCTAATTCAAATTTTAAAACTAGGATTTGATTACAAATAGCGATCAAGTTTTTGGTGTTGTTGCTAGGGATATGCTAATATTAGGAACACTTAATACCTATTAATCTAGCCATTTTTTTTTTATTTCTCTTTATCTTCTCATCGTAATATTGGTGCTAATGGTTGCTAAACATTGTATTGAGAAGTGTATGACTAGAAGCCGCTCCAATAATCTTTTTTATTTCAATCTTGAGATAGAGAGAGCCATCTTGAGATATAAGAAGAAGGATGAGAACACAATAGAGGCTTCATCAACAATTGTTAAGGAGGAATTTCAAGAAGAAGAGATGGCTAATCCAAATGAGAATTGTGCTTAAGAGTTGAGCTAAGGAAATTTGAATTTGATTCCTAATCCACCAAGAACCAACTTTGATTTTACTAGACTAAATTTAGTTGGTGTTAAGTCTAGCATAGTCTGATTTAGAGTGGATACGAACAACTTTGAGCTTAAGCCGACTGTTATCCAAATGGTACAACAATATGGTCAATTTGATGGGTTGCAAGATAAAGATCCTAATGCTCATATCCAACTCTTTCTGAAGATATGTGATACTTTCAAGTTCAATGCTGTGAGTGATGATGTAATTTGTTTTTGACTCTTTCCATTCTTGTTAAGAGGAAAGGCCAAGCTATGGTTGAACTCGTTGCTAAGAAACTCGATCACTATATGGCAAGGGTTGATAAAAAAGTTCATGGACAAGTTCTTTCCTCCCTCAAAGACAGCTAAGCTCCGAGCTGAAATTCAGTCCTATCATCGATCATATATGGAGACATTGTATGAGACTTGGGAGAAAATTACGGAATCAATGAGGAAATGCCCACATCACAAGATTTTCAAAATGGCTTCAAGTGTAGATTTTTTACAATGGCCTAAATTATCAAACTAGGCAAATGATAGACGCTATAGCTAGTGGCACTTTAAACCACAATACTCCTGAATAAAACTTGACTCTCTTTAAAGACATGGCTATAAACAATTATGAATGGTCAACCACTAGAATTAGAGAGAAAAAAGTTATAATTGTTCTAAATTTGATATGGCTTCTACAATCATGTCTAAGGTTGAAGCTATGTTAATAAAAATTGATGGTTTGAATGTCTCCTAACTATAGTAGCTATCTTTTGTAGACCCTTCCTTTGGTGAAGAAGCTTACACTAATTAAGTAAGTTATTTGGGAAATCTAATTTGGCCTCAAAACAATCTATATAGTAATACATATATCTCAAGATGGAGAAACCACCTAAATTTCTCTTGGAGTAACATTAACAACATTCCAAAGGGCAATCTTAATCCTCCTTTAGGTTATCAAAGACCACTAGGTCAAAGTTCCAAGTTACAACTTGAAGATTTGTTGACAAAGTTTATCAAAGACTTAAATGAAAGGCAAAAGTCTCTAGACATGATTTTGAAGAATTAAGAGACAACTTTTAGAAATCATGGAGCTTCCATACACAATTTAGAGACTTAAGTTGGCCAAATTGCGAAGATGCTTTTAAAGAGACCTCAAGGCTCACAATTAGGTAATACAGAGACAAATCCTATAGAACATGTAAAAGTAGTGACACTTAAGACTGGAAAGGAACTACAAGTTAAAGTTCAAGAAGAAAAGAGTGGGGTGACTAAGCCATTGAAAGAGCTAACTGCTAGTAAAGACAAAGAAAATCAACTTGAAAGTCCAATTGTGGAGAAATCATCACTTCCATCCATTCTAGAGTACAAGCTAATGAGAGCCATGATGGGAGCCAAGCCAGAAGATGGAATGTGGATCCTCTTGAAGTGCTACCTGGACCGATCACAAGAACTCGAGCGAAACGATTTAAGGAAGCACTTAACGAGTTGATAAAGGATGTTCACGAAGCCGGAAAGGATTGGAGCAACCATAAGAATGCCCTTGCTCTTGTATAAGTCATAATGGATAAGGGTTGAAGGGGGCGTGTCTTTACAAGGCACGGCCGTGTAGTGAGTCTGGAGGCTCCACAGAAGCATACACGGCCGTATACACGGTTCAAAGGCACGGCCCTGTATGGTGTCAAGATTATTTACAGAAACATACACGGCCAGAAAGGCATGGCCGTGTATAACGTCTACGCTGGCTACTACGCCGACTTCTATGCCGCCGGCCTTTATTCCCACATCCAGAAGGCACGACCGTGTATACCCTCTATGTCGGCTCCTACACCGTCGGCCTTTATTCCCTGTTTTGTTATTTTTCCGTAACTTAATGATGTTATGTCAATTTGGGCTTTTATTGTTATGAATTTTAAACCCTACTATAAAGCCTCTAGGGTTGAGAACAGAAGATATACAACATACAAGTTTTGAATAACACTTTTGAGAAAATTCCTCTCTTGGTTCTTTAAAGAACTTCCTTTGAACTTATCGGATTTTCTTCTGTGGCGTTCATCCCGACTTATCAATCAGTCTTTCATCCCGATTATGGCGTCCACATAATATACCAAGGTTCTTACCTCACTTATAGGCAACGGGTCGCGGTTTCCACTCGATTGTTTGGCATCTTAAGTAGCAATTCCGAACGTATTGGTATTGGGTTTCGTCACACATGGGCGTACTTCGTATCACAAGCCTACTATTCCTTAGCTAACAAGACTCAGGAAAGACAAAATGGATGAACATTATGGCAAGTTTCTAGAGATTTTCAAACAACTACACATTAATCTTCCATTGGTTGAGGCATTATCACAAATGCTAATATAAGCAATGTTCTTAAAGGAGCTACCATCAAACAAGAGAAAGCTTGAAGAATTCTCCACTATAACAATACTGGAGTCAACTTTAACCAAAGAAGGTTTTGAGTAGTCGAATATAGTTTGTTGTTGGTTTTGGTTTTCATCACTCATAATTTCTAAGTTGTCCTCTTCCTCTTCTACCTCAATTCTTAAAGGAGAACCTTGATTTAATTCCTCCTTTGTTTGCCAAACTATTTTAAATAAATGCCTAGTTGTCTTTTCAATCTCTAGATCAAATATTAGCGCATCTGATGGATTACTATAGGTCATGCACTTCAAAAAAAGAAAACAAACTAAAAAAAATGGTTAAATTAATAAAGTGATTAGTATTCTCAATATCAAAATCTCCAACAATGGCATCAAGAACTTGATGCAAGGCAAGTATACTTATCAAATTTTGTAATATAGTGGATTGAATACTGATGTCGTTTCACAAGGATTATGAGTACTAATTCTAACCTGTACTCCATTATCTAATTAATAAATTGTAAAGATTAATTAATCTTAAAACTACAACTAATTATTATCTACTAAAGTAATGACTTAATTGAAAGAAAGAAGAATAAAACAAATTGAAATTAATTTCAAGATGGTAAGACGAGTACCTAGACTTTGATTCCCCTATGATTTATTGCATGATATCAACAAAGATTATTCAAATTCATCTTTAATTTCATTGACCAAGGGAATTCCTAAATTAGATCAATAACTTTCTTAAGTTTATCAACCTTAATATAAAAAATAACTATTTGAATATCTTCATAATAGTATATTTTAAAAATTGCATTAAGAGCTATGAATTCTCTAAAAACAATTGAATCAATTTGAAAGAATTATGTAACTTGTCTCTAAGATTACATCAATTCTCTTCAAATATGTCAGATTTAATTATATATCAGATTTTTCAGTCATAATGCATAATATCAATTAATTAGAATAATACCCTAAAAATATTACTCTAACAAAATCATGAACAAATGATTGAATCAAGAAACTAAAGATTTCATTGAAATAGCAATAAACCTAGTCACATAACAACCTTAAAATCCACAAGATACTAAAAAAAAAAAAAAGAAGAAGCTTAAGCTCTAATCATAATGAAATCAAAATCCGTCAATGAAGGAAAAGCATAAATCATCAAAGAAATAAAAAAAAAAACCTAATTCTTGAAGTAAAGCAGTGTACTCTTCTATTCTTCCAAAAGAACCCTAAAACTTAAAAAAAATAAAATGTCTTCTCAAAGTTATGAGGTCGATTTCCTCTTTTTCTTTATATAGCAATTATCCAAAAGTTTATTTTTATGCTAACACACTATCTAACATGATGGTTCTTTGGATCATGTCAAAATCGTCGATCCAAATTTTGAAAAACTGGACTCTGCAGTTAACACGTCCTAAACATGGTTGTGTCTAAGTTATGCTTAAAAATAATAATTTTTGAGAAATTAATGATATTAGTCATGGTCATGTCTCGTCTTTGTGTAACTCTTGTTCTTTTTATTTTTTTCCCTTTAAGCTTCAATTTCAACATGATTTTGGTATGGTCATGCCTACTACTTGTGTCTATTTTCAAAAGTTCATAACTTCTTCTATTTAGTTCCAAATTGAGTAAAATTTGATTCATTTTCTTCCTTTGTAATTCAATTATTCATCAAAGCCCTAAAATCAAAATATTACTCAATTAAAATTCAAATTCTTAAAAAACACACTAAAAGGAGGGAAAAAATATTTTAGATCTCACTTAATATACATATCTATCGAAGTACCTATCATATGTGAAATGTTTGTTAACTTAAAATTTTGTATTAATTTTATATTTTTAGAAAACCTTAGGATATTAGTGTTGTAGTAGTTTGTAGTGAGTTTTTCTTTAATTATTGGTGCTTATTGTTAGCTTATAGTGTATTAGTTTGTTTCATTTAATATTTGCAGATTTAGACAAGATTGTTTACAAAATGAGTATTGTATGAAAATATTTTTAAATATAGGAGGTTTTTTTAATTTTAAAATTTTATTTATAGTTTAAAGTTCTATAAAAAAAATTTGTAATTAAATTATTTTTTAAAAAATATAATTAAAAATAATTTTTTAATAAAAATATTTTTGAATATAAATTAAATAATTAAAAAAAATTTCAATCTTAAAAATTTTCATTATTTAACAAAATTAAGAAAATTTTTTTATTTTAAAATTAATATTTTAAAATTTTAAATTTATAAAAAATATTTCTTAAGTAAACTTCGAAAAATTTTTGAAGAAGAATTTAAGAAAATCCAAAATTAAAAAAAAAAAATTCTATTCAAGTGGGAAGGAGATGGACATTGTGATGTTGTGTGAACATTAAGCAACTGTTATTAAATGTTATTGTAAAATAGTAGATTATTTATTTATGTTATGGATAGGATAAAAATGGGTGACTATGTGAAATTTTTTATCTATGTATTTAGAAATATTATAAGTGGCAACTAGGAGCCAGAATGATTAAGATGTTGAAAATGAGAAAGAATGTGAACTACATTAAATTCTTATATGGAATATGTCGAAATATTCGAGTTGATTCAATTGTAGTGGGGGTGGAGATAATATAGAGGCATCCCATTTTTGATAGGGTAATGCATCTTACATGTTGATGGCAATTAGACACCCTGGCATCAAGTTAGCAATCGATTAAGCCTCTAATGGATGGAAACCTCCCTTTGTAGTATGGAGGTTTTGTATAAGGCACATTGTGAGCAACTTCAAATAGGCTCACAAAATATTAATGTAAGAAATTGGCCACTTACGCAGCAATGTAGGCACAAGTTTGAAAGCTAAATTGTTTAATGGACGAGGTGAGTACAACAAAGCTTGACAACTCGGCGTAGTTTGATGACATGTCAGTAGAGAAGTGGACGCTGGTCTATGATGGTTGCTATCGCTTTGGTTATATGACATCGAACATCGTCAAAAGCTACAATTTGGTGTTGAATGGAGCTTGGGGGTTATTGGTGGCTACTTTAGTTAAGAAGACTTTTTACAATTATGTGGGCTATTTTGTGACTAAGCATTCTAAGGCACTAAAGAATATAGCAAAGCATAGAGTTTTTACCAAATATGCAACTAAAATGATTGATAGATGGAGTTTAAGAGCTAGTGCTCATAAGGTTATCAATTACAGTTGATAGGAAAGAATTTTTGAGGTGCTAATTAGCAGTCGTTGTGTAGTGAATGGTTTGAGGGGAAGCGGGTGGACACATACTGTTAACTTTGTTTATTACACAACCACTTGTAAAAAATGGCAAATATACCGAATCCCATGCTTGTATGCATTTGTAATAGTTGCTTCCATCAAGCTTAACGTGTTGTTAGCTATAACGAATTGGTATAAGTGGATGCATCAAGAGTGCACATATAGGACCTACTTTCTTCCCATTGGCGATGACCTTGATTAGGAGGAGGTAAACTTCCCATTGATCTATCTAAGAGGAAAACTTACATGGAAAAAGGGGAAACCTAAACGTAAAAGATACCATATGAAGATGGATATTAGGGAGTGTCTAAATAGAATCACCCGTGGAGTTTGCCTAGAGGAAGGGCACAATAGAAGAATGTTCTCACACATAAATGATAATTGTAAATGATGGATCTTCTGAAAAATAAATCATTAACCATTAAATTAGCTTTACACATTTATGATTTTGAACAATTAATTGTACAATTCTAATAGTTTTATGTTCTGTTTTGCATATTAGATGGAGCATAGGCCTTATGATCCATCCATTTTCATTAAGCAAGAGAGACATCATTCATAGGCAGTTTAGAATGGAGAGGTAAAATACAAAGAACCTATGAAATTGATGACTTTATGTTCTATTTTTCATGCTATAACATTTCATTTTTTCACTTTCAAGATCAATCATGGCTTATTGTTTAGCATCGTGAATTATCACTTTGATGTAATGAGAACATTATTTTGGTAGATTTGTGGATGGAGCCATATCTATAGTTGATGGACTTCATTGGGGTGAGCTGCTTGCTTTTTATACACTTTGATTGGCATGTGATCATTGTTTTTATTGAAAGATGGAGGGTAGAGATGCATACATTTCACATGCCTATTAGGGAGTTCGCTATTACTCTATAGGACATTGAGGTCCAACTAGGCATTTTAATCAATGGTCAGGCAGTGATAAGGAGCAGTTCCCTCAATTAGATTTCTACGTATGGGAGAGTACTTGAGGCAAGATTGGAGTAAGGTAGTAAAGGGGGGGTTGTTAATTTGATGTGGCTTCAGCATATGCTCTAGTTCCTATTAAAGGATGCAGATGTTAAACAAGTTGCACATTATACACAAGTGTACATCTTGCAATTAAGGAGAGGATTCATTTTCGTCGACAAATCGAGCTCCCTTGTCTATAATATGATTTTGCTATTGTTGGAACACTTTGATGTTACGAGCACATATAGTTGGGGATTTGCATATTCAACTTGGTTGCATCACCAGCTCTATGTTGCATTTGCCTCATCAGCTCAGGAGATGGGAGGGGCAACAATATTACTTTAGGTGTGGGCATAGGACGGATTCTCACATATAGCACCCTTTAGTTGCCATGGGCTTTTTGTAGATGCTCGAGCTCCCTTGGCCCCATGATGGAGGATAAATCGAGACGCTAGGTATCATCCCATGCATGTCATTGCTACTTATCGAGATACACTTGATAGGTAGACTACTGATTAGATATTTCTTTAGCCTTTTTCAAGTAAGTATTTTAGAACCCAATTTACTTTAGAATTAGTGAATACAATAATCAATTAGGCTTAAAATCACATACATTAGGCTTAGGAATGAATTGGAGAAGGAACAATTAGGGTTCATGATGAATAATGAGGTACACGGTCAAGTATATGGCCGTATACCCAGGCGTGTTAAGATATTAATATTTACAGTAAGGTACATGGCTATACTACATGACCATAAGCATGGCCATGTACTTAGGCATGTTGAAGAGGAAATGTATACGGCCATAGGCACGGTCGTGTACGTGAGTGTATTAAATTAGAAATCTTATAGAATGATACATAGCTATTAACATGCTTATGCTTTAGGCCATGCTCCTTTACACAGTTTCTTTCTTGACCATATTGTCCAAGAATATGTCCTATTTGATTTCATTTTGTTTTATTACAATTTAAAAATAGATATTAAGCTTAACGGTACCTTGGGGAAGGTGAATATACTACTAGAACATATGTAGTAAATTAGTATACTGAGATTTCTTGTAGGATAGAACTAAGTGAAGTTTTTTGTAATTGAAAAGGGTTATCTACTTTAATTAGAGATGTGTAGGACTATAATAGGAACGTTTGTCTAGGTACATGTTTAGCATATTTGTTGTATGTGATTGTTAGATAGTTATTCATTACAATTTATGTGCCGAAATGTTGATTCAAAGTATGAGAAACTTGATTGTATGATTGCTTATGCTTGGCTTAGTATAGGGGCCCATAGTGGCAGTTCCTTAGAGGGGCACCTTAATAATTGGTATGCCGTGTTGTGTCGAGCAGAGTCGTATATTGAAATGATCTGAGGTAGATTAAGGTTAAACAAGGCTTGCAATGACGGTTCCCATTAGAACTATATGTATAAATACCATATGTGTATCGGGGTCATGAGTACCTTTATGTTATATGCTAGTTAATGATGATATATATAACCTAATGAATGGATGTGTCATAGGTTACTTCTGCATATATGCTTGTGATAATGATATTGTGTGGCATGCATAAGTGGGTGCGGTATTCTCATACCGAGCTTAGGTTCATCCCCCTCCATTTTTGTTTTAGTTGCAAGTGAAAGTGATGAGTATGTCGATTATGATGAATATGGAAATTTGGTGGAGTATTACGTGGATAAGTATGGGAGAGAACACTATTACTATGTGGATGAAGAGTGATGGAGATGTTAGGAAGATTATAATTAGAACTTATATTAGTTGAGCTGAGAATATGAAATATAGTAATAGACTTCTGTTTATGCTAAACTTGATTTGTGGTTAGATGTTTATTATGGATTTAAAAATGAGATTATTATGTTTGTTTAAAAATGAGGATTGGAATGACTCATTTGAGAGTCATTCAGTTTATATTGTTGAGGTTATATCAGTATAAATGTAAATGGAGATGAACAGGTTTGATGTAGTATGGAGTTTTAGTGCCTTAGTGTGTAACTATGTGGTGGTGACATGTGATGGGTTGTGATGTATCTGGTTCTGGGGTGTTACAACTTTGGTGGTATTAAAGCTTAGGTTTTGATGATCCTTAGAACTTAGGTTATGATCAAATAGAGATTAGTTTGACGATTTCCAGAATTAAGTGATGATTAATAAGTATAGGGTTCAATCAGTAAAAAGTAAGTTGAGATCATTAGAGGATTAAGTACATGATCTATATAACCATAATAAATGAAGAGAGTGGGTAAAGTATGGGACAATGGTTGATTTTATTTTATTGTATTGTAATTATTTTATACAATTTTACTTTCCTTTAAGTTCCTGTTTATTTATGTATTTATATGTATAAATGTTTAGACTTGAGTATACATAAAGGTATACTATCACTAACTTACCTTACTAATTCTAACTTTGGAATCATTCAGTTGTCTCAATTTTACGTAGAATGCCTCCTAGGAGAAACATTGTTCAGGGTTAGTCTAGTGCTAGGTAGGATGGAGATGCCCCAACGGATAGGAACTTTTAAGGACCACCTCAATAGGGAGCCTTAGAGCAAGCTAATGTCATAATTACCTAGTTACTAGAGACTATAAATGCTCTAGTGGGAATGCTAGCACAACAACAACAATAGCAGGCCATGAGACCTGTCAGGCTTATGAAAGAACTTTGTGGATTAGATAAATTGTAAGGTTGCCTAAGGAGTTCCACCCAAAGGTCGATAATCTAATAGAAGTTGAGCATTGGATCAATGAGATTGAGAAAACCTTTGAAGCCTTCTTAGTGCCTAAAGATAGGAAGGTGAGGTTTGTAGTATATATGTTGAAGGGAGTAGCTACTAATTGGTGGACTAGTATGTCTAGGTTGATAGGAGCTCCTATTCAATGGTAAAGCTTTAAGAAGCTTTTCCATGAAAAGTACTTTCTTAGCAGCATCAAAGATAAGATGGAGGTTGAGTATTACAACTGCTAGTAGGGCAACAAATTTGTTAAAGCTTATGAAGTGGAGCTAAACCACTTGATCAAATTCCTACCAAAATCAGTCAAAATAGATGATGTCTTAAGAGTAAGACGGTTTAAGAGAGGCTTGGAGCCTACTCTTTAACACGAAGTGGGGGCCTTTTAGTTGACTACTTACGTAGAGGTAATCGATAAGGCAAAGTACCTAGAGCAGAGTAAGAAGAGGAATAAGGAACAAATATTTCATAGATTAGGAACAATTTTAGGGAAAAGTGTCACACCCTAAAAGGGGGTCTAGAAGTCTCCACTAAAATCATCATGACATGTGTGCACCCATTACATGATAACCGTCTTATGAGCCAGAGATCGTAAGACTTTAAGTCAATAGTTGCATTTATGACTAATCATAGTACATATAAATAAATAATGAGCTATAACTATGGATCCCATATTGTACAGTCAACCATGATTGCAGAGAATTGATATCCCCTACCAATAAGTAAAATAGGATAAATCTTAGGTTTCTTAAATTCAAAATGCTACTTACATAGGCGTCCTAACATTTCATTTAAGTAATATATCCTTTACAATTCTTACTTTATTGTTCTAATCTTCCAAAACTCTTGACGCTTCACATCTTATCCCATCTCGAGCTTTTGTAATCATTACCTACAAAAGAGTCTGTGGAGGGGTGAGCACACTATGGCTCAGTGAATAGGATGGTAACACTTTCAATGCTATGTACATATAAGTAAATTCAAATCAAGTCATCAAAACATATGTTATGCATGAACAACCATATGAATGCAACATCTCACGTGGTCTTCTAGTAACTAACGTGAAATCTAGGGTTTACGCTCCCTTTGACCTTAGGTTAAGGATTCTGAAGCCAGCATTAATGCCCAGGTCATTATCCGATTTATTTATCTTATCACTTTGATAATTATGATATCTTTTTAACTCAATAGTGAACACTCTCGTGCCTCTACATTAAACGGAGTAAAACCCTCAAGGACCGATCGACTCGGAATTGTCAAGGTACGACAATCCTTTAACCACTTAGTTCGCACTTGGCGGAATAGTAATCCTCTTGATTAGCCCAGCGGGCCCTATAGCAGTGATTTAAAGTGACCAAACAACATATACAATCGCAATCAATTCTCAATCAAGCCAATGAAGTAACCACTAAGAATTTCATTTCACACTTACTATAACAAACAAAGATCATGCCTTTCTTATCACACTAAACCCAAACCTCGCAGATGTAGACTTATCCAGCTTTACAACAGGTTTAGTTACTTGACACCTTTGTGCCATTTATCTTAGATGTCAAAACAACCACTCGGGATTGATTTACGATCATCATATCTAACACCTGTGTCATTTTTCTTAGACGTCAAACTAACCACTTGGGATTGATTTACAATCATCATATCTAACACCTCTATGTCATCGCACTTTTTAAGCGCTCTATTATTCACACTTTTGAGAGCCAACAAGGTCGTCTTGTATATTCCTTTTGAGTCCTCAAGACATCTTTGTATAATATATATATATATAGACATATCTACATATATATGTATGTTCATAACACATCTTAATTAAGGACAATTTACTAGATACCTTCCTTTACTTGCTTAAGGGGCAAGAAAATAGGATTGTTAAGTTGTAAAAATCAAAGTTGCACATATGATTTATATAGTTGTGCTCATGAGTGTATTATATAGATATAATAGGAAAATAAGCTTGCCTAAGTATATATATACACATTCAGGAACCAACTCTGATATGTATACATAATGATATCTATACTACCTATTCCAACTAAGCATACCTACTCGGTAGCTATAGAAGGAAAAGCTAGGTTTCTATATTTTAGTTTGATTTGAAGAAAATAATTTTGAATCATGAGTTAGGTTTATGGTAATAGCACTAGCAATATGGTGCTAAGTGCTATCGTTAAGGTAATTACATCTATACCCTCGGACCGTTCATTCCTCTACACTCTTTACGACTTTTTTCCTAACTCCTTAATCCCCACTACATAACTTAAGTTAGCAATAATCACAATCAATTGCAAATACAGCAAACAACAATTTCACATACATAGCAATCAACATACAACATAACATGGTAGCATATCATTAAGTTTCCCACTCACTTATTTAGGGTCGTCGTAGCCCTAGCCAGAGTTAAGCGATTCCAATGGGTAACCCCTTTGCTTTCCTCTTGAAATCAATGTCCTTCTGCAATCCTTCCTCAACCAACCATAGAAGGCCACGTCTCCACCTGACTTTGGTAGTTCCTAGCATCTGATATGTATACTCTGCTCATCTTGCGTTCGATGGCAAGGCATAAAGTCTCCACCTGCAGGGTTTCCCATCCCTTCTACTAGTTTTCAACCCCACTCACGCTTCCATCACCATACATACATCAACCGCTCTTTATACACATATATACCCACCTCCATCGTAATAACATCATATTCATACGTACACGTAAGCTTCACCTATGTACATACACAAGATCAATATCCCCTTGCCTTTATTTTCCTAACTCTTCTTCTCATTTCCTCACTCTTTTTCCGTCTTCAATTCTCACTTTCTCCTTCTTTCAACTTTCCTTTTCCCTTTTCCTTATTCTCTTCTTCCCTTTTGACTCCCTTACCATAACTTTCCCTTAGTTTCCTTGCCAAGCTCCCTTCAACCCCTCAGACTTCTCTAATTTCCCACTTCTTCTTCTCATTCTTCTTCGCTCTTCTCTAGCCCACACTTATGCATGTGTATATTCCAAATCTTCCCTTCTAATCCTTTATGTTTTTCCTCCTTTCTAGACATCTTTCATTTTCCTTTTCTTCTCCTTCATTTCCCAACCTGATTCTTTTTCCTTTTTCTACTTCTTATCTCCTACACACTGAACCCCAATTACACACGTTACACCTACACCACATGCATACACTAGCACATTCCCACACACTACGTACACACACCAACACATTCCCTTCCATACATATACACACTTCTCACACACCTACACATACATGCACATAACCATTCCATACACCTAATTACACGCACACACAACTGCACTTTATTTTTCTCCTTTCTCCTCAAGTCCACATACACACACCACGAGTGTATACATACACATATACTCCATTTACATCTCACACCACCGACATACATATACATATATACTCCACATACACCTCACACTCCAAATACGTACACATACACACATGTTCTGCATACACCTCACACCCCCAATACATACTTACCCACATACTCCACACATATTACACACCTCACATGTACATACTCACATACCCACACCGCATACCATCTCTTACACATACATACATACCTATACCACATCCCATCTCATACACTTACACACATTCTCCACATACACCTTACACCACCAATACACTCACACCCACATACTTCACACACACTACATTCACCTTCCATACCCTCACACACATGTCTACACACCACTCATCATCTCATATACATACATACATATCCATACACACCACTCCTTCTATATACATATACACATACCCACACACCATGCGTCTTTCATACATATACACACATATCACATACTCCACACACCATTCATATATACACATGTACCGCACACACCACACACACATTCCACACACCTTACATCTCCTCATGCACATACACATATACTCACATGCACTACACACTCGACTCCTCCTTCCCTACATATACACACACAAACCGCACACACCACACACCATCCGTATGCATACACCCCTTTAGCATACACTACATATCTTCACCCACACATATACACATCTTCCTACATACATCACACTCACCTTCCGTATCCACACCACACACCATTCCCTAAGCATACACACATATTGTATACACCGCCCCACCCATATACACACACATGCCACACACCCTACATCACCTCATGCACATACACATATCTTTATACACACCGCTTACCATTACATACATATACACACATCCTTGCACACACCACACACCATCAAATATACACATACACACATCCTTATACATCCCACACACCGCCACACACACATACCACCTACCTTCACATACACTACATACCTTCACCCACGCATACTTATATCTTTACACACACCATGTACCTTCACTTACACACGCACACTCACACCTTCCCGGCACAATCGTTCGGCCTGCACTAAGGATTCCCTTCTCCACTTTCTCATCACAATAGCTAGTTGTCGTTGTTAGGTAGTCGACATTATTGTTGCCGCCTTCCCTCACACACACCACACACTCAGCTACCCACCGTGTACCTCCTTTAGCAACCACCAACCGAAGCATCCACAGCCATATCATTGCTGTTTTCAGTCAATGAACCTTGCCTAGACTCTATCCGTTGTTGCTGTTGTTACTGGTGCGATTCATTGTGGTTGTCATTACTGTCATCATCGTATCGTTGTTGTTGTTGCTACAGCCATTGTAGTTTCCGTTGTTGTTGCAGTTAAGGTTGTTGTTGTGGCTACAGTTAGAGTTGCTGCCATCATGGTCATCATTTGGGTAGTCATTGTCTTCTCCAAGTTGTTCGCTATTGCCTCTATTGTTGGGGTAGGAGATGAGATAGACACGACGCCAAGCTGCTGTCTTCGTCGTTGCTGTCACTATTGCTATTGTCGCTGCCACTGTTGTTGTCGTCTTGCTATCACTGTTAAGTTAGAGTGGGAGTGGGAAGAAGGAGGGAATGTGGGCAGAGACAGCTAAGAAGGGAAGACTCCATGCGGGAGGAAAAAAAAAGAATGAAGGAGAAGAAGAAGAAAGAAAAGAAAAAGAAAAGGAAAGAGAGGGGGCAGGACAGGATGGCGCCTCCTGCTGTTGCTGCTGCTGTTCATGATGTGACGGATGGATGGGATGGCAGTAGATTCAAAATCTTTTTTTTTTTTTTACAATTGTATATATATATTTATATTATATTATATATTATAATGTCCCTATTTTTGTATTTTGCACGAGTTCAAAGATATCTTTAAATTTTTATATTTTTAGCATTTTGTTATGAAAGCTTACGTCTAAGCTAATATAATTATCCCAAATATAAATATTCACTCGAAATTTTCATTTAAAATTCCTAGATCTATAATTTAAAGTAATTTGATTATTTAACCTAACATTGTTCGAAAATTATGTTTCAGAGAATTTATTCTTCTAATTGTTTGAATTTTTAAAACCTATTATTATCGCAAAATATTTAAATAATATTTATGCATTGAAATATTTGAATTTTTGTCATATATTTCTCAAAGTTTTTTAATACTGTGAAGTTGTTCCTCTCTCTACCCCAACCTAGAAGTATTTATTACTCTATTTATTTTCCGTAAATGTTCATATAGCTTTTCAAAATTTTTAGGACTTTACAAAAAGGCCTGCCTCAAGCATACCTTATGCAAATAAAGGAAAGAGGCCAACTGTGTATCAAGCTAGGCTTGTGGCTTATGCATCTAGACCTCTTCAGATTAAGCTAATGCCTTTGGCATTACTTGCACCACCACGGGTAGGATCGGGGTGGAGATGTCCAAGGTGTTTGGGACTACGTGATCTTCAGCAATGTAGTTGGCCTAAAGGGGCATGTTTCTCATGTGGCAAAACAAGACATACTAGTAAGAATTACACAAAAAGAACCTTCCCTCAGACTTTCTGCTATACCTATAAATAGAAAGGACATAGATTATTTAAATGTGGCACTTCCCACAACCGGGCAGTTGTACCTCAACAAGCATAGCAAGTAGTAAGACTTGCACCTAGATGACCATTAGGCAAACCTCAAAATGCTAGACCAAGACAGAGGGCACTTGGAAGAGTGTTTTCATTACAACAATAGTAGCACCAGGATGCCCTTGATCAGGATACAATTACAGTTACACTGCTTATAAACTCAAACACTACCTATGTATTATTTGATATGGCTACAACACATTCCTGCATATCAACTATTTTTATGAATGTATGTGGATTGAAACCTATTATGTTGAGTGATGCTATGGTTGTAAATACTCCTTTTGGAGTGAGAGGAAAATTAGATTAAATATATAAAGATGTAGAGATTGTAATACAAGGTAAGAAAATGCCGACAGAGTTGTTTATATTAGAGATGATAGAATTTAATTTAATTCTAGGAGTGAATGGTTGTCTAAGTATTATGCCACTATAGATTGTTGCAATCTAGTGGTTCATTTTAACTTCCCTAATGAAGAACAAGTTGTATTCAAGTTAAACCCATAGAGGCCTACAACTCTCTTTACATATGAGTTGTGGAATAAAGGGAAACTGTCAGCTTTGTCAATAGAGGTGGGATAAGCCAAGAAATTGGAAGATGTGTATGTAGAGAATGAATATGCAAATGTCTTTCTAAAGAATTTGCTAGGCTCATCACTAGTTAGAAAGACAAAGTTCTACATTGATTTGGTATTAGGAATGACAACGATATCTAAAGCACTATATAAAATGGCACCTACTGAACTGTCTAAATTGAAGACTTAACTTCAAGAATTAAAAGAGAGTAGTTTTATCAGATCAAGTATCTCACTAGGAGGTGCTCTAGTATTGTTTGTCAAGAAAAATGATGGGAGTATGAGGTTGTGTATTAATTATAGGGAGCTAAATTGATTCATAATAATAATAAAAAAAATACCCTCTTCCTAGGATTGATGACCTATTTGATCAATTACAAGGAGCTTATGTCTTCTCTAAAATTGACTTGAGATCAAGGTACCATCAGTTAAGAATCAAGGATGAAGACATATATAAGACTTATTTTAGGACTTGGTATAGGCATTACGAATTTCTGATGATGCCTTTTGGATTGATAAATGCTCTAACAACCTTCATAAACTTAATGAACAGAGTTCTTAGAGACTAGCTAGATTAGTTTGTGGTAGTTTTCATAGATGACATTCTCATCTATTCCAAGAGTCGAGAAGAACATGAAGCACATCTCATAATAGTATTGGAAAGACTAAGGAAAGAAAGGTATATGCTAAGTTTAGCAAATGAAAATTTTAGCTGGAACATGTACCTTTCTTAGGGCATGTGGTAAATAAGGATGGTATATTAGTAGATCTTGAGAGGATAAAGGCAGTGAGTGATTGGCTAAGATTGAGAACTATAACAGAGGTCATGAGTTTTCTAGGATTAGCTGGGTATTATAGACACTTTGTGGAAGGATTCTTTTGGCTAGCAGCTCCCTTAACATAATTGATAAAGAAGAAGGTCAAGTTTTTATGGAATGAAGATTGTGAAAATAGTTTCACAACACTAAAGAAGAAATTGGTGATAGTTATAATGTT
Source organism: Laguncularia racemosa (assembly GCA_037954665.1). Classification (NCBI taxonomy): domain Eukaryota; kingdom Viridiplantae; phylum Streptophyta; class Magnoliopsida; order Myrtales; family Combretaceae; genus Laguncularia; species Laguncularia racemosa. Next base: position 4,630,159 of record JBBMOL010000035.1, read on the forward strand.
AGCGCTATTGAAGATAGGAGAAGAATTTGAATTTTTCAATGATGCCTCAATTCAAGGCTTGAGTTATGTACTTATGCAGAATAAGAGAGTCATTACATATGCTTCTTGCCAGCTAAAACCATATGAGAAGAATTACCCTACACATGACTTAGAGTTTGCGACTGTGATCTTGGCACTAAAATTATGGAGAAATTATCTTTATGGTAAGAAGTGTAAGATCTTTATAAACCATAAAATTTTGAAGTACCTATTTACATAGAAGGAATTGAATATGTGGTAGAGGAGGTGGATAGAATTAATAAATGATTATGATGTAGAAATCCACTATCACCTTGGAAAAGCAAATGTGGTTATATATGCTTTAAGTCAAAAGAAATAGACGAATCTTGTAGCATTAGTCACATCTCGGAGGCAAATATTATAAGACATGAGTAAGCCAAAATTGGAGATGGTGACATAAGAGGTGGGAAACAGTTTGGCTATGCTTAACATTCAACCAAGTATTGTTGATTAAATTAAAACTACACAACTAGGAGATCTTGGAATTCAGAAGATCAGAAGCAAGATAGAATAGGGTGAAACCACAAAATTTCATGTAGATATTGAAGGGTAAGTTAAGTATGGCACAAGATGGTATGTTTTAGATAACATCGAGTTGAAGAAGATCATGAAAGAAGCCCATTACTCAGGATATACAGTACACTAAAAAAGCATTAAGGTGTATAAGGATCTAAAGAATAATTACTAGTGGAAAAATATGAAGTGGGAGATATTTGAATATGTTTTCAAATGTTTGACATATTAACAAATAAGGATTGAGCACCAAAGACTAGCTGGTGAATTATAACTACTTCTTATACCAAAATAGAAGTGGGAACATGTAACTATGGATTTTGTAATAGCCTTCCCAAGAACCAAGGAAAATATGATGTAGTTTGGGTAATTGTAGACATATTGACTAAGTTCCCACATTTCTTACTAATTAAGGTAGACTATAGATTAGAGAAGCTCACCTGACTGTAAGTTAGGGAGATTGTCATATTACATGAGATACTAGCTACTATCACATCTGATATGGACACTTAGTTTGTGAGCAAGTTTTGGAAGAGTCTACATCAAGTTTTGGGAACTAAACTTCACTTTAATACCACATTTTATCCTTTGAAAAATGGGTAGTCTGAGAGAACTATTAAAATTCTAAAAGACTTATTGCAAGCTTATGCCTTAGATCATGTGGGTAATTGGAGTGATCCTTTACCCTTAGTAGAATTTACTTACAATAACAGTTACTATGCTACTATTTAGATGGCTCCACATGAAGCATTGTATGGTAGGAAGTGTAAATTTCCCTTACACTGGGATGAAGTGGGAGAAAGATGGATACTGGGGAAAAGAATAGTATAAGAAGCAATAGACAAAGTTAGAGTAATAAGGCAACAAATTTTGTTAGCTTAGAGTCGCCAGAAGAGTTATGTAGATAAAAGGTGACGCTCTTTAGAACTTCAGGTTAAGGATAAAGTTTTACTGAAGATATCTCCAACTAAAGGGTAATCAGATTTGGATTGCGAGGCAAGTTGAATCTAAGATATATGGGTCCATTCAAAATACTAAAAAGAGTTGGAACAGTCACTTATAAGTTAGCTATACTACGAAGTTTGGCTGAGATACATGATGTGTTTCATGTATCGATGTTAAGGAAATTTGCACCAAACTTAAACCAAGTAGTAACTTTGGAACCTTTGAAGGTATAACCAAATTTATCATCTATTGAGAGACTTCTAGAATAGTGGACACAAAAGAGAAAGTATTAAGGAGAAGAAAAATTTCTTATGTCAAAGTACAGTGGATGAATTAAACAGAGTGGGAAGAAACATAGGAATTAGAAGAAGAAATGAAGAAGAAGCATCTAGAACTCTTTTCAATTCCAGGTAACTTTCGAGGAAAAAATTTTTTAATAAGAGGTGAAGAATGTAATACATAGTTATATACACACACATACATTAATAATTAAGTAATAAAATAAAAATATAATGTCCCATATACTTAAGGGTAATGTCATAAATAAGTTGATGGGACAAGGGTAGTTTGGTCTTTTCCTAACTACAATATAAAGGCCCAAAACTCACCTAGGGTTTTCTTTTTCCTCATTTACACCTTTGCTAACAATTTCCTAGAGAGAGAGAGAAACCTTATAGAGAATTAAAGCGACTTAGGAGAGAATCACACGAAAAATCTAATAGGTAAGTGTGTGAATCATTTATGTACTGAGCTATGATGATGAATGTATGATATGAAATGTCATTATCCTTGTAACAATAGGAATCAAGTTAAAGGATGGATTGGAACAAGCAAAGGATCAACCAAATCAGGAGTTCCAAGTGCAATTCAAGTCAAGTAAGTATTTTAGAACCCAATTTACATTAGAATTAGTGAATACAATAATCATGTAGGCTTAAAATCACATACATTAGGCTTAAGAATGAATTAGATAAGGAAAAATTAGGGCTCGTGATAAACAGTGAGGTACATGGTCAAGTATACGGCCATGTACCTAGGCGTGTTGAGATGTTAATGTTTACAGTAAGGTACACAGCCACAAGCACGACTGTGTACCTAGGCGTGTTGAAGAGCAATTGTATACAACCATAAGCACGACTGTGTACATGGGCGTGTCAAATTAGAAATCTTACAAAATGATACATGGCAATTAACGCGCTCATTCTCTAGGCCATCCTCCTTTACATGGTTTCTTTCTTGACCGTATTGTCTAAAAATGTGTCCTATTTGATTTCATTTTGTATTATTACAACTCAAAAATAGATATTAAGCTTAGTGATGCCTTAGGGATGGAGAATATATGATTATAATATATGTAGTAAATTAGTAAACCGAGATTTCTTGTAGGATAGAACTAAGTAAAGTTTCTTGTAATTGAACAAGGTTACCTACTTCAGTTAGAGATGTGTAGGATTGTAATAGGAATATTTGTCTAGTTACGTGTTTATTTTGTTTATTGTATGTGATTGTTAGATAGTTATTCATTACAATTTATGTGCTAAAATGTTGATTAAAAGTATGGGGAACTCGATTTTATGATTAGTTGTGCTTGGCTCGGTCTGAGGGCCTATAGTGGCAGTTCCCTAAAGGGGCACCTCGATGATCGGTATGCCATGTTGTTCTAAGTAGAGATATGTATCGAAATAATCTAAGGTAGATTAGGGTTAGATATGGCCTACAGTGGTAGTTCCCATTAGCACTATAGGTATAAATATTGTCTATGTACCGAGGTCATGAGTACCCCTATATTGTATGCTGGTTAATGATGATATATATAACCTGATGAATGGATGCGTTATATAGATTACTATTGCTTATATGCTTGTGATAATGATATTGTGTGGCATGCGTATGTGGGTGCGGTATTCACATATTGAACTTAGGCTCATCTCCCTCATATATATATTTTTTTAAGTGCATGTGAAAGTAATGAGTACCTCAATTATGATGAATATGGAAATTTGGTGGTGCATTACGTGGATGAGTATGAGAGAGAACACTATTACTATGTAGATGAAGAGTGATGGAGAAGTTAGGAAGGTTGTAATTTGGAACTTATATTAGTTGAGCTGAGAATATGAAAGATAGTAATAGACTTCTATTTATGCTAAACTGTATTTGTGGTTAGATGTTTATTATGGATTTAAAAATGAGATTGTTGTGTTAGTTTAAAAATGAGGATTGGAATGACTCATCTGAGAGTCATTTGGTTTATGTTGTTGAAGTTATATTAGTATAAACGTAAATGGAGATAAATAGGTTTGAAGTGGTATGGAGTTTTAAAGCCTTAGCGTGTTGCTATATGATAGTATCACGTGGTGGGTTATGACGTCTCTGGTTTTGGGGTGTTACATAAACAATGTATTAGGGTAAATCTTTACAGCCTGCTATAGATTAGAGTCTAATTCCTCCTTATGACCTAAGTGATGCACTCTAATACCATCCAACATAGGAGTCACAAGCTCCTACTACTCTAGATCTAAGGCCAGCTAAACAACACATAAATGCATTTTTGTAGCTTGCACGACAATTCGGTAAGAGAAGGAACAACATAAGATAGCATACTATTTTATATCGTTCAATATGTAAATTTTTCATTGATATTTACAACTCATGTATATATAAGTTTTGTAAATTTTCCCAATTTCTCATATGTTTTCTCCTTAACTACATAACTTTTTAAATTATACACTTTTTGATAGAGCTTGTAGTTGACATGTAAAATTGTGATATACATGGAGTTTGGGGTTACAAAGTTTTGCAATTAATATAATATGCAACTTGAGTTTAGAGTTTTCAATCTTACCATTAATAATTCATTTTCATTTCAATTGTTAATATAAAGATTTTTCATTGCATAACTATATAAACTCTTTACCACATTTGAGTTATCAATAACATATAAATAATTTAATCAAAACACAATTATTTAAAAAATAAAAAACATATTAATATACTTAATATCTTTCTTTCATCTGTATCTATTTTATTACAAGTAATTTTTTTCTCAGTCATAATTAAAGGAGTAGGAGCTTTTACTTTTTTTTTCCCCAAAAAATGACTGTTAAAGCAAAGATTTTATTTATTTATTTTTTTAAAAAAGTTACATTTTCTTGAACCTAAATTTTTAATACTTAATTTTAAATTTTTTACAAAAATTTTTAATTTAGATTAAATTTTTAAAAATTTTGAAATTTCACATTTTTTTATTTTTTAAAAATTTCAAAAGAATATTTTTTAAATTAATATTTTAAATTTATTAATTTATTAAAATTTTTATTAAGTTATTTTTCCACTTTTATATCTAAACTTTTCATATTTTTTTTTTACAATTTCATCTAAGATTTGCTCACAACATTTTTTTCCCCCCAAAACTTCAAATTTTCTAAAACTTTTTCGTCAATACTAAAATTTTGAAATTAAATATTTTCCTTTTACATTTTGTTTCAAAAAGAATTTCAAAAGTTTAGATAAGAAGAATAGAAAAAATAATTTATTAAAAAAATTTAACTGAATTTATAATTTTTAAATATTGATTTAAAATTAATAATTTTTTTTTTTACTTTTTAAAAATTTCTATTGATGGCATGTAATCGGAACATGCCTTCACCTTTGCTAAATTTTTCTAAATTGAAGGTGCATTCTGAAGAGGCATTTTTACCACCTAATTTCATAATATTTGCTATCTCATTTTGTGATTAATTTTGAAAAATGGGATTATTTAAGTGGATTCCACTTCCGTTCATTTATGTACCATGCATTATCAAGAACAATAAGATACCTTCCTTTGCAGCAAGTTTTTGATAATCATCTTTAGCCAATGGCTATTCATAGAGTCCACTCCCGGAAGAATTGTAGCACATGGTTCTAAAATTATTATGTACACATTTATATAATTATAATTCTTAAGTAAACAAACAAATAAATAATATAAGAGTGGGGGCAATCTTGCAAATAAGGTTAAAAGACGAGAGCAATTTTTTCTTTTCCTAAAGGGATTATAAAAGCGAAACTAACCTAGGGTTTATCCTTTTTCACACTTTAACAATATATATTAGCGTAGAGAAACCTAAAGAGAGAGAGAGCCTTATAGAGAACTAAGGAGAATCAGAAGAGAATTTCCATGGCTAATCCAATAAGTAAGCGTATAGCTTGTAATTTCATTTAGTTATGATGTTAAAACTAAGGACTGTTTATCTTAGTAACGACAGAGATTAAATCAAAAGGTGAAGTGGAGTAAATGAAGGATCAAACAAATTAAACATTCTAAGAGTAATCTGAACCATGTAAGAATTTTAATTCATGTAAAGTGGTTAGAAAATTCACTTATTAGGATTTATTTAAACCTAGCATTAAAGAATGGGAAGATTGGATAGATTGGTAGAAGTAAATTTAGGGTTCGTAAAATGTACCGAAAGATACATGACCTCCCAATACGATCATGTTACTCCCGTGTTGAACACAATAGATACATCGAAAGATATATGGCTTGTCTACACGGTCGTGTTTTGACCGTACTAAAACCAAGAGATACACAACCTGTTTACACGGTCATATTTCGATTGTGTTGAGCCAAAAACCCATCGATAGATACATGACCTTTTGACATGGTTGTATACTAGCTATGTTGAGCGACACGGCCTCTAACATGGCCATGTTGAGTAAAAAAACAATATCAATATATATCCATTTAACTTTAAATTCAACCAATTTCCACACAATTAAGATAAATAGTAAGACCTTAGATAAACTAATAGATTAAGAGAAATTAAGAGAGTTACATTATTTTAGACTAGTACTAAGAATGATGTCTTGAAGATTATACAGATACCAACTTAGCTTAAGTTCAAGACAAGACATGCTTAAGGCTAGGATTCTAGGTACGTGTTTACTTTGTTTGTTGTATGTGTGATGTGCTTGTTTCCAAATACATGAACACAAACCAATTGAAGAATTCAATCGAACCAAGTTCACAAAAATGGCATGATGCCAAGTACCACGTGAACCCTAATTACATGAATCAAATTGCTCTGATACCAAAATATGATGTGCTTAAAATTCCAAATTCACGAGCACAAGATACAAATGATTAATTAATCTCACAAATAATCAATTGGACTTAAAATTGGCGTGAAATAAAGGATGAACAACCTTAAATGGCGTGAACTAAATTAAAACTACTACAAGGGAATTCCAATACCAATCAATTACAAAGGAACAATGCAATTCCAATCTCTAAAATTGGCTTGTAATCCTAACAATACATGAGCCCTAATTTGGCGTGAAAAGTACATATAAAAATATCAACCAATTATAACTAGATATTACTCACTAGCAATAATCGAATGCAACTTAGAAAAACTTGATATAACTTACAAGAATTCCAAGCCAAACCCGCCTCAATTTCTAAATAAATTGATAAGAGTAGATGCTAGCAAGAATGTAACTCTCACGAAAATAAGTGTGTATTTTGTCAAAATATCAAAAAGCTCCCTAAAAACCTTAGTTAGCAAGTATTTATACTTGTTCCTGTTAAGGTAAAAAAAAACCAAAAAATTACAAAGTTGCCACTAGGTGGCCGATTCCAAAAATCAAAATTACAAGTATAAAAATGAAAATGGCCAATTCTCATAAGCAACAAATACAAATACAAATGGTCTCCAAGTGGTCGGTTCTTCACTTCAATTGAACAATTTGTTGGACTAGTTCTTCTTTAGTTTATGTAGGTCCATGAATAACCCACAATTGAGCTTTAGCGAGTTTATCCATTGTCCTGTAAAAATCGACAAGTATACCTATTGGAATGCACAACAAATAAGTAATAGAAAAGAAATTATTATACAAATATTTTTTGGGTCGGATTGTTCAAAGAGGACCCTCATCACCATATTTTGTAACCCTTTGGCTTTTACCCTATTGATAGGTCATGTAGGATTTTGATTCCTATAATCTCCTTGGGCCTTAGGAAGATTTGTCCTCAAATCTGATAGGTCAAATGCAGTAGAAACTCTATATCCTCCTAACAAGTTATTTGTAAAAATATCACTGTAGTCTCCTGTACCTAAGATACCACGAGGGGTAGTTGCTCTCGCCCTTCCATCTTTAGGATATATCTAATCTACAACACATATAATAGTCTGTCATCTGCTATGGCCTCCCCTAACTCAAGCTATCCCACCAATAATGTCTTATTCTTCCCTATTTCACTTATATGTCTTTGAACCTCTTGGCCCTTTGATGGTTTACTCATTTACCCCTAAACCTTTTGGACCTTTGATGATTGACACATCTGCTTCTAAACTGCATGGTCCTCTGAAGGTTGACTCATTTGATTATGAGTTTCAAGGACCTTTGATGGTTGACTTATTTATCTTTACACACCTCTGATGTTGACATAGGGTTCAATACCATACGTTTACCCTCTTTCTGGAATACATATGTATTTCTGAAGCCATCATGTAAGACTTTCCTATCATACAACCAAAGCCTGCCAAGCAATATATGAGATGTGCACATAGGAAGAATATCACATTCAATTTCATCATGATATTTATCACCTATACTAAAAGGTACCCTAACTCTTTAGGTCACATGGAGACTCCCCTGTTCACTTAGCAAATGTAATTTATAGGGTTTTGGATGCGAAGTAGTTACAAGTTTCAATTTTGATACTAATGAGACAACCATAACATTAGTATAACTACCACCATCAATAATAATGACACACAAGTTACCTTGCACCCTACAAGAAGTGTGAAACAAGTTTTCCCTTTGCTCATCATTAATAGTTGTAAAAGAGGTCAAGGCCCAGCACAGTACATTCGTAGACAAATACAAATCACTTGACATTGTTGCTTACTAACTTCAACAAGCCAATAATACATTACACCACACACACCATGGCAATACACTCCTATACACCTACAGTGCAATCAAGCAACCAATGTGAGACATACCTTCCTACACTTCAATTATGATAACAACAAGTGGAACAATAATTAAACACTTCCAAATGGTAAGTTAATGAATTCAACTAAGCAAGTGTTTAAGCATCAATATATAATAACTTCCACACTTTAATGCTTGTTTTGAAATTCAAATTTAACTACTATGATTCACTTTCTAATCACGGCACAAACATACAACTCCACTTCACGTACAACACCTTCTTCACAACACAAACCCTCAACAAGTTGCAATTCCCTTCACTACACACTCACACCACCACACATACACAACACAATCACGGTGCAACTCCCTTCAAACCACAATACCACTTCACATGCAGGGCCCTTTCACCACTAAACACAAAACACTTCATTTTGACAAATTCAAAATACCACTCTTAATGCAACATTTCCACAAATGGTAAGAAGCAAATTCAAATTCAAATAATCATTCAATTAACTATTACACAATAACTTCTTTAACTTAATGAATGTGTTTGAATTTCAAATAACTTCCTAAATCTCCCACGCAATGCAAATCTAAAAATTTGTGAATGATAACCTCAATTTTCGAAATCACTAACAAATAATTCACTCTTCTTTCTCTCAATTTCCACTTCTCCAAAATAACAACAAAGGAACACTCCTCCTTCCTTATGGAAAGTTCAAGAAAAGCAAATGCTACCACAAGTACTCTACGTCTAGTTCAATTAACAACAATTAGAATGCAACAAAATCCACAATCACTACTACAAATCACTTCAACAATTTTGGATCAAGAAATCAACTTCAAGAACCCTAATTGTCAAATGAAGCTCACATAATTCCCTTCCTCAAATCCTATGCTCTGATACCAAAATTATGATGTGCTTATTTCCAAACACATGAACACAAACCAATTGAAGAATTCAACTGAACCAAGTTCACAAAAATGGCATGATGCCAAGTACCACGTGAACCCTAATTGTGTGAATTAAATTACTTTGATACCAAAATATGATGTGCTTAAAATTCTAAATTCACAAGCACAAGATACAAATGATTAACCAATCTAACAAATAATCAATTGGACTCAAAATTGTCATGACTTAATGGATGAACAATCTCAAATGGCATGAACCAAATTAGTACTTCTACAAGGGAATTCCAATACCAATCAATTATAAAGGAACAATGCAATTCTAATCTCTAAAATTGGCTTGTAATCCTAGCAATACATGAACCCCAATTTGGTGTGAAAAGAACACATAAAAAGATCAACCAATTATAACTAGATATTACTCACTAGCAATAATCAGATGCAACTTAGAAAATCTTGATATAACTCACAACAATTCTAAGCTAAACTCACCACAATTTCTAAAGAAATTGATAAGAGTAGATGTTAGTAAGAGGGTGACTCTCACGGCAACAAGTGTGTATTTTATCAAAATATCAAAAAGCTCCCTAAAAACCCTAGTTAGCAAGTATTTATACTTGTTCTTATTAGGGTAAAAAAAAACAAAAAAATTACAAAGTTTCCATTAGGTAGCCAGTTCCAAAAATCAAAATTACAAGTACAAAATTAAAATAGCTGATTCTCATAAGCAACAAATACAAATACAAATGGTCTCCAAGTAGTCGGTTCTTCACTTCAATTGAATAATTTGTTGGACTGGTTCTCCTTTGGTTTATGTAGGTCCAAGAGTAACCTACAAGTTGAGCTTTAGTGAGTTTATCTATCACCCTATAAAAATCGACAACTATACCTACTGGAATGCACAACAAAATAAGTAATAGAAAAGAAATTATTATACAAATACTTTTGGGTTCGAATTGTTGAAAGAGGACCCTCATTGCCAAATTTTGTAACCTTTTGACTTTTGCCCTAGTGATAGGTCCTATAAGATTTTGATTCTTATCAATGTGATTGCTAGGTAGCTATTTAATTAATTTTATGTGAAACCATGAAATGTTTAAGTGTTATATATGAATTTAATGAGATATGTTGCTTGTGCTTGGCTCGGCTTAGGGGAATGTAGTAGCAGATCCCTAAGGGGCATCTCGATGATTGGTATGCCATGTTGTCCTTAGTGGAGCCACGAATCAAAATTATCTAAGGTAAATTAAGGTTAGATGGATCCGTAGTGGCAGTTTCCATTAGGGTTAGATGGGCCCCGTAGTGGTAGTTCCCACTAGGACAAATGTTCTCTGTATCGGGGTCATGAGTACCCTACATGATATAATTCATTTTGATATTGATGTATAAGCTGAAGTGTAAATGAGTTGTGGATGAATGTTGCATAGATGCATGTGTTGTTAATGTGGTATGCCATGCACATGTGGGTGTGGTACTCACGTGCTGAGCTTAAGCTCACCCCTTTCCTATATATTTTTTAGTTACAAGCAAGAATGACAAGCAAGTAGAATATGATAAGAATGGGGACTTGGTAGGGCATTAAATGGATGAGATGGGAAGAGAATATTATTATTATGTGGAGAAAGAGTATTTATAATTTGAAGTTTTATTAGTTAAATTGATGTTATGGAGATAATTGTTATCTGAGATTATATTATTATTAAATAATGAGATGACTCATGTGAGAGTCATTTATTTGATTGAAGTTATTGTAGTATCATGGTTAATATAAATGATTAGGTTTTTAGTATTATGGAGTTTTAGAGCCTTAGCATGTCACTATGAGATGGTGACATGTGGCAGGCTATGATGCTATAGGTTCTGAGGCGTTACAACTTAAGTGGTATCAAAGCCTAGGTTTTGATGATCCTTAGAATTCAGGATAAGAACAAATAGAGATTAGGTCGATGACTCCTAGAATTAAGTAATGATCCAAAATGGTGTAAGATTAAATCAATAGAATGTAAGTTGGAATCATTAGAAGACTAAGTAAATGATCTATAGAAGCATATGAAGTGTAGAGAGTAGGTAAATTAAGAGATAATTATTATGTTATGTTGAACCAATTATTTTATGCTATTGTATTTTATTGAATATTCCTATTTAATTACGTATAGGTATATATGTATGTTTGAGCTTGAGTATACTTAGATGTATACTGTCACTAACTCCCTTTACAAATTCTAACTCCGAGTTTATTCTACTATCTCATTTACATAGAATGCCACTAAGAAGAAATATCATATGGGGTTCATCTAGTGCTGGATAAGGTAAAGATGCCCCAGAAGATAGGAACCCTCAAAGACCACCTCAGCTAGAAACCCCTAAGCAAATTAATGTCACAGTTGCTCAATCGCTAGAGACTGTAAATGCTTTAGTGGGAATGTTGGCACAAAAAACAACAATAGGTTATGAGACCTGTCAAGTCTATAGAGGAACCTTGTGAGCTAGACAAATTTGTAAGATTAGTTAAGGAGTTCCACCCAAAGGTTAATGATCTAATAGAGGTTGAATATTAGATCATTGAGACTGAAAGGACCTTTGAAGCCTTCTTGGTCCTTGAAGATAGAAAAGATATGTTGCTTATATGCTGAAAGGGCAGCTATAGATTGGTGGACCAGTATATCCAGATTAGTAGGAGCTCCTAACCAATAGCAAAGGTTTAAGGAACTCTTTTATGAAAAGTACTTCCTCAGTAATATTTGAGACAAAATGGAAGCTGATTATTATAATTGCTAGTGGGGTAATAAATCTATGGAGGCATATGAAGTGGAGTTGAACCGCTTAAGTAAATTTTTGCTAGAGGTGATGGAGGAGATGATGCCTCTTAAGCTAGGAGATTTTTTAGGGGACTAGAGCTTACCTTGCAACATCAAGTGGGGTCTTTTTAGTTGACTACTTATGTAAAAGTAGTTGACAAAGAAAAATACTTAGAGCAGGGAAAAAAGAGGATAAAGAAACAGTTATCCCATAGATCAGGATCGGTTATAGGGAAAAGGCCTATTTCTAGCATACCTTATGTAGACAAAGGAAAGAGATTAACCGTATATCAAGCCAGACATGTGGCTTATGTGCTTAGACCTCTTCAAACTAGGCCTGCACCTTTAACACTACTTCCCCCACCACAGGTAGGTCAAGGTGTGAGGTGTCCTAGATGTTTAGGACCTTATGATTTGTGGAAGTGTAATTGGCTAGAAAGGGCATGCTTCTCTTGTGGAAAAGCGAGACACCCTAGTAAGAGTTGCACTGAAACGACCCTCCCTTAAACCTTCTACTATACTATTAAGTAGAGAGGGCATAGATCATTCTAGTGTAACCTGCACCTAGAGGACCACTAGGTAGAAATCAAAATGTAAGACTAAGATAGAGGGCACTTGGTAAGGTGTTTGCATTGTAACAACAACATTAGTAGGATGCCCATGATCAAGATACTATTGTAGGTACACTGCTCATAAACTCAAATACTGTTTAACACGGGTGCAACACATTCTTATATATCACCTGTGTTTATGAATGTATAAGGATTAAAACTTGTTTTATTGGAGGATGCTATGATTGTAAATACTCCTTTTTGAGTAGGAGGGAAATTAGATCAAGTATGTAAGGATGTAGAGATTGTAATACATGGTAAGAAAATGCCAATTGAATTGTTTGTATTAGAGATGATAGAGTTTGATCTAATTCTAGGAGTGAAATAGTTGTCTAAGTATAATGCCACTATAGGTTGTTACAATCTAGTGGTTAGATTTGATTTTCCTAATGAGGAATAAATGGTATTCAAGTTAGATTTATAGAGGCCTGCAACTCTTCTAACATACGAATTGTGGAATAAAGGAAGATTGTCAGCCTCAATAGTAAAGACAGGACAAATTAAGGAATTGAGAAATATACATGTAGTGAATGAGTATACGAATGTTTTTCTTAAGAATTTGTCGGGTTTACCACCAACTAGAGAAATAGAGTTCTGTATTGATCTTGTACTAGGAACGACACCTATATCTGAAGCACCATACAGAATGGCACCTATTAAACTATCTGAACTGAAGACTCAACTTTAAGAGCTTAAAGATAGTGGGTTTATTAGACCAAATGTCTCACCATGGGGTGCTCCAATGCTATTTGTTAAGAAGAAGGATGAGAGTATGAGGTTGTGTATTGATTATAGGGAGCTAAATCGAGTCACAATCAAGAACAAATACCCTTTCCCTAGAATTGATGACCTATTTGATCAATTATAGGGAGCTCAAGTTTTCTCTAAAATTAACTTAAGATCAGGGTATCATCAGTGAAGAATCAAGGAGGAAGACATATAGAAGACTGCTTTTAGAACTTGGTATGGGCATTACAAGTTTCGAGTGATGCCTTTTGGTTTGATAAATGCTCTAGTAGCCTTCATGGACCTCATGAACAGAATGCTTAGATACTAGCTAGATCGGTTTGTAGTAGTTTTCATAGATGATATTCTCATTTATTCCAAGAGTAGAGAAGAACATGAAGCAGACCTCAGAGTCATACTAGAAAGACTTAGGGAAGAAAAACTTTATGCTAAGTTTAGTAAGTGCAAATTTTGGTTATAATGTGGTGAATAAGAACGGAATATTAGTAGACCCTGAGAAGGTAAAGGCAATAAGTGATTGGCCAAGATCAAGTACTATAATAGAAGTAAGAAGTTTTCTAGGATTAGTATTAGTAGACCCTGAGAAGGTAAAGGCAATAAGTGATTGGCCAAGATCAAGAACTGTAATAGAAGTAAGAAGTTTTCTAGGATTAGCTGGGTACTACAAACACTTCGTAGAAGGATTCTTTTGGTTAGTAACTCTTTTGACTCAATTGACAAAGAAAAAGGCCAAGTTCGCATGGAGAGATGAATGTGAGAGCATCTTCATGACATTGAAGGGTAAATTAATGATAGCTCTAGTGTTGGCCCTACCGAAGACAAGAGAAGAATTTGAAGTATTTAATGATGCATTAAATCAAGGTTTAAGGTGTACGCTTATGCAGAATGGGAGAGTCATTGCATATGCCTCTCGTCAGCTAAAACAATATGAGAAGAATTACCCTATCCATGACCTAGAATTAGTTGTTGTAATCTTAGCATTGAAATTGTGGAGACACTATCTTTATGGGGAGAAATGTAAAACATTTACGGACCATAAAAGCAAATGTGGTTGTAGATGCTTTAAGTAGCAAGAAACACATAAATATTGTAGTGTTAATGACATCTTAGAGGAAAATACTAGAAGGCATGGATAAGTTGAAATTGGAAATGGTGACATAGGAAGTGGGAAATAGGTTTGTTACACTTAGTATCCAACCTATTCTTATAGATCAGATTAAAACTACACAAATGGAAGATCCTAAAATTTAGAAGATAAGGAACAAATTAGAACAGGGTGAAGCCACAGAATTTGTGTTGAACACTAAGGGGTAGTCAAGTATGGTAATAGGAGGTGTGTTCTAAGTAATACGGAATTAAGGAAGAAGATCATGAAGGAAGCTCATTATTCAGGGTATACAGTATACCCAAGAAGCACTAAGATGCATAAGGATCTCAAGAACACTTATTGGTAGAAAAATATGAAACACGAGATAGCAGAATATGTGTCCAGGTGTCTTACATGTTAGCAAATAAGGATTGAACACCAAATGCTAGTTGGTGAGTTACAACCACTTCCTGTACCTAAATGGAAGTGGGAACATGTAACTATGAATTTCACTACAGCACTCTTGAGAACCAAAGAGAAATATGATGTGATTTGGGTGATAGTAGATAGATTGACCAAGTCCGCCCATTTCTTGCCAATTAAGATGGACTATAAACTAGAAATGCATGCCTAAATGTACATTAGAGAGATTATCAAATTACGTAGGGTATTGGCCACTATTACATCTGATAAGGATACTCAATTTGTGAGCAAATTCTAGAAAAGTCTTCATCAAGCCTTAGGAACCAAGCTCCAGTTTAATATAGCATAGATAGGCAGTCTAAGAGAACTATTCAAATTCTAGAAGACTTACTACGAGCTTGTACATTGAATTAAGGGGGTAATTGGAGTGATCATTTATCTTTAGTAGAATTTGCTTATAATAACAGTTACCAAGCTACTATACAGATGGCTCCTTATGAAGCATTATACGACAGGAATGCAGATCTCCCTTACATTAGGATAAAGTTGGAGAAAGATGGATACTAGGGTTGGAGATAGTACATAAGGTTAAAGTAATAAGGCAATGAATTCTATCAACCTAGAGTCACCAGAAAAGTTAAGGAGATAAACAGCGACGCCTTCTAGAATTTCAAGTTGGAAATAAAGTCCTACTGGAGATATCTTGAACTAAAGGGGTAATCAGGTTTGGACTGCGGGGTAAGTTGAATCTAAGATATGTGGGCCCATTTGAAATTCTGGAAAGAGTTGGGACGATTGCATACAGGTTGGCCCTATTGCCAAGTTTGGTCAGGGTACATAATGTGTTTTATGTATTGATATTAAAAAAATATGTACTAACCCCAAATCAAGTGGTAGCCTTAGAACCCTAGAAGGTTCAGCCAAACTTGTCATCTATACAGAGACCTATGAGGATAGTGGATACAAAGTGACAAGCATTAAAAAGAAGAAGAATTCCTTATGTCAAAGTACAGTGCACAAATCAAATAGAACGAGAGGTGACATGGGAATTAGTAGAAGAAATGAAGAGAAAGCATTCAAAACTCTTCTTAATTCCAAGTAACTTTTGAGGATGAAAGTTTTAATATGGGGGCGAGAATGTAATACATGGTTCTAAAATTATTATGCACAAATTTATATAATTATAATTATTAAGTAAACAAATAAATAAATAATATAAGAGCAAGAGCAATCATGCAAATAAGGTTAAAAAGACGATGGTGGTTTTGTCTTTTCCTAAAGGGATTATAAAAGCGAAAATAACCTAGGGTTTATCCTTTTTCACACTTTAACAATATACAATAGCTTAGAGAAACCTAAAGGGAGAGAAAGGGCCTTACAAAGAACTAAAGAGAATCAAAAGAGAATATTCGTAGCTAATCCAATAAGTAAGCATATGGATAGTAATTACATTTAGTCATGATATTAAAACTAAAGACTGTTTATCTTTGTAACAATAGAGATTGGATCAAAAGGCCAAGTGGAGCAAATGAAGGATAAAACAAATTAGACATTTTAAGAGTAATTTGAACTAAGTAAGAATTTTAATTCATGAAAGTGGTTAGAAAATTCACGTATTAAGATTTATTTAAACCTAGAATTAGTGAATGGGGAGATTTGATGGATTGGTGGAAGAAAATTTAAGGTTCATAAAATGTACTAAAAGATACATGACCTCCCAACACGTTTGTGTTGCTCTTGTGTTGACCACCTAAGATGTACCAAGAGATACACGATCTCCCAATACGGTCGTGTTACTCCGAGAGATACACAACCCGTCTATATGGTTATGTTCTTACTGTGTTGAAATCGAGAAATACATGACCTGTCTACACAGTCGTGTTTCGATCGTGTTGAGCCCAAAACCCATCGATAGATACACGACCTTTTGACACGGTCATATACTAGCTAAGTTGAGCTACATGGCCTTTGAGCTATATGGCCTCTAACATGGCCGTGTTGAGTCAAAAACAATATTAATATATATCCATTTAACTATAAATTAAGCCAATTTTTACACAACCAAGATAAATAGTAAGACCTTAGATAACCTAATAGATTAAGAGAAATCAAGAGAGTTATATTATTTTAAACTAGTACTAAGAATGATGTCTTGATGATTATAAATATATCAACTTAGCTTAAATTCAAGACAAGACATGCTTAAGGTTAAGATTCCAAGTATGTGTTTACATTGTTTGTTGTATGTGATTACTAGGTAGCTATTTAATGAATTTTATGTGAAACCACAAAATGTTAAAGTGTTATATGAATTGAATGAGATATGTTGCTTGTGTTTGGCTCGACCTAGGGGAACATAGTGGCAAATCCTTAAGGGGTACCTTGATGATTGGTATGCCGCATTATCATTAGTGGAGCCATGTATTGAAATGATCTAAGGTATATTAGGGTTAGACGGGACCCGTAGTGATAGTTCCCATTAGGGTTAGACGGGGCCGGTAGTGACAGTTCCCACTAGGACAAATGTTGTGTGTACCGAAGTCATGAGTACTCTTATGTGGTATAATTCATTTTGATATTGATGTATAAGCTGAAGTGTGAATGAGTTGTGGATAAATGTTACATATATACATATGTTGTTAATGTGATGTGTCATGCGCATGTAAGTGTGGTACTCACGTATTAAGTTAAGGCTCACCTTCCCTTCCTATATTTTTTTTAGCTGTAAGCAAGAATGATGCGCAAGTGGAATATGATGAGAATAAGGACTTGGTAGGGCATTACATGGATGAGATGAGAAGAAAACATTATTATTATGTGGAGGAAGAGTATTTGTAATTTGAATTTTTATTAGTTAAATTGAAGTTATGGAGATAATTATTATCTTGAAATTTTATTGTTATTAAATAATGAGATGATTCATTTAAGAGTCATTTATTTGATTAAAATTATCGTAATATGATGATTAAGTTTGAAGTATTATAGAGTTTAGAAGCCTTAACGTATCGTTATGAGATACTAACACATAGCAGCTTGTGATGCTCTAGGTTTTGAGGCATTATAGGAATTGGTTTCCTGACCACCGTCATAATCTGTTGGATCATGTCTTTCAGCAGGTCATGTATCCTGGAGCGTCTTCAAAGAGAGATCCAAGCACGATGGTGATGTGTTTCATCACTGCAACATCCTCGTAGACTTGCTTTGCCAAAGTGTATTTTCCCAATCCGCCCATGCCAGCTATTGAGATAACTTCCCGTCTAGAAGGCCTCCAACCAGCCGCCAACCAAATCCTTTTTGTGCTCTTCCATGCCCACTAGATCAATTTCCTCCAGAAGGAGGGCGTTTCTTCTGTGCTCTAGCCAGGTGCTATCAGCATCAGGGCAATCTGGAACTCGTTCAGCTTTTACAAACTTGTAACGGAGCCTTCGGTGTCCTTCGCAGATGTTTTTGGTTCTTGCATTGATCCTTTGGATCTCAGAGGTGATCCGGTATTGAGCCTTCATGTTCCTGATGCAGCAGGACATCTTATTGACAAAACCAGAGAGAGCAGTTCATGTGTGAGGAGCAGAGTAAATTCATCAACAATATCTTCAGTTTCATATGCTATGTCTCTTATTTGCTTAACCCACACTTTGACTTCCTCGTCATTTTCTTCCAGGGAGTCTGCAACTCTGAGGAAAGCCCTTATGCGCTCTAATTCCCCTCTCGCCGCAATAACTTCTTCCCTTCCGCCTCTCAGAAATTGCACCTCATTCTCGAAAAAAATGTGTAAGTTTGCTGAGAAGGTATGCGACAGCACTTTCTGCCATGATCCAATTTTTCATGTTCTAGGTTTCTGTATTCATTAATCTAGTTCAACAGGAAGCTTGGTCGCTTTATACTCCTTCACTAGCCTAATACTCTACAAAAAGCAAAAATGGAACTCATGGAAGTGATGGGCACTAAAAGAGCTGTTATAGAATCAGACATGGAACAACTTCCTTATCTTCAAGCAATAGTAAAGGAGACCTTGAGACTTCACCCATCTGCACCACTATTGTAATCTTATCGAGCCAAAAACGACATCAATGTATGTGGATATATAATACTAGGGGGCACACAGGTTCTCGTCAATGGTTGGGCTATAGGACGAGATCCCAACTATTGGAAAGAGCCACTCAAATTTTGTCCCGAGAGGGTCATGGATATAAAGGCTGACTATAAAGAAAGGGCTTTCAAGTTCATCCCGTTTGGCACGAGTCGACGGATTTGCCCGCGGTTGCCACTAGCAATTTGTATGGTTCATTGGATGCTGGCTTCCTTGATTCATTCCTTTGATTGGAAACTCTCCAGAGGAATTTCTCCCCAGGAGTTGGGAGGTGAAGGAATAGTTTGGAGTGAACTGAGAAAGGCCGTCCTTCTTTGTGCTATTCGAATAATGTAGGACTACATTGCCATATCAAATTAATAGGAAATTATGAAAAGTTCGTTTGATTTTACAGAGTGCATTTTGCCTATATAATGTGTAGTTTGGTGAATCTTTGTCAAATTATATCACTAACCATATGGTTGTGAGGATTTTATGAATGCCAATAATTTAAAAATATTGAATAGAAGATGCTCTATATTCAAAGTTAGGTTATATTTGAAGGACAAACAAAAGGACGTGCGTGGAAATGTTTCTTTAGATAATATATGTAATGAAAGGACATATCAAATCGACTGTTTGATCATGAACAAGTTCATTGCAATGACTTGCTTGCTCTAAAAAGCCCTTTACAGCAATATTCTCCAAGTTATATGTCCATTGCAGCAAACTGAGCTGCTACAAAAGACTTATCCCTTTTTTATATATATATGTTCATATAATTTAATTTTGGAAAGTTAATTTTTGTTTAAAAGGCACAATAACACATTTTAGATATATTAGGATGAAATTAATTATAAATTTAAAATATTTATCAATTTGCGGAATTCAAAATAACGATAAACAAAATTGAAATTTCCGTAGGATATGAAATTTACATTCAATTAATATTAGATACAGTGATCATTAGTCTTTAATATATAGTCATCATGAAAGCTATAAAAATAAACAATTTCGGTTTTAGATAATTGCTCAAATGAATATTCTTGACACGCCTATCCATTCCCTCTCTAAAGCGGGGGTTTAAAGAGTACGAGGCCCAAGAAAACTTGAAGGATAGGATGGCATGAACAGTAATGCATTTGGGGAGAGTATGGGCCTATAGGTGGCTAGAACGATTGTCTAGTGGGCAACCCTCCATGCCTAGATAATGCAAGGCACTACAACAATTTTAAATTATTGGAATGGTATGATTCATCCTCATAGAAGAGCTATTAAGTCACATAGGCTATTGGGACACAAAATACTCGTGTCTTCGCTGTGTCTCTTAAGTAGCCGTGTCAATAGATTTTTGGAACATGGCATGTATCCCAACAAACTAATACCTATTGAGATGAGTTAAAGTGTCCAATAAGTTTGGTAATCATAGCAAATTGCCTCCCTTTATATTATAGTGGCACAATATTTCGTCTTAATACTATTTATAAGGATATGTTTATGTTCTTCATAAGATGCTATGATGCAACTTTATTTGACATATTGTGATTTGCCCTATGCACTAAAAAGTTAATAGAACACGATTTATTATCCATATTAGTTTTAAGGACACTAGTTTGTGTCTTAGTAGTCGT
Organism: Laguncularia racemosa; assembly: GCA_037954665.1. Taxonomy (NCBI): domain Eukaryota; kingdom Viridiplantae; phylum Streptophyta; class Magnoliopsida; order Myrtales; family Combretaceae; genus Laguncularia; species Laguncularia racemosa. Next base: position 4,650,885 of record JBBMOL010000035.1, read on the forward strand.
AAATAGTAATCTACAAGCTAATTTAGTTACACATTTTAGTGTCATGGTATTTTTTTCTAGTATATTTTTTTCCAAATATTTTTGTCTCTTTTTTAAATAAATCTTATGAAATTACAAGCCCTTCAAGAGCTAGAGATGTAAACAGGCTGGGTTTGGAATGGGTTCATTGAAACCCAAACTTGACTTGGTAAAGAATTATATACCTAAAACCCGCTCCGACTTGATAAGTTTTTTTTTACTTGACCCAATTAACAAGTGAAGCGACCTAAACCTGACCTAAATAGCAATTAAATCTTTTTTTTTTCATACTTCAACTTATTTTCATATGTCATTTTTTAAATTTACTATTAATCTACTTATGATGGAAAGAAGAAAGAAATTAAATATAAAAATATACTAATTAAAAATATAATAATAATAAAATAAATATACTCATTATAAATTATAATATTAATTTATTATTTTTTAAAAAAATTATCGGATCAAGTTTTCCTATTTAGTTTTTTTAAATCCCATAACCAGACCCTAAACCCTATCAAGTTTTATTTCATATCCCAAATTCAACCTTAAATCTTATAGGGTTTTTATCGAGTCGGTCGAGGTAAGTACCCTATTAAGACCGCTCCAATTACATCCCTATCAAGAACTTGTAGTAATCGTGGTATATTGAATAAAAAATGACATAATGAAGTTCACAAATTATGTATTATATCAAATGCTTACATTATATGAATCCCCCATATAAAAAGATTATGTATGAGTAATTTGACTAAGTGCATCATAGTAAGGCCATAAACTATCCATACAAATAAAATCTAAGCTACAAGTAACTAATAGCAACTATAAAAAAAGAAATCAATTTCTAAATAGCTAGTAACAAAGACACACTTCTTGTTGTCAAATCAATCCAAAGAATCTTCAAAATCATGTTCCACCTAAATTTTCATCTTTATTTAATAAAATTTGCAAATAATAATGAGTCAATGGATACATTTACACATGGAATAAGAGTAGAATTGCACATGTTATAATGATATTAATATTGATGTAAGGATAATATCAATCGGGTCCTATGCATAAAAAATAATTCAAAATATACAATTTGCATTAATTCAAAGTCAAACAAAGAAATTAAATGAATTTAATTGGGAAAAACACTCTAAATTAAATTGTCATTTGCTGAGTTTAGAGAGCTATATTCCAATCATTTATGACCTACATGAACTCATATTAGATTGGCTAAAGTTTTGGAATATTTCAACTTCTTATTTCAAGCCATGCCTTGATTAAACTATGCCTTGATGCTTAATTGACTCCTAAAAATTGACCAATATCAATATATATATATATATATATTAATCCAATATAGTTACCAGACTTTCCCCCTAGTAAGTTTAACCAAGCTTAGATGCTAACTGCAGAGAACTCTTAAATAATTAGCAAATATGATTAAAACCCGAAATTCCAAGTGTCCTTAAAGAAATCTTGTAAACAATGTGGGAAAGTTCTTAAAACCGTGATTTAGGAAACATATTTTTTTAACTAGAAGGAAAAGACATTTAATAGTTAAAACAAGGTGGCCAAGAGTCTCTTAAACTAATACTCATCATCCAAGATTCACAAAGCATCTCTACACAAGTGGAATCTAACTATATATGTAGGGAAGTTCTTAAAATAGGGATTTAGGATGCACATTTTTTCAACTAGGATGCAAAGGCATTTAACAATAGAAACAAGGTGTCGGTTTATTAAGCATGTCTCATGTTCAAATTAAACCTATTTATTGCATAAAAAAAGTTACAATTAAGTTTATAAAATACTTACATATACAAATAGAAAAGGCTGATAAGAAAATTAGAGGAAAAGTATATTTTAATCGTTAATGTTTACCTATTTTTCTGTTTTAGTCTTTAACCTTTTTATTCTTTTATTTAAGTTATCACTGTTTTTAAAAGCATATATTATATATATATATATATATATATATGTGTATGTATATAATAAACTTCTATCAAATCTATTAAGTTTTCCACCTACTCATGGTATGTATCAACTTCAAATTAGTTAAGAATAATTAAAATAACAAAATGATATAATTAAATAAATTTATTTATATAATATAATAAACAATAATATTAAATATATACAATGATATAACATTGTAACACCCTGGAACCCGAGATAAGTACAGCTCACCATATGTCCTCATTATGTGAAGACACGTAAAGCCTTAGACAATACAATTCTCCAACATTAACATTCAAAAATTTGGAATGATAATTATAATCATCCTCCACATACAAGTATAGGGAAAGTATCTATCCTAAGAAAATACATAATGAACATTTTCCTCAAATTATTACAACGGAAGCATTTATGAACTTAAATACTACAATAATATTTGAAAAAAAAAACATATGTCCTCAATACATAACCTATATTCAATCTACTCTATTAAAATATAGTGGAAGCTTTCAACAACTTAAATATAATAATAGTCTAAAATCACATTTACAAGAATATCCAATATCTCTCCTTTCTCTTGATCGGAATACTATTTGGATTTGTGGAATATAGTGGAATATGTATTCCACATTCTCCTTAGTATCTAGATTTGTATCTACTAAGGTCCCATCACACCCTATAATTTCTCCTATAATACCTGCAACTAAAAAGAAAGGTCCTATAAGGGATGAGCTAATATCTAGCACTATGTATACTTACAGACACATACGCATGCCACGATAGAAACAACAACACATACATGGTGCAACATATTATTCATTCACAATTTATATTCTTTCATAAACACTTAAACCAACATACAAGCTTATCATCAAAATCATCATGCAATCCTTCCACAAACAAATATATATACATATATATATACGACAAAGGGCACTCTCATTTGTCCATGAATCTATTCCATGTATAATAATAATATGTATGAAAGTGGGTACTCCCTACTATCCATAAGTCCTTTCACAACATACTTTCACAATACACACAACATCCTTTCACATACATGAGTCCTTCCACATTCTACCTGAATTATTTTGGTATACAACTCTACTAGGGACAACGTCATATACCAATCAACAAGGTACCACCCCGAGAACACTAACCTATACTCGATTTCTCAAACTCAGCTATTCACAATCACATGTGCAATCAATCATGTTCTTTTACAATAACATTTAATCCCCACATAATTTCTAACTAACAAGCATAAGCAACACACACAGTATACATGTACCTTAATCTCCGACAGTTGATTTCTTTGCACTTACAATCTCATAGATCCTCTAAACTTATACACATTCCTAACTATACATTCTTATAATTGTATTTCAATAAAGTAAAATAGAATGGGAAGTGTTTTAACTCAACAAGACCATGTAGGAGGTTATGTAGAGTGACATGAGGTAGTACACAACAGTATTATAAGTCGTGTACCTTTTGTAAATTATAACAATTTGACATACCTAAGTACATAGGTGTATCAGTGACTGTGTACCTTTCTATAAATTTTTGCATTCCAACACGAGTAAGTACACAGGTGTGTACCTGGCCATGTAGGTCACTATTCATCACGAAATCCCCTTTTCCAATTCGAAAATCCCAAATCCCACTAACCTTAATCCAAATTCAACATTTCCAGATCTAAATGTATATTATTTTTCGTAGAAAATACTAATTAGGGTTAATATAATGACTTACCAATTCGAATCATTCTAATGCTCGAATTCCCATCCCAAGCCTTTCGTTGCATAATCTGCTCTACAAGAAATCCTATAAGGTTAATTACTATTTCATGCTATACTCTATATTTACGTTAGTGTCAATCAATTGATATTTATTGGTTACTCACCTTGATCTAATAGCCAAATAACAGGTATGGTCGTCTTCTTCTCTCTTAGTTCTCTAAAAAGCGTATTTAGGTTCTATAGCGCAAATGAGGGAAAAGGGTTAACAATAGGTACATTAGCCTTTTTATATCTTCTTGTCAAATTACTAAATTGCCACCCCCCCCCCCCCCCCCCCATTTTCTTTAAGTTATTTACCACATTAACCTTGGCTTATGTTAATTATATATTCATATTTATATATATGAATACTTGTATATTTACATTCTTTCCTCTTTACAAAAATTTCTGTCCTAAAAAATTACCTAGATTGTAGAAGAGTTTAGGATATCTCTTTTTCATATCTTCTTCCAACTCTCAAGTTACCTCTCTCTCTATTTGGTTTCTTAATTACACCTTAACATATTTGATAACTCATCTTCTCATAATCTATTCCTTAGTGTTAAGCTCTCAAAAAATAGAAATAGAATTAAGCCTGAGGCTTCAAAATCATGTGCGTGCAGCTTTCCTGAGTGTGCATGGAAAGGTGATGGGGATCAGCTAGCATCAAGAGTTCAAGAGTCAAAGTCCAATGACCTGTTACATGGTATTGGAGGTCCAATGACAAGAGCCAGAGCTAAGCGGATGAGAGAAGCTTTACAAGGATTAGTGATGGAGCTGCAAGAGAAGGAATCGGAAGGAATGAAGGAATCAATAGGATCATACACGGCCTCTATACACGACCGTGTATCACGACCGTGTATACTTACACGGCCTAACAGCACGGCCAGCGGCACAACCGTGTGTCCCAGTCGAAATTTCACAGATGAATACACGGCCAAAAGGCACGGTCGTGTATGAAACCGTGTACTGTGCTCGTCATATACACAGACACATACACGGCCTAGAGGCACAGCCGTGTATGAGACCGTGTACTTTTTTCGTCGCATGCCCAGCATCATACATGGCTTAGAGACACGGCCGTGTACTATGCGTGTATTTTATTATTTCTTAGTATAAATACCCTCTTGTCAGATACGCTAGGGTCAGATTATTACGGATATTTCATTATTGAATACACCTTTTGAGAGCTCTCTCTCTTTTGTTCTTTGCGAAAGAACTCTTTTCGATTTCTTCGATCTAAACGCTTGGGGAAGTCATCTTGATAACTTAGGTTTCAATCAACAGGTGTGGTTGGGGTCTAGTTCCGTTCATCGCTTGTTCAAGACGATTCTTGGGAATCCGATTTCAAATCACGGTCGACGGGTTCTAGGTTTAATATACCTAGGGTTCGCATCATTTGGTATCAGAGCCTCGGTTTCTTGATTCAAGTAATTCTATCCTTTTCTATTATTTATCGTTGTCTTCAAAAAAAAAATCGTCTGGAAATTCGTTTCATATATATATCTTCAATTGTCTGGAAATTCGTCAGGAAATTGCTATTGTTCTGTTGTTGTTCTTGAATCCTCCTGAGCAAGGCAAATTCGTTGCCTTTTTTTTTTCCACTACGGCCACTGCAAATCGCAGACAAATTAGCTTAGGTTTAAAAAAAAAAAAAAAAAGAGAAGAAGAAGAAGAGAAATTCGTATAAAAAAAAAAAAAGGAAGAACATTTCAGTAATCCAGTATCTATATTTATCGTCATTCGTGGGTATTCATTGTGTCCCTATTGGAGTCCTTGTCCGTGTTTCCCTTAATTGGCTGTTGAATTGGAACCGTTTGTTTAAAAAGTGAGTTGCCTTAGTGGTTTATGTTAAAGAAATTTTGATTGAGTTCTGATCAAAGAGCCTATAAGAGCGAGTTGTGAGGACTATCTATTTAGTGAACGAAACACGAGTGAATTCACATCTTTGAGTGTAAACAGGTGAGGGAGAGAAGTGTGAGGTTTATTTATTTATTTTTTTTTTTGTGTTATTTCTAACCCTTTTGTTGCAGCAATATGTCTGATCAAAGTCCTACTAATGGAGAGAAGGGAGGCGTAGATAAGAAATTGATGTTTGAGGCATTATTCGGTGAGATGAGAAAAATGCTGAGTGCTGAAATGGAGAAAGTTCATGAGAGGTTGGATAAGATGGAGTAGAGTAGGGAACCGTCAGGTAGTAATGTTGTGGGGAGAAGAACTAATAGGCATTCAAGAGGTGGAGTGAGTATAGAAGAGAATGAGGATACTGATTCAGGGGAATATGGTTTCATGAGGGAGAGAAGAGACACCCAACGGCGAGATGGTAATTTGGGTAGTATTAAGATGAAGATACCTTCCTTTCAAGGGAAGAATGATCCAGAGCTGTATTTGGAGTGGGAGAGAAAAGTGGACCATGTATTTGATTGCCATAATTACAGTGAGGAGAAGAAGATAAAGTTAGCTGCAATTGAATTTTTTTATTATGCCAGTGTATGGTGGGATCAGCTGGTGCGTAATAGGAGAAGGTATGGTGAGAGGCCTGTTGGCACTTGGAATGAGATGAAAAAATTATGCGGAAGAGGTTTATCCCTAGTCATTATTATAGGGATTTGCATAGGAAATTACAGGGGTTGACACAAGGGTCCAAAAGTGTAGAGGACTATTATAAGGAGATGGAGATAGCTATGATTAGAGCTAACGTGGATGAGGAAGATGAGGCTACAATGGCTAGATTCCTCAATGGGTTGAATCGAGAGATCGCTGATGTAGTAGACTTACAACATTATGTGGATATTGAGGAATTGCTGCATAAGGCGATTAAGGTAGAGAAGCAGTTGAAGTATAAGGGGAATTCTAAATCTTGGGCGACTTCTAACTCTTCATGGAAGTCAAATTGGAAGAAGAACACTGCAGACTCAAAACCAAAAGAGGATGCGAAGGCCAAAAGTTCAGTTACTTCCTCTAAAGGTAAATCTGACACTAAACCATTCACTAGAACTCGTGATGTCAAATGTTTCAGGTGTCAGGGGTTTGGACATATTGCATCTCAATGTCCAAATCAAAGGACCATGATCATTCGGGATAATGGAGATGTGGAGAGTATTAGTTCTAGTGATGACGACGTGCCACCATTGGAGGATTGTAGTGATGTGGACGTTGAGGGACCCGTGAGTGGGGAATTGCTAGTTACTAGGCGAGTCATTAGTACTCAACCTAAGGATGATGGTGAAGGGGTTCAGCGTGAGCATATTTTTCACACCCGGTGTCATGTGCAGAAGAAGGTATGCAGCTTGATCATTGATAGTGGTAGCTGTACTAACGTTGCTAGTACCTTATTGGTTGATAAGTTGAGGTTAAAAACTTCGAAGCATCAGAAACCATACCGGTTACAGTGGTTGAATGAGTGTGGGGAAGTGAAGGTGACCAGGCAGGTCCTTATTTCATTTTCTATTGGGAGTTATCATGATGAGGTGATGTGTGATGTAGTTCCCATGCAGGCTAGTCACATATTGTTGGGGCGACCATGGCAGTTCGATCGGAGGGTAATGTATGATGGATACAAGAACCATTACTCTTTTGTTTTAAACAAGAGAAATGTGGTTCTAACTCCCTAGAAACCATGGGAGGCTTGTGAGGATCAAGTGAGGCTAGCAAAAGAGTTTAGAGAGAAACACTTTAGTGGACAAGAAAAGAGTGAAAAAGAGAGAAAGAGTGAGAGGCAAACACTTGTGAGCCAAGAGAGTGAAGAGCTTAACACACTGAGTGGAGAGAAAATTGCAGGAGAGAGTGGGGTTGCAAGAAAAAGTGAGGTTAAGAGTGCAATAGTGGCCAGGAAACAACTACTTGTACTCATGTACAAGGATTTGTATTTTACTACTACTAACCTTAACTCTTCTTTTCCAAGTGTGGTTGTGTCTCTTTTGCAGGAATATGAGGACTTGTTTCCTGAGGAGGTACCAAAGGGATTGCCTCCAATAAGAGGCATTGAGCACCAGATTGACTTTATCCCGGGTGTTTCCATTCCTAATCGGCCAGCTTATCGGGCCAATCCAGAGGAAACTAAGGAGATCCAAAGGCAGGTTGATGATCTAGTAGAGAAGGGGTTTGTGAGAGAAAGCCTCAGTCCATGCTCAGTTCCTGTCATCCTGGTTCCCAAGAAGGATGGAACATGGCGGATGTGTGTTGACTGTCGAGCAATCAACAAGATCATAGTTAAGTATAGACATCCTATCCCTAGACTTGATGATATGCTTGATGAGTTGCATGGTGCCTGTTTGTTTTCCAAAATTGATTTAAAGAATGGTTATTACCAAATTCGCATGAAAGAGGGAGATGAGTGGAAAACGGCTTTTAAAACTAAACATGGTTTATATGAGTGGATGGTAATGCCTTTTGGATTAACAAATGCGCCTAGCACATTTATGAGGTTGATGAATCATGTTCTTCGCGTTTTCATTGGAAAATTTGTTGTTGTCTACTTTAATGATATCTTAGTTTACAGCGCGACTTTAAATGAACATGTTCAGCATTTACAAAGTGTGTTTACTGTTTTGCGAGAAAACAAGTTGTATGCAAACTTGAAGAAGTGCACCTTTTGTATGGAATCTGTGGTTTTTCTTAGATTTGTTGTAGGTGCAAATGGAATTGCTATGGATGAAGATAAGGTGAAGGCGATTAGGGAGTGGCCAACACCTAGGAACGCCGGTGAGGTCAGAAGCTTTCATGGATTAGCAAGTTTTTATAGGAGGTTTGTTAGGGACTTTAGTTCTATTGCTGCTCCTTTAAATGATCTTGTTAAGAAGAATGCTGAGTTTAGGTGGACTAAAGTGCATGAGGAGGCTTTTAATGCGTTGAAAGGTAAGTTGACTAATGCACCATTACTTATTCTACCTAATTTTGAGAAAGTTTTTGAGATTGAATGCGATGCTTCTGGGAAAGGTATCGGTGGTGTTTTGATGCAGGAATCCAAACCAATCGCTTACTTTAGCGAAAAACTCAATGGCGCTGCATTAAATTACCCAGTCTATGACAAGGAGTTATATGCTTTGGTGAGGACCTTGCAAACTTGGCAACATTACCTATGGCCTAAGGAGTTCATCATTCATTCCGATCATGAGAGTTTGAAGTTTCTGAAGACTCAAGGTAAGTTGAACAAGAGGCATGCAAAGTGGCTAGAGTTCATTGAGACATTCCCGTATGTGATTAAATACAAGCAAGGAAAAGAGAATGTGGTGGCTGATGCACTTTCTCGAAGGTATTCACTTTTGACTTCTTTACATACTCGATTGCTTGGATTTGAACTCATTAAGGAATTGTATGAGACTGATGCTGATTTTGGTCAAATTTGGGCTGCTTGTGCTGAGTCTGGATATGCTGACTATTATAGGTATGATGGGTACTTGTTTAAGAAAGATAGGTTGTGCGTGCCTAAAAGTTCTGTGCGTGAATTGCTTGTGAGGGAAACACATGGGGGTAGTTTAATGGGACACTTTGGTGTTGCAAAGACTTTGGATATTTTGCATGAACATTTTTATTGGCAAAAAATGAAGCGTGATGTGCAAACTATGTGTGACAAGTGCATTACATGTAAACAGGCTAAATCCAAAGTAATGCCCCATGGAGAATACATTCCATTACCCGTGCCTAATCAACCCTGGACCGACATTTCTATGGATTTTGTGTTAGGGTTACCACGGTCTCAAAGTGGAAAAGATAGCATATTTGTTGTTGTTGATAGGTTTAGTAAGATGGCTCACTTCATTGCCTATTCTAAAACTAATGATGCACAACATATTGCTGATTTGTTTTTTAGAGAGATTGTGCGATTGCATGGCTTGCCCAATTCTATTGTGAGTGATAGGGATGTGAAATTCTTGAGTCATTTTTGGCGTACTTTGTGGAATAGGCTAGGCACTAAGTTGTTGTTCTCTACTGTTGCACATCCTCAAACTGATGGTCAGACCGAAGTAGTCAATAGGACTCTTTCAACCCTGTTGCGTGCTGTGATTCATAAAAATTTGAAACAATGGGACCAATGTCTACCACATGTAGAATTTGCATATAATAGGACTGTGCATTCCACTACATCTTACTCTCCATTTGAAGTTGTGTATGGTTTTAATCCTTTGACTCCACTAGATATTTTGCCTTTGCCTGCTAATGAATTTATTGATCTTGATGGAAAGAAAAAGGCAGAATTTGTGCAGGAATTGCATGCTCAGGTTCGGGCTAACATTGAGAAGAAGAATGAGCATTATGCTCGCCAGGCCAATAAGAGTCGTGTGAAAGTTGTCTTTCATCCAGGAGATTGGGTGTGGGTGCACCTGAGAAAGGAGCGATTTGCCGAACAGCGAAAATCTAAGTTGCACCCTAGGGGAGATGGGCCATTCCAAGTGTTGGAACGCATCAATGATAACGCTTACAAGATTGACTTACCAAGTCACTATGGTAATGTAAGCGCAACTTTTAATGTTTCTGATCTTACTCTATATGATGCATGTGATTCGAGGACGAATCTTTTCGAGGAATGAGGGAATGATGGGGATCAGCTAGCATCAAGAGTTCAAGAGTCAAAGTCCAATGACCCATTACATGGTATTGGAGGTCCAATGACAAGAGCCAGAGCTAAGCGGATGAGAGAAGCTTTGCAAGGATTAGTGATGGAGCTGCAAGAGAAGGAACCGGAAGGAATGAAGGAATCAATAGGATCATACACGGCCTCTATACACGGCCGTGTATCACGATCGTGTATACTTACACGGCCAGCGGCACAACCGTGTGTCCCAGCCGTGTGTCCCAGTCGAAATTTCACAGATGAATACACGGCCAAAAGGCACGGTCGTGTATGAAACCGTGTACTGTGCTCGTCATATACACAGACACATACACGGCCTAGAGGCACAGCCGTGTATGAGACCGTGTACTTTGTTCGTCGCATGCCCAGCATCATACACGGCTTAGAGACACGGCCGTGTACTACGCGTGTATTTTATTATTTCTTAGTATAAATACCCTCTTGTCAGATACGCTAGGGTCAGATTATTACGGATATTTCATTATTGAATACACCTTTTGAGAGCTCTCTCTCTTTTGTTCTTTGCGAAAGAACTCTTTTCGATTTCTTCGATCTAAACGCTTGGGGAAGTCATCTTGATAACTTAGGTTTCAATCAACAGGTGTGGTTGGGGTCTAGTTCCGTTCATCGCTTGTTCAAGACGATTCTTGGGAATCCGATTTCAAATCACGGTCGACGGGTTCTAGGTTTAATATACCTAGGGTTCGCATCAAAAGGCCTTGCAAGCTATGGTATCAAAGATACTGAAGAGGCTCATGTGAGTTATGTAATAGCTCATATGCTTAAAGGGGTCGTGATGTGAACCCTGCCAACCCGTGACGAAATCCAACAACTAGATTCAATCATCCTCACAACCTATGGATCAATCACAAACAAAGGGAAACCACAATCCATTGTCTATAAAAGAGACATAAACCTTAGTATAAGTGATAACACCACAATCGGTTATGGAATGATCGATTGATAAGTTTGGGTAAACGCCACGAATTCAAAATCCGATAAGTTCGATTAGTTCTTTCATGAACCAAAGAGAAATAATCTCTCAATTTGTGAATAAACTTTTCTAAAAGATCCTTACAATAAGTGTTTGATGACTATTTATAGTCTTACGATAAAGAGTAATCAAAATGACATAAAAAACCTAATTCACATAAAGGACAATATTATACACCAGCAACTTAAAATATTACAAAGCCAACCTATAATCGGTACTAAGCCAATGCCAAAGCTGGTGGCTTTGAAATCAACTTAAGCCGACTTTCATTTTACTTGCACCGGCTACTTAGGCCAGCAGCCTTTAGTAATTCTAAAGCTGTCGGCCTTTGATCTCTTCCTCGACTTCTGCTTTCGTATTTTATACTTCAAATAGGGTTGTGCTCCTTGATCCAATCTTCCTAGCTTATCTTTGATCATCTTTAGAGCAATCCTCCTAGTGTGATCTTCATCATTCCCCTCCTCTTGAAAATGATTTGTCCTCAAATCGTCACCTGCATTATAAGAACTCAAATTAGTAATATTAAAAATAGTATTAATTTGATACTTACCTGGCAATTCTAATCTATAAAAGTTGTCGTTGATGCACTCAAGGACTTAAAATAGACCCTTTCCTCTTGGAAGCCACTTTGATTGCCTTTGTACTTGGAATCACTTTTGATGCATGTGCACCTAAACCCAATCTCTGGGTTTAAAGAGTATTGGACAATGCCCTTTGTTGGCTCATTTGGCACATTGCTCTTTCTATCACTCAATATTGAGCTTAGCCTTCCATGAACCAAAGTAGATTTGTTTGTTCCTAAAAACAGAGCATTCTGAACCTCACTGACCCTCTCATAAAATGTTTCTTTCCACTCTATTTTTCTCTCATCACTCAATCGTTTTCCTCTCTATTCTTTTTCCTCTATAATAACACTCAGTTTATTTTTACCACTTACTCTCTTTTGTTCCCTTTCTTTCTATATCATCACTTGATCTTCATAAACCTCACTAGGTATCAAAGGATAAAGAGTAATAAATTTCTAATCATGTACAAATGAGCACTTATTGGTGAACCCATCATGCTTCACCTGCCTGTCAAATTGCCATGGCCTCCCTAATAACAAGTTTATAGCTTACATTAGACTACATCACACAGCATTTAATCCCCATACTTTCCAATGCTAAAAGAAACCAACACTTATTTTGTGACTCTCATTTCACCACTATCATTCAGCCATTGCAATTTATAAGGGTGAGGATGTTTAATTGTAAGAATCCCCAAATTTGCCACCATGGTCATGCTAGTAGTATTTGTACAACTCTCACCATTTATAATCACACTATATACTTTGTTTTGAACTAGGTATCTAGTATGAAAGATATTCTCCCATTGCACATTTTCCTCTCCTCTAACTTTTACAATCAAAGCTTTCCTAGCTACTAACAAGTCCCCCTCAACAGCATACTCTACCCTATCATCATCCTCCAATGGTGGCATAGAATCATGATCCGACTCACTATCAGTTTCAATCTCCCCATTATCCCTCATCACCATAACTCTTCTATTTGGACATTGATTAACTATGTGTCCTCTACCATGATATTTAAAACATTTAATATCTCAATTCCTAGAAGTGGAAGGATCGAATTTACCTCTAATCCCATGAGATACCAAGTCTAATGTTTGTTTTGGCAATGTTTGGAATGAGGCTGTTTCTCTTCCTTCTTCCCTGTTTCAGCTCTCTAATTTGAAGAACTTGGTATAGCACATGTGGTGTTATTGCCCTTCCACCTAAGTTGCTTCTCAACTTTAATAGCCATATAAACCATATCTCTCAGTTCCATTAGTGCTGCAACTCTACCACATTCTGAATCTCCCTATTCAAGCTAACTAAAAATCTAGCCATAGTTACCTCTTGGTCCTCCTCAATATTAACCCTGATCATGATGACCTTCATCTCCTTATGATACTCCTTTACATTACTATTACCTTGCTTAAGGTTTGTAATTTGTTGTACAATTCCCTATAATAGTATGTAGGTACAAATCTTTTCCTCATGATCCTCTTCTTCTCCTCCCATGTGCCTACTAGCAGTTCTCTATTCCTTCTCCTATTGAATAAAAGCTAATCCCACCAAACAATTGTATAATCAAAAAATTCAATGGCAGCAAGTTTTACCTTTTAGCTTCAGAATAGTTGTGGCACTCAAAAATTAACCCCACCTTCTTCTCCTACTCCAAATACACTTTAGGTCATTCTTCCCTTAAAAGGAAGGAATTTTCATTTTTATATTCCCCAAATTGTTTTCTTTTCCATTCTTAGCTCCTCTAGTTCTCCTTGTATTCCTCCTATAACCTACAAATGAATCCTGATCAAATTCAGCTATAGATCCTTCCCTACCTCATTCATCTTCCTCCATGCATACTACCCTTTTAGGCATTTTATCCCTCTTATGCCCAGTAGAAGCAATTTGTGACTACTCAAAGTTCTATTCCATCTACTCATGAAATTGATCCATTTCTGCTCTAAACATTCTCCTCTTTTCAATAGTTAGATTTTCCATGATCAATTTTGTATCGATTCCCCCATCACACTTTTAGGAGAATTTTTATTTGACATAGTGTTGCATAAGAAAATGTTAGGAGTAATAAAATAAAAATCTCTCAAATTCATTCACTCACATGTTTCACTCAAATCACTCTACTGTTCTCACCAATTCCTTACCCACTCAAAATTTCTCTTTTCGATTCTTTTGGAACTAGCAATCCAATCAGATTTATTCTTGTAGAAATCCACCCAACTTCCTAAATAGTAGTTTCATAGCACAATTTGTCAAGATTCAATGAAAGCTAAGAATTTTAACAAAGGATCACCACAAACTCGAATTTCAATAATTTTCGTGAGACTTTTTTTTATATACGAATTTCCTTTTTCTTTTTTTCTTCTCTTTTTTTTTATACTAATTTTCTTTTTTTTTTTTTAATTCTTGAGAAAGGAATTTTGTATGATTCCTTTTAAACGCTAACAACAATCAATTCAAAATCTACTTGCAAATCAAATTAAAAAAGGAACATTTTTTTTATACAAACCTTAGATCTAAGAACAAGTGATTGAAATAACAAAATAAGTGATCCTGACAAACTTGATTGCTCTAATATCAAATGATGCGAACCCCGCTGACCCGTGACAAAACCCAATAACTAGATTCGATAACCCTCACAACCTATGGATCTATCACAAACGAAGGGAAACCATGACCCGTTGTCTATAAATGAGACAAGAACCTTGGTATAAGTGATAACACCACAATCGATTATGGAATGATCAATTGATAAGTTTGGGTGAATGCCACAGATTCAAAATCCGATAAGTTCAATTAGTTTTTTCATGAACCAAAGAGAAATAATCTCTCAATTTGTGAATAAACTTTTCTGAGAGATCATTACAATGAGTGTTTGATGACTATTTGTGGTCTCACAATGAAAAGTAAACAAAATAACATAAAAAACCTAATTTGCATAAAGGACAAACATTATACGCCAGTGGCCAAAATATTACAAAGCTGGCCTATAAATGGTGCCAAGCCGGTACCAAGGCCAGTAGCTTTGAAATCAACCCAAGTTGGCCTTCATTGTAACTTACGTCAGCCACTTAGGCTAGCGGCTCTAAACCGCTAAAGCCGGTGACCTTCAGTGATTTTGAAGTTGTCGGCCTTTGATCTCTTCCTCAACTTCCACCTTCATGTTTTGCACTTCAAATAGGGTCATGCTCCTTGATCTAATCTTCCTAGCTTGTCTTCGATCATCCTTAAACTAATCCTCCTAGTGTGATCTTCATCAGGTCGATGGTCCCATTATAAAACTCCAATGAAGGAATTTAAACGTAACTTGGTAGTTGCTCATCTTGAATTTCCTACATGAAAGGAGAGTTTCCTATTGTGAACATACCTTATGACTCAACTTTCCTCATATATTTGAGCTTATTGAGGCACTTAATCATATTTTCTATATCATCAATTGACTAATTAACTAAAGGCCTTGTGGATTGCACCTCAGAGTTACCATTCTTCTTGTTTTTCTAGTCATTCCTTAGATTTAGAGCTCTGTTTAGGTTACATGGCACGTTCCTATTGTGTTATGAAACACTGTTGCCTTGTTGGTTGAGAATGATGTTGGGAATGTTCATTAATTTTATTAACTTGGTCTCACAAATGACAATTCTCAACCACCAAATTGACCAAACACCTCTTAAGTTGCATAACCCTATCTTTAATGCCTTGCTACATGTTTGGTGGTGTAGGTGGTGCCAAAGGGTAGTTGTTTTCATTAGTTGGAGGGTTGTGATCATCAAGGACATTCTTGCTAGAATTTCATCCTGATTTCATTCTAACCATGAGTCATCGTTAGCCTTAAGATGGTGAGCACCAATTGTTGATTACTCTACTTGCCTCAAATTGGTCTTGGGCTGGATCAAGTATTCAAACTCACAAATTTCAACTTGCAACATAAACAAATGTGAGCTATTGAAGCGCTGGAGGTGTCTCTAGCTCTTGGACTTCAATGCTTAAGTTAGAGAAGTAGTGTGAGGGTATGGTAGTCAAAGTTTGAGGGGTGACATTAAATTATTTACCTAATTGGAAGGACCCCCTTTTTATATTATTAGCATAGTTCTAGATTTTTGGCAAGTAAAGCTTTCTTTAAGACACCCTATTCGTTATTAGAAAGATTTAGTATAGTGTGTCCCTTAATGGAGTTAGATTACTTTCCCAATTTGCACTGACTAGCTCAAGCACTTTCTTGTTCTACTACTTGACTCAAATGAAGTAGGCTTTGGACAAGAGGCCGTTTTAGGCCTATAACACTCAATAAGTGACGTTTATTAGCATGGAGTAACTACATTCTATTATGGAAAATATTTTATGCTTTAATGGTTTGTTTAGATAGTAAAATGCCTTCTCATTAGATAACGTCACCATTGATCAACTTTATGAGCTATGACCAGCACTTTCCTTCTTGATGATGAAATGCCTTTACTTAAGCAAGAATTATTTTTTTTTTAAATAGGTTATAAGATATCTCTCTTGCATGAGCACTACCACTATTTCTTTTCCACTTGCATCAATTTTAATCATAAAGGATTTAGAGTAATTGGGTAACCTTGGTTTTGGAGATTACATGAGAGCTTCTTTTAACTTCTCTAATGCAACAAGGCTTTCTATTTCTCTCTTAAACTAGTTTTTCTCTAATAAGTAAGTTAATGGTAGAGCTAAATTCCCATAGGCTCATATAAATCTACAATAATGCTGAGCCAAGCATAGGAATCACTTAAGTTGTCTTATGTTTTTGGTACTAGCCATTATACAATTGCTTTTATCTTTTTAAGGTTAGTATCAACCCCTTCATTAGTAATTATGCGACCTAGATACTTGATGTGCATTGCTCTAAACATACATTTACTTTTCTTAAAGTGAAACATCTCTTTCTTTAAGCTTTTAGACACAATTTTGAATTAACATAGGTGCTCTTTTAAAGATCCACTATACTCCCATGTATCATTAAAAAAATACATAAATAAACTTTATCAAATATGGTTAAAGGGCTCTTTCATTGTCCTTCAAAAGTTCATGGAGTATTAGATGAACTAAATGACATAACTATAGATTCATAATGTCCTTCATAGGTCTTGAAAGTTGTCTTGTGGACATAAGCAGGGTGCATCCTTATTTGATGATACCTTAATTGCATATCAAAGTTTTTAAAATGTTAACCCCATATTATTCATCAAATAGGTTTTCTATAAAAAGAATATGGCAAAGATTTATAAATGATACCATATTCTATAAAATTATGGTATCCTTACCTCAATCCAATTTTGCTCAATTTTTATGTTTTACTAAATTGGGTTACTTAATGGGTTAATCAAGCAAGGGTTATAATATTGGGTGTTTGTTTAAATATTCAACCAAGGTTTAGAGATGAAGGATAAGTGGGTTTCTCTTCCTTGGGTTTAAAAAAGGCTAATAGATTTAGGCTGACTCTTGTGATCATTAAGATAATTGTGTTGAGATTGAGAAGTTAGAAGACAAAAGAGAGAGAGTGTGGATGATGGGATTGTAGTTGGAAGATAGAGTATAGATCTTGAGTTATCCTTTTTAGAGAGATTTAGAGGGATTTTGGGGGGGTTTAGTTGGATATTTCTTAAGATTTAGGGAAGATCATGTGTTTGTGGATTTAGCAAATGTATAGAGAGATCTTGTTAGATTTTTTTAGATCTCATACCTAACATGGGGTTCTCTTGCATGCAACTTAGGTGGTTGGAAGTGGGCTTAGGGCTTTTGGGCTTGGTTTAGGTGTTGGGCTCTTGATATGGTCATGTATTCTTAAGAGTTGACGCATAGAAATGGGTTTAGGGTTTTATTCTTCAGTTTTATTCCCCAACCAAGCTTAAGAAAGCCTCAAATAATTTACTTTTTAATTAAATTATAACACATTGTCGGTAAAATGAAGTAAAATAATTAATTTAGGTGTCTCTTAAATATTCAGAGTTGCAACATTTTGGAGTTTTAGTCAAATTCAAGGATCTTTTAACTTATTGCAATCTTATTTAGATTTATGTAATATTTTAAGGTTTCAAATTTTTTCAAGCCCTAAACGTTTCTCTTGATACTTGCTTACGGGATTAGATCCTATCTCTAAAATTCTGAAGCTTCTAACTATAACAATCAACCTAATTTGATAAGTTTAGGTTCATTATTAAATAAACTTTCTTATCAATTTAAGTCTTAGATACAATCTTCATGGAGTTATTTTCTCAAAATTTCTTGGTCTTATCATAAATTACAACAAAAAATAAGTCATTTCCAAAAGACCCTAAAACAAAATTGTTCGAGAGTTTGCAATAAGTCGTTTCCTAAAGTTCCTAAAACTTAATTATCAAGACCATCAAATTACATCGCACCTTGCCACGCAGCCCATTGGACCATGTAAGGCTAACTAACGTATCAACGCTATCATCATTGATAACATTTAATACACAATGGCATACATTATGCAAGTTTCACACTTAATACACACTTATTTTAATACAATCAACAATTATAACATAAATCCATTTATTTGATTATTATGAATTGTTTATACTTAACATGTAATAGCGATATCATCTGGCTTCTCTATTCGATCTAACCACGAATACTTTTTTCATAGCCTCGAACTTTGCCTCACTTTAGGTAACAAGCACTTAGAGTTATGAAATTTCACATATTCACAATCCAAGAAAGCTACTTATTTTATGAGGGCATTGCCATGGATATACTCCCTAGTTGTTTCATTCTCAACATCATAATCCACTTAAATGACCAACATGATTGGTCCATAGCATGCATTTGTCTTACATTATGTGATAGGTATTTTTTGGAAAATTGATTTTCTAAAATTATTTTTCTCTAAAATTTTTTAAAGTTATAAATTAATTATTGAAATTATCTTGATTTTTGAAATACCTTATGATATGGTCATGATGTCAACTTTTTTTTTTGGTAATTTCAGCTATTTATTATATATATTTATATCTTAAAGAGATAACTTAAAAATAATAATAATAACTTTAAAGAATCTAAATCCACATTTTATGACTTATCCACTATTCATATCTGTCCATTTCCCCGTAATACATTAGAACACTTAAATAGCTATTATTGGTTCAGCCACAACCTATGTACCTTATCTACACTAAAAGTAGACATTAGGCTTTAAGTTATTCAATTATCAAGCATCACATGGTATAACACTAGACGAATTCATCATTACATTCATTAGAATGGATAATAGTTACTAGTATAATACTACTAACTCATAAATAATGCAATTGACAATCACCCAAAAATGAGAACCATACATTCAGTAACTCACCTTAGATGCACGGAATAATAAACCTTTGCTGTAGATTGCAATATATATATATATAATAATTAATGATATCAATTAATCAATATAAATTTATCTGGCAGGACAGAAAATCAACGTAGGTTCTTTTTTTCTCGTTTTATTCGTAGATGAGAATATTTGAGGACAAAATCGTCAAAGACTAAATATTTAAAATCATGTTAAGAAAGAAAATTTAATAATTAAATAATATTGCCTTTGACTTATACTTCCGACACCAAAACTTAATCCACCAATAGTTTATTATGTGTACGGATGATATTGTTACACGAATGCAACAAGCAAAGTAATCAACAATAAGAGCCCCAAATGTCACATCATGAGAGATTTGGCGAAAAGTAATAATTTGGATGCGGTCGGGCATTGAATTTTCTTAAAATAAAAAAGAAGATAGGTTTTCAGTAAATGCATGGTGATGGGTCGGACAGGACTTCCGCAACTTAAAGCAACTAAAATTTTCCAGTTACCCTCTTGAGATCTTCTTTCATCTCTCATTTATATTTTTGGACAGATAACTATCTGAAGTGGGAAAGTACTTTGACACTAATTTTCAATCTTTTAAAAGATTGGCACGCACTTAAATAGTTGATGTGTCAAATAATGGAAATTTTAGTTAACATGGCAGTGGCAATACAGGAATCTTGATGTGGCATTTATTTAAATATATTTCGTTAATTGATTACAAAAGTAATAAAAATAGAGAAAATAAGAAGGAAATGTAGAAAATAACAATGAAGGCAAAAAAAAAATAAAAAAATAAAAAAGGCTTCTTTTCCAGATATTATACCTATAAGTTAGACTCCATTGTCTTTTTTATTTTGATAGTACATCATATTCATTGCAGGTGTTGTCCTACTTAAATTTCACATTGGATCATGTGAGGAAAAATTTTCTCTATGTACAAATTCATATACTTTATTTTGGAAGTCGTTTGAATCACCTAATAACATTGTAAATTTTATTCTTCATTTAATTTCCAAGTGCACATTTTTCCTCATTATTCCTTCTTTATACATCCTAGTTTGTTTTTTTAGATACCTATCCATCCTGGCTTGTGGTTTGATCATGTTAACATTATTTTAATTTTATGTTTTTTAATTATTTTCTACATGTATATTTTATTTTTTATATCTTTATTACTTTTTAAAATTAATTAACTAAATATATGTAAGTAAATATAAATTTAGCATTCATGTGTCACCATGTTAGCTAAAATTTCCACATAAATGGCCACCTCAACTTTCTTGGGTATGTGCCAACCAATTAAAAAGTTGGAGGTCCATACAATTTCTAAAGTTATTAGACATGATCCTTATAATTTAGCCATTTATTTATTAAGAAAATTTACTTACATGATTGAAAATTCCATCTCATGAGTACCACATTAGTTTAATAAATAAACATACATCGATACCTTATAAGAGATTAACTAAGTCAATATTTTCTAGCGTTTTCTCACAAAAGTCAAACTTAGACACATTTTAATAAGCAATAAATCAAATTTTACATTAAGTACTAAATTATAATATAAAAAACTTTTTAAATCATAAATAATTATTATATTGCATTTTGAAGCCATTCAATTTAATCTTTTTTGGGTTAATATGACTTACTTTTACAAACTAAACATAATTTTTTGGTTTTATTTGATTTGAGAATTTTCAAAACAAATAAAAAAATAACCATATTTTTAAATTCGAATTGCAATTTGGTTGGACGACCCCAAGAATGCGTATAGCTATGGTTGATTAATAATAAAGCCTATAAGATCATTGCGATCATATGATTCATATTTCATATAGGAGAGTCTTTTGCTATTTTCAATTCTAATTCTCTCACTACTGTTCCAAGACTGTCAACCATTTTCCAAATGGGCTTTTATTAGCGTCACGTTTAATGAAAAAGAAGTGCAGGTGAATAAAGAAAGACAAAAAGAGGAAAAACTTGAAAATTTGATCCACAAGGAAAGGGAAGACAAACCTTACCTTTATCAGCCGAAAACGGAGACCAACATCTGCATCATTAGTCAATGGACTCAGAAGAAGACAAATGGAATGGTAGAGTATTTGTCTTTCGTATTAGTGTTCATGGGTTAATTACTTGTCTTTCTCATACTTTCTATCTACTAACCTAGACATTGGGCTAGTATAGAATCTGTCCGAATTCATCGGGTTATAGGTAAAAAAAAAAAATTGATTTGAAATTGGCTCAAAGTTTCATGGTTTCAAGCTAATTTATGTGAATTGATTTGATTTTTTTTTCTTTAGCCTTCAAATTTTTCGATTCACCTGTTGGATCTACTGGTTCAATGATTTCAAGCAATGAACTGGCTAAGACCCGCCGAACTAATGGGTCAAATTAGAGGTTGAACTAGTAATATGCAACCCCTAAGTATGTCAAACCTAGAACTCGGTGATCGTAACTGATATCGGAATTTCTACTAATCGTCTTGAACAAGTTGAATTCGTAACTAGATCCCAACTATCCATGTTGATTGAAACCTAAGCTATCAATGATTTTCCCAAGCGTTTGTGTTGAAGAAAACTATGGAGTTCTTTCTCAATGAACAAGAAAGAGCTTTTCCATGAAAAGATATGTTTTCAATAATATGATAATTGTCCTTTATGTTCACCTATTGCCGTGATATTTATTGTTATCACCCAATAGAAGAATAACCTAAGTTTCCAAACATAGCAAAACCGGCCTTCCTTCCTAATGACCAAAAATCTTCTAACTAAATATACTAAAACACAAACCAAACAAATAAAACTAAGAGTGTTTCTCCCTTTTCGATTCAATTTCCTTTTTCTAAATAATTTATTCTAAGACTTCTGTATTCTTGCATCCCTCTATGGAAACGTGAATCAAGTTGATAAAGGTTGGTTCTCCTTTAGTATAACTTGGTTCCTTCGCTTATAGGTCCATGACTAATCTTTACAAAACTTCATTCATTTGCTTAGCCCTCGCTCAAGTCATTGGGCTTCCAATACCATGCAATGGATTTTGGGATTTTGGTTCCTTCCTTTTTTATGCTAGTTGATTCTCATCATTCCCTCATTCCTTGAAAAGATTCGTCCTCAAATCACCTGCATCATAAAGAGTAAGATCAGAAACATTTAAAGTTACATTTACATTACTATAGTGACTAGGCAAATCAATCTTGTAAGTGTTGTTATTAATGTGCTTCACTACTTGGAAAGGTCCATCCCCCCCTAGGATGCAATTTAGACTTCTGCTGCTCTGCAAATCTTTTCTTTCTCAAATGCACCCAAACCTAATCTCCTGGATGAAACACAGCCTTGGCATGCCACCTATTCGCTTAACGAGCATAGTGCTCATTTTTCTTCTCAATATTAGTCCGAACCTAAGCATGCAATTCCCTAAAAAATTCTACCTTTTTCTTTCCATCAAGATCAACAAACTCATTAGTGGGCAAAGGCAAAATATCCAATGGAGTCAAGGGATTAAAACCATATACAACCTCAAATAGAGAATATGATGTAGTGGAATGCATCGTCCTATTATATGCAAATTCTACATGAGGCAAGCATGTCTCCCATTGTTTCAAGTTCTTATGAATCACAGCACGTAACAAGGTTGAAAGAGTCCTATTGACTACTTCAGTTTGACCATCAGTTTAAGGGTATCCAATAGTAGAAAAAAATAATTTGGTGCCTAGCCTATTCCATAAGGTTCACCAAAAATGGCTTAAAAATTTTACATCCCTATCACTCATAATGGATTTTGGTAAACCATGCAATTGTACAATCTCCCTAAAGAACAAGTTAGCAATGTGTCATGCATAATTAGTTTTAGAACAAGCAATAAAATGAGTTATCTTACTAAACCTATCAACAACAACAAATATGTTATCTTTGCCACTTTGAGATCATGGTAACCCTAATATGAAATCCATAGAGATGTTAATTTAAGGCTGATTGGGCATAGGCAATAGAAAATATTCCCCATAGCGCATCACTCTGGACTTAGCATTTCTACATGCAATGCACTTATTACAGACATTCTGTACATCATGTTTCATCTTAGGCTGATAAAAATATTTATGCAAAATGTCCAAAGTTTTTCTAACACCAAAGTGTCCCATTAAACCACTACCATATGTCTCCCTCACCAACAGTTCACATATGGAACTTTTTGGCACACATAACCTATCTTTCTTAAATAAATACCCATCATGTCTATAAAAGTTAGCATATCCAAATTTAGAACAAGCAGCCCAAATTTGACCGAAATTAGCATCATTCTCATACAATTCTTTCATGCATTCAAATCTAAGCAATTTAGTATATATGGAAGTCAAAAGAGAGTACCTTCTAGATAGCGCATCGACCACCATGTTTTCCTTTCCTTACTTATACTTAATCACATATGGAAAGGTCTCGATGAACTCCGATCACTTAGCGTGCCTCTTATTCAACTTACCTTAAGTTTTTAGGTACTTTAAACTCTCATGATCTGAATGAATGATGAACTCCTTAGGTTATAAGTAGTGTTGCCACATTTACAAGGTTCTTACTAAAGCATACAATTCCTTATCATACACTGGGTAATTTGAAGTAGCACCATTGAGTTTCTTACTAAAGTATGTGGTTGGCTTGGAATCCTGCATCAATAAACCACCAATATCTTTCCCGGAAGCATCACATTCAATTTCAAATACTTTCTCAAAATTAGGCAATACTAATAAAGGCGTGTTAGTTAACTTACCTTTCAGAGTTAGAAACACCTACTCATGCACTTCAGTCCACTTGAAGTCAACAGTCTTCTTAACAAGGTCATTGAGAGGAGTAATTATGGAACTGAAGTCCCTCACAAATCTCCTCTAAAAACTTGCTAAGCCATGGAAGCTTCTGACCTCATTAGCATTATTTAGTGTTGGCCACTCCCGAATCGCCTTTACCTTCTCCTCATCCACGACTATCCCACTTACACCAATAACAAAGAGAAGAAAAACCACAGTTTCCATACACACATTGCACTTCTTTAAATTAACATACAACTGGTTTTCCCTCAAAATATTAAACACATATTGTGGATGTTAAACATGATCTTCTAATGTCCAGCTATAAATTAGGATGTCATCAAAGTAGACAACAACAAATTTCCCAATAAATTTATGCATAACATGATTCATTAGCCTCATAAAAGTGCTAGGTGCATTTGTTAACCTAAAAGGCAATACCATCCATTCATATAACCTATGTTTAGTCTTAAAAGCAGTTTTCCATTCATCCCCCTCTTTCATACGAATTTGATAATAGCCATTCTTTAAATCAATTTTGGAAAATAAATGAGCACCATGCAATTCATTAAGCATATCATTTAATCTAGGAATAGGATGTCTATACTTAACTGTTATCTTGTTGATTGCTCGGCAATTGACACACATTTGCCATGCCCCATCCTTCTTAGGAACTAAGATGACAGGAATTGAACATGGATTGAGACTTTCCCTTACAAATCCTTTCTCCATCAATTCATCAACCTACCTCTAAATTTCCTTTACCTCCTCAGGATTAGTTCTATAAGTTGGTCAGTTAGGAATAGTTGCACCTAGCAATAAATCAATCCGATGCTCAATACCCCGTAGTGGAGGTAGGCTCTTCGATACTTCTCTAGAAACAAGTCTTCATATTCCTACAAAAGAAACACCATCATACCAGGTAACAAAGAGTTAATGCCAATATAAGTAAAACAAACATCCTTGTACATAAGTACAAGTGGTTGTTTCCTCACTAACATTACACTCTTAACCTCACTTTTTTTTAGCAATTTTCTCTCTTCTTAGTGTTTCAAACTCTTTTCTCTCATGGCTCATCAATGTTTTTCTCTCACTCTTTTCTTTCTTCTCACCCTTCTCTCGTACACTCACATGTTTCTCTCTAAATTCTTTTGTTATCCTCACTTGATCCCCGCAAGCTTCCCATAGTTCTTGTGGAGTTAGAACCACCTTCCTTTCATTTAGAACAAAAGAATATGGGTTCTTATACCCATCATACATCACCTTCCTATCAAACTGTCATGGTCGACTCGGTAATAGGTGACTAGTCTGCATGGGAACTACATCACACATCACCTCATCACGATAACTCCTTATGGAAAAAGAAATAAGAACCTACCTGGTCACCTTCACTTCCCCACACTCATTCAAACATTGCAATCGATATAGATTAGGATGTTTCACAGCCTTCAACCGCATCTTATCAACTAACAAGGTACTAGCAACGTTAGTGTAGCTACCACTATCAATGATCAAGGTACATACCTTATTCTGCATGTGACACTAGGTATGAAAGATGTGTTCACATTGAACCCTTTCACCATCATCCTATGATTGAGCACTGAGGACTCGTCTTGTAACATATAGCTCGCCACTCACGGGTCCTTCCAAGTTGACATCATCATACTCCGCTAAGGGTGATGTATCATCCTCCTCAAAACTAATACTCTCTACTTCTCTATTGTCGTAAATGATTATAGCCCTTTGATTTGGACACTGAGATGTAATATGTCTAAATCCCTAGCACCTAAAAAATTTAATATCACAAGTTCACGAAGATGGTTTAGTGTTAGTTTTACCATTAAAAGCAGCAACTGGACTCTTAGCCTTCATGTCCTCTTTAAGCTTCGAATCTGTAGGATTCTTCTTCCAATTGAACTTCCATAAAGAGTTGGAAGTTACCCTAGACTTTGGATTGTTCTTATACTTCAATTGTCTCTCTACTTTAATCGCCTTATGCAACAACTCCTCCATATCCAAGTAGTGATGCAAATCCACCATGTCACCAATCTCCCTATTCAACCCATTAATGAACCTAACCATTGTAGCCTCATCATTCCCCTCCACTCTAGCTTTAATCATGGCTATCACCATCTCTTTATAATAGTCCTCTACACTCTTGGACCCTTGTGTTAACCCTAAAACTTCCTGACAAATCCCTATGATAATGACTAGGGATAAACTGCTTCTGCATAATGGTCTTCATCTCATCCCAAGTACTAATAGGTTTCTCTCCATACCTACGTCTATTACGTACTAGCCAGTCCCACCATACACTAGCATAATATGAAAATCCAACTGTAGCCAATTTAACCTTTTTCTCCTCAGCATAATTGTGGCACTCAAATACATGATCTACCTTTCTCTTCCACTCTAAGTACAACTCTAGATCATTTTTCCCTTGAAACGACGGTATTTTCATTTTAATACTTCCCAGATTATTGTCTCACCTCTAGGTGTTCCCTCTCTCCCTCATATAATTATACTCTCCCGAATCCATTTCTTCACCCTCTTTTATCCTTACTCTTCCCTTTAAGGGTCTACTCGCACCTCGCCTGACAATAGTACTGCTAGATGGTTCCCTACTCCGTTCCATCTTATCCATCCTCTCATGGATTTGTTCTAACTCACCACTCAAAATTCTCTGCATCTCCCTCATCAATGAATCAAACATCACCCTACTTTCCCCTTCTCCATTTTTACCTCTAGTTGGACTTTATCCTAACATATTTCTACAGTCAAGAAAAAAGATTAGTAACACAAATATAATATATGTCTCACAATTCACTCGTATGTTGCTTGCAATAGTAATGTCCTCACAATTCACTCGTGTTTAGCTCACAGTAATAATGTTCTCATAACCCACTCTTACAATTCTTTGATATGAACTCAGATTGAGAAACTTCCTCAACGCAAACCACTAAAGCAAATCTATTGACTAACTATTGGTTCCAAGTCACAGCAAGCAAGGACACAATCACAAATTAATTGGAATGAAAAGACTCACTACAAAATTGGAAACACAAACCAAGAGATATCCACAACACAAAATAGGAAAGTGGAAGATTGCAACGAGATGTAATGGATGGCAATGTAATTTAGTTACAATATTGAAAAAGGAAAGACAATGTTGAAGGTAATAATTGGAAAGTGTATTTGTATCATTTGAATATGTGATTTCAAAGCTTTTTTTATTTTTTTTGTCTTGTATTCGGCAATTGAATATTTCATGGCCGAATCTTGAATTTTTATTTTTATACTACTTTCCGAGAGCAAGAAACAAGAATTAAAGATTGGATTTCGATTTGCTAAAATAACAAATTGTTGTTGTTGATCACCAATAAGCTTTCTATGATCGAATTAATTTTTTTTTTATACAAATTTCTATGTTATGAATAAGAACTATAGAATGAATAAACGAACAATTAATAAAGGATAGATGTTACTTGATTCAAGAAACCGAAGTTCTAATATCAAATGATGCACAAATCCTAGGTATGTCAAACATAGAACCCGACGATCATAATTGAAATTGGAATTTCTACTAATTGTCTTGAACAAGTTGAATTCGTAACTAGACCCCAACTACACTTGTTGATTGAAACCTAAGCTATCAATGATTTTCCCAAGCGTTTGTGCTAAAGAAAACCATAGAGTTCTTTCTCAAAGAACAAGAGAAAGCTTTTCCATAAAAAGATATGTTTTCAATAATATGATAATTGTCCTTTTTTTTTCCACCTATTGCCCTGATATTTATTGTTATCACATGACAAAAGAATAACCTAAGTTTCCAAACATAGCAAAACCGACCTTCCTTCCTAATAACCGAAAATCTTCTAACTAAATATACTAAAATACAAACCAAACAAATAAAACCAAGAGTGCTTCTCCCTTTTTGGTTTAATTTTCCTTTTTTCAAAATAATTTATTCTAAGACTTCTATATCCTTGCATCGCTCTATGGAAACATGAATCAAGTTGATAAAGGTTAGTTTTCCTTTAGTGTAACTTGGTTCCTTTACTTGTAGGTCCATGACTAATCCTTGTAAAGCTTCATTCATCTGCTTAGCTTTCGCTCAGATCATTGGGCCTCCAATATCATGTAATGAATCTTGGGATTTTGATTCCTTCCTTTTTTATATGCTAGTTGATCCTTATCAACTAATCAGGCCGATTCAAGCTAGTTCAAAGGTTTGAATCGACCCATGCCTTAGTCTATGCTAACCTTTCACACCAAACTCTTCACTTTAATCGTATTGAAAATTTTGTTTGATCAATTACACTCAATGTTTTTTATTTCAAAAATAAATAAATAGATAAAATAAAAGATAATATAAAAAAGTGCACTAAATATATTTGTGTGATGAGTTGCACCAAACTATATGAAAACCATTTTATTCAAACATCTTTTATAGCATTTTTATTCTAATATAGTCTTATGATAGCCATTAAATTTTGGTTATTGACTCCTATATCATTGATATCGCTATTGCTATTTTCGTTGCGCAATTACTGCAATAAATGATCATCTCGATTTTCAGAGTTGAGAATATGCAACTATCTCTCAATCATAAATTTTTAGATTTAAGTTTATTTTATTTTATTTTTTAATGGCTTTTGGTTTTTGCTTTGTTTGTCATCTCTATATAGGATTTTTTTCAACTAAAGTGTTGGTTTTATTCCGCGATTACGTAGGAAATCTTTTCTACGGTTATAACATACATGTTTGTATAAGAGATCTGTTTATTTTTGGATTAGAGACCGTCGGGATCACCATTTCTTTTTGTTTGCTTTATCGTTTCTACATGATATGCACTTGTATCCCAACTTAATTCAATGACTTCATCCATTTTCTTTGGTAAAAAGAATAAATAATGCAGTAATTTAAGTGAATGCGTTATTTGTAATATATATATATATATTTATCATAATTGTCAAGGTATTGCAAAAAAGACAATAAAAAAAATAGTTATTAAAATTTACTCGTAGTGTCATCGTGTCCGTCAAATATAGCAGGAAAGAAAATCAATGGAGGCTCTCGTTTTCTGATTTTACTCGCGGATGAGAATACTTGAGGGGAAAATCGCAAAAGAATATAAATATTTTAAGATCACGTTTAGAGAGAAAATTTAATAATTAAATAATATTGCCTTCGACTTATACTTCCGACGCGAAAACTTAATTCCCAAATAGTTTATTATGTGTATGGATGATATGATTACACGAATGCAAAAAAAGGAAAGTAATCAACACTAGGAGGCCCGAATGTCACATCATGAGTTTTGGCGAAAAGTAGTAATTTGGATGCGATCAGGCATTGAATCTTCTTTCTATTCAGTAAATGCATTATAAAGAATCGGACAGGGCTTTGGCAACTTGAACAACTAAAACTTTCCAGTTGCCCTCTGAAGTCTTCTTTCATCTCTCTCTCTCATTTAGGTTCTTGGAGAGACAACTAGTTTGACATAAGGTGGCTGATTGCTGACACGTAGCTGATGTTACTACACGAAACTAATCTGCACAACTTGCTACGCATCCGGCTCTATAATTTACGTATCATTTTGGACTTCACTGGCCTTTACTCATTTTGTAGTATGGCGTGTTACAGCCCACCAAGCATGACTTAAAAATCATTATACATTAAACAATAAGGAAATCGTGTTAGACCATTCCTATTCGTACCGATATTGCATCAATATTTAAAAAATTCTTTTTCTTAATGATTTTTTTACTTTATTTTTATAGTCCTTTAAAATAGTTTTTTTTTTAAATATTTTTTAAGTTTTTATAGATCTTATGCTATTGTTACTTTTAATATTTCTCAAAATAAATTTAATATAAATAATAATTAGTCAAATTTACAATCAAGAAATTAAAACAAAATGCAAGCAAATATATTATTAATATTTAATTTATTAATTAGAAAATGTTATCGGTA